>CM055676.1:44289594-45539594 GCA_029448645.1 Andrena camellia | reverse complement strand
GAAATTATTCCTTTATTCTGTGAAATCCTGTAAAATGGATTATCAATGGACAAATCAATTCTCAAATTTAACACAAACAATTTCTCCGAGATAAACGGAGTTTATCCTGTTCTCATAAATGTTATTAAAAAAACGTAGGGTGTATAATAATCATCAAGTTAGCAGTCATCTTTCACGATGCCCTCCCATCTTTTGTTTAATTTGTTGTTCGTGAAAATTAGTCGATTCCTTCGAGGTTTATTATAGGAAGCAGGAAAAGACTTATAAAACGACCCAATACATCTTTCGATCGACAGATATACGTACCTTTTTCGCTTCCTTGGCTTATTCAAAGGCTTTTCGTGATGGTGAGGTGCCAAGGAAGGATGAGAGTTGCCATAAGAGAACGCATGCGCCACTCGGCCGCTCACTTTTTCTAAAATTGGTCACAGACGGTCGGATCTCGAGTAAGGAAAGCGGTAAACCGTGGTGATCGTTCCTCGGGAAGATCTGCAGGGTGGGGTACCTACAGACCGTTGCAGCTGAAAATAACTCATCTGTGCAGCGGTGTGCACGCATATAATTGCGTGCACCTCAGAGAGAGCTGCAGGATTTTTTTGTACAGTGTTATCTTTTCGGAATAGAAGGACTAGCATTCAACATCCACGTTTTAAGCAGGACTTCCACAATCCTCAAACCCACCGCAGACGTTCTTACCAGGTCACTATAACTTTTTGGGCAACCAAAGAAGTTTTGTACATCTTGACCTACTTAATCAATTGTTTCAAAACTGACAAATTTTGCTGAAAGTTTTACATAGACACAATAATTGCACATAGTTGAATATTCTACAACTAGCTTTACTACTTGGTTTCACCCGAAATTTAAATACAGATTTTATAAAAAAAATTGTTATTTATATATTTTTTTTGGTGAAAATAGTCACATTCGTCTGGATTAGCTAGACATACAGATCTGGGACACATTTCATGATCCCAGAGTTTACCGTTCGAAAGTTTTTAGGCGACAGACAAACGCACAAACACTTTCTGCTCTATATATTAAGATTTCCGCAGAAATGCCGGTGTCAAACGTGGCTATGAAAGTTGATCGTCGATATTAATACAAGCAACACCCATACAACCGTAAAATACTCGCGATGATGTAACACGTCGACCACGCGCCTCATTGTCCTTGCATTTGTAACGATCTCCTTTACCGAATATAGTTACCTGAAGTCGCAAGTCTCCTTGTATTGAAGTTAACATATTCGCGTAGGTCGAAAGCGACTGAAAATTTCATTCCCAGCAACCTAATTCGCCAAGGCCTTAAATTTACCGTAGAGTCATTAGACATTAATATGGAGAAGAAGTTAATCCTGAACCTGTAACGTTTAATGATCCGCATCCTCAGTTTTATATAACTATGCATCACCTACTGGAACAAATCATGCTTGTTCGCGATTGCGCGTGGGCTGCTTGTTGTTTTCCATATTTTATTATCTTTGCGTCATCGGCATATAAGCAGTGATGGATTTAAGAAAAAAGGCCCAGGTGGCAAACGGTTTGAGGGGCCCACTTTTTCGGGAAAATGAGGAGGTAGTTTACTAAAGGGGGTAAGTGTACAGAAAAGTATAGAAAAAAAATATAGTGCTTGGATAAAATCATAATTTTTTTTTTTGAAAACAGGGCCCTAGGGGGGCCTTTTGAGCAGGGGCCCTTTTTCGGGAAAATAAAGCGGTAGTTTACTGAAAACGGGCTTCGTATAATAATACAGAAAAAAATATAGTTTGGATAAAATCATAATTTTTTTAAGGATGGGGCCCTGGGGGACCTTCTGGGCAACTGCTCATCGGCCGCCCTGTTAAATCCGCCACTGAATCTAAGCCTTCTAACGCGCACCAAGAAAGAGTATGCACAACAAAAGCTAATATTATTTGGTCAGGGAGAATACTCGGGTAAAGGGACACTTTTTTTTTTATAGAAGAAACGCGTCCGTCACTTGTATATGTATGTATACTTCCTTGGTAATGTAATAGAGTGCCTATAACGTGTATTTCTGAGAACAAATAAATCACATATAATTTACAAAAAGGAACTTGACGCGGCGCTTAATATTGCTCTTATCATCCGTTCAATAGATAAGATATTATTATTATACGTGTATCTCAGGTGTATGAATTTTTAAAAGACTAACTTTATGCGTGTACTCGCGCACACCCCCCCCCCCCCCCACACACACACACACACACACACAGAGGCACACACACGCAACACGCTCACGCATCCACCTCCGGTGTACAGACGCATACTTACAAACAAATCGAAATTCTTTTTGCAGCTCCTTACGAAAGTGTGTTCTTTCGGTTGATATAGGCCGTGTTCGCATTGCGGTGCAATTTCAAAAGAAAATAAAGCGAAAGTATAGGTGCCTACAGCGCTTTCGAGAACAAGTTCTCCGTGTATCGTTATGAGAAACGTACACGAGGCAGTGCATTACGTAGAAAGAATATAATGAATTTCGAAATCTCGCAAACCAGGCGTTACGCTCGAATTACATTCATTTTCCAACGATACCTTTTGCTTGTAAGTATGGGTTCTCTTATGCGACATAAGGTTGCACGCAAGCGCGTGATTTTACGAATACAATATACAAAGAACAACGTTTCCAGTGGCAGATTTAAGAAAAAAAGGCCCAGGTGGCGAACGTTCTGAAGGGCCAATTTTTTCGGGAAAATGAGGAGGTAGTTTACTAAAAGTGGGTAAGTGTACAGAAAAGTATAGAAAAAAATATAGTGCTTGGATACAATCATAATTTTATTTAAGACAGGGCCCCAGGGTGTCCTTCTGAGCAGGGGCCCTTCTTCGAGAAAATAAAGCGACAGTTTACTGAAAGCGGGCTCAGTGTAATAATACAGAAAAAAATATAGTTTGGATAAAACCATAATTTTTTTTAAGGATGGGGCCGTAGTGGGGCCTTCCGAGCAGGGGCCCAGGTGGCAACTGCTCATCGGCCACCCTGTTAAATCCACCACTGAACGTTTCCTTTCTTTGTTGAAGACACGAACTTGGAAGGATACGCTCTTGAAATCAGGCGTGGCTTTGACTCGCTCTTCCAAATTAATTCACTATCGCGATATGATCTAGGAAATATACCTCCTTGCTATGTAGCCGCTTGTTACAAAATCTCCAATACTTAAATCGTATTTTCAACAAGTGGACAAGCTATGATGAAATCATCGCGACTTTTTGTCGTTTACT
This sequence comes from Andrena camellia, assembly GCA_029448645.1. Taxonomy (NCBI): domain Eukaryota; kingdom Metazoa; phylum Arthropoda; class Insecta; order Hymenoptera; family Andrenidae; genus Andrena; species Andrena camellia. The sequence continues at coordinate 45,536,355 of CM055676.1, read as the reverse complement.
TATAATATATCAATGTTTCCTTTTTTTTTTATTTTATTAATCATTATCTTCTAATCGGTTAACTTAGCGATACAATCTGTTAATCATCCTGACTCGAACAATTGTATTCTACAACGGGTTCCTGCTTTATATAGGATGGTCCATTCTAATCGATTCACGCAAGTAGGGTCGAAACTGTAACAGTGTCGATGATATTAACCCTTCGCTGACACTCTGGGTGTGAGCCACCCATAAGCTGATTTTGACGCTCTGTACCTTTTACATGCAAAATAAATACCTTTTTTCCAAAGCCAACTTACAAACTAATTTTTCTCTCAAAATATTATATCCGAGCAATAACTCTGTAGATTTTTAGCTTCTAATATTTAAATTTGTAAAAGTTACAGTTTTTTGAAGATTTTCTTCGTGTTTTCTCGACATATGGTAATTTAGATTTTTTTTTACAAGAACTGCGATGAAATTTCAATCAAAAAAACTATTGGAATACATTCTACAGACCGTGAAATTGACCCATGATTTTTTTCATAACGATTGGATTCTTCAGATGAGAATGGAAGTCGTTCAACAATTGTTCTGGGTGTGAGCCACCCAGGTGTGTTAAGAAAGAGGTGTGTCAACGAAGGGTTAAGGAAAATATTCCGTGTTGAGTGTAATGTTTCCGTAGATGGAGGTGTTGCGGATGTAGGAAGATCATAGTCCATCTTTTCAAATACGATTCTGTATTCCTTTTTACAGCTTCTGGACGTCGCTAATAATTTCGACGGTATTTGCGTGGATCGATTAAAACGGGGTGTCCTGTATATTGTCATTGTGTACTATTCTGCCGAGAAATACAGTCGAAGGTACATACAGGGTCGAGAACTGTCGTAGAGTCCACTCGATACCGAAAACATTTGATCGCTCGTCGATCCTATGACTACATATAAAACGGCACGACCTCTACATCTAAAAATTTTATCTATGTACAATAAACGTCCTGGCGAGAGCCTCGAGTACTCACGTGCACCGGGGATAGTTCGATCGGGACGCAGCTCGTCCGAGGTATCGCCTTAAAATTTCTATCGCCGACACTTAGGATCGATCAGCTCTATCTCTAAATTTATACCTAGATTACCCAAGTATTTGCACAAGTTGCCGTTCGGAAGGTTTCCATCGATAATATCGCCTGGGCATCGTCAGATTTCAAACATTGTTCCTTTCGTCGTTTCAACGTTAGAGTAGCACTGATCGTAGAAGAAAGAGCCCGGGGTCCGAAAGTCTGCGCAGTCGAGAGGAAAGTGACCTTTTAGAACGTAGGTACGATTTGCAGGGCAGTGTTTGAGAGAACAACGTCGATTGGAATTCCCTCCCCCCGTCGACAATTTCATGCCTTCTTATTCATAGCGATCGCTTTTAGATGCTAAGCCCGCGATCGGTCGCGGGGAATAGCTTCGGCAGCCTCTTTCTGTTCCGCCCTCTCTCCTGGAAAACAGAGGCGCGCTGCTCCACCGGGGGTTGAAACTTATAAGAGTTTTAACAGTACAATGCGTTCTACCTAAACATACAATGGCACGATTGGCCCGTTGGTAGGCCGTACTTCGGGGTCGTACATGCTAATCCGAATGGAAAGCTGTCAGCTAACGCTTCACTGATGGGGAATAAATTATCCCTGCCGCGGGAAACTCGCGATTAACTCGGGGAAACTGTACCGGCTTTCCCTCCAGTTAATCCGCTCGGTTATTGTTCAGCTTGGCTTCAGGCGATTCGCGTCGTACGGGTGTACTCGCGAAGGAATAAGATTCACGGCCTCGACGATCGAGCAGGATCCACGTGCGTCAGGGCCACGATCCCCTCGAACGTTGAACGTTCGTCTGGATTATTCGTTCTCACTTTGATCGTTACTTTGCAATAGCGAACCGATGTAGAATCCGTAGCCCAGTCGATTGGCGAGGCCGGCCACGGATCAGAGATTCTCTTCGTCGACGTCCTCGTCCTCGGAACTGCCGTAGTTCTCGCCGCTGTCCTGCCGGTCGACGGCCACGAATAGCGCCATGAAACCCTTGTTCGATATCGTGTCGTCGGTTCTGAATCGCACTAGAAGAGCCTCGTTCATCGAGATGAAGTCGGTGGTGTTCTAGGGGATAATTGAGTGCAGTGTTAAATCGGAGAAAGTGAATAGTGGTGGTGGGATAGGGGCCGTCCTTAAATCACGTAAGGGTGATTTTGGCGAATTCTCACCCCCTCCCTCCCCCAGTATAAGAATACGTAAGATTTCATATTCCAACCCTCTCCTAACGTAATATTTTTTACACTTAATTTTTTCGGTTATTCAAATTCTTTTAAAGGTTTATATACAGTGGCGGACGAAAGAAAGTTTACACACTTTAAAATCGCGTAACTTTTTTAGAATTGGTCCGAACGACTTGAGTTTTTTTTCATGAAGCTAGGATTAGTTTGCTAAGTGACGCGTTTCGTCGTTTTGAAAGAGATTGTAATTGGTCGGAACAGCGAAATAAAATAGTAAAGGTTGTTTTTCCAACTTTTTTTCTGAACGCGCTACTTAGCAAACTAATCCTTCTAGCTTCTCAAAAAAACTCAAGTCGTTTGGACCAATTTTAAAGAAGTTTTGCGATTTTAAAGGGTGTACACTTTCTTTCGTCCGCCACTGTAATTCATTTAACTCGGTTTCGGGAGATTTAAACTAAGACTACTTTTCTGGAACATTAATGATAGAATTTGTATTTATTGAAAATTAGGTTAAAAAATATTACGTAAGACGCTACCTGCCCCCCCCCCTCCCCCCCTCCCCCCCTCCCCAAAAAGTCTTACATAATTTAAGGATGACCCCATAGGGTGTACAATGAGGGTTCTAATCGCGTTCTTCGTCGAAAATAATTTATGTAACTTTTGTAGTTGGATTTGTAGTAGAAATACTGATGTAGGACTTTCCTCAGTTTTCTACTATTTACAAGGGAATATATCAAACCCGTACTCGCCGATTTTGACGAGACTCTGCAGACTAGCAGAATAGCGAAAAATATTTGACACGTACTTTTTGTTATCGGCAATCGTCCATCTGGAAGGGGTGAAAAGAGCCCCTAAAGTTTTGAGTCGAAAACATATTTTTTGAAACTTTCTAAAAACTGAGTAGACGTCTGAATTCGTCTTTAAAAAACTCACACTTTAAAAAACAAATTTTGTCTAATAATTCTCGAGATATTCCAGAAAATATGTTTTCAACCCCTAACTTTAGGGACTCTTTTCACCCCTTCAACATGAACGCTTGCAAGCTGCAAGCTGTTATGATACAAGTAGCAATTTACATTCTATATTCCGCATACCATCGATAATCAATTCGAAGATGCAACAGTAGATAATGAAAATTGAAAGTGCACTTACGCTGTTTCCACAATACCGTCCGTACGGTGGTCCCGATGTGTCCAAGCCGGAGTAGACTTCGACAAAGTCATAGTTGCATTCGCTCTCCGACTCGAGTTGGAACATGAGGAAGGTCAGATGGACATTTTTGCCGGGTGGTGCCTCGATCGACCAATCGCAGTCCGTCCTATGGTCGTAATTGTGATAGCCGTACTTCGCGTGCGAGTACAAATGCTTCACTTCGTCCGTTGCAATCAGGTGGCCACCACAAGCTGCGAAACATAATTGTCTGAGCGAAATCGCGCTGACCTCTGTACGTTATCTAACTGAATCTAGCATGTCATTTTTCCCAGTGATTGACTCCGTGAAATTAACACCTTTAGACTTTATTGCGAATTAAGGGTGGCGCATGGGGTGGTGTACATGCGACTCTGATGGCCAAACGAGATTTTACTAAGGATTGTACGAGGCACGAAGAAGTTCGTGCCTTGAAAGCGAGATCAAAGTGGAAGTATACGAACCTATATTGTAACTAAGATTTATTAAAACTATAATAAGTAATTTTTCTAATAACGTCGTGAATATAATATATGAAAAAGAAGGGGTGTGTAGTAGGGCGAAACTATATAGGCGAGAATTTAAATTTGAATTTTCAGTTGGCCTGGGTGCGGGATAGTTGTCTTTCGATTAACCAAACACAACTGTAAAAAATTTTGGAAAAATATTCATGTCTGCAGGTTCCTTTTTCTCTTAAAAGTGTAAAAAATAAGGTTCACAATGTTATTTTTTACATTTTTAAGAGAAAAAGGAACTTGCAGAGATGAATATTTTTCCAAAATTTTTTTACAGTTGTGTTTGGTTAATCAAAAGACAACTATCCCGCACCCAGGCCAAATGAAAATTTAAATTTAAATTTTCGCCTATATAGTTTCGCTCCGCCCTAGTGTGTAGTGTATTATCTAAATTTCCTTTGTAACTTGCAGTTTCCGAGATTAAATCAGCTGTTTCATTTTGGTTAATTATTAAATATAGGCTGAATCATTTGTGCAGTTATATATTTTGAAATCAACAATGCTCTTTCTATTTATGTTTGAAACTTCAATCTTCTTACCTGTACTGTGAGTTGCAAGGAAGCCTTTCCTCTGGACGGAAGCGTCGCTTTTAAACACCATATACATTTGATTTCCAGTGGCGAGGATGGGATGAGGTTCTTTAGTGCCACAGAATTTGCCAAGGATATGGCTGTCCGGGGAATCGCCGTCGTAAATGGCAATATGATCGTAAGCGCATTCTTGATGGGATTCCATCTCGAAGACTTTGAACACCTGGGAAATGCCCAAGTTATTTACGATTCGAAATTTATTCGCGTGTATAGGTGCTATCCTGAGAGCTAAATAATTGAGTACCTAGGTATGTAGCTTTAGAAATTAGCGACTGAAAAAGTACAGGACTATGTTCAGAGATATTCTAAATAATCTTCTCGAATAATTATTAGGGGATTACTAACCAATTTGATACGATGTCCAGGCTTGGTGACAAAGTGCCAAACGCAATCCTTGAGGCCAGGGTAATAATCGGGGTAGTTCGGTGACGTGATGGTGCCCATAGGCGCGGCGATTTCGTACTTGCAGCCACCCTCTTTGCAATCGTGTCCATTTTCATGGAGCGTGAAACCGTTGTGACATGAACATTGATAAGAGCCTATTGTGTTCCTGCATTCGTGCTGGCAGCCACCGTTATTGTTCGCGCATTCGTCCATGTCCGTAAAGAATACCGCTGCGAAGCCTGTTTTCTGAATACTGTAACACGGTAGGAAGGAGACGCGAATATAAACTACCAGAATAAAAGAAACGAGTTCTTAGTCCTCCTCGAGGTGACATCCTTTTTGATAAATATTATACGTCCGAGCATCTGGAAGCTACTCAACGATTCGATTGAAATGTTTCAGTGTAGTTGAAGTGATTACCTGTTATCAGACGTGAATGTGACTTTCATGAAGTTCCCCTCGGACGTAATTAGCGGCGGCACTCTCGAGCCACAGTAAATCCCGTGTTTCCTCAAAATGTCGTCTCCAAGCTTGCTGCTCACTTCGACAGAATCGTACTCACACTCTTGCTGCCGGGCATTGTTGCCTTCCAGATCGAAGTGCGTGAAATTTAATGTGATACGGTATTGCGGAGGGGCTATGATTTCCCAGACGCAATCTTTATTTCCGGGGTAGGTTACCGGAAACGAGGGGCTCGTGATGGTCCCGTTGCTGTCCTCGAACACTCCCCCGCAGGCGTCTAATATAGAGTCACGCATATTTTAATTGGCAGAGGTCGATTAAGAATAGATACAAGGGGGAGGCTGGCTCCCTGATGATTTACCTTCGCAATGCTTCCCATCGGAATGTAATTCGTAGCCCGGTTTACAGGAGCACTCAAATCCACCTAATGTGTTGATGCAATCGTGTTCGCAGCCGTGTTCGGTTAGAACACACTCGTCGAATTCTGAAATATTTAGTATAACAATTTTAATTTTCGTTCCTGCTCTAAGCAATTGATAAGCGGTTTACTAGCAGGTCTGTAGAGGGAGTTCCCTTAACGCTGGACGGCACCTAATACCGGACATTAGCTATATCTGTGATAATGATTATCCGCGTAAACCGTAGAGGGGATAGGAAACACAAGAATTAGGTTTCGACACGCTCCAGTCACGTGTGCACAGCTAAGGAGATTAATTTAATATTATTTATTTTTTCTTACTTGAGAAAAACCTTAAGGATGTATCGGACGTACAATATTAGACAAACGTTGGTATATGCAATTTTAAATACTTGAATATCTACGTCTTACGCATAGTAAATCTAGATGTAAGCAACTCGAACGACAGTTGGAGTCTTATTTTTAATCCTAGGAAGGTATCTTTCACTTTACAAATGCTTTCTCAAGCATTATTTGCTAAACTGTTTGGCAGTGAAAATGCCCTGAATTCACAATTTTCTCAAGTTATAATTTATTTCGTTAAAACGGTGTAGTGAAAACAATTGAAACTCGGCAGATATTTTCATCTACTCATATACTACATGTAAAAAAAATTTGAAAACACTGGTACCATTTCTTCAACATTTTTTCAGCTGTTCTATCTGTCAAGATCGTCTCTTTCCATAAGAGTACGTGTAAAATCAGTGAAAATTAAAATCGTTGTAACTCAGCAACCGTTTAGTGAATTCGTTTAAAATTTTTGGAGCACATCAGGAAGCTTAGAAAGAACAATCTTACAAATTTTCATTAACTTGGTACCATTTTGAAGATAGGTCCAATACATCCTTAAGCGTCCTTCACTAAGGGAACTCCCCCAGGGCACACCCAGAGGGGGGCCAAGGGGTCCTGGCACCCCTCACAGAAAAAGGAAAAAGGAGATTAAATTAACCACGGCTGAAGTAATTGAAGAGCTTCATAAAAAGAAAAGAAAACTCGATTTTATTCTTTAAATAAATTCTTATAATCACCTGATGAATTTTATTGAATTTGCATTAAAAATATTTTTATCCGTTCAACTCGGCTCCCCCCAAGATTATTTCATTAGTAAGTTATTAACCAACCAAACATCTTATCGAAATTGATTTCATTTAATCTTCACCAAATATCTTAAAGCCTCATCTACTTTCTCAGACTGTCGTGCCTAATTCCTTTCAGGCAGGAAAATATCTCTAACTGACTCTCAAGATTCGGACCAATGAACACGCGCCAAGGATACCTACACATATCCACCACCCTCGATCAATTAACGTGATCGAAGGTACAACTGTGAAACCTTACCTTTCATGAACGTAGCTGAGAATCCAGCCTTCTGCACCGATCCGTCGCTAACGAACTTCACCAGAAGTTTGTTCCCGGTGGACTTAATGTCCGGTGGTATTTTGTAGCCGCAATAAACTCCGATCAACGGCGAGTCCGCGTTATGACCGTCCCGCACCTCCACGTAGTCGTACACACAATTGTCGTGGTTCTCGATCTCGAAGGATTGAAACTTTAGGGCGACCTGGTAATTTTGCGGCACCGAGAGCTTCCAAATGCACTCCTTGCTGGACTGGTACTCTTCCGGGTAATTCGGCGACTCTAAATGACCGGTACCATCCAGCTCGACGTCGCCGCCGCAAACGGCCTCGTAGGTCGACGTGAAACCGCGATGCCCGCTCTGACGACTGGACGTCACGTACGTTACCAGCATCCGACTTCCGGTGGAGACTACCGGCTCGTGGATCTTCCCGCTGCCGCAGAATCGACCTGCATCGCGATTTACCTGACCGTTATTAATTCTGTGGGCCACGCCAAGTTAGATTCCGTAGGAAATGGATAGAAGGACCGAGATGTTGGGTATCTGGCGAGGAATGCGAGCCATTTATAAAATAGTTGTGATTCCTTAGTGACCTAAATCTGTGAGCATTACGGGACTACTGTATGTACTCGTGAGTAAAGTTTATATTTCATTAGAGGCAGAGGTGGTATTATGGTCCCTTGCTGTTAATTCGGCCCCCTCGTGATTTTCATATTATAAATAAAAATATCTAGTGGCTAATAGCAAAACGAAAGTCTTTCGTCGTCCCCAGGAAGAAGTATTTCTTGTAGATTAAGGAAGTTAAAGTGTTGTGTGTCGGGATATATTTCATAAAAGGTACTTAGAATCGATATTTATAAGTAAGGTCATTTAATTTTTTATATTTTCAAATATAATCTTAAAGTTTCCAAAACTATGCGTGTTGATATATTAGCCCCCCATAATGGAGGGTAATATGGCCACCGGGTAATGAGCCCCAAAACTCATCCGCTGATATTTCACACATCGGAGTTCCTCATGAAGCTTCTGATATGCATGTTTTGTGGCGGACGTTATGCCATGGACCAACGCGGCGAAATATGGATTAAATGCATCATACGCGAATTAAGGGCAGATAGCAAGTGTACATCGTGCGAAAAAGTGGAATATGTGTGTGCCTTTTGTGTATAAATAATAAAATATTCTTTACTCATTTATTCTTTATCTCTGATGTTGACAAAGAAGTATTTTTTATGATTTTTGTTAGGGGCCCATATTACCTTCACTTTTGTAAGAGCGCCGAAAATGATATTTTTTCATAATATATGTTAAATTCAATTAAATTGTTTTTCATTTGCTTCCAACTTTTATCACACGTAACCGTATTAGTTTACCTACATTTTAAGCAAAAATTTAAAGCAATTTAAATTATGAATCAGGTTTTAGGAAGATATATAAAATTGGGGGACCATATTACCACGCCTTCCTCTATGTATATTATGATTCGTTCAGTCGTAACAGAATAGCAATCTGATTAGGATAATTAGTAGGTAGGGGAGACCGGGGCTAAAAGTTCCGCGGGGTAAGTTGTTCCCACGGTTCTATCTTCAAAATGAAAAGAGCGTTGTACTATAAATTATTTTTTCCGTGTGAGTTGATCACGCCACTCCGAATTTTTCTGGGACTGTGCCGTGCAATATTGCACCGCAACATTGCTGGCATGTTGCAGGAATCCTCCTATGTCCGCCCCTGTGCAACATTGCACGGCAACGTTGCAGCAACGTTACAGCAATATTGCGCTGTAACAATGCAACATCGCAACGTACCTGTAACCTTCCTGCAACGGAGTGCGCTGTATGGGTAATAAAATTCTGTTTTATTTCATTAGAAAATGAAATATTTCATTAAAAGGCAACTCTTATATCTTATAAGGGAAGATCCTGAACCCGAAAATTCAAAAAATTCTGAAACATTGTGAATATGCAGGAGATTTCCTCCTGATTGCAACGCAATTTTTGTTTGCTGCCCAAATTCAATCGAAGGGGTGAAATTAACCCCTCAAAATTCGGCTATTTTCCGATGTTGTGTTATAACTCGCGAACTGTAAGAGATAGAAAAAAAGTTTCAAGACAAAAGATACTTCTTTTAATTAGATCTACCATTTGGCAAAAAAAAAATATTTTACAGTTCACGAGTTATAATATAAAATCGGAAAATAACCGGATTTTCAGGGGTCAATTACACCCCCTTAGAGTAATTTTGGGCAGCAAACAAAAATTACGTTGTAATCAGGAGGAAATTCCCTACACATTCGCAAAGTTGTAGAATTTTTTGAATTTCCGGGTTCGGGATGTTTCCTTGCTAGTAACAACTTACCCCAATGCGATAACAACTTGCCCCATAAGAAGAAGTAAGAAGTTCCGCTTTGACCAGCCACAAATAAATTACTTTTTATGAAAAACCTATTGCAATATATTAAATACAAGCTTAAAATCATAAAATATAATAAATTTAACAAGAAATTAGTCAATAGTGAAGAGAATAATAATTACATTATTTTCCAGTCATTTTTTATGTTTCATCGAAATCGGAACTTTTAGCTCCGGTCTCCCCTACGGCTTTGACTGGCGATTTCAAATACGTCCCCCCCCCCAAATGGATTACTTACCTATGTAAGAGTCTAAGCAACACCTTGCTCGGTGCTCTTTCTCCCGCGCAAAGAATATTCGCGATATACCCCAGTGATATAGTGAGACCAGGGGTGAGTGTAAATTTCACCCCGGGTGTTTACGGTTTCGTTATCACGCGTCGGGCGGCTTACCTAGAACGTTACTCTTGTGCCAGTATCCGTCTCTAATCTCCAGGTAGTCGCTGCGGCAAAAATTGCTCTTAAACAGGTCCAAGGACGTGATGTTCAGGACAATGCGTTCACCGTGTGTCGCTGTGATCCTCCATTCGCACCGTTCACCATCCGGGGGTGGCGAGCTATTCGGATGCGTCGGGGAGCCAAAGCTCCCGCTGTTTTCTTGAAACGTTCTGCCACATTCTGTGGAAACAGAGCAGGTGCATCGTCCCGGGGAATTATTTTCAAACTCGAAACGTAAAATAGTTCTTCTTTGATCTTCTTGGCGTTGAGTTACTCCGGCCCGTTACAAAGTGGAACGTTACGATTAAAAGGAGGGATTAACAACAATGGCAACTTACTGTGGCATTTGTAAAGAAGATTCGTTTGGGCGATGTCGCCCTCGCTGAGTCGAAGCCTCTGCCCGATCTCAGGCCGTTTCTTCCCGTGGTTCTCCATCGGAAGAATTGTGTCCAAGTACGTGCCCCTCGAGAACGTGTTCTTCGCGTAGTGCATAATGGAATCGTAGTCGTAGGGTAAACCAAGCGAATTCACTTCCTCCTCCGTCAGTTTGTTGAAATTATATTCCTGGCCTACAGGAGTTAAGTTTCACGTGCATAACGAAGCTACGTATAAAGGAGCAGAGCTTCGTACATCTATTTATCTATCTAACAGAATAATATTTTAAAGAACCCGAGCAAAGTCCCTAAATATTTAACGCACTCTGTTAACAACACCCTGTCCATTTACACAGGGATTTACATAAACCACGGTAACAAACTATTATCGTGGATCTACAAATGAAAGCCCTCGATATATTAATATTTAAATATCAACATTCATGTATCGACCGGCAAACGATTTACCTGTCGGTTCGCATAATCGGAAACAAACATACACGCCATCAAACAGAAATTCTATCGTCGCCGCGAGCGAGCTAAATTAATAACCACTTCGCGTCGACAAACATTCGCCGTTAAACCAGCGAGATCTCACGTCCAATAACTCCCGCCGGCGGCACGGAGTAAACGTGCCAATGCTGGAAGTAAAGAAACAAAGGCGATCGATTGCGCCGGCCATCCAACTTCTGGTCGCCGAAGCGCTCGACAGTGTCAACCGTTTCCGGTATACAACGGGGGCGTACGTCAGAGGAGCGTAGCTCTCGATCGCCGTTGCGAGGGCTGTTCTCTGCCTCGATGGCAGTTTCGCCAAGTGTTATTCGATAGTCGGCGAACTGGCGTGCCCGTTTCGATAGCTGTTTGATCATCGAAATGGCCAAACGTCGGCCTTAAACGGAACCACGCCGGAGGCCCGTTTCTATTTCCGCGAATTCGTGACATTTTATCGGAGGATGTTAGGCCCAAGATGTAATTCCAGAGCGCAAACAGATGGTGCCGCGGACGAGCTGTCTCGCTAATTAAACAGCTCGTTACCATCCCCGTTATGAGTATCCATTAATCGAACCGCGATCACCCAGGGACTGCGCGCCCAGCGTGTAAATATTAGAACAGCGGCCTGGTCAGATGTCATCGCTAATGATTGGCGTGATTTCACTGGGGCTCCTTCCCCAAATTGGCCCATTTATCTCGAGCCGGAAGCCTATATGGCGCGAAGGCAAACGCGCGAACCATTCCGGGCAGAGTCGAATTACGATGCAGGCTTACGCAGTTTGCATCGAGTAGGAACTTCCTCGAGTTCAATGGACAGGTATGGTGGGTGTCGTGGTTGAAGAGTTCAAGGGATGTTGGGGGTGGATATAATTTAGCGAGGTCGTAAAAGCGGCGGGGGATGAAGTTGGGTGGCATGCTGCAGCTTAGGTTTACGTTTAAATATTTCTTAGCATTTTCTGAATGTTTTTTGGAGGAGCTAAAGGTTGGAAACCTTGTCCTTTGCCTATTTTATTCGATGTCTTTCAGTGCACTTACCAGACATGATATTATCCCGAATAATCTGCACGTGACGGTCACGATCGGGTCTAGTGTGCTCGTGCCAAAAGCCGACGACGTGCCCCAGTTCGTGAACAACTATTCCAAACTTGTCGCAATTCTTCCCGATGCTTATTGCTTGCGGACCGTTTCCCCTTTTCCCGACAAATGAGCAGCACCTGGGAAATTATTTACGGAGCGGGGTTTAAGAAACATTTAATATTGAATTGTACAATAGAGTGGAGCGAAACTATATAGGCGAAAATTTAAATTTGAATTTATGTTGGCCTGGGTGCGGGATAGTTGTCTTTTGATTGACCAAGCACAGCTGTAAAAAAATTTTGGAAAAATATTCGTATCTGCAGGTTCCTTTTTCTCTTAAAAATGTAAAAAATAACATTGTGAACCTTATTTTTTACATTGTTAAGAGAAAAAGGAAAAAAATTTGGAAAAATATTCATGTCTGCAAGTTCCTTTTTCTCTTAAAAACGTAAAAAATAAGATTTACAATGTGATTTTTTACATTTTTAAGAGAAAAAGGAACCTGCAGACATGAATATTTTTCCAAATTTTTTTTACAGCTGTGTTTGGTTAATCAAAAGACAACTAACCCGCACCCAGGCCAACTGAAAATTCAAATTTAAATTTTCGTCTATATACATAGTTTCGCTCCGCCCTATTGTACAGTATTATCTTTCTAAACTAGTATCAATCACACTATATTCTACTAGCAATAGTAGCAAATTTGCACGCTTATAATAACACCATTATGGTACCTCAAAAAACCACATTTGGAATAAGAGTAAGACGAGCCAAAAAGAGTGAAGTTACAAATAGAGAAAACTGGAGGAACATTAGCATGTTTTTGAAAGATTTTGTTATGTAATACTTATAAAAATTGGTATTGTTACATTTGCTTTAAGTATCCTATTATAACATTGCATCTTTTGTGATTGTACTACAAGTATTAAAATGCATAAAATTTTTATCCTTTTCCTTCTTTAAGGTGTTACACCTAGTCAGGCGGCCGAAAAGAGGTGAATGTTTGTGAATTTTTTTTGAAAAAGCGGAAGCATATATTTTTACAGAACTTTTTGCACCTAACAGAGTAACATTTAAAAAACATTTATTAATTTTTTTGTAGAAAAATATTTAGTTTTATAATTAAAGTTGCAAGCAACATCCAAGAAGCATTTTTAAAAAGTTGTTTTTGCGGTGAGCGCTGCCATTCGGAATCAGATTATCTAAAATCAAAAAACAAAAAAGATTTCGTTAGTATATTAGCGTATGCTCTGATTGACGGAGGGAATTTCCGAAATATTAATTTAAAACAAAATGGCGGCTATTTAAAGTTGAAGTCCTGATTTTTGATTGTGATAAATCACGCGAGAAACTCAGGACTTCAAGTTTAAATAACCGCCATTTTGTTTTAAATTAATATTTCGGAAATTCCCTCCGTCAATCAGAGGATACATTAATATACTAACGAAATCTTTTTTGTTTTTTGATTTCAGATAATCTGGTTCCGAATGGCAGTGCTCACCGCAAAAACAACTTTTCAAAAAGGCTTCTTCGATGTTGCTTGTAACTTTATTATAAACGTAAATATTTTTCTACAAAAAATTACCAAATGTTCTTTAAATGTTGCTCTTTTAAGTGCAAAAAGTTCTGTAAAAATACATGCTTCCGTTTTTTCAAAAAAAATTCACAAACATTCGCCACGTTTCGGCTGCCTGACTAGATATAACCCCTTAATACATGTTACGTAACTACCAATGTTACCCCAGTTTACAGTACATCCTTCTTTAACCTAAAGATTTTGCTCATCAAGTAAATTTCCCCCAACACCTCAAATTGAATAACCAAGATCCTTGTCACCCTTATTTCAACTTAAGTGTGTCATACCAAACGAGCATCGACAGACAGAAGCTTCTTCCAATCAATCAATCATCGTCTTTCCCCCATATGCCAACCGTTCGTTATTCCCAGCACCCGAAACCAAATTTCCATCCACGCGTTGGCGAACTCACCCGCAGGGCCTCTCCGTGAACAGTATATAATTAGGATGCTCCACCGGGACCCTCTCGACGAATTTCACGCAAGTGAAGTTCTCCCAGTGTCTCATGGCCTGCTTGAACAGCGCCTTGTGGGCCCCAGAAAAATTCCCATCGATCTCGTACGGTATCACGCCGTGATCCCACACGCGCTCCTTGCGTGCTGTCGCCGCTCTTCGCGTCCTGCTCGAAAACCCGTGCCTCGTGGTGCCGCGCTTGTTCGCCAGGTACTTGGGCTTGTGCTCCATGTCGTAGAACTCGATGGAGCGAAGCTGTCGGTCGTGCAACGAAACCACCTCGTCCGAGGTGTCGTCAGAGTCGCGTCTGATTACTGGAACCTTGCGACGACGGTGCCTTCTTCTTGTCGTTCTGGGGAAGAAAGAGCAGAACACCTTCGATCCCTTCGCTATTACTCACTGCAGGCTGCTTCTTTTACAGCACCTCGACTGAGACAGAGATGGGCAAAATATTTAATTAACGCTTCGTCGACACTCTGGGTGTGAGCCACTCATAAGCTGATTTTGACGCTCTGTACCTTCTATATGCAAAATAAATACCTTTCTTCCACAGCCAACTTACAAAATATTTTTTCTCTCAAAATATTATATCCGAGCAATAACTCTGTAGATTTTTAGCTTCTAATATTTAAATTTGTAAAAGTTACAGTTTTTTGAAGATTTTCTTCGCGTTTTCTCGACATTTGGTAATCTAGATTTTTTTTACAAGAACTGTGATGAAATTTCAATAAACAAACTATTGGAATACATTCTACAGACCATGAAATTGACCCATGATTTTTTTCATAACGATTGGATTCTTCAGATGAGAATGGCAGTCGTTCAAAAATTGTTCTGGGCGTGAGCCACCCAGGTGTGTTAAAGTTGATCGAAAACATGTGTCAACAAAGGGTTAGATAAATTTCGACTAACGAATAAAACTTAAAAAAATTATTCGCCATGTGTCGAATAAAGTTAATCCAAGTTAACTTTAATTAACTTCCATTTTACCGTTAATAAAAAAATTATCCTTATTCATCGAATAATCTAAAGTTAGAGTAACGTTTACTCGATCCGTTATTTAAATAATTTTTTATTTAGTTAATGCCCAACTCTGGAGATTGAATACGAATAACGAAAAATAAAAAATTAGCGATAATTCTGGCTTGCCAATTGCATCACCATCGAGTTACCCTTGCTTCGTCATCCCACGTTCCCATCGAAGCAACATCCACGCAATGGCACTAAAAATCTTCCAAGCCAATCTCCCTATAGCTTCGTTTTACGACCCATAACGTTATTTAACGTTTCTCAAGGTGCACGGGGATAGACATAGCCGGTGTACCGTTTGAAAAAAAAAAGAAGCAAACAGGAGAAATCTTCTGCGTAAACTACGAAACACCGGATAATTTACTCGCCAACGGCGTTCGAAACGTTCAACGGCCGCGACTTGTAAGACCGGAAAATTTACGGCGCGAAATCAAATGTTTAATGTTGCCTGGAGTAGGTACAACATCTCGTTAAAGGCATCGCGACTTCCCGTTATTAATATGCTATTAGCCTAATATTGGAATATTGCTATCGAATTTCGAGGTTTACCCTGGTCCCATAGGCCCATTATTGCCCTGTAAATAGTAATTTCGCCGTGCGCGCGGTCGTATCGCATAATAAAACGATCGGGCCGCTCCAAGAGATAATCAACATTGGTCACCGCTGTTGACTAAGTAAATAGCAGCGTGAGAGAGAGATAATGCCAATGTAAAGTTGGTACAGCCATATATACACGCTCGGAACTTGGGATTCCAACAAAATAGTTTATAGAGTACACGCGGAGTGGACGGGCATCGGGGCGAAGTCAATGCAGGCTATGCGGCATCGTTTAACACGCGGGAGGGAATACGACCTGGGGAATCGAGGAGGGAGGAGGATGCGTTCGCTAAAACAGGTGTCGGCGGTTATAAAAGTGGGCGCGACGCGGCGGCAATAAAGCGCGGTGTTACGCGCGAATTGAATGCAACCGTGGCTTTTTACGATATCGGCTGAAATTGCTCCGTTCGGGTTACAAACGTGCCGTTTAGATCACGCGGGCTCGTAGACACCGCGCTCCCGCCCCCTCGGGGTGAAGCGATCGCGGGCAACGTTCGCCGAGTGTCAACCGTCAACATTGATGAAACGTTGCATATTCATAGAACAGGCGACGCGTTCCGTCGGGAAAAGGTTCGAGCCTTCTGGGGGTCGTTGTCAGAAGAAGGGGGTGAAAAGAGT
The DNA here is from genome assembly GCA_029448645.1 of Andrena camellia. NCBI lineage: Eukaryota > Metazoa > Arthropoda > Insecta > Hymenoptera > Andrenidae > Andrena > Andrena camellia. The sequence goes on along the minus strand of CM055676.1, from coordinate 45,520,115 downwards.
GTCGGAGGATACGGTGCAGGGCTACATTTACGCCGTCGGTGGGATCACTGATCATTCTTTACTTCATTTATAGCAGAGGAACTCTCCTCGTTCCACTTCGTTCTATTGGTTCTTAGCAGAACGGAATATTTGAAGAATAAAGATTCTCCACTCCTCGGACCAGCGTCTTATTTCGCGAATGATCGGGACAGGACCAAAGGGATCCATGTGTAATATCTTCGCTCATAAGTAACAGAACACGCCTGGGGCATATTAAATTCCAAGCGCAGCCCAATTAATTGCAGCGATATTTTTTCCCCGCCGCTGGGTAAAAGCGCCCCGTGATACTAGCGGGCGTTAACGCCGAGGCAGGAATGTAAAGCAGAAGTTTAACTGACGTTTAAACATCGTTACGCACGCCTCGATGGCACTGCCTCCTACGCACAATCGCTAAAAAATTTCCATTCCCCTGGCCACGGTGGCGTTCATACTCGCAACGCCGAAAACGCAATAATGTCGCTGGGCAAATACCTGACGGCTCTATAATACATCCTCGCTGGGGGCATGCATATTCATACCGGGGAACGGCGCGAAGTCGTGCAAAAAACCGCGAGGCAGGCCTCTGAGACACTTTGCTGGGCGGCTAGGTGAAACGAGCGGGGGGGGGGGGGGCAGGTGGACGTTTTCAGGGAAAAACTAGCCCTGTAAACACCGGGGGAGGACACGATTTATCGCGCGCCTGCCCGTTTAAATCCGCCTGAGCAAGTGATATCGAGTCCGTGACAAGAAACGAACGGGCACGACGGCGCGGGGGTTGTTCAGCCGACGCGGGAGGATGGGACGCGGGACGGGGCGGCTGTGGCAGGAACGAGGGGAGTGACACTTTGAAAAATAATTCTCCCCCCTTTCTCGCGTAAACATCGGCGTAAGCCGCGGAACGAGGCTCACGCGTGTGCCGGCTTCTGCCCCTCGTTTATTAGTACTAATTACCGCGGGGGCGTAATTCTCCAACGGATCCTCTATCTACCCACCCCCTGCGGGACCGCGAGGGTGAACACCACCCTTCTAGCGGCGACTCTCGACCGGCAGCGCCGTCGAGCTGTGCGCTTACTGAATCGGCGCGGCATTACAATTAATTAACGGCGGGGGGAGAGGGGCCCTCTCTCTCTCTCTCTCTCTGGCGAGCTCCATTAAGGGTCGCGCTGCCAGCGAAAAGAGAGGCGAGGCTTGCGCACGTGCAAATCGTAGAAATTCACGGAGCACGCCGTAGAAAAACCAGGCAGCGAGCCTTTCTTTAACGACGTTCAATCCCCCTCCCCCCTCCCCGCCCCGCTGGTCCCCTGTGGTTTCCTGGTTTTACGATCGTGCCCGGTGCTAGACCGCCACCGGGTCAGCTTTACGCTTTACGATTGACTCCCTTGCCTCGTCTTGTGAAATAAATATCTGTTACTCCGGCCCCCGGGCAGGGGTGGAGCCAGTTTAAAGGGAAATGAGCGAGAGGGGGTTGTTGGGATTCTGCTCTGTTTTAATCGTTGCGTGGAGGAACCGCGGTCTGTCTCGTTTCTGGGTTATACTACTTATCAGTCGTACGGCAGGAAGCTGAACGAGGGAAAGGTTATTTATTTGCGTCCAGGCGATTTGTGATTGAAATGTTTTTAGTGTGAAGAATTAAAGCCGCTGGTGATTGAGAAAGCGACATTTATACCTCTGGGTAGAATTAAGGGGTCATATACGTTTCTCAGCGCTAAAACGTAGACAATGTTTGCGAGTGATTCAGGGATAAACTATTAATCCGATTTTTTTCATTCTTTTTGTGTTTGATGGGTATATGTTTATATACCTATGGGTATATACCTCAGGTATGAGAATTGGAAATTTTTTAAAAATGTGGGGTTCTCTCGAAACAGCATTTTTCAAGACGGTGGGCATGATAACTGCCTCACCGTTCATCCGATTAACTTCATTATTTACATATATATTCTACATAAGATTCGTTATCGGGTGACGTCGAGCTTTATCAATTAAATTGAACCATTTTTTAATAACAAGCAAAAACGTACGACTTTTATAGCGGAAATTACGACCCTTTTCTTCAAAGAGTTACCATTTCCGCAATTTTTTTTCCGAAAAAATGGCGACGTCACCCAATAACTATGATCCCAAAGATTGTTAAAAAATCGGTGATTTTTGTTTGGGACCACTCGTACGAGCTGAATCATGCCCACCGTTTTGGGCGGCGCCAGAAAACATGTTCTACGCCACTGCCCGTGGACGCCACATTTTTAAAAAAATTTCAATTCTCATACCTGTTTTATAATCTATAAACGTATACCTATAAAACACAAAAAGAATTAAATCAATCGGACTAATAGTTTATCCCCGAATTCCTCCCAAACATTGACCACGTTTTAGCGCAGAGAAACGTATACGACCCCTTAAGGAACGATAAAGTTTGTGAGCTCAGTACTCTGCGTGCTTCTTTTCCCCAATTATAATGGAGATTTCAATCTCATTGTTTCTTAATTAACGCCTCTTCTCTATTCCGGCCCGTTTAAAGCTGCTTACTTTTAATTCTTCGCTTCTCTTCCTTCCTTTCTAGGTACATTCGTAACATCGAGGAAAGTAGCTGAGCGGATCCAGAAGTACACTTCCTTTGACTTCGGGGTTAATTGTTATGGCACCGAAGGAAACGTCCGGGTAGCAGCGATACGTCTTGCTTAAAACTACGTCCAGGAGTAAGTGCCTGGGGCAACGGAACGCGGTCCATTGTTTTGATTGTGGCGATCTTGTAGGTGGTAGCCGCAAAATGCAGTCCGGGATATAAAATGTAACGATAATCGTGCAGTTCCCTCTAATCCCGGGACCCATTAAATCCCTATGTCGAAACTTTCGACCCTAGCTGGTTTGAAGGTTTAACTGGGTCCAGCGGGTAGCGAAGTCATTGGTGGCTGATACTTTTCGTAGTAAAAGGAAAGTGGCAGTAAAACGAAATCATTCCTCGTTTTCACCAAAAACCATCCCGTCCCTTCTGGTTTAGCCACGAAAATCCTTGGGTTTTAGAAACGCTGGATAAGTGTAGGTACTATTATTTTCACATTTCTCTAACCTTTCGGAAATATCTGTAGGGGAGAGGTGCTATAAAAGGGACACTTTTGTTTAGCGTCCATTTCTGACAATGTCATTATAGGTATTTAAAAAACAAGTACACTAATAGAAAGCGTGTTTAATTCCCTTCAATAAAAGTATGTTACAAACTCATACATTATAATAGAAACTAACAAAATCTTCGATTTTCAAATAAGTGGGAAATGTCCCTTTTACGACTAGATGGTTTTAAATGGGACATTATAAGTCATGAAAGGGACACATTAATAAAAATAAACTTATTAAGTATTGCAATTATAATTGTGAATTTTAATGATTCAAAACAATGGAATCTAGGAAAAAATTAACTCTGTACTATAAATCATCAATATTTTTGACTATCTTCATAGAGTGTGACTTATCGTTAATGCTTTAACAGCTTTTTTTAGTTATAAAGTAATATTTTTTATAAAATTGATGTCTTACAAACTAAGTTCAACATAGTAATACCCACGAGTGATAAATATAAGTACGTATATAAAAAATCTATAAATCACTTAAATAATAAAATAGTTTAGAATTAAATTCTACTAGAACACAAATGAGATCAATTGTACTAAAATAGGCAGGTACGTTTTCATATTGCAGATTAAAGATTTTATTATTAATTTTTGACGATAATGTTTGTCGCTTTGAATAGTCACTTTGTTAATCCTTAAATTTGAAACAATACGCCATCAACTAATAATTGATAATTTAAAACACTGTCATCTATGTATCAGATGATACACTAATAATTTTACAGGAAAGTAAAATACATATAGTGTCCAGCAGCTCATGTGTATAAGAGGGACAGCCATGAAACGGTCGTCCCATTTAAAACCTGTTATGCTGTCCCATTTAAGACTATAAGTGAGTTTAATATAAAGTAACCTCAAAACAAAGAAAACAATTAATTAAGCTTCCCTGTTAAGTATTTTAGATTCAGTTTGATACAGGCTATTTTAATGATATAACACTTTAACATTTAGTATGTACCTTGATCTCGAAAAACGACACAGAAAACCAACGAAATATTTTCTTTTACTGCCGAAAAACATCAACCACGAATTACTACTGTGGTGCAAGTGACACCGCAGTGAATTTTACGTCAAATGACTGGGCCCTAGTGTTGACATAAGCAGGAAAATAACTTGCATGTGCAATGCGTTTAGAATTTTGGCAATTCGATTTGTCCCCTTTAAGACCTGTTCCTTTTATAGCACCTCTCCCCTATTTAAAGGAATTCTGGAAAATTTTAAAATATCGTAGCTAGTAAAACTACGTGCTGGTAAAATGTTTTCCATTGGAATTATTCTTCTATTCAGTCGTTTAATGAATTTAATATTCATTGCGGATGCGTTGGAATAGGGTGATTATTGCCGGCGCATATATCTGACACGCGCACGACGGGGAAGGACTGCAATGAATAGATTTTCGAGCAATGCCGCATTTTCATTGATGACAAATGCTGCTCACTCTCGAGATCGTTTTATTGGGCCGCGTACACGCGAATTTCGTCACGGAACCTGATCGGGCGTGAAATGAATTCTATATTTGCCGTCCAATTAGAACGCAATAACGCGTTTCATATTTTCCAATGAATTTGCGAAACCACCGCTCTCTGTTCATTCGACACTGCACCGAAGCAGTATTTTTTCCTTCGGTATATGACCGTTTCACGGGAAAGATTTTCCAATTTCATTTCACGCGCGGCATACCATGAATTATTGGACAATTCCTTCATTATGATACCATAATCCAAATATCCTCGTACAGGATTAAAATATACCGACTTATTGATGCTAAATAACGAATTCGTTGGAATATATAATCTTCAAAACTTTCAGTCACATCATTTTATCAATTTTCATCCTCACAAAAATACAGTAACCATAATCCAAAAATAAAAACAATTTCGAGAATCATAAAAGCTTTTCTCAAAGATTCCATTTTATATCGACAACCCTAAAACTGTATATAAAAAATTTGTAAAGAAATTAAAACCGACTTCAAACAAATAAAGACACTGAAAAGTGAAAAATAACTTTTTTCCTTATTTAATCTATTACTCTCCATTTTTTTATGTCGTCGCCTCATCATTTGCACTGTGTAAATCTGGCACCGACTTAAAAAACTTGAGAGTCATGGATTAAATAAGGAAAAAACTTATTTTTCACTTCTCAGTGCATTTTTATTTTTTTTAAGTCGATTTTAATTTTTTTTTTAAATTTTTTATTTTTTACTTTCCTAAGTTATTTAAGTTGTACAACTACATTTATTTTAAAAAATATGGGCAGGCCTACAAAAGGAGTTGCTCGTAAAAAAAGAACCGTTTGCCAGAAACGGAAGATTCCAATAATAATGAAACAGATTTCTGATTTTCGGTGTAACTTCAAAACCACTGAACCGATTTTGACAATTCTTTCTCCACGACCTAAGTTGATTGAAGCTAAACTAAATGCAATAAGTTTCACGAAAATCGGTCCAGTAGTTACGGAGAAATTCGCGGACAAACATAATTCATACTAACATACATACACACAAACACATCGAACTGGGAACCTCTTCCTTTTTGAAGTCGCTTAAAAAGTAAAGAGAAATGTCTCATTCCGCAAGCTGTACCTATAAGCACGCCTGTATCGCGCAGCGCAGCAAATGAAAAACACGCGAATCCCATCAGATCCGATCGGGCGAGCAGTAAATTCGCCGCAAAGTCATCGGTCTCGACACGCGGCTGCACCCTTTACAAAATGTCATCGTTCTCTCTTTGGGGCGTCATTCACAAAACCATTCAGCCTCCATCGGCGAACAGCATCGGCCGCTAGTCGACGTGGATTTCAATCAAACGATCGCGAGACGCATAGATCATTCTATTAGCTTTGACGTGCGCTAGTTACCACCCCTTCGAACGTCGATCCATCTCCACCGCCGCCACGAGACGTCCCCCATAACCGGCGAGCAATAAACCACAATATAATATATCAGTGTCCCCGCCACACCGAAATAATCCGCCGATTCCCCTGGATTCTACGATTCACGATTTTTCATCAATCACAGTGATAATAAAAGCGGATCAGATAGAAGGGCGGTGCTGTTTTTTTTTTTTTCACCCCGTCGCGGGAATATTTCAATCGGCCTGTTTGTTCGACGCATTAAACTGTCGCCTGCCCTCCCCCGGTATAACTTATACCGGTGGCGTAAACTCTGTATCGAATAAATATCGGGGCGTTTAACGTTGCTTGCAAAATACGATCAATTAATTCAATCGATAAATTGATTATCGGAACGAAGTTTTTATGGCTGATTCTGCACACAGTACATTGGTCTATCTTTGTTCTCACGTAGCATTTACAATTTCCATTCCCATTGAAAGTAGAAACAACGTTTGGCCATTTTTCCACCGGCTACCTAACAAACTGCATGTGAATAACGGGTAATCTATGTAGATCGGAAGACCACAGAGAAATAAATTCTTCTCATCTCGTATTGGCTCCACTGAAAGTACGTGGTTGATATTTTCTAAGAAATAAATTTACGACACGTAGTTTAATAATATTATAGAAGATTCCTTTATCTCAACGTAGGGGAGAGGTGGGATGAAAGGGACACGTATTGAAAGGGACATTGCAATTATCTGAAAGATAAAGGATCTTGCCACGACGAAAGTATTTTCATTTTGTAGCAACACTAATGCATGCCCAAACACGCCTAACTGAGGGTCGCTACCATTTCAAAGATGGCGGTGATACGCGGTTGAATTTTTTCCTGGTTGAAAGTAAATTTTCTCATGTTTTCTCGAAACGTTTTGCCAAGTGCTGTTACCAATGACGGATTTATTTATTATTACATCTGGACTGATATTTATTCAGGAACAATAAGACATATGTCAGATAATTTTTTGTTCAATATTGTAACCGTAGAGATTAGGTATTCAACTGTGTTGCCATATTTATGAAGGAGACACAAGAAAAGTTTCTGAAAGGGACACCCCTTTCAAAAGTGTTCCCTTCAAAATCTTACTATGATAAATCGAACGTTGTTAATAAAAGAATATTTACCACACAGCAAGATAATTTTGATTAATTTTCGTGCCATTTAAGATCTTTTAATTCACATAGTTTGGATTAATCTAAGGATTATGTGTTTGGTTATTAATGAAAGTATTATCGTTTGTTTTTTAATGTGAGGATTATTCTTTGTTATTTAAGTATGTAAGCTTAATGTAAAGTTTGTTACAATTATTTTTGCAATGCGGTGGTATTTATGTAACTTGAGAAAAACGTCGACTTGTAGACTTGTCGACATTAATACTGCGATTTCGGTATCAGCCGAAATAATAGTTAAAGGAATAATATTAATAGTACCTTGTTTTATTACACTGTCCCTTTTATAAACACCCATGTCCCTTTCAATACAGCCAATTTATGAAAGGGACAAAACACACTGTTTTAGAAAGCGAAAAATAAGACATGTAAATATAGAGAGAAGCTTAATATGACCACGTACTGTTATAGCCAGATAACTGGTCTTTCTAATGTTACCAATTAGAACTCGAATGGTTATTTAGTTTTTTTACTATGTGGTCCTAAACAAAAGTGTCCCTTTCATCCCACCTCTCCCCTAATTCGTATCCTGAAATATTTTCAGTTCACTAAATGATCCCTGGATATCCGCATTTAATCAACTGCTATTCTGGATCGAGGTACGTGAAAAGTTCCAAGAAGAATTGGGCCGTCCGTATTTTACGCGAGAATTGAGTGCGCGTTATGGCGGCTTCCGGTGACGGCCGTGCCAGCTCCGTTTTAATCGAATCCATTGGGAAGCTCGCCTTAAATTCCATCCTCTTTCAACCGTCCATCCGAGTGTCCAGGTGACGGACAACAACCGCGATAACCCCCGGGTGTCCCTGATAACGCGCAGCGAAAGAAGAGTGGTCCGCGAGGGAAATGGGGGAAGATACGAGGCGGAAGAACGGAAGTCACGGAGGACAGTGGGGAATGATGAGTTACGGGGGTCGATCCTCTGCCCTCCGATAGAACGCGACGTATTCGCTGAATACGAAATTCCCACTGGCTGATCTCGATAAATCACTCTCCTTCCATCTTTCCACCTTCGAACGATCCTTTCCCGCCTTTTCTTCCGCCACTCTGTTCATCTTTTTGCCTCTTCATTCCCGGCGAAGTTAAAACGAGAAACGGCGGAAAAGGGCGGTCGGGGCAAAACAGGGAAAGAGGGAGATCGATAGGGCGAAGTCACCCCCCCGGATCCTTCAAATGAAAAACGTTTAAGCCACGATTAGATTGCACCTAACCCCTGGCTGAAATTAATGCGCCTTGCCCGTCCAGCTTTTTACCCGCTGCTTACGGCCGAGTTAAATTTACAACGCGAGAGATTTTCGGATGGCGGTAAAAAGATGGACCGCGGGACTCCGTTACTGTCTTCGTGTTTCTTTTCGTGTCACAGGGAATTCTAATATATTTCATTTCTATAAGAATTTCAACGAGGTAATTGGGAAATAAGGAAGTAATTGGGCTTTCATTGGTATGAACGTATTTTATAAAACATTGGGCTCCATAATTTTTCTCTACCAATTTCTTTTCTTTGTAGAATAATGCCGAGTTACCTTTATTCGTATAATTTATGCTCGTGAGAGTAAATACGATTTCTGCGGTACTTTTCGCCGTTAAACGAAACGAATGGAAGAGAATAAAAGAGTGAAATTTGATGTCACAGAAGTCTCGGCCATAGTTTACAGCTTCTGAGATGGTCCTCTTAAGGTGACCTCGTTCGAGGAGAGTCGCGTAGATACGTGGGTAGAAATCGCTGCAGATTCAAGGTTTAACCACGTCAAAGGTATCGGATCCGACCTGATCCTCTCCAGAATTCTCTGGAGCCTCATTGGGGAATCACAGTACGATCGTGTTTCACAGAGTCGGATACAGGCCATAAACAAACGCCTATCGTGAGCTTGTGTCAACGGGAAATTGAACGCTCGCTGAAAGGGCTGTCCTAAACCCTTTGATTTCCGAGCACAGTCTCAACGAAATTCGCAGTAAAATGAACAAACGAATTCTTGATGACGAATACTCATACTGACTTCAGTTGATTAAAACGTTGTAGTGTAAAATTCAGTTACTTTAGTATAAAATATAGTAGTTTCATTTGAGCACCGATGAAAAAAGGCTTTCCTCGAATACAGTTTTCCGATAGTATATATTACTACACATCCACCCCCTGTTGTGTGCTTTCATCCCCACAGATGTTTTTACCAGCGAAGCATATAATCTACACACAGGCACATGTACGACTGGACGGAGACACTGGTGCCGATGTTGACACGTTATTGGCAGTCCAAGGGCTGAAAATGCCCGACCGGCACTATCGGTCCCCGTTTTCCAGCTTTACGATGACGGCCATTGTTATTGGCATAGCAGCTCCAACAGAGGAAAATTGTTGATGATGGCGAGAGTGTGAGCTGAAGTCTATCCAGCCCGGCTATAGGTATATTTAATCACTACTATATTGGGAAGTATTATTTTTTATTTTCAGATGAATCTCGGAGCTCCTCCTTTAATTTAATAACTCTGTGGTAAGGAACGAAAGTAACCTCTCTGGAATTTCATTTTACAATTAGATAATTATAGGCGATTTAAGGGGTCATGCTCAGTCAGGAGGCCGAAAAAAGGGGTGGTCTTTGGAAATTTTTTACTCAAAAGCTATAACACATTTCTCAAAAAATCTTTTTTCCTTTTAAGGATTGCATCTAGTACCGTGCATCGTAATTTTTTTTATTTAAAAATATTTATCAATAACTAAGTTATTGTCCATCACTCGAAGGTTCTCTAAATAAAAGGCTTCCGCGGTGACCACTGTTGCTCGAAAGTCGATCATCTAAAATAAAAAATTCAAAAGAATTTACTTATTATATTATATTATCTAGTATTTGAACGAAGGATTTTTTTATCCGATGCTTAGTTTTCTTTTAATAGACGAAAATCAGGCACAATTTATGATAAAAATTGAACCTTTTATTTTAAACATCAGCCATTTTTTCCCAAATCAATATTTCGAAAAATCCTTCGTTCAAATACTAGATAATATAATATAATACGTAAATTCTTTTGAATTTTTTATTTTAGATGATCGACTTTCGAGCAGCAGTGGTCACCGCAGAAGCCTTTTTTTTTAGAGAACCTTCGAGTGACGGACAATAACTTAGTTATTGATAAATATTTTTAAATAAAAAAAATTACGATGCACGGTACTAGATGCAATTCTTAAAAGGAAAAAAGATTTTATGAGAAATGTGTTACAGCTTTTGAGTAAAAAATTTCCAAAGACCACCCTTTTTTTCGGCCTCCTGACTGAGCATGACCCCTTAATCACCGCGAAGTGCAATCATCAAATGGAAAAATAATAAGTTTAATTTTAAGTTCTTAATATACCTATAATTCTTAAGCTACCAATATAATACTCTGTGTGAGAATAAATCAGCTTTATAAATGATTGAAATCAATATCTCACAAGTGTAATTATTAAATTATCAGCTATATTAGGAAACATCCCTTTTATAGTTCTGTCTAGGTTATCCGCTTAAAAATAGAGAGGCAGTAAAACGCGAGGTGCCGTATAGAGATAAAGGTGTCCTATTTTCATTCAAGTGCTTCGCATTGAGATGGCGCAGTCACGTGAAACGAAAACGTGAAACCCGATCGAGTAGTATCGCATTAATTTATAACTCCCTGACTTTTCGTATCTTCATCCGTGCTCCTATCGAATAAAAATATCCCGTGGAAAGTCTAAGCGTCATAAATTTCCACTAGAATCTAAACCCTTACCAATAAATCTGACAACTTTCATTTGATAAATGCGCCTCGCTGCCACAGAATTGTTCCAATCGCACTGCATGCGACCGAAGCGCCACGATTTTCTTATTTTCATCTCTAAGCAATTCTAGCACTACATTTTCTAATGTTTCATCATTTCAAATTTGAATGAATGCTTTCTTTTAAATAGTTTCTACGTTCCTTAAATATTCAGCTTTCCCCCGAACCTTGATCGTTAGAAATTAAAAATCGATGCAAATCTTTACGGTACACTGCCAATACGGCAACTAATTAAATCACGTATTTGCAGTAGAAAAGGTGTTACTTAAATACCTTCTGCGATGATGACGACGATGACGGCGTTTCGATACGTTTTGCGTGCTGCTGTCAGGCTGAACCGTGAACACTTCCTCGATGTTCTCCATGTTCCCCTCTTTCATTTCATCTATGTTCTGAGTGGTGGTCGGTGACGTGTCAGTCTCGTGGGATGCCCTTAAAAAATTGTGCCTCGATTTCGTTGCGTTCACGTTTTGCGTTGTGCGCGAGGGTTGACGATTTTGCTTTCGAGACGAATGCCTCTTTTTCGACGGTTGCGTCGTCGACTCCAACCTGAAAGTTTAATCCAGCACGCGCGTGAAATCTTCCAACGTACAAAAACACAGGAAAACGAAAGTTTTCCTAAAAAAAAAACATGGAAAGTATTTTCACACCGAACGTTTCCATTGATATAAAGTACAGCGTTATAAGGTGCACAACCGCAGCTCTCGAAAGATATTTTTTCGCAACAAGAAAACAATTCAGATGTCAATAGCATAGCTCCTCGGAGCTCGCAAAACAAAAACAGTACACTTTCTTTATCGACGGCTATTAATTAATTTCATAGATACGAGTGCCACCTCAATTATTCTGTTAATTAGTACTCCATGCACACACAGCCACGTATCGCTTCGATTAGTAGCCCCGCAGATAAATTTATTATTACTCCTCACATTCAACTGAAAGCGTTGATCTTTTTCAACAATAAATTCCACGGATCAATTCTACACCGCGAATGAAATTAACTCGTCCCTCCGCGAGCAATAATTACTTAAATCACCCGCAGAAACCTTTACGTGAAAACGGAATGGTAGCTTTAAAATCAGATGAGGAGTAATACGCGAACGCTGATGACCTAGAAGCTAGGACACGCTTCAGAGGACATCAGTAAATCTTTTGGCGTCCGCGAAACGAGAACTAGCACTATTTTTATCATTTTAATTGCTTTCCCGGGGTCTTCCTTTCAGTGAATTTGCCGGTCGAGTGGAGTCGCGTGGGGCAGCTCCTCGAGGAGGTGAAATCCCTGTTAAACTGGCTGGAAACGTGCGCGCCCATTCTCGCATAAAACTTTTGCTCTACCTGAACTCGACGCCGTCGTTCCTCACCCCGGGGCCAGCGTCGTCGTTCCTCGCGTTAAAACTGAATCCACCCTCGAGTTCGCCGTCCATGCTGTATTGATTCCGGTCCACCATAATTGGTTCCGATTTCTCTTGAGAAGCGAGGATCTCGTCGTTCCCCTGCCGCTGCTCGTTAGCGTCGTGCTCGTTTTTAAATTGCAGGATCTCTGAAACGACACCTGTCGCTTAATGCGCCGGCCTCACGCGCCCCTCTGCTGCATCGTGCAGCCTCGACGAGGAATAGCATTTTACCTGTGAGGCCCTCTTCCTCCACCTGGAGGCCCTCTTTCAGCACCTCGTCCCGATACCTCTCCAGCTCCTCGAGGTAACTCTTGTTCAGCTTCTGCTGGCGCCATTCTGTCTCGTACTTGATGTTCGGCAGCGCAATGTCGCCCAGGAAACCACCTGAAACCGAAGAATATACGAACGCCGTGAGACTAAAGTGGTTTTTGTGATTTGGATTTGTTTTTGGAGTTCGTATGCTCAGGGACGATTGATATTGGATGTGGAAGGGTTGTTATAAGGGATGTTGAGAGACTTTCTTTTGCACATGAAAACACTAGCTTTACTATACTCGGCTTCACCTAAAATTTAGATACTAATTTTATAAAAAAAATTTTTTTTTAGTTTTTTTGTGAAGATAGTTACATTCATCTGGATTAGCCAGACGTAATGAGGTGGGGCACATTTCGTGATCCAAGAGTTTACGGGTGGAAAGTTTTTAGGCGTTAAATACATAAACATATAAACTTTCCACTTTATATATTAAGGGGGTATTCTACCCAAAAATTCGATTTTTCTTTTTTTGATTTTCTAATAGTTTAAGGTTTCGAAAATATGTCCCTAAAATATGAAGGTAAAATTCGTAAAACTCCCAGAGTTATAGGGGCTTAAGGCCGCAGCGTGGCACGTAATCGTTCCCTCGAACCTTGTATCTAAAGTGGCTAGGACTGCCAGCAGAGAAGAGAGAGCTGCTCAACATGAGTTCTTTGAAGCTGAGGAAGGTTTCCTCTACGGTCCTGGTATAGCAGATTAGGAGTAAGTTACAGAAATTAGTTGTTATCTACCGTAACTTCAGTCGCATAGGTGGTAACCGCATGAAAAACTTTAAACGCGTTTCTCTCGAAACAATTTTTTTAAATCGGGCGCACATTTTTCTCAAAAACTACTGGACCGATCGAGCTAAAATTTTACACACATTCAAAGTGAATGTGTACCTATAGCCCGAACTAGAATTATACCAATAGTTTTAATACAACCTCCCCCACACCTTGTTTTAGCTCAAGAAAAGTCGAAAAAATCGAATATAAATTTTTAAACAGCTGCGATTTCGGTAACAATGTCCGGACTTGGTTACTTCTAGTTCCGGCGATAACTACACTCATATAGATTAAAAAAATCTTTGGTACTTTAGTTTCAGATGTCTAGGACGACCACAATTCGTGCGCCCGATGGGGCCGGTTTTTTATGACGTGACCTGCGCTTCGGCGTGTAACTTGTACAAATTTCAATATAATGCATTCCAAAAATTTGTGTTGATAGTTCAAACACTATTAAATATGTGTGCAAAACCCCTGCCCTGTAGGTATGATAGGTTTTCCAGAATTAATTTCCAAATATCACCTTCAAAAACGAGTGTCTAGACTAGAATACCCCCTTAAGAGGGGAATCCTATTGTATGGGCTAACAACATAGCAAAATATAGGATTTTTTTTTTAAGAAACTAGCATTTCGATTCATCTGAAATATGGACCATGTTTTTATGCATCCTTGAAGAAGTTGCAGTTTTTTTTATTCGTTTTTAATAATAAATATAGAAGTTATGCATCACGCCGCGTAAAACTCGTCGAATTTACCTTCCAGGTAATCTGAAACAGAAAAATGAAACGGCGTTTTACTTTGTAGGGTAGACCGGGGCGAAACGGATCACAGGGCGAATCGGATCAAAATAAGAATTTAGTCCATATTTCTTACATCGCGATAGAAATGAACTTTCCGATGGTTCGTAGTACCTCGTCCCCCTCCCCCGCACCTACGGCAATAGCCCGTCAATTATTTTAAGTCATTGCTTAGAGCTGGCATACGGTTTCAGTGAAATGGACGCGCGTGAACGTTACAATTTTGGTCCGAATCTAACCTATGTAATCAGCAATTTCGTGTTTAAAATAAAAAGTAAGCTTGAAAATTCAAATGTGATATTATTATTAGTTTGCACGGTATCCAACTTTAGTATTTAATGTATTTTAGACTTTTATATCATAATATGTTTATGTAATCTACAACCTTTGAAATACTTATATATGGGGCTAATCGGATAACGTAATTTGGGGCGAATCGGATCACTCTTTTTTTTTCATTCGAGTATTTTTATGATTATAAATATGATAATTGTTTATATACAGATGGTTCGTACGTACATACAAAATACCAATCAGGGATCATGGTGTCCAAAAAAAAAATAAAGGAAGCTGTGATAAAAATTAAATCTAAAGAAATGACGAAAAAAATAAATAAATTAATGGTCTTAAGAAGATGGCATTGTATTTACTGTGGTGAAAAATGAATTCATCCACTTTCAGAAGATTGTCTGAGAAGAGTGGTGCCACAAGAATTGTGCTGATAGAGGCGGCAAAAAACGGCAATATCCTTCCGATCTGTGTCCTAAGTAGTATTACTTGACTTCACTGTCATTAAATTAGATTTGTTTAAGTCGATTCTAAAGATTTTGTTATGAAAATTTCAGTTTCTTCAGAGATTTTTGGGTTATCCGATTCGCCCCAAGTTTTGGGGTGAATCGGATATTACTCACTTTTTCGTTTTTTATTTATTAATGAAGGATTTTTATGTTTAATTTTAATTTTGATATATTAATGTTCAAGCCAAAGGTGTACTGGTCACGAATGTATAATAAAAAATTAGTTTTTTAATGTGTGACTATTATTTTTTTACCATCAAACGCAAAGTGATCAGATTCGCCCCGGTCTACCCTACATATGTAGCTTCAATTTGATGAACCAGAATACCGTTAAATTCTATACTTCGTTTGTTACATAAGAAAATTGGCGCAAAATTGGATCGTAAAAATTAAAGGTTCAGACCTTTCAGTTTGAAAATTCTCCACACTCTCCAGAAATTTTTTTGTTTTTTGCTGGTTCATCAATTTCAAGCTACATATGTATAAAATAAAACGCCGTTTCATTTTTCTGTTTCAGATTACCTGGTAAATAAATATCATGCACACCAACGGCTGACGACTTTTGCGCGGCGTGATGGTCGATCATAAATAACTACTGTATTTATGATTAAAAATTAATAAATAAAAAAAAACTGCAGCTTCCTCAAAGATGCATCAAAATATGGTCCAAATTTCGAATGAATCAAATCGCTGGATTCTTAAAAAAAAATCCCCAATTTTGCTATGTCTTTAGCCCAAAGAATAGGATTCCCTCCTTAAGATTATTCAATTACACAAGAGTTTTAGTACGCTAGAGACAGCTTAATAATACTTCTCAATAATACATTCACTCTACATACTTCCATGAAGGAGAGATTAATTTATTAAGAGTATAATTCCCGTCCACAGCAGAATTCAGCATATAATTCGCGGTTGAGGATTCCGAAGCGGGGGGGAAGGTAGCGTCCAAGCTTCCAAGAGCCACGTACTCGAGCCTTCCGTATTTAACCACAAAGGCCCACCATTCTCCTACGATAGCCACGCAATCCTCCGAGTCACATTCCCCCGTTACACGTGATTTCGGACTCTCGTCGTTCGACGTCCAGATGTCTTCTCGTTGATACCAATTACCGGACAACGCTGTTTCCCAGACATTGGCCGGGGCGGTGCAGCGCATTAAGGCGGATCCACAAATATCAGCTCCGTGACGCTTTACCGCTGTCAGACGCGAGCGATGAAAAATATCGTTTCCCAGTTTCGGAACGGAGCAGCCCACTCCTTGTCCGCGCCAGCTGCTGACACTGGCACAAAGAGACCACCGGCACCGACTGCACCGAACCGGTCGCGGGACTGATACGTGTGTATCCGCCTTTACGCAGCCCCCGTTATCGTCCCCCATAAATCACCGGGATGCGTTATCGGTGAAAAGAGAGTTTGTTCGATTGTGCAGTTGTTGCGGCCGATGTAAACAGCCACGCCGCTATCGGCTATCAGGTCGGCCGAGGAGAAGCAAGAGACAGAGAGGCAACGACGGAGGAGGCTGAAGAAGACCATAGGAAACCAGAGGAGCAAAGGGAGAGTGACCGGACTTTCTCAAAAGTCAGATAATCGGATTAAAGGGCACGACCAATGGGGTCCCCTGTCTCTTTGACCCGTTTCCACGGCGCGCAAAGGGGGAAGATCTCGTTACGGGGTGGACAAAGACTGCTCGTTAGAGGAGCACCGCGAGGAGCAGCGGCAGCGAGGAGGAAAAACGATTATCCGATTCGAGTGCCGAGCACCCGTCCGGTTTCTTACTTAGCGACTGGGTTAGGTGCTCGGTTAACTGGCAAACAGATGACTCGATGTCTGAAGCGATGCCGCGGGGAGCCCGTCGACGTTCCTCTTCCCCGATCGTGATTCATCCGGATGGATCCATCTTCCCGGAGCACCGTTTCCTATTTAGATCAATTCGAGGCTCCGGGACGGGAACGGAACGGCAGGGACGTAGCAGGATCAACGGGAATCCAGAATCTGCTGCAAGGTCTCGATCTTGCTGTCGATTTCCCCTTGACTCGAATGGGTAAACGAGGAGCTCGAGGAGCGGGACGTCGCGCTGATGCGAATCTGAATGTGAAGCTGCCATCAGTTTAATAATGGGGAGGTGAACGGAGGGAAGATTAGACGCGGGTTCGTCGAGAACTATGAAATAATTGGAACTGAGAGAAATAATAATTCTTTCGAACTCGAATGTGAAAGAAGAGGAGTAAATTGAGACCTGTAAAGCACGTAGGTAGAAAGTGTCCACGAGCGTGAATACGTATGTAATTCCCCTCGATATGATCCACAAAACTCGTACGAGACGGACCATAGGGAGTTTTAATGAGACGGAAGCCAACATCTAATTGAAACTACTCGGTGCGCGTGCTTAGACTGTCGCGCGTTGATTGCAGCATTCCCAGCGCGTCATTCGGTTTTTACTTGGCCTTTGATCCCCAGCAGAAGAACGTTTCACTCTGTATCGTTGACGAAATACCGTCGCGGCCACGCTTATCGGTGTTTCCATAGCGGAAGACCATTGTAGAAGTTCAAAGTTACTTGACGACCAATCGTCGCTCGCTGTGTGCGTCCTTCCGCTGAAAGAATTTTATTCACATCGGCTATTTATTTCCCACAATTCCGCTATGTTACGGCCCCCGTAAACGTCTCTTCTATTTTCACCCAATGGAGCCCCACTTTCTTTGCAAATTGAACCGTTCCGTTGGAAACAGTGTGTCGCTTTTTATTGCTTTCGGGCAGAGCTTTCGGTCGGTGTCGGATTTTTCTGCCTGTAATTCCGTAAAGTGGCTCAACCACTTTGAAATCACGGCGTTACGAGTTCGAGAGCGGCTCGGCGGAGAGTTCGCGGCCGTTTCGCGGGCCCCGCTTGCATATTCAGGAATATTTCGCGCGGAATTATTCGCCAGTTCCTTCGCCCCGTCCCCAGCCTCTGGTATAGAACGCGCTGGTATTAGCAGAACTTTGCGTCGCGAGTGTTCGATGACACTCGACAGCGATTTGTGTCAACGACGCCCGTTGTTGCTCCGTTTCGAGGGCCTTTCGTTCCCGTTCGCAAATTCGGTGAGCCTGGTGTAACGATCGCGACGGACAACCTTTAGAACAGTGGTATTTAGTACGGACGTGGTCTTCCAGGCTCCCCTTTACGACGTGTTTATCCGTCTGATCGTTTTCAGTCTGGCAGGTTCAGCAAAGCTTTGGTAGTTGTAAAATATAAAACTTAGGGTGGCGGGATTGTTTAACCCTGGGGTTCGTTGCACCCCAACGCCATTTTTGTGTTACCATTTTGGTATTTTATTATTTAATTACCTATACATTCGCCATACTCATTGTGCTTTAATCGTCTTTTTCTAGAAATGTAAATTTTGATATGATGAACTTTGTAGTTGAAAAAATAGTAGTGTAAGAAGGGGATTTTTTTGCTAAGACTCTCCAAGTTTTTAAATTTTAATATTAAGATCGAAAAATTTACAGAAACATTGGCAAAGAAAAATTGCCTGGGGCGTGGTACACCCCGGTGACCACGAATGATTAAAATATAAGATAAGAAATGAAATTGAATTAAGATCGATCGCGCCTCTCGTGTCTCCAATTTCGTGTTGTTTCCTAGACTCTACTTCGGTTATGCTTTAAGCAAATTATTCCAAAAGTTACTGCCCACGTAGCACCTATGTTACTTTCTTCTTTTTATAAATTGCAAATGGTAGATCGTAGTGAATTTCGAATACAGCTGAGAACTTTAAAATTCCATGTACCTTATATTTAGGATATGGCTTTTCGTTGTGATAGTCTCGAGTAGAAAAGAGTTAAAAGGTGCAGCTCTTGTACGCGGCACTGATCGCGAGCAACGGTTATGATACGGTTACCAAAACACGTCTTATGTGTCCGTGCCGTAATATATTCAGCCTACACTGTGTATCGCAAACAAGTGCATACTTGTTTGATCAGCTGTAGTTCTGTACGACATAACGCGACACAGAATCGCCTACAGCAAGGATATCGAAGCTCTGTTTTTCAGGATAAAGATCAACTCTCACGGTTGCTGATACTGTTGGGTAGAATAATTAGTAATTAAAGGGGTATTTATGCCGAAGATAAACTATTATAACAAATGAGAAATTATTACTCTGTGATAGTCTCTATGATGTAGTATTTAGGTACTTCAGCGGTGTGAAACCATTCTGATCGACGTGTCAATTAATTTAGATACTTCTCGTAGTATCTCTTTATTTAAGCAGATAGCGATAGTCCACCTTTTAATCGCGTCTTTATTTTTGGGAATATATAAAGAGGCTCCTTATCCGATTGTAGTAGAAGTAATCGTTGTAAGTCCGAAGCGGTCGCACCAGGCCACGTTTTAATGTAAGTAGCATAACTGTACGTTTCCGTGACAGTGACATTTGCACATTCTTTCGGCTGTAACATCATCTCTGTTAAATGCCAATGGATTTAATGAAAACAAGGTGGATCAAACCAACTTTCACGGTTTACAATTGATTTCAAATTATGAATTACTTTTAGTACGACATGAAAGGGTCTGTCAAATGTGAAATGCAGAAGCTAAAGGGTTACATCCATCTGGAGGTCCGGAAAAAACATACAAGTTCAGGAATTTTTTGGGGGGAAAGTATAAGTGAAAATCATATACAATATTTTTCTACTAAAAGTTACATCTTTTAACAATATTATTCTAAATTTTCATGAGATATTATTATTAACTAAAGGAGATATCGGCGTGGATGTGAGTCGTGTTTTTTTAAGGATGTATCTGACTTATCTTCAAAATGGTACCAAACTGATGAAAATTTGCGAGATTGCTCTTTTTAATCTTCCTGATATGCTCCAAAAATTTTAAACGATTTCATTAAACGGTTGCTGAGTTATAACGATGTTAATTTTTCACTGATTTTACACATACTCTTATGAAAAGAGACGATCTCGACAGATAAAACAGTTGAACCAATGTTGAAGAATTGGTACCAATGTTTTCATTTTTTTTGTACATGTAGCATATGGATAGGTGAAAATATCTGCTGAGTTTCAATTGTTTTCACTACACCGTTTTAAAGAAATAAATTATAACTTGAGAAAATTGTGAATTCAGGGCATCTTCACTGCTAAAAGTTTAAGCTCGTAAATGAAGAAAACCGCAAATAATGCTTGAAGAAGCATTTGTGAAGTGAAAAATACCTTTCTAGGAGTAAAAATAAGACTCCAACTGTCGTTCGAGTTCTATATATCTAGATTTACTATGCGCAAGACGTAAATATTCAAGGTTTTCAAATTTCATATATTTTTATCTAATATTGTACGTCCGATACATCCTTACGCATTAGCTGGTGGACATTTCCTAAGCCAAACGATGCAACTGAAAGCAAAAATTCAAATAGATTTTAAAAATAAATAACTTACAGAAGTATCTGACGTTCTCCAAATTTTAATATTGTATTTTGGTAAAAAAGGGCGACCGTTTGAAGTTGAAATATAGAATTTCGTGGAAAAATCTTTTCTTCTTTTCAAGAAGGCTTTGCATGTATTTCCATTATTGCAAAAGTAAGAGCAAAATTTAAAAATATGCGAACGTCAGGTACTTCTGAAAGTGATTTCTTTTTAAAATCTATTTGAATTTTTGCTTTCTGATGCATCGTTTAGCCTAGGGAATGTCCACCAGCTAATGCTTAAAAAAAAAACACAATTCATATCCAAGTCGATATCTCCTTTAACTAAAGCATACAAGTTCAGGAATTTTTTTTGGGAAAAGTATAAGTGAATATCATACACAATGTTTTTCTACTAAAAGACACATCTTTTAACTATATTATTTACTAATAATAATATCTCATGAAAATTAAAATAATATAGTCCTAAAAAATTCCTGAACTTGTATGCTTTTTCCGGATCTCTAGGTGGATGCAACCCCTTAAGAAACATTTCAAACATTTCGTGATACCACATTCGTCGCTGAATTTACTTGCAACGAATAGTGTTATATCTATTCGCCATGATTAGTTTCGTATCAACATCGATAATGATATCGCTTATCGCGAATAATACATTCGATAAAGTCAGGGTCATCTTCATACTCGGTAAATTGCCCGCTTTGAAAATTGATTCGATCCGTCCTAATTCTTCGCGCAACATAAAGAAATTCCCTCCTCCTTGGCTAAGTTCCAGAAAAGTAACGAAACAGAAATAAAACAATAAAGGAGGTGATTCGTTTGTAACTTATCGACGTCCCGTTTTCAGCGAACCAGAGCCATGAAACAGCTACTTCGTACCGTGGCAGTATTAATTTCCTTACTGTCATCCGCATTCGTAAATACCGTTGCCATCGGGCCTAATGGGGACGAAGACTATCTGGATGCCTGCGGCAATTACAGCCTGACTTTGCGGTTTCTTGACTCCACAGTGATCGGGAAGTATTTCATTTCCTCCCCCATCATAAGATGCTTAACCCTCGAGTCTGGCGCGGTTCAGAGTGTGGAGAATGGAGCTTTCGATCAGATGCCAAATCTGTTGTACCTGAATCTCCAAGGAAACCGTATTTCTGCGGGAAATTTGTTTTCTTTCGGCAATCTTTCAAGTGTGAGGGAGTTGGTTCTCAGCAATCAATGCCGGGGGTTCTACGCGGACTATGCAGTAATCCGAGGCGTATATCCGCAACTTCAATATTTGGATTTAAAGAACACCGGCATCTCCGGGATACAATATAAATTGCAGAATCCTTTCCCAGAACTAACGTACCTCGATCTCTCAACAAATAGAATAAGAAGCGTCACTCCTATACAAACTATCGCCCCGAAGCTAACGCATCTGTATATCAACGATAATCTATTTACGCAATTCTCGTTAAAAGAATATCCCGGTTTAATGTCGTTAGCGTTAGAGGACAATCTGTTCTCATCCATTGGCAACGATGGCTTGAAGCTGGATGGTTTGACTAATTTGGAAAACCTTTCGGTAGCGGACAATCAGATCAGTGTTATACGTGCAGGAGCATTTAGGGACACCGGCAGTCTTCGACACTTGAACATTTCCAAGAACTTATTGTCAACCATCCATTCCGAAGTGTTCGGAAATTTGTATTCTCTAGAGGTTCTTGTATTAGACCAGAATTCTCTCGAAGATGTGCCTATAACGGTACCCCTGAATATGACGACCCTGTCGATGAACTGTAATCGCATTAAATATATAACGATTAACTCCCTGTACTACTTGCCATACTTGAGAACGCTGTCTCTCGCGGGGAATATGATTGTGAACGTTCACGTGGATGCGTTTCAAAACCAAAAAATGCTAGAGGAACTGTATCTGTACAACAATGAATTAAGTTACTTGCCGAAACGTTGGTGTCGGGCCATGGCGAAGCTTCGCTACCTGGACTTGTCGGGGAACAAATTTAGATTTTTAGAATCAGCGTTGCGGACAGTTGAGTGGTCCACTGTTCCGTCTTTACAGCAACTTTATTTCGAGGGTAATCCCCTTAAGTATGTCAACGCAAGTACGTTCGCAATGGTTTCGAAGAATGTAACTGTCTATCTGGACACTGAATCGGAACGAACTACCGTGACGTGTGAGAGTAGTTCGTCATACCAAATAACTGCGAATCTTACTACTCTTAATGATACAACTACTATCCACTAATCGCTACTGGTGGTAGTACGACTGTTACACCTTGGCTGAGACATTGGACAACTATCGCGTTACAGTGCTACAGATATTTTATTTTCGACTATTAAAGCAAATCACGTCTGTATAAAGAAGTTTCTTTTGTTTGCGCTTACACATTACAAAAATAAATGTATGCTAATATTTATTTAACGGAAGAACTTCATTGCATGCCATTCGCTGTCTTCCTCTCCTTCCTTCCACAATTTTTCTCCTTGTCGAATTAGTCTCAGTGTGAAACAAGATTGTTACGCAATTATCGCGTTCTGCAAATTTTTCAGTTGAAAAAAATGCCCGCGTCAAAGCAGCTCACCTTTTCGAACCGTGACGAGTTTTGCAACCCGATCAACGCGTAACAGAATTTCGGGAGATTTAAAAGTACCGCTCACAGGAGCAGATTGGGAGAGTGACAAGTTCGAAAAGTCACCCCTGCACAATTGCTTGACGACCTACATGCAATGGCTTTCGAGCAGATGCCAAATTGGTGGTACCTGAATCTTCAAAGAAACAGTATTTCTGCGAAGAATTTGTTTCCTTTCGGTAGCGTTTCAAGTGTGAGGGAGTTGATCCTCAGCAATCAAAATTGAGCGTACTACAGAAACGAGGCAGTGGTCCATGCTTAAAAGGAGTAGCATGCGAGTGATAAATTGCAATATAAATAAATACATATAATCCAGGACGTGTATTAAATAAATGTTGGCAGAGGCTCACACAAATATTAATTAAATAGATGTAGATATTCCACGTTGGATGGATATTGTAACATATGGTTGAACGTTTGCTGCGTGTAAACATTAATTACTTTTCTACACAGCGAAACATTGATATGTAAATTAGGATTTTATGCAGATCACTACTTGTCATGGTTTTATAAAAAAAAAAAGGGATAAAGGGATTTTGTAAATATCTGAAGCTGGCACACAGCGTGTTGCATAACATAAGGTTTATGCAGCTCAGTAAATACATTGATCCTACCTAATATCTAGGTCAATTCGAAATCCCGTACATCGTCCAATTGAACGTAAGCCAACGTTGGGACGACGTAGGAAGAAAAATAATTCTACCACAGGATAAAAAAATACAATGGAAGTCGAGTGCACCTGGAACACGGATTGAAAACGCGTATACATATTTGTATATTGATCTAGTGTAGATACGTGGCGTAAGTTTAGTTGCAAATAGGCTTTGCTAGCGTATATTCATACAAATATTTATTTATTTATTTATTTCACTTGTACGGGCAAAACCCATTTTGAACGAAAAAGAAAAAGAATACAATGAACCTCATGGATACACGTTACAACTAAAACACGTACATAAACACAAAAGAGTATACAGACATGGCGATCGAACTATAAGCTATAAAACTATAGCTCTATACACACTTTTCTTAAAAGTAGAAGGAGAACTGTTGAAAAGATCAACATCCCCGCAGTACAAATTAGCCAAGTTACATATCCTGTTCAGGGGGTCAGTGTTACCAAATCTGGAGGTATGGCCTAAAGGTCTAAATAGCAAAGTTTGCCTGATGGCCCGTTCCGGAGCATTAAAATTGATTTGACCAATAAGAGAGGGACTGCATACGAATCCATTAATGATCCTAAACAAGAAGGTTAAATCACCAGCAGTCCTCCTACACTCCAGTGTTTGGATACCCAGCTTTCGCATAATAGGACCATAGTCGTGTTCAAAACGCTGCACAGTGGTCTGGATGGTGGCCAAAATTCAATTTCTCAACTTCAACTTTACAATGTCATTTTTTTTTTATGAATTGACAACCCTCCAGAGCTTCTAAATCCGCATAGCTTTCTCTTTTCAGATGACTCTTTGATTAGATATAATATTACAAAGACAAAATCATCAAATTTTATGTGAATCTAATTGTTTTAATTACTCATTATAGAACATCAAAATACGTGTTTATATCATACAGGTATATAAATAAGGAAGTATATTTCAGTTATTTATATGTGTCATAGGCATTTTTTAGTCCATGAACAAATAGTGCAATGTTTATATGAATTTAAAGTTTGAGAAGGCTTATAAAAAAAGGATTAAGCCAGATTAACATCGGACTTTTTTTACATGAAAGCTTACACAATTGTTAACAAGAGCATGTAAATTTCAAGTGCAATCTCCTGCAATCTTCAATTTTATGCAGACTTTTAGAAATGACGCTCGAGGTATTGTATATATTTTATATGTATAATAATTTTTAATATTTTTTTTTAAGTCAAAGATAATGTTAGGTCTGATTCTTTTTTCTCTTTCTTTCTCTAGTACGGCTATGATTTTTAATTTTGGCTATAAAATACCGCTTTCCAGATCACAATGCGCACCATATTGAATCCGCCATTTTGATTTTAAATTTTTGGTGCCAAATTCGTTATCAGCGACCGCAAAAACCCTTAATCACCAAGTTTCAGAATGATCAGAATTTTGGCCGCTAAATGTAGATATCCCCAGACCACTGTGCGCTGCAGGGGCTGGCCCATCTTGAACGCCAGGAAGCGCAAGAAGTTATGCTGAACCCTCTCCAACTCCTGCCTATACTTGGCTGTGCTCGGGGACCAAATAACAGACCCATATTCCAGATGCGGCAACACTAACGCACTATACAAGTAATACAAGGTTTTATAATTTGTAAAATTCGAGCACGATCTACGAATAAAGCCCAAAATCTTATTCGCCGTTGCTGAAACATGGTGAATATGCTCCACGATAATTAAACTGGTGTCTACAATAATTCCTAGGTCACGGGTTGAACTCAGAGTAACAAGCTCGGTGCCGGAAAGGATATTAAACGATATTCCTGAAAATCTGTAGGAATTCTACAATTTATTAAAACTGATTGCGACTCCGGGAAATCATTCTTGCAATAAATGAGAACTTTATTAACCAATCATAACTTCTAATTAGAGTATATGTACACAGCTTCCAGGGCTGGAGAATATTTGAAATAGGGTAAATTGAATGACCGAATTGTTGAATCTATGGACCTTTGAGATTAATACTTGAATATATTTATGTATAACAACAAAACAACTGTTCAAATTGCATTTAAATTTATTTTTCTTGAAATTTCTATAAAAATAATTACTTATTCTTATAGTAATTTTTTTAAAAAAAAAAACAATTATAAAATGCAAAACGTGTAGAAGCCCAGTAAATGACCGCATACTTTTAATAAGAATTGTACTTATTAATGTTTGATTAATACGCGTAACTAAAAATATGGGATATTAAAAGTGCAACTACACTCCATTTATAAACATATAATAATTTTTAAATTTATAATTGACATTTCTTTGCCTAATGGCCATTCACTGGTATGCGGTCAATTACTGGTTTCAGACAAAATACTAAAAACTTAAATATTTCCATAAGCAAATACTATTTCATTAAATGCTTAAATCATGAGCTAATAATATTTACTATTTACCCTCGGATTCGAATATAGGAAGTCGGGGATCGATAATGGGAGATACAAATTTCAAATCCAAACAGGTCATGTTGCTCGCTACCTTCTTAAGACTACGTATATTCGGGTAAATATTTTTTGCAAGTATTTCTGAACGCAGGTATGTGTATTTACACACATTTTTTGTGTTGTCAGTGAGTCAGTCATGATTTGAAATACTATTATTTGAAATGAAAGTTAGACATTGTTTGAAATATTATTATTTGAAATACTATTTTCTAATATTTCAATGAAGTACACATTTCACAATAGTATTTGTATGGGTCAGTATTAAAATATATATTTGAAATACTATTCCTTTATGTAACTACTATTTCAAAGAAAAGTTTCTTTGCCAAATCCTGTATCACTCGAAGAAATAGAAATATTTATTTAAATTTATCCATTTAAAAAATCTATTTTTCCCCAGCCCCGACAGATTCTCAATCATCAGCGTGCCTACCAAACATCAGTAGGTATCATCACATTCGTGACACAGTAACACTCGACAAAATTTCACCGAATTCACCCCTGATTTCATCCTACAGCTACGCCGTTGTAAAATACGACAGCACCCTTTGTCACAGTGCCACCATAATCACTACAACGATCCACCTGGCACGTTTCGCTGGGGCATGATAAAAAGCAACGCAAAGAAGAGAAGCTGAGTGAAACGAGAGATCCCGGTTGTGGCCAGGCCATATCTTATCGATAGCCCACGATCGATTTCCTTTAATTAATCCAGTCTAGGGGCGCGCAACGGATCGTCCCCGACATTGGGGTGTAACGTTGGCGCGTGTCCCATTAACGGCGCCGAATAATTTGTCGATGTGGAAATTACCGACCACGATCCTGCAGACCAGCCCGACGTCGATATCTCACCGTTCTGTTAACGAGGTCGCAATCGTTGAATCCGCCACGATGAATTCGCTGGCAGTCGTAAATACCGGCTACAATGCCTGAGCGACCGTCGGACTCGTGGACACGCGATCCGATTTATTCGTTTCAATTAATTCCCCGATCTTACAGATCACGATCATTTTTCAGTATTCACGATCAATCGTAATGTAACTTCGTACTATCTATGTCTTGATTGGGCATCTGACGGAGTTGCCTCGCATTTTTTTCGGAGATTTCAATGCTGGAGTTTCTGTAGCCTAGAAATTGCAAACTTAAATCTAGTGGAATTAGGATATAATCGTGAACTACAGGCTTCGCAACATTCGCTTTGAATGCAAAACTGGAATTTTTGGAAATTCGACAGCAGGACGATGAAGTTTCTTATTCCGCATCTGAGATGTGAAATTTTAAAGAAAACTCAGTGGTGTCTTGGATTATTTAGATTCAAATTTACATAGTAATCAGACAGTTGCTTACTTATTTAGATTCAAATTTACATAGTAATCAGACAGTTGCTTACAGTTCCGATCTATCCTATTTTCAGTTAGAAATACAACCAAACGTGCCATGCCACTTCTTTGAAGATGTACAGTGGCGAGCAAAAGTATTCGGCCACCCTTTAAAACAGAATAACATGTTTAAAATTGGTCCAAACGACTTGAGTTTTCGGCCGAAAACTGTGATTTTCATCAACTGTAACTGTTTGTAGCTCATAGCTTCGTTAACCGATTTTTATGAAATTTTCAGCACGTATACAGCTTACTTAAATCTACAAAAGGCATTTCTTAAATTTTCATTACGAGCACAGATAAAAAAGTTAAAAAAACACGACATATACTATTTTTTTTCGCTATTCCGACCAATTGCAATTTTTTTCAAAACGACGAATCACGTCACTTAGCAAACTAATCCTTCTAGCTTCTCGAAAAAACTCAAGTCGTTTGGACCAATTTTAAACAAGTTATTCTATTTTAAACGGTGGCCGAATACTTTTGCACACCACTGTAAAAGCTTCTCGTAGTTATTTATTTCTTTATAAACGGGAAAGTTCCATTAGTGTAGAAACGATACAAGTAATAGTGGCAAAATGAATTCGCAACCGTAGGTACCTATTAGGGGTGTGCGGGTACCCGAGTTTTCGGGCTCGGGTCGGGTCGGGTCAAGTCGGGCGGGCTCGGCCGGGGGCCCGGGACAGACGGGCCTACGGGTAGTCCGACTGTGTCGCGTAGCCCGATTATGTCGCGTAGCCCGATTACTTCGGGTAGCCCGATTGTATCGGGTAGCCCGATTATGTCGGGTAGCTCGATTAATTCGGGTAACGCGGTGCATGATAAGTTAATATACATATTCAGCTTTTTTAAACAACCGAGTACTCGGCATGTACAAAATCTTTATCTATATGAAACTTTAGAATAAGATAATTTTCACTTGAAACATTTTTTATAAACATTTATGAATACAAATAAACAATGATCTTACAGTTGATACAGGAAATAGGCATGCAATGGAACAAATACACGGACAAAGATATTACCGAAAAATGTGCAACAGCTTCGTCTTTTACATGCTAATTTAAAATAAATACGTTAAAAAGCATATTCATATGCTTGTATAGTTTTCTTAAATACTATGAAACATCCAGATAATATGCGTTTTTAAACATGTATTTAGTACTGCGATATTAAGAGAAGGAAGTTTAATGTATTATTAACAATAGTTTAAAAAAAAAATTCATACCTATTACTTACTTTTGGGGGCTGTTACGCGAGAATTCCACTTAAGTAAAATTTCAACTTATGCACCTTATATACAAAGTTAATATACAGGTGGTAGGTATCGAATGAAGGTCACTTTGAATAAATCCGTTAGAAGCATTATTTTTCCACGTGAAAATTATCTTATTATAAAGTTACGTATTGTTTATTATGTAAAGATTTTGTACATGCTTGCCGAGTACTCGGTTGTTTAAAAAAAGCTGAATACGTATATCAACTTATCAAGCACCGCATTGCCCGAATTAATCGAGCTACCCGACACAATCGGGCTAACCGAATTAATCGAGCTACCCGACACAATCGGGCTACCCGTAGGCCCGTCTGTCCCGGGCCTCCGACCGAGCCCGCCCGACGTTACCCGACCCGATCCGACCGCTCGGGTACCCGACACATTCGATTACCCGCACATCCCTAGTACCTATACGCATATACGATTTACAGGATCAGAGCCGGCAAAGCAAGATGCATAGCGATACGGGAGAAGAGTTCGAACGAGTCTGTACGATTTCGTTGGTGCATAAAAAATTTATCCACTCTAAAAGTTGAGGGCAATCAATAGCACTATTAATCAACTTGAAGATAAATAGCAAATCAGCTGCAGTCCAGCGAGATTCAAGAGATTTCATATTGAGTTTACTGATCATTATACTACCGCACGAATCAATCGAGGACCAACGATAAGGTCCCGAAAAATTGCCCGAACTTTTCCACGAAACGACGTCAAATGCACACGTGGTGCCGCATTCAGATGTCCGACCCGGTTAATTAATTAGGCGCGTGCACGCACACTGCCGCCACACAGGGCCGAGATCGGCAGATTTACGGCGATATACTCGTAAATACCTGCCAACGAGTATTAGGAACGTACGTATTAGTCAACGGGCCGTGCACGCATTTCCTTCTCCCCCAGCAGCGTGTCTGCGAATCATTAATTTATGGTGCTTCGCGATCATTCGGTAAATCTGCAAGCGCCGCGTCCATATCCCGCGCGGTCCTCCGCAGCCTCCATTCACGCGGCAACGATATTTTAATTACCACCCTCTGCCGGCGAGAGAAAACAACCCACGTCATATTGCATCGTATTTGTCCCCTGGCTCTTCCAGCTGGAAACTTTTCCCGCGGTTTAATATTCGACTGGAATTTCTTCTTAGCTTTTCTACCGGAAGTTTCTATTAGATTCGGTGAGTAAAAGTTCGCGGTGTTTATCTTCTTGCACCCATAGAATATTCCTTAATAGGGTCGCTAGATTTAGCGAGAAAATATTCTCGGAAATATTATGGAAATTCTCTTCGTGTCTTTTACGTTTGTTCAGCGACGTGAATAATTGAGAGGTTTGTCCAGGGAGCCTGCCAAGGCTGACTGTAAATTATTACCAAGGTGTTGTTTAATCGGTTAACCGTGAATTAGAAATTGCTGACCCTTGTATTCGGTATACATATTCTAAATACGATAAGATTGGAGTGGATTTCGAGTGTGCTTTGAATTTTGGGAATAGCGAGATCCGAAACTTCACTGCTTTGAAACCCCAATGCTTCGAGGTATCGACATAGTATTGAAGTACTGGAGCACCGAGGTGTATGCCGAAGTTCTGCGCTCCAGAGGGTTGTAGAATACTTGAGGTGTCATCCAATCGACCCGTATTCGCCGTACAAGAATACTGAAGTATTTCGAAGTACACCATCCGCACGGGAGAAGTGGACTTCGCTTGCCGATTTCGTGTCGATGCCCCATTAGATTGACTGCCGAAGAAAACAACGGGGACAGTAAATCCGGTTTCCCTTCGCGTCACGCGCAGGTACCGATATACAGAAGTTCCCCTATGAATTTTGCGTGATAGAGTGCACGCGCGCGACGGCAGTCATTTACAAACCGCATAATGCCAAACCCCTGTTCGCTCCGAATCGGTGATTTCGTGCCATTCAGGCCGTAGATTCGCTGGAATATTCGATGCCCGGCTAAAATCCCATCGATCCTCAGACCCCGCTTTAATGAACTGAAGTGATTAACTCTACTTACCACAGGCAATTCTCAGTCAACACGATCGTAATTTTCAAGCACTTCCCTTCGACTAATCCCCATTAATTTGTACGGGATTGTGCTCGTGGCTTGTATCATTTGGAACAAATTTAATCGATTAATAATATCGTCGCGATATTACGCGAGCAAAAAAATTCAACCAATCCTTCGCCCCCTAATTTTACTCGATTTACTCGCAGGGTAAATTCTCTTCCACCTGCCTGCAATTAAGCTTGAAATATAGGTAAACTCGAGATCGGAGTGTGTCGCTATTGAAACTTCTTCACTGACAGCGACCGAGCACTAGCTGTGCCGGGTCAACAGATTTTCGAACCCTCCCACACCATTCCCTACCAATTAACCGACACCTCCTTCAGACTTTTCTCACGAGTCAGCTACTTTGCCTCTTCCGCTATCCTCTTTAAGAACGTCGCCTGTAACAAATATTCGACAGGAATTTATCTAGCGAAACTGCGAAACAAGCCAGAGTATTTCTCTATTAACGTAATTGAATTTGCATGTATACACGCTTGCACAATGATCCAAGAAAGATGAACGACTCGCTGCGCACAAGAGGCAGAAGCTTTCAAGGGATAGGCAGAGCAGCAAGCAAAATTGGAAAACAGGGAAAGCTATTTTGGAGGCAAAGGCCAGCCACCATTGATGATTCTTTCAAAGCTGTTATGAGAGGCAGCTGCAATTCACTTGATGATACCGAAGGATTATCTTCAGCTCCCATTTCCGCGATGAAAGCCCCTGGGACAACAAGATTGTGCCGGTTATCTGGGAAGAGATTCTCATCCTATCATTAACTTCTGATGGTTCTCCAAAGAGAGACATAATTCCACTAATACGTTCCCTCTGCGAGCGTGTCGCGAATCCGTGACGCGAAAATCAGCCCGGTAGTTGGCGCCCAGTAGAAGAAGAAATATTTTAGAGAAGTTGGTACGATTATTCGACGTTCCGACCCTTCCGTAGAGCCCAGCATCGAGAAATAAAGTAACCACCCCTCCTAATTCCTCTCAATTACTAAATTTCTTCCGAACCAGAATATAATCTCGCTTAAACTCATAATTGACCGAGAAATCGGAGAAAGTTCTACCTAACTGTTAAATCTACTTCCACGTCCCTCCCCGAGTGAAAAAAACAAGCTCCGCGCCTGTTTTCATTGGTCTGCCCGCCGTGGTTCCAAGGTGCACTCAGCGCTGAAAGCGTAATCCCTCCCAATTACGCTGTGATTAATGCCGAGGCGTGTAAGGAGGTTAAATAACATTGAAACTGCGATCGGTGCAACCACAGGATCGTGGCTGACAGCCAAACGGGAAGGTCGGAAGTGGTCCAATCTCCGAATCGATCTCAGAAGCCTCCTATTCCATTTCCAGGACATTTGCAAGAGCATCGACGTTATGAGAAGGAGAGGGACAGACGGAACACTTTGCAGAGCGGCGGCAGACAAGAGCTACTTCCGGTTAGCCGGATAGAACGTCCGGGGGCTTTCCTATTCAAGAGCTTTCGATAGTTCGTCGGGCAATCGTATCCCTCGATTCAATCTCCGTTAAATTTTCTCCCACGGATCTGCCTTTCTAATCTGCTGTCCCTTTTTCTCTTACTACTCGACGACCCGCGGGACTCCTTTATGAACACCCGTAGCTCTTGTATTTCAATAGTCAAGCTGTATTACCAGAGTTGTAAGCAGAAGTTCTTCGAGTGTGATCGCACGACCTGCAGTGCCCGTTACGGTTCTATTGGTATCGAGGCATCGAAGCAGAATAGTTTATAGCGAACTAAGAGCAAAATACCCGTGCCTCGCTACGGTAGAGTAATTAAAGGGGTATACCCGTTTGAACCCTCGGAGAATGTGTACATTTTGTGGATTTTTTTACAAGTCAACGGCTTGATGAAGATTTCCCGTTTTTTTTTACTATCTTTACATAGTATTATGAACTACTTAAAAAAAAAGTTTCAGTTAAAGAACTATTGTTTTTCGGAAGTTATGCATACGTATCCGAAAGTCTCTCGATTTTAGATGGCCAAACGGTGGGCCTAAAAACTCGCGCTATGGTCAACCAATTCGCTTCCAATTTTGCATGCAGGATCGTAATAAGATTCCACATCGTCCAACGAGGGCTCTTTTTATTCCGATTCCCCGTTTATTATTTATAAAGAAAAAAGCTGGCCTTTTCTCTTAGAAAAATGTAACTTCACATTTGATCTCTCACCATTTCTTTATTTTTCAAAATTTTCAAAATCGGCTCCGTTGGACGATAGCTATTGACATACTTTATAAGAAGATTTTATTGTTTTTGATTTCAGACACGACATACAGCTGTTTTCAGGCCCACCGTTTAGCCGTCTAAAATCGAGAGACTTTTGGATACGTATCCGTAACTTCCGAAAAACAATAGTTTTTTAACTGAAACTTTTTTTTTAAGTAGTTCATAATACTATGTAAAGATAGTAAAAAAACGGGAAATCTTCATCAAGCCGTTGACTTGTAAAAAAATCCACAAAATGTACACATTTTCCGAGGATTCAAACGACTATACCCCCTTAAAAGGAATTACTTTTGTATCTGTTTTTTTTTAAAGTAATTTTTTATGTAATTTTAGTGAAGTACCTAACCTTTGTTTAATGGAAATTTATATATATATGTCGGGTTTTAGGCATTTCTGTGGGTAATCTTTGTAGGTAATAACCAAGTTGATATTTAATCGGGCCTAAGAGATATTAAAGAGTCCGAGAAAATACATTCTACCTCTTTTCACTCCTCGGGAATGGAATTTAAAAAAATCCCTTCACATCGCACAATATACTCGACGAATTTCATACTTCTAGGTTCAGTGGTTTAGACTGGATGTTAATGAATCAGTGAGCGACACACCGATTTTATGTATGTTATAGATTTGAAGGCTACGAGGCGGATTAATGTAAAATTTACAATCGCGCAAAGAACTGTAACACGTTTGGTGGTCAACGTAGTAGATACTATTCCCAGGGATTACTGTATAATTAAAAGGCAAAACGGTGAAACGAAATAACAAGCATCTCCACACGCCTGGCGCAAATTTTCGGGACGAGGCACGCCAAAACACGTTCCCGCGGCAAACTACGCTACTTCCGAGTGGAACATTTACTTTTGTCCGCGTGCTTCCCTTTGTCTCGTCCCCAGCAAGCGTAGTGCAACAAGATGAATGTTTGCTGGATAAATCACAGGATGAGTTACGGCACTATGAGCACGCAACTTCTAGCCTGACCGAAACAAACTTAAACTACATACACTGTACTACTGTACTACTTCATGCATAAAATAGGTACGGTGACATATAATTATGTTTGCCTTAGTAGACCGCGTCGCCACGGAAAATGTGTGGCTATGATTTTCAAGCTGTCAGCGTCCCCCATGGCTACCACGCGAATCGCTAATCAACAGCCACCAAATGTCTCGTTGAAAGGAACCCCAGCACCCAGCAGACCCAACAGATCTAGTCATCGATCGAGTCTCCTCTAAATACATGCTGCTTTAAACCCAATCCGCAGCTGAGCAAACACAAGTACTTATCTCTCCGGACCAGTGTACGGCTGAGCTGCAAGCCCCGTGTTTTTACGGCGACAGTCGCGAATGGCCCTTCTTTCCGGGACACAAAGCCAGAAAAAGCTCGGCGCAGTTGGAACTTTTCGTAGCCCCGTATCCGACGATAATGCGACGTGCCCCGCGTGTAATACAGATACAGAAGCCCGAAGGTGTGCCTGTGTCGTATTGATTCGAATGGAGAAGCCTCTCGCATCGCGAGCGAGCCTCTATCGCGTCGGATTAAACGCTCGCGTAGGTACGCTACCGACGTCAACTTTCCGTCCCTTTTTTCCCCACTCTTGGCCAGTTTCGCTACTCCGCCGTGCAATCCGCCGCCGAACTCGTCGATACTGGCTCCGGCGGTCCGCGCGTTTCCCTCTTTCTTCTCCGCTCTTTCATTCCGTCGCAGACTCGCGGACCCGCGATACCAACGCTCCTCTCACTTCGGGTCTGATATTCAAACGGCAAAAGCGCCGTGAAACTGCGTCTCGAAATATGCGCAACCTTTCGTGCGCGCGACTTTCGGCGAAACGTGCCCCGATGAAACTCTCCGAGCTCCCTTTTCAAGTCCACTGCGCGGTTTCGGGGGTCCCTCCGCGTGGGATGCTTCAAATTCTGTTTGAGATTGGCTGGTGGTTTAAAGTTTTAAACCCGGCAAACGTTCGGGTTAATTGTAACGTGTACTATCTCAATCATTGAATTTCACTTGCGGTTCTTTGGGGTACAGGATGTGTGGTATTGGTTTATAATGTTCCTTCGGAGCTTTAATTTTAAATGGGGCATTTTTTGTTTGTTGGCTTCTGTTACAGAAACGATGCTGAGGGATGAATTAATGGAGAAGTGTATTTGAATTACGATTGGTCGTTCTGTAGGCGGTAGGGGAGACCCGGGGCAGATTGTAACAAAAAAGTTTTCACAGTTTTTTCGCGAAAGTGTTTGCCTCAAGCAGGAAATAATTTGCGTGACTTACTACTTACATGTGTGGCGAACTCATTGAGTGTAAGTACGTGACAAAATCTTGGACACTTACAAGGGAAGATCCCGAACCCGGAAATTCAAAAAAACCTGAAGCTTTGTGATTATCTAGGGGATTTCCTCCTGATTACAACGCAATTTTTGTTTGCTGCCCAAATTCACTCTAAGGGGGTGAAATTGATCCCTGAAAATCTGGTTATGTTCCGATTTTGTGTTATAATTCGTGAACTGTAAAATAATTTTTTTACCAAATGATAGATCTAATTAAAAGAAGTAACTTTTGCCTCGAAACTTTTTTTTCTGTCTCTTACAGTTCGCGAGTTATAACACAAAATAGGAAAATAGCCGAATTTTCAGGGGTTAATTTCACCCCCTTAGAGTGAATTTGGGCAGGAAACAAAAATTGTGTTGTAATCAGGAGGAAATTCCCTACATATTCATAAAGTCTCAGATTTTTTTTGAATTTCCGGGTTCGGGATCTTTCCTTGTTAGACATCCAGCTTTATCTTAAACAAATCTGAACCTTTGTTACAATGTGTCCCAGTCCAGAGTAAATTGTAACACATCTGTTTTACTTATTTAAATACAAATATGAACACAAATAAACATTTCTAAAAAATATAAATGAAAACACAGATCATTATTAAACATTTTATATACATGAGCTACACAATCATTGCTTATTCATCCGATTCTATCAAAATCTTCTTCGCTTTCTTCACTTTTGCCTTCATACTTTTTTTCTACATTTTGGATTCTCGATTGTTCTGTTGTTCGTCTAGAGTAGTTCTGTTGTTTGTCAGCAAATAGCATGTTTGCTTTATCACCATTTAGAGCGGGGTAAGTAGTAACATGTTACAATTTACCCCGAGCTTGAATTTTTGCGTTTTATCTCAGCAAACGAGAAACTAAACATCAAATTACTAAAATGCGTACACATTATAATAAACCAATGTGTACTGATTCGTTTGCAACAAAGAAGCAAAAATTCAAACGGTTTCTAATGACGGTTAATTAAAATAAAAGTGCTAAGACAAAAGAGTAACTAAAAAATGAGGCCTTTTTTAGCCTCTTTTTGGTCCCACGATTTTGGAACTGAAGCTTGTGCCAAATGATACCTTATGATGAGACATCAATCACAATCAATTTTCAAGTTGAGGTGACAATTAGTTTCTGAGATATGGGAGGTCAAAGAAGTGAAAATGCGTTAACGCGTTATACCACACGCTTCGATCTACGAACTTCTATGCCAGTCCGATAATTTAAACAATTATTTTCAGGGGTTTTGCTGACTGCTAACAACGAATTTTAACTTAGAATTTCAAAATTCACGGAATGGGCTAACGCGTTAACGAATTTACACTTCTTTGACCTCCCATATCTCAGAAACTAATTGTCACCTCAACTTGAAAATTTCGTGTGATCGATGCCTCATCATAAGGTATCGTTTCGCATAAAATTCAGTTCCAAAATCGTGATACCAAAAAGAGGCTATTTCTTGAGTCACTTACGTGCTCTAAATACTACAATTTTAGGCTACAACCACAAAATGAATACATAACGCTCGTTTGTGTCACTAAAACCGACGGTGCTAATATCGTCAAGCAGCTCTCGCATGCCGTGGGTTACCAGATTTGTCGTTGAAAAGATTTTAATTATGTTACAATTTACCCCGCGTTACAACCTACCCCGGCCTCCCCTACCTATGAAGTGAGTTTGGTTGTTCGATGGGATGGATGTTCTAATGGATCGAGGAGAACAGAGAGCCGAGATACAAAAGTCTTCTACGATAGCCTCGAGGCGAAGGTAAAGGAAAATACTGCAGTGTCAAAGATCATCAGACGTCCCCTTTTACTCTTCCTTATTCGCGAGCCGGCTCTTATCCCAGGTGAGAAGTCGACCTAATCCCGGGGGATAAGTTTTCATCACGTCCGGCTAGCTTCTGCGTAGAAGCGCGCTTCCTGACTTTGATTCTATTCAACGGCCGCCTTCTACGTCCGCCTGAAATGACCATCGGGCACTTTCCGCTCGAATGGAAAACAGAGCCGAGGGAGAACGACCGTGAAGGCTTGCCTTTAGTGGACGATTCACTCGAAGCTTCCCAATTTTTACGCGCAGCTATGTATTAGATAGATTACGTTTAAGCTTCAGGGCAACGTATCGTCATCGCAATAAACATCATCATTACAGTAATGGAATGTAAATATGCATGTACTCAATGTCCACTCACTAATTAATTACCACGAAGCTACTTAGGGAATAATTGACGACAGAAATTCGATGGGGAAATCAATGATTACTTAATCGCTAAACACATTTGCCAATTACATTCCTCACAGGCGTGAAAAGCAAGGTTGCCACCTTATCACCATATAAATCCCGGAGTACCACACATATCAACCCGGAGATTCGAATATAAACCCGGAGATGAAAAAAGCAAAAAAAGTTTAGTTCTCGAATATCCGGAAAACGGATGTGTAATTCTTTTATGCTCAAACAATTCAGAATTTAAAAGTATCCGTTCTTTTTTAATTAATAACTTTTATTGTATATAAACTTGATACCATTGTATAATACCACAAATTCTTAATATCTCATTTTTTTCTACCCGGAGATTTTTCCAGTAAAACCGGAGCCCGGAGACTTGCTTCAAAACCCGGAGTCTCCGGGCCAAAACCGGAGAGGTGGTAACCCTGGTGAGAAGTGGTTTCGTAGTTAACCGAAACATTAAATTGTCTTTCCGGAACTTCAGCGTTCACGCTATTGCGAAATCTTCAACCTCAACTCTCGCACCATCCGTCATCAAAGTCTCTTCGACGTCACATCCTATCGACCTGTTCCTCGCGATCTATCAAAGTCTATCTTCCTCCGCGAATGCCGCGCGGCCGCGTAAATAACTATAACAGCAAAGGGGAGGGTATCGTCGAACGGAATACGATTAAAAGTTGATTCAATCGCGGGCACGCGGGAGGAAGAAGACGCGGAGGAGCGGCGATGCGCGTCGGAGAAGCCGAGCTGCCGATGCATTATTCAACGTCAGGCTCATATTCCTCGAGAAACACGAAAACAGATTCACGCCTAGATGGAGGAATCCCCGGCTCCTTTACCCGACGCCCCCGAAACTTCTTCGACAGCTCGCAAACGTTCGCCCCGCGAATAAATAGCGCGGAGGCGTCGCGTTCGGCCGCCATTTCCTCGCGAGCGGAGCCAAAGGAAATCCATACGGGTTGTCACAGCCGTGTCAGAGGTTGAGAGGCTATCTCTCGCCGCGCTCATCAGAAAATAGAGGAAAAGCCGTGTGACGAGCGCGCGCCGCCGATCGATGCTGCCGATCGACGATCATCGATCCACGGGCATTTGCTCGCGGTGATATCCGGCACAGTGGCACGCCGGACGCGCCGTACCAAAGAAGAAAGAGATTGCTTTCTTGTCCGTTCCACGCGACAGCACGCAGGGACCTTAGGTCCAACAAAATAGAGGTACTTTTTTAGGAATGCTTCCGTGCGTGGCTCGATCGCTTGGCCATTTTCAGTGGACATTGGGGGCTGGAAATATCACCGAGAGGCAGGCTCCAGGTGTGCGTTTGAAAGGGAAGGCTGTGACGATTTTCAAATGTTATAGAATTTAAGCAAAACGGGGTGAAAGTATAAATGTACAGTACGTTGGTCCTTATTTTTCAACATTAACATTTGTATTGTCTGACCCTCTTAAAATCTTGTATTCGACAAAAAAAATCTTCGCGTTTTTTATTTGTATATTTTGATATATAAAGGTCGCTCAAGGACTTTATATTTCGCATGTACCACAAGTTTGGCAACTGCGACTTTCCATAATTGTCACTTGTCAATTTTAACGAAACGGGGCCCATATTTATATATCAGAATTTTAATGTGATTCTCTCACTGAAAAGTTAATAAAATTATTTTGTCCTTATTGCAAAAAATTCTATCAATTCATACCAAAATAGTCATATTTCAATGCCATTGAGCGACCTTTAATCCTTAATATATTTTAACAAAATTTTAGACGAAATTCTTTTAAACTATTTGGAAGCTTCTGAGAGGGTCAGTAGCAAATTTTAAAAACTTTGATTTTTTACCATACATATAAGGACCACCCTAATGTACAGTTTGGAAATTCTCTTCTCGTTTCTGAGAGTTTTACTTCCTTAGGTAGAAAAAAATAGATGGGATTGTTTGGATTCTTTCACTTGTGGCTGTATATTTTAGAGTTGTAGCTAGCCTTAGGCGTTGCGGGATTTTAAATTTAGAAAATGACCGATGTTTAATATAAATGTTTACCCGAGTACTGTGTTATAAGACATACAAGATTCTGATTCTGAAATCTGGATTCAAATCTGACAGCAAACTTAAAACCCGCGCGGTTTTATTAGATTTCCTCGTCGGTTGTATTGCACGGACGAATGGAATACAGACGTTTCATATAATATGTACGCTCGCAGCGAAGTGGAGGCTACCCCTATTTTTCACCGAAGAAAACGAGTGTTCGCCATATTGTAGTTTAGGTAATAGCATAGTATAGTGGTCCATCCATCTTCAGTGGAATTTATTGCCCAAGATTTTTCTCTGTATTGGGCACGAAGAATACCACAAGGGTTCCCAGTGATCATCGGGTTAACAGCTACAGTGGTACATACCTCTCACACGAGGTGGAAAAGGATTTCCACCCAGCGTGTTTGTCTACGACAAGTTCCCATTCATGCGGTTAATAATAGCCACTCCCCATTAATTCACAGACTTGTAACTCTAAGCTGCCAGATTAACAAAGCTCCCACGATCTCGCAGGTGAAAAGAAAACGCTGACATTAAAACAGAACAGTTAAGACTACTCCACAGATAATTCCCTAGATGTCCAAAATGGTCCATATAAGAAAAAGGAAAACAGAATTCCCTTCAGAATTAAAAGCACAATTGAGGCAGTGAGAGCAACAACGGACTAACCCACATTTTTTTTTCTCGAAATTGAGTTAGTAGTAATAATGTATTCCAATAGGCTCTACTAATCATATAAAATAGGAAACAAAATTTTTTTCAATGTGGGTTAGTCCGTTGTTGCTCTCACTGCCTCAATTAATACCACCACGATGTTCTCTTAAGGGGACCTTCCGATCTAGAGCCCAAGTAAATAGACGATCTTTAGGAATTAATTAAAAGAAAACTGCTATATATAATTTAATGAGACTTTTTGCATTGTATTAAGGATGTCTTAAGTTATAGAAATATATTTTTTGTTTTATAATTAATCATAACTTCGGAAATTTTACGAATTTCAACAAATCCATTTAAACACGTGTTCCTAAAAGGTTGAACATTCGAAAAGTGAAATAAAAAACAATCGGCTTTTAGACCGGAAGGTCCCCTTAACCTTCCACACGCGGCATCCCTTAAACTAAACTACCCCTTCTCTAAACACCCATTATCCAAAATCACCTTAAATCACCACGCACGCCAAGTACAGCACAATGCAAAATGAAATCCCTGCACCCGAGGGTGTGGGGTCGCGGCTTTACGTCATCCATATCGTAAACTCGGATTTCGCCGGCGTATTATGCGGCGTTAACAAGCGGCCGCGGCGGTGCCCGTTTGTTCAAATTTCAAGGCGGAAGCAGGCGCGCCGGAACAGCGAAATAATTTTCGTTACGTTGTCCAGCGCGAATCGCCGCGGATTCAAGAACATCCGGGCGTTCCTCATGGACGTGACCCCGGTCCGCTTTGTTCGCTGGAAAAGAGCGAAGGAGCCGAGGGTCACGAGGAACAGAGTCAACCTCGTTTCATTTAGTCTCGTCCTCGGCCCGTTTCCTTTGCGTACGGTTTTGTTCTATCCGACTTTCCGTGCCATCCACCGTCCGCCACCCCCCTGCGCTGCCCCACCCACCCGCTCCCTCTCGATCCCTCTGCGTCGTCCACGGCCCGTTTCCGGCTTGAACCGCCGCTGCGTACTATCTGGGTCAGAGACACTGCTTTCCTTTCCCTTCTGCCAACACTTCCAACCCCGACCGGCCACCAAAGCAGGTCCAAATTTGACTTGGAATTCCGAAGGAATGCTTCGGGGACACGCCACGCATCGACAAAGGAATGGCTGACATCGTGTCGGTCGCAGACGTTCGATCTCGCTGCCCGTTTCGCCACGGAGCCCTTCGCGTGGACAGGTCTCATCCATGGGGTTGAACGGTGGATTTGTTACATGGAAGGTTCACGCTTTCTGTGATGTTTTCTGGGATTTTGATTAAGGGGAGACCCCACCCAGAAGCTAATAAAAAGTTCGGGATTTTTTTGTTCGTATAAATAAAAATATTGGGCTTGGATTTTTTTAGATTGTTTTAAAGCAATCTTTATTTTGCTAGAAAAATTTTTTTTTATGGAAAATTGTATACAAATCGCGGCGAACAAAATGTCTTCCCGGAGCACTGCAAAAAAACTGGCCCACACTCCCGGGAATGACTGGATCATCTGAGAAGGAAATACAAAAGAGATATATAAACTGCAATATATTATCTTCCATGTGGCGTAGGATTTACTCAAATTTCGAATTATTTTGGAAATTGTAGCAGTTTGAAGAATTGACTTTAATTTTTTACGTAAAAATTTGCACTGAAATGCTTGTAAAAAGTCGAATAATTGAAATATCAATAAAATCCTACGCTAGGTTGGAGAGAATATATTCCTGTTTATATATCTTTGTTGTATTTCCTTCTCAGATGATCCAGTTATTTCCGGGAGTGTGAGTCAGTTTTTTTTGCAGTGCTTCGGGAAGACATTTTGTTCGCCGCCATTTTGTACAATTTTCCATAAAAAAAAAATTTCTTGTAAAATAAAGATTGCTTTAAAACTATGTAAAAAATCCAAGCCCAATATTTTTATTTATACGAACAACAAAATCCCAAACTTTTTACTGGCTTCTGGGTGGGGTCTCCCTTGGAAAAAAACTTAATTTTGGGGGAATTAAAGAAATATTTTCTCTTCGCGATGCTCCTATTCCACTATAAATGGATATTTTCAACTACAATTTTTTTTTGTACTCTTAAAAGGTGGTAGATTAAAGCTACAAACGTGCAAAGTGATACGTGCAATACCTATTTGTTTTTTTTTTTTTGAACTCCAAAAGAATTAAGTTTTTTCAGCCGTCATACTAGAAAGATCCCTTAAATTGGAGAAGTATGTGACAGATTGTAAAGTTGATGTAATGGCGATTCTTTCATTTGCGTGTACCTCGATGTCACAGGTTAATTTAGTAATGGTATAAGGGTAATTGTAGCATAATCGAAGGAGATGAAGCTAAGGGAACTCGGTAATGGGGGAGGTAATAGTAGGAGAGTAGAATAGATGAGCAGTTTTTTACGTTTAGATTCAGACTGGGAGCTGTACCTAAGTGA
Source organism: Andrena camellia (assembly GCA_029448645.1). NCBI lineage: Eukaryota > Metazoa > Arthropoda > Insecta > Hymenoptera > Andrenidae > Andrena > Andrena camellia. The sequence goes on along the minus strand of CM055676.1, from coordinate 45,477,283 downwards.
TTTTAAAGTAGGAGGAGAAGAGGGAGAATGTTAATCTCTCCAATGGAGGAAATGTCAATCCGTAAAGAGCGTTCTCACTCTTCAAGATAAAATTTCTTATCAGGAGGGAAACAGAGGCTGTGTTGAACGAAGTAATCAAGACGTAAAATCTCTTCGTATTCCTTCAATCTCGCTTGCAATAAGTGGCCGACTTAGAAGCAGGTTGGGGTTAAGGTACCCGAGAAGAGCAAGGAAACAGTTTTCCACCACAAATTTTTGAAATATTAACGAATTCCTTGCATCAAGTTCCTTGAGAAGTAATATTGTTAAAATCGAAGCGGTACGAAATAATTAACTCAGGTGCAACAGAAAAATTCGATAATAAAGAATCTATCGAAATTCAGAATTCAGCTTTCATAATTATAACTTAATTCGAAGCCATTAGGACACGTGCGAGGCTCTTCCATCCGCGAAAAGGCCTTCCTAATTTCATATGGAGAGCGAACAAAAAAAAATTGAAGCTACACTTTCGCGCGACGTTAACGAAGTGAGAGTGAATTATGTTTCTTTGATCTCGTCTCAAAGTAAACGTAACGAGGGGGGTTAACTTTCCACTTTTTCAAACGAGAGTCAGAGATACTACAAAATTCTTGCCAACGTTTTCCACCGCATCCTGAACTGTGCGATAAAATCAACGTTCGCTCTCAATTTAACCACCAATCCACGAACGCAACGCTGCACGTCCCAATTAATTCCCCAATCCCTGAGTAACTCCAGCAGCGCCAAGTTTTCAGCAATTCCTTCGAGCAACAACTGAAAATCTCTCCCCGGATAGCGCCGGTACTTTCCGCGCACGAAAGTAGAGGCTCGTTTCGCGCAATAGGGTTGTTTATATTCGATAACGTCGAACTTCCCTCGATCCCTCGGCGGAGAGCCTACTTAAGGGAGGTTCGCGCAGGAAACGGCGTTCCGTGTCACCCGGGGGAGTTCTCTTTCGTACGCGGGCTTTTTGTCGCGCGATTTTAAACAGCCGCGGGATAGACGGTCACGTAGGTAGGTACACCCAGGAGAGGCCGCGGCGCGGCAGCGACTTGGAAAAATGAGGATAAAGGCGTCATCACGCGACCGGAAAAGGACCGAACGATTGTGGAGCGCTGTTAAGTAGAATGGAATAATTAAAGCGGTATTCGCAGCCCGATTATTCCAGGCAGCGCCGGAAACGCCGGCGTAAAAAAACGGCTGCCGGCAAGGGGAAAAGAGAAAAATCGCCTGGGAAGCGTTGGGGGGGGGGGGGGGACAGAGAGGGAAAGAGAAATGACTGGACGACTGCCAAGTGCAGCGGGGGGAAAATGCCATCCGCAGAAGATCGCCCATGAGGGTCCGAGCAGCCCTTAATTTCTGTTTACTTCATAATGCCTTGCACAGAAGAAGAGGGTGCCGCTGCCTCCTCCTCCCCCCCCCGCCCCCCGGCACGTCATTCTAGGTTACCGGATTCCCAGTCGAGCCTATGCTCACGCTACCGTTTCCTGAATTAAATTACGCCGCGAATTAAGTGTTATAAAATAATCATAATTTACAGATGGCAAGATATACTTGAGGATATTTTCTTCCGTGTTCTCGGCTCTGAAAAATTATGTGTGACTGTTTAGTAGATTGTAATTGTTAATGTAACAGTGGCAGTGAAATTCTGTGTCATGGAATATGTTTGAAAATTTTTATTCTTTTTTTTTTATGTCGCGTTAGATATCGACGCTGTCACCCTTCAATTTTACTTTCTTAACGAAATTAGTGGCAGACGAATCGATGGACCTCTCACTTTTCACCAGCCGCACTTTCGTCGCTTTGAACTTGCTTCGGTTAATGGCGCGAAATGGATCTAATTTCGATACTTAGCTGGCTCGTTCTAAAACCTTTTAAAATATTACCGATCGATTTCGCGTCGGTCGGATACACCGGCGAAAAGAGCGGATTCGAGTTGACGCGGGAGATAATAATAAATTCGTTACATAACGTGCAGATGTCGTTAATTACGTAACCACGATATCGAAGAAACATTTATCCGCGACGGATATTAAAGCATTAATAATTCAGATTGATTTAGTAAGGTTTGTCATCGGAGTCTCTGAATGCTTTATAAAACGCGCTCATTAATTTAGTATGCATCGAATTTCTAATTGCAATTACAGGGAATCCTTTGACCGAATAATAGGATATTGTTAATTACGCTTCACTAGCGAGATAATTAGGGAGATCGATCGGGTTCGTCTCAGGCAGGTGAAAATAACAATTTATATGTATTTTCTCCTCGAGGAAGGCCTTCGTTAAAGTTCATTAATTCCTTCGTCACCTAATTATATCCTTAAGGGCCTGAAGTGTGTTGACCTTAGCCTACCCTGCCGTTGCAACCCTCAGCGTCTCTGTTGCCATTGTCAACGGCGGCGTACACGTGTATCTCGCTAACATAACAAGCCGAGTGAAGAGTTAAGGAATAAGAACGAGCCCGTAGAGAGAAAAAAAAATAATGGTGACGAGTGGTGGGTCGGAAGTAGAACGAGGTAAAAGTGAAAATCGGGGTGAGGGGGTGTGCGTTGCACCTCTTTAAAATTAAAACGACGGAAAGTAATTCGAGATTTCAGCTGGCGAGGGGGACATTTCTTGTTTCCCCGGACAGTTTCCACTAATTAGTGTAACGTTTATGTATTTATGCATTCTTCATGCATATGCAAGGGTTATAACGACCGAGAATTCAACCGTAACGCGGTGTAAATTTATTTGAAAAATATCGAAATAAAAAATATCACCAGCTGACGGTATTTTACATACATGTATGCATGTGTAAACCAATCTGTGGAGAATTTCAATTACACAGAAACTTTCACAAAACTTATCGACGAATAAGAAGTTTATCAGTAGAAAGAATTAATTGAGGACTTTGCAGCAAGAAGGGTGCAGCTCCATATTTACCAACCTCGAGTAAATTGAGAAAAAAATGTTTATAAAATCACTGCTTTGACTCGACATTAAAAAGAGAACACTAATCGAAAAATATATATTTTTACGCAATAAGTAGTAGTTATTGAGTTGATAAGTTTATATTTCTATTTTTGGCGAAGAAATGTTCTATAATAAAAATATTAATATTCATATTAATATATTTAAAATTAATATTCATATTAATATATTTAAAATTAATTTTAATATTATATTAATTTTAATACTTTTATTTATTTGCTATCGCATTTGTATCAGACGTGCACCAAACGACGTAAAGATTTTTCTTACGTATATTACACGTCATAACTCAAAAACTGTGAAGAATGGAGCTGCACCCCTTTCGCTGCAAGGTCCTCAATTCTCGTTTGAAGCGACGAAGTTGTGGGATACTGTTGGATGAGCAAGCATATCGTTCGAGGAATCATCTGATTCCCTTTGATTCGAGCAAATACCGTAGATTTGCAGCGTCAAAGAAGCGGGAACAACGAGGGTCCTTGGAGTTCCCGTGTACTTAGCTAAATCGCGATGATAACAGCGCGTACCAAAGCGAGTCGACTATTCTGGTAAAGGGTCGTGTTTATCGTTTGTAAAACGCCTTGCGTTCCAGCGAGAAATACGTCAGACTGGCATAACCCCTGAACGATAATTTCCTGCACTTTCCACTGCAGTGAATGCAAAAGCATTTTCCCCATTATTCCACTCAACATCCTGAACTGGATACAACAAATGGAAGTTTGTCATTATGCCGAGGATCAAGCCGCGATTGCTGGCATACATTGCCAATTAACCCAGTTCATTATAACGAAATGATAATTTAATTAACTTCAGTTTAATTAAGCGTGATTCCGAGATGAAGTTATTTAGTAAAAACTTTTGTCAAAATTTACGTAGGAACTTCTGGAAACTACATAATTCTGTACATGCACGTTCGTAGTTAGTAAAACACTTATAACAAGCTACTAATAATTTCACGAACAATCTACAAATAAAATACACAGTTTCCTCTTTAGTGCACCACTTCAAGCCGGCTAAAAGACAACGTCCCGTACATCACAGGAGCAGGCTGTGAAACAGAAGTTTATTTTAACTGCCGTTACTCGGCCTGCATGTAATTAACAAAATTAATAAGCAAATTTCACGCGGTGGCAAACATTTTACAGTGTGGTTGAAGTACGGCAAGCTAATTACTTTTGCGGGAAGAGAAGCGGGGAGGGAGTAGAGTAAAGAGTTCATGAATGCAGGAACTGTGTAAATGAATGCGAATGTGCGCTTGATGATTCCTGATACGCGAAAAATGAGGCATAATCCCATCGAGAGGCCCTCGTTGATCTGTGCCGATTGAAAAAGTGGCGGCGGTGCCCGTCCCTGGGAATCGCGAGAGAAACATTGAGGAACTGGTAGACGACATGACAGCGTTAATCGAATTACTTGATTACACTCCCGCGGGCGCGGCTTCGTTTATGCCAATTAGCGCGCTCGTTAGCGGTAAACGGCGCATCGTGTCACGAGAGAATCGTCCCCGTTGTTATTTCTCTCTATATCTCGTTAACCCGTTTCGTTCGCGTACCGCGCGCCGGAAAACGTTTGATCTGCCTTTTCCGATCGATGCGCCCGCCCGCATGCACTCGTTTAACAAAGTTCATTAAGAGATACATCGGGAAATAAACAACGGAGAAAAAGAAAGGAGAAGAGAAAGGGGCGCCCCTGCCCGACGAATTTCAATTAATTACTTGGATAGATAGTGTTTAAATACAACTCATCCTTGTGTCATCCAAAAATTTCGCCCTCTCTCTCCCTCTCTCCCTCTCTCCCTCTCTCCCTCTCTCCCTCTCTCCCTCTCTCTCTCTCTCTCTCTCTCTCTCTCTCTCTCTCTCTCTCTCTCTCTCTCTCTCTCCCTCCCTCTGTCCCTCTCTCCGTCTCTCTCTCTCTCTCTCTCTCTCTCTCTCTCTCTCTCTCTCTCTCTCTCTCTCTCTCTCTCTCTCTCTGTGTCTGTGATTATTTGTGGAATAAGTCTGTGAACCAGTTATTCGCATTCTGGCCTCGAGGTAAAATGGACCGAATAAAATTAAAAGTACAGAATCTAGGAGAAGATGGAAGATTTCTAGCTCTATCCACCGTGCAGGCTTTTTTTCACGCTTTCTACTATTGCTACCGTAATTGTATGAATAATTATGATGAGTCGTTTAGCAAGGAAATTACTATTGTTCGAAGTGCGTCTTGATGATCCCGGCTTCTATGCACCAGGGAAGAGAGAATATCCTGATTTCCATTCTGGGAAGGTGTGATGGATGCACTAAGTAGTTAAGTCTAGCAGCAGCTCTAGTAATGAATTCAATGTGTTCAGCAGTATTCTTGACCACAGTGTGAAAGCACCACTAAACATTACTCACAGAAAACCATGATCGTCTAGAGATCTATTGAAGTTCAAACACATACATACACGCTTCAAGTCCAATTGCACGAATAAATTTCTATTCGAATAAATTTTTAAGTATTAGTATTTTTTTATATTTATAAAGTAACGAATAATTTTTTATTCGAGATAATCACTTGAATAAAAATGTATCCGTTATTCTCGAATAACTCCATTTTATTCGCAATTCTTATTCGAGATCATTTGAATAAAAATTTATTCGTTATTCTCGAATACCTTCGTTTTATTCGAAATTTTTATTCGAGGATTATACAAATAAAAATTTATTCGAATAATGCCCAACTCTGGGTACCAGAAAATGTCCTATGCACACTGCCGTCCATAAGTATTAGGAATGAATATTTACATTTCACTGCTTTTATTTTAAAATACCAAATAATGTAAAATTTGTTAGAAATTCTTCAATAAATTTGCAATTCTTTTTCATAATTACTCCACACAGAGCAGATGTCTTAAACGATCGGCAGTGCACGTGGAAGGTAGTAAGGGGTCCGAAGGCTGTTACGAAGCCCGAGGAAGAAAGTAACATTAGAGGACACGGCGAAGAAACTGCAATCGTAACGCGACCGATGCGAATCGAGAACGATGGTGGGCTACCACGACCAGTCGCTCTTCTCTCGCGGAACGACAGGCGCGTTCTCACGTGACACGCGGGATTCCTCGCCAGGACACTGGGAGAATTCGTTGCCGGGGCAGAAGGGTGTTCCCAGCCCGTAACCGCGTGATTGCGCGGACGTATCGTAACGCTACGTGATACGTAACTACTGCTGGGTGTGTTATTACATCTGCATTATATCGATGCGCACCATTCAGTCCACAGGGAGTTCTCCACCTGATAGGATTAAGGTCACGCTGGCGCGTGGCTGTGTGGAAATACCCAGCTGCACATACGCGACGTAAGTATTCCACAAGTCCACAACCGAAACCTTCTACCCCTCCGATGGAAAATTCGATGTGGAACGAAGGATGCTATAAAATTTATCACGAATTATTTGTACTGATAGAACGAAAATTTACGCCCAACGTAAGGTACCTATCGCGCAGGTTCTACCTCTAAACACGATGTATGGCAGATGCAGGGGGATACAGAGTTATTAGTTCTATAGACAACATCCTCTGTGGAGATTCCTTTAAGGGGGCATTCCGGTCTAGAGCCCCCAAAAATAGGCGATCTTTAGAAATTAATTAAAGGAAAATTACTATATATAATTTAATCGGACTTTTTGCATTGTATTAAGGATGTCTTAAGTTATAGAAATATATTTTTTGTTTTATAATTAATCATTGCAGACGGCACTGGGGAGTCGTATAAGTCAAGGCGTCAAAAAATTGATTCAAATCGGTGGGAACTGTATCTCCAAAAGTTATTATCCGATTCGACTGAAACTTTTTTTATTTTGAAGAATATACTTCTGGTTAGAGGGGAAACTAGAAAAAAATACAAAAATGACATTTTTTTAGAAAATAACGACACTTAAATTTTGAAATCACTTCTTCCCCATATTTTGCATCCTTTCAACGCCTTTGAAAATGATAAATTTTCAATTTTTTGTATTTTTTTCTGGTATTCCTCCTAGCCAGAAGTATATTCGTCATAATAAAAAAAGTTTCAGTCGAATCGGATAATAACTTTTGGAGATACAGGTCCCATCGATTTTGAGAATACTGTTTTGGGAAAAACGCGTTTAAAGTTTTACGTGAGCGCCGAGTGGCCGGTTGTGACCCATGCATTTGCCGCTACTCAAATGCCTATAACTTCGGAAATTTTACGAATTTCAACAAATTCTTTTAAACACTTATTCCTAAAAGGATGAACATTCGAAAAATGAAATAAAAAAAAATCGGCTTTTAGACCGAAAGGTCCCCTTAAGGGGGCATTCTCGTCTAACAGCCCCAAAAGTAACTGATATTTAAGAATTTTTTAAAAAAAAAACTGTTGGTCATATTAGATTATACTCTTTTGGAATATAAGGAGGCATCTTTAAACTTGCAGAAAATATTTTTTTTATATCGATCCTTCTTATTATTTATTAATTATTCTGGAATCTTGTCCACCTTTTCGACGATGTACAGTCATCTGATTGCAAAAGAAATAGAAGTTTCTTAAAGTTAGGTAGTTTAAGCTGAGATTGGTCCACTTTTAACAAAAAAAAATGAAAAATTGATAGAGTTATAGCGTTTGAAAGAAAAAGTAAGTTTTTCCCTTAGACAAATTCTTCATATTATTCTTTATATCGACGAAAAATGTATTATAAATAAAAACTAAAATTAAAATTTTAGGTCTAGTCCCAGGGTAAATTCTTTAACTTCAAGAAGATTTTCTTCTGTGCTACAGCTGACGCCAACATCGTCGAAGTGATTCCACAATAATTAATAAATAATAAAAAGCATCGACATAAAAAAAATTCTACAAGTTTAAAGATACCTCCTTCTATCCCAAAAGAGTTTAATGCAATATTAACAATAGTATTTTAAAATAATCATAAATTTTGGAGGCTATTACACGAGAATCCCCCCTTCAGGCGACGCGAAATCTCGATTGTGGCTAAAAATGGGGATGGTGATTGAATTTAAACCATTTATTGACGTAGGCTACTGTGTTCGCCTATGTTTGATGTGACCAATGTATTGTTCGGTGCGGTGGTCCATCTTCGAGGTAATCGAAGTATTAAGCTCTCTGGATAAAATATATTGTTACTCTGTGCTAAGTAGAGGCAATTACGGGTCCAAAACTACAATAGAATTACTGTAGTAGTATTTACACTTAACCCTTAACCGGTGACGGTGGAGCCTGAAAAACTTCTGCAGAAGTATTTTTCCTATATTTTCCTTCTTTTCGCTCGACCTTGTTTTACAATATATCGTGCCATGAAAACAACTTTCAGTAGCTTTGAAGAAAACATGCAAAAGCATCTTTTCAAATATGTAATAAACTCCAGTGCATATTAAAAATAAATTTTCGCTTGACAATGTGAAATTATTAAAGAGAAGCCTGCGAGACTCCACGTCACCGTTTATGTCAAAAAATGGGACGTCACCAGTTAAGGGTTAAAGGGGCAGCTATCTGGACCTCCACTATTAATAAATTGATGCTGTAAATCCTACTTTTTGTCGGTCTGTGTTCAGGATTTTACTTCCAAAATTGGTTATAATACTGGAAACAGTAACAGTGCAGTATACAGGCTCGCGTTAATAATAAATAGAAAGATGGAAGAACCTTCAGACACATTTTTCCAAGCCCCTTTCAAATCCCCCGAAATCGTACACTGTCAAACTGCGGATAAGCTATGTAAATACGAAAGAACAAGCATTATCTTGAGTTTCCATGGTACAGCCATTGATATTGGCACCGCCATTGTCGGAAACTTTGGGACATTTCTCGCGAGGATGACGAGCATCGTTGCCTTCCCATCCTGCGCTCGTTGCCCGCGCTATTTCGACAAGTCCGTAATTCATATCGGAATGCACCTTCATTTATTTCATCGCTACCATTCCCTGGATGGTCAGCTCGCGATATCGAAACAATTATTGGAGAACCGTCGCAGGTCATTCAAGTTATTCTACGGTTTAAGGAGAAACGAAGGACGCATCGCTTGGAACAATTAGATCATCTCCTAATACCTATCATTTATTAGCAGAAATCTATCCAATCAGAGTCCGATCTAGCTGTTTCGCCGCTTTGGGCAGAAATGATTTTTGCCGCCCTTTATACTTAATTATGAATAATTATTTTAAAATATAATTTTTTTACAGGAAGTGAAATTTTTTGTAGGTATTAGTTAAATTACAAAAGCCTTCCCCTTTTATGAAAAATTTAATATTCATGAAAAGCAGTAAGAAAACCAAATAGAATATATGGGTATAGATAATTTATAAATTTGATTCTTAATTCAAACATGTATCACCTACTTTTTTACTTGCTTTTTAAAAATTTTATTTCTTTATTGGTTTTTATTGATTTTAATTTTCTCTTTCTACCAATTTTGTCACCCCCCCCCCCCCATTTGGCACCCCGGGCAGTTGCTCTGCTTGCACCCTCGTAGATCGAACCCTGCGATTGATAGTACAAACAGAGAAACAAAATAAAATGCACTGTTCGGAAACGGCTTTGTACTAATAATTAATGTGCTCCCCAAACTGGGAAACCATTTGCAATGAAATGGGACGGTCAAGTAACTATTATATTAACGGGAAACTAGTACACACATGTTTGAAAACAGTAAAATAATAAGTCAACTGTAAAAGGAAATATAAATACTTGATTTTACGTTAAATGCAACGGCGCACTATAAATTGCCAATAAGAAAAGTATTCGATAAAATACTCCATTTTCGTTGAACAATTTACCAAGGAGCTAGTTAACGGTGAATTGGACGCGGTGTAAAAACGAAAATGTGATTTCCCTGTTATTTCGCTTCGCGTGCTTTGCAGCGGCGCGAATTATGCACTGGTCAGTCAATTTACGGGGAAACAATACGGCGGAGGCGCAAGGGTGGAACCGGTGGTGTACGGGGAGGCTTGAAAAAACCTGACCGCATGTTTCGCGGAGATAAAAGTTTAACGAAAAACAAAGTGAGGCGATTGAATGGGCGACGGGAGTGGAGGGAAAGGAGAAAAAAAAAATACGTCCATCCGTTTCAGAGGAGTTGGCGGAACAGCCGAGCCGTCACAGGAGACGCCGAGACCACTGAAACGCATTAAAATTCATCCCGTAATGACCGTCATAACCGACCCGGACTTAAAAGAATCCACCCTACAGAGAGAGAATTCTTTCGCTGGCGAAGAAACGGGACGCGCGAAAGAATAATTGCAGAAGAATTCCTGTGTCAAGCGCTGCGATAAGTGCACGGTAACCTCTGGCGCGCATTTAAATCATATCGGGGGTACACCGCTTTGCGGGCCTAAAAGAATGGGTAAATTTAAAATTTGTTTTCCCAGGTAATTTTTCAGTGAAATACCAGGATCTTTTTAGGAGATGTTAGGCAACACTTTAACTTTATTTTCACACATTATTTATTACTTAAAGTTTGAAAATGGGGGAGTTATGAAGCATTAGCTAGCATCAGAAGTGATTGAAACGTGAAAAATAAAAAATTCTCATTCCTTATTACTCTCGCCGGAAAATAGAGATGAACCAAGGGGAGGCGTGGCGAGGGCCTACCTCTAATCCTCCCCGAGTACCAGGGAGCCTAGTTGACCCTGCAGCCGGATCTATCAGCCAGCAAGAGGCAGCCATGGATCGGGGTTAGGAAGGGCAAGATCTCGAGGGAGGGCGGCAGAAATGTTGCAGGGAAAAGCGAATGAAAAATCGAAGAAGGAGTGGACGGCCTGACTGAGGCCTAGCGCAAATTGGGACAGGAAAAGCAGGTCCCTCGAGCGTGCATCAATCGCGTGCACCGCCGTTGCATTACGGCGCACGCGAGCTCGTGCGGTGCTGGAGCGGCCGGTCGGTCAGTCTTTTCATCCAGCCGGGTCTAAAGCACGCAGAAACGGTACCCTCGTGCTTTTTGCTCGTTAGCGGGGACGATCTTCGAGGCGGCGTGCTCGATCTTACGCGGACACGAGGATTTTCCAGATAGATCTCGCGTTTCTTTCCGCCCTCCCGCTGATCACCGATAACGGAGAGTTAACCGAAGTCGGTCGTTACCGAAACTTTTCACCGCGAACGGCCCTTCCCCCGCCGCCTGCCTGGCTGACTCGGGGCTGCCGGTGGGTCCCCTTCGATGCAAACGTACTCGTTACACGAATGTCGATGCGAGATTGCGCCAGCATCGATTTTTACAGCAACGCGCTCCAGGCTTCTCGTTACACCCAGCAAAAGGTGGAATCGAAAGCTGCACTTCGAGGGTTTCGCGTGTTTTAGAGGATTTTACGGTACGCCGGGATATCAGCTGTTCATTGTGGATTACACGCGATTGCAGCGATGCTCCGTGCTACATATGTACATGTGCATAGGTACATACGTGTCCACCGTTTTTTTTTTTCTGCGTGAAAATTGATCTATTAGCTGCGGTATGGCGTAGTGAAATGGGGGCTCTCGGTGCGGGGAATGGAGTTTAAAGGTGTAAAGTTGAGTGGCTGAGGGCGGCCCGCTGGGAAAAGTTATTCTTTGGGAGTTACTGTACGATAAACGATATCTTTTTTTGTGTATTTTCGTTCGATTAAAGATCTACTTAGGCAAAGTAATTTGCTACATATTGATTAAATATGTTTGGACCCGCTAGGAAATATTATTCTTTAGGAGTTACTGTAAGATAAAAGATAGGCACCTTTTTTATGTATTTTGTTTATATTAAAGATTGAAGCAAAGTTCATTTGGCACATATTGATTTAATAGGTTTGTATCTGTGGTAAGAGTTTCTCTACCTAGTACGTTTGTTTCCTTGATTGGTTCGGTTGAAGACCATTCATTTTGACTCGATAGCTTTCCACGAAGAAGGTACTCTACTCAGGTGGGTCACTACAGAGACAATGAAATGGGTTTCCCTGCTATTTGCACAAGTTTCTTTACACTGGACGAGTTCAGGAAGAATCAGTTGATATGTTTAAATAAGACGCTTATTCTGCACGCATTCTGGTTGTATATTTTGTAACAGGCATGCTTCGCGAGCAGGAAATGGCGATTTTAATTGTAAAGCGACGCGATGAAAAATTGCTGAAAAATTCCTGTGTAATTAATTACGCGATGTTAGTCAGTAACTGATAATAAAATTGCACTCCACGTAACGTTACAATGGCATAATCATGATTTCCTATAATCATGATTGCCAGAATAGCCCCTAAGAGTCATTCAAATTTCTTTGGTATAGTGCTCGGCACTATTTTTTGCCGAGTATATGATTATTTATATATTAATTGACAAATAAATGTCCAAAAAGAGGCATACACAATTTTCTTAAAAATCATGTAAGAATTAAATAAGACAGAGAAAACAATTTGAATACAAGAAAATTGCATACAACTTTAGAAAACATATAAGAAGGGCTGATTTATTGCGACAGATTTTTTTTGACGATAAAGATTGTTAACTAATTCTTAAATTTGAAACAATATGCCAGCTTCTTCTAACTTTCCTTGAGAATGGTCATAATCATTGACCGAAACGTGGGGATTTGATAAAAATTCTGAAAATTGCAAAATAGCTTTTATTTAATTATTTAATAAACCGAACCAGTGCGCCGAAATCATCTCTTCTAATCTACTTACTTTACATGAATTATTTCATTTGACTTCACCCGTGACCGATCGGCGAAAGATAGTGTCCAGCAGTACCTATACACGCGCTTCAAGCTTGCCTAGTTTCTATTCATGCAGTAGAAAACTTTGTACAAGTTTCTCCCGATGAGTGGAACTAATTGCTCCCAATAATTTCCCTATGGCTTTACCACGCCGATTACCATAGTCACGCAAGCACTATATTATTTCGTTTCACAGTTTTTAAATAGACCGAGACGGAATAATAACGCGGCGCTAGTAACAGCCACCGACACTCCCCAAGAATTTTCCTACCCGCGTAGGAATTATTTTTTTCAGAATCAATTACAGGAGAACGGGGACGGAAAATCGTGGAGAATGGCGCGGAATCGTGTTCAACGGGCAGCTAGAGATGAAGAGGTGGGGGGTGGGGAAAAAAAGACCTTCAGGAAGATCGATATGGGAAATAAAATCTTTCATTTCTCGTCGGAGTGGTAATTTCATGGAAGTTCCAGCAAATCGAGATAGGGAGAAGTCGTGCCCGATAATTGCGTTCATAATGGCCCGGCGGAGTTTGACGAGATGAAAAAATTCACCGCGCCGGCGGGAAATTTCTACGGTGGAGAAAAGTCATCCCCGCGAGGGCGGGCTCGTGAAATTTTAGATTCCATTAATGAAAGCTCGGCGCTCGCTGGTAAGCGGCGATTGTTTCCATGCAACGGTTATTACATCCCCTATACACTACACGTACAGGGAACGTGCGGAGTAAATTGTGTTTATAATCATCAACTATTTCACTCGCTAATGAAACCACAGTCTTCCTCGAATCAGGAAACCTTAAGGATGTATCGGACATAGAATATCAGACAAATGTATATAAAATTTGAAATACTTGAATATCTACGTCTTACGCATAGTAAATCTAGATGTAAGGAACTCGATCGACAGTTGGAGTCTTATTTTTACTCCTAGGAAGGTATTTTTCACTTTACAAATGCTTTCTCAAGCATTATTTGCTAAACTGTTTGGCAGTGAAAATTCCCTGAATTCACAATTTTCGCAAGTTATAATTTATTTCTTTAAAACGGTGTAGTGAAAACAATTGAAACTCGGCAGATATTTTCATCTACCCATATACTACATGTAAAAAAAATTTGAAAACACTGGTACCATTTCTTCAACATTTTTTCAGCTGTTCCATCTGTCAAAATCGTCTCTTTCCATAAGAGTACGTGTAAAATCAGTGAAAATTAAAATCGTTATAACTCAGCAACCTGTTTAGTGAATTCGTTTAAAAATTTTGGGGCACATCAGGAAGATTAGAAAGAACAATCTCACAAATTTGGTACCATTTTCAAAATAGGTCCAATACATCCTTAATTATCACGATCCCGATGCATCTGCCATGCAATGTCCCGTTATTCTCGTATTAATCTAAAGAAGGACTGGAGAATCGTCTAAGGTCGAAAATATATGTGTAGGGGAGACCGAGGCAGATTGTAACAAAAAAGTTTTCACAGTTTTTTCTCAAAAGTGCTTTCCTCAATCAGGAAAAAATTTGCGTCACTTACTTATTACATATGTGGTAAACTCATTGAGTGTAAGTACGTGAAAATATCTTAGACACTTAGACATCCAGCTTCATCTTAAAAAGAGACCCCACCCAGAAGCCACTAAAAAGTATGAGATTTATTTGTTCGTATAAATAAAAATATTGAGCTTGGATTTTTTACATAGTTTTAAAGCGATCTTTATTTTGCTAGAAAAAATTTTTTTTATGGAAAATTGTACACAAATGGCGGCGAACAAAATGGCTTCCCGGAGCGCTGCAAAAAAACTGGCCCACACTCCCGGGAATGACTGGATCATCTGAGAAGGAAATACAACAAAGATATATAAACAGGAATATATTCTCTCCAACCTAGCGTAGGATTTTCTCAAAATTCGAATTATTTTGGAAATTGTAGCAGTTTGAAGAATTGACTTTAATTGTTTACATAAAAATTTGTACTGAAATGCTTGTAAAAAGTCGAATAATTGAAATATCAATAAGATCCTACGCTAGGTTGGAGAGAATATATTCCTGTTTATATATCTTTGTTGTATTTCCTTCTCAGATGATCCAGTTATTCCCGGGAGTGTGAGTCAGTTTTTTTTGCAGTGCTCCGGGAAGACATTTTGTTCACCGCCATTTTGTACAATTTTCCATAAAAAAAATTTTTTCTAGCAAAATAAAGATTGATTTAAAACTATATAAAAAAGTCCAAGCGCAATATTTTTATTTATACGAAAAAAAAAATTCCAAACTTTTTAGTGACTTCTGGGTGGGGTCCCCCTTGAACAAATCTGAACCTTTGTTACAATGTGCCCCAGTCCAGGGTAAATTCTAACACATCTGTTTTACTTATTTAAATACAAATGTGAACACAAATAAACATTTCTAAAAAAATATAAGTGAAAATACAGATCATTATTAAACATTTTATATACATGAGCTAAACAATCATTGCTTATTCATCCGATTCTATCAAAATCTTCTTCGCTTTCTTCACTTTTGCCTTCATACTTTTTTTCTACATTTTGGATTCTCGATTGTTCTGTTGTTCGTCTAGAGTAGTTCTGTTGTTTGTCAGCAAATAGCATGTTTGCTTTATCACCATTTAGAGCGGGGTAAGTAGTAACATGTTACAATTTACCCCGAGCTTGAATTTTTGCGTTTTATCTCAGCAAACGAGAAACTAAACATCAAATTACTAAAATGCGTACACATTATAATAAACCAATGTGTAGTGATTCGTTTGCAATAAAGAAGCAAAAATTCCTACGGTTTCTAATGACGGTTAATTAAAATAAAAGTGCTAAGACAAAAGAGTAACTAAAAAATGAGGCCTTTTTTAGCCTCTTTTTGGTCCCACGATTTTGGAACTGAAGCTTGTGCCAAATGATACCTTATGCTGAGACATCAATCACAATCAATTTTCAAGTTGAGGTGACAATTAGTTTCTGAGATATGGGAGGTCAAAGAAGTGATAATTCGTTAACGCGTTAGACCATACGCTTCGATCTACGAACTTCTATGCCAGTCCGATAATTTAAACAATTATTTTCAGGGGTTTTGCTGACTGCTAACAACGAATTTTAACTTAGAATTTCAAAATTCACGGAATGGGCTAACGCGTTAACGAATTTTCACTTCTTTGACCTCCCATATCTCAGAAACTAATTGTCACTTCAACTTGAAAATTTCGTGTGATTGATGCCTCATCATAAGGTAGGGCAAATCCGGGAGACGCGGTCGGGCCGGAGAGTTGGTCGAGTCACTATATTTCAGACTCTATACGTAAAAATGCGTTAAAGTGCAGACCAATTACTTCCCTAGAAGCCAAACAATTGAATAAATAGCGTCATTTCGCTTCCTTCTGCGTTTTTCTGGATTTATAGGCTATAAAAGGTAAATTGAGGTTACATTTAACCCGTTTTGTCAAACAGCGGTGTACAGAATCGTATTTAAAATATACTTCTAAGTTTATTTTCGGTTAATGTTTGGGATAATAAGATAGTAGAGATATTGAGGGACAATGCAGCCAAAGTATTTGGCCATATTAACTCTTCCTCTCAAAGCTAACGAGAAGACCATCTCTCGCTGCAGAAAGGTGAGACGGTCGAGTTATGATTTTTGTATTATTTTTGTTTATTTTTTATTTGTATTATTATTTTATTATTATTTTTGTTTATTTAGTTTATTTATTCACTTTTGTATTTATTTGCCTTGCTAATCGCCAGTAGGTAGTTCACTTTTTCTTTGATGTGTTCTTTACTTTTTTAGCGTAAACAAATTAAATATCAATGAATCTGTAGTTGTATTCACTCATAAATAATTTTGTTTTATCCTTTGTTAATTTTCCATGATTAATTATGTGAGTGGTCTCTGCCAACTACGAAAACCATTTCTCCCGGCACCTCGGGAGAGGTGGTCAGATGTCATGACTTCAATTTTCAACCCGATTTACATTAAATATTGTGTTAAAGCAAATATCAACCAGTTTTTCTGAATCAGCATAAAATTCCGAACATGCAGGTTTGTTCTGATAAAATAAGTAATGTCTATATTAGTTTTAATAGCCATTTTATATTAGGTCGTCCGCGTCTCCCGGATTTACCCTATCGTTTCGCATAAAATTCAGTTCCAAAATCGTGGGACCAAAAAGTGGCTATTTCTTGGGTCGCTCTTTACTTACGTGCTCTAAATACTACAATTCTAGGCTACAACCACAAAATGAATACATAACGCTCGTTTGTGTCACTAAAACCGACGGTGCTAATATCGTCAAGCAGCTCTCGCATGCCGCGGGTTACCAGATTTGTCGTTGAAAAGATTTTACTTATGTTACAATTTACCCCGTGTTACAACCTACCCCGGCCTCCCCTACCTATCCTTTTCGGTATAAGAAACGTGGCGCGTAAAGGACACAGTCACTTCGTGAACAAGGAGCTGGAAGACCTCACGGACCATCGTAACGCACGGCGCTTATTACATCCCCTTTCAAGGATTCCGTGGAATCGAACCGAGTGGCTGTTACCAAGCGGCGCTGAAGAAAGCGAGCGTAAGATAGACGTAACGAGTTGTTCGCAACAAGACTCGTCGCCGGTAGGTAGTCAAGGCATTATCCCCGACGGCTTTTGATCTTAATATAAATTGCTGAAACTTCCCGTGAAAGAGGATAATTCAAAGCCACCTCTCTTCCGCGGCCCGCGTTCCGTCGAGCAAATTTGCAAATGACGGAGTGGAAAGATCGTCTGTTCCTCCCCCTCCGGCCAGCCGCAATTAGCCATGCCGAAAGGGCATGATCGATGCCGATTCGCCTAGCACTTTATCGCCGCCGATTTGCGTTCTCTTTGTCCCCGACCACCGACGCAACGACGACTTCATTGATCGATTATAACGTCCACCTTGAGCCTCGCCGAGGAATCCCGCTGCCAGGTCTATTTTAGGGCGGGATGGAAACCGCGCGAAGTGGAAAACAGATGTTTACCCCCAAGACACTTATCGATTCCACCCCCGCGGGGAACTTCGACCCACTTCGCTGAAGTTGGCGTATTTTTCCAAACATAACCGAACTACCCAAGAGTTTTTGACGCGCGTGCTCGTGCATTTCGTTCCCCCGCGGCTACTGCGACCGATGTTTATCAATGTTTACCTCTCCTCGACCGCGCTGATTTATACAGGACACTCGAAAAGTCGAGGCACGTTTCGGTGAAATACAGCAGGCGTCGATTCACCGCTCAAAAGACTAACGTTACTTTCATCTTGACCGTAAAACGCGGGGAATAGGTCAATCCCCATAAATCTCCGCTACTGATAACTCTCTTATCCCTATCTGAAAATGTGTTGCAAGTGGATGCAAATTCCTCGGCGTGATGGGGAAGCACGGAAGTTGAGCGAACTGCTCTGTAGCCATTATCGTCAAAATGAATCCCCAGTAGAAATGGAGAGTAGGTGCGAGCATCCACCTTGTATGTTGCCCTTAATTCCGAGAGCTGATACATCGAGTAGAAGACTCCATCGGCACTCCGATAACAGTGTGTTTTCGATCCGAGCCGCCGGAAAAACTGGACCGGCCGATGGAACAAAAGCGCGCTGCCCCTGTTCGCGGATAAATCGGCCTGGTATCCCAGCTTATTCTCGCGGGCAATCTCGTAGCACGCGTCCCGCGAAAATACATATGGTGCTCGACGGAGCCGATAACCGAACGCTTGACAAACGCGTCTGACAATAAGATAATGCCGGGGAGCAGCAACAGCATCTTCCACTCCCGTTCTCGCCGCAAATAGAGATTAGATATCCGCTTGAACGGCGATGCGCGGTGCTCGACGGATGGGATCCGCTCTAACGTCCTCGAGCGTTTCGCCACGTTCGTTCCCAGCAACGCCTACGATGCCTACACCCTACGCAGAGGATCGTCACGTCGTTTTTCATTCTCCTCTCATCGCCAGTCGCTCCAGTTTCAGCTCTCTCAGCGACGGCTCTCTCTCGAGGCACGCCCGAGATAATCACTCCAAGAGGATGAAAGGATCTTTCCCGCCCCGCTCTCCGGTAATGCCGGACCCTTAGCGTCGGATACGCCTCACGGAGGGGAAGGTCACGACCTGGACGGGCGCTCTTCTATTTGGGGAAGAGGGATCTGGTTTCAGATGTGACACCCAATAGCTATCAGAGTTACTGCCAATGTATCGGGCGCTAATGGTTGGCCAGTTTTGTAGAAAAGATGATTTGAAATAATGAATTAGCGAGTCGTCTAGTAGGTGTTGGTGGGATTATTTTTTGTTTTCTAGTGCGTGGGTAGGTGGAGGTATGGAGACCGGAATCTTGGAAAGGGTAGAATTTGAATTGGGGGAGCAGTGGAAAAGGGGCACATGTTTATATAGAGTTTTTGTTATTTGCACTGCCAAGTAGCAGAATGCAATCTAGCATCCAATTCAACAACTTCTGGCACTGCGGCATGCACCCATTCCTGAACAGAAGCGTATTAAAAATTTTCAATCATCGAGGTGTGATGAGAGTGGAGAGAAACGAGAGCTTCAACATATCGATGAACGGTTAGATTGAATAAAAATTTGTTACACAGTTGAGATATGTGCAACATAATACACTGTTATTGTACTTATTCAAGGTGAGATGCAACGGAAGGTATCAAAGAACATGACTTTTGGAGACAAGAATTGATATTAGTTGCCACTTATCGGCTGATTCAATTATCAGTTATAATAATTACAAATTTACTATCTACCCCTCAGAAAATTATTTTTCCTAGAACTTGTTTCTCCTATACTGCCCTCCTTAGTTAAACTGTCCTAACTATCATTTTTTTCATTTTTTCAGATATGTTGAAATATTTGAATTTCCACACGTCTTTTACCTTTTAACCCTCTAACTCCCAGAGTTGCACCGGTGCAACACTCATTTTAAAAGTGCGTAAAATTCTATCGCCTGATTATATGTAACTTTTGTTAGCAACTATCCGCAGTTTTCCTGATTGTAAAATAGATTTCAATGTTCTCGGCTCAGAAAATCAGACATTCTCTTAAAAAAATCATTGTGGATTATTATAAAAAATAAAAATTAAAAAATTAAAAAATTGCTATTTTTCATTTCAAAATACCAAGGTACAACATATGTATCAGTCTCACAATTTTGAAAAATAATGATTCAAGGGTCTGGGCGTTAGAGGGTTAAGTAAAGTTAGAAAACTCTACGTGCTTCGTAAAGATTTATAAACAGTCTAATGTATTTAACCTAACTTCTTTCAAAATTGGTAAAATATCTTATCTAAAACATTTAATTAATTGGTACGTTAATAATACATTACCTACTGGTACGCCTATTGCAAAAAATTATATTAGGCTGTTACGAAATAATGACATGTTTTAATTTGAATGAAGGGAAATAAGGATGGTACAAAGTAAATGATAAAACTTCCGTTTTCTCGGTTGTTTCGAAATGCTATAGATAGGACATTTTAACTAAAGAGGGCAGTATAAATTTACAATATTGTGGCATATGCCTGTTTTCCACTAAGCCCCTCACTTTTGTAAGGGTTATAGTAGAACCTCTATTATTATAATTAATAAGCAGAGGCATGATTGTTGGTATAGCAGACGAGTACTTATCGACTGTTATGCTTTAAGTTCGATTACATCAAAGAATCGCTTAGAGAACTCTCCCTGTTAAGAGAATAAACAGCGCAAGTTCCGGGGATGGAGGAAAATTATCGGGCACTAGGCACCAAAATCCTATAATGATTGTTAGTGCCTGTCTCTGGCTCCAGAGTTTGCCTTTTATTATTAGATTGATCAACTTCGATCGGCCCACTGTTGCTCCAGCTTTGTCTCGTTAACTATCGAAAGCATAACCCCCGGACTCGCGCGACGAGATGCTGGCTTATTTCGGCCTCGCATCGGCTTTTGATTCGAAATGGAATCGATGCACGCTAATAAACGGCCACTTGCCTTTGAGTTGCTTGACCAACTCGACCGAGCGGAGCGGGCTTTGGGCGATTCGCGGACAAAGGAAAGAGAGCTTTCGTGTTTGTAGAGACTCTCGGTTTGATTCACCCTCCACTGTTCGCCTGAATGGTATCTTTGACATCTGAGTCTGATAATGACGGTGACATCGGCACGTCGATCCTTAAAATTAAGATCTGGAAATATAATATTTGCCAAGGGTGAGGGAAAAAACTTCTGTCAGTGACTGTTGTTGCTCGAGTGACTAATTCTGACGTTAAATATCGTGTGACCACTGGAGAGTTAAATAATTCAGAATTTCAATGGTCCCCCAATCAATGCTTAACCCCTTGCATACTAAATTAAGTTGTCTGTTTCTGTGCTATCTGCACTGTCTGAACTACTATATACTCGCATATTCATATGAATCATCATCAGTGTTTTCTAAGGCTAACATATCACCCATATCGCTGTTATAGAAGTAATTATCAGTTTCTTTGGATATAGAAACGAGTTTGAGCCATTGTTAGCACGAAATGAGCTAATGCAATTTAAGATTGCATGAATAAGGCTGAATACTATTTAAAGTGCTGAGCAATTGCAATAGAATTTTACTGAAGCCTGCAATAGAAATATCACCGTCCACTTTGCTTTTATACAGACTCAATTCACTTCTTTGGTAACATATTTAATAAACTTAAGAACGTATGCTTAAACGTCGATCGAGCTTTGTTGTAATGAACGATATCTCCTATTGGCATGCAAATTTCGTATCAACCGGGACGATACTCCTTTGTATAATACATAATCGCTTCTTGGCAGTCGTTCGCCTTTCGCAACGACCGTTACGAAACTCATGGAAAAATAGGAAAATTTCTTCGCTATCTACTGTTCCACCGATAACGCGCGCATATTTATCGTTTCCATAGCGAAACGCAGATCCACACTTTACATAATTGCACATACAAAGTACGAGTGTTTTGACCCCCCCCCCCCCTCTACCAATTACTTCACAAATTCATCAGCAACTCGCTAAACAATTATTCGACGAATACCAATGGGACGAAATTGGATCTTCCATTGAACAGATTAATCGCTGCCCTACACTCTCTATAGGTGCGAATCCACGATGAGATTTTACACGAGAACAAAAATCTCAGCGACAGCTAAATGTAAAGGTGCAAATCCACGACGAGATCCTATATAAGAATTTTCTGTCGCGAGACAACAGAAAAATCTGAGCGACAACAAACTGGAAATAATGAAAAATAAATAATGGAGATTAAAGTCCCAATGTGAGACACGACATATTTGTCTCGTCCTGGATTTGCAGCTTAAAGAATAGAAATAGTAAAATGTCACGAAGCTCGTCTCGTGAGAGTCTAAGTAGTTTCACGAGACTAATGACAAAATAATGAAAATATAATAAAATAATGAAATAATATACGAGACACGATATTTTTGTCTCGTCGTGGATTTGCACCTCATAAATTCCACCAAGCCATGCAAAACGATTCCAGCTTCAAATAAATCTTTCCTGATGGATTTTTCGCCGCAAACTCTTATTTAATAACCATTCCTAACAGAATACACGAGAAGTGAAGCGCGACGTTCCTATTCCGAAGCAACGTTTCACCGTCTCTATTCGCAATGGTTTACTACGGAAAGAATACTTTTAATTTCTCCGCTTACCAGCCTTACAGACGTCCGCGTCTAGATCGTCGCTGATGGCGTGCGGGAACTTGGCGTTGAGTAGCTCCTCGACGGTGAACTTGCGTCTGTGCCTCGCGGACACGCTCTCCCTGAAATCGCCATCGACCGCCCGGCAATCGGCGTATCGGCTCGCCAAGCAGAGGACCGTGATCACCGACAGTAGTCTCATCTCGAATATCGTCGATCGTGGAAACGACAAACGACGAGTTGGCTCCCCTAAACCAGCGGGCCCATCGGCGACCGATCCGTACTACCGTCTGCACCGATACATTTGCCACTATTCCTCATTCACCCTCCTCGGTCACCTTCGACGGACGGTACGACGTTCCACTGGCAAACACGCGAACCACCACACCGCCACGCGGGAAGCGACTTTCTCGGCGAGAGGAGAGCGCCACCGATCACATCTCCGGACCAGGGGGCGAGATCCTTGGATTACAGGCGTGGGCGACCCCTTAACCGGGCCGATCGGACCCGGCGGTGTCCTTGGTCGGAGCGAAAAAAAAAAAAAAAAGAATTGATCGCGACCAGGCGGATAGGGGCGGGATGAATAAGTGGCTAGCGTCGATTCCTCGAGCCTTTACCCCGTTCACGGTCAGTGGTCTGCGAGACTAGGGTGCGGGCGAGGCGGGGGTGCGCGAGAGATGATCTACGATCGAAGGGAGCCGCGAGGCTGACCGCGTGCCATCCGTGCGATCGCTTCGGAAACGTAATCGCTACTGAGGTTCGGATTCGCGGGCGATCGGGCGACTCCACGGGTGCGTACGTCACCGGCCACGATAAGAGGAGATCGCGAGGAAGGCAGCGAGAGCACGGTCAAAGTTCGTGCCACAGATTAGAGGACGGATTGCCGGCGGCGGTCGTCCTTGCGTGGAGAACGTGGAGAACAGACTGATCGTCCCTCGCGGCCGACACGACGCGTCGTTCGAAAGCGCGCGCTCGTACTGGCATTAAGTCGAGAGAGGGATAGAGGAGGAGGGGGATATGTATGTATATCTAGAGGGGATGCCGGGGGGGAACAAGCGGTCTCCTCCCTCGCAAACCTGCACGGCACGAGGGTGGCCGAGACACTGACCGAGCTTCCGTCGCTCGGGCACGAGCGAACCCTAAAGAATCCACTGCCGCCCGAAAAACACTTACGCCGCTCGGCTCCTCTGCCGAGCTGGCCATTGCCGATCAAACTGGTCGTCGCACATTTCTGTTTCAGAATGGGAACTCGGTGTTTGAGAATGTCCCGGGGGAATTAAATGAATCGTGGGCGTTTGGATTTTAAATAAAGGCTGGTCAGGCTTGTGGAAAGATTGAAGAAGTCGTGGGGGGATGCAAGCCGTGTTCTAGGTGATTAATATAACTGATACTTGAAGCACTTGTAAAACAGGTATACCGTTACACGTGTGTTTAATGCTGTATGCCCTCTGAAAGATTATTAATTTGTACTTGAATATCTGCAACACCCTTTGCAGGATGTGCCACGAAATGGTTGAAGGAAACACGTACCTATATAGGGGAGACCGGGGCTAGTTGATACAGGGACAGGTTGATACAGACGAAATATCTCGACACCGTACATATGTAACTCCATTTGAGCGGGATATGTGAAGTTTGTTGTTCAATTCTTTACTACGATCCAGCGTACGTCTGTGTACCTCGACGTTAACAATCGTTTTTTAACTGTTTTCGTTTATATAGAGAAAGAAAGTAAATAGTTTTGATGTATCCAAATTGATCGTCCAAATAACATTTTTTCATTCATTTTGTATGTACTTTCTCAAGTTTTCGCTTAGTATATATTGAAGAGGAAGGACCAAAGTATATTTTGGCATATTTGTTATTAAGTAATTAATTCAAATTAAAAATGGAAAAAATTGAAAACAGAATAACGTATCAACTAGCCCCGCAGAGGGGCAAATTGATACATTTTACTTTCGTCCAAATAACATTTTTTCATTCATTTTGTATGTACTTTCTCAAGTTTTCGCTTAGTATATATTGAAGAGGAAGGACCAAAGTATATTTTGGCATATTTGTTATTAAGTAATTAATTCAAATTAAAAATGGAAAAAATTGAAAACAGAATAACGTATCAACTAGCCCCGCAGTGGGGTAAATTGATACATTTTGCTTTCGTCCAAATAACATTTTTTTATTCATTTTGTATCTATTTTCTCAAGTTTTCGCTTACTATATATTAAAGAGGAAGGACCAAAGTATATTTTGGCATATTTGTTATTAAGTAATTAATTCAAATTAAAAATGGAAAAAATTGAAAACAGAATAACGTATCAACTAGCCCCGCAGTGGGGTAAATTGATACATTTTGCTTTCGTCCAAATAACATTTTTTTATTCATTTTGTATCTATTTTCTCAAGTTTTCGCTTACTATATATTAAAGAGGAAGGACCAAAGTATATTTTGGCATATTTGTTATTAAGTAATTAATTCAAATAAAAAATGAAAAAATTGAAAACAAAATAACGTATCAACTAGCCCCGCAGTGGAGTAAATTGATACATTTTGCTTTCGTCCAAATAACATTTTTTTATTCATTTTGTATCTATTTTCTCAAGTTTTCGCTTACTATATATTAAAGAGGAAGGACCAAAGTATATTTTGGCATATTTGTTATTAAGTAATTAATTCAAATTAAACATGGAAAAAATTGAAAACAGAATAACGTATCAACTAGCCCCGCAGTGGGGCAAATTGATACATTTTGCTTTCGTCTAAATAACATTTTTTTATTCATTTTGTATGTATTTTCTCAAGTGTTCGCTTACTGTATATTAAAGAGGATGAACCAAAGTATATTTTGGCATATTTGTTATTAAGTAATTAATTCAAATGAAAAATGAAAAAATTGAAAACAAAATAACGTATCAACTAGCCCCGGTCTCCGATACTACTAAATATCCTCGATACAGACACGTGACAAGTTTGAAATAGAATTGTACATCGTCGAAGCAATTTTCCATATTCCAGGTTCTCTCAACTAAATGGGGTATTGAGAGTAAAAACGGACGAAACCACGTTGAAAGAAATTAATTTTTCCCATTTTATTCTATGATTAGTAGAGCCTATTGGAGTACACTATTGCTACTAGCCCGTTTTTGTTCTCAGTGCCTGAAATATAAGTGCAGAAGTGGGTCTTGTAATTTTCAATCGTGACCCTGGTAATTAATTAATCCTCCACTATCCTCGCTGATCTTGAATGATGTTTCTTAGGTAACCCGCAGACCAGAATACTTAAAAAGCGTGTGCAGAAGGTCAATAACGTCGTTTACCAGTGGATATTGATAAATATTCCAAAAGTGGCGGGGACCGTCGCCCACGGAAACACGTGTTTCATATCCCACGCAACGACCTGTATCGGTCAAGTATCGGATTACTGTCATGGGATCACCCTTTAGGAACCCTGCCCGTCTATCCGAGGGTAAGTGCATGTCGACGCTGCACAGAAACCCTCCACGAGAGAATAATCTCTGAAGGTACGAGGGAAAAACCGAATTCTCTGTTAACGTCACGCACGAACGAGCAGTACGCGTTACACGATAGGCCACCGCCGAATGGAAAGCAAATGAGCGGCCCAGCAAAAGCTGAAAGGAATCCAGCCCATCTGATTTCGCACGCGAAAATCGAGCTGCGAAGCACAGTGTCTGCGAGGAGAGCAGAGAGTATCAAAGGGAGTTTCTACCTTAGCAGTGTCGAAATTTGCGAAATTTAATGCAAATCGAGCACCCCGATTTCAAAATCAACAAACGTTTAGAGGTTTAGACAATGAAGAGACTTTATAGCATCGCGGAAGAAATCTTGTGATGTGCATCGAAGTGAAAATAGTTCATAAAATTGTTTTCGGTAGCTCGGTAGAATTAACCCTTCGTTGGCACACCTCCTTTTTCGATCAATTTTGACATACCTGGATGGCTCACACCCAAAGCAATTTTTGAACGACTGCCATTCTCATCTAAAGAATCCAATTATTATGAAAAAAATCCTGGGTCAATTTCATGGTCTTCAGAATGTATTCCAATAGTTTTTTGATTGAAATTCTATCACAGTTTTTTGTAAAAAAAATTCTAGATTACCACATGTCGAGAAACAACGAAGAAAACATTTAAAAAATTGTAATTTTTACAAATTTCAATATTAGAAGCTAAAAATCTACAGAATTGTTGTTCGGATATAATACTTTCAGAGAAAAAATAGTTTGTAAGTCGGCTTTGGAAAAAAAACTATTTACTTTGCATATAGAGGGTACAGAGAGTGAAAATCAGTTTATGGGTGGCTCACACCCAGAGTGTCAACGAAGGGTTAATCAAGAATTAGGATTAATCACTACGGTGGCTGAATAAATAATATGGAATACACCAGTCACCATATATAACACTCCGCAACCTAGAATAATCTCCCTTTAAAAGATTCACCTACTTTCATAGAAGATTAGGTACCGTCGCCACTCTCAGATGGAATTATAACAAACAATCAAAATTTCAAGCAGACGGACCGGAAACGGCAAACCTTTCGAATGCTTAAATATCGAATTTAATCGGGCTTGAAGCGACGCGCGGAACCTCGAAATATTGCCTGAAAGTTATAGTAGATTATAAGGGTTTAAATAAATGGAGCCCCGGCCCGCGGGATCCGGCGAGTATCCGTTACATAATGAGCCGCTGTACGAGCGCAAACTTTACTACAATTAGCGTGAAATATTTTAAACGTCCGTGCGTATTTCCACGATCCCGTTGGAGCCTCCTCGGCCGTCGCGGGGCGAGGTCGGAAACGCCGGTACAATTAACACGGAGGGTTTTAAATTTATTTGCACGACGTTGCAGCGGGGAAGCAGCGCCCGGAGATCTCCTTGGCAAATCGTTGCCGAGGAAACTTTTCTGAAAATCCATGCCGCGGAACGAGACCGCGGTAGCCGGCAAAAGTTTTCTGCCCGCGCGATCTCTTCTTCCGCCTTCGGTTCCTAATTTCCCTGCACTGGCGGAAAACTCGAAAGTCTTCACCTTCCGCCACCCCCGATCGCGGCTGTCTGCCCCGCTAGGGTGAAATAATTACCGCGGAAAGCCTCCGCGCGATCCAAGTATCCCGCGCTGGCTTAACGGGGCGCCGTTGCAGGGATCATCGACCACAGACATTAATTAAAATCGCTTCCACTCTTTTTTTTTCCGACACCCCTCAAGTGGAAGTTCGAGCGAACGGGGCACTTTATTTCGGGTTCGAAGATGAACTTCACGAGGTGATTAACAGGTGTTTGAGAATCACATTAATTTGATGTGTGAAGTTATTGAAATACTATGCTCTTCGTTATAAGAATGCCTGCAGGATGAATATCGCCGTTTCTGAAGAATTACCAAGGAATCGTTGCGCCGTGATTTTAATTCTTCCGCGGGCGTGCGATGCATTACGCGAGTTTATCGTGGATTGGATAAGAAAAATGAACGAAACGCGAAGGAGAGGCGGGCGACGGCGAAGAAAGGGAGGGCGGGGAGCGGAAACGGTGAAACCGACGGGGAACGAAAAAGCAGCGCGTGCGGCTGGTTTAAACGAGCTGCCAACGAGTAATTAATCAGCGTTAACACGCACTCCTCGGTGCGCGCATAATGAAGCCGATTAGATGCGCGTCTGGAGGCTTTCGCCTCTCCCATACCTCGTCTCTCGTTAGACGATCCCGCTTCGCCGATACCGCGGAAGAAAGAATCCTTCGAGAATCTCCCGGCTGGGGTTAGCCGTCGTTTGCGAAGTCTAACGATATACCTCGTTGAAATAAATTTAATATTCCGACACGTCGCGCTACGTGGTTGGCCGACTGAAGATTCTGTGCCCGCAGCAGTGTTCTTCAATTCCGAGGAGAAGAGAAATATTCTCCGGGCTGGCGGGGGTCGATACGAATTTAAAGGAAGATAAAACACTGTGTTTGTCGTCGTTTTGGTGCTGGAAATTTGTGCGAAATTGATTTGAAGTTATTGCCTCGGGTCGAGGGCGAGGCTGGCGATGGTTTTTGTATCGACACAGCGATATTCTCGCGGGAGGTTTTCCAATCGAAAACGAGGTTGAAGAACACTGACGTGCAGGGCAGATTATCTTACCAACGATGTGGGAGTATATCTCTGGTATTACCGGTAGCTTCGCGAAGTTACGAGAGGATATTCAGATCGATCATTCCGGTCGGATATTTTCTGGTAACAGAACACAGAGGCGCGTAACGATGCAGCCGCGTAAAACAAGTACCGTGAATGAGACGGGTCTTTCAATACTGAGTTGAGAGAAGAACTTTCACAGTTTCGATGATTTCAGGAGGAATTCATTGTATTGTAACCTGAGTAGTTATATTGTTTGCCATTGTGGGCATCGTTTTCTAAATGAAAATCCACGCGCTGGGTTTGAAATAATGCAAGGGGGCTTGAAAAATAAAAATGGAAACAATCAAACTCAACAAATATATTCTACAAGTAGAAATACAGAAAACCATCCAACAGGCTTATAATTCTACATCACAGCATTTTTCGAGCTATGTGATAAAATCAGTGGCGGATTTAAGTGGCCGATGAGCAGTTGCCATCTGGGCCCCTACTCACAAGGGAACACCGCGAACCCGCACTCACCGATTGGAACGCAACATTGTGGGTTTATAGAGTGACTCAGGACAAGAACAACGGTGTGTTTCATTCGGGCCCTGTCACCCTTTAAGGGGATGAAAACTAACCTCAAAGTCAAACAGGCACTTCTACTTTTTCGCGTATAACTCCTAAAGTACAAGAGACAGAAAAAAGTGTTTCAAACAGAAGTTTAATCGTACAATAAACGTTGCAAACTTGCGTTAACAAAATTTTGAAAAAAAAAATTTTCGTTCAGGTATTTCTTTTTTAAACTCTTTTCAAAATTTTGTTAACGCAAGTTTACAGTGCTCATTGCACCATTAAACTTTTGTCTGAAACATTTTTTTCTGTCTGTTGTAGTTTGGGAGTTATACGCGAAAAAGTGGCGGTGCCTATTTGACTTTGAGGTTAGTTTTCATCAGTGGCGGATACAGAGGGGGGCGCCCCACCCCCCTCAAGGGAGAAATACTTATTTTAATTTGCAAAATACTTATTTTAATTTAGCAGTGAGGGAAAATATGATAAATAGATACAAAAAAAAAACACTTTTTCATTTAGCAAGAAAATATCGCAAAGGTCCCTGTTTTATTTCTCAGACCTACGCCCCCCCTCCCCAAAAGAAAATCTTGGTTTCGCCACTGCGCCCCCCCCCCCTCCCAAAAATCCTAAATCCGCCCCTGGTATTCATCCCCTTAAAGGGCGACAGGGCCCGAATGAAACACACCGTTGTTCTTGGCTTGAGTCACCAATCGGTGAGTGCGGGTTCGCGGTGTTCCCTTGTCAGAAGGCCCCAGCGCACGGCCCCATCTTTTAAAAAAAAATATGATTTTATCCAAACACTATATTTTTTTTTCTGTACTGCTACACTCCTTAGTTCGTTTTTAGTAAACTACCTCTTCATTTTTCCGTTAAAACGGGCCCCTCAGAATGTTTGCCACCTGGGCCATTTTTCTTAAATCGGCCACTGCCCTAGTAGCATTTATTTGCTGGGAGTTTGTTGGGCCAATGACGTGTTATCCGTTGGCAAACTGTTGAAGTGTCGCGCTATTTTTAAATGGGCCAGCGATTGTAACCAACGCAGGCCCAACTGAAGGTTTCTTTCCATAGGCCCAACTGAAGGTTTGTGTCTATAAGACCAACAGTTTCTTTCCAAAAGAAGTCTTACAGACGTCCAGAAGGCGTCTTGAAGAACTTCAAAAGACGTCTTAAACACGTCTTTTTCAGGCCTGGTTTAGGAAAAAAAAATTCGCAATGAGGAGAATCGAACCCAAACTTTCCGCTTACGAAGCAACCGCTGTTCGCACTTACCCAACACATTTCCTTGTAAACACTTCTAATTTCTGGTTACATACCTAGTATTAATTGTTTATAAAAACTGCGCAGTGACGCGAAATATTCTACAAAATATCATCATTCGACCTTTAAACTCATTTCTTAAAATTTTACATTCGTCTCAAGACAGACGTCCTCATTACGTATTTATAAATAAGAAAAGAAAAATCACAACTTGGAATATAATAACAGGTTTTTGGATGTAGCAAATTTTCTGACGTTTGTAAGACGACATTTAATCATCGTTGTAAATTTTTTGTTAATTAACCAACCATAGTAATTGTAGGCCCAACATTGAATATTCGTAGGCAAACTGTCGTAACTTTTTGTTAATTAACCAACCATAATAATTGTAGGCCAAACATTGAATATTCGTTGGCAAACTGTCGTAATTTTTTGTTATATAACCAACCAAAATAATTGTAGGCCCAACATTGAATATTCGTTGGCAAACTGTCGTAAGTTTTTTGCCGTAGGCCCTATGTTGGGAATTTGTAGGCAAAACGCTAACTATATCCCAACTAATTCCCAACTGTTGGCTACCGTTGGCCAACCAAAAATTCTACTAGGGTGGGTAAAATATTTATTTTCAGTTTCACTCAATGGACGTATTAATACAGTTTACTCCTTTCATTCTAAACACGTTAAACATTCAGTGTTCCCGCTAAATATTAGGGCATAAATTCTTCGATGACTGACTTTATGTGTAAAGCATTGAACGCCAAAGTGCTCGTTTTTATGTATCCCTTCGCGAATAGTGGGGCCCTATGTGTTGCGCCTTGAACAGTTGTGAATTATAAAAAAGGACATGCCATGCCTTTTTGTGCTGAAATTCCAGACGAAATCTTGTCTGATTTCGCAGAAGTGCTGTGCACCACGGTGCAAAAAGGGAACG
This sequence comes from Andrena camellia, assembly GCA_029448645.1. Classification (NCBI taxonomy): domain Eukaryota; kingdom Metazoa; phylum Arthropoda; class Insecta; order Hymenoptera; family Andrenidae; genus Andrena; species Andrena camellia. The sequence goes on along the minus strand of CM055676.1, from coordinate 45,446,141 downwards.
GAATCGAGCGCGATGCAACACACGGCCCTATTCATTGACCTAACTCATTGCTCGTCACAGAGCGATCATCGGGCGTCGAGCGTACGAGAAATACCTTTGTGCAGCTTTAATCGTTTGGAAACACCGAATTGGATATAAAGGACGCCTATGTTCGATCTCGTAGACTGTACAATTATAAAAAGATGCGTGGCCACTGATCTGGACCGATTTTTCTGTGATGAATCAATGTTAACTTAGGAAATACATGTTAGAAGAGTGTTCTTCTATCATTCAACGATTTTTGGATAGTATAAATGAGGACAGCTATTCCACGGGAAGCAGCCGTTAGCTATACACTCCTCCAATAACGAAAAATACAAAAAGAATTCGAGTACTTAAGGAAGACGTGTAAAAAGTCATGATTTAGTATGCGCCATTCTTTATGATGTAATTACTCGTCACTCAGAATGAACTGCTATGAATGTTATACGACATTTCGTTTTGGTCGATATACCAAAGTAGGAAAGAAGCTTAGTGCAGTGAACTTTACGTAGAACCTTATAATAAGCATTGACTATTTACACGTACATATAAGGACTACATCATCATTATAATTGAAATATGTCACGATTATTATGTTCTTAATGGACACCCGTGGCAAGCAAACTTCCGACAAATAACTACTTTTCGTAGAAATTTTATATCTAAAGTACACACATATACATCTCGGGCAAAAGCGTAAAAAGAAATTCGAGAAATGACCATCTCTGTGTATGCGCGATTTGTTCGTAGAGGAAACAATAATACGAGAGATCCCTTTTATATGCTATGATCCCGTCGTAATGTCATGACCAATATGTGGAGCAAAGACGTGCGGAGAATAAGTAGAACCATTTTATGATTAGTGAGTCAATAATTAGTAAATCTATGTTCCAATATCGTTCTTGGTACTTAAAGCGCTTTAAACTACTCCCAGCGCAATCTGGTGGCGCCACGTGGCAACGACATCGCGCTGAAAACACAGATAGCACACGACGTCATAAAGAACGTCCATTTACATCCGTTTTTGATCTGAACGTCTTTACAATATGATTTGGACGACTTGACTGTACTTCCAAACCCCCCTATGCTCCGAATTGACTAAAATTTTGGAGAAAGTTTCATTTTGCATAGAAATAATGTTTGCGAGAAGGATTTTTGGCGGTTTTGACCCACCTGTTTGTGGGGTCCCAGCACAGACCAGGTATAGGATAGACCCATCACGCAATGTAATTTTATGGCACACGCTCGGGGGGCTCGCGAGCCCCTTTACCATTTTCATGTCACACCCAACGTTATCGATTGAGTCTAAAATAAGATTGTAACGCTACGCGTGGTAGGAACTAGAATTCAACACAGGTAAAAGTAGGTAATTTTTTGAGAGTCGGAGCCCGCGATTTACAAATGTTTCTGTTAAAGTAACAATTTAAAGATCGTCTTATGAACACAAAAGAGGATGAAAATAAAACGATGTCACATTCGCCTTTTAACCTTTCTGTCCTATTCCGGTTTATTTATCTATACCTCGTCTGTGACAATAATTACACTACTCACGGAAAAGCGCTTGGCGTCTCCCATACGATTCCTCTTGCTCCGATGCGTCTCGACAGGAGCAAACACTTGACCTGACTCAAGCCGTTTTACGCCGAGATTGGGTAATCGGTCCGGGTGACTTACGCAGGCAGTGTACCAAAAGGTACACCCCCTACGCCCGAAACTTTTCCCTTTCGACCAGAACACCAGGGGATCAAAAACTGATCCACCCATACTAATTCCATGCTCAGTCACTTGCTTCCGGAAACGGAAGCAGCGGCCACCTCCTCACCGGAGATGAGGAGCCAGCAAACGAGCAACAAAGCTAATAAAATTCAGTGACTACTGGGCGATTTTACATGGGGCCTTAAATACCTCAACTATAATAAAGTAGTCTAGGCTTCCTTAGATGTCTTTTGTCACTATCACTTTTCACTATCACTATCAATATCTAGAGACGCGGTAGCGTCTCGACGGCAAGTACAGGAAAGACACCCTGTATATGTCGATTGTCGCTACCGCTATCATTTACTCGAGAAACGGCTATTCCAACCTAACCTGAAACTTATTTCATTAATATCTCATCACGCCTGCAATATTTTCTAAATTTAAAGGCATTTTTCTTATGTAAACCGCATATAAGCTTTCGCATAAGTTTCTGGAAATTTGTACCATGCATGTACAAAATAATACCACGCATGTACAAAATTATATATATAATGTAACAAATTGCATTGCATTTAAATTGCCAGATATTTTTATACCAGCAATTTAGAGTTTTTATGTAAAGCTTAATATTATAGAAATGAAGGGGACGCCCAGGACTTGGATAAAAATGAAGGGGACGCACAGGCTTGGATATAGAATTGAAGGGGACGCACAGATATGAAGGGGATGCACAGGCTTGGAGGTTCTCCGGAGAAGATTAGATAGATAGACAGAGCATCTTGTTTCGCACAAGTTTCTGGAAATTTGTCAAATCAGGTAAATCGACAAAATTTGTCAAGACATAGCATTAAGAATTATTAAGAAAATAGATTATGGTGGACTGCTTGCAATGTAGAGCAAGTCACATTAGTGAAGAAAGTACGCTGAAAACACATCTCCCTTAATGCTTTTCAATCTTTTGTGAAAAACATTCGTAATACTTTAATAAAATCCACAGCAGTTGCCACGCTATTCATTAATTCATTAATTTTTTAGATTCCCATTAACAATATTTCAATTCACCAATAAACATAGTAAATTAATTTTATTCCAACACCAATAAATTGTGTGTTGAAAATATTAGATCTCTTTGTTCATGTTCGCTGAATTATTACCATAAGCATTTATTTAAATTTTCTGCAATAAGACTTTCTGTCATACGCTCTTACCTCCTTCGGACACATTATGTAGTCTCTACACTCACTATAGGAAAAGGCCACTCTATTTCTATATAAGTAAGTTCTACTACGTTAAGTGGTATATAACTAAAATGTGGCTTTTATATATATTTACAGATAACCTAAGCAGAAGATGATGCAGTGTGATCTACGTCAGACTATGTACGCACAATTTTGCAGGTAGGGTTTTGCATACGCAATTATTCATTCAATGATCTTGACAATGAGCACGTGTGATAATTTATATAATTAGTAAATGTGTCCTATTTTTCAGTTAACGATGCAGACGAAGAGAATTATTTCAACAGCTGAAAGAGAAAGTAACCCTGCTGCAAGAGTAAATAAAACCCATAAAAAAACTTCAAAAAAGTAAAAAAAATTACGCCAAGTACATGAAAAAATAAATCACAAAAAATAGAAGATAACAATAATAAGTCATAAAATATAGAACAAATAAAAAATCACAAAAAATAGAAGATAATAATAAATATAATATTAAAAATTATCTGAGGTCATTCCCAATGCAAATTATCTTTGTAAAAAGAAGTGAGATCCCCATAAAAAAACTTCAAAAAAGTAGAAAAATTACGCCAAGTACATGAAATCAAATAAATCACAAAAAATAGAAGATAATAATAAATCACAAAAAATAGAAGATAATAATTACAAAATAAAAAAAAGATGTGAAATCAAAATAAGCTGCAAGTACATAAAGGTGCTTTCCAACTGTGCTTAAGATGACACAACTACATATACACAGCTGAAATGCTGTGATCATACATTCCATTACTCATATCGCGGACATTTTAATTAACCCATCAAAGAGAAAAATGTATTAAATAATATTAAGCAGATATATCTTTATACAAATAAATATTTTAATACGAATAAATATTTTATTCAAAATACTTGGCGCTGCGCCCAGAATTGGTGTTGCTAAACTGAATAAATATGTATAAATTGCATTAATATTTTTCTTTCTTTCTTGTGCGTGCGTTCGTGAATGTGTGTATGTGCATATGCTACGTATTATATTAGAATTATATATATGATGTAGAATAAATCTGACTGCGTTTCTAATGTATATGTTTATGTATTTTAGATTGTAAGGGAGTTATTGTAAATTATTAATACTAAGACAATTAACATTTTTTCAGTTTCGCAGCGCCAAGTATTTTGAATAAAATATTTATTCGTATTAAAATATTTATTTGTATAAAGATATATCTGCTTAATATTATTTAATACATTTTTCTCTTTGATGGGTTGATTAAAATGCCCGCGATATGAGTAATGGAATGTATAAACACAGCATTTCAGCTGTGAATATGTAGTTGTGTCATCTTAAGCACAGTTGGAAAGCACCTTTATGTACTTGCAGCTCATTTTGATTTCACATCTTTTTTTTATTTTGTAATTATTATTATCTTCTATTTTTTGTGATTTATTATTATCTTCTATTTTTTGTGATTTATTTGATTTCATGTACTTGGCGTAATTTTTTTACTTTTGTGAAGTTTTTTATGGGGTCACTATTACTTTTCACTAGTTTTTTTAAATGTGTTATTTTATTAAAAAGGAGCAGCAACATTTGGCCCTCTTGTATTTTAAACGCGCCATTTCAATTATTTTACATTCCTTGCTCTCGAAATGGACTCGTTGGGCAAAGTCTTTTTGCGTGCAATTAGGTAGGATGCTTATCCTTCCAAAATTGCACGCACAAAGGTTGCTATCCAGGAATACAAGGTACTCGTGTCTACTATCGCATGCAAGTACAAAATATGACTCACCGGTCAGCGAATACGGTCCACCCAGTCATCATCGCTATCTTCCAGGCTAGCATGGTGACCCTAGACCCTCTCTAGGGCCTATGCTGCAGGTCTTCTCTAAGGCCCATGCTTTGGGCCCAATCCCTAGGGCTCCCCGTTTGGACCCTCTCTAGAGCCCACGCGCTAGGCTCTCTCTAGGGCCCCCCGTTTGGACCCTCTCTAGAGCTCACGCGCTAGGCTCTCTCTAGGGCCCATGTCTTGGGTCTTCTTCAGGGCCCACGACAGGCCCTCTCTAGGGCCTAGAATCTCATTGGTAAGTCTACGCTGAAAATTGAAGCTAAACGAAAATTTGACTCTACTTCCGCGATAAAAAAAACAATTAGAGCGCCGGTGCTCTGGACGAACTTTACACGCGCAAAAAAGTGGCTCTACTTTCGCGAAGAAATTTCAACTGGAGCTTCGGTGCTCTGGACAAGTCACAGATACGCAAAAATTTGACTCCAAATTCACGGTAGTACTACTCTAATTAAGAGCCGCGGTGCTCTGCAAAATACGTAGATGGACGCGAAAAAAGCGGGGACTCTACGATCGCATTACGCGCGATCACAAAGGATCTTGCTAGATTGCAAGATTGCTAGGAAGATTGGTTCCACTTGGAACCTTTTCAAATTTTTCAACGTGACTCTACTCGACTCGATCGATTCGATTATTTTGCGAATTATTAATCGGAATTGTAAAAATCGCGAGCAACTGTTGTATTGATTTAATTTTCTGATTTTAAGACAGACACATGCATGTCACTATCTACGAATACCTTGTATGGTCGGCTCATTGGATACTGCTCTTTCCAACACGTATGTGCAGCGGTTAATGGCTCATTTCATATAATTGGCATTCGTTTTAGGAACATTTCTGCAATATTTCGTGAATGTGGTTTAGAAAAGAGCCACGTCACGAGGCTACTGCCTAGACGCCCTAGACCATATTCGCGAAATATTGCATAAGAGCTCCCGAAACGAATACCGACCATGTGAAATGGACTCCTGTTTGTCGCGTATTTGTGTTGGAACGGCCAGAATCGAAAGAGCTGGCTACGCTACATATTCTACAGAAACCATTTTGTTCTATTGCGTGCACCCACATTCAAAGAATTATAAAGTAACGAACCGTTCGCTGTCATAAAGACTACTGCATCTCTGCAAACTCATAAGTCCTGACCAGCAACACCGAGACCAGCACCCTTCTGACCAGCACCCATTTAGCCCTCAGCCTAGCAGCTCTAGTTGGACTCGTGCATGACTCTACTTTCGCGTTGAAAAGGCTATTAGAGCACCGGAGCTCTCGACTAGTTTTACTTGCGCAAAAGCACTGACTCTACGATCGCATTACGGGCGATCACAAACACTATTACTGAAACAAACAATTTGTATTTAAACAAGTTCCAAAAAATTTCCTCTAAATTCCAGGCAGCCGTATGGAGCGCCACGCAATTCAGACATTAAGAAAAATTTCGAACAGCCACATTGGGCGCTTAATGATTCTCAAGATTGATAGAAGAAAGGAGTGGCCCCTTTGAGCGTCTATCACAATCATTTTTCACTATTAATATTACTTTTCACTAGTTTTTTTTTTAAATGTGTTATTTTATTAAGTCTCTTCCCAGCGAAGGGCTGAACCAGAAAAGCTCAAACAATCAACTACGTTATGTTTGCAATGATGTGGTCGGCCTGGAAGAAAATTAAGAAAACACTTAGTGAGTTGGTGCCAATCGAGATAATTTCGACCTATAGATGAGCACGCACGAGCATGCAAAACCATCGTCGAGATACATAAATAAGAGCAGGGAATGGAAACAGATCGATGAGATGCATGACAAGGGCACCGAGTCATACAAAACCATCGAAGAAATACCTACCCGAAACAGAATAAAATTCTGATTAGCTACCGAGACCGAACCAAAGTCACTGAACGTAAGTTTGGCTCGATCTGGGCACTTAACCTAGATCGTAGGCTTCAGTCTTTGATTCCGTTTCGCAAGTCGCAATGCTTGGGAAACGTTACCAATTGTCCGAGCACACCAACATGGAGGTACCTACGAAAGTGACCCATTTCTACGAAATATATTTCTGGTCCATGTTCGACCACTGATTTGCGCATTTTTGAAAATTTGGAAAAAGTCTTACGACTAAAGTTCTTAAGCTAAGACTTATTGCTAGAACTATGGCTAATTGAACCTAAGCACGCGGACATGTTCTTCCGCGATGTATAAAACTTTAGGTTTAGTAGCATAAAGTCATTTTAATGCTTGGGAGAAAGAAAGTTAAGTTTAAACACCAACCACTTTGGCAGCTGTCATTTATTATTATACTATTATTTTATAAAGGCACCATGTGAGGTCCAGATACGAGGAGGTAATAGTGTCATTTTTTATTACTCGTAACATTGCCACTAGTGTTTTTAATGTCGGTGCATTATGATTTTAATATTGTACGGAGAGAGAAAAGTAGAAGTAGCGAGCATATTGACCAAGTAGTACAAATATCAACTGTCAATCTTAGTTATTATTATTTGTATGAGAAAGAACTTTAACTTATATAATTGAAAATCCGTAATAAATTAATGCTTTCCATTCACGTTTTATTAAGAGAATCTAATGACTCGAATGTAATTAAACTTGAGAAGTGTAACTTGTAGAAAAAATGTGTGTCGTGACGTGTTTCACAACACTATATTTTTTAAAATACAGTTTAACAACATTTAATTTTCCAATATTTCTTCGCGTTTGGACAATTCTTTTTCGCATTTTCGAGCGCTAGTCCCCTTATTGCATCCGAGCCCTCAATTCAGCTAACTCAAAGCTCGTCTTATATGGGTACCCGGGTACCCCGGTTATCCAACAAGCGTGTATATAAGTTTGAAGTTTTACTATTTAAAATTTTATGAATACATTTTTATTTTCAAAACGTAAATCGATGTAAAAATGTCTACAGAATGGGGAGCCGAAGCGGTTTGTCGATATTTTTACAAGAACATTAAAAATTGTTAAAGGAAACATAGAAATGAGTACCCGGGTATCCGGTTGCGTACATAAGGGTTAAGTATGTATTCGTGGTCACTACGCTCGCTACAGCAATACTTTTGTTCGATGGCATGCAGAAAGATTGAAAGAATGAAAAAGTAGGTATCACTCACCGTTCGTTGCAACAGTCTCACTGCTATCCATGCAGACAAGCATCCCCCTTCAGCAGTAGCTATTCGATCTGCAGGCCAATGTCCCGCAGCTGCAGGGTCAGTACCGAATAGAACGTGTCACACTCACAAATATGTCGCATTAATTTCGCGATGAAGAAGCAATAAGACCACCGGTGCTCTGAATGAGTTCCAAATGCGTTAAAACACTGATTCTACGGTCGCGTTCACGTTACTAACACGCAGGGCCACTGTGCACTACGAAATATTTTATCGCGAAATAAGCACTGCCTCTACAATCGCATTGCACACGATTACAAAAGCACTTCACGCTTTTAAACATCTCGCAACAGTGGGAAGATGTGTTCGGACTCGAGTAAAGTGTTTCCAAAATAGTCCTCTAGACACTGAGTGTAATATAGTAGAATTTTGTTATTGAGCCTTCCACATAGTCCAGTAATCGATGGAATTGATGCAGCAATCGTGAAATCACGAAATAATATCCACTGTGACTGCACAGATATTTAGGGATCCGATCACCGTCGCGGACAACGTCGAACTGTTACGGCACACCGTTCGGCGATGTAGTGACTTTGGTAGAGGTTGTTGATGTTTTTGTCGCGCTCGGCCGACTCCCAGCTAACTTGAAATTCGTCAAGGCCAGAAATAATATTATATATCAATGTCCATTGCTAGACAAAATTTTATTTCACAATGCGTGTTTGAAAAGTAACTCGATTTGCAGTTGCATCTAAGCACCCCACGACACTCGTGCATTATGCAACTTTCTGCGAGGCTTTTAAGAATTACAAATAGAATCCAATTATTATTACTTCACTAGACTGATTAAACAGTGCATTAGAAACTTGCGGGAATGTCAGTAACAGCTTCAATTTTTAATACTTTGCGGGGTACGATACGTGAAAGGGTTCTACTACACGCAAAGTGCTAATAAACAATGTCATCTTGCAATTTATAGCTCGCACGAGCTTTGAAGAAATATCATTTTTGAGCGCCATAGTGTCTTGATCCCCGAAATGGATTTTCGGAGAGACATCCGCGTGAGTCGTTGACAAACCGAGATAAAGTATAGCGTAACAAAAGCCTGCCTTCTATGTCAAACTCTCTCGCTCTAAACAAGTCACACGTATACAAGCAGCACCACGCACCTTTCAGCATTTCAACACATTTCAAAGTAGTTGCTGAGTTGGACGCTGTTCATGAGCAGATGCCACTACATTCAGTCCTCAAATTATGCGTAGGTAACACAGTTTTGGTGGCGACACGATCATCCATAAGGTGATAGGTCTATCCTATACCTCGTCTGTGGTCACACGGTCTCAAATACCGACTTCGTGAAAAACGTCAAGTTTTATTGCGCCCTCTGCGTTTAGGAGCGGTGGTTTTAAGAATCACGTACAATGCAACCACCAGAGTCGGTAACAACAGTGAATTCGTACTCGGCTCCTAATCAAGGAAACATATCACTATAATATTTATGTATTCTAAATATGTACCTACGTCTTGTTACTTCGTTAGTATCGAAGAATAAAGAGTTGGAGAACTATTTGACATTTATCATTCTAATAATTTATCTTTCAAGAATCATTGAATTAGTAATCAATTAACTTATACATACTGTTAAAAGTAACAAGTGAACGCGGGAACCAGGTCAATTTACATTGTGAACGCATCATTGTTGTTTCTTTTCCCTTTACTAACTTTACCGACTCCGGTGATTGTGTTGTATTAATTCCCGGAGTTACCGTTGTTAAATATACCAGGGCGCGTCAGAAGATTTGATTTTTCACAAAGTATTGGGAAACCAAGAATTTCGATACGCCAACTAGTGACAGAAAGTTGAACTACTGAGAGTAAGCCGACATCCATCGATGTCCATACGATTATCAGTGTTTATATAGACAGGTTGTGAAAAACGAGTGTTTTTAAATTTTTTTGAACACTAAATTTTTACTTATTCGATTAATAAATATTTATTCGGAATGTTTGGTGGGATCCGAGCCTACTTTCAATAGTTTGCCAACTTACCACCACAGCGCTGAAATCTAAGCCACGCCTCCATTTGGTTTCCCAATAGATCTTATCCGTCGTCTGTGGTTCGGGGATAAGACGGTACATACCAATTTGCGTGACACAATTTTTTAAAGATGCCAATCAATGAAACCAGAGAACACAATATGAATGAATTTTAAATGTACCACTTTCACCTGCGTCATTAAAAAACTTTCACTCTAAAGATAAAAGGAAAAAACAATTCACTCTAAAATGCCTCGGACACTTCCAAATAATATGTAATCAATCCTGCTGTGCGATGACCTAACTTCCCCACTTTCGTAAGGCTCCAAATCTTCGAACTTCTTAAACGCCAAGCAACGCCAAGGTCTGCCATATGTTCAAGGGCGAACGCTAAGCTTTCTAAATATTCGGTTAACTTCCATCTATCATGAAGGAATTAAAAAGAAGAAAACGTTTCCCTCTCCTTAGTCCAGTCAAACGAGCACAGACATTAATCATAATCATAGCGTTCCACTAAGAAAGAAATAAAAGATGATCCCGGAAGCCGTAATTACGCAAGCTTGAAACTTTCATACGTAGTTTAGGTTCACATCGAAAATGTATCGTGAACAAGATCACGCTGACTTTTTACTAGTCATCAGTGACGCAAATATATTCTAATTTGTTGGATAAAATTCATGATGCCTTACATTAAATTAAATTAAAATTAAAAAGTCTTTTTAATTTTAAAAAAATTAAAATTAAAAATTAAAAATTTGCTGTGTGTAAATGTAAAACGTTGCGGCTATTCTGTATTATACAGTCCTGTCGTCATTCTTTGGATTCTGAATTTCATTGGACACTGCCCTCGGTCTCTGACACCGGGCATTTCCGGTATATTCATTTCCATTTTGCATCGCACTTTTTAATACTTTAGCGAATCAAGTTTTTCTTGTGACGCGGATGCCTCGTAAACCACTGGTTCTTAACCCCTCCAGGCACATCGGTCCCTCTCCACCATTAAATTGAATTTGCCAACCCTTTAAAGAGTTTGCCAACCCTGAAAACTCGAAGCTAAAATAATGCATCTATATGAAATAGAGCAGTTCTTTATCTTACTAAAAATCCAACTGCAACAACAAAACACAATCAATCTGCAGCCGAATACACAGTGCACTCATAACTTTGCGCCTTTACCAAACAATCCTCCCGAAATAATAATATTTATCATCTCTCGCGGATCTCTACAATATTCCAAAACCAAACCCCTCCAGCCTCTAAAACATTCACACCGAAAACGTCCCCAATAACGTACCACTACCCCACGCGTCCTTCCAACAACACATACTCCCATTTAGATTCATCCCAAATAAATATTAAACTACACGCTACGCTACACTATACTACACATTATTATTAACCTGTTAACCGAGCGAGACGTATAAATACGTCAAACGTAAACAATATCGGGTACGGGTAGTATATATGAATTTTTTTGTTGGTATTCTTTTCTATTTGTTTGTAATTTTGTATTTTCCTTTCGAAAAAATATATATTTCATAGTCTTTTCATTTTTTTAAGCATAAATAAAAAAAAATAATAATATGAAATTACGTCCTCCGGGCGTGACGTACTGACACGTCCTAGTGAGAGTTCGCGGCCGTTATATGCTGCGTAATTAAAAAGGGAATTCCCCGGTTAACAGGTTAACAGGTCCCACGCCACGTGGGTCACCTGTGCCTAGGGAATACATATAATCAAGGTCATTGGTGACTATCCCGGGATCGTGGGATATTTTAAAGTCTATCTCGAGATTTCGGGAATAATGTACTAATTACTAAGGTAATAGAAAATTTCAGTAATTAAAATGACTTATTACGTGTTGAAAGTCTAAATCTTTATTTAAGTAAATAAACTTAGATTCTATTATTAGTCTCAAACATAAACTAAAATCATTTTCAACAAAAAAAAAACAGTAGAACAATGAAGAATAATAAAGTCTGGATAAGTAGATAATACCCATCAGTATGAAGATTTTGAAGATTTTTAAAAATCATTATGAAGATTTTTGGAAATGAAGAAACAGCACAGCATCTCCTAACCGACTTCTTAATTTATTTCCAATATAACCGGTGGCTGAAAAAGCTCACTCTGCTTTAACGCTTGTAGAAGGAATTGACAAAAATAATTATTGATATGCTAGTTCTAGATGATGTCCACGGGTTCCACCATCCTCAAAGAGACCAATCCCCTTTTTTTATGCTTGGCAATAAATAAATATAGTTTAGTTAGTTATATGCGACTTAATATTATTATTTAAATAAATCATTATTATTATTATTATTAATTATTAATTGTTTATTATTATTATTATTATTATTATTATTATTATTATTATTATTATTATTATCATTATCATTATTATGAAATGACTATGTTTATTTTTATAGTTTACAGCTGTTCATAAAGTAATTCACATTTTTAAAAAATCCCAAGAACCTCAGGATTAGTTATAACAAATCCCGGGATTTTTGGAATCCAAAAAACAGCCCGGGCTGTGTTCCCTACCACGGTGGTCCACGATAATCATCGTAACTGAAGGAAACCTCCGTTCGGAGGGCAAGGATACTTCTCAATTCAGTATCGAAATCAAAATACAGCAAAGAGAAGTTGAAATTACGAAGAATACAACACAGTACTATTTCTCTATAACCGCCTATCGCGATCTACTTTTCCCGTCAGTTTTTATCGACCGACCAAACAACTGAATTTCCGATACTTCGTTAGTATCGAAGAATAAAGAGTTGGAGAACTATTTGACATTCATCACTCTAATAATTTATTTTTCAAGCATCATTGAATTAGTAATCGATTAACTTATACTTTTAAAAGTAACAAGTGAACGCGGGCACTAGGTCAATTTACACTATGAACGCATTATTATTGAATCAGTAATTCTGCGGCTATGTGCCGCGGCTGTTACTTCTTGAAGACGATGAGAATTTTCCATGACAACGTGTTGAGACTGTAAACTCATGTTAACATAACACAAGGGTTCAATACTCCCGCGATATCTTATAGGCTCCGGCCATCTTCACTTTTGTACCAAAGCTAAATATGTAAATGAAAGCTTACACTACGTTTCGTAAACCTGAATAGGACGCATCGCGAGATTCTTTTTTCCCTCCTCTGCGTCTCCCAGATCCTGTTCGATCGCGACGATATAAGAACCCAGTTCAAAAGCTTATCCGAAGGTGCGCACGAATGAACCTACAAACCAAACTGTAACCAGCATCCCGACGCGTAGCCAAGCTCTTCAAGGGCTAAAGCCGCGGATCCACCTGAAAACTAAGCTAAACTACCTATGCTGCGCTATGCTATGCTAAGCTAAGTTTAAAAAAAAATAGCTTCAATAGATCCTCACGGAACCATTTCCACCAAAAGCTAAGCTAAGTTGTGCTATGTTTTTTTTTCTGAAGCTAAGTTATCTCGACGTAGATATGTTTGCGGAAAATCGTTTGCGGGGAAACCTCGTGCTACGTCGAGCTAACTTAGCTCCCGAAAAAGCATAGCACAGCTTAGCTTTGCTTTTGGTAGAAAGCTAACTTTTAAAGCTTAGCAAAGCTCAGCTTAGCTCATCTTTCAGGTGGGGATCCCCAGCTTAACCCACGAGGAGCACGGACTCTCAGCTGATAGCCCCCTGCGGGAGCCAATGACGAATACGCGAAGAAGCACGAAGGAGACAAACGACCCTAAACGATATAGGTAATCAAGCTGCGAAGTCATTGCCGAAATAAAAAAGCAAGGAGAGGTAGGAAGCACTTGGCGGGCTAATGGTACGAATCGAACCAGTCACGCCGATGCCGCGGTGCACCGAGCCACGATCCACGGCGCAAGGAACGACCCTGAGAGAGCCACGGCGGAGACAATGACTCGGGGCGGGATATCTCGCCGTCTGCGCCGGCTGGCCGCTGGAGAAGTATAAAAATGCTAACCGGCAACGGGGATAAAGTGTTCGCCGATCGCTCGTGCACGCTCAGTCCACGTTTGGTACACCTTCGCCTATGGTTACCGCTAAGGGATCACCCGCTTCTCCGATCGTTCCGTCGGCTGCACGATAATACTACCTACCCGTCGGTGGGGCCGCCTATCCGTAGGCAGCGTCAGAAATTCTGATCGGACGAGTGTGTCGACCGGATCGAGTTGATCGGACTCTGCGCGCAGTTCTTTCTCAGCTCCTCTCTGGTGACCATCTCAACACCGCCGTGGCCGTCTCCCCTTCTTTCCCGCCACTCGCGCTTTCATCGAATCTGTGCATCCAGGCGGAGTAGGCCTGACGGTTCCAGAGGGACGAGAACTTGCTCCAGCGAAGGGTGGCGTGTCGTTTGCTCTTCTCCCACGATCGATCTTCCGTTGCAGGTACGTACACCGGGATACGATCCTACTACGTTTTTGTCGGCTAAAAGTGGTGCAGATTGGTCCGTGACTTTCGCTGATGACTCGTCGCGCATCGACGGGCTATTATTTCTCTAGTTATTGGCAGCGAGGGCGTCGAGATCGTGTTTATGTTTCTTCAGGATCAAGCGTGGTACTTTGTGACAAACTGGGCGCACTGCTCGCCGCGATCGTGTGAAGTCACTTCGGCGCGTCCGCGCTGGAGAACGCTAACGACGCGCTAATATCGTTCCTCGTTAAATTGTAATCTAGGTAAGTATCGTGATTCGACAATCGGCGCAGCAATTGTCGACGACGGTCGTGGAATTTTTATTTTATTTTCCCTTCCGCGGTGATTCGAGAAGCGGCGCGGAAAAGGGAAACGAAAGGACAACGCGCGCCGTCGTGGGATAGGCACGATCATATTTCAAACGAATGCGAACGCTGGAATGAACGATCGCAGCGCTACTGCCAAGCGCCTGATGCATTGCAAACGATCGTGCGAAAGTTTGATTTGAAAATAACCAACTGTTCGAGGGAATTGGTGGTTGCTTTGAATATTAGCAATACTTCGCGGTGAATTACACAGGGGTACTTTCATCCAATATCTAATTTGTATTAGGCGATCACAGGAAATAAAAGTGTCGAAGGTTTCACTTCTAAAGATCTTGTGAGATGCTCGATTAGAAGTGAGATCACCGCCTAGAGCACATCGAGCCCTTGAAGTTTTCGTCGCCTTGGAGATTTGGCGCCGCTAGGCTAACAAGTGTCCGCCGCCCTTTAAATATTTTAATTTAAAAGAGTCGAGATAATGTCCAAATTAATTAAATACAGCAACTCACATATGAGTTATTGCGTAAAAGAAGTGAATTATTTTTAAAGTTGTCTCAAGCCTCTATGTTTAAACCTTTCCCAATTTCTTCCGCTAAAAAATTGTTGCTCCCCAAAATTCGCCGCCATAGGCTGCAGCCTATACACAAATCCGTCCCTGGCCTTAAGCCGTTTTCCTACATGTGCAACAGGTGGCACAGAACATCTTGAACGCGCTTAGAAACAGGCTGACCCTTCCAACAGGATAAAACTATTGCTACAACATCTTTATGAGATTTTAACCCTCCGTGGTCATACCCTCTTATAATCACAAATTGGTCACATGGGGTTCACTGCACCCCAGTGGCATCTCTGAGTTACCATTTTCGTACGTTTGAATCCTTTAACTTCTGACAAGAGAACATCCCGAACCCGGAAATTCAAAAAATTCTGAAACTTTGTGAATATGTAGGGGGTTTCCTTGTGATTACAACGCAATTTTTGTTTGCTGCCCAAATTCACTCGAAGGGGATGAAATTAACCCCTGAAAATTCGACTATTTTCCGATTTTGTTTTATAACTCGCGAACTGTAGGAGATAGAAAAAAAGTTTAAACACAAAAGTTACTCCTTTCAATTAGATCTATCATTTGGTAAAGAATTATTTTACAGTTCACGAGTTATAACACAAAATTGGAAAATAACCGGATTTTCAGGGGTGAATTCCACCCCCTTAGAGTGAATTTGGGCACTAAACAAAAATTACGTTGTAATCGCGAGGAAATCCCCTACATATTCACAAAGTTTCAGAATTTTTTGAATTTCCGGATTCGGTATGTTCCCTTGTGAGTGATTATTTTACATTCGTAATACTCGTACAATCATGCTCTAATATACTTTTTCTAGAAATGTATATTTTAATACGATGAAATTTGTAGTTGAAATAATAGTTGTGGAACGAAGCGATTCTTTTTGTTAAAATTCACCAATCTTTGAAATTTGTAATACTATGATCTGAAAGTTTACAGAAACATTGACAAATACCAGAATTCTTTGGCCCGAGGGTTAAATATAGCAAAAACCTTTCAGGGTGATAAAGTTATGCGAAACACCCTGTATAATCGGCGTGCGTACGATAGTTTTTGCTACTCTTTAACGGAAACGTTCATAGCGAAGGCATAAATACTGCATTTGTTCGTAATAATGGTGCTTTTACAGTACTTTTACCCATGTGTTCGTGCCTCTAACACAGACGCCACAAGGTTTTCACCTTGCTTAGGATTCATTGATGCCATCGCATCGTCCACGCTCGCAGAAATACTGTTGCCCAACGATCGTATAAAAACGCAGGCGAACTTGTCGCGGCAGCATTATTCGGCTTAACAACCGTACCATCTATTTGCCCTGTAAATGTTTAATGTCCTCCAAAGTTGCGGTCCACGAAATAGAGGGGCGAGAAAATTCGAGGAACGGCGAAATTAATACCTAAAACACTATAATTTCTGTCGGCGGTGTAAAACGTTTCATAACAAATAGAATTAGGCATGTGGCATCGTGTAGACTAGGCGTCAAAACCGGCTTCCCTTCGGAAATTTGGCAACGTTGCGTGTCACTAGAAGCACTGGGTTATGCCTAGTGATGGGCAACGTTGCCAAATTTCCGAAGGGAAGCCGGTTTGACGCCTAGTGTACGTCAATCTGGTGCGAAACAGCGACTGTTTGATAATGTGTACATAGTTGCCTCTATTTCTGACCTTTGCTATTATTTTATTAAACATACGACTTTTCTTAATTACGATTCATATTTGAAGTATGTATAGCACATATGATGGGTAAAGAAGGTTAATAAAAACTCCAGTAGTAACGAGTTCATGCAGAATGGATGCATTCAAATGGCCAGTATATACTTAGAAATGCTGTTTGATTGTAAATTTATTCCAATCAAATGTAAATGCGTTAACTATGATACGGGACAATGTATGTGTAATTTGAATACGGATGTAACGCAGGAATTTAATGTGACCGAATCGTTAAGCGGAGAGCGTGAAATTCAAATTACTTCCGCCAGCAAGAATTTGGGAAGAACTATCGCAACGTGCAACGGATCTGTTAGCTGAGCTCCAGAATCGTTAATAACACAGGCATGTTCAAGGTACCGCGATATATAATAAATTTTCCACGTTTATGAATATTTTATCGAGTTTCCTTGATGTGATTAACAAGCGCAACTTTGTGGCAATGCCTTGTTGCCCATTTAGATGTAACTACCGGGGAAACTATTTACGAGTAGAGCTGCCAAATACTGGAAATATTCAAGTACTTGAAATTCAAATCGAGGCAAGTACTCGATTATCCAAATAGTACTTTGAATAGCTTCAATATTCGAACAAGCTTGAAAAAATTCGATCTTTTTGAATGACTTGAGTGGCTTGAGTCACTCAAAGATTCTAATACTACCTACTAGAAAATTCGTGAAAATATTAGCAATTATTATTTAATGAGGATGGATGTTTGGTTTAAGGCTTATGTTCGCTATGAGTATATATTATTCTGAACGGCTTAAGTTACGAATACTAACACTCACCGTTCATAATTGACACCCACTAATTTTGTTCGCGGAATATAAAATCGTTATTAATCATTCAATTTATACAGACATGCACGTACCTATGTACATTAGTAATTACATACAATCAAATACAAAATTATATGAGTCTCAAAAATTTAACTTCTACGGGTAATAAAGCCTGCAAGTACACATTTTACATTTGTTTATTTTTAAGATATAGTAACACTTCTGTCCTCGAAATCACCTCTTTTCCTATGGATTCATTTTATTCTCATAAGACCCTTGATTAATCAAATAGTTTGAAATGATACGAGTAGCTTAAGGGGGGAGCTCTATTTAGGACGCTAGGAATAAAGTGATTTTTGAAATTTTTTTTCTAAGAAACTGTTGAGCGGATCTTTTCGAAACTTTCAGGGTATTTTAGTTCATATTCAAACAATGAAAATTAATTTTTACGTTACAAAGCGTTCGGTAGAAATGGAGATATATGAACACGTTCGTTAGGACTCGCGCGCCGGAGTTGCAAATTGGTGATTGTAATGGTGGCCCCATTTCTTCCCTGAAATAAAAAAACCAAGGATTTTCTTATTTCTAGTATAATTACATTGTCGATGAACCCAACAAACGAAAATAAAATTAAAAGTTGACAAATCGGTGGGACTTCAAAAAAAAAGTTACGATTCTGCCCCAAGATATTTCGTACTATTTTTGGAAAAAGAGTTGTTCAATTTAATTTATTTATCAATGTCTTAGGTTCGTCGACAATGTAATTATACTAGAAAAAAGAAATTCCTTGGTTTTTTTATTTCAAGGAAAAAATGGGGCCACCATTACACTCGCCAATTTGCAACTCCGGCGCGCGAGTCCTAACGAACGTGTTCATATATCTCCATTTCTACCGAACGCTTTGTAACGTAAAAATTAATTTTCATTGTTTGAATATGAACTAAAATACCCTGAAAGTTTCGAAAAGATCCGCTCAACAGTTTCTTAGAAAAAAATTCCCAAGAATCATCTTATTCCTAGCGTTATAAATAGGGCTCCCTCCTTAAAAGGATTTGGGTAATTATTTCAATTCGAGTAGCTGGAATGTGAGTAGTTAAAACGTTGAAGCTGCCCAAATCATTCGAGAAGATCGAATTTTTTCAACCTTGCTTGAATATTCAAGCTACTTACAATTAGACATACATGTGTAGATACAGATCTCAACATGCACAGTGCCCTTGAGATTTAATTAATAAAAGCCCCCAGCCTAAGTGACGACTGCTAAGCCCACTGGAATATTGCTGAATATATGAACCAAGTTGTGAAATGCAAACAGGAATACATTGAGAAACACAGTTGGTCCCTTTCCAACGTAACAAATCCTCAGTTCGGCTGATTAATCGCGTCCAATTAAATTAATCGATCCAACACGTGCACCAAACTGGAGCTAATTAATAATAAATAATACCGATCAATGGTGCCATTAATTATGCCGGCCGTGTAGAATAATGCACGCGCAATGCTAAGGAACGCGAACTTATAATCACTGCACGAACGAAGTGGAAAAGCATTTGTAATGCGCAGCGTGCACTTTAAAGCGTACATTGTATTTTAATTAAAAAATTTCCTTTTAACTTTCATGCTGCATCATAAAACCCGCTCGTATAAATGAAGCAAACGATCGGATCGGTCGGAACTCCCGTTTGCAATAAAATTAGTATAAAACGATCGGCTCCAACATGTCCTCGTCATTCAAATCTCTATCCTCGCTCGGGCCAGTGTACTTACCCGCAACTTTTGCTTCGCAGTTTTCGCAGAAATGGCGTCTGAAACACCGTCGGTGTCAGAGTGGTTCCACGGCCGTGATGTCTTCGTCACCGGTGGCACGGGATTCATGGGGAAGGTCCTAATTTGCAAGCTGCTGGTCAGCTGCCACAACCTTCGCAATATTTTCATGCTGGTCAGGAAGAAGAAAGAAGTCGATCCGCAGGCCAGGCTGCAGCTCATGGTGCAGGTAAGTCGAAACAAGCGGTCCGCTTCGCCCCGCTGAGGGACAAGGACGTCCGCCGACTTTTTGCCACCTTGAGAAACAGTCAAGTTGATAAGAGACTGGTTGCTTGTCTGAACCCAATTTGTAGCGCCAATGTAAATAAAAATTTAAATTCAAATTTAAATATATTCACTGTTTTAGTACAAACTAAATAAATATTAGTTCTTAAAAGTATGCGATTTTTTCTCAAGTCAGGGGGGGGGGGGCGACTGCCCCCACCCTGAGGAATACTGTGACTCGTCATTCATGGCCTTCTAATTAATTCAGCGGCAAGAGACGGCGTAGCAAAAGGCACCTTCATAAAAGGTGTTAAAATAGGGCGCAATAGCCCTTAAACCGAATAAGAAACACTCGACGAGCGAAGGTCGACAGATTAACGTTGATTAACACTGCCATATTTATAGTGCACAGGGGGAAATTTTGCGATTTTATGGCCAAAACCACAAAAATGAAAATTTTGAATTTTACAAATTTAATACAAATGTCAATTGAAGAACTGTATCCATTTTCGTGATCGAAACCTCAAAACTTATTTTTAATATATAAAATTCGGCACTTTTACGTTCTGATATATGAGAAACTAAATTATTCGAAAAACAGCACTTACAAAAATTACGAACGATAAAGATTTTTTTATTATTTACTTAAAACTAGTACTCCCAGTCGGAATCGCTTTTTTCCTTTATTAGAGCATGCCTCTGCTACAGTGCAGCAGGGCATAGAAAAAGGGTTATCGCTTCTGACGACAAACTTTTTAATTTCTTATCGGGAAGGTTTCTTAGATTACTAATTACTGGATCTGGCGATAATAAAAGCCAATTGAAAACATCCTCCATAGTTTTTCCTCTTGAGCATTTTCGAGAAAAATTTTGTCGATAAACAGAGGATCGAAGCTGAATAAAATCGTTTAAAAAAGAATAAAAAGGTTTGTAATGTATAACATGTGAACCAGTCTCGGTCGTATGTTATACAAGACACACTGGATCGTGTTTAAAAGAATGCATATAATTACAAGGTTAGCAACTATTAGCAATTAATAATTGCATTTATAGAATCAAAATAGTTCAACGTAAAATAAGAATGAAAATCATTGCAGGATATTATGGGATTTATAAGTATTTTATGTATTGAAAATTGATTCTTATATGAAAAGGTTATTTCTAAAACACTACTTTAAATATTGTATAAATTGCGTATTAAAAACCGAAACATAATTATTTTGAGGACAAAAAGATATCTTACGCACCACCAGGAATTGAATCCATGCCTTCAAATTATTTTCGGAACTTTAGATAACACAATATAAGTGTTTGAAGCAACTTGAAAATCTGGATTAATTCTTTGCGATCGGTCTAACCTCACATGAACTTAACATTTGTGAGTCTATACGAGCTTTGTATTAAAACATTTAACAGTAAAATTGAAGGCATTTGATGCTCATATTAGTTCTTCCATTAACATTTGCATTTATTTTGTCGAACTCAAAAATGTATTTTTGTGGTTTTAGCCATAAAATCGCAAAATTTCCCCACTGTGCAGTGGAGGTAAAACGAAAATTTAAACCAAGATCGGCGACAGAAATGAATTTTCATCGGACAGAATATGCTGAAATTTCAGGCCAGTGAAGCCGAGATATTAGTTAGTCTTTATTAAAAGGAAAAATATATTACGCATCTGTTCTTTTAAATGCACACGAGCCGCACTCGTCGTTTTGCAGTCGCGTCAAGATGACAATACTGCCGCAAAATATACATACAGTGGCGAACGAAAGAAAGTTTACAACCTTTAAAATCGCATAACTTTTTTACAATCGGTCCAAACGACTTGAGATTTTTTAGAAGCTTAAAGGATTAGTTTGCTAAGTGACGTGTTTCGTCGTTTTGAAAAAAATTGTAATTGGTCGGAATGGCAAAAAAAATAGTAAAGGTCGTTTTTTAAACTGTTTTTTGTGAGCCTGTAATGAAAATTCAAAAATCTCGGTTATAGATTGAAGTAAGTTGTATGCATGCCTAAATTTTCATCAAAATCGGTTAACGTTGCTCTGAGCTATAAACGCTTAAAGTCGCGAAATTCCCGAAATCAGCGATTTTCGACCTTATTCTGCGATCTTTAAGCGTTTATAGCTCAGAGCAACGTTAACCGATTTTGATGAAATTTTAGGCGTGTATATCAACTTACTTCAATCTACAAACGGGTTTTTGTCACTGTATGTATATTTTATATGGCTATCCATATACACATATGTACTGCTAGAACACAACGTCACATTGGCGCAGCTGCAAAATGACGCACGCCGCTCGTGTGCGCCGAGGCTAGCTCGTCGAAAACCAGGCGATCTTTGTGAATTTTTTCCAAACAAATGGTTCAATGGATCTTTTTGAATCTTTTAGGATATTTAATTGGACATCCAAGGAAGTGGAGAAAACATCGTTTCCTGTAAAATAATTCGTTTATCACAATAACAGTTAACGAACGGTGGAGGTATTTCTCCGCGTTCTCGGCGTCGAACTAGTGAATCAGCGTGCAGCCTACTGACCGCTGAACTCACCTGAAACAAAGTATCCAGTACATTTCGTATTCTTTATGAAATTTCGCGTCGGATGAACCTAAATTTGCGAAAAAGGATGCAAAATCGAGGACATTGTAGGACTTAAATGAAAAAGTTGCCATTTTCACGTCAGATTTTAGCCTTTATTACGCCATAGAAGTAATTAAAATTAATAATATCGTTAAATACTTTGATCGATGCATTGCACCATTTCTTTGAAGAAAATTCTCAAAAATCGCCTCATTTTTTTCGAGTTACACGAATCTCCTTCCTTAAGGGGACCTTCCGGTCTAGAGCCCGAAAAAATAGGTGATCTTTAGGAATTAATTAAAGGAAAACTACTATATATAATTTAATGGGACGTTCTGCATTGTATTAAGGATATCTTAAGTTATAGAAATATATTTTTTGTTTTATAAATAATCATTGCAGACGGCACTGGGGAGTCGTTAAAGTCAAGGCGTCAAAAAATTGATCCAAATCGGTGGGACCTGTATCTCTAAAAGTTACTATTCGATTCGACTGAAACTTTTTTTGTTTTGAAGAATGTACTTCTGGCTAGGGGGGGGGGGGCAGAAAAATTACAAAAATTACATTTTTGTGGAAAATAACGACACTCAAAGTTTCAAATCACTTTTTCCCCATATTTTTCATCCTTTCAACGCCTTTGAAAATGATAAATTTTCAATTTTTTGTAATTTTTTCTGGTATCCCCCCTAGCCAGAAGTATATTCTTCAATATAAAAAAAGTTTCAGTCGATTCGGATAATAACTTTTGGAGATACTGGTCCCACCGATTTTGAGAACACTGTTTCGGGAAAAACGCGTTTAAGGTTTTACGTGAGCGCCGAGTGGCCGGTTGTGACCCATGCATTTGCCGCTACTCAAATGCCTATAACTTCGGAAATTTTACGAATTTCAACAAATCCTTTTAAACACGTATTCCTAAAAGGTTGAACATTCGAAAAATGAAATAAAAAAAAATCGGCTTTTAGACCGGAAGGTCCCCTTGATCAATCTATTTTCCTTGGCTAACCACGACTTTTTGCCACTTTTCTGGTAAAGCAGGCGTAATGAAAAAAGCCGTTTCCATACACCTACCGTCACCCGACAGTGAGCAACGAACTTCCGCACCGTCTAGCATTAAGTTAGTTATGCAGCCCCACTTAAAACCGTGAGTTTTTGCACGGCTTCTTGAGAAGAGACATTGCAGCCCACTGCAGAATCGACTTTTCAATGCCCCTTTTCGGCGCGGACTGATTTTCCGTGAGAACGATTCAGTAGACCGCGGGGACATTATGGATCATGTGAAAAAATGTATCGAGTCGTTCGTTTTGGGAGAAGAGTGGTTCGTCGTTGCTAAATAGAGAGCGAAATGTCGCGTCACCGTTCGAAAGGAGCCTGGGCGCCTCTTACTTTACGAATTTCTGCGCATGGAACGAGATTGCCTGCGCGCGGCATTCTTTGTGCAGTTCGCATTGACACGTTTCGAACGTGTTTTCACGTGCTTTTATACGCGCGTAATGCTCCCGGTCTTGGGATTTAATTGTTCAGCCTTGCGGATCGCGTGGACGTCGGGGTACAGGAACGGGAATGACGAATTGCGGCATTGAACGCGCTTAGTTTACCATACCAGGCAAATTGATGAATTAAAACAGCTCTAGGACGTAGATAGGTTTGCAGATGAAAAATATCGCCTTCGTCCTTATTGATTCAGAGGTTGTGTAAAAGCGAACGGCGAAGTGGCTGCGCAGGTGTTTCTTTAAAGGAAACTTATGATACCAGCTGGTAGGATCAAAGTTCGTGTATTTTGGCTCTCGAGGATTTATGACAGCAAGTGAGATCCGAATCGCGTAAATCATCGTTCAAAAAGTCCATTAAGAATTCAAATAAAACACGGTGGTCTCACTCTCTCAGGGACACTATTTCGAGTGGTTCCTAAAACGTTCCCCTCGGCTGTGTTTGATGAAGGTCGTAAAGGTGAATGATGATTTCTTACGACACACCTCCAACGAATTTCCTAATTATGGCTAGTGTTATGAGCGTGAATCTAATGGCAATAGACGGGGCTGTTATTGTAACGACGTACTGTCGTGTGGAAATCCGCTTGCTTAAGGATGTATCGGCCGTACAATATTAGACAAAAGTATGTGAAGTTTGAAATACTTGAATATCTACGTTTTACGCATAGTAAATCTAGATGTAAGGAACTCGATCGACAGTTGGAGTCTTATTTTTACTCCTAGGAAGGTATTTTTCACTTTACAAATGCTTTCTCAAGCATTATTTGCTAAACTTTTGGCAGTAAACATGCCCTGAATTCACAATTTTCGCAAGTTATAATTTATTGCTTTAAAACGGTGTAGTGAAAACAATTGAAACTCGGCGGATATTTTCATCTATCCATATACTACATGTACAAAAAAAATTGAAAACATTGGTACCTACCATTTCGTCAACATTTTTTCAACTGTTTTATCTGTCAAGTGAAAATCAGTGAAAATTAAAATCGTTTAACTCAGCAACCGTTTAATGAATTCGTTAAAAAAAATTGGAACACATCAGGAAGATTAAAAAGAACAATCTCAAATTTTCATCAACTTGGTACCATTTTAATACACGAACACGATGATTCCAGGATCTACGGGTAAAACCAGCCTTGATTAATTCACTGCGTCTTTCTATTCAACTTTCTTTGAAGTGGCCACGTGCGTTGAAGGCTGTCCGCGGTATTTTTTATGAATAATATGAATTCTAAATCCTTCATCGAGGCTCATTTCGAACGTGCGCCGCAACAAGGGTTCACGCACTTTTGCGTAAACGACTTCTGAGGCCTCCTTTATCTTCTTCCATCGAGCCATCTCAATTTCGTCACACGCACGATGGATATACGGTACAGGAGATATGTATTGCATCATTCTCAAATTTACGTCACGCGCGATATTCATGGCGATATGACTGACGAAATGATTCGCATTTTTGCAATAAATAAATTTTGCATCAATACTTTCCTGGTACTAATAATAAGAGGTATAAGTGGCAACGTGTTCGTTCCAGTAGTGCAATAACTATTCCCAGTAATTCTCGAAAAGTAGATTTGAATATATACGATACAGAGTTGTGCGTTGCCAACAACGTTAGCTAATTCCTATTATTGTTTCCAGAATAGCGTACTTCCTTGATAAATTAAAGAACATGTTCGTAACAGGCTAAATATAAAAATTACTCGATTGAGCGAAGAGCAAATAAGATTGACTCTTTAAGCACATATGCCAAGGTACTAAATTTGAGAAACTTGTAGAAAGTGGGGTTGATCAATCTAGGCATCGAACACTTAACTGCCCTGATTAGTTAAAACGTCCTAACTAGCATTTCGAAAGAACCGAGAAAACTGAAGTTTAATCATTTCCTTTGTGCCGTCCTTGTTTTTCGTCATTTAATTTAATAAATGTAGTCATTATTTCATAGCAGCCCAAATATAATTTTTTGTTATAGGTGTACCAGCATATAATGTATTATTAACGTGGCAATTAATTAAATGTTTCAGATAGGATATTTTAACTCACAAGGGATCCCGAACCCGGAAGTTCAAAAAAATCTGAAACTTTGTGATTATGTAGGGGATTTCCTTCTGATTACAACGCAATTTTTGTTTGCTGCCTAAATTCACTCTAAGGGGGTGAAATTGACCCCTGAAAATCTGGTTATTTTCCGATTTCGTGTTATAATTCGTGAATTGTAAAATAATTTTTTTACCAGATGATAGATCTAATTAAAAGAAGTAACTTTTGTCTTGAAACTTTTTTTCTATCTCTTACAGTTCGCGAGTTATAACACAAAATCGGAAAATAGACGAATATTCAGGGGTTAATTTCACCCCCTTAGAGTCAATTTGAGCAGCAAACAAAAATTGCGTTGTAATCAGGAGGAAATCCCTTACATATACACAAAGTTTCAGAATTTTTTGAATTTTCGGGTTCGGGATCTTTCCTTGTTAGTAAACAAAGTAAGATAGGATATTTTAATATAGCAAATACTTTTAAATGTACAACTTAAACAAAAATAACATTGACATAAACTAGGTAGTTAAAAATAAACATACCAACATAAACATATACATATAACTTAACATACGAACAAATTGAACATAGACATGAGCATAACGAGTTAAAGTTAATAATCATCATCGTCATTATTATTAGACACTTTTAATGATTCCCAAAAGGCAAGGCGATTGGCTGGCATGATTGGCTTCAATTTCGTAATTAAATTTTCTTTTCTCTCTGCTGAAATTCCTTTACATTGAACTCTGGCTTTTGGTTTTGATAACTTAGTTTCCATTGCTTTTGCATTAAGAAAATTTAACTCCTTAAATTCAGCAGAAAAAATCATTTTTATATTTTAAGATTTTTTCCCCTCTTGTGAATTGAAGAGATACAAAATCATGAAGATATGGTCTAGGAGAAATTTTTTTTAATTTGTACTGAGCAATGAAGTCTTCCCAATCAAAAAAATTATTGATGTGCATTTCACAAACGTCTACTTTGGAAGAATTTGCCTCCTGCACAGCACATTTAAAATCATTAAAATCAAACACCTTACGTTTTCTTTTTAAAGAAAGTTCCACCTGATGGTGGAAGGAATCGACAGACATGAATGTATGTCCAGCCTCAAAATATTTAATTTCTAAACATTTAACATTGACCTCGCAACAATTTACTATATAAACAAAAAAACAATATAGTGCCCAATTTTTATTCTGAGCTGCACAATAAAATTGTCTAACCAAATAGTTATATTGAAATAGTCTCTGTTTTTTGTTTTAAAAAAGGAGTAAAATGTTGATACCAAATCTTCCTTTCTCCTCCCTGCAATACGTTCATGCCATATGACCGCCAATGGTTTCGTAGACCTTGATTTTCCAACCGGAACAAAGGAATCAAATTTAGTAGATAATACATAGGACATTATAAACTAGTAAAACGATCTGAAAAGCAGTTAGGATGAATAAATTAGACTGTTTCTAGATCTCCACGAAGCACGTAGGGTTTTCTAACTTTACCTAAAAGGTAAAAGCCCTAGTAGCATTTTTGGTTGGCCAACGGTAGCCAACAGTTGGGAATTAGTTGGGATATAGTTAGCGCTTTGCCTACAAATTCCCAACATAGGGCCTACGGCAATAAACTTACGACAGTTTGCCAACGAATATTCAATGTTGGGCCTACAATTATTTTGGTTGGTTATGTAACAAAAAATTACGACAGTTTGCCAACGAATATTCAAT
Source organism: Andrena camellia (assembly GCA_029448645.1). Classification (NCBI taxonomy): domain Eukaryota; kingdom Metazoa; phylum Arthropoda; class Insecta; order Hymenoptera; family Andrenidae; genus Andrena; species Andrena camellia. Next base: position 45,418,553 of record CM055676.1, on the reverse strand, counting down.
GTTGGGCCTACAATTATTTTGGTTGGTTATATAATAAAAAATTACGACAGTTTGCCAACGAATATTCAATGTTGGACCTACAATTATTTTGGTTGGTTATGTAACAAAAAATTACGACAGTTTGCCAACGAATATTCAATGTTGGGCCTACAATTATTTTGGTTGGTTATGTAACAAAAAATTACGACAGTTTGCCAACGAATATTCAATGTTGGGCCTACAATTATTTTGGTTGGTTATATAATAAAAAATTACGACAGTTTGCCAACGAATATTCAATGTTGGACCTACAATTATTTTGGTTGGTTATGTAACAAAAAATTACGACAGTTTGCCAACGTATATTCAATGTTGGGCCTACAATTATTTTGGTTGGTTATGTAACAAAAAATTACGACAGTTTGCCAACGAATATTCAATGTTGGGCCTACAATTACTATGATTGGTTAATTAACAAAAAATTTACAACGATGATTAAATGTCGTCTTAAAAACGTCAGAAAATTTGCTACATTCGAAAAACTGTTATTATATTCCAAGTTGTGATTTTCTTTTCTTATTTATAAATACGTAATGAGGACGTCCGCCTTGAGACGAATGTGAAATTTTAAGGAATGAGTCTAAAGGTCGAATGATAATATTTTGTAGAATATTTCGCGTCACTGCGCAGTTTTTATGAACACTCAATACTAGATATGTAACTAGAAATTAGAAGTGTTTACAAGGAAATGTGTTGGGTAAGTGCGAACAGCGGTTGCTTCGTAAGCGGAAAGTTTGGGGTCGATTCTCCTCCTCACCACGAATCTTTTTTTCCTAAACCAGGCCTGAAAAAGACGTGTTTAAGACGTCTTTTGAAGTTCTTCAAGACGCCTTCTGGACGTCTGTAAGACGTCTCTTGGAAAGAAACTGTTGGGCTTACCTATAGAAAAAAACCTTCAGTTGGGCCTATGAAAAGAAACCTTCAGTTGGGCCTGCGTTGGTTACAATCGCTGGCCCATTTAAAAATAACGCGACATTTCAACAATTGGCCAACGGATAACACGTCATTGGCCCAACAAACTCCCAGCAAATAAATGCTACTAGGGAGACATGTGGAACTTAAATATTTCAACATATCTCGAAAAATGAAAAAATGTTAGATAGGACGTTTTAACTATGGAGGGCAGTTAATTACTGACTTATGCTTGTTAATAAATGATCACACCCGTAGCGTGCTATTCTGCAAAGGTGCAAATCCACGAAAAGACAAACACATCGTATCTCATTACTTCATTATTTTTTAATTATTTTGTCTTTAGTTTCATGAAATTAGACTCATGATATATTTTCAAAAATCCATTATTCACGCGTAGTTGACGCCGAGATTCTTTTCTCACGATAGAAAAAGTCTCGTATAAAATCACATCTTGGAAACAGGTCCTTCATTTACCGCGATTACGATGCACACGCTTAATAATCGCTTCCCACAAGCTGGGACGTCCCCTAGTAGACTGTCACTATTTACCGCATAACTGCTATACGCTGGAATCAAGTCGCGAAGGCTCCACAAATTGCATCTCGCGCTCCATGATTGACTCGAACGCCGGCGTAGCTCCAACAGAGAAACTTGCAAGTGAAATCTCTATGTTTATCTAATGTAACACGATAACAACGCTTCCGCTAATCTATAATAGACTTTCCGAATGGTGTTCCACGCAGCGCCAGCATTTCATAGAGAAACGCGGATTTGCCATTGTCATTCAACGTGCATACATACAGTTAGCAACACATTATGAATACGAATTGTTACCAGTTTTAAAATTCAATAAATCGTCCAGACTTCGTATGCGTCGGGGTTTTTCTGAGAATCTGAGAATCAAAATTTTGAAGAGAGACACGATTATTTCTAGTTCCTCCTTCGAGGAAGTAGATGCGAGACACTGATATCCGACAACTCCGTCCACTTGCAAGGTCTTCCGCGAATGACCTCACGATTAAATGTCGAGGAGGGCCTGCAGTGCGGGGAATAACGCGAGGAAGTCCTATTCGACTTTGAATCGTCCTCGTCCTGCTCCGGTTCGTATCGTAAAAATAAAAACCTTCAATCAAGATCATTTTGAAACATTCCAATTATGTACTTGTCGTGTCAGATTAAATCAGCTGTTCCATTAAGGACAGGAAGATTGCATAGCGAACGTTTCGTTTACAATCAATCATTCCGCGGAGAATGAACGCAAGAAGTTCTTGCCGGTGGACTCGGTTTGATTAGGTAAACTGAATTAAAAAGAATTCCGGACTTCGCGTCGTTTCAGATTAACGAAAGCGAGGTGTTTAGAAATGCAGCAGCGTGTGAATATTCAAAAGATTAGCGAACACGCAAATTATTGCAGCACCCGTTACGTAACTTATCAACAATATGACGCCTTCGAGATTCCCATGCATTCCCATGCAAAACCAGATGGAATGATCTTCGCGACGATGTTCCACTTTCGAATCAGTTCACGAGAGCCAAGATCGTTTTATTGGCGTGCAATTTCGGCAAGGTCACTTTCATCTCGTTTTCGTTGGAGTCCCTCCCCACCCATGAGTCACGATCCTTCGATGTTACGTGACCTTAGTAATGATCGTTCGATCGCATGAATGTTGAGCAACAGAGTCTCGAAATCGTCCACTTATGTTAAAGAAAATTAGCAGATCACTATGCAAAAGCAGGTACAGAAACGAAAGTGAAAGGGAAGATAATGCCGATGGTATGCAGGCCGTTAATTCCATCATGTTCTACTTCGAAGTATCAGAGGGAATCGGTAGGAACGAGTAATGTTCGCTGCAAGCAAACAACGACCACGCATGTGCGCGTAGATCGTTGGATCGTGTTTCTGCGAAGTGGACAGACCAGTTTTCCATTCAAACTTAATCACTCTTAGTGGCTTGTAGGGTCCATTGAAACGATAAAAAAAAAACGTGTCTTCCAACAAATGATTACTAGCGGTGGGTTCGAAGGTGATTTTTAAATTCTCCAAACTGGAATCGGAGAGTTCGCGAGGCTTCGAAACTCTCGGAACTTGAAACGCTGATTCTGTTTCGTAAGTGGAGTATCGCTTTCATAACTCAAGTCAACGAAATTTAGCATAAATTTCTGTTGGCTATTAAACAGAATGCAAACAAAAGTATAACAGTATACAAGTTCTCGAGGCACGCTGCGAACGATTTTATTCACTTTATTCGTTGATTCAACGAACAAAGTGCAGTGTTTCGACGCTTCGAGAAACCCATCCCTAGTTACTAGCAATATTTCAAAGCAGTTGAAGTCATTTGGTTTGATAAATGTTACGTGATTTTTTATATGATAAGAGATATTTCAAACAAAATTATGATCAGTAGATCGTTTTCAGCAAGAACCGTTCAAAACGATCAACAAGAAGTATCCAGACAGGTTGAAGAAGATCATACTGATACCTGGCGACATCACAGCGAACGATCTCGCCTTATCGGCTGTGGATAAGGAAAGGCTCCTCCAGCATGTCTCCGTCGTTTTTCACATGGCGGCAAACGTGAGATTCGACATGACGCTGAAAGAGGCGGTGATGATAAATACTTTGGGCACGATGAACATACTGAATCTCTCGAAACAGGTGAACACTTTTTCGATATCTATTGTAGATGTATTAATAAATAGTTGTATTAACCAGTGTTCACGGGAAATTTCCTCCGGAGTCCTGACTCGCATCGTAGGGACGTGATTGCTTGGCTTGACTTGACGGTGGCGCCGTTTCGTTTCCCATCTTGGCGTTAATTGGTTTGACGTCACCGCGTCATCGCGCGCATGCGTTCTTCCTCCGTACGATACGAGTCAGGACTCCGGAGGGAATTTCCCGTGAACACTGGTATTATTTACTTGTTAAACGATTTTATTCAGCTTCGATCCTCTGTTTGTTTGCTTGTATGTTTGTATATATGGTTCAAATCTGGCAACTCAAAATTAACCAACTTCCAACTATCCAATTGTCTTGAAACTTTGCAGGCGTGCGTAGTTTGGATGACAATACAATATTTAAAAAACAATAACCCCGCGGGGGTGAAAAAATTACCCAGTCATCAATAAATAACTCATAACCACAAACCCAAACGTCTTGAAATCAGCCACTCGCGTTCTTTACGAAAACGACAAAAAGCAACATAGCGTTTGGGACGCTAGTCGCATCGCGATTACAGAAAATACATAATTTATCGAGAAATGATCGGTCACGTACAGTGAGTAATGAAAAGATTCGGACACCTTTTAAAATTGCATAACTTTTCTAAAATTAATCCAAATAACTTGAGTCTTTTTGAGAAGCTAGAAGGATTAGTTTGCTAAGTGAAGTGTTTCGTCGTTTTGTAAAAAAATGCACTTGGTCGGAATAGCAAGAAAAATAGTAAAGGTCCTTTTTTAAACTTTTTTTTGAAAAATCCCGTTTGTAGATTTAAGTAAGTTGTATACATGCCTAAAATTTCATCAAAATCGGTTAACGTTGCTCTGAGCTATAAACGTTTAAAGATCGCAGAATAAAATCGAAAATCGCGAAATTGCCGAAATCAACGATGTTTGACCTTATTCTACGATCTTTAACCCTCTAACGCCCAGACCCTTGAATCGTTATTTTTCAAAATTGTGAGACTGATACATATGTTGTACCTTGGTATTTTGAAATGAAAAATAGCAATTTTTTAATTTTTTAATTTTTATTTCTTATAATAATCCACAATAATTTTTTAAGAGAATGTTTGATTTTTTAACTGAGAACATTGAAATCTATTTTAGTATCAGGAAAACTACGGATGGTTGCTAACAAAAGTTACATATAATCAGGCGATAGAATTTTACGCACTTTTAAAATGAGTGTTGCACCGGTGAAATTCTGGGAATTAGAGGGTTAAGCGATTATAGCTCAGAGCATCGTTAACCGATTTTGATGAAATTTTAGGCATGTATAAAACTTACTTAAATCTACAAACGGGATTTTTTATATATTCATAAAGGCTCAGATAACAAGGGAAAAAGCGACCTTTAAGCCTGAAATCCACCGGGAAGCTAAGCTATTCTAGGCTATGTTATGTTTTAGCTTTTGGTGGAAACGGTTCCATAAGAATGTATTGACGCCAATTTTTTTAAAACGTAGCATGACATAGAATAGCTTAGCTTAGCTTCTCGGTGGATTTTCGGCTTTACTATTTTTTTCGCTATTCTGACCAATTGCAGTTTTTTCCAAAACGACGAATCACGTCACTTAGTAAACTAATCTTCCAAGCTTCTCAAAAAAATTCAAGTCGTTTGGATTAATTTTAAAAAAGTTATGCGATTTTAAAAAGTGTCCGAATATTTTCGTTACTCACTGTATGTACGAACGGTAAAACTAAAACTTTGCAGGCGTTCGTAGTAGGTATATCACCATCGAGATTATAGTACAAGAAAATAATTATTTTTTAGTGACTTTAGCACTAAGGTCGAAACCATATATATTGGCCAGTGAGTTTCGTGAGGGGCATTCTCCCACCACACAGTTTGCCTGCCTCGGTGCTCCGTTTCTCAATGTTTTCTGACTCGCTCTCGTTCCATCTCGGTCTCACCTTCGCAGAACAAGAGTGAGCCAGAAGTGGTGGGGATAGTGCCAAGCTTCTGGCGTGTAGGCCAAACCAAGCTGTTAGCGTAGAAATACACACATCAGAATAGGTGTGCGTTAGCTCCGAAAAAATTCAGGAGCTTTATTGGTCAGAACATTGATTCTTTCTCGATAGCTTCATCTCGTATTGGTCTACGCATAGCTTCGTAACGCACACAACTATTACGTTAAGAATAAATAACAGCCAAACGGCAAGGTTCAGGCGGAGTCGAGCAGCGTTCCCGTTACCCTACCATACCCTTCGGGGGTCTTGCAACTCCAACTGACAAATCCACGATCGTCAGATAGTGGTGGCTGATTTCTCCTCGATCGCTGTTTGCGAAAACGAATTCACCGGCCAATATATTTGGCTTCGACCTTAGGTATAGCGTTTAAACAAACCGTTAAACTGTATACAGCAATAAAAGATATTTGTAAAGAAGTCTGAGCTGTGAAATGTAAATCCACAAACACTAAAAACTAGAAAATAAAAAAATTTATAAAGAGAAAATTTTTATGTTCAACGATTTTATTAGAAATGCACAAAAAACTAAATTAAACTGCACTAAAAACTAAAAAATAATTCTTTTCTTGTACTACAATTTCGATGGTGTTTTTTCACTTTAAATAACTCACTATGAATCACTTTAATACAGAAGAAAACGTCGAAATGAATTTGTTGCAAGAAACTTTTAATTCGCATTAATGAAACAAAATGTTTTAATTACAGGATACCGATTGTAATGTGATATAAAATTGATAAACTGTAGTTGATGATGTTCCACTTGCCAACCGATACTTGAACTTCTGGTTGCACATGGTGCACCACCATTTTATTTAAAGTGAAAAACATCATCGAAATTGTAGTACAAGAAAATAATTATTTTTTTATTTTTTACTGCATTTTAATTCAGTTTTCTGTGCATTTTTAATAATATCGTTTAACATAAAAAATTTTCTTTATATATTTTTTCGCTCTTACTTTCTGAACCATTAATACCTTAAGACTTTATTTTCGAGAGTTTAAGACTTTATTTTCGAGAAGCGAAAAATTTAAAAGTGACATTGTTTGCAGATGCCGCAACTAAGCGCCTTCATCCACGTATCAACGTCGTATTGCCAATCTACCGAGCCAGTGCTGGAAGAAAGAGGGTATCCGTGCGCAATAAAGCCTGAAGTCATCATCAATACAGTGATGAACCTGTCCGACGAAGTGCTGAACACGATGACGCCGAAGATATTAGTAGGTCAACCGAACACCTACGCCGTGAGTAAAGCGTTTGCGGAAGATCTGGTGATGAGGAGCGGTCTTCCTGCTGGGGTTGCTAGACCGTCGATAGGTAAACGGAATCTCTGCCACACCGATTGCTATTTAACCCTTAACTGGTATCCTGGGGTCGGTCATGACCCCAAGCACGCAAAGTTCTCTGCAAAATTTTTGGTTCTCTAAGTTCGTAACCTGAACTTCTAATTAATTTTATAATAATAGTTTAACTTTCTACGTTTCAATTATTTTATACATTACCTAAAAACAAAATATTCATAGAGACTGATCTAGTGTCGACTTTACAAATTTCTGTGTCCTTTTTTATTTAAGGTCTGCCATGACCCCAGTATAACAGTTACGCTTGAAAAAAAAATATACCAGTTAAGGGTTAAAAAAAATCCTACGCCACCTCCAGTTACGGAACTACCAACAGAAGCTACCTAATCGCGCAGGGATCGTTTTTTAAAGATAACTTCTGTGACATCGATGCGATCGCTCTTTTAATTGCATCCCTAAGCCGCCGTCCTTTAACAGCAACTTGATTGAGAGATTGACATTTTCGAATCGTAGTACTGGCGTCATGGGAAGAACCGCTGCCTGGTTGGGTGGAGAACATGAACGGGCCAACTGGTTTAATGGTAGGTGCTGGTAAAGGGGTAATCAGGTCCGTGCTCTGTGATTACTATTGCGATGTGAACGCGATCCCCTGCGACATGGCGATAAACGCGGTGGTCGCGCTGGCGTGGAAGGTCGGATTAGAGAAACCCGAGTTGCCGATATTTATAAACGTAACGAGCGCGAAGGAGAATCCGTTATCTTGGGGTTACGCTATCGAGACTGGGAAGAAGCATGCGACGGAGAACCCGTTCACAGGTTAGTGGAAGATAGTCTGCTCAGAATAATTGGAGGGCGGTCCGCTCGAGCAAGTTAAACGATGTAGATATTAATTGTGTAGGGACAATTTATAGTTAACACGATCCTGACGTGCTGCTCTCTCTCTTTCAGGGTGTTTCTGGTACCCAGGTGGAAGCCCGACTACCTCCAAATTCTACCACTGGTTCCGTGTCACATTCTTTCATTTTCTACCTGCGTATATCGTAGACATGATGCTCTCGTTGACGGGGAACAAACCGTTTATGGTGAGGGTGCACCACAAAGTTAACGCTGGCATCGCCATGATAAAATACTACACCACTAGGCAATGGGATTTCAGGTAATTGCAAGGAGAAGGTTGCACGTGGAGGTTTCAATTTTCGCGACCGGTAGAAATGCAAAATGGCGATGGACCCCAGGTGTCACCGAAACGATTTTCGAGTTATAGTCACCGGTGTGGAAACTTTATATATATATATATATATATATATAGGAATAGGTTCTGTAACTCCTGTGTTCGGGAACCACGGAAAAAGAACACCTCGGGCGATGAGACTCGAACCCACGATCTACGGATCCTCTGCGTACTGGCCAGCCGCCGAACCAACTCCACCAACGCCGACCCTCCGAGGTCTCTTATCCTAAGCTCCTTCTTACGGGGATTCCTGATCCCACATATAGAATGTACCAAACTTGTAGGAGCCACTGGAGGCGATTCCAAACTGATAAGTTTGATCTTAAAATTGCTGGACCTACCTCGAGCAACCCTGAAGTTGTAGGATTCGGTACTGACGATTTGAAGGAACTAGGGACCGTAAAATGTAGGGAATGACAAGGTTCCTAGGTCTAAGCATCCCAAGGGTTCTAGGTGATTCAAAATCCACGAGTTCTACGAAGAAGTCCCAAGGATTCGCGAATATTAAAATCTGTTATGAAAGTTCTGAGAACCTTTGGGACCCTCGAGAACTCTGGACACCTTCTCGACCTCCGAAGCTCCTTCAAGCTTGCTAAGAACCTCCAAGTCTTCGATACCGTGTCCCAACGTTCCTAGGATCTCCAAGTCATCGATATTACTATCGAGTGTCGTGAATTTGTAGTTGTAGACCCCCACGAACATGGTGTCAATATTTGATATTAATCCAAGCTTCGTAAAAATTTCTATATGCAGCTTGTTTTGCCATTGCTTTCAGAACCGATCGCATGAAAGAGTTGCAGTTCCAACTGAACCCCCTCGACAAAGAAGAATTCTTCATGGACACAATGGCGATTTCCTGGGACGAGTTCATGCTGAAATACATTCTAGGCACCAGGCAGTACTGCTTGAAAGACGATCTGTCGAGCCTACCTCGCGCACGAAAAGTCTTGAGGTACTTGTACTTCGCTGATTGGATCCTGAAAATCGGTTTGACCGTTCTCTTCCTGTGGCTGGTTTACTCCTGGGTAAACCCCATCAGACAAGTGACAGCGACGATCTTCGACGTCAACGAGATTTAGATACATTTTAAAGCAGCACTGGGTATTATCGAATGGATATAACCTATCGAAAGTGTTACTTCTACCAGCTAAATGGACCCAGTGCCGGCTTTAGCATATTGGCACTTCGGGGAAGATTATCATGGCGCCCCTCCGAGGGCACGAACATCAATTAGCAGCATTCTGCTTAACGAATCTCAACAGATATAAATGAATGAAGTGACGCCCCAACAGATTTGACGACCCGGGCAGTCGCTCTGCTTGCCCTAAAGCCGGCCCTGACTTGACGAAGTCGCATCGAAGCGAGGGATATTCGCGCTCCACCCGAATTTGACAAGAAAATTGTTCCTTATGCTACAACATCCCAGATCATCTTAGGTCTGAAATACTCAAATGTGGCGTGCAATAAGTAATAGCTAAGAACTGCTCGATAACGCATGATAATTTAATCATCTCTGCTCGCCCGCTGTGCTCTTCCGCAGCTAACTCAGAGATGGTTGTTCCAAACCTATTGCACTGGATCTACTTGTTCAGCATACAGTCCTACGTATATTTCAATAATTACGAATACGTTGGCTTGCTTTAGGCGATGTATGTTGCGCGACGAGTCGATTCATAACTTTTACTGGAATACAACAGAAAATGTATAAAATAAGATATATAATGCAATATGTAAAAAATATCCTGATAAACATAACTTTTATAACTACCCACCAAGATCTTATTTCTCGCAAATGAAACCTAAACTTCTTCGTAGAATGACTCACGTCTTCCTTCTCTCTTACGTAACGAGCGTAACGGAAAACTCCCCCCCCCCCCCCCAGCTCTTAGATCTTTCTTTTTTCCCAAAATTCTTTCCCCGAGCCCCTCTCCTCGGTGATCTCCAACGAAATCACCAAACTGCTCCGTCGAGGTTCTTGCAACATTCATGCATAATGAGATGTTGGAATACCCGCATTCGTCACGCGTGCGACGCGCGAAGAAACTTGAACAATAATCGTGTTAAACGAGCAAACCCCATCGAAAACATGTCACTGCGCACTGACATTTCGAGATTTCGAAACCACCTCGCTCTCTCGCATAATCGCTTCCGCGAAACTTCTTTCCTCTTCGCTGTCGCCGTGCAAACACTTCATACGCAAAGACACGCCAGCTGTACTTTACTAATAAAGACACGCGCACTAATCGCGCGAAGTCGTGTCGCGCTGTCTGCCGAGCAGCAAGCATTTGTTCTCGATAAGTTCGGAGGTATCCGTCGGTGGACGATCCTACCCGAGATTCTCTAGGGGGAAACGATTCGGGGATTTCTCAATTCCACATAGACGAATAATAATAATAATTCTTTATTGCACAATACACTTTACAAACGAAAACGTATAAGAAAGCGAGAAAGAGAAAGAAGAAAAAGAAAAGTTAGACTTGAATAGCACATATCTGTGGTTGTAAGGAAAAACGACCCATGTCACAATTTCAAAAAATTTGAGTTTATGCATTAATTCAACTGTAGAATATTGGATGTATGTATTTATCAGAAAAAATGCATGAAAACGAATTTTATACGTTGAAAAAATAATGCAATTTAACCGAAGTCCAATATTCAATTAAGGGGGTAGGTCACCCTCGATAGCCCTAAAACAGGTCCTTTTTCAAATGCAAATTGTAAAATGATAAATAACAATAGAGACAACGTTTTTCCCTAGTTTTAATCGTTATTCTATGAGCTTTAACACAAAAAAAGAAAAGTCTAAATATCTCTACGTACATAAAAGTTGTGAGTAAAAACGTGAAGGCGTGTACGCGGTGCACCGTTTGATGGTGTACATAAAATCTCGAAAACCGCTCCAATGATTTGGATGAAAATGTAATGAGACATGCAGAAAAACATTCCCTAAGATGTGTCGGGAGCAGAATTTCGAGATAAATTCTTAAAAGAAAGATAAAAAATATTTTTCAACATAAAAATTGTATTATTTTTTTTTTCGAAAATCTGCTCCCGACACATCTTAGGGAATGGCTTTCTGCATGTCTCATTAAATTTTCATCCAAATCATTGGAGCGGTTTTCGAGATTTTATGTACACCATCAAACAGTGCAACGCGTATACGCCTTTACGTTTTTGCTCACAACTTTTATGTACGTAGAGATATTCAGACTTTTCTTTTTTTGTGTTAAAGCTCATAGAATAACGATTAAAACTAGGGAAAAACGTTGTCTCTATTGTTATTTAGCACTTTACAATTTGCGTTTGAAAAAAAGGCCTGTTTTAGGGCTATCGAGGGTGACCTACCCCCTTAATACGCATTTGGCAAAACAACGTATAAGTCCACAAAATGTGGAGAATACGACGTATCTTTCCTTTGTGATCGCTTTTTATTTTCTATTTTTATTTATCTGCATATACTATAACGTATTTTGTGTAAGATAACATTGGAAAAACATAATTAAAAGTGTATTTAAAAAATTGTTCCGTATACTTAATAAGTAGATTAATAAATGAAAAAAAAAGGTTGACATTGTTATTCATTGTATTCACTGAGAAAAAAACCTGAATGTTGCCAAATTTTGCGGCGTGATTACAGGAATGACCCCTTAACTGCGACACGGTCAAGCAGAACAACGCAAGTCCAGTGGACTTGTATTGTTCTGCCTAAAGTGTATGTAAATTATTGCTATTTTGTTTATTACTATTTACGTTAATTATACGAATATTGAATATTATGCAAAGTGAAGGAAATATACGTTTATATCGTAAGAAGGAAACAAGGAAACATTGCTAATAAAAAGAATTGGTGTTTAGAACTTTCGACGACAATATCTCGAAAGTGAAAACATGTGACATGGGTCGTTTTTCCTTATAACCACAGATATAACAGTAGAGAAGTGTAAAAGGCGAGGTGCAACTGTCAGCTGCTGTTAACCTTACCATTTAAAGCTATTTAAAACTAACACTAATAGTGTACACGGGAAGTAAATGTAGACAGCCAAATACAGTAAACACTCGTATTAAACCCGACGAACGGGGCTGACGGCGAGCGTACGACGCGTTGAGGGCACTTTTCCGTGCGGCCGATGCCGCGAGTCAGAGAACCGAAGAGCGAGCGAGAGGAAACGAAACAGTTGACACGACGTTGCCGTCGGACTCTTTCGTTCTGTCACTCTCGACCGAAGGATTCCAAGAAATGGTGGGGATAGTCACCGGGCGTACTACAGACGGCCATGGTACTACGCATGGTAAAAACGGGGCTACAACTAGGATTTACTGGAACGTAATCAAGAGTAAGGACTAACGTCATATGTGTGTAGTTGAAAGATAACAAGAGTAAATGTTAAGAATTAATTGCTATTGCTGATTAGCAAAAAATATAATGTCACTGCATGCGTGCACAGAGCGAATTTCAGATGGTATGGAGTTATAGTAAAGGGCGGAACAATAGGAAAAGGAGCCGTAAAATTTAGTGGAGTGACAGGAAGGAATGGAAAGGTCATAGTTATATCGGGTAGAGATTAGAGCTGTTCGAGTACTCGGAACAAGCGAACCGGGATATACTCGGTTCGAATAACCGACCCGAGCCGAGCGCTCGAAAGAACCGAGCGGCTCGAATGAAGCGAGTGGCTCGATTAAAAAGCGAGCAGCTCGATTAAAGCGAGCAGTTTGGTTAAACCGTTTCCAAGTGGGTATTGATTAATTTATAATCTTGAAGTTGTCTCATTAAAAGAATCTCTAACTATTTTCAAACCCCTCGGGCTTGTGCGAACTTCGCTTTGATGGAGCCGCTCGCTTTTTAATCGAGCCGCTCGGTTCTTTCGAGCGCTCGGCTCGGCTCGGAAACCGAGTCCCGGCTCAACTCGAATGTCGAGCTACTCGAATATTCGAGTACTCGAACAGCTCTACTAGAGATATATTCATCTGTTCGACGCTCGCGATTTGTGACAAGTAATTCACACAAATACTGTGGTACACCAGTGGACATCAATTTGTATATGAGACAGCAGAGATGTAACATGTATCTCTGCTTCATATTAAGCCAACCAGTCTCTATAAATGCTGGTGTTATGTGATCGAACTTTCGTAGTCCAAAAGCAAATCGAACACAAGCGTTCCGAACCCGCTGAATACGCGAAGAGACACGTTTAATTAAGCTGGGATAATTCACTATGTCAGCGTAGTCAAATACGGATGTAATCGATAGAGAGGTGGGAATAAGTTTTTGCTTACGAGAAAGAACGCGCTACAGCATATAGTTTGTATAGACGAAGATAAGCAATGCTAATTTTGGAATTAACATGCAGCTCGAAAATCCAGTTCGGATCCATATACAGTAGGGGGGGGGGGGGGCGAAAGAAAGTTTACAACTTTTAAAATCGCATAACTTTTTTAGAATTGGTCCAAATGACATGAGTTTTTTTTAGAAGCTACAAGGATTAGTTTGCTAAGTGACGTGTTTCGTCGTTTTGTAAAAAAATGCACTTGGTCGGAATAGCAAAAAAGATAGTAAAGATTATTTTTTAAACTTTTTTTTGAGCCTGTGATGAAAATTTAAAAAAACCCGTTTGTAGATTGAAGTAAGTTGTATGCATGCCTAAAATTTCATTAAAATCAGTTAACGTTGCTCTGAGCTATAAACGCTTAAAGATCGCAGAATAAGGTCGAAAATCGCTGATTTCGGGAATTTCCGCGATTCTCAACCTTATTCTGCGATCTTTAAGCGTTTATAGCTCAGAGCAACGTTAACCGATTTTAATGAAATTTTAGGCATGCATACAACTTACTTCAATCTATAAACGGATTTTTTGAATTTTCATTACAGGCTCAAAAAAAAAGTTTATAAAACAACCTTCACTATTTTTCTTTTTGCTATTCCGACCAATTGCATTTTTTTTTTTCAAAACGACGAAACACGTCACTTAGCAAACTAATCCTTCTAACTTCTCAAAAAAAAAACTCATGTCGTTTGGGCCAATTCTAAAAAAGTTAGGCGATTTTAAAAGTTGTAAGTCCCAGAATAAATGAATTATTCCTGCGAAATTGTGTGTTCGGGATTTCGTCTCTAATTGCACCATCGCCCATCATCCGTCATTGCTTCATTTAATCACTTTCCATACGCTAACGAAGGAATCGTAGTCCACGCACGATTAAATGTGTTGTATTGTTATGCGTGGCATACAAAGAGAAAAGAATTACTTTTCCACCGCGAAGAGTTAAAATAGAATCATAAATTAACGAGAATATGCAGTTTCCCTATCGTAAGAGGTGAGTTTTAAAAAGGAAAGCGAGCAACATTTCGATATCCGACTAATTGGCTTACGATACGTTCAAATATAAATCTCTCTCCCGCAAGAATGATATGCGGAAGTACAGCAAACATACCTACATACATACATATCGGCGCGCTAGATTGCACAGCAATTTTAAAAAATTATCGAAATGGCTGATCTTTCAGCTGGTTGATTTAAGTGCTGACAATGTTCGAAGCTTGAAGCTAGGATGCATGCGGTGCAATGGAATTATTGAATGACTAATTCGCTATTCTTGACTAAATCGCTATTCTTTGTATCACTGTTCTTTGTATGTTTCCAAGTAATAAAGACGAATAATAATAATAATAATAATAACAACCGAATTGGTATGGATTTATAAAAAGTATATCGGCGCGGCGAGTTTCGGTGCATCTGGTCACAGTGCCGCGCGAGAGTTTCCTGAAAGGCACGGACGGTATGCTCGCGGCGAGCACCGAAAAGTGAATTAAAAAGAAATCACGTATCCATGCGTGTTAACTGCGCAGAGAGCACTGGAGGCTTGGAATGTCGAAATCTCGTTGGTCGTTCGTTCGTTCTCTTACTCCCTCTTGCCCGCGCTCCTTCCCTCTTCCCCCCCGGCACTCTCATTTTCAGTCTCACTTTCTCGCTTCTACTCTCACTCTGTGCAAACCTGACTCCTCGCATCGCTTTGGCACACACGCGCATAGGCGCCTACGTGTGTACTTCATTCCTACATTTCATTTAACTTTACTTCTCAACAACGAATTGATCGGCATCGAGTAGCACTGACAAAAATATGTACATTCAAATATGATTTCATAGGGGTCCTCAGAAGAATATCCACGGAAGTCTCCAGAAGTGTAGCCACGGGGGTCTACATAAGTACACTCGTGGAGTTCTTTGTAAATATACTGTTTACCCTTTGGATGCTGGCAATTTAAACGCTCAGCATACGTCGCGTGCGAGACTGCTTTAATCGTATCTCTTATACATAGTCGCCGAACGCCTAAGGGCGTTCTTCGCACACACTGCATGCACTGACCAAACGCATACCTACATATATGCGCCCATAGCACCCAAAGAGTTAAGAGCAGCTGTAGGCAGGTGTCCACATCACTTTCTTATCAGCTCTATGCTAACTGTACCTCAATTAAGCTTCATTAATCACGGTACTTTCAACTGAGTTTGCTATTTAACTCTTCTACCTATCTTGAACTTACTTCAAGGCCTTCGAAAATTGAAAAATACTCGCATGTAAGTACAGTACTCAAACTTTATTCAACAATTAACGCACCCTTGAACCTCAAACGTTTTTGCGAAAATATATACTGGCGCTGGATAAGTAGCAATTAATTGAAGATTATTCGAAACAGTGACCGAACTCGAAAAGGACGGTGTCGTGGACGATTGCAAGCCAAGAACAAGAGTCAACGATCCGCCACAAATGGGCAACGCAGTTATTACCGTAACACGAAATCAATCCTTCACGTTGTCGCCGATAACCAGCACTTTTTTCTGCCAACGTTTCATTTGCGTGTCATTCCCTCCCACCTGTTTTCGCCGTGTGCGCCTCGGATCAAGGGGTTCTTAGCATTTCATCGACGGGCCAGCTAAGAAAGTAAAATTGCGTCACTCTACGCTCGGGTCGGCTCGCTGCGTGCTTCAGCCGTCGATTGTTTTCAGGGAAGAATCACACCGTTTGTGTACTTTGTCGTATGCTTTTTTTTTCGAATTTCCACGAAATTGCACGTCACTCGAAGGTAAATAAGGGGAATTCCACTCACTCGCGTTGTTTTTGCGAACTTGTTGCGATGCACGGGATGTTTCAAAAGCTGGGAATATCCCGAACCCGGAAATTCCAAAAATTCTGAAACTTTGTCAATATGTAGGGAATTTCCTCCTGATTACAATGCAATTTTTTTTGCTGCCCAAATTCACTCTAAGGGGGTGTAATTGACCCCTGAAAATCCGGTTATTTTCCGATTTTGTATTATAACTCGTGAACTGTAAAATATTTCTTTTTACCAAATGATAGGTCTAATTAAAAGAAGTAACTTTTGTCTTGACACTTTTTTTCTATCTCTTACAGTTCGCGAGTTATAACACAAAATCAGAAAATAGCCGAATTTGCAGAGGTTAATTTCACCCCCTTCGAGTGGATTTGGGCAGCAAACAAAAATTGCGCTGTAATCAGAAGGAAATCCCCTACACATTCACAAAGTTTCAGAATTTTTTGAATTTTCGGGTTCGGGATCTTCCCTTGTTAGTTGGTTCCTGCTCGGAACGAATGGCTTCTAACTTCGACGAGGTCAATTCACTGGCCCCCACCGTGATTAAACAGTGTCCGAGAATTTCGGTTTAACCAGCACTGAATTTACTTTCTGAACCCATGTGCAACCAAAATTTTCGCCGACGGGAATCGCTTTCGTTAACATCCTTCTATCTTGATGTTAGACAATCCTAAATCTACTAAGAGCTAATCGTTGCCTGGACAAACCTTGCGAAAGTGAAAACATCGATTCCTTTGTTTGTTTAAGTTTCGTGAAGTCCCTGCGAGACAATCCACTCGAACCAATACTCTGCTCCACTGAAAACATAATTCGCCAAGAACAGAGGAGAAAAACTGGTTTCACCTCGAATAGCCGCGTCACATAAATAACGATGGTAAATAGAAAAAGTGGTAAAACGTATGGGTTACTTGTCGGGAAATTCCCTTAATCACGTAACACATATGAAACTCTAAATAACAAAACTATATATACGCATTTCGAAAAATAGCCTGACATAAATTAAAAATAGATTAGAACAGGTGTACACCAGACACGGTTTCGTCGTCTGAATTTTTAATGGATTTAAAAAGCATACATGATGCAAACTTTCCGCCACTATTTATAAATAATTCGCAGTTGACGCGTGTGAGATTCCTTTTCCTCGTCAATGTGGCACCCTCCCCTCCCACGTTCGTCGATTATTTCGAGGTGCCCCCACCTAATCAATGATGAATCGGCTTCCTCACCGATTCAGCGAAATGGTACCACGTTTTACATATTAAATTTCAACGAGAGCTCCACGAACAATCGAAGAAATGTCGAATTGTCAGCCACGAAACTGTACGCCACCAGGGCTAGGGTTAGAGGGGTGCAAGCAGGGCAACTGCCTAGAGCGGCAAATTTGGTAGAAAGAGAAAATTGAAATCAATAAAAACGAATGAAAAAAAGTGGAACTTTTTGGAATTTAGTAGTAAACTTATAAATTGTTAAAAGGCTTTTGTTATTCAACAAACACCTGCAAGCAATTTCACTTACTGTTACAAGTTATATTTTAAAATAATTATTTCTAATTAAGGGGAGGTGCCACCTTGGATTTTTTTTCATTTAAATAATTAATTCAATAGAAAATCTGATTAATGGTATTTGTTATACATCTTTTGATGAGAGTATCTTTCTTTTATGTTAATCTAGAGAAGTACATACGGATTTTACGATTGCGTGAAAATATTTTTAGCTACAGACATTTTTGTAACCAAATTTTTCTCCTAGAAATCACTTTTTTTAAATTAAAATATTTTTAACCCTCAAAAGACGTATAATAAATGCCATTAATCAGATTTTCCATGTGATCCATTATTCAAAAGAAAAGAAATTCTAAATAAGCGTATGGCTTTCATGCGTCCAAGGTGGCACCTCCCCTTAAGGGCGGCAAAAATGATTTTCGCCCAGAGCGGCGGAAGAGTTATATCGGCCCCCGCACGCCACCAAGAAACCTAGCATCTCGAAAGGTTGGCACTCGATCGCGCGCCAAAGGCCAATCACAATTACACATGGTTTACGTCTACCTGATTATTCATGACCCCGGTTTTTTTTATTGAAATGTCCAGTGGCGTATCAACAATATTGGAAGGGGATTACGTAATCCGAATTAGACACCAATGATGAACGTGCAGTAGAAATTTTTCCTCATTCCTGGGACACGGAGCCGGCAAAAAAATTTCGACTTTTACTCGGGGCCTTGTTCCGTTCACGCACGGTAAATACAGAACGAAGTGAAAATGAACGCGGACATTGTGCGTGGCTAAATCTAAATTGGGCAACTCGAGAGCGGGGAAAGGAGTTAGACTCGTTCCTTTCTACGATGTTACGTAATTAATTAAAGGGTCCCGTTGGATCCGGCAATCTTTTGGTTGGGGTCCTTTCGTATGATCTACGTGGATCCTCGTGGATCGTGTTTTCTAGTTACCCAAGTCCCATTTTGTCACGTACGCCAATATTCGAATACTACTGGTCGACCGTATCGAAATAGATAAGTCGCTCTTTTCGCATTATTTTGCGGCGAGCTCTGCCAAGCGTAATAATAATACTGGCCGATTCAGATATGCGCCGTTTCCAGAGGCGATGGTAACTCTCGCGATGGAACGTTCTACAAGAATACCTAATTTAATGAGTAACCTGGTAGCACAGACACAATCACCTTTTAACCGACTTCAAAAAGGAGGAGGTTGTAGATTCGACCTGTTTGTATTTTTTTTATGTTTGTCCCCGCATAACTCCTCAGCATATGGACCGATTTTGATGATCTATTTTTTATTCGAAAGAGGGCGGTGGTCCCATCCTACACTGCATCAACATTGGCCCAATATTTTGCCAGTTCCGGTTAATAATAAAGACTATTGTCACCTAATTATTATTATTTTAAGTACGTACGCGCATATCTCCTCAGCATGTAGCGTCAATATATATAAAACTAAAAAGTTAAAGATAAAAAGAATTTTTAAAAATTAAAACCTACTTCAAAAAAATAAAATTGCGCTAAAAAGTAAAAAATAATTTTTTCCCTTATTTAATCTACGACTCTCATATATTTTAAGTCATTTGCACCGTGTCAATCTGGCGCCGACTTAAATAAGGAAAATAATTATTTTTTACTTTTTAGTGCAATTATATTTTTTTGAAGTCGGTTTTAATTTTTTTTTTTTAATTTTTTTATATACTCGACGTTTACTGGCGTTACCGGTTTTGGGAATATATTGGCCACTTGGGAAAAATAAGGACAGAATGCGCAGGAACGCATGACCCACTCGACATTTCGAGTTACAGACACTTCTGTATTCACAATCAGTCACTTTGCATCCACTTAACTTTACATTTAACATATAAAATTCTGCCTTTGCGGCATCAATCTGGGGCGTCCTTTTCAGCATTATATAAACTTACAGAAGCGCTGTTAATTAATTATTGCTAATATAATAAAATCAAATGCTAATGTAATTGCAAATGCATTGACTTTTTGAGAACTATATAATGCAACAAGTGTATAGAAAATATTTTTAGACACACGCTATATACAAATCAACTTCAGAAAATTATGGGAGCTGCCACCTTTTCGCAACAGTCCTCAATTTTCATTCTTCAAGTCCCAATTCAAGATCCAATTCGGATTGGTATATGATCCAACGTTATCCTTTAGAATTTCCACAGGATAAATACCGTTTCGTATAGAAATAGCAGATGACACAGCAGATTTCAGTATTTACGTGATCAAACGTAAAGTGGACAGAGATCGATTCGGATCTGGGTGGGGGGTGGTAAGAAGCGAGAGGAGGGGATGCATGGGCCAGAAGCGAATACGGGCCTGGTATCGTGCGACGATGAACGTCTAGGAAAATATTGGGCCAGCGCTATGCTTTCTCAGTCTGCAACGGACTCACCATCGGAGTAAGGACGGCTAACTAGCCGCGGTCGCTATTGCTGACAGTCGTGCTTTCGTTTCGTTCGTTCGTTCGTCAACTGTATCTACTAGTAGTGGTGATTCGTATTTCGGATATAGCGCGACATCGAGGAATTTTCTTCTGCCCTGTAAGTATTTACTCGGCGAACGTTTCCCTCGAAAACATTTCCTCGAGAACCACAGGCATTTAATGCCACTTTGTACACTTCGAGTGTTAGATTACGTATTCTTTAAATACTCATTCGTGTAACGAATAATCCGCGTGGCGAAGAAATGTTCTGATAGATTCCCTGGTAATCTAACAGTCACTTTTACTTTTATTTAACTACGTCTATGTTTTTATGAGAAAGTCGCGCGGAGCTGAATGACACGTATTTAATTGGCAACGATGGGTTTACGAGTCGCAAATATTTCACGGCTGAACTTCAAACCCATAACACACCGACGTTTAGTTTGCAAATTTCATTTCTCCCGAATACAGAATCGACCATTGAGAGCCATGCACGGTAAACTTTCTAAGTGAGGCAATACATGCACGTAATAGTAACCGAGACTTAACGATATGCAATGGAATTGCGTTTCGAGTATCAACGATTATGAAATTACTGACAAGGAAAGATCTCCAATCTTGAAATTCAAAAAATTATGAAACTTTGGGAATGTGTAGAGGAGATATAGGTATGTATTACACAATTTTTTTTATACCTGAATAACCACCAGCCTAAGGTGGTGAAATTGACCCCTGAAAATCCGGCTATTTTCCGATTTTCAGTTATAACTCGCTATCTGTAAGGGGTAGAAAAAAAGTTTTCAGACAAAAGTTACTTCTTTTAATTAGGACTATCATTTGATGACTTTAAAAAAATTATCTTACAGTTCGCGAATTATAACGGAAAATCGGAAAATAGCCGGATTTTCATGTATCAATTTCACCCATCTTAGAGTGAATTTGGGCGACAAAAAAAATTGCGTAATCCATACCTATATCTCCTCTACACATTCCCAATGTTTCATAATTTTTTGAATTTCAGGGTTGGGGATCCTCCCTTATAAGTATCTAATACTGAAAGCTAACCACCGAGTAGCAAATACTGAACATCGAATACTGAATACTGCGGTCCGAAAGAGCAAAGAGTAATATGTACTTTAGGTGCTTGATTTAGAAAGGTCAGAATGGCAAAAACCGGGTGCCTCGGGATACGTATCTCTATATAGTATAAAAGAAGTCCTGACTGAATAACTGACTGACTTATCAACGCCCAGCTCAAACCGTTTAACCTAGGAACGTGAAATATGGGAGGTACATTGTTTTCATGACATAGGCACCCGCTAAGGAAGAATTTTTGGAGATTCCATCCCCAAGGGGGTGAAAAGGGGTAAAATGTATTTTCCTGGACTCCCTAATATCCCTCAGGCCCGATTAGATATCAACTTGGTTCTTATTCACAAAGATTACCCACACAAATGCCTAAAAACCGTTTTCAGGATTTTACCCTAACCAACCCCTAAGGGGATGAAAAGGGGTGAAATGTATTTTCACGGATTCCTCAAAATTTCTTAGGCCCGATTAGATATCAACTTGGTTTTTGCTTCGAAAGGTTACCCACATAAATGCCTAAAACCAATTTCAGGATTTTGCCCCAATCAACCCCTAAGGGGGTGGTGAAAAGGAGTGAAATGTGTTTTCATGGAGTCCTTAATATCTCTTAGGCCCGAAGCGAGACGCGGGGGTATTTTGCTAGTTAAGAAATACTTGTTTTAAACGTAAACATTTGGTTACATAGTAGAAATTGCTCGTTACAAAGTCTGTAATTTACATATTCTGTTTACCAGTGTTCAGTTCTCACCATCCTACCGATTACGTAACAAATACTTCCACATACCGATATCGAATTAGAAAATATGTAATTATATACGCAATGCTTCGATGAAAGTAAAGCAGAATCTATTAGAAATTCTAATTTTGGTAAACTTGCCGATGAACTGGGTCCTCGCCGATTTCGATGACCTTCACATATGTTGTCAAGATCGTCATTCTGAACAACATTTTCCTTTAAATTTTTTAGCGGTCGGCCTTAGATTCGGAGATATTAATAAAAAAACTTTCGGCATAATATATTGACATTTTCAAAGCTACCTCCTCACCGATTTCAATGATCTTGATACATGTTGTCAAAAACATATGAAAAACTTTCAGCATAATATATTGAAATCTGTTTCACAGCCGACGGTATTAGTATTGGTTGGGGCTAGATTAGGGCGGGGGGCGCGCGCCCGCTCGCGGGCGCGTAGAGCATGGTAGCGAACCGATGCGAGTATGTGTTAAACTCGGTAATTCTAAAGTTAAGTAAAGTTAATACGAATATCTCGTAAACCAAGCCGAGGGCCAAAAAGTTTAAAGGGAAATGTTCAGAATGATGACTTTGACAACAATAGCAATATTGACCCCATCGTGCGATACTTGTAACCGCAGTCTCATTTTGAACATCCCCAAAGTCACATTGGTTCGCTACCATGCTTTACGCGCCCCCCGCCCTAATCTAGCCCCAACCAATACTAATACCGTCGGCTGTGAAACAGATTTCAATACGTATATTATGCCGAAAGTTTTTTTTTTTTTTTTTTTTTTGACAACATATGTCAAGATCATTGAAATCGGTGAGGAGGTAGTTTTAAAATTTTCAATATATTATGCCGAAAGTTTTTTATTAATATCTCCGAGTCTAAGGCCGACCGGCAAAAAGTTTAAAGGGAAATGTTGTTCAGAATGACGACCTTGACAACATATGTGAAGGTTATCGAAATCGGCGAGGGCCCAGTTCATCGGCAAGTTTACCCTAATTTTTAATGGATAGCGGAGGAAAGCAGCTTGCTCTATGGCAAAGACATTTGAACAATGTTTATTAACAATATTTGAATTATATTTATGATTCCTATAAAACCTATTACAGCACGCTCCAGATATTTTTATAACCATAACGTTTTTCTTGGCAAGCAGGTGACAAGCTCGAAAATCATTGCATCCATTAGTTAAAAAAAAGTGTTCTCACTGGCTTAATAAATGACTTATTAACTCACCCACTTCAATACAGTTTTAACCCTGTCTGCAAAAAGCTGCAGCTCGGAAAGCTACAAGTTTCGTAACTCTTTAACCTGTACTCCTAATCGAATTATTCTTTAGTAGTTTTCTACTAAAAATACCATCACACTTCGCCACGTAACGTACTTAAGTACACGTGGGTGCACACGTCCAAAATATGCGCGTGGTTTTCCTTCGTCCCGATAAACACGGCGCACGGTAAAACGAGAAACAAAACAACTACATACGACGATAGAAACGGCAACCGTTACAAACTTCACCCAACAACCTGTTGTGGTACTGAAGCAGTTAACCTTCCATCAAACGTAGTAAATTTTCCTCCTTTTACACATTACTTACCCGAAAAAAAAAAACGTTCGTATCATGCATCGCAAGTCACTCGGGCGGAAATATATCTTGTAGCAGAAGAGGTGTACAATGCAAACTCTTCAGAAGTGCATTATATATCACGAAACATAAATAAGTAAAGTTTCTAGTACATGCCGCGCAGTTCTGCATACCCCTTGAATACGAAAACCAAATATTTCGTATGGGACACGGTTGCTCGACCGTTGAAACGTGACACACGCAATTTTCAGAAATCTTCGCGAAGCATAATCGCACTTTGCATACACAGTTAGTTCTCGATGCCTTGAAAGTATTCGCTGGAATGTGAAATACGTAAAAATGCATACCTCGTCACATTATTCTTTGCTCCGCGAAGATCGGCGACATTCGAGCATAGGGTCACGGGTAAAGGTCGATTTACATATGCATGTGCACAGCCACCGAGCGCGGGACGAGGCTATGGTAAGGTTATGGCAGTCACCGAATCCACTGAGGGAACATCAAACATGCCGACTCGCCGGCCCTGGCTCGGTAGCTGTATAAACCGACCTTAACCCGGGGAAGAATTGCAAATTGCAGAGTCTGCCCCACACACCCGCACCTGCGCATTATCACAGTTCCCATTGTAATTACGACACTGATACGTTTGCAGACGCGTAATCACCATGTCGCCCATTAACCTCGAATCCCCCCGCCGCCAGAATTCGAATTACTTGTTGATAGTTCGTAGGACTGCCACCATCGCCGCGCTCTACGATACCCAAAATTAAGGGCACTTCGTGGCCAAATCGCGCGAAAACTAGGTGATTTTTATAATTTCTAGAAAAACAATAGTACGCAGAAACGTGTTTCGAGAAAAATGTACTTACAGTTTTGTTTCTATTCCTTACTCAATTTTACGTTTATAAAGGAATATTGGGGTAACTTACTGTTAATCAGCTATTCCTGCTGCAGACAGCAATTCTTCTGTCTCTTCAAATGTAGCTTCAATCTCGGATATATATTTCTTTTTTCTGGCAGCCGTTTATTGTACTCTCGGCGACTGTTAAGTATTTGGATCACTTACCAGCCTGTAAAATCTGACCCGCTTGGAATTTCGTTCTGAAATCTGACCTGGTCATTCTTGAGATGTTGTTGGAGGAAAATGAGCAAAAAGATTTTTTTTTTTTGAGAATTTTTGACCGGAAAGTGCCCTTAAGGCGAGCGCTGAGGGTGCTACCGTTTACAAAGCGCGGGAAGTGTTAAAAAAATGAAACTATTTTTCCATAGATCTCGTGAATTTGTGAAACAGTAATTGAAAATGTTTGGAATATTAAATATTCCAATATAAATATTTAATATAAAATGTGATATTATTAGCCAATATTTCAAAGAATATCACATAAAGGTTTATAAGTTTTTATCAATTGGTAAGTTAAGATTTCTCGGCGCTAGATGGCGTCGAAAATATTGCGCGCAGAATTTAATTTCAAATTTGAATTACCCTCTGAATACAAATAGTTATTATAATAAACAGAGGATTGGGGGTGAACAAGTAACTATAAATGCTGGAAAAAGAAAGTGAGTGAATTATAGTTTTATAGACATGGTGCATATTAACAGAATTTTCGAGACAAATCTATAATCTTAATATATAAAGCAGAAAGTGTTTGTGTGATTGTCTGTCGCTTAAAAGCTTTCAAGCGGTAAACTCTGGGGTCACGAAATGTGTTGCAGCCCATTATGCCTAATTAATCCAGATGAACGCGACTATTTACACAAAAACAATAAATCTTAATTTCGAGCGAAGCCGAGTAGCAAAGCTAGTTAGTAGATATGACAAAGATTGAGAAACTCTTCCTGTTTGTCGCTTCTAAAAAGGAGCGCCGCATTTGCGTATTAATATCCCTTGAAAAAACCAGTGAGCATCAAGGTAACTTGCATCACATGGTGCAACTTATATTATACGCATATTTATACTACATTGTGCATAGCTTCAAAGGATCGATGTCATTCGCATAATGATTTCTTCCTGATGCGCACAAGGCGTTCAGTAACTTCCGACCTACTTGTTAATCATAATGCTACTCCTTTATGCAATTTATAGGAGTCGATTTAAATCATTAAATTAATTGAAATACAGCCCACTCCTCATAGGTGTTGGCTTCTCCTTTATTTTACTCCTGGATATTCGTCACCGTCGAATTCTATGAGAAGTTGTTCCTAAACAATTTTGAACTGGAATACAATGGGAAGCTAGAAATCACTCTGTCGTCATTTCAGGAGAGTAGCAAAACGAGACCATGACAGAAACAAAAGTGAAGACCATGACAGAAACAAAAGTGGAGACAATGACGAAAGAGGAGATCCCTGATAGAATAGCGTTGACCTTCAAAGGTCAGAACATACTGGTCACCGGTGGCACTGGCTTCCTGGGGAAAGTCATTATCGAGAAATTTCTTAGGTGCCTGCCAAACACGAAGCAGATCTTTATGCTCATCAGACCAAAGAAGGGAAAAGATCCGAAACATCGTCTGGAAGAACTTTTCAACTCGCCGGTGAGTGTTACCCGCCAGTTTTTGCAAAACCCTTCAACTACACAAAAGATCCTATTTCCCCTTTAATCCAATTGTTTCCCGAATTCAATTATTTGTATCGAAAGGAGAAGAGAGGAGCGCAATCTAGCGTACGCAAACTTTCCACCTCGACAATCTGATATTGGTTGTCCGAAGAAAGACAGAATCGAATATTGCCAACTAGTTTCCTGCATCTACATATAAAAGAGCAATCGTTATACATCGTGAATTTCTCAGATTACTTTGTGTTGATCCGAAACGGTACAGTCGACATAACGTAACAGTGAGAAAAAGGCAAACGGAGTACATACTTGCGTACGCGTAAACGGGTTTGGCGATACGAGACCTTTTCCGTTTAGAGAAATTCCTTTTGACTTAACTCCCAGCGACGACCATTTCGGGCCAGATTGTATTCTGCAGGAGGATATTAGGAATATCTTTCTTGGCTTGTTAAAAGCAGGATCGACAGAGCATGCGGCGAAAGTACATCCTTCAGTTCCGTAATCGCGTTATGGAACAAAAAGCAGGAGAAACGGAGTCAAGGCCTCGAATCTAGAGAGGATAGAGAACATTATCGTTATTATCAAGTCACGTACTCGGTGAAAGTTCTTGTCCTATGTGTGGTAGTGTGTTATGTCATATCTCTCGAGCTACTGGCTGCTGGATCTCATTCTAACGCAATCAACTGCACACATACCATTGGATAACAGAAACACAATGAAGGCGAATCGTACAATTTGTTTTTTCTCTTATGCGGTAGACTGGGTTATCTCGTGATCAAGGGAATATGACAATGAAATATGATACATTAATCCTTGCTCGTTAGTTGAATTATATACCAGACAGATTTGTATTCGTACTTGAGACACCCTGACTACTAATTTCCAGAATGAACACAGACATTTATTGTGTGTTGAAACACGTGTATATGTAAGGCGTAAATCTCTCTCCCTCTAAGTGAAGACGAATTGCGTCACGCGACGCGAAAGAAAGTCTCAAGAGGTCACTTCGCATGTGACATCTTCCGAATCATTTGATGAGGGGAACAGACTTGCGCAGGTTTCATAATTTCCGTCAATGTAATCGAACCACGGAAAATATATGAAAAGTTGGTAAAAATTGCCTCGATATCGTAAAAGAGAATAATAAAGGAAGTGAATAAATATAAGTATAACAAATTTTGGTGTAGCGTTATACGGCTCTCGTTATTGGAAGGTTGTTTACTATGAATCGCCGAGTACACTGAAAAAATGCTCATGCATTATTCAGTAATTACCCTTTAAACAGATTGCGTATATACTTCTTCGAAACAAATCCATAATTACTACGACAGCATATGTACGTATACTATTGGCACTTTTTCCATACTTCTCGGTATCAAAGAGATAATAACTTCTGCCATTTTCACCGATTTAATGATAACATCATTGGATAGCAATAGATGAAAGAAAACTAAGTGGATAATAGAATGACGTAAATATTTATAATTGATCTGACTCAATGTATACAGAATAGGGTGGTCCTTATTTTTCAACTCTAAAATTTGTATTGTCTGACCCTCTTAAAATCTTGTATTCGACAAAAAAATCTTCGCGTTTTTTATTTGTATATTTTGATATATAAAGGTCGCTCAAGGACTTTATATTTCGCATGTACCACAAGTTTGGCAACTGCGACTTTCCATAATTGTCACTTGTCAATTTTAATGAAACGGGGCCCATATTTATATATCAGAATCCGAAACCATGTTTTTATCTATGCGTTTAACAACCTGAATAGAATGTACGTCAAAGTTTGCGTCTGCATCTGATTCGAGAGCTGCTGATGAGAGAAATTTAAATGTGCATATAAAGCCTTATGCCACAACACAATATAGCACACACTCGTTATAAACCCGTTTCGTCTATGCGATGTGTGTCCGAATTTTAATGTTATACTCTCACTTAAAAGTTAATATAATTATTTTGCCCTTATTGCAAAAATTTCTATCAATTTATACCAAAATAGTAATATTTTATTGCCATTGAGCGACCTATAATCCTTAATATATTTTAACAAAATTTTAGGCGAAATTCTTTTAAACTATTTGGAAGCTTTTGAGAGGGTCAGAAGAAATTTGTAAAAACTTTGATTTTTAACCATACATATAAGGACCACACTAAACAGAAGTGTAAAGAAAAATAGGCTACTGTCTGTGTTAAAGCACAAGTTTCATTTCTGCTATCTCATGTTCGAATACTAATTCACTACCGCTTGAAACAGCATCTGTTAAAAAACTGGAGGATTGCGAGAAAGAAAAGTTTGCCCGCTAGCTGAATTCATTACGCCTCTATTGCCTCAGACTCATGATAGATGAACATGAAGTGGTTACATAGGAAGACACGTGGAAGCTAATTGCTGTTCCTCATTTCTTTAATGACCTTTCGATTTTTAAAGGAAGAACTAAATATAATTCTAAGCCGATTTTCAACTGATGTGATGTAGGAATCGTTCTTTTCAGCTCTTCAAGTCTGTTAAAGAGCAAAGGGGATTGGCAGAGCTTCAGAAAGCGGTGACAGTTGTCGGTGGAGATGTATCTCTCCCAGGGCTCGGGCTTTCCTCAGAGGACAGGAAAATGCTCTGCGAAAAAATCGATATTGTCTATCACGGAGCTGCCACAGTACGGTAATGTAGTGAAAGATGAAGTGTATGAAAATCTTAAATGATATACTATTGCCAAATATGTAACCCAGCTTGATCACTGGTCTTGCAGATTCGACGAGATGTTGAAGAAAGCGGTCGTACTGAACACGCGCGGTACGAAGCAAATGCTGGAACTGGCCAAAGAGATGAAACACCTGAAACTTTTCACTCATATCAGCACCGCCTACTGCCACCTCGGAGAAAAAGTACAGTAATCTCTGCTGTAATTGCGACCTCGTCGCACAAAGATGGGCCGCGAGTCCTCTTCGATAATAAACGATTAAACTGATGATCCACTTTAGGTTCTAGAAGAAAGGCCATATCCTCCGCCAGCGGATCCCCACAAGATAATCAAATGCGTAGAATGGATGGATGACGATGTCGTCGAAGCAATGACGGACAAAATCTTAGGAGATCTTCCCAATACGTACGCCTTCACGAAAGCCTTAGCTGAAGGCCTTGTCGAAGAAATGATGCCCCACATCCCAGTAATCATAGTGAGGTACGATTCACTAGATAATCTCTGTGATAAGTGATTCGGACTGTTTAATCACGGAAGGAGCCGTGCTTTGAATTTTAGACCGAGTATAGTGATACCGATTTGGAAGGAGCCACTACCCGGATGGACAGATAACATCAATGGCCCGACAGGACTTTTGATCGGTGCTGGGAAAGGTGTCATCCGAACAATGTACTGTAACGACAGCAGTTACGCTGATTATCTTCCGGTCGACATTGCTGTAAACGCTATTCTTGCCACTACCTGGAACTTCATTTACATGCAAGATCAAGAGCATAGGGTGTACAACCTCACGAGCAGTAGTGAATTTAAGGCGAGTCATTATTTTTGTTAAAATATTGCATGACTAATGCCGATACAGGCTTCTAACAGACGAATCGTCGGAAAATGGGAATTTTCAGATATCATGGGCAGAAATTATCGCACGTGGCCGAAAGATAACAGAGAAAGTGCCCTTGAATGGAATTGTTTGGTACCCAGGCGGCAGTATGAAAAAGTCAAGGCTCATGCACAATATATGCGTCTTACTTTTCCATATAATACCCGCCTACCTCATAGATGCGCTCATCTTTCTCGCGGGCTATAAGCCAGTGTAAGTAAACTCGAAATTTTGTAATTGCAACCTAACTTTACAGCCGCAATCGGTGTGAAAGGATATAAAAGTTTTACTATGCACAGCATGTGCCGTGTGCAGCGCCGGATACAGAAAGGTTTCGAAGTGTTCGAGTATTACGCCAACAATCAATGGGACTTTGAAAATGCGAATATGTACCAAGTTAGACACAAGTTCAATTCTTTAGAGTTTGAAAGGTATCAGCTGCACGGGGATGATATGGACATAGACGCGTATTTTGAGTCGTGCATACGAGCAGCAAGAGTTTATATTCTAAACGAACAGCCGGAAACCTTGCCCGCTGCACGAAGACACTTGAAAGTGTAAGATCTGCTTCCGAATTTCTTTGCAAACTATCTTCTAATACCTATGTCATTTTTGTATCTTTCGTTGTTGCAGTATGTATTGGGTTGACGTCGTAACAAAGATACTATTCTTTGTGTTTCTGATCTACATGTTGGCGTCATGGAGCGAAAATTTCAGAGCACTATTAATAAGGGGCTGGTCATTAGCCACCCGAGCAGTGTCCCGCTAACTATTCATTACTTAATTCGTAACGCAGTACCTTTACATTGTAATATAATCAAATAAACTGGATTCTATTTTTCATCAATCGCTAGCCTGTTTCAGTTAACTGAATGCTGACTAAATGCGTCGTATTATACGAAAATTGTGATTCATTTACGATCGAAACTGAATTCTGTTAGATCTGTACCACACCTATTCCTTTAAAAAGTAGAAGGATTTGTAGGTGAACGAAAACAATAAAGCTGCGAACAATTTCCGCACTGGAACGTTACTTTTATTCGTATCAAATATTGAAAGAGAATTACTCCCTTAAACGGATTCCTGTACAGGTGGTTCGTAGCCTTCCGGTCTGTCAACCTTCGAGCCACTTTCACCTACTTCCTCGCTTTTGCTACCCGCGCCGTCGCCATGGAGCTCCAACAGTTTGCTTAGCTCGAAGCGTGGTTTCTTCAATACTTTAACCTGTAATACGCGCATTATTTATATTTCAATTTATAAACACTTGGCGCAGATAAAACAACCAAATACATTCGCATACAAACCTTACGAATATAGACGTCATGGAGCGGGTAAATTCCTTGGGAGGCTTTCTCGATGTCTTTGGCCGTAGCGTCTGGTAGGAGTTTACTGACCACTCCCTTCAAATCACTTTTCGTAACATCATTCGTGATGGTGTCTACCATCTTCTGTCTAATTTTCTTAACCTGAGCACAGAAATACACGCGTCACGAGAGATTATTCGACATTCGTACATAATAATTAGAAAATTGTTGCAACACCATATATCACTAGTCCTTCGTACAGGAGTAATGTGGTAAGCGAGTGCATATTTCTATGTGCAACGTCATGTATCACGAAAGTGTCGGTACAACTTTTGCAAATTATGAGTTGCATATACGACGAATAATTGATCGCAGACCGATAGGCGCGACTACCAACCTGGGCGTGTTGAGCATAGCACGTCTTTCTGGTACTCAATTGGTCTTTATTGGTGAAACCAATGCAGAAGACTCTAAGTAGATAGCCGTCGGTAGTTTTCACATCGACGTTAGCTTCTATCAATGTCTGCCACTTTTTAACCATGGACCTGAGCTTGTCTGTGGTCAAGTCCATGCCATGGAAATTGGTCAATACATTACGATGTTGGACATCCTCTGCGATCAGCCTAAATTTACGGAAAGACCTCTCCGCGTCGCCGTCATTCTGCAAGTCGGCCAAGGAGACTTCGAATACTCTGTACTTCAGACCTTCGGAAGCAATCTCTGTGAAGCGAGACATATATTTAGTTAACAATGGGACAGAACGAAAGAATTTGTTCGAAGATTAAACTTTGTAGCAGGAATTAATTTTAGTAATACCATAAATCATGTAATACTATGGTAAAATTCTGCGTTTCTTTGCGCAACATAAAACGCCATGCAAAGTATTGATAGTACTTTCATGGAGCTGGGGTTGCGAAACTTAACAAGTTCAAGGTATCTTACTTGTTCCTTGAGTTCTGTTGACCAACGTTTTGCCCACATGACGGTTTGTGAACATAGACGGTGCCTTAACATCGTACCAATCCTTGCGGGTGAAAGGATCAACACTGCGATAGAAATGCGATCAGGTTAGAGCTTCGTTACCAACAGTTGCACTTTAAGGTTATGTACAACACGCTATTACATCTAATCGAACATACAATGTAGAAATAAATTACACGTTGAAAATTAAAGTACCGATCACATTGTAAGTACCGAACGACAAATATTTAACTTATATCAAGAATTTGTTTTAAGTAAACCAAACGCGTTCACGACTTTCATTCATATACAAAGATATTGACAGATATTATTTTAGAATTATTATTATAGTTAGAGAAAAGAAATACACATCTTTCTTAACTCACTTTTCTTTCGAATTAACAGATATTTATAAAAGCAAGGTGTTAAACATACGATGCATGCAAACACTCGGATGTCAGGTGTGCGGAATCTATCTTAATTCGAAACATCTTTCCACGTAAGAAATGGGGAATCACATTTTCCGTATAAGGAACATTTAAAGTGTAATGTAAAAGTATTATTATTTACTCACATCTTCTTCTTGACTCCCTTTTTACCTCCTTTTGAAAGCCCCTTATTTTTACCCACCGCCATGATTGAGGTTACAGACGAAAAGAGAGGCACGCTCGGTCTAAGCCGGAAACAGGCAGCGCGACCTATTCGATACCGATATATTCATGAACGTTGATTGGTCGATACAACTCATGCGTGTCTATTTTAAATAATGCATTTTTGAAATTAACTACCCTAATACTGTTTATAATACACAAAAATTAGGTTTTATATTTATATATAATTTCACTCGTTCATTTCATTCGTTTGCCTTGCTTTCATTCGTTACCGAAGTAAAGCGCCTTTATAATCATCAATATTATTTGATAATATAACGCCACCGACTATAAATTGCAATATCTATAAAAATTTATGTTTAAAGTACTTTAAATTAAAAGAAAAGCTCTTAAATTTATCTTAAGAAATTATGTACGATTTTGAAATTAAGTTGGTTTTATTTTATTGTGTTCTTAAAAATGTAAGTAAATGAAGGAAACTCTCCCTAACAGAAAGAGAGTTTCCATTTTAGATGTAGAATTTCTTTAGGTTATTTCTGTGTTTGCCTTCCAAGTATTTAACCTGCACATTATATGTTATTTTGCAATCTTCCTGATTAAAACATTCTTACGTAAAATTGAAAGAAGTTTTCTGCTAACGTTTAAATTGCTCTTTGACGTATCGAATGTCGACAGCTGCTGGCCTTTGGCTAATTTCAGTGCAATTCGCAGTTTCGCGTGCAGGACGGTGGGATTTATTTTTTTTTCTTTCAACGCAAATGCAGAGCCCACCGTTCGTGTTCCTCTGCGATAAAATGCTGAGTAAATGAAAGGATTTTCAGTGGGATGCGTGCATACACGTTGGACATCGCGAAAATTGACGTCAAGTAGTTGGCCTAAAAAACAACTCTGATAATCATGAATCTGCAAACACTGTTTCAAGACTTCAATCCAAGGTAAAATCTTACGCACGTAATCACGAATTTCCTTTCAATCCACGGATTAACATGCACATAATATAGGAGATCATCGGTGTCTTGTATGTGGAGCAGCGCGTGAAATCGAATAAAGATAACGAAGAACGATATTTTGTACATTCGGAGATATAATTTATTCGTTCAAGGTAGTTTCCCTTTCGCAGGTTCGCACGATTTAATTACCATTTGATAATTGAATCAAGCATCTCTCGATAGTTTAATCTTGGTCCGACTTATACTTCTTAAGCGGGTCAGATGCTTATTTTAAACAAACGCTCGATGCTTTATTCAGCACATTCTGTCATTGTTACAAGGCTGTTGACCCTTGTCGTAAATTGCAAAAAGTGTTTGACCATTTCACATATTTATATATTTAAATAACGTTTCTACAGATTTAGGTAATTTTATTCATAACTTTCCAATCGAAAAAGTCCAGCAAGCCTTTGGTGCTTTTTGGTTCAGTTTTTGTACCATAGCCTCTTTGTTCATTTCCACTGAATGTGTAATATCACTTTTCAAATAGTAATCAATCTAATCTAATACTGTAATATACTAATTTCAAATTTGTATCCAAATTGGCATTAGCACGAATGTAAGGCCTAATTTATAGAATTAAGAGACGAGAGTAGGATTTAGAAGAATTACTTATTAATATTTTCTGATTTATATTTGTAGCAAATTTTTAGTACACTCCTGCCTGACGATATTCACGCCCTTATTTGCTCTTCGGTTGGACGGCTCCATAGAGTGGAGTTATTGGTCAGTGTTTACTCCAATATGGTTTTGGAAGGGCATGGTAATTTTGGGAGCTACCGTCGGAAGCTACGTGTGGTGGAGGCATCCACACGCAAGGCTAGAAGGAGACGCTTATGTACAGTACAAGGCGATGTTAATTACCTTGGCGTTACATTTGATCCTGCTAATGTTCGAATTGTTAGTATGTGATAAATTAGAATCCGGAAGGCACCTTTGGATACTGGTGTTCATACCACTTATCTTCATTTCTATAGTGTCGATAGCAGTAAGTAAAGTTCAGCCGTTACATTGAAAGGGCTGCGAATTAATTGTCAGACATTCATTTTAAATTGCTTTTAGGTATGTATTTGGGCTGCGAAACACGATCGGTCCTGCGAACTCGAGATGTTCTGCGCAGTTAACGTATTGCAGTTTATTTTCCTGGCGTTAAGGCTAGATGGTTTTATAACGTGGAGCTGGGAAGTAGTATTTGTGCCTCTGTGGGCACTGTTGTGCTTATTTTTAGTTGCTGTTCTATATACAGTAATATTCGCCGCTCTTTTAATAAGAGCTCCACAGATCAGTGACAGGATAAGACGAAGGTCGATAAATTCAGCATTGGCGTACACATTTCTTATGGTTCCAATCCTAGTGTTCCAAGTAAGAATTGTGATCTCTGTGAAATACGAAGGCAATTAATGGATTTCATTAACTTGTTGCGTTTCAATCGGTCGCAGGTGTTGCTGGCGAACAAATTGGACGGAAACATTTCATTAAGTCACACTGTAGTAGCAATGCCGCTTTTAATATCTCATGTAACACTTATCGTTATATCTTTTAATGCGAAGGATGGAAACAGATGTAAGAAATGATCGTTTAATTTCACACAGAATCGCAGACTGTGTAATGATATTATGAATTATCGGAAAGGAAATATCAATTGCACAGTGTTATTAATTCCAGGGTGGTTTGGCATTAGGAAGGACTTTTGCCACTTTCTGTTAGGACTGTGTCCACTGCTTCAAGAGTATGGTAACATTTCCTACCAACCAAGAAGCGATCAGGATCAACCACCTTCTGAACCAATGGTCTCGGAGAAGAACGAGAAGCACGTTAAAAAGATCGATCTGACGAAACCCGTTGTACCTATCATTTCTATCGATATGCCCGATTGATTGTCCTGTTTAGGTATGTATACATAATTTTGATTAAAGGGTATAACATCGAGTTAGTAAACACATTTGCTCCTACAGGATCAACTCGGGTATTCGAAGTGTTTTTATTGATATGACTGGTTAATACCAAGAGCCATATCTTAACGAGTAACAAACAGGTGCGTATGTAATAGTGAAATCTATTATGAAAAGGGGAGAACTATTATTTTCAATACGACACATCGTAATGGAAATCTTGTTATTGTTAAACTTATTGTGAGCCGAGGCAATCATAATAATTATATTATCTATTTTGTTCCTGGGGCTTAAGCTTCTCACAGTTATTGTGAAGTTTTTTGTAGGGAAAGTTGTGAGAACTTTTTTAAAATCGATTAAACATAGGGGTAAGAGAGTAACATTTTTAGATACATCTAGATGAATAGCCCCTCGAGCAAATTTAGCAGTCGCAATGCTCAAAAAAAAAACGTTACGTCTTTTAAAGCTGCATCAATTTTACTTATATCCGAAAAGAAAAGAAAAACCAAAAAAATAACACAGTTAAAGTATGCGTAGAGTAAGCAACCGACCCGTCCATTTGTTTGATTGCTCCTTTGTAACGATATAAGGTAATGGCCAACCTATTTTGTTATGCCTGTTAATTCTAAAGTTACGTAACAGTAGCATTAATATTACTTTGCCAAAAGTAGCGAGCGTAAAGGATGGCGAACATGCCTAAGATGGTGCTAAATATTAATGATACTTTAGACATGTTTTTGTATGCGACTGTGAGCTACGTTTGCAGCTTGATTTCAACCTCCGTACACCGTGATCTGCGCAGAGCCGAGCTTGATTTATAGTTACCTGTATTTCAAACGGAGTTCCCCGCAGAGTGATTCTGGATCTAGTTAAAGCTTATTGTCAAGGAGAATCTATAATGTAAATAGTACATCAAGCGGCGCTATGCAGATCACATTTGAGATATTCATTGTGTACATAGTTGAGCCTCACTTAATGCGTGATTATCTAATCACCAGTTGACATAAACTTAATTGGCATTAAATTAATTGTCCGGGGAATTCGCAACTGTGGATGAAAGATAAAAAGCGTATAATGCTCTGAACAGTACAATCACTTTTTATTGGTACATCTGGTCTGAACGATCACCGTTATCTCGTACATTATTTATAAATGTAAACTCTCGTATCGAACGAGACTTGACTGTACTGTTCGCGTAGCAAACGGCAAGGAATCACTGCAATTAAAGAAGCGAAGGGAGTGCTAACAGACGGGCGATAATAAAAAGTAAAGATTACATTTGATTTTTATGTTCGCGGAAACGGTTTGTACGTTTCCGAGCTGTTTTGAAAATGATTTTT
Source organism: Andrena camellia (assembly GCA_029448645.1). Classification (NCBI taxonomy): domain Eukaryota; kingdom Metazoa; phylum Arthropoda; class Insecta; order Hymenoptera; family Andrenidae; genus Andrena; species Andrena camellia. Next base: position 45,381,681 of record CM055676.1, on the reverse strand, counting down.
CTATTTCCTAGGAAAATGTAAACCTGTGTTCGTGATAAGTATATGCCGATAACACAGGCGATTAAAAGGAAAAGTTATGTATTTACATTAGAATAATTTTTCAACGTGTTCCTAAGACTTTTGCAACATTTCTCTATTTATATTAATAGAATGATAGGCGAACGTGTTCAAAGGGCTCTGTTACATTAAATGTTAAATTTAGATTCTCGTATGCATTCGCGACACGTCAGCTGTTTAAACATGCCAATAAGCGATGAGTGCATTTCACGATTAATGAACGTAACGCGTATACGATACGTTGTTATATACTAAATGATTTTACTGTACTTGTAAAAGGCGTGCTATTTCTTTGTAATGGACACGAGAATGTTTGCCATGTTCAGAAAGATGTAATGACATTCGTTCGATGCGTTACGCGTTACATGTGTTATAACATTGAAGTTTTTATGATGTATAATACGGACTTTTGTACGCATTAACATGTGTTTGTTATAAATGGACCTGAAATACGTAAATTGTTCGAATATTAGGTTTTTAATCGGTCTTAATGAGACGAGAGATCGGGTATATCGGCTGGGATACAAGACTGAGCGCTTCGCATCTTTAGAATAGCATCGGCGAGATGTAAAAAATGGGGAATAATCGCGTAAACCTAAAGAAAGAAAAAACAGAAACGATTAATACGAACCATTAATTGTTAACGTTATATACTAGATAACATATAACTAGGTATACCCAATCATTTATTGTGTTATAATGTAGAAATAATGTACATAGTCTGTTGTATTACAATAACATTATAGACTATATTATTAATTATTGTATATTATACATATCTACCATGAGCGACGGTTGATAATTAAGTAGTGGTATTATTTTATTTTATATACACCACAGACAAAAGGTATCATTATAATCTAATAAAGTTTATATTTTTTGGTATTAACAGACACGAGCAATTTTTACAAATACGGTGGCGTCTTTCGTTTTTTCTTTCTGCAAATCGGTGCCCAACGTGGCGAATTATTATATCTCGGATTATTCGCAGATCGGTGCAAAAAATAGAAATCAACGGAACGCAATCACATTGTTGTATTTCTTTTTTCATCGTAACGATCGTTAATCCAATCATTAAATGCACGACATAGCGGCAATATAGAAAGTCTTACCAGAAACAATTGTATGGTAAAAATTTCCGATCTTCTCCCAAAGTATTGGAAATCTATAATGTGTATACGATATCGACGCTACGATCCAAAATCATATAACGCCTTATTATAATCGATTCATGTAAAAATATAAAATACGGGATATCCGTTAAAGTCTAATTACCATTTACGCACACTTTCTCGCACGAGCGCAAGCTACTGTTTGCCATTAATGTATTTGCCTCGCACAGAAGGACTCGGTTACTCTTAAACTCTCAACACAACGGTATATATTCAGGCACCCACGTGCGACCAAGGAGCACTGATATCTTCTTCGACACTTTTAGGACATCGAGCTCCGCATCTTCTATCAGCGACGTTTCCCAAACGTACAATATTCGTAAACGTTTCGCACAGAGCGTGACAACTTCCAATAATCCCGAGCAGCTGAATGCAACAAGAAAACCAAGTTATCAGCATGCATCGTCGCACTTGCATATTTCACAATTAGAGTCACAGAATTTCTACAATTTATTGGCATCAAAATTTGAATGCGATCCATATTAAGATAGGGAATGTTTTCAAAAGTGTTTGCAATTGAAAGTTTAAAGGCTTCTAGATGCTTTTAAGATACATATTTACATTTTCCCGATAAGACATTTGTAAAGAGACTATACGGTTCAACTTAGTTCTGTAGAAAAGTAAGATTGTCATTGTACATACGTGATTTCACAATCGCCCAAACCAACGGCGCTTAAGCGCGGGCATCCCTGAGCGACAGAGAGCAGTGCACTGTCGAGTGTATCAGGCCCATAAGCAGCGATCACTAGCTCAACCAGCCGCGGGCATTGGCAACCGATGCGTAACACTGTTGCCTCCGATGGTGATTCTCCGAAGTAAAGGTGTGTTATAGGAACGTACGGAGCGAAGAGCGGACTCTGATCGTCCTCGTTCGTCATGTACGACAATCTGATTCGTTGATGCAGACAAAGCATCGTTACCCTCTCGCCTCCGACCAAAATCTTGAATATCAATCAAGCGTAGGTACTCACAATACAAGATTTATGTTTGGTAGATGGCTCGAAAATGTGAACCAAGCTGTATCGCTGACCCGTGGAAGGGGCTTCGTCTCTGGATGAGCTTCCAACCGCAGGGTCTCCAGCTGCACCTGTTTCTCAGAGCTTAAAGCTAGTAGTAATTCATCGCTGAGCAACGAATAGGACAAAGACAACTCCCGGAGGTATCTGCAATAGTTAACCAGTGCCTGGATCCCTGAAATTGCAATTGAAACCGTGAAGTAACTCTCCAGTTTTACAAGAGATTGTAATTAGTAAAGAATCTCACCTTCTGGTAGCAACCGAGGGAATCCTTTGACCCGAAGGAGCTGCAAGGTTTTCGAGGCATCGTCATCCTTGCCAGTACGATCCTTCTTCTGTTCGATCGCATCTTCGTTTGAGATCTTCATTATGGTCTTGAACTTATCATTATCGATCTCCTGGAACGTGGCCTTCGCAGAGGTCATTAGTGCCAGCATCTGAAATCACCTGTCGTGTCAGTGACAAATAACTGGCCGGATGCTTAAGCTACAGTTTTACGATGCAGCTCCTTGTGTACCTGGACTTTATCCATTCGGAATTAAACAAACCATTGCACTACGCACACATAATAGAATTATATAGACCCAAGATCAGTTAACGATAACTCACAGACTCTAAAAACAGTTGATTCACAACGCTCCGAGGGAATAGCAACTCTTACGTTTTATCAAGCGCTGCTGTTAAACAGTAAGTTAACAGACAAATCGACTCGAACCAATGGCTGAGACCCAATAGCACTGATCGCTACCCTAAATATAGATAACAAATACTTCAAAACTTTAGACTCGCAATTAAAATATTATCTTCCTTCACCACCAACTTGTACAATATACTTTCCATCGTAATTTCGCTCATCGGTAATAACACGCGACACGTGTCAACCCTGTCGCATAGTAATGATCAGCTCTGAGGCAGTCGCTTTAAATGTGTCGAAAGCACGGATCGTTCGAAGTATCGAGAGTACGCAGGTAGCGTCGGCGGTCACCACGCGACTGCCTCCGCAGGAGTAAAAGTATACGGAAGAAACGGGGGCGATGCTGTCGGAGAGAGTACTGAGGCGGTAGGTTCGGATCCATAGATCGCTGCTCTCGGCCTTCGCGAAGGAGGTGCAAAGAAAAAGCGAAAGGACGATTGGAAAGGCGCGTAATAATTGTGCAACTGCCAACATTGATCGGAGTGGTACCACCGTGGTGGCTTGGCGGCGGATGCCAACGACTAGGGCATGCACGTGCTGGCCGTTGCACCGTGCACCTTTAAAGGGGGGTATGTACCTCGAGGTGTACGTATACGCGAGACTGGTAAAAGGATTCCCGGCTGTAGCTGAAAGCGGTCACGGACCGAGCGAACGTTCCCGAGGCGCAGTAGGCTATTCACGTGCTTACGTTTAACAGTCACGTGGATTCCAGAAGGGGCAAGGAATGCTTTTGCGTTACAGCTTCCTCTCGTTTCTGGAACCAAAAATTTCCCATATGTCGCGATAGTATCCAATTTGCAATTTGATTTTCGGGAATTTTATGTGGAAAATCTAATGTATATTTTTTTACAACTATTTGCTTATTTTAAAAGTACATATATTCAACAAGTTTCAGTAATTTTGTTATAGGAAAATATTAAAAAAGAAACGAATAACAGCCTCTCTCCCGGAAGTTATTTCTTTTAGCGGTGAGCACGATTTCTCCGAGCTGAATCATTTGAAATCGAAAAGTGAAGAAGATTCTGTTAGTATATGAGTTTATCTAGTTCGTGAACGAAGGATTTTTGTTTTTGATGCAAACTCTATTTTTAATTCACGAAAAGCGAACAATTCAGACATCGAAAAATCATGATTTTGCGTTAAACGGCCGTCATTTTGTGTGAAATCATTTTTTTTAAAAATCCTTCGTTCACGAATTAGATAAACTCATATCCTAACAGAATCTTCTTCACTTTTCGATTTCAGATGATCCGGCTCGGAGAAATCGTGCTCACCGCTAAAAAAATAGCTTCCGGGAGAGTGGCTGTTATTCGTTCATTTTTTAATATTTTCCCATAACAAAATTACTGAAACTTGTTGAATATATGTACTTTTAAAATAAGCAAATAATTGTAAAAAATATACATTAGATTTTCCACAAAAAATTCCCGAAAATCACGTTTTCTTTCGCCTGCCAACTAGGCATGATCCCTTAAATGTACATTAGAGTTTGAAATGAAATATGCATTTGGGCAGGGTGATTCTAGGATTTGAAACATGCTAGGTATGGCGTTATTCATCATGTTGGCTTAGTTAAAATTCAATTAATATGCAACTGGCGCAAGATAAGCTGGCATAGGATAAGTATTTCATATTAGAAGGTGAGTAATTTTGAGCCCACGCCCTTTAAGGATTATCTTTTCATCTTTAAGTTTCTAGAACCATCCTGTACTGTATATATACGTAACTATAGTTACGGTGAATCGTATTTTTTCTTTTAATTCTGCGTGCTCATGAGCATAATAATATAAATAATGAAATGATATAAAGTATCACGTAGTTAGGCGCATCCGTATGTGCAACAATTTATATTTCGCGCGATAAATAAAACGCGTGTAATCTACAAAAGGAGGTCATGGACTTGCGAGGCCCGTTGCCGGTTCCCAGTAGACCATTCACGTGTTTCCCTTTGCGGCTCACGTGTATCACGAAGAGAAAGGAGACCGATATAAATTACTAACCAATTAAGCAGCACTTGCCAAACGCTCTGTAACCACAATTTCTATCGAATTTTAAACATCTTTCATTCCTTCTCTACTTCGTTGTAAAAATTTTTGCGACGGAATTTATAGTTTCCCAATAAAATTAAGATGGGAAATAGAGTTGCGCGATATATCACGACGCATATTCTTTTATCAAAAGTATCTGCTTGAAACTCTAACTACTAAGATTAAACAAATCTCGCAAAGTCACTGTGTAAATTGTCCTAAGTAATTCATTGGTCGGGGTATATTATTCACGGGCGATACCACTGTTGTGGAAATAATGAAAATAACCATGAATGCTAACCACTGCCGTGGGACAGACAGATAATTGCAAATGATAAGGATGCGCGATTCGGTCGGTCGTGAATCAAGCTGTGTTGCATAGGTTTACGGAAAGTAAGAGCGACGTGGTTCTACTAACAAGGGAAGATCCCGAACCCGGAAATTCAAAAAAATCTGAAACTTTGTGATTATGTAAGGGATTTCCTCCTGATTACAACGCAATTTTGTTTGCTGCCCAAATTCACTCTAAGGGGGCGAAATTGACCCCTGAAAATCTGGTTATTTTCCGATTTTGTGTTATAATTCGTGAACTGTGAAATAATTTTTTTACCAAATGATAGATCTAATTAAAAGAAATAACTTTTGTCTTGAAACTTTCTTTCTATCTCTTATAGTTCGCGAGTTATAACACAAAATCGGAAAATAGCCGAATTTTCTGGGGTTAATTTCAGCCCCCTCGAGTGAATTTGGGCAGGAAACAAAAATTGCGTTGTAATCGGGAGGAAATCCCCTACATATGCATAAAGTTTCAGAATTTTTTGAATTTCCGGGTTCGGGATCTTTCCTTTTAAGTAGTATATACACGAAATATCTCCATTTCGTAACGTTGAAACGGTGCCCGAAATGTCGGTGTCGATCTTTCCTCCCATCTCTGTTGGACAGCAGAGCAGGGGGGTCGGAAGTGTCGCGCAAACCACTTAGCGGGTAGAGATTCTAATAGAATTACCTATTATCCCGGTTGAGACTGAATTTTACGTTCCTCCAAAACGGTGATCGGCGTGTGATGGCGAATCACGTGGCACGGGTGGACAAGATAATCGAAAGTTGTTTGTGAGTCGTGTTCATTTGAAGCGAAACCCATTTACTTCGGCAGTGGGACTTCGCTTCGTCAGACTCGGATGCCCGTTAAGCTGTAACCTGAAACAAACACACTTACGTTACCATGCTATCGCGAATCGATCAGCAACAAGTATCGCACTAAGCAATGTTCGCTAATGACCAAAGCGTTCGTTCCATCGGGCAATCACTTCTCCATAAGTATATATCAATTATTTGTAGTACAACTTTCCTTATCGCGGAACATCGTGCAGAAAATTTCGCGACGTATTCCGCTTCGTCAAGTTTTATCATTGTCGCCCGTCGTCTTGGTTCGTCAAAAACCGATTCTCTATCACGTGATAAAAGAAAAGAAGAAAATTTGCAGACCCACGCAATCTACGCTTCCACAAGAAGAAAAGCTCGCGGAAATATTTTCGCTGCCGGTTCTTGCAAACCAGTCTCGACCTAATACTGGGCTCCGCCGTTCATTCGAGTCGCGTTGACCCTGCTGCACGCTATCCGCCGTTGATACACGTGTTCCCGAGCTCACGTGCACCGCGTCTTTGGCAACTATACCTGCATGCGTTCTATAGATATTCCCCGTGTGACTACCTTACATATCTTTGGCGCGATGTGCGTCATTGGCGCTACACGCCGTTTTCTCCGCTTCCCCGTTCGCGGAAAATATCGAGCCCCTGAATTAAAGCTACGTAGGCGTGCTAAATTGACGTTAGTTGAAGAAAAAAGATCCAACCAGAATATTCCATACAATTCAACTGAAAATCGTAATACGCTTATTGGTTAAATGAAAAATTCACGATCGCCACACGTTCCGTGCCAATTCGCTCCCCATGGCACGAGAGGCTCCCGCGATACGGCGAAAAAGAATTAGATAGCGAAACGTATATACGGTAAACATTCGTTTGCTGCATTGGCAATATGAATACTATATGTTCCGTCAGTCGCATGAAACGTACTCTCAGAGTGCAGTTACCTGCTTACGCCGCGCGAATTTGCAAGGAACGTCGTATTTCCCCGAGGTTCGCTGAGCTCCCGTTTCACAATGCCCACATCGCTTTCGAAGTATCTAAATCAAATTAAATCCTCAGCCGAATTGATCGAAGAAAATTTTGCATTTAGATGGCATCAATGATAAAGGCTTTAACGACACAATGTTTATGCGAGGATTACCGTTACTGCGAGATTGGGTAACGGAATAAGTTCGACGAGATTCGTGGAAAATTCATCGATGCTAGTGAATCGGAATCGTTCCGGCCATGTAACTCTTATTTACCACTTATGACGTTCTGCTGATGGTTCCCGTTCACTGATACAAAGGAACGAAACGCGCGGTCGTTCCGTGACACGGTTGAGCGATCAGAAGGAAGGGGACGATATACCGACACTATCGCAGATTATTTTAAAAGGCTGATATCGGGGAGGAGAAGAGGGAGTATGGAGAGGGAGCTTTCGCTCGAACGTTACGTGCTGTCAGCGTTGCGCGGACTAACACAGAGGTATAACTCCGATCGACTGGGAGTGGCTAACGAAGAAGTGCGAAGAAGGCTCAGGACCGTATGTAACATCCGATGCCCGTCCAATTCGATTTCCCGTCATTCAAATTTATCTATGGATCGCGAAATATTCCACGTCTCCAATTATAGTAATCAATTGCGTGGATAGAGAATTCTATTTCCCCTAAAATATTTTGTTCCCGCAAATGGTGCTGGGTGCAAATAAGAATAAATGCAATAAAGACAACTTGTGGCTGACGATATATTCAAATACCCACACCTTCCTGATTTTACCTTAATTACTTTCACAATGCAACTACCTAAATGTATTTCTTCAAGTAGAACGACGAAACAACGTATAAAAGTGGCGAGACTGTTGGGTAAATGATTTGAACAGCCAATATTTTCTGATTTTACTATAACACACCTGTTACAGACGCGGGAAATTTGAATGCGCTGTGGGTGGAGGGAACATAATGAAGTACTCGGAGTAAATTTAAGTGATGCGAGAAAGGTTACCTTTAAGAATGTACGTTGTCAAATGCATCTTCTTGGTCTTCTGTTTTATTACAGGCTCGCCAAATCTGAAATGCGTTTTCAGTTTAGTCCGGCAGGCCTCTTACAGTGCCATTGTCCAAAAATGATACAAAATGCGTTTCTACGCTTAGGTTCGGTGCCATCTTCATCCCCTACTGATTCCACAATCTTATTATAACATTCACTCCATCTGTATCGGAGGATCCCATTATTTAAAGGAATTAACAATTAACTGCGAGACAGTTGTAAGGCTTAACAGGCGCATGCAGCCCTCTGTCGGTGCATTCAGAAAGCGTCGTTGCAATCAAGTAAAGTTAAAGAGAAGCGTTCAGTTCTCTGATTCACGCGATGCATTCGTGTCGTCGTGTCTAACCTTACAAAGACTGTTCGTAGCGTTGGTCATAAAAAGTATACCAACGGTTTGACAGGTGCCACGGGAAGAATAAGATGGCAAAATGTTTGTGCATCGGGTACTTTTTACTACTCGTTACCGTAAACTTAGGTAAGACGGCATAAGAACCTAGGGAGCCAAATAAGATCGCCCTAGAAGGGCAAGCCGAAATATTTGGATATCCAGGTTTCTTTTCATCGGGCACTCTTTATTCTTTCTGACCATAGTAGACGCTTTTCTTCTCGATGTAAACGTTATTAAATTTAAGAAAAAATTTTACCTCTGGTTAATGGTCAAATCCTTTGTTTTGCGCTTGAACAAAGTAGTTCCGATTAACCAAAAAAATAGAATTTCAGATGTATTAAAAGGATCAAAATTATGTTTTCACAGTGGCTGCAGAGCGGATAAAAGATATGATTTATATGTCCTTCGATGGAGTTGCCGCCTGTTTCCGTAGGCACAATGGGTCGCATCAATTTGGATGTTCTTGTAAGACTCGTAGATCTGTGCTAGTATAATTTTTTACAGCCGCTCCGAGTGAATCATTCTTCTCTTATTATTCCAGCTAGTAGGTCAGGAAGCGTTGGTATTATTCACTTAATCGAAGAGAACAGTGATATAGAATGGATCGCGCGTAACGCTACCGCTGGACCATACACGGTGGTCCTTCCTTTTCCTATGTTCGCAAGAAAAACGTTGTCTCAGTTGCGAAATACAAACAATGTAAACGGAGTTCTATTAGTAAAAAATATCAGCGAACCACGTCCTAACGTTTATTCCCCGGAGGATACATGCCCGAACAGATACTCGGGATATAAAAAGTGCAACGACGAATCCCCATGGAATCCAGCCGGGTCTTCTTTGCTTATGGAGGACTGGCCCTTTCCAATGTTTTACACAGATGTAAGATCCAGTTCCTATGCGATTCGATCGCTTTTGTGGTTCGCTCGCGAGGTTTAAATATCTCAAGTTTACCGGTCTCTTTTAATTGCAGAATCAAACGCTGATAGAAGCTATAAAGCTTTGCTTCTTGAAACACAATGCGCACGATCTGGAAACTCAGCCGTTCAGGTCACTGTGCGCGCTGGAAATGAAGTCGTTTATGTTCGCTGCGATCAACTCTAACTCTTGCATTAAGCGCAGCGATCTGAAATGGAACTTCAACCCGACGCAGTTCTGCGACCCTTTGGGGGACAGAAACATACATTGGCCTTTGGCTCCTATAAACAAAGACAAAAATTCCATTATATTAGTTACAGCCAGATTAGACGCTTCTTCTTTGTTTGATGGAATATCGCCCGGAGCGGGTAACGTGGTGACAGGACTAGTAACGCTACTTGCCACTGCCTATTACTTGAATATATTATCGAAAAATATCACCACTGTGGATGGTAAGCAGGATGGCGGTACCCTGTAAAATATTCATTCGTGCCTCTTTCACTTACGCTTATCTTCCCTTTTTATTTTCAGAAACGAACGTTGTGTTCTCTTTGTTAAATGGCGAAGCTTTTGACTACATAGGGTCTAGTAGATTAGTTTATAACTTGAAGAAAGGTAATTTCAATGCGTTAGGTGGTGTAAACTTAAAACTGGACGATATTAAGAGCGTGATCGAATTCGGTCAGCTGAACAAAGGAAATATATATCTCCACGCTAATAATGGTGATAACAACAGATTGATAAACCGACTGGAAAGATCATTGAACGCCACAGTTCTACCGGACAGTGTCCCGCCAGTATCTGTGCAAAGTTTCTTGGAGGAAAAGGCGAACCTAACGGCCGTTGTCATAAGTAATCATGGCGAGCAGTTTGAGAATAGATATTACAACGGAATCTTGGACGACGCGGAGAGCCTTGACTTCAACAGGTATCACTCCAATTCCTCGCTTCGCGTGTAAAACAAACCTTGAACCTGTGCTGTACGAAACACTCTTTCCAGAAGCGATGCAAACGATCATCTTTCAACTGCTTTAGCGAAAATAGCAATTCATGTTGCAGAGGTACTTTACGAGAACGTCACTGGTAAAGAGCCACCAGTCGCGGACGAGTCCGTTCAATCTGACGTTGAGAAGCATATCTTCGAAATGCTGATCTGCTATTTGCAGAGCGCCAGGTGCAATTTGTTCCAGGCTGCTTCGTCCCCAGGCACTAAATTGATCGATCAAGTTCTGCCACTGTACGTTGGCGTACACAGGGTACCTAGCACTGCCACGACCCTAACTGGCCAGCTCCTTGCCTTCTTAACTAGAAAGGAGTTCCCCGATATGAATGAAACCACGTGCTACGAGAAGCATCTCATTTGGATGGCCGGTTATAATCTTAAAGGGCTGTGTATCAATTCCACGGTGAATTATAGCACGGCCATGAGCCCAGCGTTTATCATTGACGGTACGTTCCCTCTTGTATGTTACATTGAATAGGATTATCTAAAGAAAACGAGAAACACAGTGACTACGTTTGACTGTTTTGCATCATTTTGAACAGGGTACGACATGAAATCCGGGGTCTACTCCACGTGGACGGAATCTATTTGGCAAACGTTAAGCGTAAGAATGTTCCTCAAGCCCTCAGCAGCCACAGAGCGATTTAGCATGATTATCGGTAGCATGGTGGCTGGCGTGTCATTTGTTTTTGTATGGTTTATTAATTCCCGCGCCGACATACTGTTCAGTTCAAGGTAAATCGACAACTTCGCAATGTACAATTTACGTGCCGTTTCTGTTTCGTGACCTTGGCTTACACGTGATAACGATTGTTCCAGAAGAGCGACAAGCTGCTAGGGACACGCTGCGGACCACATATTAATGAGCAGGTTAGATCACCGAAATGATAAAAATGTTCCAGTAACTAGCCTTTGATTGTGTATGTGTGGTACGCCCTCGGACAATTTCTTTTATACCTCAATACTAAAGTATATGTACTCTGACACCACCGTCGTTTTTTTCCAGCGTTGTCGTGAAGTCACGATCGAACCGTTTAATCAAATCCACGCACTCGCTGTTAGTGTTATGCGCCGACGAAACGATCCCGCGCGTGCGTTCAGTTCGTTCACACGTTCCTTTCTCCAATTTCATTCGTTAATTATACATACCGAAGTAGCAGACATTTTTGTAAATGTGCATTATACGTATTCAATGAATAACAGTAGGTGGAATGCTTTTTCAATTCCACGGATAGACGATACTTATAAGAGTATCACAGCTGTATCGCGATGATAAGCAGGGTATATTAGCGCTAAAAAAAAGAAGGAAAAACTGTCCACTGGATTCCGTTAAAATCGAACTTTCGTACGTAACGATGAACGTACGCGGTTCATTTACACGCGCAATATAAATCACAGACGCAAAGTTCTTCACGGTGGCACGAATTGATGAGGCATTTCGGTTCGATTATTTAATTCCATGTCATTCATCAGCTCATGAACATTAGTATTATAAACGTTATGCGTGTATTTGATTCGTATTTAAGCGAATCGTCGATAATTTGCAATATGCCTGTTAAAATCAAATAGGTCATAATTTTAGCAATCAATTTTGTATTTCACTATTTATTTTCAATTTACGTTAGTACGATAAATTAATAATCGATGTAAGCGCAGGATATTTAATTCGCTCCGGCGATCCTTGCTCACGATACCCAAAACTAGTTAGTGTTAATTGTATGGAATAGTTAATCAAACGCGATGATAATGTATATATGTTATATGGATATATATATATATATATATATATATATATATATAACATAAAAAGAGATTTTGTCATTCGTTGCGATAAGAATGTCAGTAACTCGTTTGATAAAGACATTTCTAAAATTAAATTACTTTACGCAATGGTGGATGTAAGGAAAGAAAAGCGAAAGAATTATAAACGATTGTAAAGATTTCGAGTTCTCGTACGGAGGATTGATAAAAATATTTATAGATAACTTCCAGGAGAACGATGTTTGTGTCCGCAACAATCAGAGCGTATTTTATAAAGACAATGTAAAAAATATATTATGGGAAAGATACTGTTCTTGAATTCTTTGATTCTCCATTATAATCTACAATTTTTGTAAACGATTATCTGTGATTACTTGCAAGTATGCGGCGAACGATGTAATTGCTCGGTGTCTTGTTAAACATACGAGTTACGTGGAATTACTATTGATAATAAAGTATTTTGTACGGTAAATCCAAATAGTCGAAAGTTTACTATCTTCTTCGGTACATTATAACAAAAGAAGTTAATCCTTTGCACTAGATGCTTCTGTGTAATTGGATGCGTCGCAGCATTCAACGGTTCGATGCATTTAGTCCCACTGTCTGCAGTTTAAAATATATATACATGTGTGTGTATGTGTGTGTGTGCAACGGGTTAAATGGTATCTTAAGATTACACGATATAAAAATCAGAGACACGTACTGCAAGCGTGATGGCGTTTATTATCAATAAACAACTTATTTAACAGGACCTTGATGTACACGAGAGAGAAGTATTCAAGTAGTTTACTTATGCTTCCTTTGTAGTATGCACGTAATTATCTATGTAATACGTTTATTTTACGACTTAAAATTTCAGTTAAGTTAGGAATGGACCTTTGAAAGTCCTTTAGTTTAATCTTAGCGTATATGCAACGCGCATGTGCGTGCGTGCCTTGCAATATCAAATTGTATAAATATCTGTCAATACACCGTGTGTGTAAAGATTTATGAAAAAGTATAAAACGAATTGATCTGTCGGCAAGACGAAGCACGTTAGAATACATGAAACGGAATATTGCTTGTTATAAACTTTTTTTCTGCAGCTCGCTAACATTACGGTAGATGTTAATGGAACATTGGGGGAAACTTAACGGAACGCAGGGGAACAGGCAAACAGAATACGAGATTAACAAGGGCGAATTCACGCAGCAAGGTCAAAGTCGAAGAGAAAGAGAAGTTGGAGATTGAGTAAATCACTTTGCGAAACATAAACTAAACATACGCAACGCGACAAAGCTGTGTCGTTCTCTCTGAATGTGTGAAAAAGGTTTACGCAACTCTAATGTGAACTGTTACAAACGTGTGTCATAGAATACTCTCTTAAAGCATAATGTCCTGTCAAAGAAACCAACGATATAACAGTAAGAAACAATGAAATATACTATTAATGTAATTCTCGGTACCATTGATCCATAAGCGTCTATGGAAGGATTAAAAGAGCAGTTCAACAAATCCAAGCATTTCGAAGTTGTAAAGATTCGATCACGTACCAAAACTAACTCTATCACCGTCGTATCATTTGTTATTTTTTTTTTGGTCCATTCCTATCTTCTTAAATATTTTAGATAGAGCTTGCACACGTCAATCGCTAATGCGTAGAAGCATTAGAGATTTATCTGAAGTCCGTCCTCGTACATGTAACTCGAATGCACCTGGAAGGACGAAAACGTTCATGCTTCAGCGAGTCCAGACCTTTCTTTCCCCCGACATCATTACACTTTACAGCAAACAATGGTGGCGCTCTTAAACATGTATAAAAGCGTGTTTCAGAGCTATAGGTACTAACCATTTTCGTCGAGTTCAACACACGTCCGTCGCCAGGCCGGTTACCGGTGACCGGGCCCGTTACGACTTTAAATAAAACGAACTTGTAACATTACTATCACTTACATTTACAAGGTTACAGACAAAATTTAAATACGCTAATATAGTATCCCTAAATATGTTTAAGCAACGAGAATGGCTTACGACGGAGTTGGGACGATCAAATGCATCGCTTCCTGGCAGCGAGCGGCGTTAATTAACAGAAACAACCATATCGCATACATCCCCATGCAACGAACAAATTGCTAATCACGTTTTCTATCAATCGATCTCGCTTCCGTCTCCTCGATTACACCGAATTCTCCGCTAGCATCCAAGTGAAAACGGCCACTGACCGAGCAAAGGCTCGTGGCAGTGCAACCGAGAATGTCTCATGTAAGAAGCCTACGGACCCAGCAGCGATCTCTCGATGCAAGCTCAATGCAAACATATGTTCAACCAGTTCGGCAAATGTTTCTACTTTTGTCTGTATGTGTGTGTGTGTGTGTGCTTAAGTATTTCGTAGTTCTTCAGTAGACAAGTATGAAGTAGGAGGCTGGGCACCGCCCACCGAGTTTATCACAGTCGTCTGGTGCCGCAGCACATACGTATACGTGGTTCAGCCTTACAACCTACCTCTTAATCCTATCATTACTTTATCATTATACTTAATCACGTGTACAGTATAGTCCCGTACTAGGTGATTCGCGATACGAGCCGACGATTCTTAGGGTCTACCTTCTCCTCGTTAATGGAAAGTGCGCGTTATTGCTGGTATTTGTGAACAGCGAGCTAATTCATCAGCGCGAACCGATCGGTCACTTACTTTCGGTGGTCTACTCGAGGACGGAAGCGACGTGGGAGCCTGATGCTTTACTTTATCCTTTCAATACACGATGAAAGTCGATGCTTCCCTGTTTTCTTTCGTCGATTCCGCCCGCTTTCGTCCACAGATCGTCCCGACTTATTCTCACTTAAAATAGCTGTCTTCAACTGACGACATCCGTTTTACTCAAGCCTCGATATATCTCGACTCGTCCCCATCCGTCTGGAGCTTCCTCGCGGCTCCTCGCAGCCGCGATAAAATCGGCCAGCAACTGTTTGCAATCGGTTCGCCTCGAATGCTCAGAGAAAAGCTTTGTGAGCCACTAATGGAAGCACTCTGCGCCAGTCGGCTATGTACATCGATACCGGAAGAATGTAGAACGATACCAGTATGAAATGATTGATCTGATCGACGGCCTTTCCACTTTCTTCTCTGCGCGAGACACGTGCTCTCCTTCGAGCGCATCGAGGACGAGCTTCGGTTCTCGTTCTACCGCTGCGTATTCATCACTTCGTGCGGCGCTCCTCTACTTGGCGAGACGCTGGCTGTCCTCGATGCGTTGAAATCAATGGACTAGCGTAGACCTATTTAGCAGTACAGTGGCGAAGTATAAGTTTCTTTGTAATTTCATTGAGACCGTACAGGGAAATCGGAATCTCATTAGCAGACAATCCCTAGCTACGCTTTCTACTGTATTACGGGCTAACGAAGGATCAGCAAACGCGTCGAAGTAATCGTCCAATGATAAATGAATTCCGAAGCTATTGATGCTGCAGGAAATACGGGGCGACCGTCGATGGTCAGAGAGGAACAAGAAGCTTCATCAGCGGAGCTAATACATTTTCTTTAACCAACGATCCGGGATAACACTTGTCCCTTTAGAGTCAGATTTCCAAGACAGTCAAATGATCTGAGGATAGTTTCAATGGCTCGAAATAATGCCATGGACGGAACACTTGGAAGTAACTGAAGGACAGCCGGAGGCAAGTGCGCAGGAAGAACATTGTACAGGGCGGTTGAACTGTGATTCAAGGGACAGTCTACGAGATTTGATTTCTTGTTGGGGGGGAAAAAAATAAGTCGAGAACGTGGAACAGAGGTTTCTTGAGAACGAAGCCTTGGATGAAGAAGGACGTTGCGGTTTTGACTTATTTCTTTTTTATAAGTAATCAAGCGCTGCTCGCTTGTGCCGCACAGCACACGTGCCCCACTCTGTATGTACATAGATAATGAAGAGGCTTTGAAACGATACCGATATCGAATCCCAGAGTATATTCCACAACGTTCGAAAAAGTACGCGGGTACGGTAAGTATTCAGTACTCGCGATCTAGAGGACACCTCTAGTAAAACGCAACGATCATGTGCAGACAGCGAATGTATGAACACTTAATCCTAAGATGGCATGTGCTTGTCGTCGAGCCTTAGACGCACCTTTCCTCCACCTTCTCCTCTCTTTCGCGGCTTCTACTTTGTTTTTCTCTTCTGCTTTCAGTTACAAGAAAGGTATCGTTAATCTCCCATCCTCGGATAATCACTAATATGTCTCCCTTTATTACTAACAGTTCTGTGAATTGTATGTACAGCAGTACCACAACCTCGTTAAACTGCGGTACACGCGTTTAAAGACGACACTTAGAGTTTAAAAATATAATCATCATATATTTAAAGTAGTATTATATTATCATTGTTGTTGTTGTTGTTGTTATTAATCGTAATAGTATTATTATTATTAATATTATTATTATTGTTATTATTATCTTGGAGGGATAGCCACTTTGCTATGTCACGACACTGCAGAGCTGAACAAAGACTAAAACGCGGAAGTTACCACGCTCTTTAATGGCACGAAGAATACAAGATCGAGATTGCTATATTATCTATCGACCGATCAATCGTCTGTTGTACAAACTTGAGAATTTATCTTGAACCACTCTTTTTTCTATCCACAATTTTAACGAGATCTCTTTCCCTGCGTTGCGTTGACCGATCGCAAGACATATCTCGTCTAACATTAAGTGTAGTAACAATATCCGTCATATCTTAGTTTACGTAGGAAGGGTTGATTACGTCCTCTCATTCGTGTCGTTACAAGATTCCTACACTATACACATAGTCTCACCTTGGACGATTTCAAACGGCTCTATAGATGTGTTAAGAATTCTCACAGAAATGTTTATGCCTGTTAGGTGAGCTCGATCGAATGAAAATTCCGATGAAATGTCCACCCTTCTATTGGATTTCAATGCCGTGAGAGGTCTTTTGTTCGAAAGCCATTCTATTCTATTCACTTTCATCTTCTGTGTATGGAACTCCGAGAATACATATATATATATATATATATATATGTGTGTATATATATATATATATGTATATGTATACCCCGAATATTGCAGTGTGTGTGTGTGTGTGTGTGTGTGTGTGTGTGTGTGTGTGCGCGCGCGCGCGCGTGTGTACCCCGAATATTGCAGTGTATATATGTATATATGTATATATACCCCGAATATTGCAGTATATATATATATATATATATATATATATATATATATATGTATATATATATATTGCAGTATATATATATATATCTACCCCGAAAAATGTCAGATCTATCGATACTGTGTCCTCTTTTTGTTTACTGCATTTATACGACTCGGAAAGTGTTGTTAAACGCTGGAGAAATTTACTTTGCTGGAAACAAAGTTTCATAAAAAACTATGCAAACGACCCCGGGCTTTGCGTTAGTCTCTTAGCTATAACTTGCTAGCGGCACCATCAAATCAGTAGCATGTTCCTTTTATAATTACATCGTATCATAGAAAAATGTACACGTCGTTTCCATAAAGATTTTGCGCACGAACAGTTGCGTGCTTTGCTGTCTCAAAAATAATCTGCTTCTATAAATTGGTTGTCGGTAGTGGAACTATGTTGCGATCAATCGAATGATTCTCCGTATATTATCCTGTTACTTGATGTAGATTTAAAGAGCGAAAAGGGGCACTGGCGATGACCCGTTAACGAGAGAAAACGAGATCTTCTAAAATACTATACACTACTGTAGCGTCTCTGTTATTTCGAGCAGAAAGGCGAGAAGGGAAAGAACCGTAACGAACGAGAAACTATACAAATGAGAACTGTAAATTGCGAGAACTGGGGTGAGAGGTAACAATTTCAGGGGAAGCTCCAGTTTTGTCAGAGGAATTTCGCTTCGAATTAACGGCTCGCAGTCTCGCCGTGAGTTCGGATGGATTGCTCTTGCGGCGAACGGAAAAACACGTACCAACCGAATTACCATTTGTTCAATAACTGTTCAAACATTCTCATACCACGATAAGCGGATAACAATTGAAGAGGCTTAAGAATCTGTAAAGGTGCTCCTGTGGATGGTGAATGGATCCGATAAGAGAGCGTGATAACCTCGACCGATATACCCTTGATTTCTTCGCGAGAATAATTACGTATTTGACAGTTAAAGCGAAATCTATTCTCGAATACCTTAATACTGTAATGAGCAACTGGATTTGAAGGTACCGTAAAGAGGTTGACGTTTCGGTGATCGACAGAGGTCAGTGAAGATCATCTTCGTCGCTATCGTTACCGTCTTTCGATCTATCGGCACCCCCCTCACCGTCGCTGGAGCCTGAATCGCTCCCGGAGTCTTCGGATTGCCAGCCGCCGGCTTGTTGCTGCTGCACGTGCTGATGTTGGACCACGTGCTTCGAAACTTTGTGACGTTTCCCTGCCCGCTGCACCGGATCTGCCCCGGCGCCGTCGAGCATCGGCTGGAGGATTCGTCGGCGAGCGTTGATGAACCAGTTGTTAACTTGCAGCAACGTCAAGTTCGTTTGGCTCGCGATCTGACGTTTCTCGTCCTCCGTAGGATAAGGATGCTGCGGGAACATAATAACCACCGAACTCGTCGATCAGCTGTGCGAAGGAGTCTACGCTTTAAGGGGTAATGCCACTGTAGAGCCCGGAAAAGCAGCCTGATTTTGAGAATTTTTTAAGCGAATATAGTGAATGGAATGCAAAATCTGTTTGAAGGCCTTTATTGTAAATACCTTGAAGTATGATCCCGATTTTTTGTTTAATTGTTTTAATACAAAATGGCGGCGCCACAGCTCAACAAACGAAGCTTCTTCTGAAAAACAGTGTTCCGCGGCCGGAAAGATTTCTACTTCAATTTTTGACCTAGAACAAAAAATAAAAAATTGTTGAGCCCTATATAAGATTATCTCGGAAAGTACACGAGGAAATTAAAAAATACTGCTTTGTGTAAGAATGGTACGTGATTGAACAAAACGTCTCAACAATTTCGAGGTTGTGGCAGTTCCGTGTTTTGTTCAATCACGCACCATTCTTACAAAAATCAGTATTTTTTAATTCGCTCGTGTACTCCCCGAGATAATCTTATATAGGACTCAAAAATTTTCGGTTTTTTGTTCTAGGTCAAAAATTGAAGGAGAAATCTTTCCGGCCGCGGAACACTGTTTTTCAGAAAAAGCTTCTTTTGCTGAGCTGTGGCGTCGTTATTTTGTATTAAAAAAATTAAAAAAAAATTGTGATAATACTTCAAGGTACACAGTGGCGGACGAAAGAAAGTTTACAACTTTTAAAATCGCATAACTTTTTTAGAACTGGTCTAAATGACATGAGTTTTTTTTTGAGAAGCTAGAAGGATTAGTTTGCTAAGTGACGCGTTGCGTCGTTTTGAAAAAAATGCAATTGGTCGGAATAGCAAAAAAAAAATAGTAAAGGTTGTTTTTTAAATTTTTTTTTTGAGCCTGTAATGAAAATTCAAAAAACTCGTTTGTAGATTGAAGTTGTATACATGCCTAAAATTTCATTAAAATCGGTTAACGTTGCTTGCTCTGAGCTATAAACGCTTAAAGATCGCAGAATAAGGTCGAAAATCGCTGATTTCGGGAATTTCCGCGATTCTCGACCTTATTCCGCGATCTTTAAAGGCTTGTAGCTCAGAGCAACATTAACCGATTTTAATGAAATTTTAGGCATGTATACAACTTACTTCAATCTACAAACGGGTTTTTTGAATTTTCATTACAGGCTCAAAATAAAGTTTAAAAAACAACTTTTACTATTTTTCTTGCTATTCCGACCAATTGTATTTTTTTTTGCAAAACGACGAAACACCTCACTTATCAAACTAATCCTTCTAGCTTCTAAAAAAAAAACTCATGTCGTTTGGACCAACTCTAAAAAAGGTATGTGATTTTAAAAGTTGTAAACTTTCTTTCGTCCGCCACTGTATGTAGAATAAAAGTCCCCAAACAAATTTTGTATTCCATTCACCATACTCGCATAAAAATATTCTCAAAATCAGGCTTCCTCTCCGGGCTCTGCAGTGGCATTACCCCTTAAGGTGACTGAAAAATCATACTTACAACTAAATGTTCAAAGAGCCAGGTTCGCATAATGCTCGTAGCCTGTTTAGGTAGGACACCCCGCTTCTGTCTTCCCTTCTTAATGCTACTATGACTACCCCCGTGACCACTACTGTGATTTGAAGCAGCAGTGCCAGTGCCACATCCCTCGTCTTCATCTTCGCTGGGTGCAGGGGAAGGAGAGCCCGCCACAGTGATATCTGAGCACAACAAAGTATGTATTCGCTGCGACAAAACGTGTGTCGGCGTACGCCGATATACAGTTTCACTAATCGATACTCGTAATATTCTTTATCTGTTGTAAATGTGCAACTTTTTCTAACCAAAATACTTTTCGTCACTAGCGTCTCCGACATCGACATGCTCGCGTTCCTGTAATGCTAGAAGGCCCCAATAGCCAGCCTCTTCTAAATATATTCTGTCGCCAATATTCACATAGTCCATATCATCTACAAACGGAAGTTGACAACGCCTACGTTTAGATCAACATCCAATTCTCTCCCATCTAAATTCAATTGTCCGCTATGTCAACTATAATACTACTTGTACCTAAATTCTTTGATACTTCCCGCGCTTAATCCTCGATTGGTAAGTTGGATACAGTGGATAAGTTATTATCCATCCGCTAATTTCGATACTCGCCCTATCAATGGAGGATTAAGCGAGACACTGCATGGAACCTTAAAAGCTGAGACGGAGAAAGCAATAATAATCTGTTTACAGTGCAATCGCTTCTATTTGCTAAGAGACTGAAAGAGATATATCCAGTGAGTCGTAACGAATTTAGAGGAACTTTAGGGAATGGCGCGCGCGTACCTTGACCAAGATACATGTCGCTGACTGGTGCACAGGGATGCGCCCCGATCTGGGAAAGGGGCGTGCTCCCATGCACCGTGGAAGGTGACAGAGGATCGTCATGGTCCTGGCTGGAGGATCTGTTCGAGCGTTGAGCAGTGGATGAGGATCGCACCGATGGCGGCCTGTCGTTACCGGTCTCTTCTTGCGTGGCCGTCTGACTCGCGCCACCGTTCTCCGACAGGGTGTCGCCTCTGCTCACTCTGAATCCGTTAGCTCCCGACTCAACATCATTGCCTGTAGAAGACAGCACCTGGGAAATATATGTCGCAACTAGCCGTCAGAGAGCAGGGGTGGGGGGTTCTATAATATTTCGAGCGATGCGCAATTATCGCTCGTATTCTTTTAAACTATTAGCTCGAACGATCCTCCTAACGTACGGGGTTATTTCCAACGGAGGTGTACGCGCGACATGGTTGCTAAGTAAAACATAACATGACTTCCCTTCGTGCTGTTAGTTTCCGAGACTCTGGAGAGCCCTTAACCGGCTCTTACTCTGCCAAGCATTCGGCCTTTTAACGAAAACACCCGCCTCTTCTTTGATAAGAAATGAGTGACCGCCGGAAGTTCTACTGATTATTTATTACGTTAGAGCCACATTCCTCGCAAAGCGACGATGATGTTAACGAGTTGGAGGACGGTTAAGAGAAACGTAGTGGTGTTGTCCAAGTAGATGGAACGTACTCGCGATTGTTGCGCATCGCTAACGTTGGGATATCTACGTAGGTGAAGGGGGAGCAGGCCAGGGAGCTTTTAAGAATCGTCAAAGAAAACATATCTAACCTGCAAGGGACTGCTGCCATTGCTGCCACTCGATGGGCCCATGTCGTGCCCATGGTGACTGTAATCGCTGCGTAGCAGATTCTCGCTCTGCATCTTGCCCTTCAGGCACGTGATGTACCTGTTGCAGAAGTCCTTGCACAGCTCCTGAACCTTTTCCAACTCGAGCAGGTGAATCCGCAGCACCTGTATCGCCTTGATCATCTACGGTTGGCAAGGCGCAAAACAACGTCGGCATATATCATCGATTCTCTTTTCATGTCGCGCCTCGATACGCCGCTTATCATTGTTTTTGTTTTCTTAATCGAACGAACATGGTCCCCGTTCATGGACGCGCCGGGAGCGAGAGTGGCGGGAGTGAAATCTACACCGTCCCGAGAGATTCACGCAAGTAGAACTCAAATTTCTAACATCGCCGCTTTTTTTTTTTTCGATTTATGTTACTCCCGTTCCTCGAAATATTTCGCATATAAATGGCATTAGAATTCTACGGGCAGATATTACAATCACAAACAACTATAGGATATTTGAAGCATACGCTTTTTTTATTGCTTCCACTTAATATTAGCGTGAACGAGTCTTAAGGGGACTACTTAAGGCCTTAGGCAGTCAAATCGCTCGAAGATCAAGTATTCTTTGCGGATTAATTACAAGGAGATGAATACAAATTGAGACTAGTACTTTTGGGTAATGTTTATTAATACTAGAAACAGTAAACAATTTTTTTTAGCTAATAATCGCCTGATGTGTAGGCGTTTTTCTGTGGTTTTGCCCTGAGTGTGAAAAAACCGAGGTTCGGATAAACTTGAAATTTTTACATGTTCAAAATATATTCCTTTCTGTAGCGTACCTCAACATTAAAGTGTAAAAGCTCTAGGTTCCAAGATAAACAAAAAAAAACAGCCATCCGTATACCCCGAAAATCGACATTTATCGTACAAATCGTCATCTCCTAGTCGCCATTTTAATAATTTTCGTTCAATTCTTTTCTCGGAGCTCCACTCCGAAATTACAAATCCTAGGAAAAATATATTCCAAGAAAACCGTTGTATCTTCATTTTTAAGCACAATATCAGGGCAAAACCAAAGACACTTTTTCTAAATCACTATCTAATCAACCTCGCGTGGCGCCATTTGTAAAATAGATACATAAGTCATAAGTAGACAAGAAAATTTTTTTTTTTACTCTGCGTGATAGTAATAAGCATTGTGTAAAAGGAAAAGTCTGTGCTTGCTTTCATCTCCTCGTAATTAATTCGCAAAGAAATACTTAACTTTCGAGCGATTTTACTGCCTAGTCTCCTTAAAACCGCACGGAGCCCGGAAATCTTTAAAACGCCCAGAGCTCGCCTGTTAAGAGTACTCACCAAACCGTCAATTTCTGGGTCATTGATCAGAAATGGTTTTCGGTCTCTTTCTTGGTGTTGGACGAAGGCCTGTATGTCCATGTTGAAGCTTTCGGACGTCGAGTTGTCCGAGCTCTGCGTGGCTTGCTCGCATCTTTCGAATAGTAACGCGAGCAGCGGGAAGAGGGGATGCTTGTAGACAGCCCTCTTGTCTGCCTCGAACTGAGCCTGATCCTGGTGGGTCGTGTAATCGGCAACCCCGCTTGCAGGATCCTGATCGTAACCAGGGGTCACCATCGCTAGCGCCACGGCGGTGCTACCCTCTTGCATTCTGCGACAATACAGTCGCGCAACCGGCGTCAGCTCTATTCTTACTCAACTTCTTCGAAACCCCACGGGGCCCCAATTCTCGCCAGCGATTACAGATTTAATAGTACAAAGCTAGATCCACCTAGGGAAAGCTTCCTAATCCCATCAGCATTGCAGCTAGCTTCGTCAAGAAGTCCGAGTAGGATACACGAAACTTATCCTCGGTTTATCTTCAGCTTAACGAAGTAGCCCCAATGTTGATCGAACGTCGAACACCTTCCCCCAAAGGACCTACCTCGTATCCTACATTCTTTAAAAAATTTGTTTACGGCGCGAGTCGATGAATAGAGATTCATTTTATTGTTTCGTTTAGAGCTCGAATATTCTATCATTAACCAAAGCTTTTACCTATCATTCCTGGCTGGCACCTTCCATCGTTGCCCAGGTCCTCCGGGGCCTCGGATGTAATGACCTTCGATCTGCGCTTCTCACGTTATTCACAGGGTCCTACTGAAAGCAAACAGGAACAAGAATATTAGCAAATTATGCGTGATTATTTACGCAATGATTCACAGGCATGTGGAACGAATTCGGGTTTAAAGAACGAAAATATTATGCGTCTGGTGACACATTCTCACGTATTTCGAGCAGAAGCGAGGAACTGAAATGAGACAAAAAGAAAGGGACACGGGGGATGGGAGGAGGGGGCTGGGGGAGAATCGTCGTGGCACGAGGAACCAAACGATGCGCGGCGCTGCATTTAAATGTCATCGTTAGACGGTCTCAACACCATCAGCACTGTGTTGCTGGCACCAGTTCTGCTTCCCATTCCGAACGTTCCTTTTGAATTTTCCCCAATCCCCATACACGTCCCCTTGGTATGAATAAATAAAGTACTGCGGCACCGCTAGTGACGGCAAGACGGCCAGGTTCCCGAAAACCGTAGTAGCTACCGAAAACCGGGGGGAATCCAATTTCACTCCGTCTGCTTGCAACGTATTATAATTAAGTAATCTACCGCGATACAAACGAGCATTTCTGCGTCGAACCTGTGACACGTTTCATTACATATCCACGCGAATTCGCAGCTGGATATTAATCTGATAACGGGGGAAACGAAAACAAGTAACAGGGGGGGGGGGGGGGGAGAGTTTTCTCCTGAAAGCATTAAAAAGCGCCGTTCCCCAGACACGTTTTATCAAAACTTCTCGTTCTTTCTGGCGCGGTGAATGGATCGGTAGAGGGAGAGGTAGGACGCAGAAAGAAGAGCAGAAGCGTCGAGCGAACGCCGCGAGGTGGCCGAGAGAGAAGGTGCTGGCGCCCGAACGGGCGGAGAGGCGACGGCGGGCAGAGGGTACCCATTACTTGCAAGCGGCGCGCTTCAACTGTGCCCGCGTCTTTCCGTTAAACCCGATATTTATTGTGGCCGGTCGTCTCTCGCCGCTTTCATTTAAAAATATTATCGCTGACGGTGAACGGTCAGCGTCCCGCTCGTTTCCGCAGCTGCGCCCCCCGCGTCCAACTTCAACGACGTCCGCGTCTTCCTTTTTCGTCCGGTTTTCAATGCTCCCTTGCATCCTTCCTTCCATCCCATTCACACGAATAAGAAAACTTGAAACGCGTCCAATGAATCTTAACGTATCTCGCCACTCGATCGCAAGGAAGCTTGGCCATTATAGGTACTTGGTTCGAAAGCTGCACCTTATACCCTCGTTAAAAGTGGATTATCTTCGCAATATCTCTGTCTAAACATTCACGGGCTTATTGGTCAACGCGCTCTGTTTACAAGTTCGAATGCTAACGTTTTCTCTTTTATGTAACTTCACTGCTTCGCGTGATTAATGTTCTGTTGACGTTTCAAATTACACGCGCCAGGTCCGTGAGAAACATAAATACGAATGTATCGTTTTAATTCGCACTGTAGGTATGTAACGTACCGACTTCTGTTTTCTTTGTACGCTTTGGCACGGGGAGCAGCCGTAGATGTATTTAATGAAAATCAGGAAACGTTGCGTCTCGTTCGTTTTCTGCTGCTCTCTGTATTAACAACCTCGTGCGCTTCCAAGCGTGAAGAATATTATCGCTCGCCAAGGTTTAACCGTCGGAGATTTAGCAATCTCTTCCCCCTGTTTACTTCTTCTCGCAGGTATAATCTTAATACGGGCAACGGGCCTTAGCTTCTTCCTTCACTGCACACTTCGTTTCCTTGCGAGCTGTAGGTTTTTTTTTTATGGAACTTCGATCATCTCAAGTTCTCGAACAATGCTTGCCAATCGGTAAAGCAGATCGCTGACAATCCCTAGATACATCGTTACACAAACCGACGACTGTGTTAGAAATCTTCGGCGCTGGACGTAAATACTACCGTAACGGAGTTCATTCGTCGAATATCATTAACGTATATTCGACGATACGAAAGTTATGCAGAAACTTATTCCTTCGAGGCTTTATCCGGCTGTTCATTTTCCAGTCCCGCGCGTTATCACTCGTTTACGAGTCTCTTCCCACGGCTACGACAATCTTTATTTAAAGTTTTCTCCTGCACAGCCACCGGCGGCGAGGGAAGTTTCGTTTCTTGTTGCTCTCTGCACCCATCTTCCGCATTGCTGATTCGCACGCCAGAGGGGACGAAGCCTGGTCTTCTTCGCTCTAGCGCTTCAAACGACGCATTATATCGCTTTCGAATTCTTCGGGTGCTCGATGGCATTTGGACGCAGCTGTTGCCGGACAGGGAGGCGCGCGACTCGTACACTCTAACGAGCCGACGAGAGAAGCCAACCCAAGAAAAATAGTCCGAGCCGCGATCCCGTAACGTCCATCGAAATATCGTAATCGACGGAATGCTCTCGATGTGTTGCCTCCTGGTTTCGCGGCGTCACGCTGCGCACACATTACGACGCGGAATTTTTGTTTTACGATGCCACATACCTCGGGAATGTCTTTTATCTCTATCCAACCGAGCCAGTTAACGGGGCCAAATGGTTTTATTCCGTGCAACGAATCGAGGCCCAATAATAACGTCCCCTAATTAAAAAAAGAAACGTTTTAACGTATTATCGCGGAGAAATGGCATCTCGAATACGGCGAGACCGGCACACGCGTGTAACTGCAGGTAGAGTAAACAGGTAGAGGGAGGAATAAGTGCGAATGATAAATAGGGATCTGTTTCGCACGGGGCACGGAAAATAAGACGAACGAAGATTTACAAACGGCGAGCCACGTGTCGCGTACAATCGAAAACGGGACGGTTATTAATTCGACCGAAACCGATTGGCGGAAGCTGTGCAATGGCGTAACGTGCACTTTGCTCGCGCGATTTACTGCATCACGCGTTTAACGTGTCGATTCCTTGTAACGAGCGGATAATTACCGTGCAACCGTACCGAACGTGCAATTAGACGTAATAAAAGATTTAAAAAACACTAACAACTTAAATGCTAGGAAACCTACCGTGCAGATTCTTTTCGAACGTACGTTTACGTTTTTATTAATGCATCGTTATAGGAAACGAGAAGTTAAGTACGCTTTACATTATATTTGTATATAACTTTTTATTCTGAAGCATCGAATTCACGATGAATATCTGACATCTCAAATTTTCAACGAAAAAAAAACTTCTGTAATTACTAAAGCACATAACGAGTTAAGTACAGAAATATCCCGATGCATTCTCGTGCCTATAACGTGAAGTAACAGCAGCGAAGCAATGAAGCATGTTTTTACGAGCGCAAGTAAAAGACGAAACAAATCTTTAACCCTTTTAAGTGCCAAGGCGGTAGCGGGCAGTTAAGACCTGGGGACCGTTTTCAGACGTGCGGAAGTACTGAAATCGCAATCAAATACGTAGCCACTGGTCAAATATTTCTACCCCCTATCTACACCTTCGTATTCACTCGTTTCACCACTCTTTACTAATAATTTCACTAAACCGTAAATTAGCCTTAAATCCCTTTAAAGAACGTTACTTTCGAGCAAATAATATCCCTAACAGGTACAGGCCGAAAGCGACCGCGGAGTCCATCTTCATTGTCAATGACAAAAATCACTCCCGCTCCGGCGCGAAATCACGCTCTCTGTCTAACAACGCGACATCTCGAAAATTACGACTCGAACTACGTCCGTTTCAAATCGACAGAGTAGTAATCACTTTCTAATAACCTCGTGTACCGTGCCACACATCCGTCCACTTGTTCACGCGTATATATCGTGCCTGTCCGTTTGTATGTAGACGTCAGAGCCGTGGCCGAAGCGAGTATCGGCGAGGGCGACAATTTCACCGCAAGAAACGCGTTTTAAAGCGGCCGCATACCGGCCTGGCACCGAAAGAGTTAATTACGACAAAGATGGTATCCCCGGTGGGCGAGCAGACTTGTTTACTACCTGTCAGTCATCGGCGTTATTAAGCCGGCGTCGTGTCGGGAGCAACAAACCGACGACGAAAAGTGGACGAAAGCGAGTTAGAGGAGAGCACACGTTTGGATGGATCGGTAGGCGTTAATGCGGCAGACAGAGGCTGTTTTTCTCTCCCCGTTTCATCGCCGGCCTGACACACTAGAAATAGTCGAGCTGTCAGTCAAACGTTCGATAACCAATGGTCGACGATCCCTACTACTACGGCACGCCGGGGGAAGAATCATTTTCATGCGAAGAGGGCGTAGCAAAAACTACAAGAGGCCACCGCTGTCGGCGGCGCCGATGCCCGACTGCTGCGCAACTGTCTACCTATAGGGTGCTCGATAAAATTTCTGCGGGAAATTCGACTTCGTTTTCGCCGCTTCTTTCCGGTCCACGTATCGCGCCACGCAACGCGGCCAGTTCTCTGCGGGCGGCAATGTTCGAACCGTTTCCCTCCGCGCGTCGTCGACGGCGAACGCGACCGAACGCAGCGTTAGGGATTAATTGGAGGATGCGATTCTAAGTGTTTGTTACGGGGAATCCTTTGAAAAGAGATTTGTAAAACGGGGCGACGGTGGATGTTGTACGTGGCGTGCGCATGCGCGCCGCGGAATGCGAGCAACGTAGATAGAGACACAGAGATTCGGTTTTGTACAGGTTTTTCTTTTCTTGGATTGGAATATGCGAGCATGGTGATTTCAAGAATTCTGGTATTATTGATGAATTATACGGATCGAGTGAAAACGATTCGTGGGTTTAAAATGCCGATTCGATTTAATGGAAATTTCAGTTGACGCCAGAAAGTCGTTTGCATGAATCTTGCGGGTTTGTCTGAACGACAGTTTTTTTTTTTATTTATGGATATCCATCCATTCATCGGGATGGAGAGTGGGAATAATTGTTGCATGAATTTTTAAAATTTGGGAACGTAATTCATAGGAGTTAGTTTGTTGCTTCGCGAATTTATATGTGACATTCATGTGCGTTATAATGTAACGGCGATATTTCATCGCGGTATCCTTGCCATTCCTTTTTTCCGCAACAAATTCTCTGAACGATTTCAACCGGTTCTCCTGACACGATGTAAACACCGATTCGCTCGTTGCAAGGTGGATACTCTAGCGCTGGGGATCCGATGCTTTCTGAATTTTCATGGCGAAATTTGTATTACGTATTATTCCCTGTACATTAAGAAATGTAATATTACTGGAATCAGGCATGTTGGATTTAACTGGGCTTGCTATTCTTTAAGCAATTGAAAATGTTAAAGAGAGAAAGCAATCGTGTGTCATTAACTACGGATATGATAATCGAAAGGCATTCAAATATAATTCAAGTATAATAAAGAGCAGTGAAAGAAACATATGGTGATGTAAATAACAAATCAGTAGTATAGGCGAACTCTGAGTCTTGTTAAAAATGCATTAATGAGAAATCGTTTTAACATCGGCGATATCGTTACGGTCTGTATTATCTGCCTGCAGAATCGCGCGTTACGATACGCTATTTTCGTTACACGCGTGCACTGAAATAATTTACGAAAATTTTTACATCGAACGAAATAGTGTGCGACGGAATGCAATAATTATACACGCAAGAGGAGTGAATTAAATTTCGTACAAGCGTACTTTTGTTCGCAACGCATATATCCCCGCTGACAAGACGAATTCCGTAGCAATTATTTTAATATTTCCCGCTTGTAAATATGAAATCTAATTTCACGGTAGTTTCGTAACACGGTGGAATGTTAATTTACTTTACCATACTCATATGAATACGCGTTACGATATACATCCTATCAGATTCTTCTGCGATAAAAATAAAAGCAATTATTCGTGCCAAAAAAATATTATCATTCGCACAACATAAAAGTATCCTGTTCAATTTTAAAAGAAAAAGAAGTTCGACAAGTTTCTAAACTGCGACAGGGCAACAGAGCGACACCGTTGCACATTGGTTATGTTGCTCAGAGGACAGGGTCCACAAAAAAAAACCCGAACGAATTGCGTGTAAGCACGTTAAGACCGTTAAGAGTCACTTTTACCCTATGTAACCTCTCTTATTCTCCTCAACAATATTCAAACCTAATTCACCAAATATAAATTTGAATCCAACTCTAACCAATGCAAGCAGCCATACGCATGGGAAGAGTCAGCAGGAAAGACGATCACCATTATTCAAAAAACGATAAGAAAATCGAGGGCGGGGGGGGGGGGGGGAGACAGAGTTCTCCTCGATGCACGATGAAATAAACAAAACAGTACATCAAGGAGAGAGGAAAAAAGCGTGGGACGGTGGAAGCCGTGGAAGGGTGATCGCATGGCACGCGTGATGTCATCTAGAAAAACGTCGCTCTCTGGACGGCCCTTGACAATATCGATCGTATCAATCCGCAATTCTGTCAAGGCAGACCGCGAGAAATGGGCGTTCACTGGGGGCAATGCGCACGAAACAAGTTTTTCGCGTGTATCGGCGCAACCAGGGGCGAGAGAGCAGGCGAACCTAACCTCACAAATTCGCAGGTGCACGGGCCCAGCGGGGGTTAGCCGATCGAATCCGATGCACGAAAACAGCTGTCCCCCGATGGCCACTGCTTCGATCCGCCACTAGATTCCCGATCCACTTACCGTGTACCGCGAAGGGGCCGGTCCAGACCGATCTCGCGAGGAGCAAAACAACACCGTCCGCTGGGTTTTATTACACGGGGGCAGATATTTCGGTCGGCGTGTGCCCGACTCGTCCGGTGGCTGACGTAGTTCTCGTCCACGTGATAGCCCGGGACCCAGCGATTACACCATGCACCGACACCGGTCTACCGTTCAACGCGACGGTCAACACGAGCGCGTCTGTTTACCATTGTTCACGTCGCACGATAAATTAAAGTAATCGGACATTTTTCAACACGCTCCTCCGCGGTCCCGTCTACTCCTTCCCCACTGACACGTCTTTTGTGACGTCACCGATTCAATACTTTTCGCGAAGGTTTCTCCTCTGTCGGTACAGCGAGCCGCCGGCAGATGGCGGCACCAGCGGGATCGCCTGCCCACTCGAGCGTCGCGCGGACGGCGCGCGATATTTGAAATCGCGACGCGAAAAAAAAGTCCATCGCATTGAAACTTGAGCTACGTATGTGATTATTCTGGGCGTTAAATGTGCCTTCTAAGCACGTTTGAACGAAACGATGAGCGTCGGAAATATTTTATTCGGGTTTCGATTTTAGGTAGTCGTGATCGTGTCCCTTGTTTTCTTTTCACAGTAATAATTTTCAAAGTGTAGTTCTCAGTTTAATGTGTCTTTTGATATTTGTAGACTCGATTGCTCTCAAGGTACAAAGTTGCGCCGTTCGCGGATATTGCGTTTATTCTTGTAGAAAAAAAAAACGAATTAGCTGCAAGGGGATTACGTGTATAGCTGCTTAGAACCATGAGTAACGGCGACCAACGGTATCTTATCACTGCCTCCTTATCAGGGATGGTCGGCTTGATACAAGAACACCCGATTTCAGTTCGTGACGCGAAGTTCTACGGTCGCTGATCTCGCGTGGAAACATGGACCGCCGACTGTTACTTGTTTGCATTCTCGCTTTCTCGATGGTAAAGTGCGAGGACGCCTCTAAAAATGTCGAGGCTTTGAATAAAAATGGCACGGTCGTTGGAAGTGAACAGGCGAATAGCGCAGCCGTGGAGAATAAACACACGGACGAAACGCAGAAAGCTCCTGCACCGAAACTGCCGAGCTTGTGCACCGTGTGCAACTGTACAGGTACTTTAGAAATATCTACACCGATTTGCAACCACGATTTAATACGAAATGGTGGATATCGACCGGAGAGATTTTTATTTAACTTAAATAATCATATTCGCGAAGCTGCTCGTGCAAATTAATAAACGAAGAGGGTATTATTCTTTTTGTACTAGGCAATATTATAAGCTGCGAAGGTAAAAACTTGATCCATCATTTCGAGGACTCTCAATGGCCGAACGTATCGATAAGCGTCGCGTCGTTCAAAGGCAACTCGATAGCCAACGTGAAACCATTCCCCAAAATTGCCATTGAGAAACTGATTCTGCGAGGGAATAATGTCACGAAAATCGAGAATGCCGCTTTCAAGCAGTTGATCAACCTCACCGAGCTGGACTTGAGTCATAATCAGCTCACTACGGAGAACTTGCAACCCCAGGCGTTCGAGGTAACATTGCATAACGATATAACAGAAATACGGTAACAGGGAACCAAAATCTTTTATCGTAGGTTTCATCCATTAGGTCACCTACACGATAATCCGTTTAATCTTTCATTAGTCACACTCGTTATCTCGAAACTTTAATTCAGGATGATATTTCCACGGCGCAGAAATTGACAATCGATGCGTCTAATGTTGTAAACTTTACGTTGGACGCTACATTAACTATCGAATTAGAATAATTAGATTTTTATTTTATTGTATTATTAGTCACCCCTAAACTCTGCGACCTGCTTTGCAGCTCGCGCTTTTTTGAGGGAAGCATTTATTATTATTTACACGGTCGTTACACGATCGTTTATAATTATTATTACATTTAAATATCTCGTCGAATGGAAGATCGTTTAAATTTCAGGGCAGGTTTTCGGTGGAAGCCTACGAGCCACTGAGGAAGCTGGCCATCTTGGACCTGTCTTACAACAGCCTTCATTCGTTGCACCAAGATCTTTTCGAGCACATGTCGGCTCTGAAGGTACTGAACCTATCCAGGAACTTGTTCACGCAAATCGACATCCGCACGTCCTTAGCGATCAGCTCTTTGATAACATTGGAAGAACTGGACCTGAGCTACTGTGGCCTGAAGTCACTGCCGGACACCCAATTTTATAATTCCAGGTAAGCCCTCAAGTTACGAGATCACCGGGCAATCTAAAGTTTCCTTAAGGGGTTGTACCTAGTCAGGCGGCCGAAAAGAGGCGAATGTTTGTGATTTTTTTCTGAAAAAGCGGAAGCATATATTTTTACAGAACTTTCTGCGCTCAAAAGAGCAACGTTTAAAGAACATTTGGTAATTTTTTCGTAGAAAAATATATACGTTTATAATAAAGTAACAATCGACATCCAAGAGGCTTTTTTAAAAATTTGGTTTCGCGGTGAACACTGCCATTCCGAACCAGATTATCTTAAATCAAGAAACAAAAACGGTTTGTTTAATATATTAATGTATCCTCTGATTAACGGAGGGAATTTTCGAAATATTAATTTAAAACAAAATGGCGGCTATTTAAAGTTGAAATCCTGATTTCTTTCGTGCAGAAATCACGCGAAAAAAATCATGATTTTAACTTTAAATAGTCACCATTTTCTTTTAAATTAATATTTCCGAAATTTTCTTCGTTAATACTTTAAATAAATTATCAAATGTTCTTTAAATGTTGCTCTTTTAAGTGCAAAAATTTCTGTCGAAATATGTGCTTCCGCTTTTTAAAAAAAAAATCCCAAACATTCGCCTCTTTTCGGCCGCCTGACTTGGTATAACCTCTTAATACCTCGACATCGATATCGCTCAGACTTTACACGGGAATTCTGGTATTAGAGTTACGGAGGGACGGCTATCTGCAGATATAATAAGGGAAACTGATTCAATAGACCCGAGCGCGCTGATAAGAAGCACAGATATCGCGTTGATCAGAGGCGTGCACGCGGAAGGAAATGTGTTTGCCAAACATCGAATGGCAATCGAAATTGATGGCCTTGCAGCAAAAGCGGTGCAGCTCTATCTTCGCCAACTTCGAGTATATTAGAGAAAACTGTTTATGAAATTATTGCTTTGACTTAGCATTCAGAAGAGAAGACTAATTGAAAAATATATCCTATTTTCATACAATAAGTAGTAGTCATTGAGTTGATAAGTTTTTACTTCTATTTTTGGCGAAGAGATATTCCATTTAATTAATAAAAATATTAACATTCCTATTTTTATTTATTTTATTTATTAGAATTTTTTTACGTACATTACACGTCATAACTCAAAAACTGGATACCACGATAATCGAGAATATCTCTTTTTTTTTTTTTTCGATTTTGCCGTAGCAAATGGGCGATATCTATAATGCGCATTTGATTAAAGTGTTTGTCCGCGGTGCAGGCACCTGAGAAAGTTGGACCTGAGCGGTAACGAGCTCACAGTCCCGCCCTCCGCGCTCGGAGAGACGACGCTGGAGAGCCTTTATCTGGACGAAAATCCGATCCAGGTTATCAATCACGTGCACTCCTTCCCGCCAATGCCGAAATTAAAGGAGCTCAGCCTCTGCTGCATGCCGCATCTCACAGTGATCGGGCCGGGCGCTTTCGCCGGCCTGCAGTCACTGGAACAGCTACGCGTGCAGAATTGCCCGAAATTGGAGAACGTCGACGAATACGCTCTTGCGTCTCAGGTATGTTTCGCTATTGAGAAGGTCGAGATATCAGATTTCTTTTTAAAGAGAACACAGCTTAATTTACACGCAACAAGGTGTGTGTCTTGATTTTTAAACATCGCGTTTCTTTATATGAAAAAAAAAAATCATAAAAACGACCCTATTCTCCGATCAGTCCGGGGTACGTGACCCCTTAAGTAAATATATTAGAACACCATGATTTTGGAACGGGGGGGAATTGGAGGAATAGTGCAGAGATGTCTACTCGTTTCTTTGTAACGGCGGAGTCATTGTTGTTTTTATTCCCGCTCGACTGTGACGCGCGGAGCCAGCGCGAAAACGAGAAATTGCTGGGATTGAATGGAGAGGAGATCGCAAAGGAGTATTGTTGTTTGATCGTAGAAGGATTCTCAGGGGCCCGTATGGCCGCCGCTGAAGAAACTGGATTTATCGGATAACGCGCTGCGATATTTGCCCACGCACTTCGTAGCAAGCTGGGACTCGCTCGAAGAATTGAATCTGATGAACAACAAATGGGGCTGCGATTGCAATAATCAATATCTGGTAAGTTCTGGCAATCACGAAATACTATACGAACGGGGGAGGAGGGGCCGCGGGTGGGGGGGGGGGGTTGTATTGAACCTGATCGATTCGATTTGCGGGCGACGGCCAATTTGCGAATACTTCTCTTTCGTCTTTAATTTTCGCCAGCCACGATATTCTATATCGTTCCTGTATTTCGCGTGGCGCGACAGTTTAAATACCCATTGTTCTGTTAAGAAATGGTAAGAAACTGCAGTAAATTATCACTCTCGAGGAAAATTAAGTCCATCGACAAACTCCTGTATTATTGAATATAGACATGGATTTTCATGGACAACGAAAGTAACTCCTCAAGTTTTACATAAGTCATATTTTCTTAAAAAAAACTTGAGGTGACTAGAGTGCCAACCCCTCGAGCGTGCAGATTCAAACATTCCACCGTGCAAACTTTCTATGATCCCCTGTTAAACCCTCTAACCAAACTCTTCAAACTACGCCAAGGTGCTGCAAGTCTCCAAAAGAAAAAAAAAACAATGAATCAGTCACAATTTGCTAAATAGATATGACATGGGCCTAGGGTTGCCACCTTTTTTTACCCGAAAATAACGTAAATTTGCTTTCGTGGAGTATAAAAAAAGACACCCGCTCGAAGAAACTAAAAGTACATTTTAATCGTATTAGGTTTTATTTCTTCTAAACATATTTTTTATCGCTTTTAGCATTACGAAGCAACTTTTTATGATTTTTAAGTAACTCGATGGCATTATTGCATTCAACATTCATATTAAAATATATAAATAGTTTGTTCTTTGTTAAATTAAAGGATGCCTTGTTTTTCTCATCCCGCCACTTTACATTCATGGCAGAGAAAGATTTCTCAGTAAATGCTGAGGTAGCAGGAACAGACACGAGATAAGAAATTTCAAATTATCATGGTTTGTGTACGTTCGGGAACTACGTGCAATTAATAATATTGCGTTACGTTTCACGTAATATCATTTCGTGAAATAAAGTATTTTCGCATACTTTATTGTTATTCAAATTTTAATATGAATATTGAGTGCAATAATGCCATCGAGTTACTTAAAACTCATAAAAAGTTGCTTCGTAATGCTAAAAGCGATAAAAAATATGTTTGGAAGAAATAAAACCTAATACGATTAAAATGTACTTTTAGTTTCTTTCGTGAAATAAAATATTTTCGCATACTTTATTGTTATTCAAAAGTGTAGAGTACATTTACGTATAATAACGTAAGAATAGGTACTTTATTTTAAGGATGTATTGGAACTATTTTCAAAATGGTACCAAGTTGATGAAAATTTGTGAGATTGTTCTTTCTAATCTTCCTGATGTGCTCCAGAAATTTTAAACGAATTCACTAAACGGTTGCTGAGTTATAACAATTTTAATTCTCACTGATTTTACACGTACTCTTATGGAAATATACGATTTTGAAAGATAAAACAGTTGAAAAAATGTGGAAGAAATGGTACCAATGTTTTCAATTTTTTTTTACATGTAGTATATGAGTAGATGAAAATATCTGCCGAGTTTCAATTGTTTTCACTACACCGTTTTAAAGAAATAAATTATAACTTGAGAAAATTGTGACTTCTGGGTATTTTCACTGGCAAAAGTTTAACAAATAATGCTTGAGAAAGCATTTGTAAAGTGAAAGATACCTTCCTAGGATTAAAAATAAAACTCCAACTGTCGTTCGAGTTCCTTACATCTAGATTTACTATGCGTAAGACGTAGATATTTAAGTATTTCAAATTTCATATACTTTTGTCTAATATTGTACGTCCGATACATCCTTGAGGGGACCTTCCGATCTAAAAGTCGATTTTCTTATTTCATTTTTCGAATGTTCAACCTTTTAGGAATACGTGCTTAAAAGGATTTGTTGAAACTCGTAAAATTTCCGATGTTATAGGCACTTGAGTAGCGGCAAATGCATGGGTCACAACCGACCACTCGGCGCTCACGTAAAACCTTAAACGCGTTTTTCCCGAAACAGTGTTCTCAAATTCGGTGGGACTGTATCTTCAAAAGTTATTATCCAAATCGACTGAAACTTTTTTATTTTGAAGAATAGACTTCTGGCTGGGGGGGGGGGAGGCAGAAAAATTACAAAAATGACATTTTTTGAGAAAATAATGACACTTGAAGTGTGAAATCACTTTTTCTCTATATTTTTCGTCCTTCCAACGCCTTTAAAAATTATAAATTTTTAATTTTTTGTAATTTTTCTGCCCCCCCCCCTCCCTAGCCAGAAGTATATTCTTCAAAATAAAAAAAGTTTCAGTCGAATCGGATAATAACTTTTGGAGATACAGTTCCCACCGATTTGGATCAATTTTTTGACGCCTTGACTTTAACGACTCCCTAGTGCCGTCTGCAATGATTAATTATAAAACAAAAAATATATTTCTATAATTTAAGACATCCTTAATACAATGCAAAAAGTCCCATTAAATTATATACAGTAGTTTTCCTTTAATTAATTCCTAAATATCACCTATTTTTTGGGGCTCTAGACCGGAAGGTCCCCTTAAAGTACGGGTGGCGACCCTACATGGACCCCTTGACGTGATCAGAGCCTTTCAGTCGAGCTAGACTACTAGTCGTGGTGTGCAGCAAAGCATCCACCGTCCGATCGTCAACAGGCGTCACCCATGTAGCATCACCTCTGACCAATTTAAATTGCATTTCGTTGTCCCCAGATTGGCACGTTGTTGCCTCAGCAGGGGAAGATGTTAATGGGAGACGACGTGAGCACACTCACCTGCGCGTCGCCGCCGGAGCACGCGGGGAAGAACTTAACGTCGTTGTCGCGTAGGAAGCTCCGCTGCCTGGACATCTACGGGGCGAAGCCAGAGAAGGACGCGACGATTCTGATCGGCATGCTGATCGGTTTGCTCCTCGCCATTCCTGTCTGCCTGACGATCTTCGTCCTCTGGCGCCGCGGCTTCTTCTTCTGCGGCTCTCAAGGGCCGGCGAGCTTCTCCCGCGCCTTCTACAAGAGAACCTCCAACGACGATGAGATCTGACGCGCTCGTTACCGTTGATTAAATCTAGTCGATAAAGAAACGAGGAACGAGTTAAACAAGCCGACCGACGCCGTCCCGACGACGGCGCTTCATGAAAATTACGAAATTATAGCCCTCGCGAGATGTTCCTTAGAGAGGGACCATTATTTCCAGACAGTGCTCGTGGAGGTTTCAGGGTCGTTAATGTGGGAGCATGGAGTTGGTGATGATTTCATTACATAACGATCGCGGGATTAAAAAGTGCGCTATGAATGCTTAGATCTTAGGTGTTTAGGTATAGTTATTTATGTTAATGGAGAATCAGGGGAATATTAATATCCGCGACGATAACCCTTTTTTCGTATCTGTACGACGTGCTGACATGAGTGGTGTGTACTTTTATAATAAACTTGTACTTTTGTAAGTTTGCCCATTAAACGAGCTCGTAAGCTTCTTCATTCCGGGTGATCTACCATCCTTCATTTTTATTCGCGCTCTTCACCCTGCGTGCCCACAATTACGACTTGTACCGTGAGAAAAATAGTATAGTAAATAAAATTTCCTTTGAAACTCATCTCTGGTTTTGCGTGTCATTCTTTAGCACTCGACCAGCATTGGCATAGAAGCTATTTCATAACTACCAAACGAGGGATGATTAAGGACTGATGAAAAGCCAAATAGAATTCTAAAGCAGAAGTTCAATAAAAGATTCAATATCAAAGACCATCACCAATTGCTTTGTATCCCAAAAATGACTAGACAATCTTTAAGAGGGTACACCTCATTATAGGATTAAAAGAATGGGTAAGTTGAAAATTTGTTTCCTCAGGTAATTTTTCAGGGAATTTTTCAACATTTTAACTTTATTGTCACACATTATTCATTACTTAGAGAGTTTTAAAATGGCTGGGTTATTGGAACATAAGAAATAAAAGATTCTTATTTCAACTTGAAGAAAAATAGATTTTCTTCAATGCAGTTTAGGATTTCTGTTTAATTTTAAAAATAAGGAAATGGAGGTTTCGAAGAGAAATTTGTTTCTGTTCACTGGAACAGTTCAGCTTTGGAGGTTTATAAAAATCGAAGAAATTAAAGTATGATAAAAACCGTACGTTAAATGTTAAAATGTTGCGTAACATCTCTTAAAAAGATCCCGATATTTCACTAGAAAATTACCCGAGGACACAAATCTTAAATTCACCAATTCTTTTCGGCCCACAAGGTGGAGTACCTCCTTAAGTTACTCAAAGCATCCGACTCGCCCCTTCGAACGTCCGTGACAGGGATTGCAAACTGTTATAATATCGATTTCGGTACTCCAAACGGTTATGAAGAACCTTTATTCCGAATAACTGTTAGGAAGAACCGAAATTTGCAACTATTATCTGTTTCGGTTACGGTTCCTATTTCCCTCCTCATATCGGTTCCATAACCGTTATTGTTTCGGTCCTATATGGGCTCCGAAACGGTTATAGAATAAATTCTTGTATCGACTTTTCCCTAATTGATATCATTTTATTATTGCAGTTGCAGATTACCTCTATATGTGCATATTTTTTACAAAATCCTTATACATAGAAACAGGAGAAACTTTTAACTTCCTATTCTGAATAACATAGCGTTCGTGAATATAAAAAAATATGCAGGTGATTTATTTATTTCAACGATTTATTAGAAATCACTGACATGTAAAAAATTGTAAAAAATATGCACATATACAGTAATCTGCAGCTACAATAATTAATGATATCAATTAGGGAAAAGTCGATACAAGAA
This sequence comes from Andrena camellia, assembly GCA_029448645.1. Classification (NCBI taxonomy): domain Eukaryota; kingdom Metazoa; phylum Arthropoda; class Insecta; order Hymenoptera; family Andrenidae; genus Andrena; species Andrena camellia. The sequence goes on along the minus strand of CM055676.1, from coordinate 45,341,981 downwards.
TTGATTCTGGAACCGTTTCGGAACCGATGTGGAACCGAAAAAATAACGATTATGGAACCGATATCAGAAGGGAAATAGGAACCAGGGACTTCTACCGAAACTGAAAATACCGGTATGATACCGGTATTTTTCGGTTCCATCTTCAAAACCTTTATAGAAACCGAAATACGCAAATACCGGTATATTTGCCTATATTTACCGGTAATTTTTTCGGTTTTCGGATTTTATTACAGTTTTCAAAATATTATTAGACAAGAATTTATACGCTAAACGTATACTAATATATTTGTATTTTTATGAAAAGATATTACGTTACGTCGGTGGTTTTACAGCTCGAATTAATAAGGACTATGCAGATATTACTTTAATCTACCATGTCACCGAAAGAAGAACCGGAAGATACCGGTATTTATTTCGGTTTCGGTACTTCAATGATTTCGGTATTCACATATTTCGGTTCTATAACGGTTTCGGTACTCATCTGTTTTGGTACGATATCGGTTTCGGTATAGCTTTGTTGACGTAATACCGGTATGAAAATCATACCGGTTTGAAGTCCCTGGTAGGAACCGTGACCGAAACAGATAATAGTTGGAAATTTCGATTCTTCATGACAGTTATTTGGAATAAAGTTTCTCCATAACCCTTCCATATCCCTGTCTGAACAGTTATTTTCGGAACCATTTCAAGCCCTGGTCCGCGACCTCTCTAAAACCAAAGATCACCCAAAAGCGAGGGACCTTTCGGAAATCTGTCCGACGACCATCGATCGTGGCCAATTTGGGGATGCAGGCCACTAGCGACGCACGCTCTCGATTACCATCCGTAGGATCGTCCACGCTCATTTTTCGTCTAACAAGTCTCTCGAGAGTTTGTTTAGCCGCCCTGTCGGTGGACGCGGTTTCTGGGACGCTTGCAGGGATAGTTTCGGCAGCGTTAAGCTTGCGGACGGGTTTTCGGCTTTACCGTCGACATCGGGGCGGGGGGGGGGGGGCGGAGGGGGTGGCTTGCTGACGTGGATTGTGGACCGCCGAGGGGCAGACGGGACGGATGAATGGACACGCGTCGGTAACACAATTACTGGGACGTTAATTTACTCAATAATCGCGGAAGCATCCCCGTCTAAATGCCGGCACGCGCCTCTTCTCCCTTCCGCCGTCAACATGCCGGAGGCTCTCTAATGCAGCGGATGAATACGGGTCCTGCTAAACAGGTCGCGGCACGGAATGTTTTTCAGCGGGTCGTGTCCGTTCTGATTGAACGGGACAGGGACGTCTCCTAGGGTCCATTTTATTGGAAGTTTAGAGAGGGGTTGTTAGGTGGAAATTTTCGGGTAATATTTTTAGCGGGAGCTGTATAGGTACCTACAGCTACCGCGTGGCTTTGAAGTACGAAGAGGTACGGAGTGTTTAAAGGTAAACTGCGTTCCATATAAGAATGTACCGACGCCCCTACCGATTTGCGACCGATCTGCGCAGCTCCCACGGATCTGACACACGCGATTGGTTGTAGCACCTTCGCGATTGGTCGTAGCACTTTCCCTGCCGGTTTACTACCAATCGACAGTGTATCCCTGCGCGAAACCGGTATGCTCTAATGTGGAACGCAGTGTAGGTAGTAAGGGAGAGTGGGATAATTGCGAACACCCAAGCAAAAAAGCAAACACAACGAAAGCTATGTGAGAAATGAGTTTGTTTATTATTTACAAACATACTTAAACTATTCATGTATAAAGTACTGTGAGGAATTTTTTTAAAAATTATAATAAAAATCAAGTTTATAGTGAAAAAGCAAAACCCTTGGTGTTCGTGATTACTCGACTGCCATGGGGTAATCACGAACAGAGTGCTGAATATCGCAGAAGTCGCACAGAAAGCGCGACTTCAATGGTCAACCCATAAAAAATGTTGCTACAACCTATACCTAATGTATTTTTCAACCTTCCTCTTCTTGTGCGTTAGAAAAAAATTGCAATTGTTCGGAATATCGAAAAAAAATAGTAAAGGTCATTTTTTTTTCCGAACCTGTAATGAAAATTCAAAAATCCCTTTTGTAGATTTAAGTAAGTTTTATACGTGCTGAAAATTTCATGAAAATCGGTTAACGTTGCTAATCTCGAAGGTTCGAGATTACCCCATCCGATTTGTTCGTCGATACCCCACGACATCAAAAAATAAAAAAAGAATTTATTTCAGAGGTTAGAATCACGATTCAAGCAACGCCTTGGACACAAAATATTTCAACTTAAAAAAAAACCATTGTATCATTAATTCAACAGTAATTACATGCAATTGAAAATGGACAAACTATTACTTGAAATATGATGAAAATAATAAATTGTGTTTATCTTGAATAGCATGAGCGTTCTGTATTTATTACTTTCTGCCCGGCGTTGGATACGAGCTAAACTATTAGCTAGTGGAGAGGGAACATCGTTTTTATTTATTAAAACGCCGTAACCATCACATACCCCACTCTCCCTTATTTTATAGCGAACATGGAACGCTATTAGTAAACAATGATTGGGAATGGCTTCTAAAGGGATTGGTAGCAATTTAGTGAAATGGGGTGTACTTTTCTTAAAGTAGGCGAGCTCCACTCCTTGGAGTTGGTGGGGTAGTTTAACCGGATCGTGAACAATTTACAAGCATCTTTGTATTATCAAAAGCACCGACTTTTAGGAAGTCCCCAGTGGTGGCAATCAGGGTGCACAGGAATCGCGATATTTCTTGGCGGAAAAATTGTGCTGGCATCCAGGAAAACGGTTTCGTGATGCTGTAATAACTTTGTCGATCGAAAGGTAGCCTATAGGCAGCCGTAGAGGGATAAAGGTACACGGACGTACACCGACACACGGCCATTTTGAACGTGCTGTATACATCGTCCGATAAGTAATCTAATCCGGTGCTCGTGCTCCTCCTGATCCGCATTCTCTACCCTTTCAAGATTCGATACAGATGCATTGACTTGCGAGAAGCTTTCATGTACTTCGACGCCCGACGGAGGATCAATACTGATGTGATAAAAAAAAAATACGAAAAGGGAGGGAAAACCTTTGTTACTTTCGTACGAAACAGAAAACAGAAAAGCAATGATTGAAATATATATAAATAATTGAAGAGCCCTTGTAGGAAACACTGTAAGTACCAAAAATCAAAATTCTATACTATAATATTACCATTGGCACGTACCACATTTTCCGATAAAAATGTCTTTTGCTTTAATTTTTCAATGACAGACGAATTAAGGATTTATCGGACTTGCAATACTAGACAAAAGTATATGAAATTTGAAATACCTGAATATCTACGTCTTACGCATAGTAAATCTAGATGCAAGGAACTCGAACGACAGTTGGAGTCTTATTTTTACTCCTAGGAAGGTATCTTTCACTTTACAAATGCTTTCTTAAGCATTATTTGCTAAACTGTTTGGCAGTGAAAATGCCCTGAATTCACAATTTTCTCAAGTTATAATTTATTTCTTTAAAACGGTGTAGCGAAAACAATTGAAACTCGGCAGATATTTTCATCTACCCATATATCACATATAAAAAAAATTTGAAAACATTGGTACCATTTCTTCAATATTTTTTCAGCTGTTTTATCTGTCAAGATCGCATCTTTCCATAAGAGTACGTGTAAAATCAGTGAAATTTAAAATCGTTATAACTCAGCAACCGTTTAGTGAATTCGTTTAAAATTTCTGGGGCACGTCAGGAAGATTAGAAAGAACAATCTCACAAATTTCCATCAACTTGGTACCATTATAAAAATATAATAATTCCAATACATCCTTAAAATAAATGTGGTGTATTCCCAGCTTACTATTGAAACATAATGTACAAATTCTCTTTAGAGACTTCGCGCACGTGTAGCTCTAACGGAGGTAAAGGGAAAAGTGGTAGCGAACGTGGGCCCTAAAAACCGATCGTTATTCAGTTAGAGAGTTCAAATGCTTTCACGTGGCGAGTTAAGTAGAAGAATCGACGTGTGGCGATACCGCGCGGTCCCTGTGCAACGAAGGTAACTACTTTAGTTGCGTATTGAGCGCATTTATTCGTTACCTTATCGGCTACTCCGCGACGAAGAAAATTAAAACATCCATCATCGTTGGTTCCTACCACCATTAACCCATCATCAGTCACGAGTCAGATCCACGCATCCCTTGCAACCCCCGCGATGGACCAGAAACCTAAACGCCGCGAGCCACTATAAACGACTCAAGCACCCCAGAGAACTTCAAGCACAAAGTAGAGAAAACACGAGAACTACAACCACCCGATTCACCTAGGTATCTCACGTGTCCGTCCAAAGACTCTCCTGGATCGCAACCGAGGACCTTGCCCGATAGCCAGAGGACAGTGGAAGACAATGCAGGGAGCTAGCCTTACGGCGCGAAGAGATACCTGCGAATCGTTACGCCGGCTCCTCCGCCGCGAAGGGGGTTGAGAAAGAAATATACAATTTAAGCGGTGGAGGGAAAGCCGCCGTCAGGAGCGCAAGCCGTGAGCGCCGTTATCGTGCAGTCAATGGTGAATGCGCAACAACACCAGCCAGCCACCGTGGGATATATTGTATAAAAGGAGATCCGTCTATCGTTTCTCTCCCTCCCGCGCCCGTCGCGTCGGTCCACCCTTTCTCTCCTGCCCACCGAGGGGTTGCGGCAGCGAGGGGGGGGTGAGGACTCGCGAGGCACCCAGTCAGCGTGTCCATGGAAACGACGGGGTTGGTAACGCCCCGCCGGGTCCGCGGGGCCAACCGTTGCGACGGCGAGCGTCGCGACGCCGACCAATGCCGACGTGCGTCGGGCCTTCGACATCCGGCCCGCGGCTTTACTCTTCTTCGACGGTTAGAAGGGGCAGAGGGTGGAGATGATCGCGGGGGGCTGAGGATCGCCTTGAATCGCGCACCGATACTCCCTAAAACCTCGCCGAAACGACGCTGCCCTGGGCTGGCGGACGACCTTCCTCGCTCTGCCTCTCGTCTTTCCGCCGACCGTTTAATCGAATTAGAATTTTCCGAGTGCCGCGCGTAACGCGACCACCTAGCCGGGAAGGCAGCGGGCCGCCCCGCGACGGATCGAAGCGGGCCGCCGTTCGACGGCGAACGCGTCCTCGAGGATTTTCGGTGCACCCCAAGAAGCAGTTCCATGCCGGATGGAGTTAAGGGCCGGTGGTTCGTGTCTGATGGTGGGAGGGTGATCGTTTGCTCAGCCACTTCTTGGTAGAGTTGGGGAGAGTTGGTGCGCGATTGGTGAACGAGAAGGGTTACGTACATGGACTTCTCCGCGGGCTTTTCAGCTTTGTTGACGGTACGTTGTTTCAATGCGATCGTCTCGTGGACGTAGGGGTTGGTTGGTTTTTGCTCGTTGATGGTTGCCGCGTTACGAGTTTTAATAATGCGGGGATTGCGAGCAGGCTGCACCGTTGGATGTACCTGAGAATTGGAACACGATTTTGATGGCTTATTTCGATACCAGTGAGGAACTCGGCGATAGTATAATTCCCTCTAAACGTGAAGCTTGTGGAGGGCTCAAGAATGGATAGAAGAATCATCGCCATTTGCTGCTGAAAAGTGCCAATATTCCAGTGACATTAAAAAATATATCTCAAGTTCTCCGAAAGGAGAATCGCGGAGCCTAGTGCGCAGTGGCTGTGATGCAACCCTTCGAGGGTGTTTAATAATCTGTGATCGAGCAGGGAGTTAGAATTTCGAGAATGTAACGGGTTTGAAGTTTCGGAAGTGGAGGGTCAAGAATACTGCGCGAGGAAAATGCAGTCGACTTGCCAGCAACAGCAGGCCCAGCCAGGTCAGAATGGCACTTCGGCGAACAGGACCTCGTTTCTGATCGAGGACATCCTCAGCCGCGGTACCGCTCCCCCGCACTCTCATCATCAGCTTCATCATTCGCATCTGACGTCCAGCCACGGGGTGCAGCACCAGCAGTACCAACAGTTCGCCAGCTTGCTGCCTGGTTATCCATCGGCACCACCCACGGCGGCCTTCTTTTTGGGACCACTTTTTGGTAACACCGCGATGGGGGTCGGCGTGGTGCCAGGGGTCAGTGAACTTGCGGCCTTGAAGCATTGCCGTCGACGGAAAGCGCGAACTGTGAGTGGAATCTTCTTGTCACTTCTCTTCGTGTTTCTCTACTTCGGTATTCCATCGTTATTAAACGGCCATTCCGTGTTCACATTTTTTTTTTAATCGAAGATAGAAAGTTTGGTAGTCGATACCTTCGTCTTCGAACAGATTAGACTGGAGCTTAGAGTTTGTATAATTTTCGAGAAAGTGGAACAGCCTTCGGAGTTGTATCGACAGGGAAAGAGTTGCCTATCGCTTATAAGTTAATGATTATCCATCGATTCTCTGTATTTCCTTAACGCAAGATTAAATTACCTTCAATTTTAACTAAATCCTCTGGCTAGCAGTTTTACGGAATTAATTTTACATTTTTCGCGCGCAGTAAGAAAGCCACGAGTTTACATCCTGCTGGTTGGATTGCATTTAGGTGTTCAGCGATCAACAATTAGCGGGTTTGGAAGCGAGATTCGAGGTGCAGAGGTACCTGAGCACGCCGGAAAGGGTCGAGCTTGCGGCGGCACTTCACCTCTCGGAGACCCAAGTGAAAACGTGGTTCCAGAACCGACGGATGAAGCACAAGAAACAATTGAGGAAATTGAGCACCAGCGCGGGCAGCAACGGCAATCAGAATTCCAATCAGCAATGCACTGGTCAATCAGTTTCCGTCACGTCACCCGCAGGTGAGTGAAACATTTCCCCCTCCATTCTCTATCTTTTATTCGCCGAGAGCATTGGAAGCCTCCCTAATCGCAAACAATTATATTTATAAAAGTGTTGCGTCGGTTTTCACCGTGCCTAATTTTACCAGAAAAAAAAAGTGGCAAAAGGTCGTAGATAGCCAAGGAAGATAAATACTTGGATTAAAGAAAGGGTAATATATTTTTCCTTTTAATAAAACGAAGGAACTTTTGTATCGACATAATGCCCATTTCCAAGGGGAGCGAATAAGAGGAAAATTAGAAATTATTTTGGGCTTCAAGTTTGAAAGAGGAGTCTCTAAACTCGTCGATGAGAGACGCGACGCGCGTGATCGCAATTCCGGGGGATACTGTTGGTTGATAAAGCGGAAGTTAGCCTCCTATTATAAACTCGATGACGCTTAAAATTTTCACGCGTCGCCCCGCTAATGCGAGCGTTTAATTGCAATTGCAGAACCTATGCAATTTCGTATCCGCGTCACAATGCGTAATTACCGCTAAACACGTGTATCGACTTTTCGATAAACAACGGGTACGCACGCCGGGCGGCCGTGTCTCGCGTTCAATTAAGCTCGGATTAACAACGACGGATGCGCCCTGCGCCATCGAATTATTCGTAAATCAGTTTTCGTAATTCCGCGATAGAAAAATTCCGCGCGCATCGCGGCAGCGCTGATAAGTCTGCGGAAATTTGAACGTGTTAAAAGTTTCGAGCTTCGGGGGACTGGGATTATCGGGGGCAATCGAGGAGCTGAAATGGTAAATGATGCAAGTGGCAGGAGTGGAAATTTCCAGCACCCTCTTTCCAACCACAGCGACGTTGGTACTTAAACGATCTGAGCTCTATTTTGCAACAGCCCTAGAAGCTGAAATAAATTACCCTTTTCCACTAAAGAAACAATTTTTCGTTCCTTTGGCACTTGCATCGTTTATATTTAACCCTCGGTTATCCCACCTATTTTCCTCACACTGTGTCGATTTGATTCACGCCAATTTTCAATCAGCTGTTTTTTTAAAAACTATCTGTTAAATTAAGTAGCAAAAATTCTGAGATAAAGTTTGGACATTGTAGAACATACGTTGATAGTTGAAAATTAACAATTAAAGTATCATCAGGATTAACAGTAGTGCCATTCGCAATGTTATCTCAAAGATATTTTACCTCAAAGTCAAATTGTGGGCCATTTTGATCCAGTGTGACAACCGAGGGCTAATGGCGCATTAAATTTCATTTTTCTGATCCCTACTTGATATATAAAAGTGAAACGTTGTCTGTTTGTTTGTCTGCCCTTCTTTCACGCCTAAATGGCTGAACGGATTTCAATGAAATTTTGAATATATATTAGGGGAGAGTTGCCAATATCGTACTGGTCACCTAAATCGTACGTCATCAATTTCTCAGTAATTAATGAATGTAAACGACATCTGATAAAAAACATATCAAGTAAATGCGAAATAAGAAATAGAAACAAAACCTTTTGAGCTTACACTCTATTTTGTGCGTGTTATAAACATTTAAAAAAATCAGGTATGAATGATGTAACTTTTTGCCAGTTTATTTTAGCTGATGATAATCAAACAATGCAATTTTGTCCTGTATTTTGGTATTTTTCTAAAAGTGGGTTTAATGTAGAATATTTTACATTCATTTTAAGTACATATTACATTCATTATAAAGTTTAAATTGATATTTATAAATAAATTGATCATGTTTCCTAAATCGTACCACTCCAATCGTACCAGTAGGATTTGACAACTCGTATGTTATATAGGTTATGTACATATATCATATACATAGATTATTGCGGCCTGTGTGTAATCCATATACATATGTATATATAACTATATAATAATCATTACTTTACGTTGAATATTTTCTTCTGTATTTGTTATTGATACTATTTTTAGTGGAGGTACGATTTTGGAAACCGAGGGGTACGATTTAGGAGACCGGTTGCCTAAATCGTACCTTTTACAGTATGTGACAAAAAGATTAATAACAAATTAATTTGTTCCGAACAAAAGGTTAAGCATATAATAGCAGGTGCCTAAAAGATCAAGCTACAATATCCAATAGTCATTTGCGTTCAAATTAGTACCAAATATGAAATATAACGTAAAATGTCTTAAGTGGTACGATATAGGCAACCCTCCCCTACGTACGTCCTAAATTAGATTATAGGCTATTTTTTTAGGCTTTTTTATTTTGGAAATATCATAAATAATTCCCTGGTGAAGCCGGGTAACGGGTCAGCTAGTTTCAAATAAATCAAGTTGACCAACACCTGATACAAAATACTTAACGACCACTCCAATCGTGGATACTAGTCGACGTCACCAAACCCTAGAACTATTAATCCTTCGTTAACAATTTTTGAACGAGTGCCATTCTCATCCAAAGAAACCAATTATTATGAAAAAAATTATGGGTCAATTTCAAGGTCTCTAGAATGTATTCCAATAATTTTTTGATTGAAATTTTATCACAGTTTTTGTAAAATAATTCTAGATTACCACATGTCGAGAAAAAACAAAGAAAATCTTAAAAAAATTGTAACTTTTACAAAGTTCAGTATTAGAAGCTAAAATTCTACAGAGTTGTTACTTGGATATAATATTTTGAGAGAAAAAATAGTTTGTAAGTCGGCTTTGAAAATAAAAAGGTATTTATTTTGCATATAGAAGGTTCAGAGCGTCAAAATCAACTTATGGGTGGCTCACACCCAGATAGTCAACGAAGGGTTAAGAATAAGTGGTAACAAACGTTTCTTATACTCCTCTCGATCGAAACGATCCCTAACGTCGTAATCTCCCGAGTTAAATAACGAAGCAATTAGTTCCCAGACCGTTTCCTACACGGCGAGCCGCGCGTAAAAGGTACTTTAATCCCTGAATGGAGGTGAATTATTTTCAATCCCACCTCGGATAATCGCTGGCCAAGTTAGAGCATGCGCGCACGCGGACGCGCGCGCGAGCGCGAAAGTAATAATCGCGGAAAGTAGATCGCGGCTTGTATGTCGCAATTAAATCGTTATTAGTATAAACTTCGTAATTGCGATTATCAATTAGCCATTCGAGCGCGGCCACCGTCGGAATTTCCGGTCCACGTCAAATAGTTCCCTGTTATCATGGCTAATGGACCATATAATGCCACCAAAATTCGGCTGACAATAAATTACGCAACTTTAGTTAACTAACCCCAGACCGTAACCGAGGCTACCAGCAACTATAATGATCAACTAGAGTTCCCTGGATAATGATCCTTCCTTCTCCTACGATTCCCCGCAATCTGTAATGCCGTTTAACGATGTTATCGCTTGTTTAATTATCTTAATAAGCGCCGGGGGCCTCGAGAGAGAGAGAGGCGATTATTAAGAAGGGAACTACTTAATAGAGAATAGAGCGAACAATGGTTGTTGGGGGATGGAAACGAAACAGCGGATCCGTCGCGTTGGAAGTGTTAATCGTGGTCGGAATTTTTACCATCCTTGGCGTTACGAGAGACTAATCGGCCGGCGAGGTTCGGCAAGGCCCTCGAATGAAAATTTCGTGCAAAATCGCTTGATCCCATCAGCCACCGACATCGGGTTACGACGAATTTTCGCGATAAATTTCAACGTCGAAACTCGATTATCATCCCCCGCCCCTCCTGCCCACCGCGATATCGTATCTTTCAGATGGGAGGGTGGGTTTATTTTTTCTTTTAAAAATTAACACTTTTACAGCGACGGTGCCGGCGTGACGCTTTGATTCGCGTTCAGAGTCGAACGGAAACTATTCTCTTTATGTCGAAACGATGCTAAATGTGTTTTATTAGTCGGGTCTGGGCAGGGGTGGTTTTTATATAGGCTAAGCAGGCTGAAGCCTAGGGCAGCAAATTTTGAGCGAAAGAAATTGGAAAAGGTTTTAACACAGAGGCGTGAGATACTTTTAAGAAGAATTCACTTGTTTTTCTAGTAGCAAATTAGATATTCCTCATATGTGAGTTGCCATATTGAATTGATTTTCTAATTGTCTCGGCTCTTTTAAATTAAAATATTCGATGATATTTCACACAAAGGGTGGCAGACGCTTGTTAACCTAGGGGTGCTAAATCTCCAAATCCGCCCCTGGGTCTGGGCAACTTTAAACTCGCCCAAGGAGAATTTCTTCGGAAGAAAGAGGGTGTCCGATTTCCTATGTCTTTAATAATGGCTAGTGTTCCTGATTTCTCGATATTTTTTCTTTCTCGAGAAATTAGAAATCAGATCGTACTTTTTGAGAATTCTCGAGAAATTGAAAAAAATATTACAAAATTTATATTTTTGGAATAATGTTGACAATATTTATCACGAACATAAGAAAACTTTAACTGAAAAAACAGATATTAAATATAATTCATAAATTTATTTATTTAATACAAAATTTGTGCAAAGCGAAACATTACTTTCTTGTTTTAAAATAGTTTTTTAATCTATTTCCTTTCTTTTTTGTGATAAATATGGATATTAAATGAAAAAAAACGCGTCTTTTGAATTTTTTGAAGAGATTCTGGATTACCTATGCAAAAATTGTATAAAGAATACAATAGTTTTGTCTCTTCTTTCCGATATTTCTGCTTTAATAGCTACAAGAAACTCATTATTTATTTCAGTAGGCATACCATTTTTCTAAACTGTTAAATAGGAATTTAAGAACATCTTCACCAGTCAATAATGTCGAATCTTCTTTACTGAAATTTTCTATTGTAATTCATATAAGTTCTAATGTTACTAATAAGATTTATTATAAATTGTAGATTTGTTTATACGTTCGCGATTTCATAGACTTAAGTTTCTCGAGAAATAAGAAATAAGCAATTATAAATTTTCTCAAGAAGAAACACTAATAAAGCATTCTGTAATTTTTGGCGATGATATAAAACTCAGGGTATACCTACAATATTAGTCGAAAGAGAGTTTAAACTGTAAAGGGTCAGGAAAATAATCTTAAAGTTTAAATCCTATAATATTATATTATTGGGGGGTTACTAGAATAATACAGTACGTAGCAAAAATTCCCGGACTCTGAGCTCAATAATTTATTGTGGTGGAATTAATATACCTAAGAATGATTATTTTACAGTGGATGCTACAAGTGTCCACCGCTTTATTGAAGCCATAAGTTCACCCCATCCGACCGCAGTAAATTATTTATTAAACTCAGAGTTCGGGAACTTTTGATACACGATTTCGATTTTGACACCTGAAACCCAGTGTCCAAATTTTTAGTCCAAGTTATTTAGACGTATAGAAGCATGAGTTTTAAACTTCCTTTCGACCACCACTGTAGATGATTTAATGTACATATCGATGGTTTAATGTAGGAATATTGTGTGTCTACTTTTAGCGTTTTTAACCCTTCGTTGACACTCTGGGTGTGAGCCACCCATAAGCTGATTCTGACGCTCTGTACCTTCTATATGCAAAATAAATACATTTCTCCAAAGCCGATTTACAAACTATTTTTTCTCTCAAAATATTATATCCGAACAACAACTCTGTAGATTTTCAGCTTCTAATATTGAAATTTGTAAAAGTCACAATTTTTTAAAGATTTTCTTCGTTTTTTTTTTCTCGACACGTGGTGACCTAGACTTTTTTTTACAAAAATTGTGATAAAATTTCCATAAAAAACCTGTTGGAATACATTCTAGAGACCTTGAAATTGACCCATGATTTTTTTCACAATAATTGGATTCTTCAGATGAGAATGGCAGTCGTTCAAAAATTGTTCTGGGTGTGAGCCACCCAGGTGTGTTAAAGTTGATCGAGAAAGGAGGTGTGTCAACGAAGGGTTAAGAGCAAATAGGTTTAAACATGTAATGGTACAAAAATATTACTTATGAAAAATTTATGAAGCAGATATAAATGTGATTTTTATACAGCATAAGGAAACAGTGAAGAACTAGGTATTTGTTGCATATAAAAACTGAAATTTCACAAAAAGTGGACATACAATATTCGTGCACTAAGCCATCGATATTATAAAGAATTTCGAACACCAGACTGTCAGAGTGCAATGGCAGAAACCGTTCGTTGATAGAATTTCTTGCAAGGGCTGCAATACTGTCGCGTTCAAGTATGAATAAACAGCGTTGAAGAAGGGGTAACGGCATTACAGAAATAGAGTATGGATAGAGCAGTAATTGGTGATAACTGCGCCGCTTTGTACACTCACAGAGCTGCACTATAAAATGGCGCACGATCGACGCTCGCGTAGTATAGTAAATGGTACGATCTGCGACCAATTGAATATTGCTTCTGGCACGTGTGTACGGTTGAGTCGATTAAAACCTGCAACGTGACGCTCAGAAACAAAAGTACACTGGTGCTTCTCGATCGCATGTCCACTGTCAGCTAAAGTAGCGCTGAAAAAGAGCGAAACGAGGCTCTGATTGTGTGGGGGTAGGTTCGAATGAAACGTGGGTAGCCGAAAAATTCAGGGGAAACTAAACGTTAGTCTATAATAGAACTGTCTGCCTGCTCTTTCGCATTCCCTCTACGAAAGCTGTACTTTTTTAAACCGATATACTTTTCAAAGATTAAAAAGAAATCCAACTTTAATAAGGGATGCTCAGGACGCAACGTCATTTATAGTCATCTGGTTTGTCATTTTTTTGCTTATTGGATTAGGATCCATGTTTGTAGTCCAGATCCATTCTCAATCGTGTGTTTTTTGACTGTGTGTTGGTTACTCTACCTCATTTTATTTGTATCAGTTTTAGTTTAGTTCGTAGTTTTATGTAGTTGATGATTAGGCTTATTAATAGTATTGAAACTGCAGCCTCACCTTTACTCTAGTTATTTACTAAGGTCGAAGCCAAATATATTGGCCGGTGAATTCGTTTTCGCGAACAGCGATCGAGGAGAAATCAGCCACAACCATCTGACGATCGTGGATTTGTCAGTTGGAGTTGCAAGACCCCCGAAGGGTATGGTGGGGTAACGGGAACGCTGCTCGACTCCGCCTGAACCTTGCCGTTTGGCTGTTATTTATTCTTAACGTAATAGTTGTGTGCATTACGAAGCTATGCGTAGACCAATACGAGATCAAGCTATCGAGAAAGAATCAATGATCTGACCAATAAAGCTCCTGAATTTTTTCGAAGCTAACGCACACCTATTCTGATGTGTGTATTTCTACGCTGAGAGCTCGGTTTAGCCTACACGCCAGAAGCTTGGCACTATCCCCACCACTTCTGGCTCACTCTTGTTCTGCGAAGGCGAGAGCGAGATGGAACGAGAGCGAGTCAGAAAACATTGAGAAAAGGAGCATCGAGGCAGGCAAACTGTGTGGTACGAGAATGCCCCTCACGAAACTCATCGGCCAATATATATGGTTTCGACTTTAGTAGTTTAAAGTTCCCGACGTTGCCCGGGTTATATATATATTTTTTCGGTGAAGGGGAGGGAGTTTTTAAAAAGATTTCTTAGCGACCATTTAAGGGCTAAAAGGAATCTACCTACTTTTTAACCGACTTCAAAAAGGAGGAGGTTATAGATTCGACCCGTTTGTATTTTTAACCGACTTCAAAAAGGAGGTTATTTTTTTTATTTTTTTTTTATGTTTGTCCCCGCATAGCTCCTCAGCACATGGACCGATCTTGATAATCTTTTTTTTATTCGAAAGAGGGCGATGCCTCGGTGGTCCCACCCTACATTGCATCAACATTGGCCCAATATTTTGCCACTTCTGGTTAATAATAAAGACTATTGTCACCTAATTATTATTATTTTATAATAATTCTCCTCAGCATGTTGTGTTAATATATATAAAACTAAAAAGTTAAAAATAAAAAAATTTTAAAAAAAATTAAAACCGACTTCAACAAAATAAAATTGCAGTAAAAGGTAAAAAAATAATTTTTTTCCCTTATTTAATCTACGACTCTCGTATTTTACAAGTCGGTGCCTCATCATTTGCACTGTGTAAATCTGGCGCCGTCTTACAAAATATGAAAGTCGTAGATTAAATGGAAAAAATTATTTTTTACTTTTTAGTGCAATTTTATTTTTTTGAAGTCAGTTTTAATTTTCATGGTCATAGGATCAGAGGTTCCAGAGAAATCGCGATGAGTCAGTGAGTGAGTGACGAGTATTCGGATTTTATATATACAGATAGATTATTTAAAAAAATAAAAACGTTAAAACCTTCTTCTTGTCAAGACGAACAAAGTGATGTAACACACTTGTGACTACAGTCAATATTTATTAAGAAAACGTATTTCAAAGTACTTACGCAATTTTAAATTTATATAATTATTTATTATATTTATTTATTTACTGTTTACTATTACTCATCTATATGCAGTGGCGCACACAGAGGGGCAGAGGGGGGGGGGGTAAGTGGCCCTAATACCCCTAAAGAAGGGTCTTTGTAAAAAGAGACGAAAAGTGGATTTTATTCTTTAAATAAATTTTTATCAGACGCTTCATTTAATTCTCCATGAGTACTAAACATGTAATAACAATTTAACCAGATAAGTATAATTTATAACACAAACATCAAACGTCCAGGATTCGCTCGACCATTTTGAAGCGCACATTTCACAGAAGAACCTCCGCGCAACACTGTGCCACATTTTTCACAACATATCACTCTACCTTCTATGCTTTCGTGATTGTCAGGCAATCAACCAAGCCCGTACGTTTGCACGGCTAACAGAATGCGAATTGATGTCCTCGATGCTGCGTATATTTCTACAATATCAATTAGCTTTACCCTCTGACCATCGAAACGAATGGGGGAAAAAACTATATCTGATTGGCCCAACAGCAACAGTGCCCCAAAAAACTGTTCAACAATCAGCAAAGTTTCCCAGAGAGCTCGTCTATGCGCACAATATCGTTTCGAAATTACCAATCGATTCGACCGCCGTATTTTTCCCCGCGCGCGGCGAGCGTTGGCTTTCCCAAATGATCAGCCGAGCCCTAGCCGTGGAGGGCACGGTCTTCGAGTCATCCCCCCGTGTCGCGCATCTACTCGTAACCTTCGCCGTAAGTTCCTCGTCTCTCTGGCCAAGATGGCTCCGCTCGGTAGGAAGGGCTAACGAAGTTAGTAGACATCTCCTTGGCAGCCGGGAAGAAGGGTGGCCGGAGGGGGGTGGAAAGCACGTAGAAGATGAGACCGCCTCGCCGTCTAGAGACTCCGACGGATACCGTCTAAGGAACCCAAGGAGAGTTACGGCACCCCTCGACCCTCCCCTCTCCCTTCGTCCTTTCGTTGCTTCCACGAACCACCCCTCCGCCCCTGGCCTTGCTCCGAACTCTCCTCCCCGCCCCCCCCCCCCCCCGTTTCTTACCTCTTGTCTTCTCGATTCGGTCTTCGAGAAAATTAGTCAATTATCGGCTAAGTGCTCGGCCAGACCTACATTCGTGATTGCTCGCCGCACCGAGGCCTGCCGAGGACCCGCGCTTGTATATCGGCATAGATACGACCCAATTCAATCGGCGGATTTCACCGTCCACTCGGGAACAGATCCTTCGAATGCGGATTTTCATTTGCCACTCGGGCTGATCTGCTAATGAGCCGCTCGGGGGTGGGATTGTGGTTCACAATGGCGGGTAAAGGAAAGTTGGAAAGCGATCCGCGGATAGCGGCGGTGGTAAAGTGGAGTAGAAACGAGGGATTGAGTGACGGGGTGTGAGTGAAATGATAGGTAATCGAGAAAGGAAAAATGGGGATGAAGCAGTCTTGTGGCGGGAGTTTGGAGGGCTGGAACTTTACGTGTTAGGAGGAACTTTAAACTGAATTTTATGTAGAGAGGATGTACATGGGTTTTAGAAGAGACAATTATACTGGATAATAGAGGTAAATTTCTGGGATGAAGGGTCGTGATTTTCCACTTGCTCTGGAATCTCCAGGTAAGATTCAATTTAAAGTTCTCCGTCCCGCTCGCAGAGCTGTTAAAATTCTGTCGACCTAGGTATCTGCAATTTCGACGTGTAACTCGAGGTGTGCATTCTGGTTTACTCTGCGGTAAAATTTCCCTCGTTCCCCGCTGCTTTTGCGCTGCTCGTTACACGGGACGTTGAAGCTCGAAATTATTGCAACTTCTGAGTATTGATTATGGGCGCTTAATACGGTAGAGATATGAATATTTCCAAGTAGATTAGGCACACAGAGATCACGTAGGGTAAACTGTACAATGATTGGCACCGTAAGCGGAAATTCCAATTGGAATGTCTATATATTTTTTGTGAAGTTCTTATGTGGTCTTAATTTTCAGTTATTATCAATGATTATGGATTTTTCATTAAAATAAAACACCTCGAGTACCTATTAAGCCTTTTATTTTAAAAATATTCAACGAAAAACAAAAATAGGCATAAAAATACAATCATTGGCACCCTAAAATTTGAGATTATATAGAAAAATATATGTAGTGAAAAACGAAGTTTAAAGTGTTTAAAAAGACTATTTCATTCACTATTAAATACCTACAACACTTAGTAAATCTGCAATTCAATCCATTACTTAGTTATAAAGCGACAAAATATACTTACCCATCCCTTAACAAAATTTTAAGAAAACGCCTAAAAGTCGGCCCTTTGTCCCACTTTGTGGTGTTTGCCAGATGTAAAATGTGTAGTTCAACTACTGGGCTTTGCAGTGTTGTAGTGAAAGAAAAATAAGAAATTGTAAAAAAAGTACTTTCTAAGCTTGCACTTCTTAATATTTGGCTTTTTAATCAGGAGTGCCAATGATTAGTGCAATGCCAGCATTAGTGCAGTTTACCTTAAGTTTAAAAATCGAGGAGCTTAAACGTCCCTAACTGGTAATTAAAAAACAAATATGCAGACGTGTGTGTACAGGAATAAGGAAACACAGAAATCAAAAGAAACGTATAAGAATATTTCCAAGTAGATTAGAGATAAGAATAAAGCTCGAAGCTTAAACGTCTCCAAATAGTAATTAAAACACAAATCCCTATGCAGATATATGTGTACAGAAATAAGGAAACACAGAAATCAAAAGAGTTGTACCTATAAGAATATTTCCAAGTAGATTAGAGATACCTAAAACCTCAAAGATCGCGAACCCCTCGAAATAATAACTAACGAAGCTGCGACGAAATTGTTCACAGAACGGCCTGTGGACTTCTCGCTGAGCGGCGGCCGGGAGTCACGAGCGAGCAGCGACGCTGCAGTGGACTCCGACGACGACGAAATCGACGTCCTCGGCGACGAGACACCGTCGCCGACGCGAGCGGCCAACATCCACGTCTCCAGACGCGGTGGCTCGCCAGCGAGTTTTCACCAGACGACGCACCCGCATTCGGTCACCCTGTCTCATCAACCGCAACACGGGCAAACCATCCAACGCCAACATCGCTGAAATGAAGCGCTCAGAGCGTCCTCCTCTTTCGACGATCGCACGGTCAACTTAACCGAGGGATGCATTCGAACGTCCATTCAGGAACGACTAAGTTGAATGGTCTTCGACTGGACGCTTGGAAGGTCCACGGATGGAGGAAGCATTTCGCTTATTTCGCTTCGACGACGGGCGAAATGCAGGGAGAAGCGTCCGGGAGCCATTTGAATTGCGTCGAAGGCTCTAGGGATGAAATTGCTGTGACAAAATTCAGGATTATGGAAATTCTTTGTGCAATCGAACGGCCTTTATGTTCGTCGTTTACTAGTGACTTTCGTGCGGGGACAACAAACGGCAGCGTGTTCTTTAAAGGTTTCCGGAGACTACTAGACAAAGCTGCTTGAGAAAGGAAGGTTGCTTAGGAAGAAATGGTTCCTTGATGATTGAACATTTGAAGGAACGTCGTCGCCCCCGCTGCAACGTAATTTCTAGTGACCTTGTGAAAAGCAGAAGTGCAAGGGAAACGCGCACGCCCTTATTTTCTTTCGTTGCCAAAGAATCAGTGATCGGTGGAAGCGACGATGAAGACAGTGTCCATCCAGATTTCAGTGTCCGAAGACTCTCGTGGTTGGGCCAGTGACGATGCTATTGGAAATACGAAGGGGAACGGTGTAAAATAAGAGAAATGCCAGAGACTATGCAAGCGAGGGAAAAGAATGTAGAAAGTGTAAACGTGTAAATGACTCCGGTAATCGATCTCTCGCGACACTTTTTATAGCAAAAGAAAAACGCCGTAATAAAGCTAGTCGGTTACGTGTCACTTTTTATAGCGAAGTAGAAAGTTAGCTTGTGGTTCAAGTTGGGATTAAAATGTCACCATGTAACGCGGTGTGTTCTCTTTTACCTTCCTTCGCGCGTCTCGTTCACTAAAGAGATAATAATAATAATAATTCACAGGGGATAATAATTCCCGTGCAATTTATCATATAATAATAGCAGTTTGCTCCTGACAGTACGATATCATGCATTTTAGATTCAAATATTTTTAGATATATTTCGCTTTTCTATTCCCTTTTTTTCTAAGGATGTATTGGACCTATCTTGAAAATAGTACCAAGTTAATGAAAATTTGTAAGATTGTTCTTTCTAATCTTCCTGATGTGCTCCAAAAATTGTAAACGAATTCTCACTGATTTTACACGCGTACTCTTCTATGGAAAGAGACGATCTTGACAGATAAAACAGCTGAAAGAATGTTGAAGAAATGGTACCAATGTTTTCAATTTTTTTTTACATGTAGTATATGGGTAGATGAAAATATCTGCCGAGTTTCAATTGTTTTCGCTACACCGTTTTAAAGAAATAAATTATAACTTGAGAAAATTGTGAATTCAGGGCATTTTCACTGCCAAACAGTTTAGCAAATAATGCTTGAGAAAGCATTTGTAAAGTGAAAAATACCTTCCTAGGATTAAAAATAAGACTCCAGCTGTCGTTCGAGTTCCTTGCATCTAGATTTACTATGCGTAAGACGTAGATATTCAAGTACATATTTCAAATTTCATACACTTTTGTCTAATATTGTACGTCCGATACATCCTTAAGCGAACTAAAGAGTCCTTGTAGAAAACACTGTGGGTGCCAAAAATAAAATTTTATACTTTAATAGTATTACCGTTGGCACGTATAAGATTTTTTTTCTTAATTCTGGCACTTACAGTGTTTTCTACAAGGACTCTTTGATTCTATAAACTTTCACTATTCAGTGTGAAAATTAATTACGAAAGAAACGCCGAGCAATCGTGGCACATTTTTACGTTATAGATCTCCATTGTCGGCAGAGAAGCATCTCGATTGACATTTTATAGCGTCTCGGTTCAGGAACGACCACCGAGCCTTTCGCGCAACATTACCATCCCGCTAATTGGCAACGTGACATTTTCCTGCCGGTCGTTTGGGACATTATGGAGGCTCGAATTCGTTCGCGAGTCAGAGAAAGGCAGGCAATTAATCTCGGCTTAATTTCGAAGCAACTGGAAGGAACGACCCTTTCAGCTGCTGAATCGTGAATCACACTGCCATCGAGTCAAACTTTCTTGCAACGTCCCTGGATAATTTCCACAGCGATTCAAAGGGTATACACGCCTACGCGATCCAACAACTATACAGTAATTCCAATATAAACAACATTTACCATACATTTTTTCATCTAATCCTCTGAATTAAGTGAAATCTCCTCTGGATAAGGATATACCCATTGAAGCTAATTTTTAAAAATTTAGCATATCATAGCAAAGCATAGCATAGGATAGCTTAGCTTCCAGGTGGATCCCCGTCTTAAAAAGAACAGGGGGCAGAGTATGGGAGATGGTACAGATCTCCCACGGAGCTGATATGTGTGCAGAGCCCTTCAGAATGGAACAGTTTCCACTTGTCCGCATTATTTACCGACACTGAAACAAAGTGGCAATTCACCTTGAACCGCCACGAAACTGATGTGTCTGCATAGACCTAAATCGTTCTGAAGAAAAATTCAAAGCTGGAGGGGTTGCTAACCACAGACATTCACTTCGTCCACTTCCTAACCAGCCGTGCCCTAACAATAATCTCGCAGAGCCTAACCAAAAGCAACTACGTCGGGGGTGGGCGAGTCAGGCTCGTACGTTCGACGTTTAATCGTTTAAAATCGACGTCGACGAAGGACAGCTTACCTATTAAGCGCGGACGTCTTTGCTACCTGTTGCCGAAGGTTAGGAGCAGAGGCGAGGTATCGTGTCTGGAAAGAAAGGGATATTGCGAGCTGACAGGCAGAGCAGCGTTTTCGGTTCAAGCACGGCCATAGGCGGAGCCTGCGGAGCACGTCGTGCTTCCAGTTGGGGTGAATCCTAATACCCAGATAATGGGAAGTAATTGCGAGGGATCAGAACGAGCGGAGCCACTCTCTCTCTCTCCGGGCTCAGGAGCGTGTATAGGAGAGAGGGTGGAGGTGTCGGCGTTCTCATCCCCTTGCGGACGCTCGAGATCCGTGGGGGTGGATGAAAAGGACGGTCCAACGGACGCGCGTACGCAACCACCCACACAGCTGCACGCACACGCTGGCCAGGGGGACGAGGGGGGGGGGGAGGAGGAGGAGGCAAGAGTGACTGAGAGGGACGGAGGTCTACATATAATCATATTATCGAGGCGAAATCACGGCGCACATTCTCAAATGCACCACCGTATGCCGGTGTTTTGCGACGAAAAACGTGCACGCGCATCCTTCCACGTTCCATGCGCGGCCGTGGTTCTATTACCGTCGAGAACGCTGGGTCGAGGATGCTTGGGGGGTGGGGGTGGGGGGGGGAGCATTTAGAGAGACGTCAAGGAAAAATGAAAATAGTCCGCTGCTGTTTGCGGATCGATGACGATTCGTGGGGCAGGGAAATGTGCGATTAACGAGCTCCTAGGCAAATGGCTCACCTCAGTGGCGCACGCAGGATTTAATCTCGGGGCGAGTTGAACGGATAAAAAAAATGTTTTTAATGGAAATTGAAGAAAATTCGTTGGGTGATTAGAAAAATTTATTCAGAGAATAAAATTCAGCTTCCTTTTCTTCTTACAACGACCCTCCTTTGGGGTTGCCAGAGCGCCGCTGGTTTACCTTTCGTATAGAAATCATTGGTGGCAAGGGAAACTGTCATTTATTACATCGATCTGTTATAGAATATTTTCTTTAATTAGTATTATTTAAGGAACTGGAAGCGGGATAAGTGCAGGCGAGAAAGCACATTGTGATTTTTATATAACTATTTTCACCCAACGCACAGTGTTTCGCGTACATGGGCGTTCGGAATAAAACTCTTAGCTTCTGAACTAATCAGTTTTCGACTTAAATACACTAATACTTTTTTAAAGAGAATATAAATATGCATCGATAGGTGTATAAAAAATATGCAGTTCCATTTAAAAAAAATGAGGTGATTTTGATTTTTTATCGAATAAAAAGTTTTTTATTAATTTTTACTTTTGCAATTTGTTGTCAACTGAATACTGACTCACTTTTGTTTGAAATTTTTTTTCATCAGTTTCGCAGAAATACCTGAAAACCGTTGCGATCGTTTTACATATATGGATTTGGGAGACAAATATCATAACTTCGTATACATTCAAAATTTTACTTCTATTTGGTTTGTAATTTTCATTACATAGTATGTAAAATATAAAAAATAACATAAAAATGAAAACATTAATAAAAAAATTAAATAACAATATAAATAATAATAAAATGGAAAAATTTCTTTGTCATATTAAATCCGAATCGGACTCGGAGCATGTGTCTGGGTTTGTATCTGACGATTCGCAATAATTTGAATTGTCTACTATCAAGTATTTCATTATGTCTGAGGCGCCTGAGCGGTGAACGTCTTAATGATTTCGGCTATTTTTTCCGTTTCGGGCAAATTCGGGCAGTTGAAATTGATGCTAATATAAAGTTTAATGCTCCCTCAATTAATATACAAAAAATGACGGAGGTACCTTTTGGTACTTTTTTTAAAACTCAAGTCAAAGATGATAAACATTTAACATAAAAAATTGGGACAAATTGTTGATATTGCAAAAAAGTTTTCTGGCAGTTGGGAAGGTCATATAATACTAAACATAACTTATAAAAATCAAATTAATCAGATAAACATTCGTCAAATAGCGTATGTAAAACGATCGCAACGGTTTTCAGGTATTTCTGCGAAACTGATGAAAAAAAATTTCAAACAAAAGTGAGTCAGTGGACAAAAAATTGCAAAAGTAAAAATTAATAAAAAACTTTTTATTCGATAAAAAATCAAAATCACCTCATTTTTTTTAATGGAACTGCATATTTTTTATACACCTATCGATGCATCTTTATATTCTCTTTAACGTGTTTGAAGAAATGCACCGCAAAATTGGAATAAATTTCAAGCATCATTTTTGACAACAAATTGGTAAATTCGGCAAAAATTATGGGTAACATTAAAACCTACGTTCCTTTATTAACATTTTAAGATACAAGAATTTGTGAATCGAACACTTTAGATTCTTGACTTATTAGCATTACGCGAAACACTGTGCGACGGTTTAAGCTTGAACTTCAGATCTACCTGCCCCGCAACATTTCCAGGAAATTTGCTTCTCGCAACTTTAACTTTTTTTCAGAGCAGGATAAATGACCCTGTTTAACTAGAATTTTTGTCTACTTTAGAGAAAATAAAAGTTCCTTATTTACACGAAAATGTATGGAATAAAAGTTTCGGTTAATACACTGCATTTTATAACAGTATTCTCGGAACGAACAGAATAATAGTCATAAAATTACATGTTATCTCGTAGTTCATTGAAAATTCTAACAGTTTCATTGGACCTCTGGTAGGTGCAGCTTCGAGGTTTCCGTCAAGAGATTTAACAGTTTTCTGGAAGATAAGGTTTCCAGACCTCCCGTCTCTCAAGCTGTAAACAATTTGGGACTCCCGCAGCTTTTGCGATCTCAATGGCTCCCTTCTATAGACGCATTAAGGAGCAAAGAGCGCGACAGTGTCGGGGAGCGCGCGAAAGGGTGAGGACAGAGAAAAGAGCAAGTATCTCGCGGAATAATCGGATGGCGGGAGGCCCCATTTATGATGTTTATTAGATTCCGTTAAGACGCCTATTATTACGGTACGTAAATAAAGGGGGGGGGGGGAAAGTAGCGGCGCCCCGTGCTGCGCAGAGGGGTGGCAGGAATGCGGCGAAAATAATGAAATAAAGGACAATGAAGTGGCAGGTACAATAGCCAATGGGACTTACGACGTACGAGACCCAGCAAGGCGGTGCGGCACAGAGGTGGCTGGAAAACGGAGGCTGCAGCCGAGGGGGGTAGCCGTGGCGGGCTAAATGCAGTGGGCGTGTTCCCATTACTTTCATTATTTTCTGTCATAGGGGTTCGGCACCGATATGCGCGGCAGAGGGTGCTGCACCAAGGCTGGTAAACCGGCCAGAGGGCAACTCGAGATCCTACCTGCTCGACGCCAGTCCTGCGTCCAGGCGACGCGAACAAACATGAGGTGAACCTTAACGTTAATTAGACAGACTGCCTCGGAATGATTAAAGGATCAGGCTACTCAGGCGACTTTAATCGCTCGCCGCGGTATCGGTCGCTTCAAAAGGGGGTTTAATTATAACTAGGGAATACAATCCCGGGACAGAGCTATTCCACAGTCAAAACGAATAGGTGAAAAAATTACTTTCACCGAGTCTCTTCAAAATTACAGCATTTGTCGAGAACCTTGCAAAAACAAAGTATACTGAAAAGTAATAGGAAAAATAATAGGAATGTCTGCTCACCATATTGCTAATCTTTTATATGAATTCCTATTATTTTTCTCGAGAATACCGAAAACACTGAACGAAAAGTTTGTTTTGTCGCATCGTATATAAATACTTTCCTACGCTAGGCGATTGTTTTGTAAACGCGTGCGTGCGGACTGACCATGGGATCCGTGCAGTTCCAAGCGGTGTGCACTATCCTAAGTTTTATTTTTTTTGTTGACTGTTCCCAAAATCTCTCCACTTTTTTGAAAAATGCATTTAATAGCTGAAGGCTCAACGAATCGAATGGTACTTTTTTCAAGCCGGGCCGTGGGTGGGAACGACGTCAAATCGCGATTTGAAACTTTGACATCGATTACTGTCAAGTTTATTAACAATAAACAAAATATTCTATACACGGGTTGAGAAAGCATTCCTTCAGCTTTAAAATGAGCCCAAGACGGAGGCATTATCTTTAAAAATGACCGAGATATTACAGTTTAAGTGATGACGCGTCAGCCGATTTTCTTCCAATTTTTAAAACTTTAACATTAAATATTTCGAAATCTATTTGACATAGGCCTTTAAAATTCAGTATACTTTGTTTTTGCAAGGTTATCGACAAACGCTGTAATTTTGAAGAGAATCGGTGAAACTAAATTTTTCACCTATTCGTTTTGACTGTGGAATCGCTCGATAGCGGCTGTTTTTTTTATATAACTGATCCCAAGAATTTCGGGATTTTTTAAAATTGTGAATACTTTATGAACAGCTGAGAAATATAAAAATAAACAGAATAAATAAGCATAGTCATTTCATAATAATAGTAATGATTTATTTAAATAATAATATTATAGATAGAAAATGATAGATCTAATTAAAAGAAGTAACTTTTGTCTTGAAACATTTTTTCTATCTCTTACAACTCGCGAGTTATAACACAAAATCGGAAAATAGTCGAATTTTTGGGGGTTAATTTTATTTCGCCCTCTTCGAGTGAATTTGGGCGGCAAAGAAAAATTGCGTTGTAATCCGGAGAAAATCCCCTACATATTCACAATGTTTCAGAATTTCTTGAATTTCCGGTTCCGGGATCTTCCCTTGTAAGTTGCATATAACTAATTAAAGTATATTAGATCTTAAAATGATATTCTCACCTTTCGATATTTTAAAATCGTGCGTGTTGCGAAGCGCAACTTGTCTGAACACGTAAAGACGAAACATTGTATGTAGATATGTATCTATTTTAGATGCTTTGCTATTTTTTCGGTTGCATTTCTAAAAATCATCATAATGATTTACTGATAGGGTAAACTGTACAATGATTGGCACCCTAAGCGGAATTCCCAATTGGAATGTCTATATTTTTTTGTGAAGTTTTTATATGGTTTTAATTTTCAGTTATTATAAATGATTATAGATTTTTCATTAAAATGAAACACCTTGAGTACCTATTAAGCCTTTTATTTTAAAAATATTCAACGAAAAATAAAAATACGCATAAAAGTACAATCATTGGCACCCTAAAATTTGAGATTATATAGAAAAGCATACATATGTAGTGAAAAACCAAGTTTAAAGTGTTCAAACAGACTATTTCAGCAACTATTAAATACCTACAACACTTAGTAAATCTGCATTTCAATCCATTACTTAGTTATAAAGCGACAAAATATACTTACCCACCCCTTAACAAAATTTTGTAGAAAATGTGTAATAAAATGTGTAGTTCAACTACTAAGCTTTGCAGTGTTGTAGTGAAAGAAAAATAAGAAATTGTAAAAAAAGTACTTTCTAAGCTTGTGCTTCTTATTATTTGGCTTTTTAATCAGGAGTGCCAATGATTAGTGCAGTTTACCCTATTACCTACTTATTCAGAACTTATTATTCTTCATTGTTCTACTGTTTTTATTGTTGAAGAGGATTTTAGTTTATGTTTCGGACTAATGACAGAAAGTAAGTTTGTTTACTTTAAATAAAGATTTAGAATTTTAACACATTATAAATTATTTTAATTATGGGTCTGAATCCCGAGATTGATTTTAAAAAATCTCGCAATCCCAGGATAGTAAATAATGACCGGGATTGTATTCCTAATTATAACACTCAGCTGCTCAGGGTGGCAAGTTCTGTTTCTCTTTCCTCGATGGCAATGAATAAGGTCGTTATTTTGATAAAATAGTCTTGGAAAATTGGGGTTCGGTGTAATGTAAGGACTTTGTGATAGTATGTATTATAACAATGTGATAAGGTTTGTGTTTTCGAGATCGTGATGGAGATCGAGCAAAAGTAGGCTTGAGGAGTTTAACTTCTTTGGCTGTTCACATACTGGTAATACTACTGTGGTACGTCGCGTACGATCGTGATCGATAGAAACGTTAAATTTTGGGTAGAGGTCAGTGATTTTTTTATTTGTTAAAGAATACAGATGTGGGTATTAAGTCACAGGCTCCTGGGGGTGGAGAATCAACAATAGTCAACAATTTCAATTGACTCATAAATCACATACAGTGGCGTGCAAAAGTATTCGGCCACCATTTAAAATCGCAAAACTTTTTTAAAATTAATCCAAACGACTTGAGTTTTTTTTAGAAGCTAGAAGGATTAGTTTACTATCGGACGTGATTCGTCGTTTTGAATAAAAATGCACTTGGTCGGAATAGCAAAAAAATAGTATAGGACGTTTTTTAAACTTTTTTTATGAGCCTGTAATGAAAATTCAAAAAACCCGTTTGTAGATTTAAGTAAGTTATATACGTGCCTAAAATTTCATCAAAATCGGTTAACGTTGCTCTGAGTTATAAACGCTTAAAGATCGCAGAATAAAGTCGAAAATCACGAAATTCTCGAACTCAGCGATTTTCGACCTTATTCTGCGATCTTTAAACGTTTATAGCTCAGAGCAATGTGAACCGATTTTGATGAAATTTTAGACACGTATATAACTCACTTAAATCTACAAACGGGTTTTTTGAATTTTCATTACAGGCTCACAAAAAAAAAGTTTAAAAAACGACCTATACTATTTTTTTTGCTATTCCGACCAAGTGCATTTTTTTCAAAACGACGAATCACGTCCGTTAGCAGACTAATCGTTCTAGCTTCTCAAAAAAACTCAAGTCGTTTGGATTAATTTTAAAAAAGTTATGCGATTTTAAAGGGTGGCCGAATACTTTTGCACGCCACTGTAATCGCTGCTTAAATCCTAAGTACCACAAAACAATCAACAAAATTATGTTTCAGGAGTTGAATTTGTAAAAGACGAAGGCAAAAAACGATGCTCTCAGGCATACGATATTACATCAATAATGAAACTGATACTATAAATTCCTTTATCACTAACCTGGCTGAACGCAGGACGCAAGCATGATGGTCAAATGGCACCGTTTCGCACAAATTTCGAGCGGTGTTATTCGCGCACCATCCGAAACTCGACTGACTGAACAGCAGCAGCTCGACGATCGTATTCTTAAACACAGGCCTGTAATTTCGTCGGTTCTCTTCGAAAGCGCGTATACATACTTGTCTTCTAGGAAACGGTACCCCGCGGCCAGGCGTCCGAGGGCCGCGCGTATCTGTAAACAAAGTGAAATCGCGAGCCTCGTAACTAGTCATAAACGCTCCCGAGTATTTCGTGCCCCTGAAACCGGCCTGCAAATTCGCGTCGAACGCTCAATTGAACCTATTACCGGTCATAAAGTGCATAACACGAAACAGTATGTCGTTGGTACATCAAAGGGGGGAGTTATAATACGAGAAGGGTGACCCGCGCCTACCTTCTAATCCCAGCAAATCAAATTACTTTCACTAACGGATAAGATCTATGAGTCGCCCCCACAAAGGATCAATGGAACTTTATAATCGAGCATAGCGGCGTGATTGCAGATATGAGGGGCTGCGAGAATTCGTTAAATGACGAGACAATGCTTTATGTCATTAAACGTTTACGTTAGTGTTGCAGTGAAGTATCCATGAAGGAACGAATTTTTGTAGAAATGAAGGGTATATATAAAAATCTCCTTAAGGGGAGGTTCCGGTCTAAAAATGTCCATAAATCGATTTTTTTTTTATTTCATTTTTCGGATGTTCAACCTTTTACGAATACACGTTTAAACGGATTTAATGACACTGAAACCTCCAAGATCTCCCGGAGATCTCCAAGATTTACTGGAGCCTCTGAAGTTTCAAGGACTCTTGGATCTTTCAGAACCTCAAAAAATTTCAGTAGCGGCGAATGCGCGGTAAAACCCGGCTACTTGACGCTGACATACCTAAAATTTTAAACGCGTTTTTCTCGAAACAGGTTCTTCAAATCGGTGGGACAAATATCTCGAAAAGTTATTATCCGATTCGAGTGAAATTTTTTTTATATTGAAGAATATACTTCTATGCAGTAGAGAAATCTCTAGCATTTTATAATTTTTGAAAATTTGTATTTTTCAAAGCCGTCGAAGAGACGAAAAATATAGGAAAAAGTCACTTCAAATTTCAGTGTCGTTATTTTGTCGAAAAGAAATTCACTTTTTGTAATTTTGAAAGGTAGGTATTTCCACTAGGAAATTTCATACCCTTTCACAATCTGGCATTGTTTCTTATTTCAGACCAATGCTTTAGGTACTACAAGTCCCACCGTTTTGCATGAATTTTTTGACACCTCCAGATCAACCAATGCCCAGTGCCTATTGCAATGATTAATTACCTAAAAAAAATATATTTCTATAGTTTAAGATATTCCTAATACAATGCAAAAAGACCCATTACATTATCTATGTAGGTTTTCTTTTAATTAATTCCTAAATATCACCTATTTTCATAGGCTCTAGACCGAAACATCCCCTTAATTAAATACACAAAAACCCTATACACTGCTAAATCATCCACAAAATTTAATTACGTATGTAATATTACATATTAATAATATCACATACATATCTTACATCAATAAATTGTACACACCACAAAAATTTCATATCTTTAATAAATTGTACACACCACAAAATTTTCAATTCGTAATCACCAAGGGAGGACAATTAAGGGTGCGAAGGTTTGAAAAAAAAGTCGACTCGAGCAGGACTGAATATGAGAAAACTGTAAGCCGAGGGGGTTAAAATCATTCGTGGGGGTTAAAAGTTTGTAAGCAGCGGTTTAGAGACAGTGGTAGTTTGCTTTCGTCGTGGAGCAAGGGGGCGGACGGTTGCCCCGGGTAGATTTATTCGGAGGGTTCGCTGAGACCCGTGGATTGACACGCGGCGACGTCTTGACAGCTTGTTAGGCTAACGGTTGGGCGCTGTTCATCGAACACGATGCGCTTGAGCCTCTTTAGCGCTCTTTAGCCTGACATTTCGCTTCTGATCAAACGTTATACCATTGTCTGCTCCTTGCGCCCGCGTTGCCACGGGAGGGAGGAACGGTTTCCAACGAGTCCAACGTGTTTTCTTCTTCCTTTCCCTCTACGTTCCCCGACACGCGTAAAATGAGAGTATAAAAATACTTTAGCGATGGACGAGGACTTTGGGAGCGCGGAGGTTCTGAGGATTCAGGAAGTTGGAAGATCCAAGGGTGTTTTGGGGGTTCAGATTTTGTTTTAAAGATCTTCGAGGCTTGCAGAGAGTCCGGGATGACTGAGACTCTACAAATCTCGAAGCTTTCAACGTTCTAGATACCTGGGACTTTGACCCATACAGCACACTCTGTTGCAGGAGGGTTGCAGGAAGGTTGCAGGTACGTTGCCGTGCAATGTTGCACAGGGGCGGACATAGGAGGATTCCTGCAACATTCTAGCAATGATGCGGTGCCATATTGCATGGCAAAGTCCCAGTAAAATTCCTGCATCGTTTCAGCAATGGTCACGCAACGTTCCGGAAATATTCTAGCAATGGGCACACAACATTCCGGAGATTTTCTAGCAATGGTCACGCAATGTTCCGGAAATTTTCTCGTTCCGAAACGTTGCGAGACAATTGCTGTAAAATCTCCGAAACGTTGCGAGACAATTGCTGTAAAATCTCCGAAACGTTGCGAGACAATTGCTGTAAAATCTCCGAAACGTTGCGAGACAATTGCTGTAAAATCTCCGAAACGTTGCGGGGCAATTGCTGTAAAATCTCCGAAACGTTGCGGGAGAATTGCCTATAAAATCTCGGGAACACTGCAGGAATATTTCATGCAATGTTACACAGGGGCGGACATAGGAAGATTCTTGCAATATCTCAGAAATATTACCTGCAACGTTTCAATCTTGCACCGCAACGTACCTGCAACCATCCTGCAACTGAGTGTGCTGTATAGGGAATGACACTGAAACCTCCAAGATCTCCTGGAGATCTCCAAGATTTACTGGAGCCCCTGGTTTAAAAAAAGTTTCAAGGACTCCTGGATCTTCCAGAAACTGAAGCATCACTTGTATCATGAGCAGTAGAAGAAATGTTATTAGAACCACCAAGTGTCCAAACTACCTGACTATTCGAAAGTGTCAAACAGGGAACTCCAAAAAAAAGTCACCCCTTCGATGGTAGTCTCACTGGAAGGGTGCATTAAATCTGAGTCGATCCGAAAACAATGCAACCTGCCGTCGATCGTACAGCAAACTGGAAGGGAGAATGACACAGGAGCAGGCGAGTCAGCCTCCCCCTGTCGAAATCTCGAGAACCGGAGGAAGGATCAGGATCGACGAGCAGGAGGATATTTCGCGGCGGTGGAGACATTACTGCCCACGTGTCGTTTAACTTGATCACCCTGGGCAATCTGGCCTCATTTCAACCTCCGGTTACTACGACAATTCCTCTAACAAATAACATTGTCGAGGACCCTGCGGGGGCGTTCTGATTCGATTTGCACACTGTGAAAGCGTGCCTGGCAGAGAGTCAGCGCGAAGGCAGAGAGGAGCTTGACGATCGGAGGGTAGACAGAGAACGACTAACAAAAGGAAGAAAAAAAAAAGGGCGAGGGAAGAGAGTCGCGGGCGGAGAGGGGGGGGGGGGGTTAAATTGTGTATCGCTGCTATCTCTCGAAGCACGTTCTGCGAATTATTAAAAAAGGATATTGATTCCGGAACGCTCAACGTTGATGGAAATGTGTACACGCAAATCTTGAACGGAAAAGAATATGGTTCGCAGAAGAAATATGAGGAAGGATGTTTCTTCTTTGAGAATTTCTATTGAAGGGTTGATCTGTAGCCTAGAGTCTACAGAGCTCCTTCCCCTAATCAAAGAATAAACAAATAAGCACTACGTCCATAATATAGCAAAAGCTTGAATAAATAATCTCTCAACAGAGAAGCAAAAAAGATTAACAGCGAAGGGATGAAAGTGGGGGCGAGGTGTGGTCGTCGAAAAAAGGAAAGAAAACAGAAAATACTTATCCAACAGCCTGTATACCCCACAACGTGCTAGAAAGCACGGCTACGGCCTAATTAGTCCGGTTATTTAGTTAGGGTACGGAGATGCGACAAGTTTACTCGGCTGTTCGGTGCTAGAGGCCCACTAAAGATCCGTATCTCCAGGACGTGTTTAAAAATAATTACCGCGGAAGATCCAGCGATAGTCACGGAGTCGCCCTCACCTTTGTGCTTGCTGCCCTCTGAAGTGGCCCCTCGGCTCGTACGGCATAAAGGCAGGGGGCCCCGGAGCCAACCCCCCTTTCTCTCTGCGCCCTCGCGTCTCTTCCGGCACCGCTCGAGTGGTCCTCACCTTTCAACCACTCTATCACCGCGTTTAAAGAAGTAAAGACCAAAGGTCCTTTACCCGTTTTTAAGGGGTTAGACCGGGCCTCGAAAAGGAGTTTACTCGAGAATGACAATGTGACGCGCTGCCGAGCCCCTCGGGCCGCCTTATTAAATCGACGATATCCGCGCGAGCAACACCGCCCCACCGGATCACGTTCAATAGGCGGCGGATCGAGCGGCAACGATACGATAAAGAACTAAAGACCAAAAGGTCTTTTGCCGGGTGAAAGTGTCGCGACCGTCTGCTCGAATGTGACACCGCTGGCACCCATCCTTGCCTGACACTGCTGAGGGTTGTTTGGATCGTAAGATATCTACATTAGTGGGGTCCTTATATGTATGGTAAAAAATCAAAGTTTTTGCAAATATCTTCTGACCCTCTCGGAAGCTTCCAAATAGTTTAAAAGAATTTCGTCTAAAATTTTGTTAAAATATATTAAGGATTATAGGTCGCTCAATGGCAATAAAATATTACTATTTTGGTATAAATTGATAGAAATTTTTGCAATAAGGACATTTAAGTGAGAGTATAACATTAAAATTCGGACACACATCGCATAGACGAAACGGGTTTATAACGGGTGTGTACTGTATTGTGTTGTGGCATAAGGCTTTATATGCACATTTAAATTTCTCTCATCAGCAGCTCTCGAATCAAATGCAGACGCAAACTTTGACGTACATTCTATTCAGGTTGTTAAACGCATAGATAAAAGCATGCTTTCGGATTCTGATATATAAATATGGGCCACGTTTCATTAAAATTGACAAGTGACAATTATGGAAAGTCGCGGTTGCCAAACTTGTGGTACATGCGAAATATAAAGTCCTTGAGCGACCTTTATATATCAAAATATACAAATAAAAAAACGAAGATATTTTTTTTGTCGAATAGAAGATTTTAAGAGGGTCAGACAATACAAATTTTTAAAAGTTGAAAAATAAGGACCACTCTAATCTACATGAGACTATCTGTATGATTAGTACCCAAGTTATTTCGAGATTTCTGATCTTGAGATTTTCTATGTTTAATGTATTCTTTTAGCTAGGAGCGACCGGGCGTAGGAGACTTAAGAGGGTACAGGACTATTGAAATCTCAAAAAATCGATTTTTTATTAGTATTAATTCTGAAAGTGCGATCCTTCGTGTACATTTGCAACAAAGTTTCATAAAGAAATTCGGATAATTACGGAAATTATAGCACTGAACGTAACTGAGTGCACCATCGAGTAACGGCCTCGCAGTGAGGTATTGGTGCAGGGGACTTAACTTTGAAGCCGTTTATCTCGAAACTACATTTTAAACACCGTACATCACCGCGCACATCATAACTTTTGAACGAATGAATATTTTCCCTTGAAATTTTAACTGGAAGTATAGAATTCCTTTCTCTATAACATAGAATATCCGCATCAACATTGGATGTTTGCAAAAAATTTTATAAACGATTAAAGACGATTTTCTTCCGTAAAAGTGTAGGAAAAAAATTGATTCCTGTGTAACTTTCACAATTTTTGTTTAAATTCGCCAGTCAAATTCCATGTTGTAGATTTTGGGGTAGAAATTACTCACCCCAAAGCATTTTGCTTTCAGATGATTGGTTCACCTGATACTACGTACACCGACTATTTACATCTGCGCACTACGCAGGACCATCTTCAGCGCTTAATAATGTCAACAAATTTGAACATTCCGACAATTTTTTGGGGGGTAGCTACTCGAAAACGCGTCCACAATAAACTGTGAAAATTACGGGTATAATGATCCCTTGGTACCTAAGCAATCCAACACAAAAGAAACCATCAATTTTACGTGTCCAATAGTCCCGTACCCCCTTAAGGATAGGCAGTCGTTTTTGTCGAAAATGAAGCAATTCTTTTTCAATTAATTACGAAGAAATAAATTGGAGCTGAGGCTTGGCCTTTGACACAAAGTTTATTAACATCATAAGCTTAAAAAAAAATATGTTTGTTTAGTGAAAAATTAGCATTATATATGACGCTATAGATGGATTAAAATAGTTTCTTTTGTTTTGCAGTGATAACTCGAAAAGAGAGGTCCCAATCGATTCAAATGAAATTCGAGCATGTTGACAAAATGTGCAGTTTCGGTCTGATCTTAAACTCGCTGCAAAGCAAAAGAAACTGTTTTAGAAATGCCTCTTTAACGACCCCTCTGCGACGTCATTTATAATGCATACGTTTCACTAAACAAAAATGCTTTTTTTAAGGCTTATGATGTCAATAAACATTTGTGTCAAAGAACAAGCCTCAGCTTCAATTTATTTCTTTCTAATTAAATGAATAAGAAATATTTAATTTTCGGCAAGAACTACCCTTAAAGTATGAGATATGCTTTTGTGGTTTTGATTGGTTTCGGGGCTAAGTGGAGTGATGATGAAGCAATGGAGGTTCTTTGGTTTTAATAATGTTGAGTAAGGGATGAAGATTACCTTTGAAATGAAAATGTACTGGCTACTCCGTGTGGAACACTCAACATTTCTCCCTTCTTCTATGTCCGCGCCACGTCTTTTTTTAACGTGGAAGATTCACCTATTAAGAACGCAACAGACGATTATGAATAAAATACACTAACTAACCCTCCTGAAATAAATTCGTACCTGCAGCTCCACAGCCCATTATCGATCTTGCGATATAAATTAAACGAATATTCCACGAAGACCAGAAAACAAACAGCGCAGCTTTCCTGCGTGGCCCTCGCAGTCAGGTTGCAGGAAACACACCACCGGCATAGTTTCTCCAATATTTATAGTATTTATATTTGTTTACATATAATTTTCCATATATTATAATTATAATCGCAGTAGGCAAAAAACAGTAGTATCGTTTAATAACAGAACAGTCGCGTGACGAAAGTACAACTAAAGAAAGAGCAAAGTGGGAGATAGGGAGGAGTTACGACAGGGGGAGGGTTCGCGGGGGTGGGCAGAAATGCGCCTGTGTCGACGAAATCGGTGGGTCTTCGACGCTGGAAAAAAAAACAAGATTACTATTAGCCGTCGCGACTACGCGGGACGCCGAGCCTTCGCATTTCTCAATTTACAGGAAGTGCTTCCTCCTTCTCCTCTTCACCTCTAACAACAGCGTGCCCGTCTCTCCGCCACTCTCAGAATCCTACGACTATAGTAACATCCTATCTCCTGCATAACCGCGGGAATCTCAAATTATTAAAAATACACATCCTACGGATGTACCGTTATTGCGCATTATATTGTGCAGAAAGTACTCGCAAACAGATGCATCTTCGAAGTATTATTCCTCTCTCACTCTCTTTCTTTTTTTGTCGTTTTCTTTAGGCGTTACTTTTTAAATAACCCGCTAGCTAGGCCTTTCCCTATTACACGCGTGGCCGCCCGGGGAAGCGACTATCCAGAGTTGGTTCATCCTTTGTTTTTTAAATAGCTTCGCCTCTAAACGGAGAAACCCGCTTCTGCATTTGTCTGTTATATCGTATATCGCCGCTGGGATACGCTACTTGTGCATGCATATCGTTTTAACGGACCGTACGGCGCTCAAGAGCTGTTGACAAAAATGGCAAAGACGAAAGAAAGCTGACTCCAAACAGGGCGTCGAGCAACGATCATTCGACCACTCCTGTCGGCCGCAAGTCGGAGCAGGATCCAGCGGCTGCTAGATTTCAATTTCCTCTACGGGGAATCGCTTTCACGCTGTGTCAGCTTAGTCCCATTTTTGGGCAAGAGAAAATGCTGTGCGAGCTTCGCACGAGAAGGCAGAAGGCAAAGCTGAGGATACCTATTATTATAGATAGCATGGCGGAGCCCCGGGAATTGCGCGACGCAGCCGGTGGATTTTGTTCCGACTTTAAGTATCGTTCACCAGGCAATAATTCAGATTCAACGCTCGGCGATTTAAATGTTTCGCGCGGGGCTATCGAACGATCGATGCTCAATCACAAAGCCACTGGAATTTATGGAACAGAAGTGTAATATCGATACTACTGGAACAACTTGCAGCGCTTGAATGCAAATCGTTACAGTCATTTTGGCATTCGTTATAATAGAAATACATTTTGTCTCGCACATCCTCGGTGGTCCGTGAACGCTTGAACAAAGAGTCGCGCGAACTACGCGCGCATCGAACAGGAGAAACGCTAGCGAAGTAGAGTAGATTCAACGAGGAATTATCAACTGTTTCAATTACATTACGGCTACTGTCGCTAACTCCTATCGTTCTCATTTAACGCGTTGAATTTACATCTCTGCGACCTACACGCACACTGTCGCAACGCAATTCGTCCTCGCGACGCTCTCCCTCTCACTCGCTTTCGACGTTTATCTTCCTTTTTTTTTAAAAAAAAAAGAGAAAAAAAGAGACGCACACACAGTATCCTGTTCGCCCTCTTACAAATACTCATTACGTTCTCTCCTTATTAAGTATTAATACTCGGCAAACGTTCCAATAGAAATTGTGACTAACAGCTTTTTAAGTATCTCGAAGACTTTGGGCAGAAGTATCCGTGTGCTTGGTCGTCGCGTTTGCATTTCTTATTTTTGCTTCGCCTAAAAAAACATTGTATTGTATACTACGTCGTTATCGGGGCCATAAAAAAATACGCAAAATATTGGATCGCGGAGGATTGGTTATTTATGCTGTGTACAGAGGTCGATCGAAAAAGAAAGGTCTAAGAAAGCAGGGCTGCTCGGTACCCATGGTAATGGAGGAGAAATTTTCGGTTTACGTGGCTCATCCAGTCAATCCTTTTCCATTATACACGTAGAAGGAATTCTTTATGACGTGAAATTTAACGCACAATATTTAACAAACGAAGGGAAGCAAGTACATAAATTGGTTCTAATAAATAGATGTTCTTCTGTCCATTTTCCAAGGTACCGTAGATCCCTAAATTGTACGACCCCCCTTTCTGGATCCCTCTGCACTCGAACTTGGTGTAATGTAAATAGATGACGAAGCCTCGCGCAACCTCGTTATTGTTCACGCGATAACTCGGATATTTGGGTTTTCCTTTTTTCATCTTTTGAGCATTCTCAGGATTACAAACGGACGAGTCCCCCGAGCTTCGTCCATCGGTTTGTCAGAGGTCGGAACAATGTACAACACGCGCGCTGGCGTTCTATAGGTGTCGTGATTAATATCGTTAATTGGTTCCATATGCGGTTAACACGTGATATATTCAGAACGCTATCACAGAATTCGTTACTCCTGCTTTTCGGGTGTCTTTTCTCTCTCAACTCCCTCCATTTCTTTTCTCGTTTTTTCTTTCTTTTTTTTTTTTTTTTTTTTTTTTTGATTATACGCGGGTCCCCCATCGCTGGAAGTGGAGACCGAGACCGTGATTCGGAAGAAGGCGCCGAACCAGCTTCTAACTTTCTCCAGGCTCAGTCCTCGGGTCGATCGAATATCGTCGAGCTTGACGATGAATCTCGCTGGTAATAGATTCGTGAATTGTGTATTACAGCGGTCCACGTTCTCGATTTTCTTTTCCTTGTGAAACATGGAAACTTGAATGAAAAGAAGAGGATCAGGATTAATGGAGGATCTGAATATCCAGACGAAGAGAGATTCTAAACGGAAGAAACAGTAATTGTTCGAAATAAGAAAAGTACCGCGAAAGGAAAGTAGAAATTAAGAGTCTGGTTTATCCCGTGGCACGGTAACACTCCTCGCGCCAATTCAAATGAACGTTCCAACGAGTCAAGCTTGTTTTGCTATCTGTAAAACAAAAAAACCTCGTGCGAATGCACAGACGTGCGAGTCGTGAAAAGAGATTCTTGGATCGTTATCGTTAATAAAAGCTGTCGGTTCTGATAGTAATCTTGATTTCAAGCAAGCTTTCCTTCTCATCGATAATCAACCTAGAATATATAAATTAATATATATTACATATCAACTAAATAATAATTAGCATATACAAATGATCATGTTACAAATCGCCGCGGACCAGTCTACGGCAAAAGAAATATCGCCACGTGGTATCGAATACTTGTTTTAATACGGCGAATTGAATTGTGTGTATATATATATATATATATATATATATATATATATATATAAAAGAGATTTTGCGATCACCGAGGATCGTGTGCAAGGAACAAACTAAAGGAAAGAGTCTTCAAATGTACCAGAGCTCTTTAAAAAAAAAGAATTAAAAAAAATATAAAAAGGAGGAAACTAAATGAACACGAAGAGTAACGAGTATTCTAACGTCTCGGTAATTAATATATCGCGAAACGGTATTTAAAAAAAAAGTTTCTAACTACGTGTTACCTTCTAGCTGTGACAAGCGCTCGGCGTGATTAAAGAAAACGTACGCGTAAAACATACAAGAATGGGAAGAAAGAAGGAGAAGATCTAACAAGATCCAAAAGTATCGAAACATCCGTCGTGAATTAAAAAAAAAAAGCGACGAAAATTCTCTGGCATACACATTTCGCGTAATCAAGAAAACTTCCCCTCTTTTGCATCGCAATAGTTAACGTTTCTTCATCGCGCAAACAAAAACAGAAATAAGAAATAAAAAAATACTCGGTTCAATGAGCAACAACGAAATTTACAAAAACAAAAAAGAAAAAAGAAAGGAAGAGGAAGTGCCTCGATTACACGCCTTAACTCAACCGTTACGAAGGCATGCGCGGTTTCAATTAAACTTATCATTATCATTATTGAACCCTTTGCACCCGCGGTACGCCGAGAGACCAGATAAGAACGAATAATTTTCTATAATATGTATATATAATTTGTAGTTCACGCGTTACGATAACTTTCCTCCGAGCAAACAGTACGAACACGTTGGAAACGAGAACGTGTTAAAAAAGTTACATAAACTATATGTATATATAAATGTCGTTCGAAGATCCGGTTCTCAACCGTCACAGAGTATTATAAATTTGTTCGTTTAAAACTTAACTTAATTCACTTTTGTCTAACACCTGGCGTAGCATCCTCACCCGCGTGGAAACCGGCTCGCCAGCTCGCGACTAATAAAGGGTTCCTCTCCCGCGTGCAAAGGGTTGGGCAACGAGTTCAATTCATGGACCCTCTCGAAACTCTGGTACATGTCGGTCGAATTAAACCATTAAACGGTCGATTAACAGAACAGCGCGACAAACAGAGAACCTTTAATCGGACACATCTTTGGGAACGATATAACAATTAATAATAATAGTAATAGTAATAATAATAATGGAAAATGGATTCTTAAGATTCGTAACAATTAACATAGAAATAATCTAATACATATAAACTCTCCGTTACACGCGTAATATAAATTAAGAATACTCGTATCGACCGTATCGAACTGTTCTGTTAACACATCGATGAAACGAACCTTCCATTCTCTTTCGACGTTCTTTCCTTCTTGTCATGCTTCGATCGAGCTTGATTAAAACGATGGATCGCGGGCCGTTCCATTTTCTTCCATCTTAAATATCATTATACCACTCGCGCTCGATTATCTTTGCATGGATATTACAATTTAACCCTTCGCCACTCCAGTTCGTTGGTGCACGAAAAATAAATGGGTAAGTGCGGCAAATCTTTCACGAGTCTTCCCCTTTAAAAATGGTAAATGCGGTTTGAATATGGCAGAATGTTCAATTGCGTTCAACGCATCAATAAAACTTTTCGTTGCGAATAAAATTCAATTCGTTTCGTCATGCTACGTGATCATGCGTTTGTGCGGAGTATCCCGTACTCTGTACACATCTTAAAGTTACAATTTCGAAGCACCTCGTTTGACCAAAGAAGAATATTAAGATCCCCAACGCGCATACTAAAACCTAACACAGAAACGTCTAAAGAAATCCAAAGGGGCGAAGGGTTAAACGTAACGATCAGTACGAATCAGCTATCCGCCAGATTCGTACGAAACGATTCGCCGTGCGACGCGACAGAGGCATTCACGCGGGACAGTCAGCAGACCGACTCATATAAATATCATTTTAATATCAATGAAGGGAGGGTCTAGAGGCTCTCTGTTTTAACCTAGCCAGAAGCGCCTGTTCTCCATCGTCCTCCGCCTTCGACATCATCCCACGGAAGCTCTCCGACCTATACTTGTCCCTCAAGAACGTCCTTCTCTCCTCTTTGTACTTTTCTATCCTTTCTCTGCATTGGGGATCGCCCAGATCCAGGCCGCCGAGGTTCTTCAGGTGAGTCTTATCGGAATTACCAGAGCTGTTCGAGCCGGTGCCAACATTCGGCGTGGAGCTGTGCTGCGCGTCCTCGCTGCCCTGCTTCACCGGCAACGATGCTTCCTCTGTCATTTTATTGAACTTGGCCTCGTCCAGCGAACGACTGAATGACGTGCGCGAGGTCCTAGCGTGGCGGGCCCTCAAACAAGGCGGTAGATGTTGCGAATTCATCGGCGGCTCCTCGGACTTTCCCCTAGCAGTGTCCAACTCCTGCCTCATCTTGCGTTCGCGGACTATTTCACGGCCGATCTCCGAGTCGAAGCTCCTCCTGTCCTTGTTGCTTTCCGTCTCGTACCTCCTTCTAGGTGGAATGGAGAGATCCCCCACAATGCCGCCGGACAGTCTCTGCAACGCAAGCTCCTGCAGTATGGCGGCTGTGTCACGGAGCACTATCGAGTCGTCCACTGGCGACGATGCGCTTGAAAACGTGCAGGAGGAGTTGAGGGAGGTGGTCTCGGACGCACCCTCCGGCGGGTGAGCTATTTCGCTGGGCTCGGCTGCGTTCTCCGACGGTATCATCACCTCGGCGTGCTCCTGCGGCTGCGTGCTCTTCACGTTGTTGCACTTGGAAGCCTCCTCGCCGCGCGGCGGGAACTGTTTGTGCTGCTGACTGTTCTGAGTCGACTCCTTTCCTGAGACGTACTCGAAGCTTTGGCACTTTTCCAGCTTCTGGCTCTGGGAGCGTTGCTTCTTATTGTCATTATTCGTTAAAGATAGATCGAGATCCAGGTTCCTGTTAGACTGGCTGGAGAACGAGCGACGATCGCCACCCTGGAACTGCGGTTTCGGGTGCAGCTGCAGGGAGCGTCGGATGTCTTGCTGCTGGAAGTCCAGGTTTCTCGAGGTGCGCTGAGAGTTCTCGATAGATTCCTGTTCCCTGTCAAGAGCTTCCTTCTTCGACGGATTCTCGTTCCTGTTATCCAGCTGAGCGTAGCACGTTGTCACCTCGCGCCCCATACCACCGGACTTCTGGTTCAGACGAATGTCTGTTATACTGACCGTGCAGATCTTCTGATTCCCGTTGTCCTGGTCGTGCATGGGGGAGCGAACGACGTTCGAGAAGTTGTTCCCCGAATCGAGCAGGCTGTAGTTCGTCTGACCATCGAAAGCCCCCGGTGTCCTTTGCGCGGCACCCTCGTGCTCGTCCAGCTCTCTGTTGTCGGCGACGTCGAAGTTCATCTCTCCAGACTCCTGAGGTAGGACAGGGCTTTCCGTGAGGTCGCTGACACCGATGCAGGATGT
This sequence comes from Andrena camellia, assembly GCA_029448645.1. Lineage (NCBI taxonomy): Eukaryota > Metazoa > Arthropoda > Insecta > Hymenoptera > Andrenidae > Andrena > Andrena camellia. Next base: position 45,300,406 of record CM055676.1, on the reverse strand, counting down.
ATCGGTGTCCACGGTCGAGCCCATTGTCAGGTCCAAGGAAGTCCTGGAGACGTTCTCCGACATCGATCGCAACTGCGGCCCGTCTGTCGCTAGCGCGGGATTCACCGTGCCTTCCAGAGGATCTTTAGGACTGCTCGATTCACTGGTGGGTGTCGTGATCGAACCTGTTCCCTCGATTATCACCCATTCGCCTGAATCGTTGGTGTTAGACGCCATCTGCGGTGTTTCCGTGTTGGTGAACATCTTGTCGGAGCTGTCGCAGATCACGAAACCGGAGTCAGGCAGCAGATCCTCGGTTTGCTCGTAGGACATCGGGGAATCGAGATCAGTCGCGCTGGATAACGGCAGCCCGGATAATTCGTTTCTGTGTGCGTTTGAATTCCCAGCCATGGCGTCGCCGTTTTGTGAACCGATAGACTTGTTTCGGGTGTCGCGCTTCCGCACGTCCAAGGTGTCTCTGCTGCCGCTGTGGGACGACTTGCTCTCGTCGATGGGACACGAGCCAGGTCGATTTCCCACGCCCTTGCGCGGTGACGCTATTTTGCTGGGCTGTGTGTCGTTAAGGTGAGACGCCAGCCTGTCGCAAGGTGTCATCTCCTGGTCGGCCACGTCCGACTCCACCGCCTCTGATCCCTTCGAAGCCTTCTGAACCGTGGAAGACTCATTGCCGTCGTACAAATCTACGTGCTTGTCGTACGTCGTTATCCTCTCGCAGGACTTAGCGTTACTCTGCCCCTCTAAGCTTACGGATAACCTATGACTAGGGTCGGATGATTTATCGGAAGACACGCTAGTTCTGTTCAGTTTGCCCGCGTTACTCTGCTCGTCGTCGATCTCTAACGGTAAGGTGAAGCTACGGAAACTTATCCTAGGACTGTTGGCTGGTATCGGTGACGCGGAGTGCGGTGTCCCGTGCAACGTGGCAGGCGTCAGCGGTGTCGAGGCCTCGGACAACAGTGGAAGGTACCCTGGCGTGGGTAAAGGAGACGGAGTGTCCATGCTGTGAACGTCCGCGGACACCATCACCTGCGAATACGATGGTGAATTTGTTGATAAACCCCCAACAGTCGTCTATACACCTGCGCACAGTCTCCACTGCGAATTAAACTACTAAATGCCCAGCATAGAACAGCCGACAGTAAAAGCCTTACCTGATCAGGACTTTGGCTATCGATGAAGCGCAACTCTACGTCGCACTGCAGTCTCTCCTCCAATCGCGACCTCTTCCTCTTCGATCCGCCGGTGGTACCAGCGTTCTGCGCCCCTTCGGTTCTCTGCCTTCGCGGGGACGCCTCCACAGACGCCACTCCCCCGCTCTCCTCCTCGGAGAACATCCTCATCTCCCGTTCCTCCAGATCGAAGTTCAGCTGTATCTCGGACAGATCCAAGGGCGACGTGGCATTGGGACCGTCCGCCAGGTGATCGAAGTAGGAGTCGTGGGATACCGATCGACTGTGGCCGCACGGCCTGGCCGGCGGTGGTCCCAGAAGAGGGCCCACGCTGTCCTCGCCGTCCAAGCTGTCGGCGCTCTTCACCGGTCTCAATCGTCGCAAGGAGTTTAAGGAACTTGGCACCGTTTCTGTTTGAGGTGGCGTGCCAACTTGCCTCGCTTTACCCCTGGCACCCAGGCCACCTCTGCCGAACAAAGCCCTCCAGTTCAACGAGGGCGAGCGCTTCGAGCCGTTCCTCTTTCGCGGCAGCTCTATGACCGTGTGGTAATGCAACGGTAACCCAGCTGGACCAGCGCCCACTTCAATGTAGTCGGGCTCCCCCCGCAGGCTCCTGTTCCGTGCCTCCTCCAAGCTGAGCAATCTCGCGGACGTCGTAATGGCCAACGATTTCGGCCTTCCCACCGGTCCATCGCCGAAGATTAATTCCGCGTAGCAGACCAGAAACTCCGTAACGACCGCCTGCACGCCAACGCCCTGCAGTGCCGCCACGCCGCCGACTTCCAGCTCCTTGCACCTAAGCAGATTCGGTGCCCACACTATGGCGACGTTGCGCGGCGTCATGCCGGTCTCCGCGCCGCGGGCTGCCACTCTGACTAAATGGCGCATCAGATACTCCAGGGTTCTGAAAACACCGCGCGACCACCGCTCAATTCTCATATCGAAAGCACGCATTCGCCGTAGCTTCTACACAGAGATTAAATAGGCACATTGCCGACAGTTTGTCGCGAGGGCGATCTCGGCTCCTCGGAGTTACCTGTAGTGGGGTGGTGGTAATTTTCTAACGGTGTCCCTCATCCGCCTCAACCTCTCCGCGTCCGTGTTGGCCTGGACCGCGCTGACGAAAGTAGAATAAAGCTGGTATGTACAGAGTGGATTCGGTAGCTCTCTGAAGTACATCTTCAACAGGGACGCCACCGAATGGATGTCTTGCAGGATACTTTCATCGGAATGCAACGCGGGAACACGGTCCTCGTCGAACGCGTTTCGTAATCTCTGGATGTTGGATGTCACGCCGCTCAGACGGTATATACCATCGACCAGGCCGTGGTTCTCGATGAACTCGGCGCAGCACGTTAGAACGGTGGGCACTGCGGAGCACGGGGAAACAACGTTAGAGGGAAGCTGAAAGTTGCTGTGATAGGAGTGGGACGATGCACGTACCATCCTGACCGGAGTTCAAGAGATGCTCCCCTAAATCACAACCGAACACCCGCTCCTTCAAGATCCCCGACTGCTTCAGCCTCCTCCTGGATGGTCTGTTCAGGATGAACGACCTGAAGAAGGCGATCAACTTTCCGTGCTTCCTCAGCACCGGTTTCACGGGCAGCTTCGATCTGACCGTCGTAGACACGGTCAGGTGCCGCGGAACTTTGTCCCCGATCACAGCCACGCATTCGGCTGGAAAAAATCCCACCGCGAATCCGTGCTTACCGCGCCACCATGTGCTTTCCCCGGGCGGAGGCATGTCTATTACAGAGATCATGTCCCCAACCTGGAATCCACCAACAGATTCACGTTAAACCGCTGCTCACGTGCTACCGATTCTTCTTACTACAGAGAAGGCGAGATTTAATCATTACAACTCGAGGCTTCCATGTGTAAGACGTGTACTTTTGGATCTTATGCTTATCACTCTTTCAAAGTAATTAATCGCTAATGAAACGTCGAACACTCTTGCAACTACCACTGTGTTGGTACTGCGATATTGATGGATCTTTGGAATACACTTTCAAAACTACCTACTACTCCTTCTTACATTCAGCTGCCTCGAGCATGGTGAATTTTAGCAAGCCAGGTTCTCTGAAGAAGCAGAGGTTGAAGCTCGGTTTCGTGCTCGGAAAGTGAGTGATCACCTGAAAGGAGATCTCATCCGGTGCCTGAGCCACGTAAGGCCTGACTGCGTAAGCCGCGGCCACGGCTGGGGTGTTAATAGGGCATGAATCTGACTCTGGCACGAGGATTCTTCGCCCCCTGTTGTCTAGCTGCAGCCAATTTAGCACGGGGCCGCAGTTTAGGCCCTCGTGATTCAATTGGGAGAACCTGCTCAGATAGTCCCTCAGTATGTCGCAGGTGTTCTTGGCTCTTGTGTCTGGAAGCTTGGCCAGCGAGGAGAACTTCCTGTCGAATATGCAGCGGTGCAATTGCTTGTCGAACATAACAAAATTATCGTAAGACCGTTGGAGGGTCCAGCATGCGTCCCCTGACGTGACGCGGACCGCGTAGCTGTCCGATTCATTGGAGCCTTCGCTAAGTGAAACCTGCAAGCAGCGTACAACGGTTAATTTTACAAGTTCTAATCGATCGATTGTGCGAAATTACTGCACTACAAGGAATGCTAAGGGGGTTATTTTTTATATGCAAATTATTTTCCAAGCTCAAAATGGAATAAAGTCTCAAAGTGCTAGTTTTTTATATGCACAGTACAGTTACAGTGGCGTGCAAAAGTATTCGGCCACACTTTAAAACAGAATAACTTGGTTAAAATTGGTCCAAATGACTTGAGTTTCTTCGAGAACCTGGAAGGATTAATGTGCTAAGTGAAAAAATTGAAAAAAATTGCAATTGGTCGGAATAGCAAAAAAAAAATAGTAAAAGCCGTTTTTTTTTCAAACTTTTTTGTGAGTCTGTAATGAAAATTCAAAAAAACCCGTTTGTAGATTTAAGTAAGTTGTATAGGTGCTGAAAATTTCATCAAAATCAGTTAACGCAGCTATGAGCTACAAACAGTTAAAGTTGGTGAAAATCACATTTCGGCAGTTTGAAAAACGGCTTTTACTACTTTTTTTTTGCTATTCCGACCAATTGCAATTTTTTTCAAAATGACGAATCACGTCACTTAGCAAACTAATCCTTCCAGGTTCTCAAAAAAATTCAAGTCATTTGGACCAATTTTAACCAAGTTATTATGTTTTAAAGTGTGGCCGAACACTTTTGCACGCCACTGTAAGTACAAGATAAATGTAATCAGATATTTAAATATAAAAAATAGGAAAAAGAATGTAAGTGGAAATATTAAGAAAGTTCAAAACTAATCTACAAGATTTAATCAATGAATTTATATTCCCCTATGCTGTATATTAATTTGACAATTGAATGGGGACTTTTTAACAAGTATTTCTGCAAGTAACTTAATGTTTAGAGAAGGTAGCGTGGAATAATAAAATGTTTGCGACTGACCTCCAAGGAACTGAGTTCAACGTGTTCGTAATGAAAGTGGGCACACTCGTCCAATTTTGGAAACCGTGCTATACTGCCCATGTTGCTGCCAGAACTGACTGGTGTACTGAAATCGTCCGTTCGATTACATCCTAATCCCTGCGTTAAATAAAAATTTAACGATCTCTATAAATTCTCGCAATCACATCGCGTTCAACGCATCGAAGATCAACGCGCGCACTCTCTATGTGCCGGTACATAATTTAGCAGCGCAAAAGATAATTCCAGAAATGCTTCTCTGCTGGACTTTAACGCCAGCTTTACCGCCGTCTTTCTTCTCCTCTATTTACCGCGGGACAGTCCATCCTCAATGCGTTAACACGTTTCAGCGCTCGCAAAGAAAGTAGCCCGGAATAAAATTCCGTTCGCAAAACGTCTCCCGTCCACGTGAAGCGCAGATTTAGTGGCAGGCGAAACGTTTACGCCTACGAAATAAACGCTTCGTATTTTTAACCTACTTTCGCGCAGCCCCGGGAAACATTTAATGAATTCGAAATGAAAGAGAGAAGTGCATGAAATAATGAAATATTCTACTGCGAGCATGAAGGACCTCGAGCAGGTTTTCTAAGTATCCTACCGTGGGACTAATGAGTTTGCATTGCTTTCATTTGGGGCGCGATCAAAGAGCGCACAGTGGCAATATTTTTCCAGTAAACGTGTATCTTTCTTTTTTCGAAGATTCGTTAAAATTTGCAATAGTACAAAAATTTTAGCAGGCAATATTCTTCCCTCCAATTTTGTTAATTTACATTTGTCCTCCATGATGTGGTTTGAATTGCATCTTCAACTACGTTAAATTATAATAAATCTTGCTCGACAGAACGGTGAGCTGGAATATTTGTTTTCCACGCAGCCTGCTCTAAAGGGACGAGAGGCCTCTACAGAGTTTAATCGAGTTCGCAGCATCGTCGAAAACGAGCCGCTTAATCGCTGTCGCTGAAAGAGAAATGAGAACCGTGAAACCGAGTCGTGTTCGAATAAACTTATTATGTAAGTAAAGAAACGGTTTAAACGAGTTTCACTGCATCGCGCTTTACGCCGGCAGAAAATGGTGGCAGTCTGTGAAGGCAATTGAAGGAAGACTGTTTAAGATGATTCACCGCGCGTGGAGAATTTAACTAACGAGGGGAGTGCACGGCATTCGGGTCAAACATTTCATCCAAATTTCGCTGGCAGTCGGTGCATCGCAGTCGACAGGATTTTTCATCAAAACCTATTATCCTAATTACTTGCTAATTACTTTGTTAATTGTAGCAGAAGGACCTTATAAAGGGCTAATAACACCTAGTACTCACAAAAATATCTAGTTAACACTGGATCACGAATCGATCTTAAGGGGTTATGCCTAGTCAGGCGGCCGCAAAGAGGCGAATGTTTGTGAATTTTTTTTGAAAAAGCGGAAACATATATTTTTACAGAACTTTTTGCACTTAAAAGAGCAATATTTAGAGAACATTTGGTAATTTTTTCGTAGAAAAATATTTACGTTTATAATAAAATAACAATCGACATCCTAGAAGCCTTTTTATAAATTTGGTTTTGCGATGAGCACCGACATTTGGAACCAAATTAAGTAAAATCAAAAAGCAAAACAGATTTCGTTAGTATTATAATGTATCCTCTGATTAACCGAAGGAATTTCCGAAATATTAATTTAAAACAAAATGGCGATTATTTAAAGTTGAAATCTTGATTTTTTCGAGCAAAAATCATGCGCGAAAAATCAGGATTTCAACTTTAAATAGCCGCCATTTTGTTTGAAATTAATATTTCGGAAATTCCCTCCGTTAATCAGAGGATACATTAATACACTAACAAACTCTGTTTTGTTTTTTTATTTCAGATAATCTGGTTCCGAATGGCAGTGCTTACCGCAAAACCAAATTTTTTAAAAAGGCTTCTTGGATGTCGATTGTTACTTTATTATAAACGTAAATATTTTTCTACGCAAAAATTACCAAATGTTCGTTAAATGTTGCTCTCTTAAGTGCAAAAAGTTCTGTAAAAATATATGCCTCCGCTTTTTCAAGAAAAATTCACAAACATTTGCCTCTTTTCGGCCGCCTGACTAGGCATAACCCCTTAATAAACTTCCCCCTACTACCGGCCCCAGGTCTTTTTTCACCCACTGGTGTTCTTAATTTCTTCTAAAATCCTTCTAACGCACAATCAGAGAAGAACATAAAGCAGTTGCTAGTAATAATATTGAACGAATACATATTGCCCGATCCCCTCACCGCCATGCGACCCTGAGTTCTTCGATCCCCTACTTTGAACCGCCCAGTAAATTAAATTCGGGCCAAATCCGTAATCGGAATGTCGTGCACTCGCGGCATAAGTAGCAAGCTTACTCATTGACCTTGTCTGCCAACCAGACCATGCCTATCGTCATCTTCAAGCTGAAAAAGCATGCAGAATCGGCCCCTTCAAATTTCTCTGCGCGAATGCTACAGACAGTACAGAACAAGCCTTTCGATTCTTTCTACTTCTGCATGCCCTCAGACGTGGATTTAAAAAATCCACCATGAAGTCAAATATCTCGGCTGAATTTATAGAAAAGAATAGACAACGTGCAGCTCGTTATAAGAATTTTATTCCACAATTTTGTTGTTGTTTTGTCGCATAAAGAGTCGCCTCCCGCTGGCTCGTGCCGCCCTTTTGGCCGCCACCCTGTATAAACGTGGAATAAAAGCAGACCCCAGCGTATCGTTCAATCAGCCAGATCAACTTCTTAGACTTCACTGAAAGCCCCATATAAAGAGTGAGAGGCTGAACGGCGGCAGTTGAGCTAGCAGCGAATCAGATATACGGGTTTCGAAGAAAAAATCGGAAGTCAACCCATCCTTTCAGCTGCGCGTACAAGGGACTTCCTCTTTAACCGTCCGGCAGAAGTGGTAGAGTAGGCTTTCAATTATAAAAGCGCTATCAATTATCTCGTTTGTGCAACAAGCTTACGTCTGCTTGCTCGTGGACGCCCTGACCTACGAATCTACGAGCGGAGTGGGCGCAAAAGTGGCTAGTACTCTTTTGCATGCCCCTTTGTTCTCCATTTACTTCCAGCTAGATTTCGCTTTCTACGAGTACAACGTAAGATAGACACTTTTTCTTACAAGGGAAAAATCTGAAACTTTGTGATTATGTAGGGGATTTCCTCCTGATTAGAACGCAATTTTTGTTTGCTGCCCAAATTCACTCTAAGGGGGTGAAATTGATCCCTGAAAATCTGGTTATTTTCCGATTTTGTGTTATAATTCGTGAACTGTAAAATAATTTTCTTACCAAATGATAGATCTAATTAAAAGAAGTAACTTTTGCCTTGAAACTTCTTTTCTATCTCTTACAGTTCGCGAGTTATAACACAAAACAGGAAAATAGCCGAATTTTCAGGGGTTATTTTTACCCCCTTTGAGTGAATTTGGGCAGCAAGCAAATATTGCGTTGTAATCGGGTGGAAATCCCCTACATAGTCACAAAGTCTCAGATTTTTTTGAATTTCCGGGTTCGGGATATTTCCTTGTTAGAACGGATAGAGTAAACATATGTAATATGGAACACCTGATTTCTAAAAGTTGCCACATGCAGCAGAATTTGTTTCTTTTTTAATAATACTGACATAGGGGGACGTAGGAACTAATGCACAATCATATTTCCATAGCCAAATGTAAAAAAATTCAGATGTTTTGAAATTATACTAAAAAAAACCTAAAATGGAAATCGACAGCTCGAAAAAATTGTATCTAATATGGAACGCCTAGGAAATTTGTGAAGAAACTGTACTTTTGTTACTAAAAATGAAGATTTATTAAGTACAAATAAACAAATATACATCACCTTTTGGAATTTATTGTTGCTTTCTACGTCTCCAACACGTTGGACACGTGAATAATATGTGTGAAGTCCCTATTGTTTCTAGGGAACTACTTAATATACACGATTTTCTGTAGAGTTCGTCAATTCTTTATCGAAACTTTACGATGTTCCTTATTATCTACCTTTACCCTACATTTGAATGACCTACAAGTAGACTTGTGCACGGTACTGGAAATATTTATCGCATCGAGAAAATGATTCGTAGTCAAGTTCTTTTGGCCGAGACAGTGAGCTACACATTTTTGCAATATTATCCTAGTACTATTAATAAGAGATGTATGAGTGATTACGTGTTTCTTCGAGTGATGCAATATCCCAGCAGGTACCCAGAAGTGTTCGCAATCGATCATCCACTGGGTTCGTTCAAAACAGAATAACATATTCCCCAAATGCTGGAAATTCGTTTCGAACATGCTGGTTTCATATTTCTTGGAAAGTGTATTTCCACTGGAGAAAGAATACGTTGGAGGAGCAGTATGGTGAACATTTCCTGCATTACATATGCCTGCTTGAAGACGTTGACGGATAGCAGATGGTTGAAACTGGGCGAATTATGGGGTCACTGAATTTTTCGAGCTCGCCGGGCACCTTCTGAATATGTTTCGATAGACTGCATGAAATATTCAAGTTCCTCGACTCGCGTTATCGAGCAATTGAGAGAATCTATTGCTACTGTGTAAGTTACCATTTGTTTCTCTAACGGTAGGCACCAACAGTCGATCGATAGTTAATATTACAAGGTAATATATTAATTTTTCATTGCAAAATAAACTCACAATGTTATTGATTCAGTAAATCCTTTTCACACCAGACACATCTACGGCTCATAACTGGTATTTTAAATATCTTCATCTGCCAGAGGCAATGTAAGTTTGCCCAAGCTCCAGGCGCAAGATCCATTTTGCTCCGTAATTTTATTAAATTCTCATTGCGATTTAAAATTCTCCTCTTCAAGACCCAATACCACTAAGAGAAGCTAGAAGAGATAGAGGTCAGAAATTGCGTGAATCTCACTGAAATATTAGTGGCGAGCCAGATATATGTCCCGTCTGAAAAGGGCCTTACTTCTCCCTGGAACGAGCATCAGGGGGAGCCGCGCGGAGCGCGAGAGTATCGACGAACGAGTGCAACTCGTCTTATTTGGGTCATTGTATTTTTTGGCAAGCAAGCCGAGGCAAACATCGGGCCGTCTATACGTGTATATAAGCTTGCACTGTTCTCTTGCCCGCTGGATCTGGCAATCGCTCGGAAACGATCGTTCCGCGCTGCCTCCTGCTTTACGCTCCTTTAAACCCGCCTCCCGCTGCCAATCCTCCTTCGAATTTGTCCGTAAATTTCTATAATTGAACCTTGCTGCGATAGAGCGAACGCGACCGACGCTGATTCTCCGGCGACGTGGGTTCCCTCGGTATAGAAAACTTTATTTCCGCCGTAAAATTTCAATGCCATTTCCCAGGTGTTTAAAAGGAAAGTTTCACGAGACCTTCCAACTGGAACGGACGTTCCAGCCGATGTCGTATACTCGATCCGAAGCAATCAGCTTCTAACCCTCAGATTTCTGGGTAATTTAAATCCGTCGCCGTTATGCGAAGCGTGTGCGTGGAAGAGGGAAGGGAATCGAAAGAAATGGAAAGAAATCGAAAGGAATCGAAGGAAATCGTAGTTTTTGTTCCACAAATTTTTAGGAAACGCGAATCCATCGGTGTTGTGTAAAAGGTGTGTGTGGAAAATAGAAAGAAATGGAAGGAAATCGAAAGCAATCCACGGGCATCGTAGCTTTTCTTCTTCAAATTTCTAGATAATTCGAATTCATCGGTGTTATGTAAAAGATGTGTGTGGAAAATAGAAAGAAATCGAAGGAAATCGTAGTTTTGGTTCCTCAAATTTCTAAATAACGTGAATCCGTCGATGTTATGTAAAAGATGTTTGTGGAAAATAGAAAGAAATCAAAGGAAATCGAAGGAAATGGAAAGAGAAAACGAAAGCAATCGAAGGAAATCGTAGCTTTTCTTCTTCAAATTTCTAGATAACTCGAATTCGTGGGTGTTATCTAAAAAGTGTGTGTGGAAAATAGAAAAAAATTGAAGGAAGTCAAAAGCAATCCACGGGAATCGTAGCTTTTCTTCTTCAGATTTCTAGACAACTCGAATTCATCGGTGTTATGTAAAAGGTGTGTGTGGAAAATAGAAAGAAATCGAAGGAAATCGTAGTTTTGGTTCCTCAAATTTCTAAATAACGTGAATCCGTCGATGTTATGTAAAAGATGTTTGTGGAAAATAGAAAGAAATCAAAGGAAATCGAAGGAAATGGAAAGAGAAAACGAAAGCAATCGAAGGAAATCGTAGCTTTTCTTCTTCAAATTTCTAGATAACTCGAATTCGTGGGTGTTATCTAAAAAGTGTGTGTGGAAAATAGAAAAAAATTGAAGGAAGTCAAAAGCAATCCACGGGAATCGTAGCTTTTCTTCTTCAGATTTCTAGACAACTCGAATTCATCGGTGTTATGTAAAAGGTGTGTGTGGAAAATAGAAAGAAATCGAAAGCAATCGAAGGAAATCGTAGCTTTTCTTCTTCAAATTTCTAGATAACTCGAATTCGTGGGTGTTATCTAAAAAGTGTGTGTGGAAAATAGAAAAAAATTGAAGGAAGTCAAAAGCAATCCACGGGAATCGTAGCTTTTCTTCTTCAAATTTCTAGACAACTCGAATTCATCGGTGTTATGTAAAAGGTGTACGTGGAAAATAAAAAGAAATCGAAGAAAACCGAGGGAAATCGTAGTTTCAGTTTCTCAAATTTCTAGATACCGAGTGTCCATCCTCGTTGTACATACAACGCGCACGAGCGCGGGATAGAAGGGAATCTTCGTTAGGTACGTATCCCCATAGGCGAGGAAACGCGAGCGATGTTTAATAGCGCATCGCGATCGATAAACAGCAAGGGATTTGCAACGGGCGAAACTGTTGGGGCAGCTGCAGTTTCTCCCGTTAGTGGGTCGACGAACATTTTGGCAACATTAAAGCAAACATTACGAATGCTGCGGGTACTCTACTTCCACGATACACCGTTTATTCGCCTCGATAAATCGCGATGGAAACCAAACAGTGTTCCAGAAACGAGGAGCACGGTAGTCACGGTGCCTAGCCCCGTGTCTTTCGCTTTATTTTCCTACCTTCCCCGATATCCAATCCCGACTTATTATTTCGCAGCGCCTCGAACGAAGATCCCAGATGGAAAACTTTACACCAATTTGATCTCTTCAACTTAAGATACTATTCATAAGTCGAATAAAGAATTCAACCCCGCTGCTCCCCTCGAAGCGATCTCTCTCAATCCACAGAACAACCGAAGCAACTTTCCTGACGGTTCCTGACTTTATCCTATTGTTAGATTTCGCAGCTTTGTGTGCACGAGGCAAATGAAAAGCATTCCAGGTCAAGTGGACACAAAGAGAACGGTGGGGGGGGGGGTGAGGGGGTGAAAATATTTAAAGATCCGCAGGAATGGTTGCAGTGCTTCGATATTGGGGACTAAAGGGGAGAATAGAATCAGCACAGAAACTATAAACGAAGGGGTTGGGAAATAGTGTCACAGGGAACACTTGTTGGAGAAGGGATAGAATCGATGCACGAGGTCGCCAAATTCCTTCCGACAGACGGTGGAAAATTCATCGTCAACGTCAACATTATAGAATCTGGAGGCAATTAGAACTGCTGGACGGATTCAGTCGTCGGAAGGTAGAAAGTCTCTGTCGACGAGCTATTGAAAATTTCGCACGCTTCTCGAGGGTGACAAAATTGGAGAGCTAGGAGGGAAATCGATTTCAGGCACAATGGGCACCATTCTCCTCAAATACAAAGCAGGTTCTACGGCTTGCGAAATTCAATAGAATGGTACACGCGTAAGAATCATTAGGAACTTGATAAATCGAATAAAGATAGGCGTGTGAAGTGTTCAATCAAGAAGTTACATCTAATAACGAATTCAAGCTACGATAAAGGCTGGTACTGAAATTCTGAGACTTCTCTACTTAATTCTTTACTAAGAAACTTAATCAGGATCTACTTAAGAGCACCGCGAAAGTTACTATGCCTTTGCAATGCGACTACAGCGGGAGAAAATAGCTTAACGAAAAGCCTTCCTCCCTTAACCGTCACTTAAAATGATAATTCATGCGCGAATATGCAAAGAAACTCGGCACCCTGTTCGATTGTCTACGAATCAAGATACCCTGGAGGCAAAACCACGGCAAGGCCGCGTTGCGCAGGACGAGTCCATTAAAACAGGATCACGCCTGCGTGATCAAAATGCTAAAACCAACGAAGAAGAAAAAAACAAACAAACAAACATAACAGCCCAATCAAACAATTACCCCAAACTCGCAACTAAAAGAATACGAAAAGAGAACTGGAATGCAACGAAGCATCGCAAGACAGCAATCGTCAGAGCAATCGGGGTTCCGTCAAATGAGGTAACTTCGGCCAGAGGACTAGATTTTAAAAGAAAAATACTCTAGCGTCTATCGCATAGCAGGTATTATCCTCAATGGACAGCTTTAATTGCCTACTTGAAGATGCCAGCTTGTCCGAGAATAATACCTGTTGTACAATGGATGCTGCAGGAATTCTTCTTAAGATCTAATTCTGCGAGTCACCCCGCTTGGCGGCACTGGTACGAAAATCAAATAAATAAAGGAACGAAGAGAGAGAGAGAGGAGGATTAATAAACGACAATGAATTCAGAGACACTACCTGAACGCTTCCCAAGAAAATTTCGATAAAACGATACGAGATCCGCAAACACATCAGATGTCCCTGGCTGATCTAGCTTGTCCAATTATCCATGAGAGCGGCGACAGTGCGGCGGAGCGGTTCCTCGGGGGAGGGAGTGGGGCACGCGCGACGATCCGCTTAAAAGCACGGTGGTGCCTTGCCTCGGATGCTTGGATCGCGAATGACGGAGTGTGAAGCGCAGGAGGTTGGTGGTCGGGCCAGGGTGTAGCAGCGTGTCGTCCGGAACAACTACCTCGAGACGGCTGGAACAGCTGGCACAGCTGGCGAGGACGCGACGCATAGCCGTCGCGGCGGGCTGGGGCGACCGTGGACGGGGGTGCTCCGGGAGAGGCGCGGGCACGACGAGCGCGTAGCAATGGGAGGACGACGCGTTGACGACGCGGGGCGGCCGATCGGCGACGAGGAAGGCCCGTCGATGACGCCTCTGACCGCGACGGGACGCCACGATTCCATGGTCCTCGCGGTACGAATCCACAGGCGCTCTCCTCGCCCTCCCCCGCCCCGCGGAACCCACGGGGGGTCGGAGGGAGAACTGGGTCACGGAGTCACCAGCCAGCCTCCTCTCCTAGGATACGCCGCGCGCGCGACCCTGCATCCACCCGCGTCATCGCGCAGCGGCCCACCCCCTCCGCGCTCGCCCCCCGATAACACCGTCGATGCGCGCAGCGGGCGCCGAGACGCTTCCAATCGCTCCCGTACGTCGCATAAAGTGCAGAGCAGATATCACATTGAAGAGTCCATCTGAGGGCTGAGTATACGTTTTACGCCCAACGGGAGGGCCTGGCGTGAGTGGCTTGGAATTTGAAAATTTGCTGGAGCGTGGATCGTAGGATGGGAATTAATTCCCCGCTTGTATGAATTATCTAGGAGGCTCTTGGTTGCAAGCGATTGAGAATTTGCAAGCCAGAGAATTTTATTCACCGATTTTTAGCGATACTGTTAACCCCTGGGAACTTCAACGGAGAGGTTAAGAATTCTATAGAATTAATTCTGTTCTGCGGTGATCCGTCTTTTGTGGATAACGTGGAGAAATGAAGTATAAGTAATAGCTGCTGCATACGTATTTAATCGCGCTCTGTTGTAAATAAATTTGAATAACTAAGAAAGCATTCGTCGCTTTCAAACGAAGGACTGATTACCATAGAATTATACTTCTTTGAAACGTTAACTGTAATAATGAAGTATTACCTTGCACAATGAGAGAGAGAGGGGGGGGGGGGGCAAAGAGAGGGGACGGAAGAACAAAAGATATAGGCGTACATTGTATCGTTAATGCTAAAAGGCGACTGTCTTCCGGCTTTTGATGCGACGGCACAATGACGCCCGATGGAAATAATAGTTTCCAGCAAAAACTAGGCCGTTCAAGTAACACATCCAATCAAGCAATAATAATGGCAACCTTGGGGAAGAAACTAGGGCGGAGCCGACAGCGAACAGGGGCGATTCGGGATACGAAAATTGGGACTCCGATACGATATCGCGTGGGGGGTGAAACTAGCAGTAGAGAGTCGAGCCTCCTTCCACGCCGTTGCCTTCCGCAATGGACGAATCGTTTCCTTCGGAACCGAGCAGAAAGAATTTCCCTCTCTTTTTACAAACAAATTTCTGCGCCGGTGTATGGTAAAAAGGTTTCACCAGCTAGTTGGATGCGGTGGACGGAGGATAGATAGAGGCAGTAGAAAAAAAATATCTCGGGGTCACTGAATTGTTTTGACCCACTAATCCCCGGGTCCCCTAAATTTCCATACACATGGACGGGCCATTCTATTATTACGGATCCTGGAAATTCCTTATCACTGAATCAGCAAGTTTTCTATTGATCGCGCAGTAGTCTCCCAGAAACTTATCAAATACAGTAGAAGTTCTCGCGGAAATATTTAAGGGGGTAGGTTACCCTGAACAGCCCAAAATCAGGCCCTTCTTCAAACGCATATTCCGAAGTAATAAACGAAGATAGAGATAATTTTTGTTTTTAATTTTTAAACGTCATTTCGTTGACTTTAATGCGCAAAAAGAAAATTTTAAATGTATTTATAGGAAAGAGAGTTATAAATATAAACGTGAAAGCGTGTACGCGATGCACCGTTTGATGGTGAACACGATTCCGGACAGGTGAATTACCTAAAACACAAAGTAAAGGCATTTTTATAATCTGCAAGACAGTCTCCACCTTGTGCAGGAAGCAAAATTTTGATAAACAAATTAATATAATTTTTATGTTGATTTTATCCTCTTTTTTTTGGTAGGAAACATATTTTTTATCTTTTTTTTAAGAATTTTTATTGAAAATGTCCTGCCAATACATGGAGGGGAATAGTTTCCTGCAGCTCTCTGTAAATTTTCATTCAAATCGTTCCAGCGATTTTCGAGATTTTATGTTCACCGTTTTGGAAAACGTAGTTTCTGGGAAATCGCGTTTAAAGTTGAACATCGTCATCCGATCTCATGTGCAGGCTCGTACATTTTTTACTGTAACTCCTTCAATTTTTGGAATTTAGGGGCCCGGTTGCGCTTAAGGGGGTAGGCTACCCTCGATAGCCCTAAAACAGGCCTTTTTTCAAACGCAAATTGTAAAGTGATAAATAACAGTAGAGACGAGGTTTTCCCCTAGTTTTAATCGCCATTCTACGAGCTTTAACACAAAAAAAGAAAAGTCTAAATATCTCTATGTACATAAAAGTTGTGAGTAAAAACGTAAAGGCGTATGCGCGGTGCACCGTTTGATGGTGTACATAAAATCTCGAAAGCCGCTCCAACGATTTGGATGAAAATTTAATGAGACATGCAGAAAACCATTCCCTAAGATGTGTCGGGAGCAGAATTTCGAGATGAATTCTTAAAAAAAAGTTAAAAAATATTTTTCATACAAGAAATCGATAAAATCGTATTTTTCAACATATACATTGTATTATTTTTTTTCTCGTTAAATTTTCATCCAAATCATTGGAGCGGTTTTCGAGATTTTATGTACACCATCAAACGGTGCACCGCGCACACGCCTTTACGTTTTTACTCACAACTTTTATGTACATAGAGATATTTAGACTTTTCTTTTTTTGTGTTAAAGCTCATAGAATGACGATTAAAACTAGGGGAAAACCTTGTCTCTACTGTTATTTATCACTTTACAATTTGCGTTTGAAAAAAGGCCTGTTTTTGGGCTATCGAGGGTGACCTACCCCCTTAAAATACCTAGAAAAGAAGTAAATAGCGGAATATGCAAAAATCCTAAAAACCAATTTTCGAAAATTTTGAGGGTAACCTACCGCCTTAAATAGTCTTGCAGAAACCCAAATATTCAGGCTCGAGTCATGAATTTGGCTCGAATTCTTCAAAAATTTCTTCTTTCGACGTGCATGCGCACTTTTCTTCGCGCCACTAACATGCTCGCGTACAGATCCATGTACAGGAGCCATGAATACAACATTTTTATCCCCGTTTTCTGTTTCCCAGAGAAATCTGCGAGCACAGCCCCGTGCGGTTCGGTACGTAGAGTCGTGGGCCAAAAACGGCAGCATCCAATCCGCGAGAGATGCGTGGGAAGGTGGCCCAACCGCGCCCATGCTCGTTAGAATGACGGAAAAACTATGCGACGACGCATCTCGCTTTCCCCCCATTTTTCGTCGCTGTTCTGCACTCGAATCAATAATCCTGAACAAGGACTAGCCTTCCTTTGAACGTAGGAATTCAAAGGCCACCCCTTTTGTCTGCATTCCGATCCGTCGAAAGACTCCCGGCTTCTTTCAGCAGTTCCTCTTTATAACGTACATCCTCGGAATAAATGCATCTTGATTAAAGTGAGCCGCGCTTGTACCTTAAACGATCCCTTCTTTTCTCGAATGAATTCATGGAAGGGCGGGCGAGTATATTTAAGCCCGAGGGATACAAGTAAACCATGCATCTCGGCTTTTCCTTTCGATAACAGTCGCGACTCGTACGAAATGTTCCTTAAGCAAGTCTGAGACTTTCGCGGAGCAATAAAAGAGGCGAGAGCTTCGTTTCTTTCCAAGTTTTTCATTAAAAATGCAATCAGCCTGGAATGGTCCGCGTTATCGTGCTTCCACGACCGGCAGCAATCAAGATATCCTAGGGAACTGAAGCAATTTTCTTACGCGGTCAATAACTGTGGGTCAAGCTTCATCGCTCTTTGCTCATCGGCCCAAGTTCTTGTTTGCTCGTACTGATTAGGCCTAGTCTAGGTAAAGTTCAGTCGCGCAGCTTTCCTCGAATTCCGGCCCCCCGGTGCAAGAGGGAGCTGTAATTTCTGCCGCGTTATTCGCAACGCTGGGCTGTACTCCCATCCCTCTGCTCCCAAAACGTTCCATCAGCGACTGTGCATCTCGAATCTTTCTTCTTTTTTTTTTCAGCATTCTGCCAGAACAGTTTTGATTTACAGTGGCCCACCGAAAACCGTTCTGTTCGCCCGCAACCATCTGCTGATCGACCAAGAAAAAGTTCTATTTCTGGCGCGAACATAAAATTTCGCACGCCATTATTTACGTCTGCTCTCTCTCTCTCCTTGCCGATCGCCACCGCGGATGATTGGAATATCCTGTCAAGCGTGAAAACCCATCCCGCAATATTTTACTGGCCGCTACTAACAGCGGGCAGAATAATCGCGTGCGCGCATTCGACTCTGACAATGCCGGCCTCCGCTGTAAAACCCAGCATCCCTGTCGGCTTCTTCCACCGTCGAAAACGAGCGTCGATGATCGATCGATCTAGCACCAGATACGGCGCGGGAAAGTACAGTAACAAATACTTTCTCTTCGCTAATCCCTAAAAAGAGGTTGGAACGCTAGGATATCTGCCTCTTTCACGAAGACATGAAATGATGGTCGATTCCCTCCAAAATAAATCATTCCACATTCCTGGTTAATCTGTGTGGGGGTCGACTCACAAACCAATCATAAATATAAAAGATACAAAAATTATTATTCCAAAAATAATTTCATATAATCATACTATATCTTTGACATCACGCATAAAAATTTTAATTAAACCATTTATATAATGAAATATAATTCAATTCAAAAATAAAAAATTTAAAGGAATTCAAAAGTAATTTAAAGTAAGAATATTACATCTTTGACCCCACAAATCAAAATTTTAATTAAACTAGTTACATAATGAAATATAATTAAATTCAAAAATAAAAAATTTAAAGGAATTCAAAAGTAATTTAAAGTAAGAATATTACATCTTTGACCCCACAAATCAAAATTTTAATTAAACTAGTTACATAATGAAATATAATTAAATTCAAAAATAACAAATGTAAAGGAATTCAAAAGTAATTTAACATGACAATATTACATCCTTGACACCACAAATCAAAATTGTAATTAGACAATTGTTACCTAATAAAATATAATTAAATTCAAAAATAAAAAATTTAAAGGAATTCAATGAATTAATAAAATAATTAAATATTACTCCCCGTGGTAATCCTACTAACCCTAAAAAATGTTGGGTAAAAAATGTTTTGTCAGTCAGGATTCCACCATCGTTAACGTGTGAACGATCTGAACACGATTAAAAAGAAACTAGCCCAGCGAATGTCCTGTTGATTATGCGACAACCCGCGCGAGGATGCGCGACAACGCCGAGTGTCTTAAACAAGCAGCGTAATGGATACGCATAATAATTGGGGGAAGAGGCTTAATTAGCATCGTCCGCGTGCAGTTTGGAGGCGACGCGAGAAGTTCGCCAGCGGCTGGCCGTCGTAATAACAAGTATGATGGAGGCGGCAAGAACCCAGCCGCGACATGTGTATTCGACCCCGTGCAAGCACTGCCCGATGGGGGAAAGAAGCAAAAAAAAAGCACATCTGCGAAAGAAAACACGCGGTCCTCGAAGCAGACGAAGCGCCGTTCCAGGCCAGCCGCGAGCAGATACACTTTCTGCGCAATTAATTACGTGACAATTATTCCGTACGACCGTCCGTGTCGGTGTGGATTTATCGGCTGCGCGCGGCTGCAATTAAGATATAATTCGATTCGAGGTCCATTAAGTTTCATGCAAATCTCAATCCCCGGTCGTCCTCCTTGCGTAACATTTAGGCGTGTCCGCGAGGTTCACGCGCAAGAAAGTTCCGATCGATGTTCAGTCGCCGTTTGGAAAGATGCACGACGTTTCTTCGTGATCCGCCGTTATCTCGCGCCTCGCTAATGATTCACATCCATTCCGAGCGGGACGTTTTTAAACCGCGGGCATCCGACGGGTTACACTGCGGCGGATTCGCGATGCTAGAACAGTCCGGCTTGTAATTAATCGCCTGGTCCGGGAGTCTCAATGATTTCAGATAAGTTTCGCTGTCTCGGTGAATAATTATGTAGATATATAGTTAGCGAAAACCGATTACAGTGGATAAAATACACTCTGCGACAGCTTAATGGTGACTAAGCATGGAGCAACATGTGCGCCTAATCACTTTTTACATCGTTTCTTAACGAACCGAATATTCTTCGCTGTATGCGACTTTTTTCTTTATATAACTATATCGCGTTAATCGATCGAGTATTACTAAGCCCCCATCCCATACCGAACAAAGTCGTTCGATGCGACTGAAGAATCACTTAACTCGAATGACTTTTCAGGTTTAATCAGCTAAGTGGCGTCGGCGTGTTCTCGCGCCGGGGGACTTGCACTCTGCGCACGATTTTGGCAGTTTCCAAATTTTCTGGAAAGCGTCGAGAGTTAGACGCGAACCTCAACCGACTTGGAGGGACATTTTTCAAAAGTTTGCGCCACTCAAAGTGCTAAGCAGAGATTTGTCTCGAAGGAAGGTGTAACGGAAAGGCATCTTTTCTGTTTATTTTTATATATTTATATTTTTATATTTCCTTTAGGAAAAATGAGATTAATGTAACCGCGACTGAAGTAATTTAAAAAGAAAGGAGAACAGAATTTTATTCTTTAAATAATTTTTATAATCACCTAATGAATTTTCTTGAATTTGCATTAAAAATATTTTTAGCCGTTCACCTCGGCTCCCCCAAGATTAAATCCTGAGTGCGACACAGTATTACCTATCACGTAGAATAAGAGAGAGAGAGAGAGAGAGAGAGAGAGAGAGAGAGAGAGAGAGAGAAAGGGAGTCCCTCATTCGTCGCGGTAGCAGTAGAAGAAGTGGAGGGGATAGCGATCGCCTAGTTTCGAGCCAGAAACCCCGACCTTCCTTTCCGAGATTCAGTTTAGACTTTGAAAATGTCCAGAAAGTCGTGATCTCGCAATTACTTCGAGACGACTCTAGGGAAACGCGGCGATTTCCGCGGCGGACGATCGTTTCGAGACACGCGAGCGAATCTACGGGTCAGTGTAACGACGAAGACGGTCTTCGACTTAACGTTATGTGGGCTAAACAACGGGTTAAGAAGACTCCGGCCGAGGGGTTGCCCTTTTTTTCACCTGCCCGGCGTGGCAACTCAATTTGCGCGGCTCTCGAAGGGTTCAAGCTTCGGGGCCAGGGAAATAGAAGGCTTCCGTCGAACCGGCGGGTGTTCCGGGAGAGGATGACGGCACGCACCCGGCAGGCGTGTGTGTACGGCGGGTAGTAGCGGGCGAAGCCTATCGATTTGCTCTCACGCCAGGCGAGATGGACGAACGAGAGACCAGAGCGAAATAGAACCACCAACTTCCGCATTCCACCGCTAGCCGACTTTACGAGCTCCGCCGAAACCAAGCGCGCAGTGGACGAGGGTTTATCGTTGCGAAAAGGGGAAGCACGAGCGGAAGGAGAAAGGGGGGGGGGAGAGGTGAAATGGCATCTTTTGTGCCCTTTTAACCACCGTTTTCGTTTGTCCAGCCGGCGTCACAGGAGTGGATATGTATGTACCTCGGCTGCTGGGGCGGAGAAGACGGAGCTCTGTTATTTCAACCTGAACGACGATGAGAAAGATGGACTAGTACATGAATGATGGATGAAAGGATTAGCGTGCATTTTAATATTTTGATGGAATCTCGATGGAAATGAGTCTCGCCCGTGGAGCGTCGGGGACGTCGAAAAGGGACGTGGATCGTGTACGCGGAACTTATTATAAGCCGTAAAAAGAGAAAGTAAACGGAATTGGAGAAAGCTAAACGAAGAAATAATTTGCGAGAAGATTGAGGCGGGAAAAGGGGCAATGATGTATGACGCGGTTTCCGACCTACGCCAAGCCGAGGGTCACGTAAGTAATTAACGGGGAGGCGGGTTGATATCCACCGGAGATGTAAAATGAAAACGAAAGGAAAATCAAGGTGAACGAAGTCCGCGAATTCGTGAGCGACGAGAATAAATAAGAAAGTTCAACGCAAATAATGTTTATGAAATTAAATTCGACTAACAGCTACCATTAAATTCGTGTACATGACCAAATAGAATCTTCCTTCCCTATTTACGGCCGCAAGGGACTAATAAATCAGCTCAGCATGTTTCCCGCTTAAAATGAGGCACACGTAGCCAGCACAATGGAAGATGGCAGAGAAATATTGAAATCGTCTAAAAGATCGACGCGGGCGATTCGACGTGCAAAGTTATTAAACGCTTTACACTCCAACTACGCCTCCCAAGTACACAGAATTTTAATTCAACGTTATATTTCATTCGCGAGTTGTAATGTAAATGAATAAACGGTAGGTAACGCCACAATGATAGGCCAAAAATGGTAAGATGTCTTTGGACTTTATTAAAAATGTAACAGAAGGTTCTTATGATATGTATAAAGAAGAACAGAATAATATTTTTTGTTAGATTTCTCTAACAAAAACGGCACAGCCGATACGTATTTTCCATTTGAGTCATTCCGCCATGGAATTTTCCACGTTCACACCGCTGAACATAGAACAAAAAGTCACAAAGCTTTGTAATCTACACACTAAATAGAGGAATTGCAGTATATTTGGAATACCAGTTTGTTTAAGACGAATAAAAAATTACGGCAGAGGATGGGAGCAAATACAACTGCGTAATATCATAGGGAAACTAATAAACTTTTATATTTCAAACTCTCAGTAATAATAAAAAATAAAAAGTAACTGAAACTGTGGTCTAAATGAAAAATGACAGCAAGTGTCAATTTCGTTAAGGTGAAGATAATTTGGAATACCTTCATTTTATAAACTTTAAAAAAACATGTAGATAATAAAATTATTTTCTGTTATGATCTAATCAGGCTGAAAAATCACAATATAGGAAGAATCTTAGGTAAATATAAATGGACAGCGCTGGGCCCAAACCGACGCACAGTGGTTCTAAATCGCTAAAAAGCGGCAAACCCCTCAAAACGTACTTCAATTTAGTCAGAAATCGGTGCTCGGGGGGGTTTGGGGTCGCTGATTACGAATCTGACATTCAAAATTTTTAAAACAAAATGGCGAATCCAACATGGCCGACGCGTATATCAGAAACATATCAAATTTGGACTAAACTTGGCATCCTACAGTTTTCGAGGTCGCTGATTACGAATCTGAAGTCAAAATTGCAAAAAAACCAAATGGCGGATCTAATACCACTGGTTATAAATGTTGTTTTCGAGGTAATTTTTGTGACAATTGATTATTTTCCGATTTTACTAAAACGATATAATTAGAATGTCGAAATTAATATGGCGACGTTAATTTCAACACTTTTTTTTAGAAATTATATTAAAAATTTTATTTTTTCCGATTCTAGTGAAAAAACTCAACATTTCTGCGTTTAGTACGTCACGTAATTCAAGTATATTGTCGAAAATAATAAAAGAAAACTATGGATTATAAGTGTTGTTTGAAATAACGAATGCTGTTTTATTCATATACTAAATACATTTGGCACTTTAAATTTAAATATGTTAATAAACCGCAAATTTTCTCAATTGGATATCATACTTGACATGTTATTTTGTATCAAGAAACTTGTTACAGCGTGACACTCGGTGACACTCATCTTTGTTTTCCTTCCATTTTATTAAAATATGACTTAGATTTAGGACACACTGAGAAGGGAATTACAAGGGTAAATTCAAAGATATTTTACTTTGTTTCTGTGGAAAGTTTATGTTTATGACACCTACTTTAATGGTAAACTGTTTGTTTCACGTATGGATCTTCTCAGATAAACTTTATAAATTCCAATAATTATTCCAAATTACCGTCACCTTGGGTATTCCGAATTATCAACATGGCATTGAAACCAAAAATGTCATGTCACAATTTGTATCCTCGAAATTATCGCAAAACTGACACGGAATCATAGAAGGAACATGCAAATGAGTAGATTAGGTGTTTCACTCTAAAGTTTTGACATATTTTAACCATGATTGGAACGATTGAATACTTGCTGAAAACGTTTTGTACCTAGATTCGCGTTTTCTTACTCTGCAGATTAAGTCGAAAATGTCAAAATGCCGGTTTATCCACAAATATCATTAGTTATCAGCTCATTAGCCCCTATTGTTTACGGTGTTGCAAATTCGATAGCGTTAGTAGTTTATTAGATACTTTGGCATTCCAAATTACCAACAGTATTCCAACTATGCTGTACTTCCTCTACTACAGAAGTACCTAAGATTTCGAAAAAATATTGATTTTTGAAGAAATGGCGAACATTGAAAACAATTCTTTTTTGCTAGAAGATTTCTTATAGAAATCTTAATTACAAAAAGAGTTTTCAATATTTTGCAAAAATCATGGTAAATAAATACTCTAAGTAGTATTTAGAATGTAGATTACAAAACTTTGTCTTTCTGTTCTAGGTCCAACGGTATGGACGTGATTCTTTATTAAAAAAAATCTGAAATTTTGTTTGTTCTTTATATCATAAGAACCTTATGTTACATTTTTAATAACGTTCATAAATTTCTTTAAAATCACTTCCAAAGTTATGTTACCTAATATTTCATTAACAAATCCATAAAAATGAAAGGTCTCCCTCAATCATAAAACTAATTTAACCCTTACAGATGAAGAGTGCGGGGTGAATTTTGACCCACAATACAATATCATTCAAACACATTCTGTAATAACCTTTTACATTAACTTTGAATCCTGTTATAGACTGAGCCGCTTATTTTTAAATGCAACAAGTAATGATATATAATCGAAA
Source organism: Andrena camellia (assembly GCA_029448645.1). NCBI lineage: Eukaryota > Metazoa > Arthropoda > Insecta > Hymenoptera > Andrenidae > Andrena > Andrena camellia. Next base: position 45,276,015 of record CM055676.1, on the reverse strand, counting down.
TGATCAAAATGGACCCGCTACCCGCAAGGCAGGGTGAGAATCACGGGCGTATTGTTACGAGGCGATTGCTTACTCACTTTTGCAGGCTGCGGCTCGATGTCGGTAAGCCGTTGCGCGCGAGGCCTCTCTTGAGCCGGTCCTGGCATCCTTTGCAACCTCTCCGTGGACGAGGACGAGGATGACGAGGATCCAGGCCTCTGGCCTGGTTTGCCACGCGCCAGGATGACGGCAGGATTTTACTTTCCCCCCGATCGAACCATTATTCCTCTTTGCGCGTCCGCCTGCAGCAAGAAAAAACAATCTCCACGGTACTCAGACGTCTTTATTGCCCCGGCACTTTTATAACCGGCGAAATATTAAATCGCGCGTGTGGAGCGCGTAAGCAACGAATAGCAGATGCTCGTAAATCTGCCGCGGACAAGTTACATGGCGGCAAACGCCGATTAAGACGATGTGGGGGAGGGGAGGGGGGGGACTTCTTTCGCGAACTTTCATCCGAGCCTCTTGAGAAGATTCGACGGATGTTACCAAGCCCTGCCTATATTTTTCATAGAACCCGATGGCTCAATCGCGAGGACCGAATCCATTTTATTCAAACATACCGAGGGAGAGGGGAATAATAGAGGACCATCGATTCGCCCTCCGATATCTCGACAGCGAACCAATTACAGTCTAATCCCAGATAGATTCTCCATCAGTTAATAGAATCACAGTTACCTACTCGCGTATTTTCAGCGGATCGGATTTATGAATATTTCACGGATTAATCGTAACGCTTCCATCTGCACTATTTCAGTCGCTAAGAATGGCATTCCCTTCCGTTTGTACGCGCCAGGGGGATCGTTTGGCAGAAGTTCAGATAACGAATTCAGCGGCGAGCACAATAGGCCGGCGGGTACTCGGATTTCGCGCGGACAAACGAAGCCTTACTGGAATCCCACCAACTTCTTTCGTCATCGTCATCTCTGAGAACAATCTGCCAAGGTGCTTCATTCTTCGCCCGAGAACAACACCTTCCACCGAAGTTCAAGAGAATCATTATTAACCGCGCGCGCTCGTAGGCCGCGTGCAAGGCCGGCGGTTTTTAAAACAGCGAGAATTCACCTGACCGCCTTCTTGACGGACAGCTCGATCCGTTGGCCGCGCGTCGCACGCCCCGGCGAAACTTTCATCCAGCCCCCGTACCCTCGATACGCGGATAAGATCGGCCGAGTCACGGGGCATCCATGAAAATTAATTACCGCACGGTATTTTCACTTTTCTTTGTCCGGTCTGGCCGAATCGACTACCTTGACCAACGGTATCGCGGTTTTCTCTTTTGCATCGGGGGAACAGGTTCGAGGATTACGTTCTGCGGGTACCAGACCGTATGACTCTGGTCGCCTTAAAATATCCCACGCCACAGGAATATCCGCGGATACAATTTTCGCAAACCGCGGCTGGTATTATCGAAAAATTGTGAATCGTTAACAGAGGGTGGAGGGTGTCAGTGGAGCCGAATAATCGCTTCATCGCGGATTGGGATCAATGACCTATGATTATAGTTGTGGTGGTATCGGAGAAGATCGTTCCTCTGGCCGGAGAGAGAATCATTATTTCGATTGCAGGGGGACATGCCACGTTACACGCCCGAGGAGATAAAGGTGCATAAAGAAATGGAGCTCGTATGAAATAGCGTAATAAAATTAGCGTCGGATATTCACACCGATGTGTAATTACGCTATCCACAGGAAGTGTTATACAATTACTCTTCTAATCCCTGCAGTTACTAACTTTCCAAACCAATTAAGATAGCGGCTTGAAAGTAAAACACGAGCGGTGTAAAAAAAAATTCAATCCCCCCCTGTTACTTTTTCCAGCGATTTCTCGTGTCCATTAAAACTTCCCGCCCCGCCACGGTTTCGGGGCAACGAAATGTCCGCGCGCTAACGTTCGTTGTGTACAAGCTCGAATTGAAAAATTCCGTGAACGTTCGCGTGTTTACTGGCCACGGGGCAGACAAGATCAGATCGAGGGGGTTACAGTCGGCAGACGCTATTCGGTATTTATAAGGAGCCTCGACGTCGAATCGGGCCACCTCGTTCGACGGTTAATTAACAAACGTTCTTTCACGGAGAAATGTTTTTCATGGTAAAGAGCACATCCGGCTGCGCTGTTCGCCAGCGAAACCCCGACAGTCGACTCCTTCTTTTCCTTCCTCTCCCTTTCCCCGCCCTTTTGTCTTTTTTTTTTCTTCACTTAACTTCAGCAGCGAGCGGGTACCGTGCAGTAGTACGGTCGAGGAGCGACGAAAATAAAAGTGTAACAAAGCCGCAAGTAAAAAGTCTATGCCACATCCGCTGCCATGCGTCTTAAATGTTCACGCGCGGGGCTTAAGATCGAGTTAATTAAAACGGCGCTCTGGAAAAGAATCGGCCGTGGAAGGGGAGGGCACCTCTATCAACGGAGAAACGTGTCACTGACATTCTATTTCGCGATAATGAGCGAGTCTTTTCAAAAAATACCGAGAACTGGTCGATAAGCAGAACTGGAAACTCTAGGTTAACGTAGATAAAATTATTAACGCCGCCGCTACTCTACTTCGGTGACCCCCTTAAACCACTCAACTACTTCTACAAATTGAATAAGAAATAGAGATTCGAGCGGTTGCAGATTAAAATTAATGGAACTCGAGACTTTCATTCCTCCTGTGCCGCTACGCTTTCTTTGCAGCTTGGGTTTTTACAAAGGAGCCGTCCTTTGATAGCGGATTCGATCCATAAATTCGAAACCCTGGAAGTTAATTCGACCCATGTGTGTTTGGGCTTCGGTATCGCGTGAGTCTCAAAACCGAAGAACGTTCGGCGAAATGTATCTGCATTTCATTTCACACGGGTGAAACTTCCTTTCAAGCTGCCGAAGGTATTATTCCAACCGAATCTATAAAAGAACATCGCACGCTGGTCGAATTTCGAACATATCGCGCAGGACCAGTCCCCACTGACGCGACGGATAAGGGTCTGCGCACACATCAGTTCCGTGTCAGTACCGTTCCGGCATGCCAGTGGTAAGAGGAAGAGGGGCGTAGAAGGTCTCTTCTTCTTACCATTGGTACGCCGGAACGGTACTGACACGGAACTGACAAGTGTGCGCAGACCTTAAGACGATCCAGTTAAATAATTTTACGAAATCGTTGACGCGCCGCTTGATAAAGCTTAACGAGCCTGCTAGAGGCGAGTCAAGGTGTTTTTTTTTTTCAATAGGGAGCCGATTACGTCGTTCCGATAACTTTACTATGCCAAGGTTACTATCTTACATCGCGTGGCTGCAGCCTGGAATGCGAATGCTGTGTCGGCGTAGAGCCTTTTTCTTTCGCGAATTCCCGCCTTTGCGTATTGTTATTCCCGCCGTGATGTTCCAACGCGCGCAACCACGTCCATTGCTTAATTACAACCCGCGCGGATTGTTTTTCTCTATTCCGGTTGTGCAACGTATACAATGAGAACTTAATTAAGCATCGTGCACACGAGAAGCCCTTATCGTATTACGCGCGCTTCAATTCTAGCATCGTAACTGAATTCTCGTGTCTTTTCTAATTCCCCCTCCCCCCCGCCACGCCGCCGGTCTTTCACGTGCACGCGCGGCAAATCGCTATTATTTACACGCCGCCCAGTCCGCTTTCTCCCCTGTCACAGGTTTTAATCGAAGCCGTGCTAAAATTCCGCGCTCTATAACGCACTTGCGACAGAGACGTCGCTCCCTCGAGATCTCGTTATCTAATACAGGAACTGTAAACGCGAGAGCTTTCGTCGGGTATAGTAGCCCGCCGATCGCTCCGTTCCTGTCCCGCCGATTACACTTTTAAAAACGTAGTCCGATAACAGTATCGAGGAAGCTCGATAATAATTATCGCCCACTCGTAATTACTGCGGGTATAACAGGTGCAGTTACGACGTTAATGGCGCGGCCGCCGATAAGTCGAGAATTTTTAAATCGAATTCTTGTAGCGGTGCAATTGTTTCGATTAGATAGCAAGCCGGGGCACTCGCGACGGGTAATTTTCACGAGCAGCGGAGTTCGTGAAATTTTGAGGTTATAAGGTCCGCGGAGGGACGGCTAAAGGCTTCCGACGATTCGTTCCACGCGGTGCTGCGGGACACTGGGTTAGGTGCAATGAACTTTGCCGCACAAAATTGCGTCGCGGTAATGGGCGAAATAAATAAGGTACGGGGCGGTATTTACATCGGCACGATCGCCCGATAGATAGTGCGGGCGGGCAACGAGGGAAATATATCGAACGGGCAAGGGAACGAGAGGAAACGAACAGCTGGAATATCGACTCTCACCTGAAGCCACGAACGAGGGAAGTAACGGCGGTTATGTCAGAGGAACGACAATACCGATAATTCTCTCTCCTGGCGCATCGTACTAGACTAGGAAAGCCCTTTTACATCCTCCGCCATTTACTGCACCGTTACACGCACACTCACGTACACACGACGAACTACAGAGAGACACTGGGAAAGAGAGAGAGAGAGAGACATAGGTGGGGAGCACAGGGAATATTTATATGGATGCTAAAAGGGATTAAACATACTTACAAACGAGCGAGGCGGTAGGTATGGAAAAGACATGCGAAAAGGAGATCGGTCATTTCGATTCGTTTCGCGCGCCGATCGTACCCGAGTGCAAATAAGGCCACGTAAGGGGCACCGGAACGGCACTTGCATACTAACAAGCGGGAAGCTGACTCTTCCCTTGCCCTGTGTATATTAATATACGTTAAGCCGCGTGCAGACGCGCCTTTACAATGGTGTATATATGTGCGTTACGTACTTGAATATATATCACCACTCCCCCGAAGTTGAGGATCCCTGCCCCAGCGAGACAGAGACAGGGGTTACGTGAGAAAGAGGGAATAGGCAGAGTGAGAAAGAGAGGTTCACCACGAAGAAAAACACACGTCTGCCGGAACGCGAGCCATGTTTGACCGTGGCTAATTACACCGCCGGACTAGCGGGCCGATACGGGAATCTCGTTGACAGCTCGACCGTACCATCGCCTTCGTTCTCGTACGCGCTCCTCACTCGGTTCGCGACAAAGTTAACCTTCATTCACGAGCTACGACGAAACGCTGTTTTCGATGCGCTGTCAGCCCGACCTGCCTAACCTGACCCTCGCGTCTTGACTGGCGGAGCACTGCATACTACGCATCTCGTGCGCAACTACGCTTGCGCAGCATTCTGCCGGTTACACTAGCCCAACGCGCGAATATTTGACGTTAGCAAGCCTGAATTCCTACTTATTCGTCGATACCATTGAAAATCTATTATAATAATCCCGGAAAGCATTATGTCAGAGTGAAGTATTGGATAAGATAGCAACGTGACTATATCGTTTCCGAAGAAGGTGTTTCTTTTCGATGTAGGATGGTTATCGGTAAAGAATAAACACATTTTATCGTATTGTAGTAATGTGCGTGTATTCTGTCGGCGACTTAATTATTATCGGATAATGTATAGTTGTCATGTATCAGTGGCAACAGTTTAACCATAAGAGCAGCATCCGCCTGATGCGAATTTTCCACTTTCAGCATTGAGAGGCAGTCCTCCTTGAACTCGACGTTTAAACTGTGTCTAATTATATTTGTCAATGCCGTGGCGAGCACCTGACATGATTTGTAATCATTGTCCAATGGAATATGGTTATTGTACAGCACTTTTCCACCGCAGTGGTACGTGAACTTCGTATGGGGATTTAATCGTTGCAGTAGAATTATTTCGTTAATTATCAGCTTTGCGAACTTCTCTGTGTCACGCGATACTAATTTGTGCTACAGAGTGGGGAGAGAAATTAGTTTGGTTAAATGTTTATATTTTAACGATACAAATGAGGCTATTTATAACCAAAATTAGGTTAGTGTCCTTCGTGCCAAGTTACGCACCTTCAATTGGTACGATAAATAATTCCTTTGATGAGGAAAACTGATAAGCTCCTTATCATTTGTGTTCTTAGTTAATGACAATCGGTTACGTGCGTAACGTAAGCTCATAGTGCTCTGGCAGTCGCTACGTTCGTTCCTCGAGTGTATTGTGGCGATCAGTGAATTTTTGAAAAGCTCACGCGCGGGACCAAGGTCTTTGAAAATATCGCTCGAAAAGCGCGAGATACTGCTCGTGGATTTCCCGTAATTCGTAATTTGCACCGTGCCTTCTCTCGACAACGTAACGTCCACGTGACTGTACCTCGGCTTCCTACGCGAACCTTTCGAGTTCCATTCTTCGAACGCCTGTAATATCTGTTTTTCACGTAATCAACACCTACTCAGAAAATATATCCCGCGTCGGATAAAAACCCGTCATAAATCATCGACAAAACCCCGAACTGACAAAGACAACGTTAAAAGACTTAAAAGTCTCTTTGAACCTCATTGAATTTTCAACACTCCCCGCTATTCGACAAATTACAATTGCCTGAATTTATTCACGGATTACTCTGTGTTATCATACCGAATCTTACTTTCTTAACGATCCCCGCGAGCAAATTTATCTCGAGTGCAGTTTCATCCATAGCGTCGGAGGAATGGATGCTAAAACTACCGGCACCTGCGGGACCCTGACCTCTAGGTGGCGAGGATGATACTGAAAGGTTCTACCCTACCGATATAACGGACCTTCGCCGCTGTAGAAACCAACAGCGGAGCTCGGAGGTGGTGCGCGGTGTCGGTATACGAAATACGAATTGCCCGTGTTTCGCCATGGTGCACCTGCTCGAGCGGAAGTAAAAAAATCCATGCATAAGAGGTGACAATAGTTCGCTGGGTTGTGATCGATTAAGGCCGATCGTTTTCGGGCGAGAGTCGGGCGTAAACAGTGCCGCGTGGTGCTCCTTCTCGTTGAATTGTGAAGCACAAGCCTGCCGAATGACAGAACAGGGACCGAAAGACGAACCTAACCTCAGTGAGGAGCGTGCCACTCCACCGCGACGGATTCGTCACCGGTAAGTTCCCTGCCGTATACACTGCGGCGAGTTGTATTCTCATTATCCCCGTCGCGGAACGTTCGATAGGTTATAGAAAGAGATTATTTCAGCTCATGATTGTGTTAGAGCGCGCCTTCCGTGTACATCAGTTGGTAACGCGTGCTCCTTGGATACACCGCACGCTTTTCCGCGAACCAATCGAAGCGACCCGTACGTCGCCTGACTCGGCAATCAGCCAATCGGAGCGCTCTGTCAATTTTTTGATTGCCTCGTGCTTTAAGGCCTCGTGTGAAAATCCATAGAGTCGCCGTCGCTAAATATATGTAAATAATTGATATATAGCGAAAAGATGTTCGCGAGTCGCGATCGTGCGGACGTAATAGAAGCTGAGGCATTACTTCGCCCGGTGACATGGGCGTCCGGAGGGGGGTGCAAAAGGGGCAGTTGCCCCCCTGGCTTTTGAGAAAAAATCGCTCATTTCTAAAAACTGGTCTTTATTAAGTTTATACTAAAAAAGTGAATAATTCTAAATTTCGGATTTAAAATTTTAATTAAATTGGCACTACAAATTGAGTTCAAAAAAGCAAGCTTGCTACTCGTTTTTTCATTACTATATTTTTCGTCACCGTCGCCCCAAAGTTGTCACCTCCTGAAAAAAAGTCTACGGACGCCCTTGACCGGAGATAAAGAATTGTATTTCCTGTTTAAATCTACCGAGCTGCGGACTCATCGTGTATGCGCGACTCGCCGTAATAGTTCAGATTCGTTATAGGAGAATTTATTCTTAAATCCGTTTCTTCGTCGATATATGTTTCCTTAATACTTGTTAACGCATGATTTAATTAGCGTTAGTTTCAGCTTCGTAACATTGTTCACGATTAGCGAATAATATCCTTGCACAATGGTATCCCCTATCCAAGCGCAATAATCATGTTTTTGTAGAAAATTATCTTCTTCCTTTCACGATGTTCTGTGTTATCTGTTCCTCTTTCGTTACTAAGTGTTAGTACACCTATCGTTGATTATGTTTTCCTCCGTTGCTACATGGTTTCCATTCTGCATTGTCAGTGACGGAATTGAATTCAAAGAGGGGGAAATGCAATCATCTATTCGGATCGGAACTTCGAGAAACGCCCGTACACAAAACATACATGTATTATGATGAAGAATCATGTTTGCTTCGTGGGTTACCGCGTCAATATAACATTGTTTTGCTTCTATTAATCGCAATATATGCGTCGTCAGTTATGCAATCCGAGAAGAGATAATGCACTTATCAGCGAGTGATGTACACGAGTTCATCTACGGAATTTAAGATAATTGACACGACTGATTGATATTTCAATCACTTTCCTTCTTTTACCACTGCACGATTATATCCGAGCGCAACTTATATTCTCGATTCATTTTCGTTTTCAACATGGACAAATCTAATTCCCAAAGTTCTTTTTAACACATCGAGGTTTATTTAAATAGTTGAACTGTCTATTTTCAAAAGTAGATCGATATTTAACGCAAAAGCTAGTACAAAAATTGGTACAAATGTTAACGTCGCCATGACCATTGTTTGCGGAAACTCGCTTAGATGTCGTGTTCAATACACTTTCCACCGCCGTCGATCACCTTTTAGCACGTGTTGACAATCTTATCGTGCCTAGGCCAGAATGCCCGTACGATAATTATTATCACGAGATATTAACGAATTTCAAGGCGATCTAATATATTTCCTTAGTTATGGAAATGTTACATAATTGGCGAGAACTGAACTTGTGCTTAGCAACGTTCCGTTTAGATAAGTGTCGTTGCCAGTGTGGTTTTTGCATTAATTATAGGAGATAATTAGATTCCTCTTTCAAACTAAATACGCGCAAAAATCGAAGCTAACAGAGTGATGAATATGTGGTGACACTTTTTTCAATAAACATGCATTTTCTTTGTCGCTATATTTATATTGTACATGACATTTTTAATAGTTTTCCTCGTTGATTAAGAGGGAAGCGTTTTCAAGGAACTCGCTCATGCAACGATAATAAACGTAACGAGTATTCCCTATTCATGTTTGATTATAATATATATGGCAATGTTTCTCGACATCGTAGGTTAAGTAGGGCTATTTATGCAAATGTATATATCAATTGAAAACAGATAGCGAGAAGCTGTCTCAAAATCGTATTGTAGGAACTCTATCGCGCCTAAGTGCACAGAGTGACATTTTTATTTTGCTTATTGCAATAATGTGGCACATGCAATTACGTACGTTATCGCATTTTTCTCGTGCATTAGCGTACGCATTTGTCCGTGGAATTACGCACGACATTGAAAAATATCGATAATAATAATAAGGCGATTATCGTTACACGTATTTTACGATGCTATTTCCTATGGAAATATTTCGATGCTTTCAACGAAGGCGTCAATTTATCGCCTTTTCTTTTTAACCGACTTTAAAAAGGAGGTGGTTATAGATTCAACCAACCCGTATGTATTTTTTTGTTTTTTTTTTGTTTTTTATGTTTGTCCCCGCATAACTCCTCAGCATATGGACCGATTTTGATGATCTTTTTTTTATTCGAAAGAGCGCGATGCCCCGGTGGTCCCATCCTAGACTGCACCAATATTGACTCAATATCTTGCCAGTTCTGGTTAATAATGAAGACTGTTGTCACCTAATTATTATTACTTTATGTACGTGCACGCATATCTTCTCAGCATGTTGTGTCAATATATATATAAAACTAAAAAGTTAAAAATAAAAAAATTTAAAAAAAAAATTAAAACCGACTACAAAAAAATAAAAACGCATTAAAAAGTAAAAAAAAATTTTCCCTTATTTAATCTACGACTGTCATATATTTTAAGTCGGCGCCTCGTCATTTTCACTGTGTCGTAGATTAAATAAGGGAAAAAAATTATTTTTTAGTTTTTAGTGCGTTTTTATGTTTGTGAAGTCGGTTTTAATTTTTTTTTTAAATTTTTTTTATTGCTTATGCTTTTGTTTGCTCTTTTTAAAACTAGGTAAGCAAATCTTTGGACTCTAGAATATTGAAAACTTACAAAATTAAATAGACACCAGTTATTGGCCCAGAGAAGGTTGTTCGTAAGCTTGCAGCACTGATCGTAGTATAGTACCAGAAACTACTAACATCTTGGTATACATAGTACTAACATCATTGTACCCAACTCCGGTTCCCAGTAAATCCAGTTTCAGTTCATACGCGGGACCATTTTTTTAATTATAGAAAATACAGGAATAGTTCGATAATGAAAGAGAAACTCGACATGGAGATGCCCAAAAAATTCTACGACATCTCTCATTTGCAGTGATCAGATTTCCCCGGACGATATTCCCGTGTCGGGAACAATTCCCTGTGGGACACGTGAAATGGGCACACTGTGTTCGACTCGTTTCTAAGTACATCATGTAGCACACGCATAAACGTCTGTAGCCTCGAGCCATCAGATACGCCGCGCGGTGTTTGTTGATAACCGAGGAACGGCGGTCCCCGGACAGTTTCGATTCGTGGCCCAATATCGTACGATCCTTCGTAAAAGTCACGAATCGAGCACGCGGCAGCCGCGACGATCAAGAACGGAATAGTTCGACCTCCCCGTTACGGTGATTATCGCGCGAGCGTTCGATATCGTTCTGATAAACGGACCACCGTCTCTGATCGGGAGACAACAATAAACTGTTCCTATCGAGACCCGCGCCGGGCAATAAATAAGGATGCAAGCGAACCGTAAACCATAAAGTACACCGCGGTATCGTCCAAAACGGGGTTAAAAAACATTTAACCTGCCCGGTTTATCGGCGAAATATCGCCAGCGAGAGATCGATCCGGGGATAACAGGATCGCGCGAAACGGGCAGAGGATTGTCTCTACGTACAGTCGCAATTAGAACTCACTTCGAAATATACCTGGGTCACTTACGGTATCACTTAGCCGCGCGAGCAACAAACACACTGCACATAATATCTGTTATGTAACATCGTACGTAGGATCGTGTTCAACTATACGATTTGATACACATGGACGTGACCGTGGCGTGTGAACGACGATACCCGCGCGTCCTTCCTCCTCGTGATAATATCCACATTAGACCGTGCCGCGAGAAAGAAAGAAACGCTTATGACGATCTCGATTAATTCAAGTGACGTAGAACAACCGCGCGCCGGCTCGAAAACAACGTGCGTGACTTGGAACCAAGGGGGACGCAGGCGAAACGGGTAGAAAAATTCGATGCTTCCGACTTTCGGCCGGTGGTGAATGGATGTATACTTGAAAAGTTACTCGTCGCTCGTTAAAAGGCGAATAAACTGCCCGCAGGCGAACGTCGAGTTAGTGGCGAAGGTGAATCGAATGGAATGGAAGAAATAGAAGAGCTTGGCGTCGTTGCTTGAACATTCGCAATCATAGATTTTAGTTTAGATTGGGATTCCTTAGTCGATAGAGCTCATTCAATTGAAGCGGGATCGCTAGAGAACACTAGAGAAGGATCGACATTTCGCGAACAGTATTGATAATAATTTAGAGAACCTTAAGATCAAAATCAACGATGTCGAGAACAGGGACAGGAAGTGTGATGGAATTAATAAAATCAGTGAGGACACGCTTGGAAATTAACCACCCTCCAATTCCCCGCGAGTGACATCGAAAGAGTAACGGTCAACCTAAAAGCTTCTTCGAAATCTGCTACCAAGAAAAAGAAACGAATCGAAACAAAAGGGGCCCAAGAACGTTCCCCGATCCTTCTTCATTACAAAGCTACAGGTTCCCGCAACTATCCCAGTAAAAAAGCAGCAAAACAATCCCCATACCCGCGCGTTCGCGTCGAGCGCCGTGACGCAAAGTAAACATCGTTAAGTAACCGGTCGAGGTAAGAGAAAAATAAATAATCGTACATGTAAGGAAATCTTACTTGCGTCAGAGTCGTGGAGACAGAGAGCAGGGCGAGCGAAGAAAGAAGAATAGGAGTGTTGATCACGCGCGGAAAAAGCTGCGCCTGATCATCGATAACGAAGGAACCGCGACGCGGCAGCGAAGACGATTAAAGCGGGAAACGAAAGCGAGGACGATAATCGTGTCGGTGGCTGGCGGCGACCCCTGAACCCTGCCGTCCGGTCTTTTCGTGCCGTTCGCGTGGAACTCGTTGTGTCCGATGCCGATATCATCCTCTCCTCTACGCGCGAACCCATCGCTCGCGATATCGCGGGACGCCTAGAACGTCCAGTGCGTCGTCGTATCTCCTTTGGTGTGTACTGCTTGCGGTCGCCGTGAACCGTGTGTCTAGAGGCGCGACGATGACGACGGGCCGCCGTTCGATCGTTTGAACATCGCGCGCGTGCTTAGGGACAGCCGAGCCGGGATAAACGGAACCGTGTGCAGCGGGAAGTGTTTTTACGGGGCGGTTGCCGACAAGGAAGACTAGGAGCAGGAATAAACAGGAGGACATAAGCGCCCGCGGGACAAGCACCAGGGACAGACGATTTTTCTTTGGTTTATGGACATTTCAGAGGCAACGGGAGCTAGAGAAACAGGAGTGAAGACCCGGTGTATCTGGAGGAAGGAGGGGACGGTTGTTCGCGCGAGATCGAAGGAACGGAGCGCGGACTGTGTCTGGTATGCTTCGAGGTCTTCTGGACGCTTTCTTCGGTACATTACTAGTTTCCTAATCGTTGGTTGGGTTGTGGTGCCTCGTGACGAGCATTCGATGCGTTCTCCCTGAAGCGTTTCACCGAGTCAGCTGACGCTACCTAATATCGTACTTCGAGCCTTGATACGCATACCTGTCGCGTCCAATCGGGGCTGAAAAGCATTTCGATGCCCGTTGAAAGCCACGAGCGGACGTGAACAAGCCCAGGTGTCGAACCGGCATCGTCATCACCGTCGAATCTCATCCTCGCTCGGCCTTTTCGTGAATACAATCCAGGCTTCGAAGTTGGCTATCCGCGTAGTTATCCTCGCTCATTGAAAGGGGCCGTCGGTGTACTCGGTGTTCGTGCGCTGGGAGATCGGGGGTGATGCGCTAGCAAGGAGCTTGCGTAGAAGACACGGAAGTGGGCCCTTGATCATCCGCATTCCTTCGAGGCCTCGATCATCCTCGCCAAAGTGACCGCCGAAGTGCTTCTTCCGCCGTCGATCTTCCCCTTGATCCTCTTCGCCCTTGGCTTCTCGTTAGCCGCGCTAGCGCGCCGACACGCACGCCTTGGACGTATTTTCACGGAGCTGTGCCAGGAGGGGTGGTGGGCTGTCCTCTTGCGAACGTTTCGTTTGGCGCGCGATCGCAGAGGGGCAGAGGGTGAGTAAACGAGGCTTCACGAGATCGCTCGTCTCAACTGGGTACAATGTCTCGTCATTTTACAGTTCCGCTCCGTGGGGATCGAGTCGATCGGTCCTTTGCATTCGTCCCGGGCGCGGTGAATGACGATCGCGCGACCCCCCTTCAAGGGGCCGCGCGTGCTTGACCCTCGCGTGCGTCTGCCTTTTGTTCGTAATCCTGGAAGCAAGGGAATGCGGGTTGTTAACAGGAGTGACTAATCCTCGTTCGTAAGCTGTGCTACTAAACCGTTTGGATTTTGTGAATGGCGTGCAAGATTGAGCTGCTGCTGCTGCGAACAGAGTGTGTTAATATTTTGCCTGCGCCGAAGCCGAGCTATACAGATTAATGTTGCCGTAATAACCGATTGATCAAAGGCGGCCAGAAGGTTGCGTGACGTACTTATTGTCATGGTAATGTTTGTGTCATTGGAATTTATGAAGAGGGGGCTTGCGATGATTCTGCGGATTCCGGGCCGTTTTCAAGCGGCGTATCGCGGTTAAGGATGTATCGGACGTACAATATTAGACAAAAGTATATGAAATTTTAAATACTTGAATATCTCACGTCTTACGCACAGTAAATCTAGATGTAAGGAACTCGAACGACAGTTGGAGTCTTATTTTTAATCCTAGGAAGGTATTTTTCACTTTACAAATGCTTTCTCAACCATTATTTTGCTAACCTTTTGCCAGTGAAAATGCCCAGAATTCACAATTTTCTCAAGTTATAATTTATTTCGTTAAAACGGTGTAGTGAAAGCAATTAAAACTCGGTAGATATTTTCATCTACCCATATACTACATGTAAAAAAAAATTGAAAACATTGGTACCATTTCTTCAACATTTTTTCAGCTGTTTTATCTGTCAAGATGGTCTCTTTCCATAAGAGTACGTGTAAAATCAGTGAAAATTAAAATCGTTATAACTCAGCAACCGTTTAGCGAATTCGTTTAAAATTTTTCGAGCACATCAGGAAGATTAAAAAGAACAATCTCAAAAATTTTCATTAACTTGGTATCATTTTGAAAATAGGTCCAATACATCCTTAAACACTTGTTGATTGCGCTAAGAATTAGGTGCACTATGAATTACGCGGACTTTACATCAGATTTGAGAAATTGAAGTGCAAAGTGGAAAAATAGAGGCTAACTGTTTACAACGTAATCCGAAATTTTACGGAACGTACCTTCGAAAAGTTCGAGTAGCTCGCCAGTAATTATTCTGCAAATTTTATAATCCGTTTTCGTTAACGATGCACGATAATACTTCTTACTGCGTCCAGTGCCAGCTCGAATAGAATAGATCGGAGCTTATTATACTCCTAAACGTGTCGAGCGATAACGAAGTGAAACTTACCGACTACCTCCCCGGACAGTGTTCTTTCAATACTCGTTTATTCAAACCCGTACTATCGCGATTCATTAAACATGTGTACCTGCAAATTGTTACATACGTTAACTTTTACAACTCTCCTTAACTTGGAACGACCACTGCATAATTGGTAACGCGGAGCATGGACGTGTGTGTCGACAGATGAATGACACTTTGTGTGAATGCCAATAAGGATACCCATTAACGTTGCAATAACACACACCAGCAGACCGATTATTGCTCCTCTGCGCCGCCGGGAGGCATATCACCCCAAAGTCGCTGGTGATCATTCGCTGTTCACGTGTGATCGTCTGCATGCCTTCCCTCTTCGTTTTCGGCTTATCGGGCTCCAAAGTTCGCCGACCGGGATCGTTCGTTCTCTAAAACGATAATCCCGCGTCAGAATTAAGAAATCGCCCACAAAGTGCTCAAGGCCGAGGATCGCTTGGAAACTGCATGCAGCTTATTCGGCATGGGAAGGGGGATGGATGGATCGTGTTTGGGAGTTTGTCGCCTGTAATCCAACCACTCAGCAACACCGATTTGGGGGCCACTCTCCAAAAGTTTCCTCGCACTCTCTCCAGCAAGTTCTCGGCTTGCCATCTCCGCCGCGGGAGAAATCAATTCTCCCGCGCGCACATATTCTCTATACAGAGACTTACAGCCACGAGGAGCTAGGAGCGTCGTGCAAGCACTAACTTCAACGTTAACTCTCGATCGTTCTCGGGCGCTAACTTTTCACCCGAGCGGCCTTGAATCGCGCGACGTATACACGGGAGAAGGCCGAGCGATCTAGCTTGCCGGACGTAATGCTCCAACTCGAAATACGTAAACGAATGTGCGCGCGCGCGCGAGATGGCGAGCCTCTTCGTGGGACGGTAGACTTTCTAGCGAGCTGGTAAACTTCTTCGCGAGTGGCCCTTGCCCTTGATGCGGGGAGGAGGATATCACGCGTTGCCCCGGCTTGTAAATACTATGCAAAATTTCCGCCACGACACGTGCGCACGGGCACAGCGAGAAACTGGTTGATCTTGACGCGTAGACGTCGACTGTTTTGAAGGTAACGCCGAGCGCGTAGACAGGCCGCAGCCAGACGATCGAGGATCGGGAGAGGACGGGAACGATTCCGTTGATCACGGTGCTACCATGTCGACGGATAATCCAGTAAGCTTCGTGGTCGGGGACCCCGACATCGATTCCATCGATGAGCTGGAGGACAGCTTCCCGACCGAGGGAAACGATAGCGGGTCTATCCAGATGCAGCAGAGCATCATGCCTGGATTGGTTGAACGCCGTAAGCGGCTCAGGTGATGTTTCTTCCCAATTTCCTTCTTTCTCTCTCTCTCTCTCTCTCTCTCTCTCTCTCTCTCTCTGTCTCTCTCTCTATTCGGTCGATTCGAACAGGTAACCATCTAGGCTTCCTCGAAGAGGGCCCGAAGCCCGGGCCAATAGGGGAAACACCATGGAAATACCTTGGAAATACTTTTCTCTCGGAGTGCCTCTGAGCAACCTCACATGCAGGGGGTTTCGTTGTCGATTTGGAGAGACAGACACGCCTTCGGCGGGGCTGTTTGCTCTTGTGGGGCTAGAAGACAGGGAAGAGGATATAAGAGTAAACAAGATTCCGTGTTTAAAGAATTTTTGTGGTGTAGTCAATTGGAGTTACTGTGCGTTAAGGGGCAACATACGGGCTAAAAAGTAGGATGGATTTGAAGAATTTTTTTCCGGTGGAGAAATGTTTTTTATCAAAGAAACATTATATACCTATATACAGTGGCGTGCAAAAGTATTCGGCCACCCTTTAAAATCGCATAACTTTTTTAAAATTAATCCAAAGGACTTGAGTTTTTTTGAGAAGCTAGAGGGATTAGTTTGCTAAATGATGTGATTCGTCGTTTTTTTAAACTTTTTTTTGTGAGCCTGTAACGAAAATTCAAAAAACCCGTTTGTATCGTTGCTCTGAGCTACACACGTTTAAAGATCGCAGAATAAGGTCGAAAATCGCTGATTTCGGGAATTTCCGCGATTTTCGCCCTCATTCTGCGATCTTTAAACGTGTGTAGCTCAGAGCAACGTTAACCGATTTTGATGAAATGTTAGGGACGTATACAACTTACTTCAATCTACAAACGGTTTTTTTTTTAATTTTCATTATAGGCTCACAAAAAAAGTTTAAAAAAACGACCTTTACTATTTTTTTTGCTATTCTGACCAAGTGCATTTTTTTCAAAACGACAAATCACATCATTTAGCAAACTAATCCCTCTAGCTTCTCAAATAAACTCAAGTCGTTTGGATTAATTTTAAAAAAGTTATGCGATTTTAAAGGGCGGCCGAATACTTTTGCATGCCACTGTATATATATAGAAAGGTCATACTTTTGTCTATAAAATGTGAAGTTGTCGTTAAAAATTTCGGAGAAGTAATTGTTTCCGTGCAACAGTTTTTTGAGAAAAGGTGTCTGCGGTAACCATCATAGCCTCGCTGTTTTTCCTCTGAAGCAAAAAGGGAAAAATTATTCTTAACGTAGACAAAAGAAGGAGTACTTGTAGCTGATTTTGGTTTTCTCAATTTGTCGCAAAAGGGCGGGCAATTTGAAGATCGAAGATAGGTATTGGGAGGCTTCCATGGGACTTACATTATCGCGAGGTAAAATTTGGTCAAATTTGTTATTGTTATAGCTGAAACGAATTCGACTGGCTGTTCAAAATCGATTTCCACTGTCGGTTGCTAGAGGAAGTGCAGTATATTTGGAATACCAGTTGGTTTAGAACGAATAAAAAATTACGGCAGAGGATTGAAAGACATAAAACTGCATAATATCCTAAGGAAACTAATAAACTTTTATATTTCAAAAAGTAACTGAATCTTTGGTCTAAATGAAAAATGACGGGAAGTAGATATCGGGTTCGTTAAGGTGCAGGTAATTTGGAATACCAGTATTCCAATTTACCTTCACTTTCCACTGTGACGCCCAGTTAAAGTACCGCTGTTTGGAACTTTTTTTTGTCTCAAAAAGAATGTGTTTACTAAACTGAAGTTTTTCGTATTTATTAATACGTGCTTTGAGAATACAAAATTATTTTTTTCATATTTTTTAATGCTTGCTTGCGCCAAAATAAGTGGGTGTGATACGCGCTGTAAAATAAAAGACGCCTCGACTGCGTGGTCGGTTTTAAAGGAACCGTGTGTCTGAAACACAAAAACCACATAGATTTCTAATCCGTATGACTGTCGCTATGGCAGGGACTAAGATTAATTACACTGCGTTCCACATTAGAGCATACTGGTTTCGCGCAGGGATACACTGTTGATTGGTAGTAAACTGACAGTCGGTATGCTCTTATATGGAACGCAGTGTAGATTGACGAAGAATTAACAAAATGGCGGACGTCCAAAGTTGAACCATCGAAATTAGCTAAATTTTTTAATCATTCTGCGACGTAAAAGATGAGAAAAAAAACAACGAAAATGTGTGATTCTAGTTCGGGCCAGCCATAGCGACAGTGATGCCGATTACAAACCTCCCTGATACCACCGCCCCAGATACATGGTTCCTCCAAAATCCACCACGCAGGCGTCTTTTTTCCACAGCGCATATTACTTACACCCTCTTATTTTGGGGCAAGCAAGCATTAAAAAAATATGAAAAAAAATTTGCTGTATTCCCAAAACACATACTAATAAATAGAAAAAAACTTCAATTTAGTAAACACATTTTTCTTGTGACAAAAAGAAGTTCTAAACAGCGATACTTTATCAGGGCGTCACAGTGGGAAGACCCCTTAAAAAAAACATGTAGATAATAAAATTATTTTCTTTTATGATACATATAACCAGGCTGAAAAATCAGAATACAGGCAAAAGCATCGCTAAGCTTTGGGATATTCTAAATTATCTTCATCTTCGGTATTCCGAATTAGCAACAGTATTCCAAATGTGCTGGTACTTCCTCTATTATTTCTGTACGATGCTACTATCGCCTGTTCGTGCAGATGCAACGAAAAGGAAAGTGGTGGGCTGGTTGCGCGGCCTTGAGCAGCCACCTGATTTTGTTGCGGCTGTAGATAGCACAGCGTTGCAGTTCCTCGCGACAATGATTTTTAAGTGATTAATCAGGCCGTGTTACGAGAAGGATCAGAATCGCGATAATTAAAGTTGCTGAATGCGTAGCCTGTTTCTTCCTCTACTTTTAGAAGGTGCCATTTAGTAAATTTTAGCCACGACACCCTCCCCTATTTGGGAGGGCTCGGAAGAAGGAGCAAATTAATTTGGCGTTGAAGCTATCCAGCGAGATCTAGCGAGAGCGATTTTTCCAACGCCGGTAATCCCCAGGGATTCTCGTTTGCGCTAAAACGATACCTCGGTCACCCTACGGCTGGAGCGCCGTTGAATATTCACTACAGCAACTGCTCTCGTGAAACACGAAAAAATGATTATAAACAAAACTGGTCGCATGGCTAAGCGCGCAAAGTGTCGCGAGGATTGTGCGTACCGAAGAGGATTCCTTTTCCTCGTCGCAGTCCTCGGCTTCGAGCATTCAAGTCTAACGAGCGCGGTGTAAACACACGTAAGGTATTCCTTTCGTTTTCCGCGTTTAATAATCCCATAGCTCGGCCACGGTTTCGATGTAACTTTTAAATGGTGAAACTAGAGAGACCTTAAGACTTAGTGCGAGGAAGAAAGATAGAAGAGGGACCAAAGTCCACTGGAATCTTCTCCTTCTGCCGTTTTAGTGCGCGTTAGTTGGATTTCTAGAAGATTTTGAACAGTGATGGTGAGCGATTAATTTCGATGGCATGATCTCCGATAAAATGTGCACCGCGGTTGGGAAATCTCTTCTTAAGTAGAGCACGGGGACAGTGGTCGTTATGTAAGAGGATAAACCAAGATCGACTGCTTGGGAGTTTAAGGGAGTTTAACTGGCGTCCATCTTCGTCTCGCAATCTAATTTATGAATACCTTAACAGGATTGTTCCTTTCCGTTTGTACGAGGCAAGATTTCGTTGCGATCACTCGCGTGTGAATGGAAAGAAACTCTGGATCGGGAATTTTCTGGGAAATTACTGCTTTTACTACCTACTATGTTGCCTCGATATTATTTTTTCACGAATAGTGTAGAATGGAAGTAGAAGCACACGATTCTTATACAGTGACATGCACGATATTCATAGCGGAGTAATATATTGTGCACTTGCTTGCTTGCAGATTTTATCGAAAACTTTCGACACACATTTTTACTTTTTTCAACGACTCACGATAGCGTGATTCATGAGCTTTTAACCAAAGCTAAAGTGCCGGCCAAAGCTAAATCTACTGTTAGTTGATTGCATTATCGATGTGGAAATGAGCAACGTGTTCCGGCGACGTCCTTTTTCGACACCTGCATGAAATTGAGTGGTTTTTTACGCCTGCTGAGCGGGAGCAAATTACTAGAGTTCTAACAAGGGAGATATCCCGAACCCGGAAATTCAGAAAATTCTGAAACTTTGCGAATATTTAGGGGATTTCCTCCTGATTACAACGCAATTTTTGTTTGCTGCCCAAATTCACTCGAAGGGGGTGAAATTAACTCCTGAAAATTCGGCTATTTTCCGATTTTGTGTTATAACTCGCGAACTGTAAGAGATAGACAAAAAGTTTCACGACAAAAGTTACTTCTTTTAATTAGATCTATCATTTGGTAAAAAGAAATTATTTTACAGTTCACGAGTTATAACACAAAATCGGAAAATAACCGGATTTTCGAGAGTCAATTAGGGATCCCCTTGGAGTGAATTTGGGCCGCAAAAAAAATTGCTTTATAATCAGGAGGGAATTCCCTACATATTCACAAAGTTTCAGAATTTTTTGAATTCCAAGGTTCGGGATGTTCGCTTGTAAGACGTTTAACGTTTACGCTAGTATTCCGTACGACAAAAGTTATTTTTCATAGCTGATTTCTTATTTTTCAAGTATTTAAATAATTTTGTTATATTACGTACATTATTTTTAGACTATGCGGTAAACATAAAGGCCTCTGTCTTTGCTCTGTATATTACGCATCAAACCTAAAACTTTTCCCATGTGCTCGTCGTCCAGTGCCGGCCAAATTTTTCTAGAATTTTTCCTATAATTAAAGTCCTCAGGTTTCTCTCCTCGTTTTACTGCAGAAAAATGTCCGAAAATAAACAGGAAAAATAGGAAAATGGACGCAGGACATTATGAAAATAAATAAATAAAAGTTCTATTCTATTTTTAAATGTGTTTTTACTAATATTATTCGTTACTTAGGCCTTAAAATCTACCAACTAGGTAGTTGGCCGATACTGGACGACAATTTTTCGCTCGCTGCGAATTACAACTTTCTGATTCCTGCGAATTATTAATCTTTGCGATAAAATTTAAGAACACCGATTTGTCCCCCTTTATTCAGCACCATTTGTAGTACAATTTACTTTTTGGAAATTTCATTTTTACCAGCAGTAGCCCAAGTTACAGTACAAAATCTTTGAGTGACCGCGGTATTGCACTCCCAGGTTTCTGTCTTTTCTAAAACAAGACGTTGACGGTTATTCGCAAGCCTGCCGATAAAATCGCTTTCGCGATGCGCGATAAACCGTAACGTATAGTAATTAGCGTGTAATGAACCGGTAGGAAATTCCTACTCCACGATATTTCCGATCGTCTTCTGCGATCTCAAATGTGTAACGAATATCGTATCCCTTGCCTGGTAATTGCATAATTATTATTAAAAAAATCAATCACACTCCGAGTACCTCTAATCAGATCGCGTAATATCAATCAAACATATATCCACACACTTCGATAACCGAATCAGTGATTCACATCAACAATTCTAATTTACATTAAGAGCAAACTAAGAAATCACAGGAAACAGTTCAAGCCTCGCGCAACAATCGACCAAATACACTCCAGCACGAACAGTTCTTAAAATCTCAGACAAAAACCAATGTACAGATTCTCCTCTTACCGGATTAGCTGCAGCAATGCAGCAGTTAATATAATACGATTTTAAAAAGAAATCCTAAGAACCTTTCTCCCAACAAACACCCATTGGAATTTACACCTGGCGGGCCCAGTGCACCAAAGGTCTCAATTAAAAGGAAGAAGTTACGCGGTGACAAGTTACAACGATTATCGCTACCAGATTTTCGTACCAAAAGTCCCGCGAACAGCGCGCGAAAAGGACGCGTCGAGTTCCGCTGGCCGTTCACTTCTCTCGCCAGAACCACGTTGCTTCCTCGAGTAACGTGTTATAGAAGGTAGGGGGAACATTGAACGGAAAGAATCGTCCACCTTGCAGGTTGTCAGTGACCACGGGTCTCTTAAGAACGCTGGACGAGAATTTAAATCGTTACCGCGCTATCCATACCGTCCGCCCTTCCCCCGTGCCGCCCTCCGCGATCTGTGATTCGATCTAAGCCTCCGTAACGATCCTCAGGCCCGATGATCGCGGCTCTGATCAGTGTTCGCAACGATCGAATAACCGATCTCGCGTTTCGAACGAAGATGATCCGGTTAAGACGGGGCCGATAGGTAGAAACATACACGCGTGCCAGGCGATTGCTGTGCAGTGATCGATCACAGAGTCCGGCGATCGCATAAAGCACGAAGATTTGCATGGCTAAAGTGGCTCGCGGAGTCTGGCGGCCGTCATGCCTCGCTGTTCTGATGTAATCTCCCCGATGCTAATTGAATGTTCCGAACGTCACAGGATTTCTTGTGCCGGCCCCGCGACCGCGAGTATGGGGAACGAAGTGGAGGCGAATACATTAGTGGAATCGTGCGATACAAGGGTCCACTCGTGAATGGCGCGCTTCGAAGTCGAAGCGTGCCCGTCGATGTGCGACACGAGCGCGCGCGGAGTCGCGGTGCAGTGGTACTATCGGGATTGATGAAAGCGGAAGTGCACCGTGCGTGATAAGCTAATTGCCGCGTAATATTCCATCTCTTCTCACGAGATCTCCGCCGCGCGTAGAAGAGCACCAGCGAAGACACACCGGAGCGCACATTGATACCCGAATCTTAAGCTCCGCGCAAGAGACCGCCAGGCGAAGAGTGGGGAAACGGAAACAGCTTCGACGACCTCGCGGACCAATATTTATCCCGGATGCAAAGTTCCTCGAGACCTTGAGAGGTCTAAGCTCGCCCCAACGTCTCCAGGAGCCAGGCTAGGCGCGTAACATTCCACGGAAACGAGGACGAAATCGATCGGAAATAGGAAGAGATCGGTTTCGAGTGTATTTGAGATCGAATGGAAAGGAGTTGTTAGGAGGAGGAGGATCGAGAGAAGCTTCCGTCCGGGTACCGCGATGCTCGCGCGACTGGCGCGCTTGTAGCCCGAGCCTGCGAAACGAAGAAGCGACGACGGCAAGCTTTTTGTCGAGTGCGATCGTGATTTTCGTGAAAGAGGAGAGTAATAAGAAAGCGACAAACACGTTCTGGATGGACTCTGGATCGTACGTCGCAGTGCAGTCGGAGGAACAATCTGAAAGGTATCCTTGACTCCTCGGTTGTCAGTGTCACTAGGAAGGGGATCGCGGAATGAGACGCATAAAAAGATTCGTCTTGGCTCAAAGTACAGAGAAGGATCCGATTTGGAAGAGCTCGGACAACCTTCTGGCTGGTGTAGCGAAAATGAACGGGGAGACAAGCCAGGAGGAGTCGCCCACGCCGGTGGAGAGCCCGCCTAATGCACATCTGCACCTGCCCGCTGGATTAACGTAATGCGTTTTTACTATTCTGTCGTGTTGTTAGTTCGGATAATACATGGATTCTCCGCGCGCGAACTTCGGCCGCCGCACCGAGCGCTTCGTAAATTTCGTCGACGCCGAGTATTATTTCTCGCGATCCGCTCGAGAGCCGGGTTCCTGGAATTCTCGGAGCCGTAATCGCTAGGGGGACAGCTCCTAGGCCTCGCGAATGAACTCGCCCCTGCCCTCTAGATCGTTAAAATCCGTGCACTGGGTTTTTCAGCTCCTCGGTCCTTGGATTCCAATGAGCGCGAAAATTCATACGCCTATCGCGAGGAAGCCGATCGACGATCGCAACGCGACGCAGCTCGGCCGACGTAGAGTACATACCTATAACAGCGGAGGGTAGAGCCATAAATTTTTTAACGGAGAGATTTAAAATTCTTATGAACTCCGGCATGTAAATATGAATTACGCGACTGGCTCTAATTTGTATTCATGCTCGCTGACAAAAAGCCCTCCGGGACCGCGCGCAGGAATTTCACGGCGGTATCGAGTCCCTGAGTCGAAATTGAGAAATCCTCTGCGCCCCGTGGTGTCTGTGTTGTGTTGTAGAATGAGAAATAGGATGATTGCGCGGCAGGGGGGAGGGGGGGGGGGGGTTGTAACGAGTCCACGTGGGTCGACGAAGAATTCCAAAACATCCCGTAGATCGAATTACAGTTACGCGGCGCTCGACGGGGGCAAGGGAAAGACCGGGTAAAAGAAATAATGTGAACACATCTAGGCGAGAGGAGACACATGGAAGGTTCAGAAAGCGTTACGGTGTAGGAATGGGATTGCGTGAGCCGCTTAAATTAACGGTCCGTACACTTTCTCCGCTGTCATTCACGTGTTCCCCGCTAATGGATGACGGGGGGGAATTACCTTGAAAAATCTGGGGAAACTGTTTCTCGTTTTCCCCTCGAGAATACCTACGCTTGTTTCTTCTACCAAATCCTCGATACTCGTCCACGCAATCAGAATGCTTTGGCGACGATTTTTACAGGAGACCATGTTGTATTTGTGTTTTCTCAACGCCTCTTCTTCAACCTGAATATCCCTGATCCTCTCGTGTCGCTGAAAGTAATGTAACGATCGGTAACAGGTGGAACAGCACCGTAAGTTGATAGGCGTATTTCAGGTGACGAATAACGAATCCGTTCAAGTTTCCCCCGAACAGTTTCAGCTGTATAATTAACGATGTGTTGTAATGGGCTAGAGTACCTGTTTGGTAAACGGGGATTGGGGCAGTGGAATGATAATCCGTGCTCGATTTGATTCCGTAGGCCCAGCATGTCGCAGGGCACGGTGATGATCCAAGCGCAGAGTCGGCTACAGGAAAAGGACTTCACCATCGCCACGCCTGAGGAATTCGTTCATCGTTTCGGCGGCACTACGGTTATCAACAAGGTAAAATAAATAGGCGCCTCTTCCCGGTAGATACGTTGGTATCATTGTTCGAGATCACTCAACGAAAACACGTTCAAGCCGCGCTGCGTATTCTCCGTACCAGTTTTTCTGATGCCTTGTTTTAAAGCCTTCTGTTGATTTTGCACCGCGGGCCTTTTTAACCTTCGTACAACGAATGCAGGGTCGTTTTCATCCAACTCTGACAAAGTCTATCACGATGTTATATTTGTGTTGGCAATGGCAAAATATAGTATATGATGCCTAAATTGCAGTAACATTATTTGCAAAAATCATACAGGAGATACACCTATTTTATGTACCAAATGTACATAAATAATTTTTTTTTGAAGTATTTCTTTATTAATAAATTTTAGTTAATTTGAGAAATTTTAATTATTTAATTCATTTTATATTAAATTTTTTCGTGAAACCGGTGTACCATAGAAATGTTGCTATGGGTCAAACGGACCCTGCATTCGTCTCACGCGACCATATCCACCATATCCATATTCGTCTTCCGAGGGTTAACCGACTTAAAAAAGGAGGAGGTTATAGATTCGACCCGTTTGTATTTTTATGTTTGTCCCCGCATAACTCCTCAGCATATGGGCCGATTTTGACGATCTTTTTTTTTATTCGAAAGAGGGCGATGCCCCGGTGGTCCCACCCTACACTGCATCGACATTGGCCCAATATTTTGCCAGTTCTGGTTAATAATAAAGACTATTGTCACCGAATTATTATTATTTTATGTACGTACGCGCATATCTCCTCAGCATGTTGTGTCAATATATATAAAACTAAAAAGTTTTAAATAAAAAAAATTTAAAACAAAATTAAAACCGACTTCAAGAAACTAAAATTGCACTAAAAAGTAAAAAATAATTTTTTCCTTCGATTAATCTACGACTCTCGTATTTTACAAGTCGGTGCCT
Source organism: Andrena camellia (assembly GCA_029448645.1). Lineage (NCBI taxonomy): Eukaryota > Metazoa > Arthropoda > Insecta > Hymenoptera > Andrenidae > Andrena > Andrena camellia. The sequence continues at coordinate 45,250,280 of CM055676.1, read as the reverse complement.
CATCATTTGCATTGTGTAAATCTGGCGCCGTCTTAAAAAATATGTGAGTCGTAGATTAAATAAGGGAAAAAATTATTTTTTACTTTTTAGTGCATTTTATTTTTTTGAAGCCGGTTTTAATTTTTTTTTTAAATTTTTTAGTTGCACATTAGAGCCGCAACTTGTTCACAGCAGTCAGGATAGGTACCTACGGGGCCCCGCTTTAATCAATTCGAAATTGTTGACGCCATTCACAATGAATACATAATCCCTGCATCGATTGTTACGTACACAGGTCTGACGTAAAAATACAGATATCCCCTGCTGCTCAAAGAACGCAAAAAGAGCTTCGAGCAGCTCGAACCTTGTACTTTGCCCCGTGCCTACTACACATTCCGGTCATCCGCTAATTCATTTTCGTCTACACAAGGCGTTTGCTTCGATCTTCCTCTAAGTTCCTATTACTTCGTTCTTTCTCATATAAGCTCGGGTGACATTGTAGGCGATGAGAATTTAAAGTGGCACATTTGAATACACGTCGGGGCGAGTAAAGGTGCAAGGGACATTTTCATGTACGAGAGTTGATTAGAATAGAAAAGGTGGCACCGAGTAGTGGAAACTGTTTAATTGGGAATTAAAGTGTCAGGTGCATTCGTAGATCACGATCAGCGTTAAATATACTTATAACTACGCTCGGGGTAAAGAATTTTTACTCAAACAAGTGCCATTGACCGCCGGTACACTTTGCAGCAAAAAGTACGTTTTTACTCTTAAGTAATAGAAAGCTAGAACGCCTGTCCCGTGGCAATACTATCGCCGAAGATTTCCATCGCGAGGAAACGATGCGGAATGTTAAGTAACTTCGATAAAAACGAAGTAATTTTATTCAACACGGAATTCAGTTCTGGCGAAATCTAACTCTTCCAAGTTGAATAATATTCTAAGCAGAGCTGACATTACAACTGCCGGTTCAGCATCGTCGATTGAACTTCCCGTGAATGTGATTAACAGTCATTTACGAGGCAAAGCGTGTGGCCTTTAACACGAGACACCCCGCAGTGTCGAAAACGAGGAGCTCTTATTGCGTGGACGTGGAGCTTCGTTTGCTCGAATTAGCAAGAAATTTGATCCATTAAATTTCACGCTGAATTCTTGTGTTTGTTGCTGAAACCGATACAGCGCGTATCAAACAAGGTCATTCAACGCCGTTGAGACGTATCGTTCCGCTTGAGTGTGTTACGAGGCACTCACTGTACCGTTTCGCAACAGACCTTAACCGGCCTAGGCTCCATAACTGACCTTGGGTGACCTTGAGTCGTAGATTCGCTATACCGGTTTCGATACCCTCTAGCGCGACGCAAAATATAAAAACCTAGACGTTTGTAAGAGACTCGTCGCGGCCTTGAAATTTCCTACGTAAAAGAACAGAAATTCTTGCGATAGAGAATGATGGCGGCTAGTACCTTTACTTGAGTTCTGCGGTATGAAAGTACTATGTTTACCAGAAGTAAATACCACGAGGGACTAATACGACGTGGCAAATGTTTCTTTGGAAGATTCTGTTTGAAAGCCACCAAGGCCTTATTTTAAGAGGAATTATACTTTAACCGAGAATATCGCTTTTATCCCTAAGAAATTTAAAAATAAAGAATATAACTCTTCGTTCGACTAGTACACCGGGTGCTGTGAACGCCCATGGGCGTTCAGTATACGTGGTAAGTGAACGGGACTACTAGCGTCCCGCACGGAGCGTACGGTTGTTCTTCAATCGTACATACGAAGATCGGTAGCGCTGATTGATAATTTCTATTTTGCTTTGCAGATCCTCATTGCCAACAACGGTATAGCGGCGGTGAAATGCATGCGCTCGATCCGCCGTTGGTCGTACGAGATGTTCAAGAACGAGCGGGCCGTGCGGTTCGTCGTGATGGTCACGCCGGAGGATCTGAAAGCGAACGCGGAATACATAAAAATGGCAGACCAGTACGTGCCCGTGCCAGGTGGATCGAACAACAACAATTACGCGAACGTGGAGCTGATCGTCGACATCGCGATACGCACCCAGGTCCAAGCTGTGTGGGCCGGATGGGGCCACGCGTCTGAGAACCCGAAACTGCCAGAATTACTCCACAAGAACAACATCTGCTTCATCGGTACGGCAATTGAATAGAGCGGAGTATAAACCTTCGCGTGTCACATCCGAGGGATCCCTTTGCTCTGTCCGAGAAAGACCCTGGGATCCACCTTGACTGATCCTTCTCACTAAAAGCTAGAACAGACACCTTCAGTAATTTAGTCGAGTAGCGAGTAATTTAGTAATTTCCCATTGTTTTAAGCCGGGATTCCACTGAGGCAACTTTTTGGCAACCGGCAACATCGTCGCATCTTTTTTTCGCATGCAACACATGCAATCACTATCGCATTCATCGCATGCGACATGTTGCCCTGCGTTGCCTCACAAGGGGACCTTCAGGTCTGGCAATTTCAGAAAATTTTGATACTTAGTATACGTGAAGGTCTTCACTCGGACATTAATTTCCCAAAGCAGTAAGACGCGCTTTTCAACCAAATTCGAGAAAATCGACTTTGAAAAATTCTGAGTTCCCTTATGTACAGGGTGTTCCTCTGCATATGGCCAATACTCTAGGGGATGATTATACAGGCAAAAATAAGACGAAAATCAAGAGTGACGAAATTGCGATAAAGGCTTCGTTTTCGAGAAAATTCACTTTGAATCTCATTTAATACGCGTGCATCGTAGGCGCTGGAGGGGCAGGCGCATCGTAAGCGCGTGCCCCTCAAGCGCCTGCCCCTCCAGCGCCTACGATGCACGCATATTTAGATGAGATTCAAAGTCAATTTTCTCGAAAACGAAGCCTTTACCGCAATTTCGTCACTCTTGATTTTCGTCTTATTTTTGCCTGTATAATCACCTCCTAGAGTATTGACCATAGGTAGAGGAACACCCTGTACATAAGGGAATTCAGAATTTTTCAAAGTCGATTTTCTCGAATTTGGCTGAAAAGCGCGTCTTACCGTTTTGGGAAATTAATGTCAGAGTGAGAACCTTCACAATACACTAAGTATCAAAATTTTCTGAAATTGGCTTTACTAAGCTACTCGACTAAATTTTAGTGTCCACACACGAAAAACTACGAAATTATTTGCTACTCGATTAAACTACTGGACGCGTCCGAACCAGCCTTGATACCCGAGTAATAAAAATTCTTTCAGGGCCTTCTGAAAGGGCGATGTGGGCCCTCGGGGACAAAATCGCGTCCAGCATAGTGGCGCAGACCGCGGAAGTGCCCACGCTCCCTTGGTCAGGATCCGAGCTGACGGCACAGTACAGTGGGAAGAAAATAAAAATATCCTCCGAGCTGTTTAAAAAGGGCTGTGTCTCGACGGTGGAGGAATGCTTGGCAGCGGCCAACAAAATCGGCTTCCCTGTTATGGTGAAGGCCAGCGAGGGCGGCGGCGGCAAAGGTATCAGGAAAGTGGAGAACGCGGAAGAATTGCCCGCGTTGTTCAGGTAAAGACAATGTTCTCGCAGCGAAATTAACTCTTCGTTGACACACCTCTGTTTTCGATCAACTTTAACATACACCTGGGTGGCTCACACCCAGAACAATTTTTGAACGACTGCCATTCTCATCTGAAGAATCCAATCGTTATGAAAAAAATCATGGGTCAATTTCATGGTCTGTAGAATGTATTCCAATTGTTTTTTTTTATTGAAATTTCATCACAGTTCTTGTAAAAAAAATCTAGATTACCATATGTCGAGAAAACGCGAAGAAAATCTTCAAAGAACTGTAACTTTTACAAATTTCAATATTAGAAGCTAAAAATCTACAGAGTTATTGCTCAGATATAATATTTTGAGAGAAAAAATATTTTGTAAGTTGGCTTTGGAAAAAAGGTATTTATTTTGAATATAGAAGGTACAGAGCGTCACAATCAGCTTATAGATAACTCACACCCAGAGTGTCGACGGAGGGTTAAAATGACCCCGTTGCGTGAAGTACAGTCCACGGGGCAAGTTGATGGCCATTCATATTAAAAGCCTCGAGAACTGTTCCCAGGCAGGTACAAACTGAGATACCCGGATCCCCGATATTCATCATGAAGCTGGCAAAGTGTGCTCGCCACTTGGAGGTCCAATTACTGGCGGATAATTATGGTAACGCGATATCGTTGTTTGGCCGTGATTGCTCCATTCAGAGGAGGCACCAGAAGATCATCGAGGAGGCCCCGGCGGTGATCGCCAAGCCTGAAGTGTTCGAAGAGATGGAGAAGGTAGGGATTGCATTTACCTAGCATAATTATCTACGCGGGAAAGCACCGGATTAATATTGAAATTGCAAGCGTTGCTCCTATCCTAAAACAGTCTTGTATGCGTCCCTTCGCGACAGGCTGCTGTGAGATTGGCCAAAATGGTTGGATACGTAAGCGCAGGTACTGTCGAATACCTTTACGACACCTCCGGGCGATACTACTTCTTGGAATTGAACCCGCGCCTGCAAGTGGAGCATCCGTGCACGGAGATGGTGTCCGACGTGAATTTACCATCGGCCCAGCTACAGATCGCCATGGGCTTGTCGCTCCACCATATCAAAGACATCCGTCTTCTGTACGGGGAGAGTCCGTGGGGCGACAGTGTCATCGATTTCGATCAGCCGCGGCATAAACCTCAGCCGTGGGGCCACGTTATCGCGGCGAGAATTACTAGTGAAAATCCTGATGAAGGTACGGAATCACCTGTCGCTAGGAAATCTTTATTAAGGGAAGGTTCCGGTCTAGAGCCCACAAAAATAGGCGATCTTTAGGAATTAATTAATGGAAAACTACTATGTAGAATTTAATGGGATTTTTTGCATTGGATTAAGGATGTCTTAAATTATAGAAATATATTTTTTGTTTTATAATTAATCATTGCAGACGGCACTGGGGAGTCGTTAAAGTCGAGGCGTCAAAAAATTCATCCAAATCGGTAGGACCTGTATCTCCAAAAGTTATTATCCTATTCGACTGAAACTTTTTTTATTTTGAAGAATATACTTCTGGCTAGGAGGGGGCGGGAACCAGAAAAATTACAAAAAGGACATTTTTTAGAAAATAACGACATTTGAAGATTGAAGTCACTTTTTCTCTGTCTTTTTCGTCCTTTCAACGCCTTTAAAAATTATACATTTTCAATTTTTTGTAATTTTTTCTGGTTTCCCTCCTAGCCAGAAGTATATTCTTCAAAATCAAAAAAGTTTCAGTCGAAACGGATAATAACTTTTCGAGATACAGGTCCCACCGATTTTGAGAACACTGTTTCGAGAAAAACGCATTTAAAGTTTTACGTGAGTGCCGAGTGGTCGGTTGTTACCCATGCATTTGCCGCTACTCGAATGCCTATAACTTCGGGAATTTTACGAATTTCAACAAATCCATTTAAACACGTATTCCTAAAAGATTGAACATTCGAAAAAGTAAAATAAAAAAAAATCGATTTTTAGACCGGAACTTCCCCTTAAGCTGTGGGAGAATTTCTACAAGCTCCTTTGTGAACGTACCTCAATCTTTATAGAATATATATTAAAAAAAAATGGACAAATTAACCAAACTGTTATTGATAATAATAAAATCAATACAATTCTAAAATAGTATAAATACAAATTTATTTTATCAATAAAAAAAATTCTTTATTCAACAATTTAATAACATCACTAAAAGGTTGAAGTAACCTTCTCCAACGAGGAATTAGTAATCTTTAGCGAAACGAAAGTGTACACACTAACCATGTTACTTCACACAGGTTTCAAGCCGAGTTCTGGAACCGTGCAAGAATTGAACTTCCGATCGTCGAAGAACGTCTGGGGTTACTTCTCGGTGGGAGCGTCTGGGGGTCTCCACGAGTTCGCGGATTCACAGTTCGGCCATTGCTTCTCGTGGGGCGAGGACCGTCATCAGGCTAGAGAAAATTTGGTCATTGCTTTGAAGGAGCTGTGCATCAGGGGCGACTTTAGGACCACTGTCGAGTATCTGATTACGTTATTGGAAACCGAGGCGTTCCAGCAGAACAATATAGACACAGCCTGGCTTGATCTGTTAATCGCCGAGCGTGTCAGGAGCGACAAACCGGATGTACTGCTGGCTGTAACTTGCGGCGCTCTTCATATCGCCGATAGAACCATCACCGCTGCTTTCAGTGGCTTCCAAACGGCTTTGGAGAAGGGCCAGATACAAGCTAGCAACGACTTGGACAATGTGATCGATGTAAGCGTGCCGCGGTAGCGTCTGTTTTGTATGAATAACGCGATTAATGCGAGATCGTTTGACATCATGATTGTGTTCACAGGTTGAGCTGATCAATGACGAATACAAATACAAAGTACAAACTGCCAAGTCAGGCCCTAATAGCTATTTTCTCGTCATGAACGGCTCGTACAAGGAGGTGGAAGTGCATCAGTTGTCGGACGGAGGATTGCTGCTCTCGCTGGACGGCGCCAGTTTCACCACCTACATGAGAGAGGAGGTTGATCGTTACAGAATCGTGATAGGAAACCAAACGTGCATCTTCGAGAAGGACAATGACCCGTCTTTGCTGAGATCGCCGTCAGCTGGAAAGCTGATCAACTTCTTGGTCGAGGATGGCGGCCACGTGAATCCTGGGCAAGCCTACGCCGAAATCGAGGTGATGAAGATGGTGATGACAGTGACGGCCAGCGAAGCCGGCAGCGTCTTCTATGTGAAGAGACCGGGTGCCATCCTCGAGGCTGGCGCGCTGATAGCTCACTTGGAGCTAGACGATCCGACCTTGGTAACCAAAGCTCAAGAATCCACTGCCCAGTTCGTGGAGACGGTGGCCCCGGCCGTCTCCGAAAAGTTGAATCACCTCCATGCCAAATATCGGACCTCTTTAGAGAACATTCTGGCGGGATACTGCTTGCCAGATGCCTACCACTTGCCTCGAGTAAGAGAGCTCATCGAGAAGTTCATGAATTCCCTTCGTGATCCTAGTCTACCTCTGCTCGAGCTTCAGGAGGTGATCGCGACGATATCTGGGAGGATCCCGATCTCCGTAGAGAAAAAGATCAGGAAACTGATGTCCCTTTACGAGAGGAACATAACGTCCGTTCTGGCGCAATTCCCCAGCCAGCAAATCGCGGCGGTGATCGACGGGCACGCGGCCACGCTTTCGAAGCGCGCCGAGCGAGATGTTTTCTTCTTAACCACTCAGGCTATAGTGCAATTAGTGCAGAAGTATAGGAACGGAATACGGGGAAGAATGAAGACCGCCGTGCACGAGCTTCTCCGGCAGTACTACACCGTGGAGAACCAGTTCCAGCAAGGCCATTACGACAAATGCGTGTCAGCTTTGATAGAGCAATACAAGGACGACGTGGCTACGGTAACGGCCATAATCTTCAGCCACAATCAGGTGACGAGGAAGAATGTCTTGGTCACTATGCTCATAGATCATCTGTGGGCGAACGAGCCTGGCCTCACGGACGAATTGTCGAGCACGCTGACCGAGCTGACCAGCTTGAACCGCACAGAACACAGTCGCGTCGCGCTACGCGCCAGGCAAGTCTTAATTGCTGCTCACCAACCCGCTTACGAGCTGAGGCACAACCAAATGGAATCCATATTCTTGTCAGCCGTGGATATGTACGGCCATGACTTCCACCCAGAGAACCTGCAGAAGCTGATCCTCTCCGAGACCTCTATCTTCGATATCCTGCACGATTTCTTCTACCACTCGAATCGCGCTGTCTGCAACGCCGCCTTGGAAGTGTACGTTCGACGCGCGTACATCAGTTACGAGTTGACTTGCCTGCAACACTTGGAACTGTCTGGCGAAGTGCCGCTCGTACACTTCCAATTCCTGCTGCCCAACAACCACCCGAATCGGCAGAGTCAGTATCCAATTAATCATAGAATGGGGGCTATGGCAGCCTTCCACGACATGGAGCAATTTGTCAAGTATTCGGACGAGGTCCTCGATCTCCTCGAAGATCTCTCCTCGCCCACCTCGATCTCTGCTAAGGTGTTGGAGGCGGTGGACGCGGCTGGCAGCGAATCCAGGCACAGCACGTCTATAAACGTGTCTCTGAGCACAGCAGAAGCTAGCGGCCCAGTGGAATTGGGCGAGAGATCCACCGAGCCCGTGCAGATTCTCAGCATCGCCATACAAGAGATAGAGAACTACGACGACGCTGTTATGGCGAGGCTTTTCGGGGAATGGTGCTTCACGAATAAGGACGAATTAGTCTCAAGGGGTATCAGGCGAGTGACGTTCGCTGCGTTGAAGAAAAGACTTTTCCCAAAATTCTTCACCTTCCGTCAGAGGGATGGCTTCATAGAAGATAAGATCTATCGACACCTGGAGCCTGGCTGTGCCTTCCAGCTGGAGCTAAATAGAATGAGAACCTACGATCTAGAAGCGCTGCCTACCTCCAATCAAAAGATGCATCTTTACCTCGGCCAGGCTAAGGTTGCTAAAGGTCAACAAGTCACCGACTATCGTTTCTTCATTCGTTCTATTATAAGGCACTCCGACCTGGTCACAAAGGAGGCCAGCTTCGATTATCTTCATAACGAAGGCGAACGCGTGCTACTGGAGGCCATGGACGAATTGGAAGTGGCGTTCTCTCATCCACTCGCGAAGCGTACAGAATGCAATCATATATTCCTGAACTTCGTGCCCACGGTTATCATGGAGTCGGTGAGGCTGGAGGAAAGTGTGACAAGTATGGTGCTCAGATATGGACCAAGGTTGTGGAAGTTGAGGGTGCGCCAGGCCGAGATTAAAATGACCATACGCCCAGCCCCGGGGAAGCCGACATCCACCATACGACTGTGCATCGCCAACGACAGTGGCTACAGTACGGACTTGCAGCTTTACTCAGAGGCAACGGATCCAAAGACTGGTATCATTCGCTTCGATTCTATTCCTTCCTCCACGGCTGGCGCTTCTTGGAGACCAGGACCTATGCACGGTCTGCCAATCTCTACCCCCTACCTAACCAAAGACTACCTCCAAGCGAAGAGGTTCCAAGCACAAAGCGCCGGCACCACTTACGTGTACGATCTGCCAGACATGTTCAGGCAGCAGACAGAGAAGTTGTGGCTCAAGTACACGGAGGAAAGACCGAATTCTGAATTAGCTGTTCCCAACCCTGTAATGGATTGCGTGGAATTGGTGCTGGAGGGTGAGAACTTGGTGGAACAGAAGCGTCTTCCCGGTGAGAACGATGTCGGTATGGTTGCCTGGAGATTCAGGTTATACACGCCGGAGTACCCGGAGAGTGGTCGAGATGTGATACTGATCGCCAACGATTTGACATATCTGATCGGCTCCTTTGGCCCGAAGGAAGATCTGGTGTTCTGCAGAGCATCGGAACGGGCCAGGCAGCTTGGGATCCCGCGAATCTACTTCTCCGCGAACTCTGGGGCTCGTATCGGACTGGCCGAGGAGGTGAAGGCTCTGTTCAAAATCGCCTGGACGGATGACAACGAGCCGGAGAAAGGCTTCAAGTATATATACCTCACTCCGGATGATTACGCGCGTCTAGCGCCGCTTAATTCCGTGAAAACTTCGTTGATCGAAGACCGAGGGGAGTCTCGTTACAAAATAACAGACATCATCGGTAAGGACGACGGCCTTGGCGTAGAGAATTTGAAGCACGCTGGAATGATAGCCGGGGAGACGTCCAGAGCTTACGACGAAATAGTGACGATCTCCATCGTGTCCTGCCGCGCTATTGGCATAGGCGCGTATCTGTTGCGTCTTGGGCAGAGGGTCATTCAAATAGAGAACTCGCACATCATTCTGACCGGTTACAAAGCGTTGAACGCCGTGCTGGGTCGCGAAGTGTACGCGAGTAACAACCAACTGGGCGGTATACAGATTATGCACAACAACGGTATTTCGCATGCGACCGACGCGAGGGACTTGGATGGCGTCGCGACCGCCCTGAGGTGGTTGAGCTACTGCCCCAAGTACAAAGGTGCACCACTTCCTATATTGCCGGCGCCGCTTCCCGACCCGGTCGATAGAGAGATCGCTTATGTCCCTACGAAGGCAGCTTACGATCCAAGGTGGATGCTGGAAGGTAGATGTTCGCAGGATGGTACAAACGCTTGGGAAAGTGGATTCTTCGACCGCGGCTCCTGGCAGGTATAGTTTATACACCGCTAATAAGCAATACCATTTGAGATACAGTTTCTCTTCTATTGTCAATTATAATACATTACAGCTATGTTTAAAAGCGTTTTACTGAGCCGGTTAAAGTATTTCGGTGCTCTAAATATTGTTTGTAGGAAATAATGAGACCATGGGCCCAAACTGTGGTGACTGGGCGAGCCAGGCTGGGTGGAATACCGTGCGGTATTATTGCAGTAGAGACAAGGACCGTCGAGCTACATTTGCCCGCCGATCCCGCCAATTTCGATTCAGAGGCTAAAACGATATCTCAGGCGGGGCAGGTGTGGTTCCCCGATAGCGCGTACAAGACCGCTCAAGCCATTAAAGATTTTGGAAAGGAGGAACTACCGCTGTTCATCTTCGCCAACTGGAGAGGCTTCTCTGGCGGAATGAAAGGTACACTCGTTAATTTCTTCATAACCAACCTAGGTGGCGATAAATGTATCTGTTATGCTAATTACGTACCTTTCTACAGATATGTACGAGCAAATCATGAAATTCGGTGCTTACATTGTGGACGGATTAAGAGAATACGCTAGGCCAATATTTGTATATATCCCACCGAACGGGGAGTTGAGAGGCGGTGCCTGGGCGGTTGTCGATCCGACGATAAATCCCCGCTACATGGAAATGTTCGCTGACAATACAAGCAAAGCCGGAGTTCTGGAGCCCGAGGCATTGGTAGAAATAAAGTTCAGGATCAAAGACATCCTTAAAGCTATGTACAGGGTCGATGCGGTCCTACAGATACTTAAGGTAAGCCTCTCTCACCTATTCTTCGCTACCGTTTCCGAAGAATGCATTCTGTGCACGTGTCGAAGCTCTCTAAAACATACCGTTATTTCAGGATTCATTGTCCAGCGTAAATTCGCCGGAGGAGCGAGCGGACATCGAGAAACAGATGCGCAAGAGAGAGAAAGAATTGGAACCCATGTATCATCAAGTCGCTGTTCATTTCGCGGATCTCCACGACACGCCGGAGAGAATGTTCGAGAAGAATGCCATCCACGACATTATCCCGTGGAAAAGGGCGCGACGGTTGCTTTACTGGAGGCTGAAGAGAAGGCTGCTGGAAGATCGGATAAAGGGCGAGATTCTATCCACTCAACCGCGGTTCGACGTCCGACAAGTCGGCGCCATGTTACGGAGATGGTTCATAGAGGACAAGGGTCCCACGGAGTCCTATCTGTGGGATCAGGATGAAACGGCGACGTGCTGGCTGGAAAGCCAACGGGATAACGAGGACAGTGTCATTTCGCGTAACATCACTTGCGTAAAACAAGACGCGGTCGTTTCACGGATCAAAGAGGCCCTCGAAGCGTGCCCGGAAGTGAGATTAACGGCGATTCTGGAGATCGCTCACAGATTACAGCCGGCGGAGCGCGCGGAACTTCAGAGAACTTTGTCGCAACTAGAAACGGCCACCACCCAGGAACACCACAATGACTCGAGTGCGTCGTCTTAATGTTTCTAGGAGAGAAAAAAAGAAAGAAAGAATGAAAAGAATCATAAGATTGTCTCTACGTACCTGGTGTATGTAACTCCGTTAGGATTAATTGTACAGACACTCGTTACTTCAACTTGTTAATAGTAAATTCTTACGGGAATAGTATAATTTTTGCAGAATTAATGGATTGCTTCTATCGAGTAGCGTTTACGTTCGAGATAGGAAGCAGAGAAAACGCGTGTCTTATTGTTGGTAAAGTTCAAAAACAACGGTGATGCTATTGAGCGTCGGACAGTATCACTGCCGTTTCCTAAAACTGTGGCCAAGTATGCCGACTGTTCATAAGTGTAATCACGATTATAGAAATTATATTATATACATATATATATATATTTATTTTTAGAAAAAAGAATGAACAAGTATGTCCGTTGAGTTTAATTTTGCCGAACGACTATCATTACTAGGTAAAGAAGAGGAAGCATACATCTTTCCGTTCTGTCGATTGACGAATCGATGGGTAAGTAGTTTTTAAAGCATCAAGGTGTTACTTTTTCGATCGTGGTGCGAGACATCGAAAGATTTCTTTGGTTCTGTGGAAAATATAAAGTTTATTCAGAATCGATTGGTGAAAGAAGATAGATGAGAAAGAAGTTTTATAAATTTGAATTTCTCTTAATCAAAATAAGATGTTTAATACAAAATAGTTACGATACGGCCATGATGTACATATATATTTTATACTATTTTTTAAATCATCGGTGTGAAGATAAAATGAGAAATGTATATGATGTTCAATCACGCCTTCGTAAATAGATAGAAACAAGAGATGGAAAGAAAAGTATGAGTACCGTCTGTTCGTATCGTTGTCGTTAAAAGACTGGTATCTGACTACGATGTACATCGCTTAGATCGTCGTCTAGGGTCAGCAGCACCATGAACGAGAAAAACATTGCTAAGGCGGACAAAAAATGCCAGATATCATGGCTGTCGAAAAAGTGTAGGAGCTCGCAGGGTCTATTATAAAGGCGAGACTGGGCTGGAGTAAGTGCCCATGATATGGTTTTGTTTACAAAAAAATATAAAGCAGCGGCCCAGAACGCAAATGATAGCATAATATAAAGTAGCGGTTGACGGAGGATCCGTTCTCCATGACATATCTGAAACCACAAGAAAATTAATTAGTCCGTAACGGGCGAAACCTTTATCCGTTCAAGCATCGGTACGTACCTTCATAACGATATAAAAAAGAGTATACAAAATTAAATTGGACATTAATATGGCTAATAAAAACGTTGCAAAGTTTTTTTCATGGCGTATATTTCCGAATACCGCGATGGCAACGTTACATAAATTTGCTATCACAAGCATTATGAATCGTTGCAAGTATAACGGTCGGAATAAATATCTAACGCCAGAGCGAGCATCGTATCTGCAGGTCTGAAAAGAAGATGCGAGTACAGTGGTTGATAGTAGCACTGGAAATATATTTCCAACAAACGAAAATTAAATGCGGGAAGATTACTTGTATTATTCTTGAGAAAAAACCTCTAAATCTCCATCGACCCATGTAGTAAATTTGTACAGTTAAATACAGGCAAATCAGTAGATGCATGATTGTAAATATGATCCAGAAATAGTTGGAACCATTCAGCACACCGACCAGTCCTACGAGGATGATCAAAGCCAAGACACCGAACGTGATCGGTGCTCTCGCGTTTATATCGGGATGCCGGGTTTGATAGATCTTGATCATACAAAGCACTGCTATAATGTACATGAAACTGGTATCTAAAAGAATAATACAAACAACGCGATTAACAAAGATTAGCAGTTTCCGAAATCCCGCTACAGAATAATTATTATCTTACCGAATTGAAAATTGCTTCGATTCGGGCACACGTGATAGCTGCCGGACAATATTCCTTCCATGATAAGCGCAGTGCCCATCGCGTAGAATAATCCATAATGCTGCGGTATACCGTAACATTTACTTTTCTCCCGGTCCAGTTGATTATGCTCTCGAGAGTATGTCAGGAATATAAACAGAAGGCCCAGCATCACATACCCGATGTTCGAGAACACATGATTGAAATCCGAGAGTAGCCCGAACGGATGGGCGCATAGGAAATTGTAATAGCACAGGTCTTCGTTTCCAGTTACATGAAGCACATGTTGATACGTTATAACTAGTTGCACGACGGGCAAAGTATAGAAGATAGCTACGGTCGCTAAATAATACAAATATAATCGAGACTTGTGCCTCAGAATTTTCGGATCTTTGCGAGCCAAGTCGCACACCGAAAGCACACGTTTCGTTCGCACCACTTCTTTGTCCGAGAGGGCATCTTCCATTAGGTCAATATCGTCCTCATCCAGTGAAGAATCCTCTTCTATGGATACTGATCGATGTGGCCCGGTCTAAGACATAATGTATAATGATTGTTAAAAGACATTTCAAATTTACTTTACTTAATTTCGTTCTCTTTTATCTGACCTCCTCTATAGTTGAAGGACTCGGGAGTGGCTCAAAATTCTCGCAATTTTGATTGTTTAATATTTCCTGATTAATCCTTCTGCCTAATTTAATTTTAGACACCATTACGCCAACAACGTATACGATACAAAAAGTAAAAATTACAGATATCGCAGTTGCTGATGCTACAATGTAATCGTGTTGGTTAATGCTGGCATTTATTGTTAGCGTCACTCTTTTATTTCGTAATAAAATTATACTGGGAGATCCATAACAATCGGTATCGTCACCCTTTACCACGAGTACAACGAAGAAACCACGTGGATATGCTTCTCTCTAAAACATTAGAATCAGGCTTCAAGATCACTTTTAATTAAATTCTATTGCAAAGAATTATTTCCGTAAAGCATCCGCAAAAGAGATGCTTGTTAATAGTCGAGGAATATACTTACTGGCACAGTGATACCACCTTGCCGACTTACAGTTTGCCAGTAACCAGCAAACTTGGTGTTCCTTTCTAAATCGAAAACAGGGCACTAAGAGAGAAGATTATACTTTACAAGCCTGCGATGATGTACGAATGTATTTATGCATTACAGTGGAATAAACTTACCGACGTATTTTGTATCGAAACTGTCATACAAATGTCATCGTCAGATTCAACGTGGACAACCACCGAAGAGCTCTCAATCTGTTCTGGAAAGATATAGCCGTAATAGACAGGCTCGGATGGAGTAATTTTTACCGATTTCTTCTCCCCTAAGCTGAAGAAAAGAGCAATTATTGAATTAAATTTCTATCTTTTCTTGCCAATAACGTAACAAGTTTCACAGCCGATGTTGAAGAAAGGCATACCTTAGATAAAAATATGGATCCTCAGTTACGTTAAGTTTAAATAAGATATTTACGTGACTCGCAGTGGACAAACTGACGGTAAGAAATTCTTCTTCGCCTGGTTCGCTCCGATAATATTTTGTTGAACACAGGGTTCGACTAGTTTTATTATAAGATAAATCATTAAAATACATGCTATCTACTACCAGAGGGATCTGCCACGATAGGAGACCACGCTTCTGGCGCACAACCACTAAAAGAGGTACATCGTGGGTGGCATTGCTTTCAACGTCTATCCTCACGCTTTGCTTCCACGTTACCTGAACGAACAAAAGATGTCTGTCGTATATAGAATAACACGTGCAGAATAAAACAATTAATACTTACATTGTTAGTGGGATATAAGAAGACATATTCAACGGAGGTGTTCACCGCAAATTCATATTCCTTTTTATACACACCCCCGTTAACGATGGGAAGGAACGATGCAGATTGTAAAGCAATAGCTTCATAAAGATTAAATAATAACACAGTAGAGGCTACTAAAAGTTTCTCAATACTTAACATCTTAGAGGTTCATACCTAAAAAAGGAATTCTGTGACAGTTACTCGTATGGATTTGTGAAATTTCAAAATCATAGCGTACAGCATAAAATATGGACCTTTGCAATAGTAAACACGAAATACTTAAAACGTTTTATATTTTTGGTTCCGTCATTCGTTTCATGCATTTGAGACAAATGGTAATATTAACGGTATCATGGGGTACTTTTTAAACTGTAAACCCGATTGTTTGCCGAACTGATCATCGACCGAATTTGCTAAACCAATTCATAAAGCAATGCGCAACCTATCGTGGGAAAACCCGCCATGCAAACACAGCTGCATAACTGACAATAGTGACCGATAGTGACCAATAGTTGCCAATAGTGGCAATTGCATATTTGCAGTCAACTACTGGTTACCTTGATCGACACTGTGATTGATCCAATTTGATCTAATCACCTATCAATAATTCTGACTATTTCTGACTCTCGATCCCTATATCGAAATTAAATTAAATTAATTGCATCTCTATATCGATCTGTATATCGTAATTTAAATAACTGTAATTAACATTGAAATGCTAATTATTCTAATTTTATACCGTACTTCGTTGAATTTTTAATAATTATGAATGTAAACTTAAAGCTCGAATCGCATTGCTTTATAAAAATCGCATCCGAATAATAAATAAATTAGAATCAAATATTTAAATTATTTTTGCTTTTAGCAGCAGAGTAGGTATTCGTGCATTTATTACTCTGGGTAGTTTCTAGGAATAATTATCTTAAATGTTTCATTATGATCGTTCGCAAGATTTCGTAAATATATTTTTAATAATATAGTTTTACAGTAGAAAGCATAAGCTTTGTATACATTTTACATATACTACTAATAACGTTAATGAGAAACTCTTTGGAATAAATCATTGGGCACTAGTAGTTCATTATTCTGATTTGACTTCAGTCATTGTTATTAAAGATGGCGGCATCCGTGGTATCAAAGGATGTTAATACATATTTAAGTCAAAATCAAAATGTTGCAGACAAAGAATTGGCCGCGGAATGGGCCCAACTTGAAGAACTACACAACAAAAGGTACTGGCCGTGAAATATTTTAAAATTGCATTCGTATTGCAAGAGAAGTAATTGATCCGACTTTCTTCCTCCGGTGACTTGCAGGCTTTGGCATCAGCTGACACTCAAATTAGAAACGTTTGTGAAGAATCCGGCGCTTCAGAAAGAAGATAATTTGGTGCAATTATACGTGAACTTTTTGTCTACCTTCGAAAACAAGTAAGCATACCGCATATCTTTCTTTTCCTAAAATCTTGATCCATAACCTCACTTTCTTAGCTTCGCTTGGAGGTTATAGTGATAGGTTGTACGTAGAGGAAGGAATTAATGATACATCGAAACATGTATTATATATTTCCTGCGTTTAGGATAAACCCTTTGTCACTGGTGGAAATATTAGCGATCGTGATACAGCAATTCCAAAATAAACAGGAGGCGATCACATTTTTGGAGAAAACCGAGACGAAGGTTAAAAGCAGCAATGAAGCTGTCGCTTTATGTAAAGTTCTTATGGGACAGATCTTACTTGATAAGTTGAACGATCAAGAGAAGGCGAAGAAGACTATAGAAGAGGTGGAAGTTATGTTAGATAATGCTGATAGCGTTACCACGGTTCATGGTAGATTTTATTTGCTAGCAAGCCGCCTCTACCGCTTGCAAGGAAAGCACGCCGAATATTATCGTACCGCGTTAAGGTATCGCTTATATCGAGGAATTCTGAAGACTACATTTGTTACAGTGCAATTGACTGAGAGCGTTTTATTCAAACTTGAATTTCCATTTCAGATATCTGGGTTGCATCGAGTTAAATAGCTTAAGTAGACAAGAACAAGAACAGCACGCATTCTTCCTCGGTTTGGCTGCACTTTTGGGCGAGGGGGTTTATAATCTTGGAGAACTCTTAGCTCATCCAGTTTTACAATCCTTAAAAGATACACCGAACGCTTGGTTGATCGATTTGCTACAAGCTTTTAATGCCGGTGACATCGCCGCGTTAGAGAAATTGAAACCGCAGTGGAGCAAAGTTGCCGATCTGGCTGCACAGGAATTAAAATTGAGACAGAAAATTTCTCTCTTGTGTCTCATGGAAATGACTTTCAAACGGCAAGCTAATAATAGGTCTGTATTCTCTTCGCTTCAATATTAGTCGCTAGAAAATCAAAAATCAAATGATTCTCAAGAATGACGCAAAGTTGCGTTAATGTGAAATATTCTTCGTTACAGGCAATTAACTTTCGCGGAAATCTCTCAGGAGACTCGTCTGCCTCTTGGCGAAGTGGAGTTACTAGTGATGAAGGCTCTAGCTCAAGGTTTGGTTCGTGGAGCCATTGATCAAGTAGCAGGAACAGTAAACATGACGTGGGTGCAGCCTCGTGTTCTGGATCGTAGTCAAATAGCTGGAATGGTTCAAAGACTCGACGGATGGTGTAAAGATGTCAGCTCAATGGAGCGTTTATTAGAGTCCCGAGCCTCTGAGATTCTTACCCTTTAATATTAGGTTTGATATTCCCACACTGATTCATTTCTAAGTTTTACTTCTGTATCTCCATTAACACCATTGGCTTACCATTGTTTGAAACATAAAAATATAACGATAACTTCTACTCGTTATGCAACTAACATAGATGTACAATATCTGCGAACGATGAAATAAAATTAGCCCCATTATGATAAGTCAATGGGTTAATATAAAAGAAAGTATAAGCTCCACTTTCTTAAATTTAAAATTACGATACCATTTACAAATGAATGTAAAAAGAAATACAAATTTGTTTTCAATTACCATTCTACAAAAACCACTTCATAGAGCTCTGTTTTTGTGTTCACAAACTTTGTACTATGGTCGAAAGATTAATAATAATAATGTACATTAACATTTATCATGTTTCTCTGATTAAATATTTATACTTTAAGTATCAGTTATTTGGCTATTTATACAGAGATTACTTTAGCATTAAGCCGAATAGTAGTAGTCGTGCATAAAGAATTGCGACTCTCATATTTTTCATTTGAAATGGAAAGTACAATGGCGCAGCCACGAGGTACGGAAGTCACCATATGTTTATGCATCACGCGTATTTAGGTTAACCGTCCAGGAAGAACGTTTTTCTTAAAATACGTCGAGTCTTAATATTTTTCATCAAATAAAGCGTAAGATGTATTTGTAAGTGTAATATCATTAAAATACATAATTGACAATATACAATAAGTGTCGTAAGGGACAAAAGTATCATTGATGTTTACATACTACATTCGCATAACCTATAAATATTGGATGACAGATTCATCTATCATTCGCAGAGTTTACAATTTTTGAAGCACTGAATTATTAAGTTGCGAGAAAGATATACATCATGGAGGATGCTCCCATCATAAAGCGACCTAAGGCAACCGATGGCGAAGAAGAATTATTTCGCATGCAAGAGGAGTTTATAAAGAATAATCAGCAACCATCCGCAAAAGTAATTAATCTAAGAAGTTCGAGCAAATATTTAAGCAGTAATACAGCGATCGAAAGACCTGAAAACCAGGAGATTACTAGGAAACTGAGGTCCAGATTTTCGGAGCTGAAAAAGCTTAAATCTCAAGATAGGATCTCTACTTCGCAAACTGGTGGCAATGTTATAAATCCCACGGTTAAAGAGAATGTAACGGCTGGTCTGCAAGATTCTGTGCACAATATTCCGATAGCACCGTCTAATATAATATTAGGGCACATCGTTGAGAAGAAGTACGATCCACGCAATTACAACTTTGATAAGAAAGAGTCGTTTCGTAGTTCGGACAGGGGCTTTCCAGAAGTTTTTGTTTCGAAGCAGATGGTACTTGTATTATTTCACGTTAATAAGAAACATGTATTTATAATATTTCAATTATTTAGTTACATCTATTATATAGCTTTTTAAATGTTACATTTCTTTCAGAAAAGTGATGATAATCATAGTTTATTTTGGCACCAAGTTTCCCCGGAAGACCATGCAGCAAATAAAATGGAAGGCATTCAAGAGTGCGAGTCTTTATCGACCGATGAAGGTAGTGTTATTATAGAGGGATCGTGGGCAACCGACATACACAAAGAGAATTTAGAACGATTAAATGAAATGAGTCGAGAAGATATATTAACAGAGAAAAGTAAACTTGAAATGACTCTTAAGCCAGAATTAATTCAGTTTCTAAAAGATAGGAGAAATAAAAAACACAGTGTTCAGAAGGGTCGAGAAGAAAGTAAAGAATCTAGCGTTTGTAAACATGTAACACCAATGGACGAAGAGAAATTAGTCGTAGAAGAAATCTCCAGCAAGCATAATGAAGATGATGTTACGCCAATGCAAATAGAAGAACCTAAAGAGGATATACCGAAGCCTCCCATAGAGTTAATGGTTCAAGCTAAAGAGAAAGGCTGGGTGCATATGGATTCGCTTGAGCCAGAAAAGTTGAAATGGATGGGAGATATACCTGCGGAGAGAAAAGAAGAACCTACTCCTGACGAACCATATAACGCTCGCTTTGACTTTAATGGTAAAATTTTTACCTAATTTCTATTATAATATAATAAATAAACCAAGTATACGATGTTTAATATTCTTTGATAGGTGTGCTATTGCCATTCAAAGACGAGAGTGTACCAGTCGAGAAAGGTCTCCATCACCATGGAGAAGAACCTGAACGCCCTGGATATTCCCTTCAGGAACTATTACAGTTGAGCAGATCAGCCACGCAGCAACAACGTTGTACAGCACTTACAACATTGGCAAATATTATAGAAAACAGTCGTAGAGGCTGGTATGATAAAGTATTAGAACCAGCACCTTTGACTGTGCTAAGTCAACGAAATCTTCTATTATTACTGAGATTTTCTTTGGACGATACATCGGTAGCTCTAGTCACAGCCACCTTACAAGCGCTTAGAGCTTTCTTGTACAGCGAAGCGGATGAAGTTTGTTTGGACAGACTGTACGGTTTTCAGAATTACAAAGAACCTGCCTTAGCAGCGCCAAAGACTGATGTTACTGACACGAGCGATCTGAAGGATCACGAATTGGTACAGTTAGATGCGATAGCTGCGTTATTAAGGACTGACATACTTTTAAGGATTAGGTATTCTTCTTCATTTAAACAAATGGCTATGTTATAAGAAAGTTTGCCAACAAATTAACTGACATTTTTAGGTATATCTTGAGTGAATTGCGACCACCACCCGTCGGTGTGACTTGTGCGTTAGAAATATTAATTAGGATTGTAAGGCATTCAACCATAACTGCGTTAAACGTTGCGAACACTCCAAACCTACTGCAAACCATAACTGAACATTTTATGCCGTTATCTACAGATCCATTAGGTTCGTAGTTACATATTCCAACATATCGTATTTAACTGTACTGTGTAAATTGATAATGAAATATTCTTTTATTTATTCGTAGCAATGCAAGATACGATAAATAATGTTTACGGCGTTCCTGTAGTTGCCGCAGTTAGATTTTGTCGTATTCTACTGTGCTACGGAGGAAAACCTATCGCCCAGAAATTAATCAGGCTGAAAGTTGTACAACGCATTATGTCATACGCCAGTAGCGATGCAGGGTAATTTAATTGTCATCGAGAATGCTCGTCGTAATAAATACAACGGATAATTAATGTCTTCTTTAGGCAAAGAAGCTTTAATCTCAGCATTGAAAGCTTACGGTTATGGAAAACGTTACTGCTTCACGGAGAGGCAATGGAGAGCTTGACTGGAGCGCAAGTAATTCTCGTGTCTCAGTTACAACTTTTGTTAAGCAATCATGACATCCAGAATGCATCAGAGTTGTCTTGTGAATACGCAGCGTGTTTAATTGCTGTTGCTAGTTGCCTGCCGCCTTTGAAAGCAAATATATCGGTCTTACTGTCCAAATGGAGTACACAATTATTGGCTTTAGATAATGTCACGGTATGTTCAGAATTTATTTTATTCTATTGTAATATATACATTACTAACACTATATAATAAAAGGAATTGCTATTTTGTAGTGGGGCAGTACAAAACTTATTGCAGGGACGTTACTAGCAGTCAGCGATGACACTTCTGCGATTAGGAAGTTGATCATATCTCGATCGCAAGTGTTTTCTAAACTGTGGTAAGCTGATTTTAACGTATTCTTTATTTCATGTTACATTAATCTCTCGCGTAGTTCGATGACGCCAGTGTTTAAAATTCTTGCAGTTCCACTTCAAATTTGTTGAGCGACTGTAGCTCGGCCACTGAACGCGAGCCTTCTTGTCTTCCTCGTCTGGGAGTACTAATTCAGGATGGACAGTTGCAGCCGATAGTGTCCCAACAGTCTTGCACGCCTTTCCTCGCGACTGTTTTAAACGTATTTGTTAATCGTTCTTTCGTAGAAGAAATTCAAGAAATGTTCAGCCTTCCTGCACTTTGTAAATATTTAAAAAGTGTAGAGATCCGAGACTGGGGTTTAGAAAGATCGTGGTACACGAGGTCCGAGTTATCGTTCTTGACTGCTATAGTGAACGCAGCTTCCGTTGTGAAAGATAAACTGGACAATAAGACATCGAACATGATTTGGAATATTGCCGTCAAACTCATATCATCTTTGCCAGCTGATTCTCCATCCGACGTAAAAGATATGCTTAGGATTGCTTTGTCAGAGGAGAAATTAAGCTTGGGAATAATAGCGAATGAATTAGAGAAGTTGAACTTGAATTCGAATATCGAGAATATTAAACTGAATTTATCTCGCGATGTGGCTGCTTTGTACGAACAATATATACCGTTGAATGGTGAGTGGGATCAAGCTTCAATGCCTAAAGATTGGCTCTACTTGCCCGTGGTGCATATTTACACAAATTGTAGAAATAGTGGTGCGTGTAATGATGATGATAAATCTGCTGTCTTGACTGTCCTGAGTTTAGAGTTAGTATTACCTGATTTGGTTGAAAAGTTATCGCAAAGCTTAAGGTTCAGTAGATTGGTGCTGGTATACCTATGTGACACGTTATATTTAAATAGCGACGTTTCTCCTTTGCTCACTAGAGCCATTTCAACTTTATTAAGGGATCACCACAAGAAGCTGAATTTCACAGCAGATTTGCCAGGACTTAATTCGTTTACCGACTTATTCACCGCCATGTGCGAACACTTTTGCTCAACTTCTTACAGCGATTATGGCTTTTCGATGACCTTGTTAGTACCGATTGCGCAAAGGCAAGATGTTCATTATAGGAAACTGTTGTGGTCCGAACACGCAGGTTCGCTTCGATACATTAGATTACCTTTGGAACAATTAGTGATTCCATTGAAAGAATATCTCTATCCCCTTGAGGAAGATGTATCTTTAATAGAAAGTTACATAACGGCTCTTGTTAGGGGAATTGTCACAGAAAATTTGTGTCCCATTCCTTATGCAATCGCTGTGCATCATTCTGCGATGTATTTAAAGCAGTCGAACAAACTAGCTGCGCGAATGAGAACACGGTTGGAGAAAATACCTAATAAAGCTCTGGCTACCCTCTTATTAAATTATGAGCCACCTAGTTTATAAGCTTAAGTTGAGTTTACGAGTGTCCAATATACTGAAACTGCAGTTCAAAAAACTCAGGTGTAAAGTATCTATTTGTTCGAACTGATAGAGTCTCTAACAGATCTGTTAGAGAACACGTCTTTTTCATTTTCTACAAATAAATGTTATGTAATAGAAATTTATTGTTCATATTTCGTGTAAGTTATAGTCGCAGAAAGAAACATTAAAAGGAATGCTTAATGGTTTAAATAGTTTATTTCAGTCGGACGTAAAATATACAGATACCAGTATTATTAGAAAAACAATTAATTACATGCTTAAAGAATAGGAACGATCTGTGTTTACAAATAGACAAAGCATAGAGGCACTGCTTGGTCGTGTATGCTGATTGCCAAAGTTCGTAATGAATTTTTACGATCTACCTCTCAAAGTATAGCAACTGAAATTCTGTGGTGTTGTTAACATTTTGTAATTTTGTTTTACACTTGTTAACTATTAACTCATTTACAAGGGCTCCCACGAATTAAGCTTTAATTTAGCCATATTTATAAATATATTTATGCAATCTCAAAGGTGACCTGTAAAATAAAGATTTATATGATACTTTCGTAAACTTGCCTAAAAAATTTGGCGTTCCAAAACGATGGAGCAACCTGAATTATACAAATTCCTCGTAGCAAAAGAGGGGAATGGAGATTTCATTATCATTTTGAAATTCGCGGCTTCGTTTCCAACATATGAGAAATACAAACTTCGGGAATTAGTGCAACTTCCGGTATGGAAGTCTACAGACAATTGAGAAAAGGGAAAGCTGAGAAACAGGCGTGTTTATTAACAGCTCGAATTTAACAATCTTTGTATACAAGAATCCAAACACTGTAGCCTTTCTAGATTCTTTATCCTACCCGTTTCTGTTTACATATTCCGAATCAAAACAGACTAATATCCTTTCAAAGTTGAACGCACCTTCTACAGGTCAGTATTCTTCCGGCCGCAGGGACGTGAAGAGCTCTCGCGGAGTGTTCGTGACTTATCGCTTTGCATTGTGCGAAAAGTGAAAGTTTAGTGACGCGATAGTGAAATGAAGTTC
This sequence comes from Andrena camellia, assembly GCA_029448645.1. Classification (NCBI taxonomy): domain Eukaryota; kingdom Metazoa; phylum Arthropoda; class Insecta; order Hymenoptera; family Andrenidae; genus Andrena; species Andrena camellia. The sequence continues at coordinate 45,226,122 of CM055676.1, read as the reverse complement.
GCTTTCGTTAATATTCGGTGCGCAACAGGACAATCAGGAAATCAGTAACCGACCAAATTCAAGGGACGATCCGGTTGTATTCTCGTCTAGGTTTAATTCCGCAAGAATGGATATGTTACTGGCGCGCCAAATTCAAACCGCGCGTATGGGAAATTAAACTTGTGGAAACGAAGCACCGAATTCTAAAACGGTAAAGTACATCTGAATTTCTCTTTTCCATAGAAGTTCGCATGTTTCGATTTATCGATATTATGAATAATTTCGGGACAGTCTATGTATTTAGTTGAAACAAGATACGTGCAGCAGTGGCAGAAATTATAAGATTGTTTCTTTAATCGTGACAAGCGTAACTATATAAGTATATATTCTTTGCACATAATATACAATAAGTAGGTCTAATTTAAAGCTTAAAACATACACTTATTTTATTATATGCATGGTACGTGTGTCATTTTCGGTAAATAGAATTTCTTCAACGTTTCCTATTAATGCACGGGGAAACGCCACGGTGGCGTTCTCCTATTATAAGTGTATAAATAAACATCGTAGAATTTGTGGAACGCAATGTGTACGAGTATAACTGTGGCGGTAATTATGCGATAATATTCATAGTTCAGCGTGCCTTGTATGGCGCGATAGTAACCATCACGTGCTATTTCCATATAAATTTCGTGATCGTGCGCATTAAGTTGCATAGAATTATCTTTCATCGCAGCGTGTGATTGGGGAAAGAAAGTAGAAGCTATTGTTCTTATAAAATTAGGAGGGAAATCGACATCTTTTCCTCAAAACGACTTGTATCGATCGATCCAACTCACGTCAAGAGCGTCCGCAGACTTTTTTCGGGGGTGGAGGGTAACTTTGAAGTGACGGTAAAGAAAAAAAAATATGGTAATGAAAAAACAACCCTGGCGATGACGAATCGGGTCATGAAACACGCGGTACGAGTGGAGTTAGCCCTCTTAATTTTTTTGCACCCCATTTTGTAGTGCCAGTTTAATTAAAAATTTAAAACCGAAATTTATAAATATTTCACCTTTTTAGTATAAACTTAACAAAAATCAGTTTTTAAAAATAAGCGATTTTTTTCTCAAAAGCTAGGGGGGGGGGGGCAACTGCCCCTTTTGCCCCTCTTCCTACCCCCACCCCCGTCCATACTCTTCCCTTTGGTCTTAAAATTTTTTCGGTATCTTTACATTTATATTCGAACGCCTTTCAGATTTTTCAATAAATTAATATCAGTTGTTCATTTTTTACGCATCCAATATTTGCACCAATGAATATTTGTACATATCATAAGTTACACGTAGTTCGGATATGAATGTTCAAATTAAACTTAACTAATTGAAATTAATTAATTCGGAGATTATTCATAATTGGCGAATAAAGTTACACATCTCGTTGGTCGTCTGTCGCGGAATGCTTGACTCCTGATACATTAGATCTTGTAAAAATATTCGAAGAATTTCGAAATGGCCCTGTCCAGCTTCGGGTTTTATTGGCATTAGCCAGATCGCGCGGAGCAGATTGCGTTTTTTTAGCCTTCGAGCGACGAGAAGGGATCGATATACATATTTGCGTCATCCATTCAACTTTAAATCTTCCCTGTATTGATTCCATCGCGAATCGAACTTCCCAAGAATAACAATGTCCTTAACGACGCAACCCAATATCACTCGACGGTATCATCTCGCGTTTATCCGAAGGATATCACCCTAACCTTATTACAGTAATTCGTCTATGCACCATTATATACGTATACATGTACATTTCTGATATATGTATGTATATACAAATACGTTTCTCGATATAGAAAAATAGGAGGACGAAGTCGTATTTCGATAATATCGATAAAACGGGTCCACCGTTCGATGTTACATTATTTAGTCGTTAAGGGTTCGAAGGTATCGTCGCAGAGTTCTCGCGCGGTCCCGCTTGCTACCGTGGCTCATTACGTGGCTTCTCGTTATAAAAAGCGATCTACTATATTCCCGTCGATAAGCCCATCTTTCCCTCCCTCGTTTCGGCCACTGGCCATGGCGAGCGTCGTTGAAATACATCCGCGCTATTATTCCTTCGGGAAGAGGCTCTAAACGACTGAATTACGGAGAAAAGTATCGCGCCACGCTTTGTGCCGCGCGATCGTTATTCAAATTGCATCCTAAAGCTCGCCAGACGCGGCTCTCATTTCCTATCGGCTGGTGAGAAAGAATTCGATATCGATCGATAACGACGATCAATTTCGCCTATCTGGCGATCTCGAACGATAAGAGGAATCGACGAAGTATCGTGCTCGCAGGATAATAGAGATTGTTTGGCCATTTTTCTTATGTGATGGCCTTCATAACGTTAACACCCACCGACTGCTAGGACTCGATGCCGAGCTTCCTGTATGTCTCCCGATCGACGGTGACCAATCTACCCTCCACGCTCGAGCAGTCGAGTTCGATGCAGTGGAGCCGGGCACCCCATTCGCAGTGACTCTGATCGTCCTGTCGGTAATATTTGATTTGCAGGCACGTGGTAAGGAAACCGGACCCCATAACTCGCATGGCAATCGGTAGCTCCTCGCGGTGGCCGCGGGCACTCGCTGCTATACCCTTGGTGCTGTGGTACGCGCTGTAGGCGCAGGCCGTTCCGTCTCTGGCGCGCTCGATCGTCTCCACTTGCTTCCCACCGATGCTCAGCGATCTGTAATTTGGGAAATCACGGTTAAGTGAGTCTCATAAATGTGCACACAGTGTTTAAGGAACAGTCGACAGTGAAATGAAGAGCTTTGAGAATTTTAAGGAGTGTCACGTTGTGCTTATTGATATGTAAAAATAAAATGGTACATATTTGTTGAAAAGGGTCCTGATAATGACTATGTAAGGGTCCCCAAGTTTCGGGGGATTTGGGGATCGTTAAGGAGGTCCAGCAGGATCTCGAGTGACTCAAAGGTTGGGTGATGTGCGGTGGAGGGGATTTAGGAGCTCGCGAGCCTTGGAGTTTCGAGACTTCTATGAATATATTGGACTCTCGGGACCTACTAGGATTTCTAGGTTATTACGACTTGGGCTTCCAGGACCTCAGGATTTTTGGGGTCCCTGAGATCGCCCCGAGTCCTTAGCATCCTTGAGACTATCCTTAGATCCATGAGACCCCTGAGATCCCCATGGATCCTTAAAATTTCTAGAATCCTCTTGGGATCCCTACAATCCCCACGGATCCCCTCAATCCCTCTGGTACTGATGCGAGTTTTACGAGCTAGAGTTCGTCTATACATAGAAGTGTAGGATAACCCCGATCGAGTTGTACAGGTTCTGAGACGTTGACATTAACTTCCAAGTATCGAAAACCACCGGGGATCTGGTGCCACGGGCCAGGAATCGTTTCTATCGTATTGTACGAGACGTGGTTCGTTAGCATCGAGTCCCACTGGCCTGCGGTTACTTCCCATCATCCTGGGGCAATTTCTGTCATATTTCGCGGATCCGCGGCTGCTTCCATTAGATCGTCCCTGCGGAATCCCACCTTAGCATATAAACTTTCGTGAAACTCGCGGCGAATACTACATTTAGAATAGCGCACAGGGACAGGCGTATCTTCATTTGCAAACACAATTCCAGAGTATGCATTCAGATATTCAGAAACGCGTCACATGCAAAATCTATGCACCAGAACTTTATTTCCAGATCCCATTCGCAGAAGTGACTTTCCTTCGATGTGTAGGATGATAATTCCTTCTGAAATATTCATGAAATTCTAGATAACCTTGCGACGAGCACCCAACAATTTTATTTCAAGAAACTCACGAAGGAACACTCCTTCTGTGATTGCAGAAGGGGGGGGGGGCAAATACCCATTTCGTAAAAATTTAAAATTTAAAAGTCCGTGAAGGGTGGAAGAGAATCGATACTTCCAAACACAATTTCCCGTCGGAAAATTGAAATTCCGTGGGAAGGTAAATCGGAACGGTTGGTCTTTAGTTGCGATTGTGGCCGGGCATCGGAGCAAGTCCGATTCGATCGTAAATCGATAGCAGGTGGGCTGGTGTGTTCAGTGCCGACGTTACAGAGCTGCCCCCTCGAATTCATTTGCATCTTCGGCCAGGGCAGCATTCAAGATTCCGAACCTCGTTTCCGACCACCATTGTGCCACCCACCTGGCACCTGTCGAGGGCAGCCCGCAGTCATCTACAAAACAGTCGCAACATTTCGGCGCGTTGCAGATCCCAACTTCGTTCCCCTCCGTTCGCAAAAGCCACTCATTTCCTTTGTAACGAATTCCATTGTACGCGGACTTTGAATTCCAACTTGGTACAGCGAAATGAAAGTCATCGAAACCCTTCTTCCCCGGGGAAATTAAAGTTGAAAAAACTTTGTTCCGGGGGTGGAATTGTATCTAGTCTAAATAGGCTGCACCCTAGGGCGGCAAATTTTTGGCGATGGAAATTGAAAAAGGTTTAAACACAGAGGCTTGAAATAACCTTAAAAACAATTCACTTTTTTCTCGCGTAGCAAATTAGCAATAACGCGAGTTGTCACACTGAATTAATTTTAAAATTGTCCCAACTTTTTTAAGTTAAAATATTTTATTATATTTCACAGAAACGGCGGCTGACTTCAAATTAGACGGCAAATCTTCAAATTCGCCACTATCTTGTTCCTTTTGAAACGCACTTTGACTGTCGCGAAGAGCGAATACACATTCGTTCCGTGAAACCACGCAATTTTCTCTAAATGTACAAGTCACAGGAAGGGCTGTTAAATATTAAATACGTTTATGTATAGTAACCGGTGTTTTCGTGCCTTAGCCTGGCTTGAAGTCAGTGTATTTTTAGTGTCACACCGTGCAAAGTAGGTACACAAGTACACGCCAATGAACTCTGCGCGTATCAATGTCGAGCATCACTCACGTATGAGAAATGAACGGTCATGACGCAAAGGCACGTATAATTATTCCGCAGGGCACAAGTGCCGGCGATTGAGATTTCTCGTCGGCGACCAGCGCCGATCCATGTTGGCGAATTTGCATGATTTTGGTATAGTTTGATGCGGCGTTTTTAAAAGTCGGAGCTTTCCTTGAAAGATCGAAAAAAATTGTTTTTTTTAGAGGGCGATGTGGCAGCACCCCGTTCAATCATCTGAAATCGAAAAATAACTAGTGGATACCCCTAAAAATATTAAAAAAAAAAAAAAAAAAAAAAACTGAAAAACCCAAACTGACGCGTGTTTGAATAAAAAGTTGCAATACCTATTTTCTCCAATTAGAAACAAAAAAATCGATAATTATTAAGCATTTTCGGGGGGTCCACTAGATTGAAGTCATACAAAGATAACGCAAGATAATTTCAGACAAAATAACGTCCAGTTTTCTCTTAATCCCTCACGCCAGTTTGAGAAACGTTGTTTCGAGAAAAACGCACATTTCCCCTCAATGTACTGAGCGTAGATCGCTTGACCTGCTTTGCTTCTCAACGATATAACTTTGAAAATATTTCGAATTTCTTTACGAAATTTTAACCGAACATTCTCAAGCTGTCATACTGTCGATTTATATACCTATTTATATTTACAAAATATATCTTTTGAAACGTCAAACCCGCAAGTACTTACCACGTAGTAAGGGATGTCGATTTTACTGGCTGGCTTTTCATTATTATATCTGCGGTACCGTGACGAGAATCCGAAGTATTGATTTCAAAGAATTCAATTATTGTCGACCGATTTGCAATCGGTTCAGTTGCCGTTCAATAATGCATAAGACTCATTAACGGGAGCTGCAGCGGCTGGCCTCTCCACTTCTGTATGCCAGATACAAATTGAGGCACGAAGAATGGCGATTTAATTGCAGCGAATAACTTGCACAGATAAACGACGATTGGATCGGGAGTCGTGAAAAGGATTGTTCGGATGCGTCAATAGGTCGTAGTTCCGTTCAAACATAATTCCTCTAAAAATAGCTCTGGATGTCTTTCTGCTTCACTTGCTCATTGATTTTGAATTCGAACCGTTCAACTATTCAAGTTTTATATTTGCAGTTCACGTCTGTTTACCTACCTCTAGTCTAGTCTATCTTTCCTACAGAGTGACGATTTCGCCTTGTTTCTGAAAGACACAGGCTCTTGAAATTCTTTAGAGATCAGGTGTTTGTACATAGTGGGTGGACGTAGATAAATTTATCGGTAGTCGGTTCTCCCCTTACCTCGGTCCATACCGATACTTTTCCCTCGGCGAGCAACGTGGGAATGGAAAGGCTCGAGAAATAGGAATAGTGGAAAGCTCGGTGATAAAATAACACCGCTAATCTGACGATTGTCAATGTCATTAATGCGCCTTTAATTAGAGTAGTTAAAAAAAGTTCTAATTCACAACGAACAATAGGGAACCTCGAAGTTTCTTAGGTTTGAAGTCTTGCCAACGTTAATTTTCAATGAAGGTATATTTTCCGTAAGAAACGATGCAGTTATAGGTACTACTTAAAAAATATTCAATATTATTATCGCGTAATAATCCTGTTTAAAATCAATTTAAATACACAGCGAGTTTGAAGGTGGCTTTAAATAGGGGCGGATTTGGGTATGGACTAAATAGGTTGCATCAAAATTGGGGCAGCGACAAATTTTGGGGAGCGGCACATTTTGGGAGCGATAAATTTTGGGGAGTGGCAAATTTGGGGAACGACAAATATGAGGGAGCGGAAATTTGGGGGAGCGATAAATTGTGGGAAGCGGCAAATTTGGAAGAGCGACAAATTTCGGGGAGAGACAAATTTTGGGAAGCGATAAATTTTGGGAAGTGACAAATTTTGGGGAGCGACAAATTTTGGGAGCATCGAATTTTTTTTGGGGGGGGGGGAGGCAAATTTTTGGAAGCGACAAATTTTGAGCGAAAGAAATTGGAAAAGGTTTAAACACAGAGGCTTGAGACAGCTTTAAAAACAATTCACTTTTTTGTCGTGTAACGAATTAGCAATGAATCATATGTTAGTTGCCATATTGAAATAATTTTGAAATTGTCTTCACTCTTTTAAATCGAAATATTTGACGATATTTCGCGGAAGGGGCGGCAAACGCTTGTTAGCCTAGAGGTGCCAAATCTTCAAATTCACCCCTGTCTTTAAGGGTACATACTTATACTCGAAGACTCTTCGGCTTGCGTCACTCTCAACGAAAATATTCTCGTCACGTTTCGTGACGGGCGTTTTAAGCCTACATTTTTTAAAAGCTCGTAAAACTGCCATCCGTTGGCGCGTCGTAAAAATGAAAGGGACTTATAGAGTTCCTCTGTCGGGTCAGCTCGGTCATTTTTCAAGATCGATGGAAAGCAAAAAGCTACCGGGCTTTTTTAACCAATCTAAACGACGCAGAGGCGCGTCCCCGTACGTAAACGTTGCTACGACCAGATCGTAAACTCCAAATGTGTGCTCGTGTCATGCAGCAGTCAGCTTTTATGTAGATATTTTCTCAAACACGGCTGCTATTAAATGGGATAGGTTTCCACGGACAAATGCCCATTCGACGATGAATTTTCCGTTTTAATAACAGCTGAGAAATAGAGATAGATCGATGTAGTTTTTAATCTGAGGATAGAGCAAACTATCAAAGCGTTTAATAATAATAATAATAGGACATGCTTGGGGTTTGATCTCCCGATGGTGTTTGCCATATTTTCAATTTTCTATTCATTTCATCTTTCTTTCCAAAGAATCGAGTAGGTAGTTGAAATGGTAAACGATGTAAGTGCCAGTAGTGAAAATTTTCAGTAGAAACAAAAAACGCATGTCTGTTCCTTTTGCCACTTACATCACTTGTTTATCTTAACTTGATCGTTCATCGCTATGGACTTTCAGTGTATACCACTTTCACAGATTTAGAGAGAAATAAAAAGATTAGGGCCGCGAAGATTGCCAGCACTTTCATCGTTTCTCACCACAGCGAAATTGGCACTTACGCTTTACCTCTATCTCGCGTTAGCCCCAATAGTTAAAATAAATTATTCTAGCCCTTATAACTTTTACCACCGCATCCCGAATGGAATTCACACCCTTTCCACTAAAAAAATTATTTTTCTTTTTCTTGGCACTTACATCGTTTGCCATTTTAATTTCTCAATTCATACGAAACACTTTGATACACCCTGAATGTTATTGCACATGTGTGAAAGAATTTATACGCGGTTAATTTTGCAGAGAACAGCGAAGCCTCTGCTATTACTACCCTTATTTGTCTAACAAAGAAGAAAAGTAAAATGAATTCGCGACGCTTTGAAAGAGGTCAATAGGAAGGCATTCGAGTAGTTTCAATCTTCAACTGATTGTCGCACCTTGCGCTTGTCCAATTCGGATTTATTGCTACGAGCAATTGCTTTCAACGGGATTTCTTATCGCCGGCGCTTGGACCGTTCTGAAATATACGAGAGTTTTCACTGATCGTGTATAAGCTTTCAGGAAATATTTTCACAAACCCTATATCCAAGCATTATGTACAATTTTCACAACGTATCTAAAAATGTCTAAAAATTAAGAAATCTATTAAAATACTTCTCTGCAATATTCAATCGCGAATCTTTTCAATACATGAAAAATTCATGAGTGCCAAAGGGGCGTAAATTTTCCTCTGAAACATGCGAGCCATAGTGTATTAAGTGCCTTCTCCGCCACCAGAGTTGGGCAAAATGTAATCTAATTACAACTTACAAATTACGATTAAAATTTAATTGTGTAGTTGATTGCACATTATTTTCTGTAATCGTTAATTTAGGTAGTTGACCATTTTGTTTCGTCAACTACATAAATGAACGATTACAGAAAATAAATGTGTAATCAACTACGCAATTACATTTTAATCGTAATTTGCAAGATGTAATTAGATTGCATTTTGCCCAACTCTGTCCGCCACACATTCCACACGTGGGAAATGTGGCTTAACGGCCAGCAGTGATCGATGCCAATTAACACGAGGAACCAAAGCAATTCGACGGCTCTGACAATCCTCGCGGTTACAGCAAACGTTCTGCACAGTCCGCCATAGACGTGGATGCAGTTTTTAGGGCAATGAATTTGGTCCTGGACGTCGATCAGTCGCAATCGCGAAATCGTTTTATCGAGGTAGCTGAGAGGTACACGGCGATGGAACAAGCTCGAAAAGAAGTTCACGGGGAATTATGAATAGTACCTGAAGGCGCACGCCGCCCGATCGATAAGTACACTCTATCATCCGTTCGTGAAAAATGTAACGAATCCTGGGGTCATAACTATCGCAACATCGTCCCCTGCTCTTCATTCTTCATAAACTCATTCAGCCGATCACAGAAACAGGATACATTTTATACTGAGATTAATTACATAGTAAAATTCTTTCGACCCTTCCAGACACGTGGGCATAAAAAAAATATGTACGTGGTGCCTAAAGCTGTTCAAAAAAAAAAAAAGAGGACCCCCTTAATCTACAACATGTAAATATAATACACAGATAGAAAATTATTTCTACAGGCCATAGCGTGAGAAATTACTACTTTTTCTAAGATAAATAGCAAAAGGTATCTAATTGAACAAATACAGAAATGGCCCAATGATCTATGAGATCGTTACCCTTAAAATTGAAAACAAATTTTTGGATGTTTTGGCTCAATCACTCATCCCCTCAATTAACTCCCTTCTAAATGCTTCTCATCTCTCATCTCTCCAACAAAGGTGGAGCACGTCGAGCACTGTTTTTAATTTACGAGAAGAAATTATGTTCCTGCGAGGGGTTTTCGCTGCTCCACTCATACAACTATGTAGTATTCATAGAAGCTTCCAGGTAGATGCAGCACCACGGAAGTTTATAAATGTGATGAAATTTTTAAAGCCTCTTTAATAATTTAATCTCGACGAAGTGCCCGTCCTCAGGTCTCTCTACGGAGCTGGTGAATTTTTTTTTTACAGACTTTGTGTACGCTAACTTTGAAAACAGCGAGCTCGAAAGAACATCCGGGCGCATAATTATTTCCAACGTTCGCATAAACGTAATACCGAAATTTTATTAAGACTTCCATTGGATCTGTTTTTAAATGAAGATACACAGTTCTAATAAAATAAGCGACATTAATTAATATCGATGTAAATTAGACAGCTACTTCTATCGAGTGTGAGATAAAGGGTTAATTAAAATATAACGATGCGACCGACTGATAGAAGGCGGCCAGTAAAAATCTGACGTTTCTGGACAGCTGGGATGACGGTGCATTACAAAATAAAGGGCGAAGATATTTCTGGGTGATTTCAAACGTCGAAGCCACTCGACGATCGACGTGTACCGATTCGAAAGCACGTCGAGTGCTCTCGCCGTTCGCTAACTAATTCAGAGTTTCGCGTGCAAGCAAAATTCTCCGTACTGGAATCGAACAGATTCCACTTCCCACTTTAGCCGTGACCGCCGCGACTCTCGATACGAAAAACAATGACCACGCGTGCCGCGTCTTATTCTTTTTCTAAATGAAAGCTGCGCTAATTTCTCCCCCTCGTGACGTATCGCTGTAAGGTAAATGTACCAACACCCGGACGCTTAAGGGGACCTTCCGGTCTAAAAGCTGATTTTTTTTATTTCATTTTTCGAATGTTCATCCTTTTAGGAATACGTGTTTAAAAGGATTTGTTGAAATTCGTAAAATTTCCGAAGTTATAGGCATTTGAGTAGCGGCAAATGCAGGGCAACAACCGGCCACTCGGCGCCCACGTAAAACTTTCAACGCGGTTTTCTCGAAACAGTGTTCTCAAAACGGTGGGACCTGTATCTCCAAAAGTTATTATCCGATTCGACTGAAACTTTTTTTATTATGAAGAATATACTACTGGATAGGGGGGATACTAGAAAAAATTATAAAAAATTGAAAATTTATAATTTTCAAAGGCGTTGAAAGGGTGAAAAATATAGGGAAAAAGTGATTTTAAACTTTATGTGTCGTTATTTTCTAAAAAATGTCATTTTTGGATTTTTTCTGGTTTCCCCCCTAGCCAGAAGTATATTCTTCGAAATAAAAAAAGTTTCAGTCGAATCGGATAATAACTTTTGGAGATACAGTTCCCACCGATTTGGATCATTGTTTTGACGCCTTGACTTTAACGACTCCCCAGTGCCGTCTGCAATGATTAATTATAAAACAAAAAATATATTTCTATAATTTAAGACATCCTTAATACAATGCAAAAAGTCCCATTAAATTATATATAGTAGTTTTCCTTTAATTAATTCGTAAAGATCACCTATTTTGTGGGGCTCTAGACCCGAAGGTCCCCTTAAGGGGCTTAAGGAATAGCGGCAAAGTTTGTCTCCTAATTTAATTTGTAAAACCATCATGGAAATAAAAAAATGTTGTTGAAATGTGGAAGATAACACAATATTATACTATCGGAAAATGAAAAAAAAAGTTTATGTATTATAATAGACGTATTTATTAATGAAAATACGAAAACATGCAATGTCCCAGTAAGCGGACAACCTAAAACTGCATGTCCCAGTACCTGAATTATATCTTCCCAGTAGTCGAACATACATACAGTAAATAAACTTAGACTTGTTTAAAAAAATATTAATTTTCTTGCAAGTTTAATCGTCTTAAACTAAATTTAAATCTATTTACTATTATAATAATGTATTATTATAATATATAAATAAGAAATGCAGTCAACATTTTCTTAGTAAATGACAGAAGTATCTTGGCAGAAGCTTAAGAAATTTCTCGAAATCTGCTATGCGTACGAAGTGTGTTACAAAATAATTATTTCTATCTAACGATTTTTACTTTTCTATAATAATGATTTTAATTAATATTGCTAAATACTTATGCATTATGGTACCATTTTTTGTTTTTAATTACATTAAAAATTAAGCTTAAAAATAAATAAAATTCGCATTACTGTACAGATACTGGGACATGGCCGGGCACTGGTAGATTTACTATAATCGACCTCGGATCTCGTAGATGTTTCCGATGGGGAAGAGAAAAGGGGGGAAAGAACGAACTTCAGTATGCAGATAGAATATAGAATTTTTTTTCCATCTCTATTTTATTCGTCCACTACAGTCCCCTCCTCTTTCCTTTTTTTCTTCTCCGTTCGGTTCTTTGTTTTCTTCGACAAATATACAATTTTGCGGAGTGCATCGCCGCCACGCTGAAAGGGAACGTGCATGTAGTATACATACATACACCGAAACGTGTCTTCTTTTCCGCAGTCCCTGGGATTAGAACCTTCGCCGCATGCTGGCTGGGATTTTCTGGGGTTCACGGTGTTCGATTTAAAGCAGAACTGTCCGCTCGTTACGCCGTTTATCTTTGCGCATTCCGCGGCGTCTGCGGTGGAGGCTCGGGGGCCTTTTCGAGATAACGATTTCACGTTTTAATGAAAATCCTGACGCGATTTCGCGCGCTGGCTACGGCGGGATTGCGCTCAATCTTCAATGCAAAGTATCTTCATCCCCGCCGAAGTGTATTTCACCGCTTAATTGGCAGCTACTTTCGCGTCAGCTCCGAACGTCGAGCCCCTGATTAATTCGTCAAACAGCTTTCAGTTTCAAGCCGAATGGCAATCCATAACTTGCGACTTGGCGCGGAACGGGAAATCTATTATACAGCCTCTCTGAATTTTCACAGAATAGTTTGCGTTATTTTATTATGCGTCCCATCGCTTTGCAGACTTCCCAGCTGCTTCTGCACGGAGCAATTAAATCTGCAGGCTTGCGCCGTTGTGCTGGGTATCGCTGCGGGGACGATTGTCTGATTTAAAATGGAATATATAGCTCGCTACAAGCGACTATCTTAAAAGATGTATTAGCACAGGTAGTTTCTATTGCAGAGGGAGAAGCAATTTTCAAAATTCAACTCTGCCCGAATTTCCACTGTTCAGAGGCGACACGCGGGAAAGTAGGGTAATATGTTCCGCGGGGCATTGAAATTCCTCTGTGTAAAACCTGGTCCCCCTTTACAACGTCTCGCTTAATAGCACACAGCCTTTCTAACCGTGATGTTCACTTATAATTCTCGCGCATAGACGCGGTCATTATCTCACCATTTCCATTCACCGAACACAAACCGTGCCCGTTTGCATGACACACGTTCCTCGGACGGTAGGGATGTGCGGATAATCGAATGTGTCGGGTACCCGAGCGGTCGGATCGGGTCGGGTAACGTCGGGCGGGCTCGGTCGGAGGCCCGGGACAGACGGGCCTACGGGTAGCCCGATTGTGTCGGGTAGCTCGATTAATTCGGGTAGCCCGATTGTGTCGGGTAGCTCGATTAATTCGGGCAATGCGGTGCTTGATAAGTTGATATACGTATTCAGCTTTTTTTAAACAACCGAGTACTCGGCAAGCATGTACAAAATCTTTACATAATAAACAATACGTAACTTTATAATAAGATAATTTTCACGTGGAAAAATAATGCTTCTAACGGATTTATTCAAAATGACCTTCATTCGATACCTACCACCTGTATATTAACTTTGTATATAAGGTGCATAAGTTGAATTTTTACTTAAGTGGAATTCTCGCGTAACAGACCCCAAAAGTAAGTAATAGGTATGAATTTTTTTTAAACTATTATTAATAATACATTAAACTTCCTTCTCTTAATATCGCAGTACTAAATACATGTTTAAAAACGCATATTATCTGGATGTTTCATAGTATTTAAGAAAACTATACAAGCATATGAATATGCTTTTTAACGTATTTATTTTAAATTAGCATGTAAAAGACGAAGCTGTTGCACATTTTTCGGTAATATCTTTGTCCGTGTATTTGTTCCATTGCATGCCTATTTCCTGTATCAACTGTAAGATCATTGTTTATTTGTATTCATAAATGTTTATAAAAAATGTTTCAAGTGAAAATTATCTTATTCTAAAGTTTCATATAGATAAAGATTTTGTACATGCCGAGTACTCGGTTGTTTAAAAAAGCTGAATATGTATATTAACTTATCATGCACCGCGTTACCCGAATTAATCGAGCTACCCGACATAATCGGGCTACCCGATACAATCGGGCTACCCGAAGTAATCGGGCTACGCGACATAATCGGGCTACGCGACACAGTCGGACTACCCGTAGGCCCGTCTGTCCCGGGCCCCCGCCCGAGCCCGCCCGACTTTACCCGACCCGACCCGAGCCCGAAAAGTCGGGTACCCGCACACCCCTACCGGACGGTGCCAAATAAGGAGAAACGTTTGAAGGAAATTGAGGGCACTTTTCAAGCGGGCTTGAAATATGCAAAAATTGATTACCCCTTCGAAGAAATAATTATGAAATGGCCGCGTGTTCCAGCGTTAATATCGTATAATTAACATCGATTATACAATACCCTTATCAGCTAATTCTTTTCCACTTCGTTCCCATAATATCCTCCCGGGAGCTCTTTAACTCGGATCTGAAATGCTATTCTTTGGTATCGCTGATCGCCACAACGATCTCGCCTATTAATTAAAGTCGGACGCCTCGCGGTGACAGCAGGCTGATGTGATGGGAGAGGCCCGTTCGTTAATGAGCTTCCAATCTGTTTGATAATTGCGACGGGTTTGAGGGGATGACCGAAGGGATGTTCAGTTCGGAGTAGCGCTGAAAAATAGCCTTTCTCGCCAAGCTATTCGCGAGCTGGCATCTTTTATTTCTCGTCCCCCCTTTCTTCTTTTATTCCGCGCGAAAGAGAAAAGACAGTTGGGCGTTGCAGCGCGCTGTGAGACTGAGAGATCAAAGGGAGACCTTCGAAAAATGCTAGCGAACAGCCCTTGCCACACGAGTTTCTGTGCGGGCGACGTTTGACGGAAACCTAGGCGAGGCTTTCTGCAAGTTTGAGGCACGGTAAGAGAGAGAGAGAGAGAGAGAGAGAGAGAGAGAGAGAGAGAGAGAGAGAGAGAGAGAGAGAGAGAGCTTTCAGTGTAACCAAGGGAACACAGCGTTAATCGAACTCCTTGCTGGTCGACAGTGACGACAGTCACTCTTTCCGAGGGGATGCGCTTTTCTAACAAAGACTCGAAAATCGCTGACTCGTGTCTCGATAAATAGACCGTTCTTTTGGGCAAACACGCGAGCCAGCCACGGGTCAAGAGAATCGAGGATTTCGCAGATATTCTCCCGTGAGAAACTAGTTTTCTCTGAGCTTTTTTATTGACGCGTTAATTGCTGGTGGGTCGTCAATGACAATATTTCGTTAGGACAAGAGTACTATTATTATAATTGTTATTTCTTCTAACAAGGGAACATCCCGAACCCGGAAATTCAAAAAATTCTGAAACTTTGTGAATATGTAGGGAATTTCCTCCTGATTACAACGCAATTTTTGTTTGCTGTCCAAAATCACTCGAAGGGTGTGTAATTGACCCCTGAAAATCCGGTCATTTTCTTTTCCAATTTTGTATTATAACTCGTGAACTGTAAAATAATTTTTTTTTACCACATGATAGATCTAATTAAAAGAAGTAGCTTTTGACTCGAAACTTTTTTTCTATCTCTTACAGTTCGCGAGTTATAACACAAAATCGGAAAATAGCCGAATTTTCAGGGGTTAATAAATTCCACCTTCTTCGAGTGAATTCTGGCAGCAAACAAAAATTGCGTTGTAATCAGGAGCAAATTCCCTACATATTCACAATGTTTCAGAATTTTTTGAATTTCCGGGTTCGGAATCTTCCCTTGTAAGATAGATAGAAATATGTAGCAAATAAAAAGCAAAAGATATCCAATTTAACAAATACAGAAATGGGACAACGATCTATCATGTCGTCAGCCTTAAAATTGAAAGCAGAAAGTCTTTTTTCGATCTATCATTCATACCCGCAATTTACTCCCTTCTAAATGTTTTTCATTTCTCATCTCTCCAACAAAGCTGGAGCACGTCAAGCACTGTTTAATTTACAAGAAGAAATTAATATTATTAATGATTGGGGAAAGTGGGATAATCGCGACGTGTAAACAGTGCTTAAAAGGAGTACTAAATTTCAAATTATCGTTACCCTAGTAGCACAAAATATTGAATACACATACATCCAATATTAAAAAGAGGTTCAATCGTTTTTTTATATTTAAATATACATACAATATGTATTCTAGATTAAGAAGCAAATATTTTTTCCAATTATACTGGAAATATTCATTTTATATTATGAAAAAAATATTTTGTTTCTACCATTAAATAAATATTTACTTTATATTTGAAAAAAAATATTTTTTCCGAATGTTCGGGAGATATTCATTTTATATTATGAAAAAAATATTTTTTTCAAATATAAAGTAAATATTTATTTAATGGTAAAAACAAAGGTAATTATTTACTTTAGCGATTCCTCACCGATTTTGATGAAATTTGGATATGTTGTAAAACTCCACATTCTGAGCAACTTTTTCCTATACATGTTATCGTCGCTCGACCTTAGTTTCCGAGATATTCGCAAAAATATTTTTTAAATTTCTTGCTTTGGTGTTATAATTTGGGTTAAATATTAATTTTACATTTCCTGAATATTTATTTCACATTCCCTGAATATTTATTTCACATTTTCTGAATATTTACTTTACATTTTTTAAATATATATTTTACATTTCCTGAATATTTATTTTGGAATTCTGAATATTAATTTCACATTTCCAGAATATTTGCTTTACATTTTCTAAATATTTCTTTTATATTCCACGAATATTTTCTAAACATTTATTTCACATTTTCAGTATGTGTATATAATATTTGGAATCAACATTTTTTTTCATATTAAAAAGTGGCTAAAAAAATATTTTTTTAATATTTGGAAAAAATATTTAACCAATATTGTGTGCTACTAGGGTACATATTGATTTCATTAAACTTTGAAAAATATATGATAGTTAACACTTCTTGGAACTCTGGATACGTGATGTCACTGCTCCTGTTCAGACTGTTGAATTCTGTCAGTATTTCCCAAGTGCTTGGATGCTTTCATAGCATTTGTAATATAATTCCAGCACTTGCTGCTATTAGCGAAGATAACAAAATGCAGGTAAATATTTAATTCTTTCTTATTGGAAAGAGAACCACTGTAATTGAACACTGCTCTTATCCAGGGCTATCGGTACGCTACAGTCTAATAATTACAAAGCAGTTAAGTAGGTACCTACTTTAGAAGTTCGAGCGCTTTTTCAACAAATGGCAGCAACGTCTCCTCGTGACCCTGTTTCTCTCTAATCATAGACCATAGAAAGCTAGCGTTTAAAAGGGTGTGTGCGGCTTAGCGACATGGCGAATATTTTTTTAATGCCTCCACCTTATAAATACGTGATCCACTACTATGCTGAGCATCCACGTGGCCCACATTTTTGTTGAAAAAACCCACCGTATATATACCCTCCTTTCTAACGTGCCATCTGCGAAGAGCTTCTGTTATTGTCTAACAAGTGCGTTCCCATTGTTTGCGATTTTTCTACAGAAGCTTCTTTCCAGTCGATGTTGATTATTCCATTGAAAGGAGCCATTCCGTCGCGAATGTAGAACGGGCTGACTTCTCAATGCCCCTTTCACAATTTGTTTAACCCCGTCGATCGTTTATTCTTGCCCGACTTTTGCAGCATCGATTTGGAAATCGAGCGAGCGATCAGATTTCAAAACATTCATTTCGGCGCGGAGAAGATCAGATACCCCGAATTTTCAATTGTACCTCTCTTCCTGCATTGTATTTTCGAAGTTCGAATGGAAACGAGCAATGAAATTGGTAGCGAGATTCTTAGAAAATTTTATGCCAGTGATTTATAGCACAATTATCTGAAATAAAGGTCAGAATCGATTATGATGTTTCGGTCTAACGTGAAGGCAGAATATTTCGGAAGCTTCGTTAATTAATGTAACGTACAAGTGCCAGGTGCGACAAGTGTGTCGCGTGATTCAGGTTAATCAACTACGGGTCTATAAGATGCTTAAAATTCTGACCAATCTCGACGATAAGATAGGATGAAATGTAGATCGAACTGCTTGCGCGCGAATTATTTATATGAAGGAAACTTTTTTCCTCGGTCTAATGATTCTGGTAAATAACAGTTCGTGACTTTGCGACCGAGTGCGTAGAATGCATTCACTGGGTTTTGAAAAGAGCGATAGAGGTACCGTCGATAGGGGTTTGATAAAAGTTTGATATCGATCTTAATTCGAAACGTATTCCGTGGAATAGAGGGCGGTGTGTTCGCGGAACAGAAGGTTAAAAATTTTTAACAATAGTAGCGTGCAACTGGCAGGGGAAACCAATTTCGCATTGAACGCCGTGTAATTGGCAAAATAATTTACGGTAGCGAACGTGGACGTTTAAATCTTCCCTCGACGTTTTCCTGCGTTATTAGTATCTTCGATGTACCGCGATAATCTGCATTTACGGTAACATTTTTCCAAACAGCCCTCTATTTACACCACTGTCGATAACAAAAGTAGCTCATGGCTACAGTCCACTTTGAAGAACAAATTACATATCTCCCAAAGAAGCATTTCAATATTTCCTTAAGGCGTCATGCTCAGTCAGGTATAGATAATATAATATAATAAGTAAATTCTTTTGAATTTTTTATTTTAGATGATCGACTTTCGAGCAGCAGTGGTCACCGCAGAAGCCTTTTTTTGAGAGAACCTTCGAGTGATGGACAATAACTTAGTTGTTGATAAATATTTTTAAATAAAAAAATTACGATGCACGGTACTAGATGCAATCCTTAAAAGGAAAAAAGATTTTTTGAGAAATGTGTTATAGCTTTTGAGTAAAAAATTTCCAAAGACCACCCCTTTTTTCGGCCTCCTGACTGAGCTTGACCCCTTAAGGGGAAATGCCACTGTAGAGCCTGGAAAAGCAGCCTGATTTTGATAATTTTTTAAGCGAGTATAGTGAATGCAATGCAAAATCTGTTCGAAGGCCTTTATTGTAAATACCTTGAAGTATGATGTCGATTTTTTTAAAATTTTTTTAATACAAAATGGCGGCGCCACAGCTCAACAAAAGAAGCTTCTTCTCAAAAACAGTGTTCCGTGGCCGGAAAAATTTCTCCTTCAATTTTTGACCTAGAACAAAAAACCGAAAAAATTTTAGTTCCGTATAAGATTATCTCGGGAAGTACACGATGAAATGAAAAAATTCTGATTTTTGTAAGAATGGTGCGTGATTGAACAAAACACGGAACTGCCACAATCTCGAAATTGTTGAAACATTTTGTTCATTCACGCACCATTCTGACAAAAATCAGAATTTTTCATTTTATCGTGTACTTCCCGAGATAATCTTATATGGAACTAAAAAATTTTCGGTTTTTTGTTCTAGGTCAAAAATTGAAGGAGAAATCTTTCCGGCCGCGGAACACTGTTTTCCAGAAGAAGCTTCTTTTATTGATCTATGGCGCCGCCATTTTGTACTAAAAATTTTAAAAAAAAAATTGTGATCATACTTCAAGCTATGTACAATAAAGGTCTTCAAACCGATTTTGTTTTCCATTCACTATACTCGCATAAAAAATTCTCAAAATCAGGCTGCCTTTCCGGGCACTACAGTGGCATTACCCCTTAATAATATTACAAAGAGAATAATTCACTCGTGCCACACTAATTTAATTTAACTACACATCCCTCTTTTAACACCTTCCTTCTTAAACTAGTACTGAAATCAAGCTACTAAGCAGTCTCGAATTTATGGAAAAAGGCCCAGTTGGCAAACATTCCGAGGGGCCCATTTTTTCGGAAAAATGAATAGGTATAGTTTATTAAGGATGTATTGGACCTATTTTCAAAATGGTACCAAGTTGATGAAAGTTCGTGAGATTATTCTTTCTAGTCTTCCTGATGTGCTGCAAAAATTTTAAACGAATTCACCCATGAGACCCAGGCGGCAACAGCTCATCGGCCACCCGTTAAATTCCCCACTGCTAGGGTAGAAGCCCCAATTACTGACACCTACCCAATTACTGTCACCTTAAGCTATTTTACTTAAATTAACGAATAAATAAACGTTGTAAAGTCTTACACAAGAAGAATTATGTAATTCAAACTATAATTTATACGCTAGAAAAGACATACTTCATTTTTTTTTATTAATTTCTATAAGACGATACAAAATTTTAAGTTGAAGACAACAGTGAAAACGGCGAGTTCCTTACTAGTGAAAGAGATAACAGGGCACTAAAGAAAGGGCTGTAATTATAATATTTAAATTATTAACATAATAACCAATACTTTTTTTTAGACAATGTAAGTATCATGGAAAGTCACAACGATCATAATTCAACGATTTATTAAGCCTTTTTAATTAATATTTTCATGACAGTGATTGGCACAAGCGTTTCAATCAGTTTTTAATTACTGCCCTGGCAGTAGTTGGTCAGACAAATAAAGCATGACGCCATTACTGACACCCATACCGTCTACAATCGCGTGCAACCTGACCTGTTCTAGCCTTCCGATTGTCTGGGCAAGCAAACCTAAGTATCCAAGCTACTTAAAAGGGGACCTTCAGGTTGGGCAATTTCAGAAAATATTGATACTTAGGGTACGTGAAGGTCTTCACTCGGACATTAATTTTCCAAAGCAGTAAGGCGCGCTTTTCAGCCGAATTCGAGAAAATCGACTTTAAAAAAATTCTAAATTCCCTTATATACAGGGTGTTACTTTACCTATAGGCAATACTCTAGGGGGTGATTATACAGGCAAAAATAAGGCGAAAATCAAAAGTGACGAAATTGCGTTAAAGGTTTCGTTTTCGAGAAAATTGATTTGGAATTTCACCTAAATACGCGTGCATCGTAGGCGCGTGCCCCCCCAAGCTCAAGGGAACTCAGAATTTTTCAAAGGCGATTTTCTCGAATTTCGCTGAAAAGCGCGTCTTACTGCTTTGGGAAATTAATGTCCGAGTGAAGACCTTCATGTACAACTAACAAGGGAAGATCCCGAACCCGGAAATTCAAAAAAATCTGAAACTTTGTGATTATGTGGGGGATTTCCTCCTGATTACAACGCAATTTTTGTTTGCTGCCTAAATTCACTCTAAGGGGGTGAAATTGAACCCTGAAAATCTGGTTATTTTCCGATTTTGTGTTATAATTCGTGAATTGTAAAATAATTTATTTACCAAATGATAGATCTAATTAAAAGAAGTAACTTTTGTCTTGAAACTTTTTTTTGCTATCTCTTGCAGTTCGCAAGTTATAACACAAAATCGGAAAATAGCCGAATATTCAGGGGTTAATTTCACCCCCTTAGAGTGAATTTGGGCAGCAAACAAAAATTGCGTTGTAATCAGGAGGAGATCCCCTACATATGCACAAAGTTTCAGAATTTTTTGAATTTTCAGGTTCGGGATCTTTCCTTGTATCAATATTTTCTGAAATTGCCGAATCCCCGTGTTAGTGTGAACATTTGTAAGAATATTATATATTTATGTATTAATATATTAAATGTATTCTGAAATTTAATTAAAGCAAAAAAGTGAACTTTGGAAAGTGATAGTAAATGTGATGGCAGTATTTGGCTAACTGGTAGTAATTGGGGTGTCAGTATTTGGTTAGCTGGCAGTAATTCTCCAATTACTTACTCCAACTAACCAAATACTGATACTCCCGTCAGTATTTGGTTAGCTGGTAGTAATTGGGGCTTCTGCCCCAGTAAGCTACTAATTTTGAAACATCGAGAAGCAACGGGAACCAATCGCAATGTGAGCCTCACTGCGTTCTCCAGAGGTCCCCTCCACTTACTTCGCCATCGCGAATCGCGGCCAATTATTTAACATTATCCGCGGCTACCCTTGTTCATCCCCCCCTCCCCTCCCCTCCTCCCCTCCTCCCCGCCGGCAGCACCCTGCATATCGCAATTACCGACAAGTAATTTTAGCTCCTGTTCGTGTTACGTACGGTGGCTTGATTTTCTGCTGTTGCGACCGCGGCATAATGCTAGTCGATATTTCAGCCAGCCGTGTATGATTACGCTCGCCTCCTGACGTGTCTATTATGCCGTAATGACATCTTCCCACCGTGAAAGTTCGACACACCGTGTCCCTCGGTTATTTATTATTTCAAGCATCGCGCCCGCCCAGTGTCTTCCTCAATCCTTGTTATTTACTCGACGAAATCCTCGTTCGACATCGCATCAAATCTCACCACCACCACCCCCCCCCCCCCTCCCCCGATGCCCAACCGTTCCCCTCGCAAAAGTGCATGGAAAACGTGAAATCCAGTTTTCCCGTTCCCGAGATGGAATTGATTTCGAATGTGCGTGGTGCACGCGAGCAGTTGACTCGATTTCGAAATAGGTACCTCCGGCGTGGATATTGCTGGAATGAAAAAGGAATTAAATAGCGCGGTGCGAGTTCTCTATTTTCGAACCGATAAGGGGTAATCCTTGGAGGTTTTAAAGGGGGCGTTTAATCCGAGAAGCATCCGTCAACATCTTGCTTGACTCCGGAGGGAGGAGGCGCAGCGTGTCGGTGCAGTTATGTTTTGCGATGCCTACTCTTACCGAATAGAGTTTCAAAGTTTTGACATCCGTCAGAGGCAGGGCTGAAGCGTTTAATGAAAATTCTAATCGATTTGCAAGTTTTACAGTTCAAGGCGACACACGTATCGCTCGCTAGCGGGTACGTGGCAACACCTGGTCTACTCTCACCTACCCTGACACGCTTCTACATATATTCACATCGCCGTTCCGCAACCCCTTTTCTTTCCTTCTTCTCGCGGATAGCTTTAAAGGGGGATTCTCGTGTAACAGCCGCCCCCAAAAGTAACTGGTGTTTATGAATTCCTTTTGGAAAAAACTATTGTCAATATTGGATTAAACTCTTTTGAGGTATAAGGAGGCTTCTTTAACCCTCGTCAGGCGGCACAATTTTACAACGTTAACAGGCGGCAGAGGCACAATTGCACCCTCACATATATTATATGAATTTTCTCTCTATCGGTATAATTTGTACGATAAATGGATAACATTTAGTCTCAATGAAAATCGATAAAAAAAATTTCCTAAATTTTCTTTTATAATGTAAATAATCTATTTTTTACTTTTTTTTATAATAAAATAATAATAAAATAACATTATCATTTAAAAAAAAATCGTATTCTTTTTTTATTGCATTATCTTCATACAAAATGTATGAGGACGTAATTGTGTCTATGCAGCTGTTATGGATGCGACCCTCGACTCGACCCTCTGTCTCGGAAGGGGGTAGAGATATTTTTCTGAAATTTGGTCTGCATAATCTAGACCAAAAAATTAGAGATGTCACGAAACATCAGCCCTCCACGGCTTCTCGAAAAAAAGTTATCGCAATTTAAAAACGCAAAAGTTACAATTGTACGTATGCCGCCTGACGAGGGTTAAACTTGCAGAAAATATTTCTTTCGTGTCGATGCTTATTATTTATTAATTACTGTGGAACCTTGCCAAGACGATGTAACTCCTGTTGGCGGTGCGCGTAACACCTGTCACAGTCATCAGATTGCAAGGAAAAGAGAAGTTTCTTAATGTTACATAATTTACGCTGGGATCGACCTAAATTTAAAGAAGAAAAATGAAAAATTGAAAAATTCATAGCGTTTAGAAAGAAAAAGTAACGTTTTTCCTTCGATAAATTTACTTTGTATCGATGAAAAAAAAGTATTATAAATAAAAACTAAAATTAACATTTTATATTCAATCTCAGCGTAAAGCTTCGAGAAATTTTCTTCTCTTTGCAATCAGACGAATGTGACAGGTGCTCAACGCCAATCTGTCGAAGAGGTTGACAAGCTTCCACAATAATTAATAAATGATAAGAAGCATCGACATAAAAAAATATCTCCTGCAAGTTCAAAGATGCCTGCTTATATCCCAAAAGAGTTTAATTCAATATTAACAATAGTTTTTTCAAAAAAAAATTCATAAATCCCAGCTAAGTTTAGGGATTGTTACACGAGAATCCCCCTTTAATTCACCCTGATTCTTTGCTCGTGCCCGTCGAGGCTCCATAAACATTTATTTCCCAAACACCCTCTGGTCACTGGCGTTCTTCACACGAGTGTTTCCGCAAACATTCCTTACCCCGGCAAGCCTGATCTCTGGGAAGCCCGATTCGTTACTCCTTGGCATGTTCTCGAGCCTCCTGGTGTGCACGTTTTTTTAGGCTCGCCGTACTTGGCGTTTCCTCTCTTCGCGCTGGAAATAATTCTGGTATAGAGGATGCGATTCTTTCTCCGGTAACAGAACGCGCCAGTCTCTGCTACGTAACTCTTTGTGCTCGAACAAATCTGCAGATCGATTAACTGGAGGTACCTTTAGTTTACTTCTGCTAAACGTTGCTTTTATTAAATGAGCTTTGAAACAGGAACTAGGAGTAGAGTAATTTCGAAAGCGGCATGCCTGAGGGGGGGGGGGGGGAGGCAGTGGGAAGTATCCCAGTGTGCCTGGGAGGCAGACTCCGCAGTGCAAAAGGTTACTTAAATCTTCATTAAAGCATCTCGCTGACGCAGAGAGAGATGGGCGAGTTTATTCTTAAAGGAAAGCAGAATGCGCCTCGTCGTTATTATCCCCCTTTGTATGTCTCCACCGAAATATTTCCCCCAGAGTCGCGGAGACACAGCGGTCAAGCAGTTTTCCATTAAAGCACGTCGAGACGGGACTTTAACGTCCGCGCGTTTAGCATTGATCAGTGGTTATTTCCTGTACCATGGCCAACAAAAGGCTATTAGTATTCCTATACAGGGCCAGCTCGTAGCCCTCGATCCTCCGAGGATGTCATTCTTGAATGGAGACTAATCGTCGACTCTCTCCTCCTCCTTTTGAACCGCGAACATCGCCGCGCAAAACGCTCCGATACAATTACTCAGAATCAGAGTCGTGCCCAAGGAGGCGATCCCCCTTCTCCCGACCTAGTCGCGTAACAAGTCTCCGAGGATTACCAGGAAAGGGAATCCATCCCACCAGAAGCCGATTCACTCCTCTCCGCTCTTACGATCGCTTCTCTGCGCCCATAAAGCACATTACGTTCCATAAGGTCTGAGTGATCGTACTTTATATTTCTTAGTCCTACGTTTAAAGTATGTCAGAGGAGGAACGGGACCAGTGGTGCCATAGTCTTAATACAGAACATTTTCAGGAACTGTCAGCCGTTCAAATTGATCCTTCTCTTTAAAAGCTAGTATTTCAAATTTCGTTATATAATGAAGTCGTGGATTAAGGGGGGAGCCCTATTTAGGACGGCTAGGAATAAGGTGATTCTTGGGAATTTTTTTTCTAAGAAACTGCTAAGCGGATCTTTTCCAAACTTTCGGGGCATTTTAGTTCACATTCGAACAATAAAAATTAATTTTTACGTTACAAAGTGTTCGGTAGAAATGAAGATATATGAACACGTTCGACACGATCATTGTAATGCTGGCCCCATTTCTTACCTGAAATAAAAAAACCAAGGATTTTCTTATTTCTAGTATTGTCGATGAACCTAACAAACGAAAAAATAGGTAAAATTTGGCAAATTGGTGGGACGTTAAAGAAAAAGTTACGATCTGCCCCAAGATATTTCGTACTATTTATGGAAAAAGAGTTGTTCAATTCAATTTATTTATCAATGTCTTAGGTTCATCGAGAATGTAATTATACTAGAAATAAGAAAATCCTTGGTTTTTTTATTTCAGGGAAGAAATGGGGCCACCATTACAATCGCCAATTTGCAACTCCGGCGCGCGAGTTCTAACGAACGTGTTCATATATCTCCATTTCTACCGAACATTTTATAACGTAAAAATTAATTTTTATTGTTCGAATGTGAACTAAAATACCCCGAAAGTTTGGAAAAGATCCGCTTAACAGTTTCTTAGAAAAAAATTCCCAAGAATCACCTTATTCCTAGCGACCTAAATAGGGCTCCCCCCTTAAGGGCCATTTTTATGATTTTTTTTTCATGAAAAGAAGCGTCATATTTAAAATCAAGATATACACCTTCTTGTGTATAAATTAAGCTGTATTCTCTTCGAGAAGAAATTTGATATCTCGAGAAATTTCTTAAGATATCACATTTCTTTTCGAACGCTGCGCGTCGAGGCGGTGAACATCATAAGTCGAGAGCGGATCAATATTTTTAGTCGAAACTTTAACCGAACCTGCAAAACACTTTTCTCCACAAGGTGGAGCTTGATTATTAAGATCGCAGAATTTTGAAAAAATTTATGAAATATTCTTTAGAGAATTATATCAGGAAAAATGTACAAAGTTGATATTTCTTAAATAACTTCGCGAATTTTTGTTAAAATTCTTCAGTGAAGTTCCACCTTGTAGATTTTGAGTCAGAGAATATTCAGCGACAACGGTTTTCTTTTCAGACGAGTCATTCGACCGGAATCACGTTCATCAACTTGACGCGCGCGTTGCGCAGCGCCCACTTTGGCGCTTTGTATTTCCTTCAATTTTTAATATTTTTAAGGTTTCCTGGTCCTAAAATGCGCGTTATGTCCACAATAAACTATTGCAAAACGTGCAAATGGTGAAAGTTATTAGTCGCCCCCCAATTCAACCCAAAAGAAACCGTGCATTTTAGCCGTCTAATACCCTTGCACCCCCTTAAAAATATTCGTGCAAAATTTTATTCAGATCGGTCCACTAATCTCTGAAATATTTTCAGAACTGCAAATGCTGTAGGTAGCTATGAGGAGTAGGGTGGGACGAAATATAGGGGCAAAATATTTTTTTTATTATTCATGACTTCTAATAGTGTGCAAAAGTTGCCTTTTATAATATTTCAGTAAATATTAATATTTGAAGGGCTTGCGGCACCTAAAAAAATTTGTTGATGACGTTCAAACTTTGGCAGCTTAAATACCATTAAAAAAGGCAACTTTTGCCCACTATTAGAGGTCATGAATAATAAAAAAATATTTTGCCAGGAGGCCTTGGGAGCAGAGGCTCCTATAGCACCATTTCTTAACGTATCAAATTTCTTTTTGAGGAGAATACAGCTCCATTTATCCACAACAAGGTGTTTATCTTCATTTTTAAATATAACGTTCCTTTTTATGAAAAAAAAAAATTGTAAAAATGACCCTATTTTCCGACCTGCCGAGGGTACGTAACCCCTTGAGCTAGTATATTGTAAAACATTTCGTGCTATCATTTAATTCCCTTTTGTTCCGGAGTCTCCATACCCAGTATTACATTTCAATCACAAAACAAATACATATACAGAAAGATTGTTCATTTATCGAGGGACAATAGCGGAGGAATGCACTGCCCGGATTATATGTTTTTTTTTTTAAAATAAATATTCTCCGTGCACGAGTGCCCATCGAACGTGCAGGCGTTGAAATATGTATGCAGGTTTATCTACCACTGTGCCCGCGGAGCGAAACCCGAGCATTTACAATGCTCACGCGTGCACGATATTCTAGCTCCGCTCTCGGCAAGACACTGATTATATCATTTCCATCGCTTGCAAGCTGTGATTCATGTTTGAAAATCGTTCGAAAATCGCAGGTATATGTGTGAATGTATCACACTGATTCACTTCTAGCGTGCTTCTTCTTGAGGAAGTGAAACTACACAGGGGGGGGTGATTTCATAAATGATTGCTATATTAAACATTACGGAGGCTCGACACGTGAAAGCGAGTCTGCAGGACACGTTTCTGGTTAATGGTAAATTTCGGCTCGAAGGCTACAGATTTTCTGGGGCAGGAATAATGTGGGATTAAAATGGATTTTTTCATGAAGTGGTTGTACTCGTTAGGGAATTCCGCCTCCAATCGCTCGATCTGTCTTGCACTTATAGCGGTGCCGCAGTGAAATATTTGATTAATAGCGTGTTGCATAAATCTAAAATTAACGCCAGAAAAAATACCGGGCAATTTAAATGCAAGGGAGAACAATAGAGATTGCACTGATTTCAGTTACAAGCCTGTGTACAGCTTTCATCAATCTTCTATTCAAAATGCGACGCCGGGGCTCGTACACGTTATTAAAGGGATCTTGCGAAACACTGCATTAATTATTCGCAGAGAAAGTAAGACTAAAAAAGTAAGTGAAAAATTAGAGAGAATCATTTTTGCTAACAGAAGATTATCGCCGATATGAGAGGAAAATTCGCCAAGAGGGTTAATCGGGACAAAGGTCGCTAGTAATTACACAAATTACAAAAAAAAAATAACCATCGCGGTGAAAAAGAAGCTAATAAAGGACCACAAAGAAACGGTAATTGCAGCGAAGCACGAGATCTCAATCATTTCACTGACGCAAAGTCTGACGCGTTTCGATCCCTAACCACTGCGGGCATCCGCTACCCCCGAATTTCCTTCACACAAACGCGCGCCCCTATCGAGATTAACAACCCACGAACAGCGAACGCAGCGAGCATTAACCAACGCGAGCAAGCTTTAATCCTCAAAAAAAAAAAACCACGACCCCCTGGAGGTATCGTGATATCGCATTCATTACATCCGCAACGATAAAAACTCCCCGGCCAAGGGAGAAGTTCGTGCGGCATAGGGACTCGCGGAGAATCAGATTGAGGGAAGAAATAGAAATGGGGGGGGGGGGGCAGGACAAGTGCGGTTGGAATAATGGGGGCGGTAATCGAGCGCGAGAACTCGGCAGCTAATCTTAAAGTGGAGGAATAAGCTAATGGTGCGGTCGCGAATTCATTGTACCCACTCCAGCAGCTGCGGCGGCTTGAAGCTGATGTCCAGCCGATAGGTAGCCTCGCAGCTGAGCTTCACTGTCTTCAGCTGGCGGAATCTCGCCGAGGTCTCCATCTTGCAGTAAACTGGACCGGCGGCCGGCTCCCTCCTCAGGGACAAGGTCACTCGAAAACGTCCATCAGCACCCATCTAGCCCCATAATCGTACTTTGATAGGCGATATTTAAAAGAGAGAAACTAGAGAGATGAAAGGAAGAGGAGCCCGGCTCGTTGGCGAGGACCAGCCGCTCGACGTCTAGCTCCTTGGCGGCCGGATTCGCGAGGCAGAACGGCCAAAGGATCGCGCGGAATTCCCGCACACCCGGAGGGAACGGACGTTGCAACGTGCGCCGCGGGCGTCGCGACGCTTACTGAACCACGGCGTCGTAGGTATAACGCGATTCCGGCACGCGACGACGGGCGGCTTTGACTTTTCCCTCTGTTGCCACTCGACCCCCTACCAGCAACCCTCTTCGGGGCTACGGGGGAATGGTTTTTAGCCGGCGTGTTCTCACGGCGTTGGCATATTTTCAGGGGCTTGTTGTTTGTACAGGGTGTTTCGCCTGGCTTTGGCAACCGAGATATTTCTGCTGTATTTCAAATTTTTATTAAAATCTTTCACTCAGGGCCGGAGTCGGAGATCTGGCGCCACTAGGCCAACGAGCGCATGCCGCTCTTTCTGTAAACAATCGTCAAGTGTTTTAAGGGGTTATGCCTAGTCAGGCGGCCGAAAAGAGGCGAATGTTTGTGAATTTTTTTTGATAAAGCGGAAGCATATATTTTTACAGAACTTTTTGCACTTAAGAGAGCAACATTTAAAGAACATTTGGTCATTTTTTCGTAGAAAAATATTTACAACCGACATCCAAGCTGAAAGCCTGATTTTTTCGTGCAAAAATCATGCGAAAAAATTCAGGATTTCAGCTTTAAATAGCCGCCATTTTGTTTGAAATTAATGTTTCGGGAATTCCCTCCGTTAATCAGAGGATACATTAATATACTGACGAAATCTTTTTTGTTTTTTGATTTTAGATAATCTGGTTCCGAATGGCAGTGCTCATCGCAAAACCAAATTTTTAAAAAGGCTTCTTGGATGTCGGTTGTTACTTTATTGTGAACGTAAATATTTTTCTACGAAAAAATTACCAAATGTTCTTTAAATGTTGCTCTCTTAAGTGCAAAAATATATGCTTCTGCTTTTTCAAAAAAAATTCACAAACAATCGCCTCTTTTCGGCCGCCTGACTAGGCATATAACCCCTTAATTCAAAAGAGTTGCAGCGATTTTAAAATGAATTCCACTTTAAAGACGGATTCATCGACCTACGACCAGGAGTCCTTCAAGGTCACTAAAGGTATTTTAAAAAATTAAAAAAAATACAAAGTATGTATCTTGTCATTATTTCCACTCGACAGAATAAAACTATTGCTACTATTGGGTAGAGTTAGCATGGTACAGATAACTGGGTGGGGCACGTGATGGTATATACATGGATGTCTCTGCGTTTGAACTTGTAGATAAATAGTAATAGTAGAAGGTTGTTGGTTTAAAAGGGAAAGGTAACAGTGAAGATCGTTAACTTTCAATGGGACATCGATTGTGGTGGCTATGATGGTTGTGGGTCTTGATTAGGAGTCTTGGAGCAGAATCCTGCGATCCCAAAGTCGGTGATAAGGAGGAGTTTCAAGGTCCCGGCGATTGACCACGTCTGTTCCTGCAAGTCCAGCGTGGTTTGGATTGTGTTCCATGGGCATATGGTAGTCTGATCGGAGTTCATAAGCCTGGGGTCGTTAATAGGAAGCCCTCAGGCCTTCGTAGGGGACCATTTCAGGTTCCATGATCTCCTAGCTAGCTAGTGTCAATTCCTTAAAAAACATGGAGTGATTTTACTTAAGGGGATGTCAGGTTTTAAAATTACTGTAGGGCGATCAAAGGTCATGTCCCTCGATCCTGAAGTGGCGTAACACGAGTTCTATACTTCTGAAGTCGTCAGCAAATGTATACCTCGACCTGCAGAAGTTCAGTTCAGGTCCCATGACCTGGATCACCAGTGCCAATACTTAAAGCACCTGCAGTGACTCAAGTCAAGCTTTACGATCGCGGGGCCGTGAATAATGGTATCTGAGGAATCCTGGGTGAACCAAATCGCACCTCAGGATGCTCCATGTCGGATTCCCTGACCTCATAGTCTTAAGCGGTTACGACCTCTGACCTTTTTCGTAGTCTGTATTGAAGTTCCACGATGCTATGTCAAAAGTGTCGATACCTTAAAAGCTCAGGGGTGATTCCACTCGAGCCCAGTTTCATTTGGTATCATTTGATGGAAAAAATGTTGGACAGCTCTTTCCTGTTTCCATTCGAAAAATCAGGGCACTTGTTCAATTTTTAAGTACGTTTCTCTGCAAAAACATTGGAATTGTGAAAGCACGTAGATCGAGTAGCGTTAGGCGTAGGATATAATATACATAAGCAGCTGTTGAATTTTCTTGCTAACTAGGTCAATACAATCATTTTATACTATAAAGCTAGGTAGTATGTGGCATCGTTAGCCTCCACGTTTAGCAAACATTTATGACATTACTAAGGACGGTTGCTGAAATAAATTTGTGCTTCATGCACAAGCATTCCTGTGGAAAGTAGGGTACACCGACGCTGAAGGGCTTCTAACAGTTTTAAAGGCTTACTAACGCCTGAACCGAGAGAGGAAGGCTTACCCTCAACAAGATGAAAAAGCATCGAGCTTTCAATTATTTAAGACGTTTTTTTCGATTTACGCTTTCCATATTCATGCAACTTTGCGCAGGAAGTTCTGAAAGATACAGATTCGAAGTGTAAGGGTGTCAAAGGCAATGCTCGAAACGGTTGAAGTCTTTGTTGCATAAATACGATTTATTTCTTCGTCTTCTCCTTCTTCCTTTCACAACGTCCAGTCCATATACAAAAACATCTTTGCAAAGTGCATGTAACCATCTTCCAATATGTACACGCAAGTTGAGGTATATTGATAGATTACATTTTTACATTTCAACAACGGATCGAGTGATGATGCGTAATTGTATATTACAAGTAGTAGTGGTCGCCGTCTAACGCGACACCGCGTACGCTTTAATCGCATCAGTAATATAAAATCACTTGTAACACATATAGAGCCTTTAAAAGCACAATGAATTGTTCCTTTCTTTGAGTAATTATGTGTACATATAAACAGTCTTGATAAAAATAAATGTGATTGTTCAAACATTTACTGATAACTACCTACAATTAGCTATTACGTTCTTTACACTTATAAAATCTGTAAAAGTTTCAAGGGATGAAAATTATAGATGAAATTTATTTCTCGTCATAGCCGATTCCTCGCCGAAGTAGTATCGATAGTGACAACGATATTGCCAAAAATAGGTGTTTCGAGATTCTCGTCACTATTTAATCAAGTCACTGAAGCTAGTTTCCAAGATTCATACGCCTATCCTCCAAACGTATTTCCAATCCAGCGCAACGAGATTTATTAATTGTCATAATGAATGGGCACGTTGCTTTTCTTCACTTCCAACAGTACACTCGGCCAAAGCCTGACCCATCTTTATCGGTTGCCCCAGATTTACGGAAAATTGGAAATTTTCCGGAGCTTCGAATAGCAGCACAATAGTGGAGCCCATTCTAAATTCACCGAACAATTCTCCCTTCCTAATATACGCACAGTCTAAGCTAGCGTCCTTCCAATGCTTCGCCTCCGGCCACATAATAGTATTTGTGTGCAATTCTTTATCACAGTACACTTTTATGGAACCTACATTCGTAGCTCCAACCGCAGTATATGCCATAAAACCGCCAGCCCATTTCCCGACATACAGCACACGTTCATTTATCGAGAATAAATCTGGCAGATATTGTACTATTTTCGGATTAACGCTTAGGAGCTTTCCTGAAAACAGGCGACAGAATTTTAATCGACGCGAGGCCTATTCGTGCTAGGAAACGAGACCAATGTCTACCTTGAAAATGTCTGCGAAACTCTATTTCCCAATCGGTCGAACTATGAAACCTGTGATAGTCTCCTGGGGCGAGATAAACTGTCAATTGGTAAAGCTGATTCGTTGGATTCTTCAAGAGAGATTTTACATAAGCGTCGTCATCTTCTTTCGTGAAACTCTGAGAATTATCAGCGGAGAGTATGTGTATGTCGCCCAAGAAATGCCTAAGATTGTAAGTTACACCTTTTACTTGCTCGACGCGGCACGATGTTACTGGCCCGAAATATACTACTCTTCCATCGGCTGGTGAAACCTACGATCAATCCGAACGTCAATATTCACATATGTGCACATTATTCGTTTACTTGGGGTGGGGGAAAGTTTATACTCACAATGTTTGTGTTTGTATCGATGGGTCTCGCATCACTTTTCAGTGGTCGGACAAAAAAGTCCACCAGACTTGGAAAATCCGACAAGCTCAAATCGATCTCATCCAGATTGGCATTAAAAGCTTTTGCGTAAAACCCATACAAAGTTGGCCTCAAAGCAACTGGCAATTCCAAACTGGCTATCCAGCCCCATATTCTACTTATTATCCGAAGTGGCAGATAATAATAACAATTCACCTGCGTGGAAAGTTGTAATACATGTTCGACTTCGTTTATAAGACTCTGCTATTTACATCACTCGAAGCTATTAAGTTAAGCTACGTACCACCAAACCATTGATTGGCTCGCACACGCTATTGTCCTCTGTTCTATATGGATATTTTCTTAAATGCCTCCATTGCAACACTGCTAGCAACGATACTCCTACTCCAACAGGAACGTTCCATTCCCATTGTTTCGCGAACGAGTACCAAGGATTAATTTTACGTTGCGTTGTATTTGCATTTGAAACATATTTCCTCGAGAACCTTTGTTTCATCGAAATTCTGAGAATTCCTTTTGTATACATATCTGTACAACATTCGTAAGAGTTTCTTCTAAAATGTGTTAGTTGTTTTAGATACTGAATAGTTTCATTACGTCGACAATAAAGTCACAAACCTCACGTGCTGAATGAATCTAAAAATTTTATAGGCAGTCATCTTGAATATAAATTTTATCAAAAAGATATATTTAAAGTCTCTGTTCCCAGTCTACTTATGCTTTTAGGTTAACTCGAATTGAACATTCCTCCCTGGAAAATACACAAGTAGCACGGAATACAAGCTCTGAAAGTACAGTATGTGAAGTATTCTAAAATGTAATTATTGTAAGCTACTCAATTTATTAATTATGATGGATTTTACATTATACCAGTGGCATTACATTAGTTTAGGCTACTTTTTCTGCGTATACTTACGTGAAATACAGTCTCATACATTTACTACAAATATATTTGAAATTTGTACTAATAACTACAGAAATGCAAAACAAAGAAAATGGAACAAAATTCGTGCGTAAACTTTAACGCTATTTGTACGATAAACTGATGATAAACGCCATCTAGTAGCTCAACCAAGGTGAACTGAACAGTAATTTACTTTGCCAAAGTAAACAAAGTATAGTTTGCAGAAAACCATGAGCTGGGTGGTTGGCTAGCTATTACTGCCAGTTGATAAGGTAAATAAGATATATTTAATTTTGAAATTCTTTATCTTATCAACTACTAGTAATGACGGATAACTATTACCACAGACGAGAATACTTCGTCGATGCCCGGGTAGACAAAAAATACTCGGCTACCCGTGAGATACGCAAGTAAATGAGATAGCTGAGAATTTCGATTTCACAGCCGATCGTCTTTCGATCATTTTCGGCTACCATCAGACAATATCACATTCAATTGCTTGAAGTTTATTCCGGGTAGCCGGGTAATTTTTGTCTACTCGGGTATTTCACGGGTACCCGGGTAATTTTTGTCTACCCGGGTAATTGTTGTCTACCCGGGTATTTCACGGGTACCCGGGTAATTTTTGTTTACCCGGGTGTCTTATCGGGTATCTCGATACCCGGCCTAAAACAATAGCACTAATTCAAACTACAGTTGTTGATCGATGAGATGCCCGGTTACCCGAGTAGATCAAAATTACATGGCTACCCGGATACCCGTGAGATCCCCGGGTACACAAAAATTACCCGGCTACTCGACAGGGCCGGCCTTCTCTTTACAGGGGCCCGGGTGCAAGAAATATTTTGGGGCTCCAAACAGTTTCTCAACAGTAAAAACATATAACTTCTCAGAAAACGGAATCACGAAAAAGGGGATAATAATAACAATAATAAAGAAAATAAAATAAATAAATAAACATTAACATATTTAAATAGATGACTTTTCTATTACTATATCATTAATAATATTAGATTATTATATTATTATATTAGAAATTTCTTCTTTTTTTTTTCTTAATTTAATCAAATAAAAAAAAACGTTTTCATTTTTTTCTCTCCAATACCTGGGTACAGGTGTACTTACCTGGGTGTATCCTGCATACTTGGTGCCAGGTGTATCCCGTACCAAATCGAGATTCTCGACTATCTGATTTACTCGGGTATCTCATAGATACCCGGGTGTCTCATGGGTACCCGAGTACCCGTATTATAATACTTGTATAAAAACAAAAACCCATATTGGGTGAAAAAATTGACAATAACTTTTGCACCTATAAAATTTCTAACAACAGATATTAAGTATCTATACCACCTCTACGATCTACCTGCATACCTCATCGCATCTTTAATTACGTCAACCCACACGGTGCTCGATCACATGTCTTGAATTATATTTCAGGCCAACTGATTCTGGATATAATACATCGCAACTATAATGCATTTTCTTAAAAACAAAGAGAAAGAATCAAGGTTAAACCCGTTTTAAGGTGACCGCGTGGTGCACCTGTGCCACCGGTTGCGATCACCGCAAGAATAGCGCTGTGGAGATATTTAAAGTTTTATTTCGAAATCATAATCGCCAGGAATTGCGTTTCAGGTAAATTAAGAAGTACGGTCGGGCTTAGCATCTTTTCCAGGTTCCTCCTGCGTAGTATGTACACGCATATGTACACCATATACCCACACACCTGCGAGCGTAATAACAGGTGGCTCCGCGCCGCGGCAGGTGGATCAGTTTCTTTTCTTTTTCTCGTTTTTTCTTTTCGTCTTTCTCGGACGGTGTACGTTCTCCCATTGTTTTCGGAGCGATGCACGCAGTGCCTGACAGGGCGTATTGACGGTGTTGCGTGCCGAAACTCGATCCGCGATCGTGCCAGCCGCAAGTGTCAGCAGGAGAGCAGAGAAATGACGATTCGTAGGTGGACCGCGTCGCCGCGATAGATGCAGATCTATCGCATCAGTTGCCATCGGACAGGTAGAGGTTATATACGTGCACGATATTACACGGCTGGCGTATACGCATGAAAGCTCGTGGCTGTGGTAAAATAAAGAGCGAGACAATGCCGCCGTCGTCTCACACGAATTGGACGAGACCTCTTCTAAAGAATGGGCAGGCGATGCAGATGCAAGCGAAACGAACGACGTGC
This sequence comes from Andrena camellia, assembly GCA_029448645.1. Lineage (NCBI taxonomy): Eukaryota > Metazoa > Arthropoda > Insecta > Hymenoptera > Andrenidae > Andrena > Andrena camellia. The sequence continues at coordinate 45,189,994 of CM055676.1, read as the reverse complement.
ATCACCGCACAGAATCAAAATTCGAACGGCAGTGGAACGGAGCACGGCGGCATACCGCTGGACAGGAGAATCAAAGTCGTTCTAGTTGGGGACGGTGCCGTTGGAAAGACCAGCCTCGTCGTTTCGTACTCGACGAACGGGTTCCCCGGGGAATACGTGCCCACTGCCTTCGATAATTACAATGGTTAGTTTAATATTTAATAAGGGCGGCAAGCCCGTCCTGGACAGTGACAGATTTAATTTGAAATAGCGATAACGGCGAGTCGCATCCAATGGTAACTTTATAAATGCAATTCAATGTAATTCTCGTCGCGTTATTATTTCCTTTCTATAATGCGCCGCGAAATATAATTAATATCTCATTCTTTTTGGTGAGAAGCAATAAAAATTAATATTATTATATTAACATGATATACTTAACATCACTCTCTTATATCTGGATAGTACATTAAGTTTTAAAAACTCTTTGTTAGATGTAAAAAGAGCGAGATTGTGTATAAGCTGTAGCATTTTCCTGGTATCCATGTAATCTTATCTTAGCTATTTATTACCAAAGAAAACTTGTAGAAAGTTACTTGAATCAGCATGTCTGCGCGATGAAATGATATTTAACAACATGAACATGCTACTTTTAAATTTGCAAGATGCAAAGAGAAAGTGTAATTGTATAATGAAATATAGTAAATCTGTACCCAGATTTATACTTATAATTATTTATTCCTCCGAATCGAATCACATTCTAATATTGGCAAATAATATATATCTTTTATAATAATATATATTTTATAATAAATATTTTATAATATATATATATATATAAAAGTAAACTCTGCACGATATTAATTGTTTTGATTTCTTACAGTGGTCGTCAACGTCGACGGTCAACCGGTAAATGTTCAGCTGTGCGATACAGCGGGACAAGATGACTTCGATCCTTTGCGATCGTTATGTTATCCAGAGACAGATGTGTTCCTAGTCTGCTTCAGCGTTGTATGTCCTTCTTCTTATCATAGCATAACTTCTCGATGGATAAACGAAGTACGAAAATACTGCCCAAACGCGCCCATTATTTTGGTAACGAGATTATGCAAGTCTAACAGTTATTATGAGATACAAACGATGCTGAATATTTGGAAGCTGTAGGATGTAGATTAATGCAATGACGATGGTGATTTCAGGTGGGCACGAAGAGCGACTTAAGGTCGGACGTGCATCTTATGTTACAATTAGCGAGATATGGCCAAACACCAATTACCACTACTCAAGGGCATCAATTGTCTCAAGGAGTAGGCGCCGTAAGTTACGTAGAGACATCCGCGTTAACTCAACACGACCTCAAAGAGGCCTTCGACCAAGCAATAGTTAGTGCTCTTAATACGAGACGAGGTGGTGCTAGTTTATTGTTTAGACGTAGAAAACCATTGCCGTTGTGGCGCAGATGGCTATGTTGCTGGGAGAGGCCTTCGAGTGGTGCATAAACATTAATTATTAGACTCTCTAGAATATCCTCTGTGATCAAAATGCAGCTACCGCGTTATCGGAACTTCTCATTTCTTATGAATATTTCATAGCCCAGAAGTTTCATTTCATTAACGAATGAAAGGTATCTGTATCGTTATATTGCTAAATATCTTTTCAAATATTTAAAGCAGACTAGATAGTTTTTTAAATTGGGTATTATCTTGCGCATATATTTTGTACAGTCGAGGAGTTGGCACTCCGATACTTTGTAGAAGACATGAAACGTTGTTTCTCCATTTTTCCTAGAAATTTAGGGTATTTTAGATTTTGATAGCTAGGTCGTCCGCCGTTCATAAAATTCCTGAAGCCAGATGTGGCATAATTTATTAAAACATTAATCATATTTTCGTTACTAGTATGTAATTGGCTACTTGCCGGTTGTGATTTTTTCTTTATCTATAGAGTTAATTCTAGAATTTATAGACGTATTATTATCGCGTTATTATTACTATTGCATCACATAAACAATTTTTAATCCCGTATTTTCCCACGCTGCGCGATTTATCGAAGATAAAACTTCCAATTCCATGGATGCAAATTTTGAGAATCTTTATTCTTTGCACTCTTCTATTCAATCATTTGGGACACTTGAAACGTTCTTTATTATTTACTAAATATTTAAAACGCTGAGAAGTATCTTATACTATTCAGAAATATGGTATAAATACCTTCTCTTATTTAAAAGAGACAGAATGTCAAAGGGGTTACATGCACATCACATTTTTATATGATAGATAAAACACATATTTGTATGAACGATTTATCTATTCGCAAGTACACATTTTTTTAACATGGAATATAATTACGAGAACGGTAGAACCTCATGGGGTATCGAAGGAAAAAGAAACTGTTAAAAATATTAGCAAGCGCTGTGATTATAAAACTGAAATTTTTTCAAGTTCTATCATTTGTGTATATATAAAAATATATAAACGATACAAGACTGTTAATAAGTCTTAAATCTGCTTCCATTTGACACAGTTTCGAATATGGGATTGTATCATAAATCATAACATATCTAAGTTAAACTTTAAATGAACTTATGTCCTATTGGATATTGTGTTTATTAACACAATGTTGTTTAGCTTTCTTTTTACTTTCAAATGTTTTCGTTTCTTTTTCCAAAGGGTAATACCAGAATAGTGGCTAAGAATGGAAGAAGAAAGGCCAAGAACTTTGAGTTAGAAGCAATAATAATAAGCATCACTTTTTACCTTCTTCAATTTTAACATTTTCAATGTGTTAAAGTTTGAACGATTTTTGCTCAAATCCCTGCGTTTTAAAATAATTTAGCTTAATCGAACGTCAGAACGAGATTTTTAGTTGTGTTAGATTTTAAATAATAATTTATGTATTTTATAACTGCACATATACTTCAAACTGTAATTATAATCCGGCAAGCTCTGTATAAATTTACAGTACATGTGATTCATCTTTTTAACGATTAAATTATAAATCTTTTGATGATACTACTAGTAGAACCAATGTTCCTGGAATCGCTGATATTAATGTTATAAATTGAGTATAAGCTTTGAACAAAAGAAAAATAATGTATGCATATAATATCTGTATTTGAATATAATGACCGTAGTATTCTTTATACTATCATTCATTGCTGCCGATGGGTACACAGTGTCTATTTTGATGCATTTCTCAGGCGTTATTTATATTAAAATACGTCACGCGAATTGTGATCACCACGTTAAAATTTCTGCTTTCTCGTATCATTTATCTTGGTTCTACATCATTTTCAAACTTTGTACAAGCTGTATAAAAAGTAATGGTCACTGCTTTCTGGGGGAGAATCTACAGAACTACGGAGCCACTCATATATATAGTTTTCATACTTGCTCCTGTTTCCTCTCACTCAAACACATCAAAGCCCAGATTTCGCCTTTGTTTTTTTTTAAAGACGAGAAGGAAAGGATGCGAGTGCGAGTGAGAGGAAACAAGAGCCACTGATTGCTGAGAGGCTCTGCGCACTCTAAGTTCTATGCAAACTTTAACAATTTATTGCGTCGAAATGGTGCGTCTATGGCACATGGTTTTTTTAAAACTTTTTTTCTTTTCATTGAACAGAGCACGTTGATGTAGAAATAAACTTCGACATTAATTTTCAATGTTACAAACTTGTTTTTACAAATGCCCACCGATCCAGAAGTGTAGATTCGCCGGTGAAAACAGTGATTATTACTTTTCATACACCCTGTACTTGCATTACACATCCAATCGAACATAATTCTGTATCATAATATTTATTTGAAATCGGAGAAAACGAAGATACTTAATGATGTTCATTAATATCACCTCGACAATATTGTTATTACTGATACGCTAATACAATTTCATATTGTACTCGTAATGATGTCATTGTACATAATCATATCACACATTCTAGTTATTACGAAGACATGGTATTTAAAAGGAACACAGTGTATATGTTACTGGTACGTAGGGAAAAGATTTTAGACTGAAAAGGTGTCTCAATGTTGTAATGGATAGTATTAAAAGTTGCTTATACTGTGTAATAAAGTAAACGATATTTTTATAAACATTTTTCTATATCGGTCTATGCTTTTTAAACCATGTCAAATTTGTGTCGATTGTTCTTTATTGTATGAAGTATGGATATTTGTACACAAATAATAAATTATTTATGAAAAGCAGATTTCTACACTTTTGATAACACTCGAGCTCTTATTACAGTATTTTTATCAGTGGTGTGATTCGAAAAGGTCGTCAGTTCGAATAGCTTACGTAACAATAAATTCGATTATTTCTTCGAAGGTAGGTATATACGTAAGTGAAAAAATTTGCACAAAATTTTTGAAACATTTTACTCGTGACTCTTGATTTTCTTTCATATTGTTAGTAAATCCAATTATAAAAAAAGGAATGCAACTGTTTAGCAGGTGGACTAAAATCTGAAGCATAAAAACTTTCCGAATGTAAATGTGCAAAGCAGAAATATTAAGAAATAGTACTTATGTAGCGCGTTTTACTGTTATATCTACTGGATTTGGGTATTGTTCGAATAAATTTTCAAAATCTATTCGTTATTCTCGAATATGTAATTTCATTTTATTCGAACTTTTTATTGAAAGATTATTCGAATCATGCCCGACTCTAATATCTATATACTTAAGTATAGATGTCAGTAAATGCAATGTCTCACCACTACATTAAGCGTTAAGTAACCTTCAGTCTTCACTACAAATTACAGAACCTCGTCTGTGTTTTCATCAGCTTTCACTGAACGATACTGTCTCAGTAATAATTACTTCCACTTATGCGTGAAGGTAAGATAAACCTTCACGAGCAAACGATATACATAAAGCTAGAAACACGGAAATCATGAAGACGGACGTTAACGACCCATGGAGTGGAATAGATACACTTAGGATTGACGACGATGAACGTAATAATCATTTCGAAGATTCTTTCGTAAAATACCAGTCAGAACATACAAGACTTGCGGATTCAGAGGAATATTTGGAAAAACTTTGTACGTAGGCCTTTGTTTTAATTATGGTTACAAAATGCCAGTAGCATGTGTATGTGTATGTATATAGCTGTCAGTTCCATATACATGATATACATTAATTCTTGGATTAACCCTCGTATAACGAATGCAAGATCATTTTGATCCAACTTTGACAAAGTCTATCGCGACGTTATATTTCCCAGATAGCACACGACGTCTGTGCTATCTGGGTTTGTGTTGACAGTGGCAAAATATAGTATAAGATGCTTATACTGCATTCCTACGACCAATCACTTGTGTCGGATGAGTCAGATCCATGGGAACTGCGCAAATCTGTTGCGAATCGGTAAGGGCGTAGTTGTATTATATGGAATGAAGGATAGATTTCGGTACATTGTTCGTAAAAATCATACAGGAGAAACACCTATTTTATGTATCAAATGTACGTAAATAATTTTTTTTATTTGTTTTTTATTATCTATTTATGTGGAATTAATTCATTTTATATTCAATTTTTTCGTGAAACCCGTTTACATTGGAAATGTTATGGATCAAACTGATCCTGCATTCGTCTCACGCGACCATGTATCCACTATTCGTCTTCCGAGGTTTAAGGACATTTTTCCGCGCGAATAATATTAGATTTTAATTTTATTTCATTTCACCCAAAATACATTCTGCTATCAATAAGACTGATAAATTCATTGACCTTTTTAACACGATTTGTTATTTCCACAATGTAACGATAAGTAATTATATAAGTTTTCTCGATATGCTTGTTGCATATTATAAAAACAGAAATGTAACGTATGAAATTATTCTGCAGATTGTAGACTTAGAAATCTCCAAAAGGGTACATCGAAGAAAGATCTTGTAGCGTCTTTGTCGGTGGTGAAGGAAGATTATATCGCACGTTTAATAACATCTGGATGTAGGCTCGAAACAGAAGAGGAGACAGAATTAGCCCTGAACCCTTTGATAAGACACATAGCGCCCCATTTACAAGTAACTATGGGAAAATTTTGGTACCCTTTAATTCCATAGATTATATTGACGTTAATATTCGTTTCATTTCAGGCATTAACCGCTACCGAACTAGTTCACCTTTTAAAGGCGGACGTTCTTCAAGTAGTCACCGAAGCTGAAGAGAACGAGGCGATCAAAGACAAATCATTAACTAATTAAATTCAATTTCCTGAATAAAGAAACAAAGTAGCGACTTAATCTCCAAAGCAAACATGTCGATCGAAGCATTGTCGGGAAAAGTATATATGTTAGTAACCGGTGCAAGCCGTGGAATTGGAAAACAAATTGCAATATCGCTTGGTTCGCTCTTAGAAAAAGGTTCCCGTGTTCTTTTGTTGGCAAGGAATTTGGATGGTTTAAAAGAAACTGCTAAATGTATCCCTGCCGATGTACTCGTTAATTCTGTTGGTGTTGATCTGGGCAAAGTGGAAGACGACGAGCTGCAAGGCTAGTATAAGCAAAATAAATTAAATGTACCGTTCTCTACTGTTGAAAGATATATGGAATTTTTTAAATTTCATCTACTGACTTTGCAGAAATCATAATGCAGTCTTTAAACGAAGATACTCCCGAGGAATTCGATCGAGTGGTTGTAGTACATAACGCTGGTACAATGGGAAATATTTCCGAGGGGACGAACAACTTAACGGACATGAATAACTGGCGCAGTTATTTCGATCTGAACGTTTTCAGTCCTGCTGTATTAAACGGTGTCGTTATGGGGATATTTAATGAAGGAACAAATACCAAGAAGACTATCATAAATATTACTTCACTATTTGCGATAAAACCAACAAATAAAACAGGCGAATATTGTACTGGAAAGGCGGCGCGAGAAATGTTCTTTAAGGTAACAATTTTCTATCAGAGTTTATTCCACGTTTTTCTAATTCATGTTCTACGTAGGTATTCGCATTGGAGAATCCAGAAGTGAATGTATTAAACTATTCGCCAGGCCCAGTTGAAACTGATATGTTCTATAAAGCTTGTAAGGAATTTGGTGACATGGAACTTAAGAGTCGGTTCAATGAGATGTTAGAGAAGAAAACCTACTTAACATGCGAACAAACAGTTAAACAGCTTTTAAAAATTCTTAAAGATCGTAAATACAAGTCAGGTGATCATGTCGATTATTTTGATGAGCTGTAAATCATATGACATTCCAATTATCGTCGCGTGTAAAATTGATATAAGTAAAGGCATGTTGCAGTAAAGAATTGAAGAGGGTTGGTTCAAACTACGCACCATATTTTATAGCATATTGTTATTACATTGTAAAAACAGAGTATACAAAATACACAGTATCAAGAATTTATGTATATTGGGACAAGAAGTCCATTACTTTAATTGAACTTGGGCTTTCCATTTTATATCTCTTTTATATCACAGTCGTCAATAAGAACTTACGCCGATAATTCGCTATCTTGCGTTATTGTCGCGTATCTCGCGGAGTTACACTTACGGTTCTGAATTCGTATGCTCGTTAATAAAATCATCACAATAATGCAAATGACTGTAGATATTAACCAGACTGGTGACGGATACATAGGAGGCATAGAGTGTGAATAAATTAATCCGTATAAAGAAGCTCCTGCGAATGGAGTCAATTGTTCGATAGATACCGTCAAGGAGAATATTTTACCTGCAGATATTCAAAGATATTAGTAAAATCATATATCAGAAAAGTAAGAGAATGATAGTATTTATGCGACGTGAAGTCACTCGACGATTTCTTACCAGTATCCTTCGTAGGGACTGACTTAGATAGTATAGAACGGATCATAGGAGCAGTGACTCCGCCGAGCATTCCTACAACTGCGGATAAATACATGTGCCACGGTTTCCATGTAAAGCATTGAATTATAGAGCCAGCTAAAGATGACAATAACGACAACATCGCCACCACCTCTTCGGAGAACCCTGCAAAATTTATTTCATCGTAAAGCCCTCCTTTCTCCCAACAATTGCCAACATCCTGCAGCGTATTTGCGAAAGTTTCAATTTACACCTGTGTATGTCGTCAAAACTTTTGCTCCGAATACTATCCCAAAGATTGCGAGTATTATATTACTAGCCAAATAAATTGAGTACTTATTCACATCCCAGCCAAGTCTAATATTTGTAAATAGAAATCCTATACTTATCTCTCCTTGCATAATTATAACAAGTAAAATAAGGGAAGTTATGCAGCACCAAACTATGTAACGATTGAATCCATCTCGTTTCTTGGTACACGTACCAATGAGGTCCTTGACTAAATTTATATCGAATAAGGTACTCAGAGTTGCCTGTAACGATTAAAATATAATAATTATCCGAACGCTGGCTTGCTCGTCGATCACGAATAGAAGCATGTCTGTAAAAAATTGGAAAGTACATACTGAATTTGAATTGTACGTGGTCTCGGGGACAAATATGCAAACGTATAATGTTGCTATAATGCAGCAGACAGTAGCGCAACCAAATACAACTGTGTATCCATACATTCGAAAGAGAATGGGGCCAGCCAATATGCCAGACAGAAAGCCAACAGACACCAAAGCTTCCATCCAAGCTAGGTGCCACCCTCTATCTTGGTCAGTCGATATGTCAGTGATATAGCAAATAGTACCTAACAGAAGTATGCAGAATCCCCCGAGAGACATGGACGGAATGTATGCAATTAATAAAAACCATGGACTAATATCCCAAACAGTCATGAAGGAGAAAATCACATATCTCAGTGAGATTCCTATAACGTTAACAGATTATTTAACTGCGGCGACTTCGTTATCCGAGTAGTAAATACCGACCGATATATCCTGCCAGTATGATGGGTTTCCTTCCATGTATATCGCTCCATGGTCCCAGAAACAAAGACAACAGTGCAGGAAAAATATTATCGATAAAAGATTTGGTCATCAGAATTAAACTTGCTATGGGTTGTACTTGTGCGTCTATTTTCATTGCTTCGGCGGAACTACTATTCTCATGCAATACCATGCATTCTGTTTTATTTATACCTAACGTGACGCCACAAGTACGATACGTTATTAAATCTGTTAAAATATTACCTGCAATTAAATTATATAATTCAGTCCGACATCATCGAATCACGTTCTACTATAAAATGTTTGTTTAATATGAATATTACTAAGCGATTAAATGGAAAGTGTTATATATGCTTACATAAGTATAGCATTTTAATTCTATTTACTAACTAGCATCAAATTTCTGTGTGTATAGCACAAGGTGCATTATAATTACTTGATATCGCTTCAGCAAACATTAGCAGCATCAGAGCTGGTTGTACCAGTGCGTAACGCCTCCATCCTGTAATCGTACGTTCCATTTTATTGCTTAAAAACTTCTTAGAAATATTGTCACAGCACTATGCAAGGTTACAAAATATAATTATTTCAAAAATTTATATAATTATAACTGTGCAGCACATTATAATGTAAGAAAATTTACTGGAACATCATTGATGAACTTCATTCGGAGCTGTCACTGTCTGATTAAGTGTTTATTGTTTAACCCTTTGTGTGGTTCATTTTAGCATGATACGTCATCGTGACTGTAATTAACAGTGGCAGATAAAATTTGCTTCATTGTTGCAATTCATTGCATTGTCGGGGAACACAATTTGTTTTAGGGAATTACATGCCCTAAACATTTTGTGCTGATTTCTGTAATAATAATAAAAATTCAAACCAGCTTGGAACGTGTGAACGCTATGAAGTGTCATTTGTAAAAGATAAACAGCTGATTGTTGATTATGCATATCCAGGAAGTTGCAATCATATGGTCGCGCGACGCGCAGGGCCGTTCCTGGCGGGGGTGCAGAAGGTGCCTGCGCACCTGGGCGGCCAAACCTAGGGGCGGCCGCAGGCCGTTTATTATATATAAAATTTTGACTAATAGGAATAATAATCGAAACTCTTTTGCATGATAACTGTTTAAAATTAGGTATATATAGATGTGAAGGTAAACACTACATATCAAATTCTTAATTAAAGAATATTAAATTAATGAGGGCAGCAATATTGTTTTTGCACCTGGGCGGTCAAAACCCAGGAACGGCCCTGGCGACGCGTAAGTACATATTTCCAATTACTGCCTACAGTTAGTAAACAAAGTATTTGGACATTTTTTAAAATCGCATAAATATTTTAGAATTGTTCCAAACGACGTGAGTTTTTTTTTGAGAAGCTAGAAGAATTAGTTTGCTAAGTGACGTGTTTCGTCGTTTTGAAAAAAAAAATGCTATTAGTCGGAATAGCAAAAAAAAATAGTAAAGGTCGTTTTTTAAACTTTTTTTTGTGAGCCTGTAATGAAAACTCAAAAAACCCGTTTGTAGATTGAAGTAAGTTATATACATGCCTAAAATTTCATCAAAATCGATTAACATTGCTCTGAGCTGTAAACGCTTAAATCTTTAGCGATCTCGCAGAATAAGGTCGAAAATCGCGAAATTCCCGAAATCAGCGATTTTAAACTTACTTTAATCTACAAACGGGTTTTTTGAATTTTCATTACAGGCTCACAAAAAAAATTTGAAAACGATCTTTACTATTTTTTTTTTGCTATTCCGACCAATTGCATTTTTTTCAAACCTACGAAACACGTCACTTAGGAAACTAACCCTTCTAGCTTCTCAAAAAGAACTCATGTCGTTTGGACCAATTCTATTTAAAAGTTATGCGGTTGTAAAAAGTGTCCAAATACTTTTTTTACTAATATCGCGCGCAAGCGCGCGTGCGTACATTGTAGTTTCATCATACACACAATTTTCCGTGTGTGGGCACTAAAATTTAGGCGAGTAGTTTAGTAAAACAATGGTAAATTATTAAATTACTCGCCACTCAACTAAATTACTGGACGTGCCTGAATCAGCCTTAACTCTGTTTGTATAAAGATGATAAAATCGATTGAAGGACATATGTATTAAAAGAGAAGGAAATAGTGTATGTTATTAATGAATTTTTTCTCTTCCAATGACATCCTTTATGCGTGTGTGTTGGTACTAGACGAACACAGTTACGCAACCTACCGCATGCTTATTTGTATTAGAATAACAACTAAAAGAAATTAACTAATAAGGTGATATATCTCTAATAGTCCCACGTTATTGTTACAGTGCAATTTATAACGGTGGATACAAAATTGTTTATAATTTTATTAAAAGTTCAATTTTTGAAAAACGTTATATCCATGTACATAAACGTAAAATCATTTCATCCAATATGCATTCTGATAGCGATAGCTGTAACGAAAGTAGTAGGCCGGTAACACCGTCGGAAGAAGATTGCTGCCACAATGGGTGCGATCCTTGTATTTTTGATGTACATAGAAAGTTGCTCGAAGAGTACGAAAGGCGAAAGAAAGGGAATGTAAAAGTACAGAATAGAAAGAATGTACTGTGTTCATTTTTGTATAAGAACTTTGTAGTTGTCAATGTGAAGGAAGCTTGCGAATGTTATGTTCTACTTTCATTGAGCTATCAAGGTAGACTTCTCGCCGAATGCATAAAGGCCTATAAAAGTCTTGCGATTTGTAATTACTTATTGTAATTGATTCCGGTATGTGTTTCTACAGGAAACGAGTCGAGGAATGATACAAGCATATCGATCGACCCAGGGCAGCATGTTATGTTACATTTACAGGATGCAACGAAACCGTTCACGCCAATTTCTTGGTCGGATAATAGTATTGAATTTTTAATCAGACTCTACCCCAATGGGAAGTTTAGCACGCATTTAAGGAACGTAGAGATAGGTGATATAATTCGTATCAGAGGGCCGTATGGAAATTTTGAATATAAGTCTAATAGGTTGGCAAATCATAGATATAGCTTTCCAATATTCGTTATCGTAGTTGGCCTTCCTTTCAAAATTATTTAAACGATACTGATAGCCTTTGTAGCTTTCAGAAAATAATTATGTTCAGCATGGGATCAGGAATAACTGCACTTTATCCTATTGCAAAAGCAGTTGTAAGTAATGAACTGGAAGAGACGAAAATTTACCTTGTCGGGGGATTCCGAAATATATCAGAAATTCCTTTAAAGAAACAACTGCAGGCTTTATCAGATTATTGGAATTTTAAATGTACATTATACATATCACAATTGCATAGTAAGTTACGTTTCATAACTTATAAGTACTAATTAACACGAAGTTTAATTGTAATAATACTATTCGTTATGTGTTGCACTTACAGTGGCGGACAAAAGTATTGGGACACACTTTAAAACAGAATAACTTTTTTAAAATTGGTCCAAACGACTTGAGTTTCCTTAAGAAGCTAGAAGGATTAGTTTACTAGGTGACATGTTTCGTCGTTTTGAAAAAATTGCAATTGTTCGGAATAGCGAAGAAAATAGTGAAGGTCGCTCCTCAAAAAAACTCAAGTAGTTTAGACCGATTTTAAAAAAGTTATTCTGTTTTAAAGGGTGTCCCAATACTTTTGTCCGGCACTGTATATTGTTACACAGATGTCTCAATAATCATTTAGATAGAAAACAGTACAAAATCTTTCATATAAATATTTAGTCGTAACTAAGCTATAGTGTTCTAGGTAATTAATAAAATATCTAATCATATATAACATGACTAGTAAGCAAATTAACAAATAATACGCTATCCAACGTTTTCCATTTCTTTCCTTTCAGACGATGTTCGCGATCTCCACGGCATAAAGGTAAAACCTGGTCGATTAAATAAAAACTCTGTGTCCGACGTACTTGAAGATAATGCGTTAGATACAACATTAATTCTAATTTGTGGTACCCACGAATTCAATAGGTCTGTCGAGCAGTGGACAAGATGCTTGAATTATACACATATGCATGTGTTCGAATGACGAGTTAAGAAACAAATTGTTACAGCAAGTAATATGTACCATATAAATAATTTTCTGTAATATTACATCAAGTATTAGTAATTAAATTCTGCTACTTAATGCAACACGATATGCTTTCTCGGCAATGTAGACAAGTACCGTGAATATGATCGAACATAACATGATTGCTGGCGCCAGCCTGTAGCCACTAAAAAGTAGGGTAAGTACTTTGTAAATGTTATATTAATTTTAAATGTTTTGACCATAAAGCTATTTCGTACGTATACAAGCATACCTGTAATAGGCAGGGTGTATGAAAATGTCTTCTACATTTTTCATTACTGCATATTTTATCAGGCAAAGCTAGAGTGTCCGATTCCATGGAGAAGCAAATACAACATTCTTCGTCACCGACAACAGCACTTTTATCGTCTACAGATATTTTTTTCTCTTTCATAGGGAATGTGTGTATATCTAGCAGCATCATCAAATTATTTACAAAATCGCACTTTGGATTCCAATTCTGCAAAAGTATCGTAACATAGAATTGCTATGTTATAAAGCGACGCTGCTAATATATTCTACGCAATTTTTAGCAAATGTTACGGACATGTAAGTTCTTAGAAACGAGATCCCTTTTCAGTTCGGCCTCTATCTCGCTACCCATGAATTTTATTTCCGGTAAATCCATGGGATTCACAGGATCGATTTTGACGAACATTGATAAAGATGGCGTTAAGTGAATCCGTCGATAAAGATGGTAGGGTTTTGGTTTTGGTGGATCTAACACCCAGCATTGCCTGATTATTACACAACGATATACTTCTGGATTAAAGACTCAACAAAATAGACTCGAAAAATATATATATTGCAGTTAAGTAAATTCGCCAAGGCTTACTCGTCAATTTGTTCCAGATTCGCCCAAGCTTTCTCAAGCATCACTACTTGCGAGTTAAACTTATTTTTCGCTATGGTCAACGTTGACACATTCTTTTCAAAGGGTCCAATGGCAGGCATTACAGGCAAATCTGAATAGACCACTGTCCACGGATATCCTCTGTGCTTTGTTCTTTGTAGTTTTAACGATACATTTTTCACAGATAGCTTGATCGTACTTAAACTGCTATCGGATAATAGCTGAACCGGCTACAACAATACTATTTTAATGTCATATTACTTAATCGTCATTTAAGATTTCAGAGAGAAGGGAATATATAAGAAGACACGGTAATATAAAGGACAATGTTAAACCGCAGAGGGAATTAGTGATCCACGTGACACGTGTTGGAAAGATCTCGTCAAGACGAATCAATTGATACCATTTTTAACTTCGAAATCAGATGGGATCACCTCGAAAAATTGCCTCAAAGTTCGAGATTTTGCGGTTTTGAACAAAAGAAACCGGTAGTAAAATCCCAACCAGCCCGACGGACCTCGGGTAGGCACCTGAGGAAAAACCAAGGGATGTAAGCGATACTCCAGCAGGCTGGAGCGGCAAATGTGCCTCATGACCTTCATTTCAAGGCCGTGTTAGGCCTGCGTTTGCCCCATGGGCAATTTACTACCACTAATCCATTGGCGATTTCGTACTAGGCATTAGGAAAGGGGCCCATAGGGCAAACGCAGGCCCAACACGGCCCTGAAATGAAGGTCATGAGGCACATTTGCCGCTCCATCCTGCTAGAGTATCGCTCACATCCCTCGGTTTTTCCTCAGGTGCCTACCCGAGGTCTGTCGGGCCGGTTGGGATTTTACTACCAGTTTCTTTTGTTCAAAACCGCAAAATCTTGAACTTTGAGGCCATTTTTCGAGGTGATCCCATCTGATTTCGAAGTTAAAAATGGTATCAATCGATTCGTCTTGGCGAGATCTTTCCAACAGTGTATAGCATACGCTGTAGGCTCATGGGTCACTAATCCCCTCTGCGGCTTAACATTGTCCTTTCGTTTGACATTTTATCTTGTACAATTTTTTATAAATACTATCTAGTAAAGGTAATGGTATTATGCACTTGATACATACAGATGGTACTTCGAGCGCATCTTTTAATTCTTGCAATATTTCCATTGCACTGTTGTCCATTGCTTCGTATGTATGATTTTCGATACGAGCATTATCAATGAAACTACTCTATTTAGGGACATTGTTATTACTAATTATCCTTATCATCATAGAGACCTATTAGAACAGCGCTATACTTACTATAAGCAGCTGCAACTGTCTGAAAAATACTGATACTTTTGTTGTGGTTCGCGTCAAGTCCTTCACCTTTTGACTGAAGCCTGACGCATTACGAATAAGCGCGATTTCTTTACCAAATCTAATCTGGGCTTCATATAACGATGGGTAATTCGGTACGGCCAATTTTAGTTTGACTCTGATATTTTGCCCTGCATTGGACTGACAGGTAACTGTTAAAAATCCTTGCCATGTTTCTGGTGTTTCAGTAACTAATACCATTTCTGGGTATCCCTGAACGATAGCTTCGTAATCGTCATCAACCATTGTGATGAAATATCCAATAATCCAATGTTGTCATTTGCTTGCCTTTGCTCACTACTGCAAAGTGTCTGTTATCACATTTTATGGGAGTCGTGTCACACGAACTGAAATACCGACTTCGTGAAAAGTCAGAGATCAGAGGTTTTGCCACAGACCAGGTATAGGATAGACCCATCACGCAATGTAATTTTATGTCACACGCTCGGGGGGCTCGCGAGCCCCTTTACCATTTTCATGTCACACCCAACGTTATCGATTGAGTCTAAAATAAGATTGTAACGCTACGCGTGGTAGGAATTAGAATTCAACACGGGTAAAATCACAGACGAGGTATAGGATAGACCTATCAACCAATGTACTTTTCTGTCACCGGTTTGGGGGTTCCTAAGACCCCCTTACCATTTTAGTGTCGCATACAACGTTACCGGTCAAGTCTCGAAACAGATTGTAACGCTACGCGTGGTAGGAACTAGAATTCAGCACAGGTAAAAGTAGGTAATTTTTTGAGAGTCGGAACCCGCGATTTACAAATGTTTCTGTTAGAGTAATAATTTAAAGATCGTCTTATGAACACAAAAGAGGATGAAAATAAAACGATGTCACATTCGCCTTTTAACCTTTCTGTCCTATTCTGGTTTATTTATCTATACCTCGCTGTGACAATAATTACACTACTCACGGAAAAGCGCTTGGCGTCTCCCATACGATTCCTCTTGCTCCGATGCGTCTCGACAGGAGCAAACACTTGACCTGACTCAAGCCGCCTTCCGCGGAGATTGGGTAATCGGCCCGGGTGACTTACGCAGGCAGTTTACCAAAAGGTACACCCCCTACGCCCGAAATTTTTTCCTTTCGGCAAGAACACCGGGGGATGAAACTGATCTACCCATACCAATTCCATGCTCAGTCACTTGCTTCCGCAAACGGAAGCAGCGGTGACTTCCTCATCAGAGATAAGGAGCCAGCAAACGAGCAACAAAGCTAATAAAATTCTGTGACTACTTGGCGATTTTACATGGGGCCTTAAATACTTCAACTATAATAAATTGGCTAATTTATTAGGCTTAGGCTTCCTTAGATGTCTTTTGTCACTATCACTTTTCACTATCACTATCAATATCTAGAGACGCGGTAGCGTCTCGACGCCAAGTACAGGAAAGACATCCTGTATATGTCGACTGTCGCTACCGCTATCATTTACTCGAGAAACGGCTATTCCAACCTAACCTGAAACTTATTTCATTAATATCTCATCACGCCTGCAATATTTTCTAAATTTAAAGGCATTTTTCTTATGTAAACCGCATATAAGCTTTCGCATAAGTTTCTGGAAATTTGTACCATGCATGTACAAAATAATACCACGCATGTACAAAATAATATATATATTGTAACAAATTGCATTGCATTTAAATTGCCAGATATTTTTATACCAGCAATTTAGAGTTTTTATGTAAAGCTTAATATTATAGAAATGAAGGGGACGCCCAGGACTTGGATAAAAATGAAGGGGACGCACAGGCTTGGATGGATAGATATGAAGGGGACGCACAGGCTTGGATGGATAGATATGAAGGGGATGCACAGGCTTGGAGGTTCTCCGGAGAAGATTAGATAGATAGACAGAGCATCTTGTTTCGCACAAGTTTCTGGAAATTTGTCAAATCAGGTAAATCGACAAAATTTATCAAGACATAGCATTAAGAATTATTAAGAAAATAGATTATGGTGGACTGCTTGCAATGTAGAGCAAGTCACATTAGTGAAGAAAGTACGCTGAAAACACATCTCCCTTAATGCTTTTCAATCTTTTGTGAAAAACATTCGTAATACTTTAATAAAATCCACAGCAGTTGCCACGCTATTCATTAATTCATTAATTTTTTAGATTCCCATTAACAATATTTCAATTCACCAATAAACATAGTAAATTAATTTTATTCCAACACCAATAAATTGTGTGTTGAAAATATTGGATCTCTTTGTTCATGTTCGCTGAATTATTATCATAAGCATTTATTTAAATTTTCTGCAATAAGACTTTCTGTCATACGCTCTTACCTCCTTCGGACACATTATGTAGTCTCTACACTCACTATAGGAAAAGGCTACTCTATTTCTATATAAGTAAGTTCTACTACGTTAAGTTGTATATAACTAAAATGTGGGTTTTATATATATTTACAGATAACCTAAGCAGAAGATGATGCAGTGTGATCTACGTCAGACTATGTACGCACAAATTTGCAGGTAGGGTTTTGCATACGCAATTATTCATTCAATGATCTTGACAATGAGCACGTGTGATAATTTATATAATTAGTAAATGTGTCCTATTTTTCAGTTAACGATGCAGACGAAGAGAATTATTTCAACAGCTAAAAGAGAAAGTAACCCTGCTGCACGAGTCAAAAAAGTAAAAAAATTACGCCAAGTACATGAAAAAATAAATCACAAAAAATAGAAGATAATAATAATAAATCATAGAAAATAGAAGAACAAATAAAAAATCACAAAAAATAGAAGATAATAATAAATATAATATTAAAAATTATCTGAGGTCATTCCCAATGCAAGTTATCTTTGTAAAAAGAAGTGAGATCCCCATAAAAAAACTTCAAAAAAGTAAAAAAATTACGCCAAGTACATGAAATCAAATAAATCACAAAAAATAGAAGATAATAATAAATCACACAAAATAGAAGATAATAATAATTACAAAATAAAAAAAAGATGTGAAATCAAAATAAGCTGCAAGTACATAAAGGTGCTTTCCAACTGTGCTTAAGATGACACAACTACATATACACAGCTAAAATGCTGTGTTCATACATTCCATTACTCATATCGCGGACATTTTAATTAACCCATCAAAGAGAAAAATGTATTAAATAATATTAAGCAGATATATCTGTATACAAATAAATATTTTAATACGAATAAATATTTTATTCAAAATAAAAAAAACTTGGCGCTGCGCCCAGAATTGGTGTTGCTAAACTGAATAAATATGTATAAATTGCATTAATCTTTTTCTTTCTTGTGCGTGCGTTCGTGAATGTGTGTATGTGCATATGCTACGTATGATATTAGAATTATATATATATGATGTAGAATAAATCTGACTGCGTTTCTAATGTATATGTTTATGTATTTTAGATCGTAAGGGAGTTATTGTAAATTATTAATACTAAGACAATTAACATTTTTTCAGTTTCGCAGCGCCAAGTATTTTGAATAAAATATTTATTCGTATTAAAATATTTATTTGTATAAAGATATATCTGCTTAATATTATTTAATACATTTTTCTCTTTGATGGGTTAATTAAAATGTCCGCGATATGAGTAATGGAATGTATGAACACAGCATTTTAGCTGTGTATATGTAGTTGTGTCATCTTAAGCACAGTTGGAAAGCACCTTTATGTACTTGCAGCTCATTTTTATTTCACATCTTTTTTTAATTTTGTAATTATTATTATCTTCTATTTTTGTGATTTATTATTATCTTCTATTTTTTTGTGATTTATTTGATCTCATGTACTTGGCGTAATTTTTTTACTTTTTTGAAGTTCTTTTATGGGGTCACTATTACTTTTCACTAGTTTTTTTAAATGTGTTATTTTATTAAAAAGGAGCAGCAACATTTGGCCCTCTTGTATTTTAAACGCGCCATTTCAATTATTTTATATTCCTTGCTCTCGGAATGGACTCGTTGGGCAAAGTCTTTTTGCGTGCAATTAGGTAGGATGCTTACCCTTCCAAAATTGCACGCACAAAGATTGCTATCCAGGAATACAAGGTACTCGTGTCTACTATCGCATGCAAGTACAAAATATGACTCACCGGTCAGCGAGTACGGTCCACCCAGTCATCATCGCTATCTTCCAAGCTAGCATGGTGACCCTAGGCCCTCTCTAGGGCCTATGCTGCAGGTCTTCTCTAAGGCCCATGCTTTGAGCTCAATGCCTAGGGCCCCCCGTTTGGACCCTCTCTAGAGCCCACGCGCTAGGCTCTCTCTAGGGCCCATGTCTTGGGTCTTCTTCAGGGCCCACGACAGGCCCTCTCTAGGGCCTAGAATCTCATTGGTAAGTCTACGCTGAAAATTGAAGCTAAGCGAAAATTTGACTCTACTTCCGCGATAAAAAAACAATTAGAGCGCCGGTGCTCTGGACGAACTTTACACGCGCAAAAAAGTGGCTCTACTTTCGCGAAGAAATTTCAACTGGAGCTTCGGTGCTCTGGACAAGTCACAGATACGCAAAAATTTGACTCCAAATTCACGGTAGTACTACTCTAATTAAGAGCCGCGGTGCTCTGCAAAATACGTAGATGGACGCGAAAAAAGCAGGGACTCTACGATCGCATTACGCGCGATCACAAAGGATCTTGCTAGACTGCAAGATTGCTAGGAAGATTGGTTCCACTTGGAACCTTTTCAAATTTTTCAACGTGACTCTACTCGACTCGATCGATTCGATTATTTTGCGAATTATTAATGGGAATTGTAAAAATCGCGAGCAACTGTTGTGTTGATTTAATTTTCTGATTTTAAGACAGACACATGCATGTCACTATCTACGAGTACCTTGTATGGTCGGCTCATTGGATACTGCTCTTTCCAACACGTATGTGCAGCGGTTAATGGCTCAATTCATATAATTGGCATTCGTTTTAGGAACATTTCTGCAATATTTCGTGAATGTGGTTTAGAAAAGAGCCACGTCATAAGGCTACTGCCTAGACGCCCTAGACCATATTCGCGAAATATTGCATAAGAGCTCCCGAAACGAATACCGACCATGTGAAATGGGCTCCTGTTTGTCGCGTATTTGTGTTGGAACGGCCAGAATCGAAAGAGCTGGCTACGCTACATTTTCTACAGAAACCATTTTGTTCTATTGCGTGCACCCGCATTCAAAGAATTATAAAGTAACGAACCGTTCGCTGTCATCAAGACTACTGCATCTCTGCAAAATCATAAGCCCTGACCAGCAACACCGAGACCAGCACCCTTCTGACCAGCACCCCTTTAGCCCTCAGCCCAGCAGCTCTAGTTGGACTCGTGCATGACTCTACTTTCGCGGTGAAAAGGCTATTAGAGCACCGGAGCTCTCAACTAGTTTTACTTACGCAAAAGCACTGACTCTACGATCGCATTACGGGCGATCACAAACACTATTACTGAAACAAACAATTTGTATTTAAACAAGTTCCAAAAAATTTCCTCTAAATTCCAGGCAGCCGTATGGAGCGCCACGCAATTCAAACATTAAGAAAAATTTCGAGCAGCCACATTGGGCGCTTAATGATTCTCAAGATTGATAGAAGAAAGGAGTGGCCCCTTTGAGCGTCTATCACTATCACTTTTCACTATTAATATTACTTTTCACTAGTTTTTTTTTAAATGTGTTATTTTATTAAGTCTCTTCCCAACGAAGGGCTGAACCAGAAAAGCTCAAACAATCAACTACGTTATGTTTGTAATGACGTGGTCGGCCTGGAAGAAAATTAAGAAAAAACTTAGTGAGTTGGTGCCAATCGAGATAATTTCGACCTATAGATGAGCACGCACGAACATGCAAAACCATCGTCGAGATACATAAATAAGAGCAGGTAATGGGAACAGATCGATGAGATGCATGACAAGGGCACCGAGTCATACAAAACCATCGAAGAAATACCTACCCGAAACAGAATAAAATTCTGATTAGCTACCGAGACCGAACCAAAGTCACTGAACGTAAGTTTGGCTCGATCTGGGCCCTTAACCTAGATCGTAGGCTTCAGTCTTTGATTCCGTTTCGCAAGTCGCAATGCTTGGGAAACGTTACCAATTGTCCGAGCACACCAACATGGAGGTACCTACGAAAGTGACCCATTTCTACGAAATATATTTCTGGTCCATGTTCGACCACTGATTTGCGCATTTTTGAAAATTTGGAAAAAGTCTTACGACTAAAGTTCTTAAGCTAAGACTTATTGCTAGAACTATGGCTAATTGAACCTAAGCACGCGGACATGTTCTTCCGCGATGTATAAAACTTTAGGTTTAGTAGCATAAAGTCATTTTAATGCTTGGGAGAAAGAAAGTTAAGATTAAACACCAGCCACTTTGGCAGCTGTCATTTATTATTATACTATTATTTTATAAAGGCACCATGTGAAGTCCAGATACGAGGAGGTAATAGTGTAATTTTTTATTTCTCGTAACATTGCCACTAGTGTTTTTAATGTCGGTGCATTATGATTTTAATATTGTACGGAGAGAGAAAAGTAGAAGTAGCGAGCATAGTGACCAAGTAGTACAAATATCAACTGTCAATCTTAGTTATTATTATTTGTATGAGAAAGAACTTTAACTTATATAATTGAAAATCCGTAATAAATTAATGCTTTCCATTCACGTTTTATTAAGAGAATCTAATGACTCGAATGTAATTAAACTTGAGAAGTGTAACGTGTAGAAAAAATGTGTGTCGTGACGTGCTTTACAACACTATATTTTTTAAAATACAGTTTAACAACATTTAATTTTCCAATATTTCTTCGCGTTTGGACAATTCTTTTTCGCATTTTCGAGCGCTAGTCCCCTTATTGCATCCGAGCCCTCAATTCAGCTAACTCCAAGCTCGTCTTATATGGGTACCCGGGTACCCCGGTTATCCAACAAGCGTGTATATAAGTTTGAAGTTTTACTATTTAAAATTTTATGAATACATTTTAATTTTCAAAACGTAAATCGACGTAAAAATGTCTACAGAATGGGGAGCCGAAGCGGTTTGTCGATATTTTTACAAGAACATTAAAAATTGTTAAAGGAAACATAGAAATGAGTACCCGGGTATCCGGTTGCGTACATAAGGGTTAAGTATGTATTCGTGGTCACTACGCTCGCTACATCAATAATTTTGTTCGATGGCATGCAGAAAGATTGAAAGAATGAAAAAGTAGGTATCACTCACCGTTCGTTGCAACAGTCTCACTGCTATCCATGCAGACAAGCATCCCCCTTCAGCAGTAGCTATTCGATCTGCAGGCCAATGTCCCGCAGCTGCAGGGTCAGTACCGAATAGAACGTGTCACACTCACAAATATGTCGCATTAATTTCGCGATGAAGAAGCAATAAGAGCACCGGTGCTCTGAATGAGTTCCAAATGCGTTAAAACACTGATTCTACGGTCGCGTTCACGTTACTAACACGCAGGGCCACTGTGCACTACGAAATACTTTATCGCGAAATAAGCACTGACTCTACAATCGCATTGCACACGATTACAAAAGCACTTCACGCTTTTAAACATCTCTCAACAGTGGAAAGATGTGTTCGGACTCGAGTAAAGTGTTTCTAAAGTAGTCCTATAGACACTGAGTGTAATGTAGTAGAATTTTGTTATTGGGCCTTCCACATAGTCCAGTAATCGATGGAATTGATGCAGCAATCGTGAAATCACGAAATAATATCCACTGTGACTGCACAGATATTTAACGATTCGATCACCGTCGCGGACAACGTCGAACTGTTAGGGCACACCGTTCGGCGATGTAGTGACTTTGGTAGAGGTTGTTGATGTTTTTGTCGCGCTCGGCCGACTCCCAGCTAACTTGAAATTCGTCAAGGCCAGAAATAATATTATATAGCAATGTCCATTGCAAAATTTTCACTTTTCACAACTACAGTCGTGCACCCCGCACCTTAGACACGTATTTTTATCACTGCGAGATGTAATCAAACACTAGGCAACTCTGTCAAAAAGTCTACTAGACGATAGGTATATTCTAGTGAAATCTTGTTAAACGGTCTTCTATTTAGTCCAGTAGTCGAACGAATTGATGTAGGAATCGAGAAATCAGGAAATAGTATGCACTGTAACATCCACAGATATTTAGTGATCTGATCACCGTCGCGGACAAAGTCGAACTGTTAGGGCACACCGTTCGGCGATGTAGTGACTTTGGTAGAGGTTGTTGATGTTTTTGTCGCGCTCGGCCGACTCCCAGCTAACTTGAAATTCATCAAGGCCAGAAATAATATTATATAGCAATGTCCATTGCTAGACAAAATTTTATTTCACAATGCGTGTTTGAAAAGTAACTCGATTTGCAGTTGCATCTAAGCACCTCACGACACTCATGCATTATGCAACTTTCTGCGAGGCTTTTAAGAATTACAAATAGAATCCAATTATTATTACTTCACTAGACTGATTAAACAGTGCATTAGAAATTTGCGGGAATGTGAGTAAAAGCTTCAATTTTTAATACTTTGCGGGGTACGATACGTGAAAGGGTTCTACTACACGCAAAGTGCTAATAAACAATGTCATCTTGCAATTTATAGCTCGCACGAGCTTTGAAGAAATATCATTTTTGAGCGCCATAGTGTCTTGATCCCCGAAATGGATTTTCGGAGAGACATCCGCGTGAGTCGTTGACAAACCGAGATAAAGTATAGCGTAACAAAAGCCTGCCTTCTATGTCAAACTCTCTCACTCTAAACAAGTCACACGTATACAAGCACACACACACCTTTCAGCATTTCACACATTTCAAAGTAGTTGCTGTGTTGGACGCTGTTCATGAGCAGATGCCACTACATTCAGTCCTCAAATTATAGGTCGGTAACACAGTTTGGGTGGCGACACGATCATCCATAAGGTGATAGGTCTATCCTATACCTCGTCTGTGATATAATTTACGTCTCTTTTTCTAAATATACGATATGTGCAACGATTTTATATATAATTAATCGATTATGAACATTTTAGTTGCAGTATACTTTTATTACATTGCTAGATAGTATATTATTTATTACACTGCGTTTCGTATGTTAGACAATATAATACATATCATAAAAATACCTGCAATGAATGTAAAGTCACTGTGAAATTAGAATATACATACTATGATTTCAATACATACATTTCTGCGAGAAATTAAATCACTTATTAATATCACTTTGATCTGAATGTATTATACTTCTCTCTACAGTCGATATAAATATCTTAAGTGTTGCCCTTAAAATTCTAATTACATAATCATAACTTATTACAGAAGCTCTTCATATATCAGAATTAAAATTTTCAGTTAAATTAAACCTGTCGTTTCACATTCAGTTATCTGTACGTATATTAAATCTAGTTCTAGCAATCACTATGCATACCGTTTGCGTTTTATTAGCTAATATTCATGCTATGGAAGAAAGAAAC
Source organism: Andrena camellia (assembly GCA_029448645.1). Lineage (NCBI taxonomy): Eukaryota > Metazoa > Arthropoda > Insecta > Hymenoptera > Andrenidae > Andrena > Andrena camellia. The sequence continues at coordinate 45,165,427 of CM055676.1, read as the reverse complement.
TCTCCTTAGTCTTAGTCGTATTTAATAATTACTTCCTATTCTATTATCTTTGTATCTCCCTATATCATCATTTATATGAATTCTACTGATTTCGTGACACACAGTACATCTATTATTTGCACAATTAGTTTACCTCAGAGTGTACAAGATTGCGCGATATGCCTGTAGTCACAATACTCCGATCGATACACTAGACAAATCGATATTCTTAATTTATACTTATTAATTATATTAAATTGGAATCTATAAATTGCATTTATCATTATGTATGACCTTCGTGTTACTCAACACATATAGTAAGTAAATTCTGATTATTGATATCGTAAGCATCGCTTCATTGGTAACAGAATATAGTAGCTAATTTCTATTGTACTTGAATAATTGTTACGAAAATATATCTTTGGAGAAAACGAATCAACACAATAAATCGGCGGTTTCTACAAGGTTCGATATTACACTTTTTAAATAAATATAAATACAATTGTACCGTTATAATACACAATTTTTTTAACACTACGACACTTCTTTATACAATTTAGAAGAACGTTTAAAGAAGAAAGGGGAAACATTCTGTTTGCTTCAGAAAATATAAATGCATTTCATAGACTGAGTTTACCGATTTCCTTCATCCTCCCGAATTTTCATCCAGCTTCTACTTGTTTATCACAATATTAATATCCGCTAATAAATAAGTACTAATAAATAAGTGCCTCTTCGAAGAAACGTTCGAATAGATACAGATTCTCGTAACTAAAATATTTTCCCTTACACGTAATATCAGTAGATCTGTTCTACAGAATTATTATTTAAAGAGGTCAGCTAATTTATAACTAGTCGTAAATATTATTAGCGCTATCCCTAACACATTGTATATCGCACAGGAGAATGCTTGCCGTGCTGTGTCGTTTAATTTGTAATTTCTATTTCGAGCTTAAAACTTAATCTCTGAAATGTTCCCACAAGTGTGTTTGGACAGTCCATGCAGTATTTAAACTGCAGTCAGCAACTGTAAAAGTACCGTCTGCTTCGACTCGCGAAAGCAATAAACTTTTCCATTTAACAGCTAAGCGTAGTAGTGTATTCGTCTATTTATACTTTTAACAGATGACTCTCAAAACGAAACAAGTGACCAGTGAACATATTTCCTTCAGAAAAATTCCCTCACAAAACTTCTGCCCTGGTTAAATACACAGTTATAATTGACTAATAAATTCTTGACGTGTTGCGAGTATCAGTTATATAAATTTCTTCAGGGTGGGAGTCTGTAAATCGCGCGCTGAGTAATATGCATGGACAAGCAAACAGTCTGCATATGCCTAAACAAGTATACAATGTATTAAATCAAGTTCTAGGAAGTTTTAGTTAAAATTGGAGAAATCCGTTTTGAGCTTGATAGACGGTGTGGAGATCTTAATCTGCGGCTTTACGAGATCCACTGGTCGGGTGTGCCTTTGTGCTTGCTGGTGAGTGGACCTCACGGCATTTTCTAACTTAGTTTTCAGTTCCGTGGACTGCGACATTAACGTTTTAAATTCCTGCAAAAAGGCGCGGATGTACATTGGCGAAATGTGTCAACGATTGTTTAAATGATAAACGGCAGTTTACCTGAGGATATTTTGGTCCTATTTTGTTCAGCCATTGGAAACTCTGTTGGTGAAGACTTAACTGATGTTTGGAAGCATGTTGAAGTTGTTCTCCCTCCAACAAGTAGTTTATAAGGATTGGCACAAGTAGAGTCAGCATCTGTATACCTAGATATTCATAAATAGCACCGAGTTACAAATCATTTTAGTAAAAATCATAACTACATATCAAGACGATCAAAACATTCATATCCTATTCTTTAAAGGTCTAAATATGCTGCTACTCTTTACACACCTTGCAAAAGGTCTCCTGTATTTGCATGTAACACAGTCCCTTTGTCAGAATATCGATCTAATATTAATACGCTATCCTTATTGATAAACGAAACGATGAGAAGGTAATAGAGATTGTTACGTACGATTTGAAAGGTCAGCGAGCCCTATAAGAGCCTCAACGGTACTGACACACTCCAAGGTGAAGGACAACTCTAGATCGTGTGTAACTTGCTTGCTCTTGTCGCTATACAGATACTCTACTAATCTTGGAGCTAACGCATGAATATAAGGTGTACTTATTGTACGCTCTGGGTGCAAAAATATTGTTCTCATTGTTTGAACGCATTTGAATCTGACCTAAGGAAATGAGAAAGCTTGATTAAGTTACGAATATCGATTGAAACACTGTTAAGATGCTCCAAAGCTTACCATTGTATTTTCTGACTGGAACGCGTATCTAAAATGATTGATGCAAGGGAACTGTAAGTTCGGCGCGCTTACGACATCCGGCGAGGCGTGAAGAACAAATACCGCGATTCCTAATATCATAGCAACTTCGTCCATTTTGGTCTCATCGTTGCCTGTATAAGAAAATTCTATGTGAAATAGACTTTCATAGTTACAGAAGATTAACTGCAATATTAATTCTAAATACCTGTTTTAGCAAGATCGATGATTTTAGCAAGGGCACTTTGCAAAAGACCCGTCCACTGTTCTTGGCTTCTATAATCCTTCGCATATTTATTCGTAGTAAGATTCTTCATGCAGTGCAAAGCTGCATGAACAGGTATGTCTGCCCCTGTCCTATTGCATTCGTTATCGTTACGTACAGCAGTCTCTCTTATCACTCCAGTCGCTAGGTACAGTAATGTTGGCAAAATTGCCACGCCCCCTAAAAGTGCACACGATTTACATATTACGCTTTGTGTCTCAAGTATTCGAAGTGAGTGTAAAGTATTTACCTTGAGGGGAGCAAAGAGTGGGAAGAGATTCCATTATATTGAGCGCAGCTGCTATCAGTTTCCCACTTTCTTCGGTTGGTACGTATCCCCTTTGGGATAAGATTGCTGTTGTCCCACCGGGATTAGGATTCAACGCTGGTATTTGACGAACCAAAAGGCACAAACACACTTCTAGAATAGCGAATACCAATGATTTCCCCGGGATAAGCTCCCCCATCTCTTCGCCTTCTCCTAACAACTCTACTTCTTGAGTTTCGTTGCTCTCGTCGTGTGCTGGTGCTATTTCTGCGACGAAATTATACGCATTGACAATTTCAACTTTCCTTTTCCAATGCCCAAACCAGCAGCTTATTATATCCTACCTTTCAATTTGCACCTCTTTCTTTCTGCCAGATCCTCCTGCGCTGCTTTCATGACTTGTTTCAAAACTTCCATTACTATCATCTGAATGATATAACTTTCTCTGGTTAATAGCATCCTGTGATAAAAAGCTGCGATTAGATACAAATACTGAATTTAATGTACAGTTATATGTACCGTCGCCAGATCATGTACCTGTGAAGAACATTGCACAATTCAATTGGCAATGAACGATCCGCAATCAGCACCTCGCGAGCCCATGTAGAGTCTAATAATGTGTACAAGGCATTCAAACATGTCTCTATGTTCTGAGTAGACTCTGAAGACCGAGGGCTGCACAGAGCTTCCATGCATATACCTAAAACATCGTACAAAATAATATTTACAATCACAAAACAATGTCTACGTACATCTCATTACACTGCAGGAATTCTTGAACAATATTTACCAAACAATAAATGAAAACGATCGACGTTAGTATTAGTTTTAGCAGAGGTGTCATTGTTGTTGTTATTGGTGGTGTTTGATGTTTTCACGTCATCCTTAGTTTCTTCCAGTCCAAAGCCTCTCGCGTTAAGCCAGAGTGTTGCAGCATGAAGAATTGGTGCCCAAGATTCTGCGTAATGAGGTCGAGCAGATTCCATCGTGTCTGTCGTGTAAAAAGCTCCTCCATCGTGTGGCAACTGACTGGAGAATTCTAATACAAAAGCATATTTCGTTATTGCAGATACGTGTCATGAGCAATTCTAGATTCAGTTCATTAAGATTAATTACATACCTGGTGGTAACGAGAGTAGAGCATGATCTCTCAGGGCAGCCAACCAATATTGACTCAAGCTTAGCAGCTCTGGTTGCACTAAACTCAATAAACTTTCTGTCTGAAATTCAAATTTTCCGAAGTCTTCGTCGTTCCCGTCATCAACTTGATTCGAATTCTGATTGAACGAGTCTTTGCTGTTTAACGCAGCACCATCTCTTATCATAGCGACTACATATACCTGTAAAGATACGTGGGAAGAAGGCAATTTGTTAAGTGTGATCTGCTAATTTCATTATCACATTTATTGAATACATAAGATATCTTACCTCTGCCCAAGCTTTCAAGATTGCTAGCCTTTCGAGCGTTAACAGACTTTCATTGTAAAGTTGCGGTCGCGTATGTCCCTCCGTTAATTTCTCCAGAGAAGAGACGAGTAGCTGATGCACTCTACGGAGATCATTGAGATCCCTGGCAACTCCGCTTCCGATCCAAGCACTACACGCTTGGCAAGCCGCTGCCGTGACGTGCGATGCCGTTTCTGCTGAAAATGCTGGTCTCAACGCAGCTCCAACCTACAACAATCAGTGATTCAACAAGGTAATAAAACTTCTCTAACATGTCTACAACTCATATACACCTATAAATCATTAATTACTTGGGCTTGGAACTGTTCAAGTAACAGGTGTCCAGGAAATTCTGGCTCAGGAACATTGGCAAACTTATCTATAATCTCTTGTAACGTTTTCAAACCTTCCAGCCGTAAAGGATCACAGTCGCTGGTTGCAGCCATAAATGCCATTCGCACCAGATCAGAAAGGTGCAGTACCAGAAAGTCGTCTGAGATTAAAAGAGATCAGTGAAATATTAAAGTTCGAAAACGTTGTTAATAATATTCACGAAGCCCGTACTTTTCCCTTTACTCGTCTGCATCTCCTTGGCTAAGGCAAGATCGAAATGTGCTTTATTATATACACAGGCAGCTACTATTCTTCTAACACACTGCGCTGCGAACACTCTGGTTGGCCAGCGCGGAGTGATGGTCGGCCTTTGCTTCGTAGATTCATCAGCATGAAATTCTGCTTGATCGTCGTCTCCTTCTGTGTCCGCATTATCGTTATCCGTAGCACTGTCTTCGACATTGATAGTATTTACTTCTTCATTGGTGCACGTTTCTGTACGCAATAGTATAGAGTATTTAAATCACATTTAATTTAACATCCACGTAACTTCGTCAACGTTTATACCTGAGGCTATCGTAAGAACATCTTTGCACAATGATAGCCACTGAGACAAATTATCCGCTGCTAAGATCTGCAGCATACTGGTTAGTGTGTCGTGGATATCTTTGATTAACTCGCTATCAGTTTCTGTGTCCAACATGCTGAACAGAACACCGGGAAGACCGGTCTCCGTTATCACCAGACCTTCTACTATGTTAGTGTCGCGACTTTCGTTAGCCAACGTCATCGCGTGCTCGCACACTTCTTTCGCTTCTCGTTGGGCAAGTTGGCGAAGGCAGGATATCGCGGCTTTCCGTAGGAGCAAGTGGTTGCTCGATAATGTTCGCTACGAATAAAGTAATGTCCGTTTAAAAGTCACTCGTAATCACACTGTTTGTGCCATATAATGTAAATCTTACGCATAATGTAGGAACGAGAGAAGACAAATTGACGTGTCTGGGTGCGAACAAATGTAATTGCTGGAGACAGCCAGTAGCTTCCGCTTGCACAAGGGGATCTTGGTGATCTTGCATAATAGCACAAGCACACAAAAACGACGAACGTGCCATACAAATTGTCGACGTATTACCTGAAGACACAATTACGATTAATGATAAAATCTCAAGGTTTCGTCGTGTCTGTTTAAGCACAACTAAAATGAAATAGACTATTAACCTTGTAGCTCTGGTCCTATCGTTGTAATAAGTGCTGACAGTACTTTCCCTATGCATTGATGTACATCAATGTAGGAGTGAGGAACATTGAGAAGAAGAGTTAACGCTAAAGACAATGTAGGCTCAACGTAGCCTCGGAACATTGGTCCACCAGAGTCAGCTATAAGTGCAAGAGCGTGCAATGCCCATACCTGTAGAGAATAGTACAATTTAATTATTCCTTCACGTAAAATCTGGAATAACTATCGCTCGTACGTGCGAAAGGGGATATGTTTAAACAAGATCTTACTTGTACTACTGGAGACGAATTGTCCTGGGCAAGTGCAAGTAGAATACTGACACTTGTATTGAGATGCTGACTAGATCCCATCCCACCTACATACTTATGAAGGCACCCTAACGCTAAAGAATGGCCAGTTCTGCTCGCTACGTCGCGAGCAGACTTTAAACGATCGAAGCTCGTTTGCGCCAATTCTGCTGTAAATTTAGGATCAGAGATAACTTGGGCCATTCTCCCAACAGCTTCTCCTGCTGCCCACCTTAGTATTGAATTGCTGCTTACTAGAGCACTCTGTAATGAAGTGCAATAACATTAAATAGTATTTAGTTTAGTATCCACAGAGAGTAAAGGCATATCGTAAATTCTTACAATAATGAGATTAGTAGCAGACTTCTTTACATCTTCCTGGCCAAATCCTGTTTTTGCTTCGTTGAGACCCTTCAATCCACTCAGCACAGCGGTAAAAACATTCATCTGTATTGCCTCCTGCCTACCAGACTTCGTATGCTTTATACATTCACTGAAATGATCTAGCATCTGCAGTCTATGCTTGTTTGCCACTCGTGGAAAGATTTGGCCAAACAATGACACTGATAGATCGATAACAGCAACTCCCAAAGGTAGAGGGCCGGGAATTATTTCATCCTGAAAAACAATATCATTAGAACCGATAATCGTTATAGTTTCATGTTTTAATGGATGTTTAACATAGTCTGGAAATGTTTACTTGTGGTACTGGTCTGTAAAGACAACACGGATTGTGCTCCAAAGCTCCAGATCCTGCGGCACTGTTTGGCTGCAACTAAAACAGAAGCAAGACATAAGATAAATTGTAAACGTTTCTGTTGTGTATGTACAAATTGCATAAGCACGATAAACCGATATTACCACAATATCTATGAATAAAAGATGAATTAAAAGCGTAACCTTAATTACAGCAGATAAATAAAGATAGAAGCAAAACATAATTGTAACGAGTATGTAGGAAACTAAAGAACTAAAGTCATCGATTCTAATATCATTCGCCATCACTTCGTAAATGAATTGGGAGATAAAATTATAAAATTGGAGGAAGGTATAAAAGAAAGATTATCCTAAATGAAGATAAATAAGTACAGATGAATAGGAATATCATTGCAAAATAATGAAAGGCTTCATAGAACATTACTCACATGTTCCAAATCTGCCCTTCTGTTTGGTTCCATCTAGACACGAGTACAAATATTGTGTGTTAATTTCAAGCGACGCAACATGGGTCATGACGAACTACACTCTTTACAATACGTCTGCTGTAGTTATTTGATTACATTTCTATATTAGTGTATAGTTAATAATCTTAATTAGTAATATCATAGGCTTCAAAGTGCTTACCTGATCTTCTATCGTGCGGTGATCGGTTTCTTGCAGCCATGTGCCAAGAATTACAGAATCATTGGCATGGCAAACGGCGCGTAACAATGATGTTGTAGTATTTCCAGGATTTTCGGTTAACGTGAATTCTGACACCAACATTCTCAAGAGATGGGTGTAAGAACCTATTCAATTGATAATATATCCATATTTAATGCATTAAACTTCAAAGCAGGTAGCGTTTAAAGACTAGAAGCATTTATAATTACCTTCAAAAGTCTGAGGCGGTAATAACAACAATGTTTCGTATAAACGTAAACGAACCATAGCAGCTGGAGCCTTCAGTTGTTGTCCATAATTTTTCAATACAGGTGATAAACTAAAACGTTACGTCCAATCATGTACTACATTAATATATCATTACGAATATTTACCAAGTACAAGCAAAAACTAGTGATTAACATACTTCGTTAACATCGCCAACGCAGACTCAATTGGCGTTAGAAGCCGTCGCGTAATGTCATCGTTTAAAAGTTCTGGACAATGCAACAGAAAACTGTGCATCGCGGACAATGCACCGGCTCTACCTTCCAAAGTTACTTGCCAAGTAAAAGCATCACCTCTAGCTTTCTCACTTTCGAGCTCTTTATTCGAACGGGGGAAGGAATTTCTCCACAGCAGTAGCATTCTAGGTAGTAATCCTTTCACCACTGCCGTACCTAATACGTTAAAAACAAATTATTGCGTTTATGATTATCAAGTATTGGATATAATAAATTCGAACTATGGTTATAATACCGAGAGTCATTATAGCTCCGATTAAAAGCCATCCAGCATGTGTTCTGTTCAATGATAAGCGACTGTTCTGACTTGCGCTTCTTAGAAGCTCTTCTGCGGTATTGAAAATTATCTAGAAGGAGACGTGGATGAGTTTTATGCAATAACATAGCGAAGTTATTTGACCGAGTGAAAGAAATGAGAAACAATTACTTTTCCTTTAGTGTGAGGGACTCCGAGGGGCGATAATCGGACACTACCAAGAACCGCAACTAAAGCGCTGCTGTATCCAGCTATTGCTTCCGGTGAGCTACGCATATTTTCAATACCATCCACGCAACGATCGATGAGAGGTGTTATCTGGCTGGGTACTGCTACACAAATGCAACGCAAACACCAAGAGGCTGCAAGTCTAGCAGCTTGGCACGGATGGACCAGAACAGTCATGATTGTGTCGATTAAACCTGATGTATCATATAAATCATTATATTTACTGAAAACCAAGCAAGCATATGTAAATTGTAAACGTAAATTACATACTCAGAGACTGATCAGACAACAAATTACAAGCTGTTGTACCCAGTCCTAAGATTAGGTTCCCCATTTCTTGCAACGCACAAACCAATAGGTGTTGACTAAATAATGTTTCTTGATTACAGTCTTTAGCATTCTCTGGACTGAAATCTAAAAATTAAAATGTCAGGGTTAATAAGTGGTATTTAAAGATGTACTGTACTGATAAAGATTAACAACATTACCAATAGAATTCATTTGTTTCAGAATAATGTGCGCTATTTCTTTGCATGCAGCAGCCTGTGCTCCTTCACCCAATAGTTTTCCAATAGTACCGTGAAGAATGAAATTAACACACTTTCTAGAATAGACAGCGTCAACGTGTGAGCTAGCAGCTTTTGGATTAGTTACAAGATCGAGTACGTGTGCAACTAATGCACCAACATTACGTTCAAGCCATGAACCTCCTAACATTTGGACGAATACTACGTATGCCTAGAGAATATTAATAAAGTGTTCGCTTTATCATTTTATACAATAAATATAATACAACAATTATATTTCTCTTACATGTGTGACGCCAACTCGGACCTCTCTGTTTACGCTAGAGCTTCCTTTAATTATTTCTCCGGTGCCTTTTAAAAAACCTACTCCGCCTCTTAAAAATCCAGACATTAAAATATTCAGTACTTCGTCTAATGAAATCTGTTTAAAGTTTTTGTTCTGCGTCACTAAACGAAAGTAATTATTAATGCAAAAATTGTTTCACTTGTACGCAAGTAACTAAATATGTTTCTTCAAGATACCTGAAGGGCTTTTCCCTTTTGGAGCTGGAAGTTGGGTCATTGCTACTAGCGTACCTAACAGTTTTGCAACGGCGCATCTCACTTCATAGTTTGAGCCTTCAAATGCCCGGAAGCAAAGTGTAGCGACGCTCTCTATCTCAGTTGTATATAAAAATGGAGCGTGATTTAACATCTCTAGTAGACACTGCAATCATTACGTCGAATATAATTTAAGTAGTGCACGCGCGATACGTCAAGAAAGTATCACCGAAATACCTTCGCAGCAGCACACCTTACAGCCATCACTCTATCAGTGAGATAGTGTCTAGAAACTTTGTATATTTCCTTATGGACATTTGTGATTGCAGATCCCATTCCAGCGCATACCTGACGAATTAAATTTATAGAAAATGCAAGACGGAACATTATCTATTATGCAAGGCCCGATCTAACTCTTCCGCCGCTCTGGGCAAAATTGATTTTTGCCGCCCTTTATATTTAATTATAAATAATTATTTTAAAATATAATGTTCGACAGTGATTGAATTTTTTTGTAGGTAGTTGTTGAATAACAAAAGCCTTACCTACTTTTTACCGCTCAAAAAGCTTTACGTTTTTATTAGTTCCTATTGATTTTAAATTTCTCTTTCTACCAAATTTGCCACTCTGGGCAGTTGCCCTGCTTGCGCCCCCCTAGATCAGGCCCAGCTATTATGTAACCAGAATTAATACCTTCTCGAGAGTATGCATAATTTCAATTCGAGTTTGCGATTCCGCAGAGCGCAAAGACTTTATCAGAATCTGTACAGTCTCTTCGTACGACCTACCCATCATCCTGCCTAATTTCTCGTACATACATCCGACGCAACATATAGCAGCTCTGTAAGCAGTTAAAATTTAACGTGTTAGACGTTTCAAACGGAATGGCAAATAGGAAATTGATGTACCTGTAAACGACTACTTACAGCTTCGTCGGGAGGAAGCTCGGAGAGTCATCCTTATTTCTGAGAATATCATTGCATTTGTTAACGGTATCAAAAAGCAAGAATGTGTCGCCAACGCTGAATAAAGTGGCGAGGCATCTCGCGATAAGTCGCCGCGTCGGAGGCCCAGGAGCCCCTTGCATGTGTTTTGTTAATTGTTCTACCAACTTTTGTTGACATCCTTTGATATCACTCTACAAATATCAGCAAGATATAGTAATATATGATCTATATTAACCCTTAAGTAGGCGCATGGGGTCAACTTTGGAGCCCCGACGCAAAGTAGGGCCACTTTGATCGCTAAAAAATACAGAATGCATAGGTTTGATTTTTCTGTTTTTTTTCTGTTGATTAACAAATATACTTCTTCCTAATTTTCAATATCTTTTGATTTACCATAAATATAAAAAAGAAGTTGGGATCACTGCTGACCCCATGCGCCCATTTGTGTGATTTTGCCAGTGCGCCTACTTAAGGGTTAAGGTAGTTCTTACTGAAGGAAGTAATACCTTTTGTGCAGCTATTAAAACCTTGTCCAAAAAGCGCAACCACTCGAATATAAAAACTGGCCGTTTAGCCTCCGAGATTTGATTAAGGGCATCCTCGTTGAGGGTCAAACTATGGCTCAACTCCATCATCATTTCAAGGAATTAGATTTTAAACTGTTCCGTTCTTTTCACTGGTAATCTGCAATAGATTAACGATCTGAATTTAGTAGCAGGAACGCAATTAAGCGTAACATCAGGGCCAAGCACAAATTCAAGTAACTGAAATAAAATGATGCATTGCAAGTGTTTGTTGGCGAAAACGAGCTTCTTAGCTTTATACGAACGAGCAATAATAATGGGACTTATAAAAAAATATGTCGAAACATACCAGAAAGACTACCGATATTATCAGTAGGTGGAGAGTAGCATAATTTTTGCCACTGCTTTTTATATAATCCCCACGAAATTCATTCAATTTCACTAAAGTGGAATTGTATAAATAGTTGTGTATTTTTTTTATGTCTTGCATTAAGAAATCACATGATACAAAATAAAGCACTTTATAAACAACCTGTCATCGCGTTTCGATACTTTCTAACGATACCATGAAGATATTAGAATAACGCTCTACTTTTTCCACGTAATTGACAAGTCCTAACTTGATTTAGGTTAGGGTAGATCGGTAATCATCTGGATGAGGAACGTTGACAACGAATTACTGACTGTAGATAAACAGTAGTGACTTATAGATAGGTATGTGAGTATCTCTCCTGGTTTTAATGGAACATTTAGCAGCGCCACGGGCGACGCGGGGAATGAACTAAAACGAGAGCGGAAAACTTCTGATCCATTTGAATGTATGAAACAGAGAGTTGGAGCGGAGCTCGGAGCTGGAGCGCGGAGCAGTGGAGCAATGGAGTTTTTCCCGGAGCACAGAAATTTTTTACTGCTCCACTGCTCCAAATTTTTTTTTATTATTTGAATTTTCTTTCATTTTATAAGAGCAGACGAATGAAATATATTTAATAAATAGGGGAGAGCGGGGACAAACGTAACGGCGTCATGAAAGTAACACGACTTCTCCCACCTTCCACAAAAGTTTCCAAAACGTTTGCTTTACACAGTTACGCGTGTTTCTTTTCTTTCACGGAGTGACGCTGAGCAATACGACGATTCGTATACCGTGGGCAAGCTGATTTCGTTATTTCGATCATTCAGGTAAGTGTATTCTCTGTTGGTTTTTTGTTAATATTCATAGTGTAACTACAGACATTGATCCAATTATTTGTTAGAGCGTTCTTAGATAATGTCTTTATAAGTTCCTGTAATTGATTTTAATAAGTCTTGTATAGTTTGTATGCTATATCAGTTCTATGCTGAAAAACATGGCTGGGGACAAAAGTAATACGTCACTGCGGAGAGTAGTTGAAACCAATATTAAAAATAGTTTTTAAAAAAATTATAAATATTAGTTACTTTTGAGGCCGTTACACGAGATTCCATATTAAATCAAATACACAGTATCAAAGAAATGTTTGAAGCTGGTTATGCTTTTTTATCGTTACCTACTTAAAATATGTTTATTTAAATGTTTGTTTCTATTGTTTCTGATAATAAAGAATCCTATTTTGCTTCGGAAGAAGTGTTTTTACTTAATTCTCCTGAAAATAATTAGTGTTACTTTCGTCCTACCCCTGCAGGACAAAAGTAACAATGACAGTCACTGCGGAAAATTGCCATAACTCTTTGACTACTTATCATACAAGGGTGAATTTGTGGTCAAATGATAGACCAAGGAACACACTATCTTAAGGCATAATTTTCGTTTTTATATCTGTAAGAGGTAATTGGCAGCCAGGCCGAATGTAAAAAGTGTTACGTCTGTCCCCGCTCTCCCCTACCAATCCTAAATTTTTCATCATTGAAAAAATATTATATCGTAGGGCCGCGCAGGCCGGTGGAGGCATAGTATGTACTTTCCTTGCCCGAAAATTAAGCATTCTTTATGAATTTTTTTCTATATGAAAATGAAAAGCTGGAAAGATTGGTTTTGTCGCAAATGAAAGATCACTGTTTGAAAGTATTAATAGAATTTTTATTTAAAAAAAGCAGCTGGAGCGGAGCAGGAGTGGAACTGGAGCAAGTATTTTGATGTCGGAGCGGGGCAGGAGCGGAGCAAATAAAAAACTGGTCTGCTCCAATCCCCTGGTAACAACCAGCCACAGAGTGAATTTTGTGTTAATTTTAAGTGAATTTCGAGTGAATTTAGTGTGGAGTTTTATGCGAATTTAGAGTAAAGGAACCACCTAGGCGCTCCCTATACCTCTTTCACGCATCGCATTTGAAACAGGATCACGCATTAACAATAAGCTCACCTATTCACTGCGATTTTGTTGCACTCATAATGGTTTAACAGTTTCTCAACGACTTACGAAAGTGATTTCCTTTAACTGAATTAAATAACGAGCAGAATTAAATTAAAATGAAAAGTATCTATTGGGGAAAAAACTTATTAAGTTTCCATATAGCAGCATAAGCTTCTATCTTACACTAAAAAATTTTCCTAAATTGTTACACTAACCATTATCAATGTAAAATTAATGGAAGCCTTACCCTAGTAGCATTTTTGGTTGGCCAACGGTAGCCAACAGTTGGGAATTAGTTGGGATATAGTTAGCGTTTTGCCTACAAATTCCCAATATAGGGCCTACGGCAAAAAACTTACGACAATTTGCCAACGAATATTCAATGTTGGGCCTACAATTATTATGATTGGTTATATAACAAAAAATTACGACAGTTTGCCAACGAATATTCAATGTTGGGCCTACAATTACTATGGTTGGTTAATGAACAAAAAATTTACAACGATGATTAAATGTCGTCTTACAAACGTCAGAAAATTTGCTACATCCAAAAACCTGTTATTATATTCCAAGTTGTGATTTTTCGTTTCTTATTTATAAATACGTAATGAGGACGTCTGTCTTGAGACGAATGTGAAATTTTAAGGAATGAGTCTAAAGGTCGAATGATGATATTTTGTAGAATATTTCGCGTCACTGCGCAGTTTTTATGAACACTTAATACTAGGTATGTAACTAGAAATTAGAAGTGTTTACAAGGAAATGTGTTGGGTAAGTGCGAACAGCGGTTGCTTCGTAAGCGGAAAGTTTGGGGTCGGATTCTCCTCACCGGGAATTTTTTTTTCCTAAACCAGGCCTGAAAAAGACGTGATTAAGACGTCTTTTGAAGTTCTTCAAGACGCCTTCTGGACGTCTGTAAGACGTCTCTTGGAAAGAAACTGTTGGGCTTATAGAAAAAAAAAACCTTCAGTTGGGCCTATGGAAAGAAACCTTCAGTTGGGCCTGCGTTGGTTACAATCGCTGGCCCATTTAAAAATAGCGCGACACTTCAACAGTTGGCCAACGGATAACGCGTCATTGGACCAACAAACTCCCAGCAAATAAATGCTACTAGGGTAATGTAGTATTATCATCCACAGAAGATATGTTGATATATTATTCTTCGTAGACTATTGTGTACGTGTACAGACGTTTACTAAACAGCAATTTGTTGAAAAGGGACGAAATTGAAATAAGAGCTAATCACTTTCAAATACGCAGTATTAAGCCTCGCAGATGACGTGCATCGTTAAAGGAAGTATTTATGTCAGCGTCTGCAGTCTTATCATCTTTCGATTAACATAGTTTTGAAACGTACGTGGTTTTTGCTAGACTGATGCAAATATCTTTACACTGCAAAAAAGTGTTTTCTGTTCAGAATCATTACTTGGAATCGGTATCACAATTAAACAGCGCTTACGTCTCTTCCGAAATCCCGCCACTTCAATCTATCTTCATGCACATATTTTACCTTCATCAGTTACCTTTATCGCCTTACTTTGTGATTACTATGCCAATTACCCGAATAAACATAGAGAGATCACGCTTTAGAATACAGTCAGTGTGTGGATAATCGAATGCACGATTAATTTTATAGTTAGATCGTTAATAAAATCGTAAATTCGTTTAACTTGCGCGCAGCTCGCGCCTCCGAGGTACACCGGTTGTGTGTAAACATCATCAGCGCCTAATTACTGGCTCGTATTAACAATTATTTCGCCTGTAAATCGTTATTGACGAGCGTAAAAATATTTTCGTTACGGCTGCTACAATAACGAATGATCGCGTGTCGAAGGCGTTACGTTTTTGCTTGAATTTAATCCAAGCAATCCTTGATACCTGTTGATCTATGAGTTTTATCCTGTACCAGGAAGCACGCGATGACTCTGCGTTCCTGAAACAGGTACACACGTAGAAACGCGAGCTTTTTTTCTTCTTCAAATGTTCCACCAATGTACCGTTAATCCCGATCTACAATAAACAATAATTTACTCGCATTCATTTCGCCGATTTTATCGACCACGCGAGTTCAAGATAGATCAAATATTTGTAAATAATTTGTGCACAAATTGCACTCGACGTTTCAACAGCGCGACTTCATATTCGTATCTGCTTCTTACAGTCTCTTCTGATATTTGTAATTCGTTATAATAATTACACTGTGTCACAGTTTCTATTAGACATACGTTAAATACTATAACGCAGGAATATGCATTAATTATGTCAATAATTAATTAATTTGTAATGATTCATTTGTCGTTGAAGATGATAAAAACTAGTGGGAAGCCCCCCCCCCCCCATTGTACAGTATTCATCGTCGAAGTAAACCAGAGATGTCCAAGCTAAAGTTGTTCAGTTACTGAATTAATACTAAACCTACCACGCCCGGTTTTAAAATTCGACTCGGTTTTAAAGTTCTGCATTAATTTTTGTTCCTTTCGTCCATTTGACTTTATGAATTTGTTTCATCAATTATTTCTCTTCTTTATCGTTCCTTTCGTTTCATTTTTCGATAAGAAACATGTATAGCCTCCCTTATCCACCGCAACCGGTTCTTTGGCCGGTGTATAAATTAACGCCCTTTTATAAAAGTACTTATCAGCAGATTTTGAGAGTCTCAGAGATAACATCGAACTGAATAAACCTTACAATTTTATATTATTCCTGAGTTTTACCCCCAAATGTGTCAAGTCATTCGGCGAAAAAGTTATTGAAAGAAATAAATAGCATAAACGAATTGTTCGGAAATCAGTAGAGGGCTAAATTCTGAACATGCAGGAAAAATGAAAAAAGAATTTATTATTTATTATTTTGATGTTAAAAGTAAAAATGAAAATATATAATTTTTTTATTACTGTGTCAAAGCTCTTTTGTGCATTGTTTTCCATGTTAAATCGGCATTAGGGGAGACCGGGGCAAAGTGGGGCGAAAAAAGTTTGAAGTCGAATAAAATGTTTCCCTTTCAATAGAAATGTGTGGAAATAGATTTATAATATAATTTAAAATAAACTTAAAGTATATTAAAATTCAACTTGAAAAGAAAATGCCAAAACGACCACTTTTACCCCATATATGGGGTAAAGTGAGCTACTATCCGGGGTAAAGTGAGCTACTATCCGGGGTAAAGTGAGCTACTATCCGGGGTAAAGTGAGGTGCAACAAAATAAGAACTTTAATTAAGGATATAGGTAAATATTAACCCCTTGCGCTGGAATGACGTGTGTAGCACGGCAGCTTCTGGCTTTTTTGCACCGTGGTTGTCAAAAACTGTGGCAGATTTTTCATTCTTTTGAGGTTAGGTTCCGTTCCATCGCGCCGCGTGATTTTCTAGCCAGCTGACAGGTTAGGATATTGCGCACATCACTTGCGCATTGGTTCTTAGCAGCCATTTACAGCTCAGTTTACTCCGGTCACTTTACCCCGAATGTGTACTCAGTGGAAAATTAATTATTTAATAATGTTAGGATTAATGTTTTCTCAAACGCGTGTACATGTATGTTTATAAGCTTGTTATAAACACGCAGAAAAAATTTGGAGTTAAAATAACACATTTAAGACTCATTTATCCCAAAAGCTAAATTGAAAAGAAAACCAATTGGAAGTCTCTAAAACTTCACTTTTAATTTTTTAAATGAATTTCCATTTTTCGATATCTGAATGTGCACAATTATCATTGCGGTATTACACACATTTATTACGTCACCAAAATTTGTAAATATATTTTACCCCGAGGTTCACTTTGCCCGGGTCCTACATATATCCAATTTGCAAAAATATGACCTTTATTTCCTAATCGGTCATTTGATCGGTTGCGGTAGGAATAGGCATATGCAAAGTACCGGTACGTTTAGCGTTAATGACTGGCGTAATTATTTTACCTGAGTAGTATTCACGTATTCCTTATCGATATCGAAACTATAGCAGCAGCGGCAGAAGAAGTCTGAATCGCGGAGCTAGGAGATGGTAATTATTTAAAGGAACGTTTATAAATATTGATGAGAAGACACCGGTCATCCCCGCTCCGATACGTCCCCCGGATAATGAGGGGCATGATGCAGACAAAGAAACTCGCCCCGAGGTACCACTACGGCAGAATTAATCATGCAACACTGATTTCAATATATTATCACGTTAGACGTTAAACTGACACATCGTTTTGCAGTAAAAGGAAATGTAGCCACCGAATGCATGATTTATTCACTCGTGATATCCAGTCGCATATGAACTACTTAGGTATTTAAGAGTAAAAAAAATGCTAGCTGTCGTTTCCTGCGCGTTTAATCGGCGCAATGAATACACAAACAAATTTTTCATCCGCTCCGTCGTCTTCCTCTTATATTTTTTCTCAATTTCACATCACCGCCATTAAATCTGCATCCGCGCCGAATACTCCGATTAATGCGTTCAGGATTCATGAGAGAACGCGCGCGAGGCAATGAGGTAAGGTACCATTTAATCGGAAGACTCCGAAATTTCTAGCGAGCAGAATTGAACAATAATAGGCACGCGCGTGTGACCCGATTAATACGCGATTTTCAGTATTAACGAGACTCATAAAATCTCCGTGTCTTAACTGGGGCGCGGCGGGGAAGGGAAAGAGTTCGAGTGAGAAAGAAAGTAGAGCCGTAATGCCCGTTTTCTCGGTTTTTCATTTAACTATCGCAGAATCGTTCAAGCACGACCTTACAGCCACCGCGCGTGTAATTGTCATGTAATAAATCATCGGATTCGACGTCGAGCTGCTCCGATCCTTCACGTCCTCACCACCGAACCCTATCGTTTCAACGTGACTCTTCAATTTTCAGACCGTTTAACACTGCAGCCGCGCAAGTAGTCGCTGTTTTGCTTACGAAGCGGAGCCATTTAGCGACAAGAGGACTCAACAGAGCCAGCCTAATCACACGTATTACAGGATCCATTTAAGATATCGAAAAATCCGTCCGCGCGAAATTGGCCGTAATGGAAGTACTCGGTGTTAGCCGCTGTTACGTCACGTCCTATTGACGTACCGCGATTTTATTAGCGGGCAAGCCAGCGAATTCACCCAGTTTCGGGTCAGCGCTGGTTTATGCAACGATCCGCATAAACGGCCACAGCTTTTCCCCACCGAATAACGATAACATGCTCTCCTTTTATCACCGGGCGAGCATAAATGTTTTACTTGCGTTCACGCGAACGCGCCACAACATATGAGAGAAGTAGTTGCATAAATGAGAAATGAAAGGAGCGATCAGAGTTCGAGGCACATGTGATCTATTGCAAAAAGTGGAGCTATCAGATACGCCGATTATCGCCGGCTGCCCCAGCCGTTAGATCCGCGGAGTGAAAATTAGAGGTTTAATAAAATAAAGCTATGGAACCGTTTAGTAGCGACGAAAGTGCAAAGTCTTGCGAGCGAGCGATATCACGAACATTGATTGCTCCGATAAATTATAAACAGTCTCGGAGTGAGACACTGTAACTGATTAAACGTCCGCTCTTTACCACCCGGTAAATTATAATTATGTACCGTCGGCGAGTTTTCAATAAAATCCAGGTGAATACCAGTCGCGAGATCCATTAAACGTCCGTGCATCAAGTATTCATGATCTTTTTCTCTGTCGCTTGATTAGGTAATGTTACTCCATTCCTATCAGCAACTGAGATACCTATGGATTTCAAAGGAGCATTTGCATGGCGCATCTTTGAATCTACGCGCTACCGATCTTGAAGATTTGCAGGAATTATCAGGACACATTGAAGAATGGAATTTTATCAACTCCACCCGCCCCGATTCCAATTATAGCGACGATCAAGTTTAAACAGTTTGTTTTTTCGCAGAAGCGTTTATACTTTGATTAAGTTGTTCGCTTTATACCATGAGAAGATGTGACGCAGGTAATTGTAAAAACCAGTGCAGCCACGTAGAGCCGATAAACGTCGAACTATTAGAGAGGATATCAAAAGCGTTTATGCGCAACTTCGTTAATCCGTATCGATCGCTATTTAATTTAAATCGCCGTCAGGTATTATTCTCTGAAATTCCTGAAACACGACTCCAACGACGTGAACGATTTATTCCCTCTGAAGTTACAGCAGCAGCCATTTATAGGAATGGATTAATTCGCTCGGCAGGGTGTCGCGAATAATTTTAGCTTCCCTGTACCGTCATATCGGTCGTGAATTGCTAATAAAGTATTTTTCATCGATTTTCGATGGACCTTGACGCGACGGACGGGCGGGCGGGCACTCTTAACGAGCACGCAGCCCGAGCTGCACGCCCAGCAAGATAAAAAAGCTCCGTCCTTGCGTTATTACTCTTGGGCATGTTTGGACACACTCATTCCGAAGTAATTAACTATCTGGCCAGAGTACTAAAGTGGCGTTGAAGGTGCAACGCCAGGCGATACCAATTTCTTCGGTCGCTGAACGAAAGCAAGAACTCGCCGGGGCTACAGGGTGTACCGCTCGCTACGCGATTTTCTGTTCAAAATTCATCCGGCGGTAGGATTTGCCCGCTCTAACGCGAAGGGAAAGAAAGTTATTTTCAGTCTCGAATCGAGGTGAATCAAGGTATATTTCCAGGAGGAACGAGGGACAGAAAATAGAGGAGAAAGAGATTGAACTGGAGGAAAAGGAAGAGGATAATAAATAGCCGTTTCATCCAACGTTCTTTCCAACGTATTTACCGTGGAAGACGTAAGGGGACGCGTGTCGTTTGTCACGTCTCATGCGTTCATCGTCCCGAAAGAGGTTTCCACAAAAGATCACCTCATTCATATTTGCCAGCAATTCCGGCTGGGGCTCCATAAAGTCAGGATTTATAATAGAACGGTGTATCAGATGAAAGAAGTAAAAGGTTGCAAATTCTCAATACTTTCCCCGCAGGGTAGACGTGCGCGTGTAAATTATGAAAAGAAAAAGCGAGTGCTGTTGAAATTGTTGATGAAAAACTTGTCATCCAGTGGAACACCCTGTATTCTATAATAAATAACGATAAAATAAAAGGATTAAAAGAAACTTAACGGATTAAAAGGTTAAAAGATTACAACATGCGCGGCGCCGGTGACCGAGCCGCGCATGTTGTAATCTTTCCTGCAGTAACCAGAAGTTGAGAAAATTTTCTTAAAACGCATCTCGCCCGTGTTCAAAATCTACCGCGGCTAGTATATCAACGACGATCACGGGATGCGCGTCGAAATACGAATTTTCGTGGCGTTGTAACGCTGTGCAGTTTTCGCGAACGTTCGGCAGAGTTTCATCGTAATTTTCAACTTATGCGCCCGACAACTTCGAGCCCAACTAAAGTTGGCACCGAAGAACCTGCTTTTGGCGTGGGAATGCCATCCAGTTTCTACGCTGAACCCCAAGTGGAGTCGTTTTTGCAATAAAATGCGATGTGTGCGCTGAAAACTATAGGCACCTGCATCATAGTTCGTCGACAGTTAACGCGTTAAACATCTTTGGCTTTCAAATTCGAGATGACTTAAGGAAATTAAATTCCTTGTGATTCGAAAGCTGATCGATTCATTCGGAAATCGAAAGAACGATTGGAAAGGATTATTTAAAAACGATTGGAAAGGATTATTTCGGATTCCCAGAGGTATCGTTCTGAGAAATGTAGAAAGATAATTTAATTCAATATTTGAAGAACATAAAAATTCGTATTTCAGTCTCGAAATACATTTTCCCAGAAGATTTGTAATCTTTTCATTAAAAACTGCAATACAGTTGAACAAATTACAGTGGGTGGCCAAATTATTATACTCATGGAATAAAATAGATGTCTCGTTTTTAATGTTGTAATATTCTTTTTTAATACTAGTATATGTATTTAAGAATACAAATTAAATACATTTACATTGTACGAGAAATACAATTAATTTAGCGTTTATGACGGCTTTTGGATTCGGCATGGCATGTTTCCAATCAGAGTTGGCCAAATTGTAATCTAATTGCAACTTGCAAATTACGATTAAAACATAATTATGTAGATGATTATACATTATTTTCTGTGATCGTTAATTTAGGTAGTTAACGAAACCAAATGGTTAACTACCAAAATGAACGATTACAGAAACTAATCAACTACACAATTACATTTTAATCGTAATTTCAGTGTTGTAATTAGATTACATTTTGCCCAACTCTGTTTCCAATGCATGCTGTGGCTACTTCCCGCAGTTTTCGAGTGTTGTGCCACACTCTGATGATATTCTCTATAAGTTCTGTCTTATTTGTAATAATTGTATCCCGGCCCTTTTAAAAGTAAATCAGATTTACATGTTGAAAAATGACTCGTAATGTTGCCAGGTGTCGTAGCTAATCAATAAATGAAGAAACAATAACGTTCATACATTGTTACTTTAATTACAGCCACAACTTTCACAGATTTGGACGAGAATTTTTTTAGTATAATAATTTGGCCACCCTCTGTATACACAAAGTAGAATGCAAAAGATCGAGAGCGCACCGTCGGATTACAATAGATTTAAAAAAAAGAAAAGACGGAGACAAAATCGTGTTTTCTTTTAACGGTGGAGAATTCCTTTTAAATGGAAACGTGGAATCTCGGAGAAGCAAAACATTTCGATGCGCGTGCTTATCTCGCCAGTGTTTTCTTATTTAAATAACGATTTTGGTTCATTGCGCTCAGATCCGCAATCGCGTCTTTCGTTATTAGCACTATCGGTGGCGAGGAAAAAAGAAAAGTCTCGGACGTTGCTGTCCACCGACGTCGTATGGGGGTTAGTGATCAGGAGACGGTATAAAGCAGAGTGAACACAAGACTCGTGCTCACTAATAACAAGATAGAGAGGGAGAGTGTAACTGCAAACGATATAAAGTGTGTGTTACTAACAAGAGGCGGACAGGATTTTGCGGATCCCGCATTCGGTATGACACCACTGTTACGTTTCATCCTTCGTTAAGGTTAAACAATTCGTCGGAGCCGGCTCTTCCAACTTGTTTCCCGAGGCTGCTACTAAAATTCAATCGCGGAAAAGTTACGGAAGTGTGAACAGTGCTGTTTGGTTGTTTCCCCGGCCAGTGTCATCGAGACGGACCCGAACAATCGGCAGGAATTTTATTATTTAGTGCCCGTACCCCTCCCCCTTCAACCCCTCCCCCGACGATTCAAACTTTCGGTAAGTGAATTTTCTCCAGCAAGATCTTTCGCCTCCTTCTGGGAATCGTTGCTAGAAACTTCCTCGAGCGTTCATTCACGTGCCTCGCAGTAATATTGCAGGAAACCAGAGCCCGATAACTGTGCCACTTGTGCATTTACAAGAATATCACGATAGACTCGAAAGACGATTAATAAACACTTGCGTAAGCTGTTTTCTGTATGCACTTGGCATTGCGCTGGAAAACCCTCGGCGCTTCAATCTCCTGTCAGTTCTCTAACATTTCGCGGAGCATTACGATCGATGGAATTTTATAAAATAACTTGGTAAAAGTGCGAAGTGAAATCGCTCGGGTGGAGATGTAGCATCGCCGAGAATAAGGATCGTTTCCGTGGGAATGGTTTAGCTGGACCGGGAGAATATCGGAATTCTACGGAACAAGAGGCAAGAGTAAAGAGCCGCGAGGAATTTTGTCAACTTTATTGCGACACGCGTTACGAAAAGCAGCACGTTTCATATTATTTTCTCACGAGAAACAGCACGTAAAGAAGCAAACGTAAAGAGGCACATTCCATCGTATCTGACGAATATTAGCACGTTTGGTCTCCCGTCGCGATATCTAGCTAGGTACATGGGATAAAGTCTCCTTGACCGTCTCTGGTTCCACCGACAGACGTCGATAGATACCTACGCATGTCACGCCCCGCTCTGCATATGCACTCTCTTTCCCATTATGCTGCCGATATCAATGCAAGGCGCGTAATAAGAGATGACAAGATAGTTCGTTCTAGACAGGCCACTTAGTTTATTGTGTCCGGATGACGAGTCGCGTCGCGTCGCCCGCAAGTCCAGTGAATTCGATTCGTTATAATTTTGTGAGACAACCGTGGACAGTGCTTGCCGGTCGCGTAGATTATAAATAGGGTAATTGCAAATTTGCGGCACTTCTCGTGCGTTTAAAATGGAATGTTTGAGATCGAGTTATGCAGCTCGTTTTCAGACAGAGGTGGTTTCAGTCAGTTGGATGAATAATGTGGTAGCTGTCGTGTTTGTGAGCAAGCATATCATCGAGGTCTTGAGAGGCACGCTTCGTAGTAAAACCTAAAGGTGATCCGCAGTGGCGGATTTAAGGAAAATGGCCCAGGTGGCAAACGTTCTGAGGGGTCCATTTTTTTCGGGAAAATAAAGAGGCGGTTTACTAAAAACGGGCCAAGTGTAGTAGTACGAAAAAAACATGCAGTGTTTGGATAAAATCATAATTCTTTCTGAAGCATAGGGCTCTAGGGGGTCTTCTGGGCAGGAGACCATTTTTTTCGGGAAAATAAAGAGGTAGTTAACTAAAACCGGGCAAGTATAGTAGTACGAAAAAAAAATGTAGTGTTTGGATAGCTGTACCTAATCATAATTTTTATTTGGGAGATGGGGCCCTGAAGGGCCTTCTGGGCAGGGGCCCAGGCGGCAACTGCTCATCAGCCGCCCTGTTAAATCCGCCACTGGTGATCCGCGAGAGAAATGTAATTGCAAATACCGCGTTGCGTAATTGAGACGAAGGCAAGTTGGATCTTGTTGAGACGTGTATTTCCATGGAAATGAATCTGATTGGAAATATTTTACAAACAGATAACCTTCCACCATCATTTTTCTCTGTCGTGTTCTTCCACGTGCACGTTTCAAGGCACGAAGTTCGCTCGACCAAGCGTTAAAGTCACCAGACGAATTTGATCGCGGAGCTTCGCACCGAAACGTACGTACCTAACAGTTCGCAGTACTTTGCCTGATATTCAATTCAACGTAGGGTAACTGTACTCGTAGTTGACAGTGTACCAATAGTTGACACTTTTATTTTCAGTCACGAATAATTAGCTTTCTATTAAAAAAATATTTTTGACTAATACGCTGTTTGAACAAGTATTAGTCAAAAATATTTTTTTAATAGCAAGCTAATTATTCGTGGCTGTAAATAAAAGTGTCAACTATTGGTACACTGTCAACTTCGAGTTTTGTCAAAAAATGTTTTTGACTAATACTTTTTCAAACAGCGTATTAGTCAAAAACATTTTTTTAATAGAAAGCTTATTATTCGTGACTGAAAATAAAAGTGTCAACTATTGGTACCCTGTCAACTACGAGTACAGTTACCCTAGTATATTCTCGTGCTTAAAAAAATGATGAATTAAATGGCGAATATTTGTACATTAACAAATATAATTTTCTACCGTGTTCACGAGCATTGTGGCTTTAACAATCATTCTGTAACGCGAAATTGGAGGAAACCCTGAATTTTTCATTCTGTCACTTAATTGCCAGTGAAATGGCACCATAAACTCCACGAAATACGCATTCGAATGAAACAAGGAGAAAATGAATGAAATGCAAACAGACTCAACGACCTTCTGAACGATTTATGCTATATGTTAATTACAAGCGTACCAATTCTGCTCAATGACATTTTTCCTTCGATACACTCACCGCACGTAGGTATTTTACGAAACTATACACCCAAATATTTCACATAAATACCGAGAAGCAGACGATGCTGGAATAAAAGGTACACGAGACTTTCGAAGAGACATGAAATTTTTCTTCAGCAATGAGTCATAAAAAAATGATTAAATAATGGCATAAAGTCCCGGAACGTCCTTTCCGTCCTTTATGAACATAATGTCCTTTCACGAGATATTTTACTTCTCCCAAATGAAATAGTATTTTCCTCCGTAAAGTATAAAAGAATACTTGGGCCGAAAATGATTTGTGTGAAACCTTTAATCAGATGAAAACGTCCCATCTAAATTCCTCCGCCGACATGCAGTGGCGGACGAAAGAAAGTTTACAACTTTTAAAATCGCATAACTTTTTTAGGGTTGGTCCAAACAACATGAGTTTTTTTTGAGAAGCTAGAAGGATTAGTTTGCTAAGTGACGTCTTTCGTCGTTTTGCAAAAAAAAAAGTGCGATTGGTCGGAATAGCAACAAAAATAGTAAAAGTTGTTTTTTAAACTTTTTTTTGAGCCTGTAATGAAAATTCAAAAAACCCGTTTGTAGATTGAAATAAGTTGTATACATGCCTAAAATTTCATTAAAATCGGTTAACGTTGCTCTGAGCTGAAAACCTTTAAAGATCACAGAATAAGGTCGAGAATCGCGGAAATTCCCGAAATCAGCGATTTTCGACCTTATTCTGCGATCTTTAAGCGTTTATAGCTCAGAGCAACGTTAACCGATTTTGATGAAATTTTAGGCACGTATACAACTTACTTCAATCTACAAACGGGTTTTTTGAATTTTCATTAAGGGCTCACAAAAAAAAGTTGAAAAAACGACCTTTACTATTTTTTTTTTTGCTATTCCGACCAAGTGAATTTTTTTCAAAACGACGAATCACATCATTTAGCAAACTAATCCCTCTAGCTGCTCAAAAAAACTCAAGTCGTTTGGATTAATTTTAAAAAAGTTATGCGATTTTAAAAGTTGTAAACTTTCTTTCGTCCGCCACTGTACCTATTTCACGCAGCCCGGCGGTTCTCCATCATCCGCGTAGACGGTTTTCGTTTTACATTCTAAAATTGCAACCGCGATAAGAATCAATATCACCCATGCATATGCACGGATTAAGTGGTTTATCATTCAGGTTGACCGTGTGTACCTTTAGTACGAAACGTTGCATTATTCATCCGCAGAATAAAAGTTCCGAAGCCGCTCTTCAAGTACTTTTTCGTTACGACGTTGCGGCAATACCAGCTCGTCGATTAACATTGCAAATCCCTCCCGATACACATCGGCGGCGGAAGATCTGAATTAGCGCGGCGTAAAATGCATCTCCTTGGTGTCAAGTCGTGTGAACCGCAGAGAGGAAAACACCGGGAAGGGACGAACGTTAAGAAACAAAAACGTGTCCCTACCGAGGAAAAGAAGGAATCTCTTCGAGCTGACACGCAAACACCGGGTTAACCGCCAATTACTTCGACAAACTTTCAGCCAGAACGTTTAGAATCATTGTACCTTGCTTCACAGTTAAACAAATGATCGCGCCTTCCGAGAAGACTTTTAGCCAACCTTTGTCGAGCTGTATACACGACACGACGTGTTTGCGGTTCCACTTTTTTTTCTTTTCTCGATCCTCCTTTACTATCCGTTCGAGAAAACTAAACATGGCTCCTTTTAATAGAACGCTGGTCTCCAAACGGACACATTAGCATTCGCGGCAACTCTAACGACTTTGCAAAAGGGTTGCTTGCTTCAACGAGAATAACCGACGAAGTACTGTTTAACATTTCCAAATAAATCCTCCCCTACGGTAGAATGGATAAATAATCCCCGCAGACTTTGGCCATTAGAAATTGCGAACTTGGGAGGAGATTTAATTTGATATTGCCTCCTTTGATTAAACGGTTTGCAAGTGTGGTCTGTTTTTTTTTTTTTTTTTTTTTTTAATCGAGCCAACGCAGACAAAGCCTAGCCCGGCTAATTTCCACAGATTAACATTGAGCCTATAAATAAGCGCACTTCACGACGCGGTCGCATCTGTTTCAGGACCTTACGATCAAGGAGAGGAAAGAAGGAACGCGCTGAGGTAACTCCATCAAATCAGGTCGCAACCATGAAGTTGGCAATCCCGCTGCAGCAATTCAGAAGTGAGTAATCGCTTGTACTTACACGCGTGTACGTTATTAACGCGACTGTTCGCGAAGCAGTAAAAAACAGCACGCCGCCTTCTCGATCCTTGACAAAACCTGCCTGCGTTTAACGACAATTATATGCTTACAATAAAATCATTACCGCTGCCTGATTACTTCGCGCTGCGTATTCGACGATTTGAATTACAAAATTAGCTAGCTATGTAAATCGTGGGCTAAAAAACTCATACAGAATGCAAACGGAAAAGATAAGGAGCATCGCGTAGCCAAGGGTCATCAAATCGATGGCCGTTAAGCATCGTCGTTTCCAGGAACACCTGCCTTCCGCGTTGGAAAACAATTGCTTGAATACAAAACGGGCGTTACACCGAGCTCGTCCAATTATCGATATAGCTAATGAACGTAGGTACTTCGAAATCGTCGAAAGTATCGGTTAACCCTTAGTACCACAGTGTAACACCCGTGTTACACGAATTGAAAAAATTATGCACGCCATTTAGGGTCTTTCTCATGAACTTTAAAGCGTTGCTTTACTATTACCATATGTAACAAGTGTCCTTAGGGCAGAAATACATCCGTAGAAATTCTACTGTGATACACTGTCTCGTATTATTGATTACAACTCTTCATTTCGCCAGGACCACTGAAAACACCATGTGAATGCTAATTTGTCTCTCAATTATTTCGGATTTCCTTTGTGAATAAATTTTGATGTCGAACATAATAGTGTATGTAACGCTGGTGTAACATTCTGAAAAGCCGAGTATTGGCTTAACATTATAATGCACAGGTATCTTTATGCATGATTTAACACTGGTGTTATATCCATATATTTTCATTTATACAAAAAAATTGTTACACTAGGGATTTTTTGCTTATTTTCACGATGAAGCGTGGACAAAAATGGACCGATAAGAATTTTTCTGGGTAAAATAAAAAAATCATGATACTAAAGGTTAAAAGCCCACCAATCTTTACTTCGAGCACACGCGAAGATCGGAGTTCGCTTTGTAAAAATCTTGAAACTCAAAGCGCGAACACTGTCATCGCCTCTGCCACGTAAACTTCGTACAAAGCGACCCTCGAGCTTATTTTATTCTCAGAGTAAACGGGCAGGCACTCTGCAGCAATACTTTAGATGCATTTAAAAAAAAAAAAAAAAAAAAAAAAAAAAACACCTTGGCGGAAACACGCCGACGCCACAGAATCGTAAGCACCGACCTTCAATCTTACGTCATCCGAGGACGCTACATTTTACCAATGCCACTGCGAGGAAGCCGGGCGAATCGGAAGCGCATGGACGTATTTTGACATTCGTCGATCAACGATATCGCCCATCGGAATCGCCGGGCCAGTGGCGTTGCGCGCGTGCACAGTGTCAGAGTTCAAGAAGCAGTTGCACGCTTCGAAAAAAACTGCTACAGTATCCAGATAAGACCAGGCGGCGAAGGGAGATCGTTTTTCACTTTGTACGGTTGCCGCGACCATGGGTCATATTTAATGACCCCCGCGTTATGCGGCTGATCGTCAGCGCGCCCGAGACATGGGTGCCTTTTTGTCGCGCGTGTCTTTAAAGGCTCGAAGAAAGAAGTTACCTTTGGCGGGTGTTGAGCAATCGCGACCCTGAATCGACGATTCGACGCCGTGCACGGGTTTTTTGGCGCAGGACCTGCGCGTGTCAACCGAAATCCGACGGCCACCGAGGCGCGCCCGGGCCGCGGCTGTCGGCGTTACACATTCGGATTTACGCGGATCTCGAATCGGCCCTGATCGCTGGAGGAATATCCCGGTGGACGCGGCTAGACGCGGGGCTGCCCGATGACTCGGAGGAATTAGCATTATTTCGGAATAAACGAGTCGGTGAACGATGTTGCCATAATCCGTTTAAAGGTCTCGGCCAGCGAGCAGCTGGCGTTATGTAAAAGCTTTCGAAAATTGATCCGTATAGGCGGAGGAAGTGGCTGCGGGTGTAAGCAGCCTGATCTTGACCCGAAGGAGTCTCCGTCGTAACTGTGGCCGCTTGTATATTGGAAATCCTGTTTTATCGCTTCGCGGCTACCGTACGATAAACGCCATGCATTTCCGCATACATATCGCGGGATAATTTCACGCTCGAGATGTGTAAAAGGGACATCTCAAGGCTCCCTTATCGCGAGCGCACGTCCTGCCACTTGCCACTGGTGGTGTTTCAATGTCGATCACCGACGACGATCCACAGCCGACCCACGGTGGTTTAAAATGCTATTCTAGCTGAGGAAAATTGTTTTTGTCGATATTTCATTCAATTCAAAAAATTCTGAAACTTTGTGAATATGTAGGGGATTTCCTCCCGATTACAACGCAATTTTTGGTTGCTGCCCAAATTCACTCTAGAGGGGTGTAATTGACCCCCTGAAAATCCGGTTATTTTCCGATTTTGTGTTATAACTCGTGAACTGTAAAATAATTTTTTCACCAAATGATAGATCTAATTAAAAGAAGTAATTTCTGGCTTGAAACTTTTTTCTATCTCTTACAGTTCGGAAAATAGCCGAATTTTCAGGGGTTAATTTCACCCCCTTCGAGTGAATTTGGGCAGCAAACAAAAATTGCGTTGTAATCAGGAGGAAATCCCCTACATATTCACACAGTTTCAGAATTTTTGAATTTCCAGGTTTGGGATGTTTCCTTGTAAGTAGCTGGCCCGTTACCCGGTTTCACCCGGGAATTATTTATGACGTTTCCAAAATAGAAAAGCGAAAAAAAATAAAATGAAGAGCCTATAATGTAATCTAGGGTGTATGTAATGTATATTCCAAATTTCATTGAAATCCGCTCAGCCGTTAAGGCGTGAAAGAAGGACAAACAAACAGGACAACGATAGTATTTACTCATTTATTATTTTTTATCTTAATATATAAAGCAGAAAGTGTTTGTGTGTTTGTCTGTCGCCAAAAAACTTTCGAACGGTAAACTCTGGGGTAATCACGAAATGTGTGCCGGCTTATTATGCCTATTATGAATGTTACTATTTTCACAATAAAAAAAAGAATTTTTTTATAAAATCGAAATTTAAATTCGGGGCGAAGCCGGCTAGTAAAGCAAAGTAGTTCTATATAGGTACATTATATGTATGCATTTTTTATTTTTGCCGAAATACTTATCTGTTTATTTGTAAATTTTCCATTAAACTAATTGATTATAATCTGGAAATATTAACTTTTATCGAGAACGCCTGTATTTTTACTTATACACAAAAGCAAACAAAAAATAATCATAAGTAGAAAAAAAATTAAAAATAATAAATGAGTAAATACTATTGAAGTATATACACAGGGAAAAATAACTGTGCGACGGGGAGGACCCTAGTAGCATTTATTTGCTGGGAATTTGTTGGGCCAATGACGTGTTATCCGTTGGCCAACTGTTGAAGTGTCGCGCTATTTTTAAATGGGCCAGCGATTGTAACCAACGCAGGCCCAACTGAAGGTTTCTTTCCATAGGCCCAACTGAAGGTTTTTTTTCTATAAGCCCAACAGTTTCTTTCCAAGAGACGTCTTACAGACGTCCAGAAGGCGTCTTGAAGAACTTCAAAAGACGTCTTAAACACGTCTTTTTCAGGCCTGGTTTAGGAAAAAAAAATTCCCGGTGAGGAGAATCCGACCCCAAACTTTCCGCTTACGAAGCAACCGCTGTTCGCACTTACCCAACACATTTCTTTGTAAACACTTCTGATTTCTAGGTACATACCTAGTATTAAGTGTTCATAAAAACTGCGCAGTGACGCGAAATATTCTACAAAATATCATCATTCGACTTTTAGACTCATTCCTTAAAATTTTACATTCGTCTCAAGACAGACGTCCTCATTACGTATTTATAAATAAGAAACGAAAAATCACAACTTGGAATATAATAACAGGTTTTTGGATGTAGCAAATTTTCTGACGTTTGTAAGACGACATTTAATCATCGTTGTAAATTTTTTGTTCATTAACCAACCATAGTAATTGTAGGCCCAACATTGAATATTCGTTGGCAAACTGTCGTAATTTTTTGTTATATAACCAACCAAAATAATTGTAGGCCCAACATTGAATATTCGTTGGCAAATTGTCGTAAGTTTTTTGCCGTAGGCCCTATATTGGGAATTTGTAGGCAAAACGCTAACTATATCCCAACTAATTCCCAACTGTTGGCTACCGTTGGCCAACCAAAAATGCTACTAGGGGAGGCTCGATTCGAATGAACAACATTTGTGGTTATATTTGCGTGTCGCTTAAAAAATATATGAATCTCGTAAACGAAGGTTCAACGAACCGGACGATGTTTTGGGAACCTGTTTGCTTCGGTAATATATCCCAATCGTAATTGTCTCGCGTGGGTATTTTTATGCCTGATCGGTGCACATTCCGGAGTTTCTGCAGAAATGCTTGAAAAATAAACGTGCATCCTTGTCAATCCCCAACTCCTTCCAATGATGACACACCTCTCACTTTCTGTTCCTTGATACTATGCATGTATGTATGTAGGTTCATTATAATCTGCTTTCATGTTTCTGTTTTAATAACGCTTGTGATTTAAACCAGGCGTCGCAACCAAATACGTCGAAGGAGAGAGGTTTTATGGTGCTCTTAACGTAACGAGTGGCATTATACAATTTTTTTTTTACCGCGAGTAACCATTGAATGTTAATTTAACGGGCGTTTCTTATTCAATGAGCGTGTCCGCTCGGGGAGACGTAAACGACATCTGTCCGCGCTACCAATTATAAGTTCATGCGCGCCGATATTAGCATATCGTGCTTTCGCTGTCGCCGTGCAGATCAGTGGACACGCTGTTTCGGTACGCGCTGTAACGTACAGAGGCATCGGGGGTTACGGTTGCGTTGTGATCGAGGAGTATCATCGGCGTGTTGTAACGTCGCTGCGCGTGTAATTGCTCTCATTAGAATATCGCAGGTCTGCCTTGGCGACGAGCGAGGCGCAGGAGAGTTGAAAAAGTTACCCGAGGGACAAGGAATCAGCTTGAATCTCGCAACAAGCACTTTTGTTCCTTCCTCATATTTCATCGAAGTCGATCGGTTACGATAGCGAAACGAGCGAAAAAGTTGCACAGTTGCGGCGACTAAAAGTGCATCGATTTTCTTGAGCGAAACGATTACATGCTTCTTTATTTGAATTCACTCTCGTCATGCCCCTGCGAGATCTTGCGGTATCACGCAAATCGCTGGTCACTTAAGATCGTCAGGTATTTCCCCGTTCTCCTCGGTTTCTTTTTTCATTCGTCGATCGGCGATTAAACGAGCGGAGGCTCCCGAAAATACGCTGCCAACGGAGCGCGGGAATTAAAAGCTATGTCAAAGTGACGATGGACGAAATTAGTGGGGCACCCGGATGCGCTGGAGGGGGCAGGGGGCCCTGGAATCCCCCAAAGAAACGGGAAAAAAGATTGGGGTGGAGGGGGAAAGGGGCCCTGGAATCCCCCAAAGAAACGGGAAAAAAGATTGGGGTGGAGGGGGCAAGGGGCCCTGGAATCCCCCAAAGAAAAGGGGAAAAAGAGATTAATGTAACCACAACTGAAGTGGCTCAGGAGCTTTGTAAAATGAAAACTGGATTTTATTCTTTGAAGAAATTTTTATAATCACCTAATGAATTTTATAGAATTTGTATTAAAAATATTTTTCTTTGCTCAAGTTAGCTCCCCCCAAGATTAAATCCTGAGTGTGCCACTGGAAGAAATTATACTTTCTTCAATGTGACGATTAAATCGAATCGAATTTCACGAATTCGAGAACGAATCAATCCGGTATCGAATTTAGAGGTTTCATAACTCCAACTGTATCCCAATGTCTCGTGTCGTAAAAATCGTAATAAACAAGGTATTTTGGAGGAAATTTTCTGCTCTTAAATATTCAGTTTCTTTTTAACGATATTTCACTTCCAGTTTCAAGTTACATATGCTTGATGACCTATGATAAAAATGACGTATTGCCTTGGAATATTAATTGCAATACATAGTAATTTTCTAGGATGTAACATTGTACGTTTCTTGCGCTTAACCGACGTCTCCTGTCTAGAAAAGCGAATAAATATGCGTTCGAAGAAATGTGGACGATTGAAAAAAAATTCTTCCTGAAACGATCGATCAGTAGTAAAGGTATATTTTCTTAATCGCGCCTGGACGCAGCGTCGAGAAATTCAAAGCCGATTTTCTCGAAAATGAAACGCGATATCAAAAAAAGTTACTGTTTCTTTTCGACGTATAACAAGTAAATAAGTCGAGAAAAAACAATAAAAGTTTTTGATATTGCGCTTCGTTTTCGAGAAAATCGGTTTTGAAATTTTTGACGTTGCGTCCAGTCGCGTAGAGGAAAATCTACCTTAACAAATGTATATCCTGTAGTATTCTTGATTCCAGATTATAAACACATTAAAGGTCGTTACAAGGGGAATTAAAAATTGGTCGATAGAGTGGTGACGTAGTTGTGAAACCAAAGGAGAAATAAATGTAGGGAAGAGAACCGGTTCGATGGAAATTGAAACAAGGCTGACATTATCAAATTAATTGAAACGCTGCCATGTTACAGAGCAATAACGAGGATCGTAAGTCGCGGCAGATAGATATTTCAATGAAATACAAATTCGACGGTTGGAAACACGATATTCTACGGTATCTACTGAATGGCACGCGTCGTTCATTAATCCTCACTAAACAGTGCCATTCAAGTCAGGTTTCAATTAATTATGTGTAACTTTATTAACGATATAAGTTATCACGTGATTCTGACATAAAAGGCACTTTGATAACACTCCTTTTCATCGCTGCAATATGGCATATTTGCTTGAGAACACAGTAATGCATTTCAATAACTACAGATTCTCTGTTCCATTCATTCATAAATGAATTTATCACCAATTCCTTATGTGCCACCCAACCTACACAATTTTTTTCAACGCAGTTAATCTCACACAAATAAATACCGACAATTCCACCTGCTTTATCGCCAGATTTGATTTTCTAAAACATGCTCCATAGCTCCACAGTTTGCTAGCAGAGGTAATATAACATTCCTTGAGTGTTTTAAGGGGTTATACCTAGTCAGGAGGGCGAAAAGAGGCGAATGTTTGTGAATTTTTTTTGAAAAAGCGGAAGCATATATTTTTACAGAACTTCCTGCACTTAAAAGAGCAACATTTAAAGAACATTTGGTAATTTTTTTGTAGAAAAATATATACGTTTATAATAAAAATACAACGACATCCAAGAAGCCTGTTTAAAAACGGTGAGCATGATATCTAAAAAAACTAATGCACCAATCATTCTGAAATTTTGTGGACTTATTTTTTACATAAAAATTTACTGAATGACGGAAGGATTTTTTTCAATGTACAGTTTCGATTATATCCACGAAAAATGGCTTCATGGTTACACTAATGGCCGTTTTTCGTTGATAAAATCGAAACTATACAATGAAAAAAAAAATCCCTCCGTCATACAGTAGACGTTTGGTCATTACCTTTGTTGCCAAATATTTTTCTTAACAAAGGCTTTGATTTTCTTATAGTCCAAGGTCCACTTAAGACTCCTGTTGAAGGCCCCCTGTCTTTTTTTCCTTCCGATTTCATGTTATCACCCTCCAAAGTTAAGCGTTCCATTTTACCCCACTCTCCCCTAATTTAAAATACAGCGTCAACTCTGTCTAATGAAATGTCAGGGAGATGGATAAAGCAGATAATTGTGGGAGAGAAGAATAGAGGAAGAGACGAGTCGATCTGCCGAAGGTTATCTTTGCATAGTCCGTCCGCGTAGCCGCTAATTCGCCATAAAGTAACTGAAAGTAAAAGTCAATACCGAGCAGCCAGTGAACCGGCGCCCCGCGATAACAAGCGACAGTTTTTCACCGTTAGGTATGAAATCGACGATTTCGATGGTAAACAGGTCTTCCGTAATTAGTGCTTTTTCGTACGTGCCGTGGAATTCGAGTCAAGGCGAGCGAGTAAATGTGAATCACGTAGCGTATCGTAGGGCATGATTGACGCCTATTAAATCGCGTTTGCGTGCCAAATTGATTTCCATGAAAAGTTCAAAAAAGAAAAAACCCGTCCCGGAACCTTGCCCCTAAATTCGGCACGGGCATCTGTATTCTCCGAAGTACCGCGCGGAACAAATGTGAAGGGAAATTTAAAATTCAAATCGGGACATTGACGAGACGATGACCAACGTATCCAACGTTCGTCCATCAATCCGAGATATGTATGTGTCAGGCGTTTAATTGATCGAATAGCCATAAATCTTGCGAATTTGTCATTTAATTCACCGAAAAATCGTAAATCTGTTTGGGGGCATAGAACGAAACGATTGCTCGCTCACTCCGACAGTTATTCTAGAACGCAAATGTTTTCCTAACGGATAACCACCGGCGGAAAAATGCCTGGCGGGGTTAAAAGCGTCGCTGGGATTTGACACTTGTTTGTCGCAACAAAGGCGTGAAAAATATTCGCGACGCGTGGTTACTCGTAAATAATTATCTAATCGGTGTGTATAGAGCTGGGCAAGTGTAACGTGAAATTGCAAAACGCTGGGATGATGAGTCAAGTTCGTCTGAATGACGGCCTACTTAGATTATTCCACTGTAACTCATTTTTCACCGGGCACGGCAGAAAAACTGAATAATCATAGCGGAAGTGTCACCGTCAATGCAAATCGCAGGCTTACGTGCGCTAACTTGTGTAATAATGCAGGGGATTAAATTAGTATGTATAAGTGGCCTTGATTCATCCGGCAGATTGACAAAAAATTAACAAAAACTATCGAAACTGAGAGACTTAACGTGGGTTACTTTAAACGCATCTATCACCGATTTCGTTCGTGACGTCTGTCTCGTTACAGTTCCAACGCGCGATGAATCCCCGTCGAAACTTGATATCACGTCGCACAGTGGGGTATTTGGCCTCGAAAGCTGGCCAAAATTCTAGATGTTTTAGAATTTGTTCAAACTTTGTATATAAGGGTTTTCAGGGTTGCTGATTTAGAATCTGATGTAAAAACTTCAAAATTCAAAATGACAGATCCAATATGGCGTCAATAATTGCAGAAAATTGGCCAAAATTTTTTTTTGTTGTTTAATGAAAAACAAACATATTTTATTGATCTTAAAAAATATATTTATGTCAGAATAAAATAAATCGATGAACAATCAGATGATGATGTCCACGGTTCCTTCTCGCGTCGGAAGACACTTCAGCTACGTCCTCTTCATCATGGGAACATGAAATCTTGTGTGTCCAAGGACCTGTCCTAGTCACCAGGAAGAATCATTTCTATGGGTTCTTTGAGGAAGGGATTGCGACCTTACAGGCGTATGCGAAACGCTGCAACTCTCAATTGTCATTTTTAGCTAAATTACAGGGGCGTGCAAACCCGGCCACCCTTTAAAATCGCATAACTTTTTTAAAATTAATCCAAACGACTTGAGTTTTTTTGAGAAGCTAGAGGGATTAGTTTGCTAAATGATGTGATTCGTCGTTTTGAAAAAAATGCACTTGGTCGGAATAGCAAAAAAAAAAATAGTAAAGGTCGTTTTTTAAACTTTTTTTTGTGAGCCCTTAATGAAAATTCAAAAAACCCGTTTGTAGATTGAAGTAAGTTATATACATGCCTAAAATTTCATCAAAATCGGTTAACGTTGCTCTGAGCTACACACGTTTAAAGATCGCAGAATAAGGTCGCGGAAATTCCCGAAATCAGCGATTTTCGCCCGTATTCTACGATCTTTAAACGTGTGTAGCTCAGAGCAACGTTAACCGATTTTGATGAAATTTTAGGCACGTATACAACTTACTTCAATCTACAAATGGGTTTTTGGAATTTTCATTACAGGCTCACAAATAAAGTTTACAAAAACGACCTTTACTATTTTTTTTTGCTATTCCGAACAAGTGCATTTTTTTTCAAAACGACGGATCACATCATTTAGCAAACTAATCCCTCTAGCTTCTCAAAAAAACTCAAGTGGTTTGGATTAATTTTAAAAAAGTTATGCGATTTTAAAGGGTGGCCGAATACTTTTGCACGCCACTGTAGCTATAAAACTTCCATCCGGACGAATCCGGAACCAATTTTTTTGCATTGTGATCACAAATCTTTATCAAATGTAATGACACCAGAAAAAGCATCCGGACTCACCTGGAAATATGACAAAATCGTTAATGAAATCTTATAATCGTAAGGAAAATTTACTGAATTCTTGATTATCTTCAAACGTTAATAACTATACAAATATATATGATGAAAAACTAAAACCTGTTCGAAATTGCAGTATATACTTAGCTGAAAAGCTTCCATAATGGAAGAATACACACAATTTCGTTACAACATGTAAAAATCACTACTACATCGCCAACGATGTTTCAGAGGATGGTTAAAAAAGAAATGCGTGCTCTAAAATCTCCTAACTTTCGACGAAGCCCGTTGCTTCATGAGAAAACTACAGTATTGCTACATTGTTCCTCACACATTCAACTGCCACGAGCAGCAAAAATTTTACGACTTACGCGAAATTTTTGGAATCGTCTTTTGACCAGCTTTTGAGGCCAAATACCCCAAGGTTTAGACAAATGGGACAGAAACGTTCGGTTAGTGGCAGCGTGAAGCGATGACTTGTCTCGAATGCGAGAAGATTAACCGCTTCGCCGAGGTGTCTCCATTCAATCGGCAATAAATCGCCCAGGCTTTGCCTCGCAGACGAAAACGCATGCCGAAGCGTTCCGTGCTGTTTTCCCCCGTTTTCGCGCGCAAACGGAGCAATGATTGAATCGTCAGCCTTCGTACCCCTAGTACACTTTGGATGCGCATGAGCAACACCGACGTAATTTTTTAACGACCTGTTCGGAATAACGAATTTACCTGCTGGGCCTCGGGTGTAAAATGTCGTTTTAACGAATAGAAAGGATTGTTTAATAAATTACTACACGAAGAATTTAACGCCCCATCCAGAGTTGGGCAAAATGTAATCTAATTACAACTTACAAATTACGATTAAAACGTAATCGTGTAGTTGATTACACATTATTCTCTGTAATCGTTCATTTTGGTAGTTGACGAAACCAAATGGTCAACTACCTAAATTAACGATTACAGAAAATACTGTGTAATCAACTACACGATTACATTTTAATCGTAATTTGTAAGTTGTAATTAGATTACATTTTACCCAACTCTGGCCCCATCCCCCGGTGCTTGGCGTTTGATCTTTATTACTTATCTAGTTCTTTTCAACGAGGATTAAGCAATGCCTTATTCGCTGCCTTATAACTGAATAAATCCATAAGAAATTTTTAATAATCATCGGATACCAGAAAGATACGAACGACCTTACGCGCTCAACATGGGAATGATGCGAGAACGTGTCGGGAGTAATTTCTGAGGTCAGCATTTTTGTTGCAAACGAATGGGAAGCCTTCTGAACATCACTATAAATAAGCAGATTATTCCTTCGTAAATAGAAAGGGAGATTGAATGGAAGGTAGTGGAATCTACTGAGAATTATGTATTATTGTCTTCTGTTGCAGAATGCATGATATTGCTCTTCCTGGGGATCACCTGCAGCGTGACAACCTATGTCCTGTATGTAATCAATCCCACGAAGATAATATTAGAATATGTAAGTGATCAGAATTTTATATATGTAAATAAAATATTTTTAGTCAGTCGCTTTTTTACAATTTTGTTACGTTGGCTCCCAGAAGCACGGGGATAATTATAATGGTGTGTTTTTCAGAAGCTGCAAATGGCTCCGGGTTCCATTGTATTTGAATTATGGAAGAAGCCTCCTATCAATATTTATCTCAAACTGTACATATTCAATATTACCAACAAAGACGAATTTCTTAACGGTGAAGAGAAGTTGAAGGTTCAGGAAATCGGCCCCTACGTATATCAGTAAGTAATGTGGAGGTTACTTGTAGTATTTGAATATTTAACTGTCCAGGTTCTTAACTACTTTTGTACCTAAGTGCCTGAATATGTAAGTCCCCTAGGGTTCGAATACCTAGATCTCAGAGCGTTCGAGTTTTTGAGTACCTAGGTCTCAGGGCGTTTGTGTTCCAGAATACCTAGGTCTCAAAGCTTTCAAGTTACGAATACCTTGGTCTCAGAGCTTTCAAGCTCCCGAGTTCCTAGGTCTTAAAGCTTTTAAGTTACGAATACTTTGGTCTCAAAGCTTACAAGTTGCGAATATTTAGGTCTCAGATCTTTGAAGTTATGAATACTTAGGTCACAGAGCTTTCGAACTCCCGAGTTCCTAGGTCCTAAAGCTTTTATGTTACGAATATATAGGTTTCAAAGCTTTCGAGTTGCAAATATCCAGATGTCAGAGCTTTCGAGTTCCCGAGTATCTAAGTTTCAAAGCTTTTAAGTTATTAATACCTATCTCTCAAAGCTTTCAGGTTACGAATACCTAGATCTCAGAGCGTTCGAATTCCTGATTATCTAAAGTTTCATAGCTTTTAAGTTACGAATACCTAGGTCTCAAAGCTATCAAGTTACGAATATCTAGGTCTCAGAGCTTTCGAGTTCCCGAGTATCTAAGTTTCAAAGCTTTTAAGTTATGAATACCTATCTTTCAAAGCTTTCAAGTTCCGAATACCTAGTTCTCAGAGAGTTCGAATTCCTGATTATCTAGGTCTCAAAGCTTTTAAGTTACGAATACCTAGGTCTCAAAGCATTCAAGTTACGAATATCTAGGTCTCAGAGCTTTCGAGTTCCCGAATATCTAAGTTTCAAAGCTTTTAAGTTACGAATACCTAGGCTCAAAGCTTTCAAGTTACGAATATCTAGGTCTCAGAGCTTTCGAGTTCCCGAGTATCTAAGTTTCAAACCTTTTAAGTTACGAATACCTAGATCTCAGAGCGTTCGAATTCCTGATTATCTAAAGTTTCATAGCTTTTAAGTTACGAATACCTAAGTCTCAAAGCTATCAAGTTACGAATATCTAGGTCTCAGAGCTTTCGAGTTCCCGAGTATCTAAGTTTCAAAGCTTTTAAGTTATGAATACCTATCTTTCAAAGCTTTCAAGTTCCGAATACCTAGTTCTCAGAGCGTTCGAATTCCTGATTATCTAGGTCTCAAAGCTTTTAAGTTACGAATACCTAGGTCTCAAAGCATTCAAGTTACGAATATCTAGGTCTCAGAGCTTTCGAGTTCCCGAATATCTAAGTTTCAAAGCTTTTAAGTTACGAATACCTAGGCTCAAAGCTTTCAAGTTACGAATATCTAGGTCTCAGAGCTTTCGAGTTCCCGAGTATCTAAGTTTCAAACCTTTTAAGTTACGAATACCTAGATCTCAGAGCGTTCGATTTCCTGATCATCTAGGTCTCCAAGCTTTCAAGTTACGAATATCTAGGCCTCAAAGCTTTCAAGTTACGAATATCTAGGTCTCAGTGAGTTCGAGTTCCCGAGTATCTAAGTTTCAAAGCTTTCAAGTTACGAATACCTAGACCTCAAAGCTTTCAAGTTACGAATATCTAGGTCTCAGAGCTTTCACGTTCCCGAGTATCTAAGTTTCAAACCTTTTAAGTTACGAATTCCTAGGTCTCAGAGCTTTCGAGTTCTTCAGTACCCAAGTCTCAGAGCGTTCGAATTCCTAAGTATCTGAACACCTCAGTGCCCGAGTACCTACATGTGCCTAACTACCAACGCACCAGAATCCGTAGATTTCTCATACACAACAGAATTTCCTCTTGCGTAAGAAGTATGTATATGTAATAGGGGTTGCATTACCGGTAAACCGGTTTACTGGTTTCCCGGTAAATCGCGAGAAATACACTCAAATTTTTACCGGTAATTCGATAAATTACGAATAGCAATATCGCGTTCATTAATTCCGTCGACATCTACTACGTTATCAGTGAAAAAAAACCTCAATTACTAATAAAGACGAAAACCGAAGTATCTCATGAAGAACGAACTCTAATCCAAAGGAAAACTAAAAGTCTGAATCAAGTCATCAAAAAAAAAGTGGACGTA
The DNA here is from genome assembly GCA_029448645.1 of Andrena camellia. Classification (NCBI taxonomy): domain Eukaryota; kingdom Metazoa; phylum Arthropoda; class Insecta; order Hymenoptera; family Andrenidae; genus Andrena; species Andrena camellia. The sequence goes on along the minus strand of CM055676.1, from coordinate 45,124,267 downwards.
TTTTCAAGTAGAAAAAATAAGTAGAAAATATACAAATGGCATATGATTTCTTAACGACTACCCGACCAACAACTGTAGAATCTGAGACCGCTTTATCCATGGCCGGATTATTTTGTAAAAAAAAAAGTAGGTCGCGCTCAGGAGACCAAAGTTTAGACATATTATGTTTTTTGCGTACTTACTTGTTGAAAAGAATTGTTAAATAAAAAATATTTAATTATGTATGTAAGTTAAGATTCTTTTCATTATTTTCGTGGTGAAGATCCATATTAATATGTATTGCTATTAGTTATACAAATAAATCCATTTTGTGTTATATCAGTTTATATTTTACGTTCAGAATAGTTTCATTTGCATATATATTTTATAATGCTCGATTAGAGTTAAAAAATGTTTTTTTTTTTGTAATGTTTACTCTTATATTTTCAATACCTTAAAAAAATACCGGTAAAGCGGTTTTGATTGAAAATTTTATCGAATTACCGGTAATTGAAAAACTCGGTAAATTTGCAATCCCTAACATGTAAGTACATATACTGTAAGTGCGCCAATGCTTTGCTTTCAGGGAAATATTAGAGAACACCAATATAACGTGGCACGAGAATCACACGATTTCGTACATACCAAAGAGATCCGTATCATTCGTTCCGGAAATGTCAGTTGGCGATCCAGAAATTGATATGGTACACGCCCCAAATATACCCATGCTGGTAAGTGAATTCCCACTTATAATCCGTTCTGTCGCCCGCGAATGATCGATCGATGAATCGATAAAGCACGTCTATTACCGCCCGTTTCATTCACCGATACAATCCTACTACGATTGTAATCGCAGTCCTTCGATTTATGCTAAGAGATCATTCGGATAGATTGTTTCTATTCTAAACAACCTAAACAATCAACACTGCGTTATGTATTTATAACATGCGTGCGCATGGTCTCCGCGATAAACGCGCAGTACCTAATAAAAAGTGCACATAAAAATATGCATTCTCAAACAGTAAACGTACCGAGTACTTGAAGAATCCATTAACAAGGCTCGGACGTGCAAAAAGAGTTCGATCGAGTAAGCAAGAAATGAAAAATCAATTTGATCGTAATGAGAAACACGAAAAGTATATTAATTTGCTAATTAATTTGCTAATTAATGATCGCGTCTCGAGCATGCCCGTTCATCGATATTGTCGCGTCGCAAATTTGCATGCGAAATCCTACATTCGACTCGACGTTCTTACGTTATTTACTTACAAGTGCAGGCCACACCGCAGCCTCCTTTTTTCCTCATTCGAATCCGCAAACACGTAAACTCGGTGATCAAATTACGAACAGAAGCAAGGGAATTGTAATTTACTGCTCGCCGAGTGTGAGATCATATTAACTCTAATTAACGATACTTAATCTCATATGCCTTTCAATTATCCATTTACTTTTACAATTACCCCGCGATTATTATTCACAATTTACCTACCCCGCGCACTGAAGTCGCGGTATCACGGCGTCGCGCTATTAATAGGCATCCCAAGGTTCCCTTCCTTGGAAACGCAATTAAATCCATGGCTTTTTTCCGGGGCCTCGAAAAGAATCACGTTAACGACACACTCCCCGTGTAACAAAGAGTACGCTTGCGCCGCAGGCGACAAATCGTGGACGGCGCACAGTGGGGCATTTCGGGTCGAGACGCGGCACTAAGTCCTTTTACAAAAATATTGCCAAACTGCAAATTTTTTTTTACAGGTAGTTGATCGTGTATTTGGGTGATAATGTAGCATGATTGTTTTTCACATTCATTAATTTTTAACGCGACTACACGGTTTTGAAAAGGACAACCACGAAACTCTTCAGAACTTGTATTGTTATTTATAGTTTTGTTGTTTGTTTAATTCAACTAATTTTTGGTGGGATTAAGTGTTGGGATATGTATTTGAAGTGTGCCAAATTTTATTTTGATATCTCTGATATTTTTGGAATTATGCCTTACTGAATTTTTCAATTTTCATTGTTTATTTTGAATGGGAGTTCAGTGGAGTTCAGTGTTCTTACTGGTCACATTGGAAAGGGCGAAGCCTTACCTTTATCGTACAGAAAAAATTGGCTGCTACTAGCTGCTACTGGGGTAGTGAGAGGGGCGAGGTGTCTATGACGCGTTCTTTTTTACAAAAATGCCTTTCCTGCCATTGAAATTCAAAGTAAATGAAATATTTGTGAATTTGTTTCTATATGAAATTGAAAAGCTAGAAAGATAGTGTTTGTTGCAAATGAAAGATCACTGATTGAAAGTATTAAAAAAAGACACCATCCCTCCCCTCGCTATAAGCTCTCATAGGTTGCTCGCGGAATAAGTAAAATTGCGGTGCCATAAATTCCGCCTTCTATGCTTACCTGAAACATAAAAACAAATGAAGACATTAAACTTTATTATATTTTGTTTTGTTGATCGAGTCGATTCTTAAATTTCGCATTTCAAATAAAATGGCGCGCCATTGCGAACTGTCAAACCTATAGGGTGAAACCACCAGTAGTCGACCTTGTATCAGTAGTCGACCACTTCCAGAAAAAAAAACAGGAAAAATAAGGTTTTTAGAAGTAACGACCTTTTGAACAAAGGGCAGTTCTCTAACTGCACTCTATCTACACTCTGTTCAAAAGATTGTCGCTTCTAAAAACCTTATTTTTCATGTTTTTCTGAAAGTGGTCGACTACTAATACATGGTCGATTACTAGTGGCTTCACCCTACTTTCAGTGTCGAAAATCGATACCTACAGTTGTGACAGTCCGCCATTTTGTTTTAAATGCGAAATTTAAAAATCGGCTCGGTCAACAAAAGAAAATGTAATACACTTTAATGTCTTGATTTGTTTTTATGTTTCAGATAAGCATAGAAGGCGGAATTTATGGCACCGCAAGGGACCAACTTTGAGCGATTATAGGGAAGGGTGACAGGGTGCCTTTTTTAAATAAAAATTCTTTTAATACTTTCAAACAGCGATCTTTCATTTGCAACAAACCCCATGTTTCTAGCTTTTCAGTTTCAGATAGAAAAAAATTCATAAGGACTGCTCAATTTTCAGGCTAAAAAAGTACTATGCCCCCTTAAATAAATAAATTTCATTAATTTTTCTGTATCGATAGGACCACAAATATACGCCCCAACTGAATGAAATCAAAAAATTAACGATAAATATATGATTTCAGTCAGAAAATGTTTTGTGCCGCGTTTCGACCCGTAATGCCCCACTGTGCGGCGTGTACTGTCGAGAAACGCAGGGCCGGCGAGAACCCCCACGAGAAGCTCGTCGTAAATCCCGCCGGACCCAGTGCATAGATATTTATTATTACAAAATTTAGACGTACATATAAATCCGTTGTTTCTTGGGCCCCGCGCAATTTTCCAACCCGGCCCCGCAACAGTTCACGCCGGCCCTGCAGAAACGGAAGTTTCCTGGAGATCAAGGCGATCGTCCGACACGGTGACGATATAAATAGAATCCCAGCGATGTATAATACTATCGCGAGGACACCGTTAAAAAATTATTGCCATCGAATTGCTTGTAATTACCTGGAATTCTTTTTGCGTGCCAAAGACGATTTATATGCCGTCGTTACATGTAATTCCAGTCTTCAAACCGTAGATACCATTCATAACGATTGCGAGTAATTAATAGCTGGTAATCAAATACACCTAATCATCTTCCTTTCGTTCCCTGTTACTGTTATGCGGATTCTGAAATCCTCCCGACCGCTATGTTCGCAGGGCATCTCTTCGTCCCTACGCAATGCCGGAATGTTCGTCAATTATCCCCTGTCAAGCCTGATCAGCATGCTGGACAGCAAAGCGATACTGAACATAACTGTTCACGATTATCTGTGGGGCTACGAGGATCCATTAGTCCGACTGGCAAGCGGCATCGTGCCGAACTTCATCAACTTCCGCAAGTTCGGCCTGCTCGACAGGGTGAGTACTGAATCCCATCTGAAGCGACCCATTCCTTGGGCGTGTATAAAAAAAAATTATGACGAAGAAGTACCACTTAACGAACGATACGCGCGGTTAAGTGACTCTCGGAACGTTATAGGGGCGTCGTAAAAAAGGGAAAGGAGAGTAGTCACGCGAGTTTTAAATATGTAGGTAGGTACTCCCAGTCATCGCCGAGCTGCAACGCGTCATTCGGATCTTTGGAAATCCGCCGGACACAACGTCATCAGGGGGCAAATCCGCGACGAGACGAAAATATCGTGACTCGCATGAAACTTTAAGGGGGGGCCCCATCCAGAAACCACTAAAAAGTTTGGGATTTTTTTGCTCGTATGAATAAAAATATTGGGCTTGGATTTTTTACATAGTTTTAAAGCAATCTTTATTTTGCTAGAAGAAAAAAATTTTTATGGAAAATTGTACAAAAAGGCGGCGAACATTTGGTGGTTTTAGTGGCTTCTGGGTGGGGTCCCCCCTTAATCTCGCGAGGCAATTGTTTCATTATTTTATTATTTTTCAATCATTTTGTCATTATAGTTTCATGAACTTAGACTCTCGCGAGATATCTATTTCCATTATTTACATTTAGCTGTTGCGGAGATTTTTGTCTGATGATAGAAAGGTCTCGTGTAAAATCTCACACCTTAAGAATTTTGAATGCCCCGTACAAAATCGCGAATGACATTGACCCAGAGGGTGGGCCAAGGGGCCCCATCACTCCCCAAAGAAGAGGCTTTGTCAAAAGGAAAGCAAAGTGGATTTTACTCTTTAAATAAATTTTTATAATCACCTAATGAATTTTATTAGATGTGCATTAAAAATATTTTTATCCGTTCAACTCGACTCCCCCGAGATTAAATCCCGAGTGTACCACTGGCTGAAACAATCAACGAATCCACTACGTAACCGTAAACACACCCTACATTTTTGTGATTCTAAATTCAACATTTTTGAATTCCAAGTGTTAACGACATTTAACACCGCAACGGGGTGGTTTTTAGACGGAACATATGGAGAAAATCTGACCACACAAGACCACCAACTGAACGAGATCTAAAATAAAAGCTGGAGAGTCGCGATAATTATTTAGTCAAGGGGTACAGCCGCTAGCCCCGTAGATCGTTAACGCCACTCGAACGCATGGGTTACGCGTAGCAGGTATCGCGCACGCGCTACGCCATTGCCAAGTGGAAAAGCAAAAAAAAAAAAACTAAAAAGAAACCGATAAAAATATACCGGTTATTGACACAACCGACTAACCTTGTCCACGCGCGAATCGGCGAAATCATTTCAAGTTTCCTGTTGCTAAACTTCCCTGCGCGGCCAAAGGCGAGCGCAATATCGCGGCTCGTAGGTACAGAGTGTCCTGAGCACAGGCGCGACAAGCCTTTTTCTTCCAAACTATTGGAAATAATTATCAGAAGCCAATGAAAACAAAAAGTGTTCGCCAGGTCATAGTAGATTTAGATGAATTATTGGTAAGGCCAAGTGTAATAACAACCTATCGGCCGCACCTCGTCTTTCACGTCAAGCTTAACAACTATCCGTATATGGCATATAATCTGGATTTAGTGCGGAGTCATAAAAGCGATTATTAATGTAATAATACTCTAAAAGGGGGTCCCTCTTATTTTTTCTATTAAATGGATTTCTGCATAAATATTATTCTTCTTCCAGCATTATCGTCGATGATAATCTCCCGCGGAGGGTTGCGTATCTGCACCCCGCTTACCGCGCCAAGGACGATCCCAAGAGTAAAATGTCAAAAGAATATGTTTCGGATATCTTTAGCAGCATTGGCGAAAAAGGCTGTCACGCCTCAGATGGGACACCCTGTACGCAAATACTCGCGCACCGACTATCCCCCGAACCGACGACAGTTTTCGCAATTATTTATAACTGTTAATCCTTTCACTGTCCCCGCATGTGTTTCAGGGTTCACGGGGTTGGTGTCGACGACTCTTAAACGCATAAAAAGCGATTATGACACTCTACCTTTTCTCGAACGCTCGGCGAAACGAATACAAGCGAAACTGTTCCTGTAACCATCAATTTAGTCGAGCCTAAAGGTGCGACTCCACGATGAGAATTTATGAGAGACTTTTCTATCACGAGGCAAATGTAAATAATGGAGAATAGTCGAGAGAGATGAGATTTTTGAAAACACGTCTCGTAGGAGTATAGTTTCATGAAACTAATGACAAAGTAATTAAAAAATAATTAAATAATTGTCGCATAAGATTGAAGTGTCGTACGAGACACGGTAAATGTGACAAAAGTTCTTATGGATTTGCACCTTGGCTACTGACAAGGGAAGATCCCCAAGGCGGAGATTCAAAAAATTATGAAACTTTGGGAATATGTAGAAGATACATAGATATGTATTACGCAATTTTTTTTACTATCTCAAATTCACTCTAAGGGGGTGAAATTGACGCCTGAAAATCCAGCTACTTTCCGATTTCGTGTTACAACTCACAAACTCTAATAACTGTAAGTTACCAAATGATAGTCCCAATCAAAAGAACTAACTTCTGCTTAAAAACTTTTTTTTCTATCTCTTACTGTTCGTGAGTTATAACAGAAAATCGGTAAATAGCCTTTAAAGTTAATTTTGGCAGCAACAAAAATTGCTTAATACGTACCTATATAGTATATATTAGGGTGGCTCTTATTTACTCTTGGTAAAAATATTTTTCAAGATTTTCTTCGGGGCACCCTTCAGAATAGTTCCAAATAATTAAAAACAATCTGTGTAAAGTTTGAGCTCGATCGGATAACGGGAAAGGGTGCTCCTGGGCCCTTAAACATTTAAATTATTTAAGAGCTCGCGAAGTCGATTTTATATAATATCCTCCAAGTTATTGATTTAATAAAAAAATATGTTAAACAAAAGTTGTAGATCTGGACAAGGAGCATCTGTTATGTTTTATTACTTTTTCTCTTGCGACAAACGGTTTTCGAAAAAAAGTCCGAAAAAGTAAAAAAAACTTTTTTTCTCAAATTTTGAAAGTTTAAATGCTTCTAGAACACTTTTTACTTATGAAGGCGACCAAAAAAAATGGAATTTTTATTTTCGAGGACTATTTTTTAAACATTTAAGGGGGGGTATATACCGAAATATGCGAAAAAGATAAAAAAAAATCTTATTTTCAGTGTGATATGTCATGAATGTTTCCTGAAAATTTGGAACCGAAATTCGCAAAAATATCGAAGATATAGAGTATATATATATTCACAAAAATATCGAATATATAGACTCTATATCTTCGATATTTTTGCGAATTTCGGTCCCAAATTTTCAGGAAACATTCATGACATATCAAACACTGAAAATATGAAAAAAAAATTTTTTATCTTTTTCGCATATTTCGGTATATGCCCCCCCCCCTTAAATGTTTAAAAAATAGTCCTCGAAAATAAAAATTCCATTTTTTTTGTTCGCCTTCATAAATAAAAAGTGTTCTAGAAGCATTTAAACTTTCAAAATTTGAGAAAAAAAAGTTTTTTTTAGTTTTTCGGACTTTTTTCGAAAACCGTTTGTCGCAAGAGAAAAAGTAATAGAACATAAAAGATGCTCCTTGTCCGGAGCTACAACTTTTGTTTAACATATTTTTTTATTAAATCAATAACTTGGAGGATATTATATAAAATCGACTTCGCGAGCTCTTAAATAATGATTTAAATGTTTAAGGGCCCGGGGGCACCCTTTCCCGTTATCCGATCGAGCTCAAACTTTACAGATTTTTTTTTTAATTATTTGGAACTATTCTGGAAGGTGCCCCGAAGAAAATTCAAAAATCGAAAATAAGAACCACCCTAGTATATATCCTCTACATATTCCCAGGAGTTTCATAATCTTTTGAATTTCCGGGTTGGGAACCTTCCCGCGTGAATCCCATCACATTAATCGTGGCCGATATCCCAAAGAAATAGTGGCTCGAACGGAGTGACCGATTAAGATTACATGCTATTTTAAGTGGAAGGATATGTTCTCTTTACTTCTGCTGAATATAATTAGGTGACCTGTTGTAACAATCCCGTCGCCGACTAAGCTGGTGAATATCTTAACATTTAATAGGAGTGTCGTTCAAAATGTATCTACTGAATCAACTGATCTGTCCCAGAAAATGTTCAAAGTCCGTTGAACTTGTTTCGAGGCACGCAGAAACCGTCCAACGGTGGATGTTGCTTGTGTCAGACGCTGGCTTGTGCTCGCGATGATAAATAATTCCCATTTATATCCCAAACATTCAACGCGAATCGTATCGCAACGCGCGCCGTTAACGACGCTGTACTGGCGACTCAGTGCGCGCAGGAAACGATAGGATCATTAATTAGGTCGGCGCGATGCAGTTTTTTATCCGGCGTCAGGTGATTGGTAATTCGCATGCTTACTGTATCCTAGAACGAGCTATTCGCGGTGCACCTGTTTTCCGTAACATTTTGAAAGGTGCAAAAAATGCGGCGAGTGTCTATCGCCGAGTGTCTGCGAAATTGTGATTACAGGTGATTATTCAGTTCGCGACGTTCGATATCGTTGATTTAATTACGACTGGGGCGTCGAGTTTTTTTTTTACACTTACGCCACTTCTTGTCATTTTGTAGCGCACTTCCGAGAGGAATTTCTGATCCTCTCTGAAAATCATACTTCGCGGAGCAATAGTAGTTTTGCTCGGGAGGAAAGTGTAGTTAGAATTGTTGCGATCAAACTCAGTTGTACTAATTAACCACTTGTCTTCTTTAAGAATCTCTTCTCGCGGGATACATATTATGGTTTTCTTATTTGATATATTAGGGTATTAGGATAACACTCGAATATTCTTACGACGTAGGGTAATTATGGGAGAGTTGCCGCAGCTTGCGCAAAATTGTCACCGTGTCTAAATCTCGCAATGGGAACTTTTTCCAAAGGATACATTAGTTGAACTTCTGCTACCATTTGCATTGAAGAAAATCAGAATTTCTTATACTTGTCACCGTTAAAACATTAAAACCAAAAACATCCTTCTTTTGTGAGACACCGCATTTCCGGGTGTGATGCCGCATTTCGGAACACTTAATTTTCCATTTGAACTCGTTAATTTTAACTTTTCATTTAAAAGAATAGTAACAGCAAAGAGACATGCGCCATTTCAATTTCAAGAATACGAACCAGCATGCTTTGTATTTAGATGTACGACGAAGGGCAGAACGTGGTGTTCATGCACGTCGGGAAAAACAAGAACATGACGGAGGAGGACGGTCGTTATCTGAGCGTCGATACGTACAACTACAAAGCAGGGATGTCTCAATGGGGATATCGCGAGGCGGAAGGAAACAAGACGTATCCAGAGTAAGGACCCATATTCTCGGCATAAGTAAACCCGATTAAAAATACCGTTCCTTTTTGAAGACACTTGACAGAGAAACCCTTTGGATCTATCGCATCCTCGCGACAACAATTTACTCGATTTACCAATCTCGAATTCGAAATCTTATTACGAAAAAGAAGTCTAACATCCTGAGTGGAGGTTCCAAGATCGTGAAAAGGTTCCAGCTACTTATTAAACCAATGCTGTATGTTGTTCTTATTACAGAAACACTATTTGCAACCGCGTGAGGGGGGCCACCGAAGGAGAACTATTCCCAACGAATTTAGACGAGCGCGCGGCATTCAGAGTGTACAGGAAAGCGTTTTGCCGAGCGATACCGATCGTGTTCAAGGAAAAATTACGGATGGAGAACGGATTCGAGGGATATCTCTACAGTATGCCAGACAATTTCCTAGATCCCCCGGACCAGAACCCCGACAACGCGTGCTACTGCAAACACTTAGATAAGTGCCTCAAGAAAGGACTATCCGACATGACACCGTGCTATTACAGTAAGGCTACCTTTCGTCTTAATTAGGAAACCGACGCCGAGTTCATTCTAACGTTTAACTAATATACATTAAATTAGGGATGGGTTTCTCTAAGCGTCGAAATCTCGGAACCGAAGAAAGTTTCGAGTTTGGGGAAACTTTACACTCTTTTCGCGATTCTAAACTCTTGGAAGCTAGATAAGGAAAAGTATAAAATCAAATAATAAAGAATCGTTCGCAGCGGGCCTCGAGAATCTGTATATTCCTTGTTATATGTTGGTTTATACTCTGATCAACTATGGCTAGTAGAGATTTATGCAAAAATTTTGTTCACTTCAGTTCTTAAAGCAAGATGTTCCACTTACAAAAGAGTGTCGAGAGTTTCGAAGCCTTACAAGCTTTCGGATTCGAGTTTCGAGGATTTAAAAATTAGCTTCCAATCTACTTTAAGTACCGGGGGTAAAAATTAACCATCACAGTGCAGCAATGCGTGCTGATAAGAAATTGGAATTCTGTATTTATCCTTTGAAACATCCGCAAGCGTTTATAATTTGAAGGAAGTGGCGATGAGGGGGTGAAAAACCCTAGACTCTTCAAGCAGTGATTTACAGAACTTTTATTAAGTGGAGAGGACTCACCGTACGTCGGCTTCGCCCGAGTTCCCGGCTGCTGTTTATCAGATCCTCCGCGTAAACGGCACGGTTAACGCGCCGTGCAGAATAGAAGCGCCACGCTTGAGAAAGTCCGCCCAGACTGTAACGCGAAATGTCAAAGTTTGAACTTTGCGATGGGTGTAGTTCGTGGCGATACTGACACTTTTGTAAAACAGTTCGTATTCACGGTGTCCCTTTGGTTTATCAGTACTGTTTCTTTTCTTTTTATTTGCCTCTCGTTGAACAGCGAGGCCGCAACAGAAAGAGAATAACAAAAAAAAAATGTTTCCGAGGTAGAAATAGTAATTTCACACGGGTGATGAACATCTCCAAGTATTAATTACGCACTATTCGAATTCGTCTCGCTTACAGCCATCCCAGCGGCGATGTCTTTGCCTCATTTCCTCAACGCTGACCCGAGTCTACTCGAGGAGGTCGAAGGTCTGCACCCAGACCCCGAGAAACATGGGACAAAAGTGATTCTGCAGCCGGTGAGTGAGTTTAAGAAAGATTATCAAGCTGCGATGCAGAAACGACCTTCTGTGCATCAGATTAAAAGCTTAAGGCTAAAGTAATCAGAGTGGGAAGCTAGTTTCATCAGGTTGAAAGCGTAATATTTTAGGCACCGCGCGAAGGAAATATCTCGTTGTTTGACTTTAAAATGTATGTAAGCATTCGCAACGGTAAGAAACTGCTCGAAGTTCTTATTAAGAGCACATTCCCTCGTAACGAGAAACTCTCGGCATTACGAGGTCTTTCACAAGTAAAGTCACGGTATGCGAGAAGAACGCATTTGAAAGCCGGTCGACGTCTGTTAGTTACCTAATCGAACGACGATAACACCTAAACGCCTCTTAGAATGGTACAGAAATGGCGCCAGCTAAGGACCGACGGGGGCATCGACCTCGCGAATCGTTTTCAGGGATCTGAAATCGAACCCTAGGAAGATCCCGCTCTCCCGAATCCACGATCCCACCAGTCACAGTTTTTCGTATTTTCTTCAGACAGTTGGCATTCCGATGAAAGTGAACTCGAGGATACAAGTGAATCTTGTCATGCAACATACGACCTACAGTGCTAGGACCAAGCCGTTCAACGACATGACGATACCATTATTCTGGAGCGATCTGGTGAGTACCGTCGAAATAAAAGCAAGATCGATTAAATAGCTTGCAATTAATTCCCCGATGACGAGTGGACGCGTGATGGGCACTCCACAGTGGTATCGGCAGCAAGTTAAATTACTGAGCTGATACTGATACTAGTAAAAATACACGAATCTTCTGAAGTCTCTTAAGATAGCTAAAGTAGCTTTGATAATCTATGAGCACTAATTTTTAAATGAAAACAAGCGTAAAGGACGTTTCAATGTCGAATTTATTTTTCCATTAAATTGAACGTTGTTTTTTCCATCCCATAAAATAATCGACGCTTTCGGGACAAGTTGGTGGAACCTGTTAGACGTGGTCGTTGAAGCTATAATCGTGGATGTGAAACTGATACCATCGCTAAGCAGTAAAAAGAATTCATACGGGAAAAAGTTTCAAGGCCACTTTTTACTGCATTTGCGATTCTTAATGACCTTGCCTTACGAGTCACCGAACCTGCTTTGTAAACGATACAATATTCCATGTAAAGCCGCGATGGTGACTTCGAAATCTTTGACACATCTCCTTAAAAAGCAAATGTTGAACACGATTTCGAACTCCGCGGCACTTCCGTGTCCCGAAGCTTCGGCAATAATTCTCACGATCATTTCCTATTACACCGTAACAATTGCGAAGGTAATTTCCTCGGCAATATCTTACATCCACTTCCTCATAAATCGGACAGATCGATACCGTCATCCGTTTCCTACTTACAACGTGAACCGTTTGTTCTACGAAAGAACGCCTCAAGCAGCAAAGTGAATACACTCGCTTCTTGCTTCGTTTGCGCAAGAAAACGCGGCGCTAAACCCGACACAAAGAAGTGGCAGGAGGCTTCCAGAAGGACACCATGCACCTGGAAGCCTCCGGCAGTCTTAGCTCCTAGAACTGTAACCGCGGAAGCCTGCGGGATCTATGATAACCTTAAAAATCTGCTTGCAGGACATACCTTCAATGCCTAGCGACATTGAGTTCATCCTGACACTGGCGCTTTATGTGCTGCCCATTGCGCAGACGGTGTTCCTCTGGCTGCTGGCGATCACGGCGGTCACGCTGATAATGTTATCGGTACCAGCCATGCTGTGGACCCTGAATCAACAAGAGCCGCTTCCGTCCGATCGAAGAGACAGCACCGATCTGAGAATACCCCTCAACTACGGCCAGTACACGACAATGCACATTCTGCCAGCCATCAAGAAGATCACGTCGAAGACGGATCTGTTCAGTTAACCCAATCCACTTAGAATTTATGTACTTATGAAGCTCAAACGTCAACGCGAGAACCTGCCGCGAAACAAATGCAGAATGCTTTTGTCTTCCTCGCCCCCCTCTTCTTCTTAAGAAAACAACAACAATGTGAAATAGTATTCGCGCGTGTCAATCCACGAGGGAACGAAAGGCGCCTGGTATTCTAACCTGGTTACCGCGGACTCGGAATAGACGGAGGAAGAGATTCTGCGTTATAATGCGGATTCACGGTGTCGCGCTAAAAATATTCCCATCGTCGATCGATATTATTCTCCCAAGACGTCGTTACGCCGTCCTCTCTCTCTCTCTCTCTCTCTTTTTCGAGTCCGACCAAGTTTTATAAACTCGCGCCATTTCAATTTCTAATGGCAGTGGTACTCCTTCGTCACGCCAGAGCTGTGCACAACGAAAGTCGTGTGATTAATAGGAAATTGAAAGATAAACAACACAGTCACGGTGCAGGGGCGGGGGAGGGTTTATGCTGTTAGAAACCTAACCTATGTAGATGTTATTTTCTGTTTTCGAATCTGTATCGCAAAAGCATTCTGTACTTCGCGCGATCAGTTGTTAATTAATTATTGTTACTGGTCCAGTGGGTGATTGAGCTGGAGTAAATAAAGATACTCCACACTGACGACTCCATGATATCTAATTTATATATGTACTCTTAGTTATGTATTATTACTGAAAAGTAATTTCGTTAAAAGAATTTACGTGCAGATACATCTTACGGCGCTGCGGCGGTAGTTGCATGCCGACGGCGGGTATCCGCAAAGGTCATGTATAAATGAAATTAGAAGACAACCAATACGTAGGTGCAGAAGAAATTGAGATAAAGAGAATACTGTTAGCTAATATTCGAATACGAGGGCGCAGCGCGCGGGCTCCAGTCACTTCTCCTCAAAATAGCCACTGTGATCGTGGCTCGATTGAGTAGAAGAGACTTTACTTATGGGTGCTATCATTACTCGCACTGGCCCCGAGAACTAGAGATAATGATAACTTACTTATTTACTCTTCTGTTTTTCAATATTCTTGTTAAAACAATCATCGCCTCGGCAAATGGCTCTCTGTTCCGTTACCTTTCGATTTGCAACGCCGGAAGTGCTCACCGTGCTCAAATCAACTGCTATATTCACTTCTCGTCTTCCACCATTTCGTTTCCTTCTCAACAAGGGTATTATCTTACTAGTTATAATTCTTAGCGAATATAAAAAAAATCGTTCAAGTATTCTGTTTTACTAAATTCATCAGATACTGAAAGTGATTATGATTAAAATGTGCGAACGTGTTTCGCCTTTGTACAACGTAGTGTTTGCATGTGTCGCTCACTCGGCTCACTGGTTTGAAAACACTTTAGGCGAGCGTACCTTTTAAGTTTTCAGTTTCTATGAATTTCTTAAATGAAAGCAGCAATGTTTTAAAATAATTTAGATAATATTTTAAGTCTTTCCAGGTGATAGAACATTGCACGATGCTTTAGTCTTTTTTAAGGGGATTTCTTTTTCGTGGATTCTTCAAAATATCGCGCCTATGTTCATTTGGCAGAAACTACAATGAGAAATGTAATAGCATCGTTTTAGCATTTTCTTTCCTTCATTATCACAATTCTTTCACTTGTACCGCATCTCATTAGTCATTCTTTAAATACATGTGAAGTGTGAAGCGTAGTGTTAAAACTGCAATTGTACAGCGACTTAAAAATATATGTTGATATATGACTCAAATTTCGTAATAAAAGATTAAAATACAAATATATATGTTCGCTGTAATTGTCCATAAATTAACTTGTCAATAATATTCCGAAGCTGTATAAATCGTTTCCGTATTTAAATACTCTTTCACATTAAAAGATGATTATTTTAACAATTAACGTAACTTAGTTGTAAGTACTGGATCTGAAAGTCTTTGAAAATCTCTTGCTTTTTACCACTACTAGACCTACTTTTCTCACCATCCACCTTTCTTTCTCTCAATTACACGCGGAATGGGACAAATAGGCTCAACGTAGCGCGCGGGCTCCGCGCAATTTCTTCGCAAAGCTGTAGAAATTAAATATCTGTATCTTTTACATTTTTATTTAAATATATGGTATAAGGGGTATATCGTATGTTCGTTATTTAACAGATTCAATGTTTATTTAAGAAATATTTCTGTTATATACAAAGTATTCGAGTAAATACATACATTTTCCTCAATGCCTGTTCGGAGAAAAGGTAAATGTAATGAAACGAAAGAATATTCATTTATGCATGTGCAAGGTAAACTTCGTGCAAATTTAACGAGCTACTTACGGCTCACAAAGTAGAACTATCGATACAGCTGCAACAAAACTACTACAGGCCATGCAATTTAAACAGGTTTCTGATAAAAATTCCTTAGGAATCAGTAATAGATCGTCGCACACAAGTATATGTAGCAACATAACTACAAGGAGTATAATTACAAAAAGTACCATACATAATTCTTGCATATTTTCAAACTGTACATTATGTATAATTTTTTAGATACGTTCTTCACAAGGCATAATACCTTCATGCAATTCGTAATCAAAATAAAAGTACACAAAATTACAAATCATTCAATTTCTTGAATACGTAATCCATCTCTGGTCTATTTTGTGCCATACGATTGGCACACCACTTACCCAAAACCATTAAGTTACTATAAACCTGTTTGTCTGCCTCACCTGCTTTCCTATCTATTAATAAAGGAAGATCCTTATCCTCCCAACTGTCAATAAAATCTTTCAGGAATTTGTTTTCCAATCTAGAGTCGTCGTAAGCTGGCAAGCCAGTCCCTAATTCGAATAAAACTATACCGTAACTGTAAGTGTCTACTTTCGTAGACAACTTCCGCCCGTGTAAAAATTCCTCCGGGAGGTATGGTCTAGTGCCATGAATTTTACTCACCTGAAATAAACGTAAGTAATTAAGTACACGGAGTATAATATACTAAACTTACTCCAAAGCGGGGCATTGTCGAAGCGACATATTTACTTTCATCGAATCTCTCTCAGGACCCTCTCGTGCCAAACCGAAGTCACCGATTCTGGGTTCAAAATTTTTGTCCAGTAAAATATTAGCGCTTTTTATATCACCATGTATCAACGGCTTCTCTCCGATAGTATGTAAATATTGCAATCCGCGCGCAGTTCCTTTAGCAATTTCGTGACGCTGTATCCAAGTCAAGGGTTGCGTCTTTTGTTTCACTAATAATCTGTCCTCCAAAGATCCGTTCTTCATAAGCTGATACACGAGGCAAGGCGCTCTGCCATCCAAACTGTACGCGTACAGCGATAAAATATTTTCATGCGGACAAGAGTTTAAGATCTTTATTTCTCGAAGCGATTGTTGAAGCTGGAGTACGTAACTTTCGTCGGAGTCCGCTCCTCTCTTCTCTATCTTTTTAATAGCTACGTCTGTATTCTTCCAGGTACCTATATGGAATAGACAGAATTCGAGAATTCCATTTACAGCGTGCTAAATATTTATATGGTCCTAAGGTAGGGCTGTTCGAGTACTCGAATATTCGAGTAGCTTGAAATTCGGACCGAGCCGAGTACTCGAAAAAAGCGAGCGGCTCGAATAGAACCGAGTAGCTTGAATAGAACCGAGTAGCTTGAATAGAACCGAGCAACTCGAATAGAACCGAACAACTCGAATAGAACCAAGAACTCGAATTTTTTCGAGCGGCTCGAAGTAAACCGAGCAGGCCGAAAGAACCGAGCGGGGCGAAAGTACCGAGTGGGCCGAAAATACTGAACAATCCGGTGTGTCGAGTAGTTTGAAGCTTGAATATTTCGAATATTTTAGAATATGTTTATATACTGGATAATGATTCGTAATTATTATTATTATTATTTCGACTTTATTACTCGTTAAACAGAAAATATAGTACATAAGGAGAAAGTAAGATACGAATAAAGGCGAGGCCGCAGTAATAATATGAGTAATTAAAATGTAAACTGCAAATGAAAATATTCTCTAACTATTGAAAATAATTTTTCACGCAATTTATTAATATTTCTTCTTGCGTTTTCCTTTATTTTTTTTTTCCTTTTTGCCTTCTCCGTATGGGTTACATTTCTGTCGAGTCACTGTTAACAAAGACTGTTACCCGTTAATGAAAAATGAATAAGTATAAATAAGTCAAGAATTCAAACAGTCAAAATTAAGATTATGGGTTTTTCCATGTGTATCTAGATGAAATCTGAATGTTTGCAAAATATGACATCTGTACGCCGTGTAGTTTAGAAACAAAGCGAGATGGCAGTTTTTGTTGGGCATTGCCCACTACTGAAGACGCTGCAGAATTCGACGACCTGGAAGCCTTTCAGGATGAAATTAATGAAAATTTTAAAAAAATTAATCTCCATACCTTTTTGTAGAAAAATAGTTACTATTATTAATTCCCTGTCTTAAGTTACCTACTACTTCCATATTCAATTAATATTTTGATTAAAGTTTCTTAATGAATAACTAAAGAAATGAAAATGAAATTTCACAGCTGGAAAAACTTTAAAACTGCTTCTCGGTTCTATTCGAGCCGCTCGAAAAAATTCGAGTTCTCGGTTCTATTCGAGTTGCTCGGTTCTCTTCGAGCTACTCGGTTCTTTCGAGCCGCTCGCTTTTTCCGAGTACTCGAACAGCTCTATCCTAAGGTCGTGTTCAGATATATTGGCCGGTCGATTCGTTTTCGCGAGTAGCGATCGAGGAGAAATCAGCCACCACCATCTGACGATCGTGGATTTGTCAGTTGAAGCGGCGTGGCCCCCGAAGGGTATGGTGGGGTAACGGGAACGCTGCTCGGCTCCGCCTGATCGTAGCCGTGTGGCTGTTGTTTATTCATAGTGTAATACTTGTATGCGTTACGAAGCTATGCGTAGACCAATACGAGATGAAGCTATCGAGAAAGAATCAATGTTCTGACCAATAAAACTCCTGAATTTTTTCGGAGCTAACGCACACCTATTCTGATGTATGTATTTCTACGCTAAGAACTTTGTTTGGCTTACACGTCAGGAGCTTGATGCTATCCCCACCATTTCTGGCTCACTCTTGTTCTACGAAGACGAGACCAAGATGGAACGAGTGCGAGTCAGAAAACGTTGAAAAAAGGAGCACCGAGGCAGGGAAGCGGTATGATGGGAGAATACCCTTCAACAAAACTCACTGGCCAATATATCTGAACACGACTTTAGTTTTCACATTACCTCTGTACACCGTCCCGAAGCCTCCTTTCCCTAATATATTATGCTTGTTCCATTCGTTCGTAGATATGGACAATTCGTCGTAAGAGGCATGCGGTAAAGTTGCCTCTGTACGAGGAATTATTACATTGTTACTCTTTCTCCCATTATTCGGAACGTGTTGCAATGAAGGAGATAAACCTGCCGCGAGAGACGCTACGAGTAAGTTATTAGAATTGCTTGGAGTAACTCCGATTTGGACGGCTTGCATCGGCTGGTTTAATATCTTGCGAGATTGATCCTTGGTATTCCCCTCGATAACTATCTTAGGTACATTCGGCTGCGGCGGTACGACTTGGTTAAAATTCTGTGTGCCTATCTTCAAATCTTTAGTGTTCTTATTGAGTCGTTTTCCAAGTACTCTGTGGAGATTACCCTCTCCGTTGTAAAGTAACTGATGAAACTTCGGTTCTACGAATGGTTTCAGGGGCACCATAGACTGATAATGCTGCATTCTAGATAATAAAACAAACAATTCCAATATTGTGTGATTATGGTGGCCCCACATCGTCAGCAATTCGTCGGTTGGATTCTTCTCCTTCCTCAAACTCTGTATCGTCAGTACATCGTACTCCATCCATGTTCCTAAAACAAAGTCGTCGATGAAGTATGCAAACATACATAACGTCCGGTAATTAATGTTAATTAGAGTATCAGCATTCCTTACAGCTTACCAGCAAGCTCTTCCCACTTGTCATTTTGATTCAGTATTTTGCAAAGCTCCGATCGTTCGAAGAACGGCAACTGATAAATATACTTCATTTTATCTGTACAGCTTGACGAACTCATATTGTTTAACACTGGCTATCCCAGATTGTAATAACAAATCGCGAATGTAACCTCAGGGAAAATTCTCAGCGGGCATGATTCACGTTGCAGAAAACAAACTTTTCCCTCGAATTACAGCACCATCTGCTTTTAGACGCGAGTTGCTAGGCGAAAGATTTCAAAAATTCATCGATAATGTCAACAACAATATATAGAAATGTAAGGTTTATTTACCGTCAGGCATAAAACAGTTATTAAAGCTAATAAACTCCGACATAGCGCTCTTAACAATACGGAGAATGTTACAGGCTTCTGTTTTATTTATATTGAAAAGTTTATACAACAAATTTGAGTGCCCTCTAGAGATAAAGCTTGGAATCTCGATCGCGACACTTCAACTTATTAAGCGAGCGTTTTATAACACCGCGTTCGCCATTTTGAAATCGGAGTCGCACGCAAAACGTTGTATATGTTGTGCCAAAGGGAGCCTTTGTGCATTTTAACAAATACAACATCCTAGTTTCGCGGTACCGAGGAACAGCAAACGATGGCAGAGTACTTGGCGTCAATTTTCGGTACAGAGAAAGACAAGTACGTTGAATCTCACCATTGGCTACTTGTTTAAATATTTGGTATCAACTATCTCGGCGTTATTACACTCTTTCGTTCTTGCAGAGTAAATTGTTCGTTTTATTTCAAAATCGGTGCCTGTCGACACGGAGATCGTTGCTCACGGATTCATAACAAGCCAACTTTCAGTCAGGTAAGTGTTTTCCTTAACCTTCCAAATACTCCAAATTACATTTGGAGTATCGCAACCTTGTAATCCCTTAATAATTCACAGACTTCGTTTAGCGCTAGTTGTTTGGCATGCACAAATGCAGGTCATCTTCGACGTAGCATGCAATATACCCGAAAACGGAGTGATAAGAAAACTTACATTTGTTTCAGACATGCTTACTGCAGAACCTTTACGTAAATCCCCAGAATTCAGCTAAAAGTGCAGATGGATCTCACTGTAAGTATCGTAGAAGCGATGTAATATTATGTTGCGATGATATATATAGTTTGTCATGCATTTAGAAGATAACTCCGAACGATTAGAGCGACCATGGTTTACAGTAGTCAATAATTACTTCATAGTGGTGGCGAACGTGTCCGACGAGGAAATGCAGGAACACTATGACAACTTTTTTGAAGACGTCTTTGTGGAATGCGAGGACAAATATGGTGAAATAGAAGAAATGAATGTTTGCGACAATCTCGGGGATCATTTGGTTGGAAACGTCTACATCAAATTTCGTAGAGAAGAGGACGCAGAAAGAGCTGTGAACGATTTAAATAACAGATGGTTCGGCGGGAGACCAGTGTATGCTGAGCTTTCTCCAGTTACCGACTTCAGAGAAGCTTGCTGCCGTCAGTACGAAATGGGGTAAAGTGTCTATTTAGAATTTGTTGTTGAAGTTGTGCGTTTGGAACATTCCAAGCGCTCCTATTGACTGTAAGATTCTATGTGATTTCAGAGAATGTACACGCTCAGGATTCTGTAACTTCATGCATTTGAAACCAATCTCGCGGGAGTTACGCCGTTACTTGTACAGCCGAAAGAAAGGCGGCAAGGGTCGATCAAGATCACGCTCTCGATCTCGTGGCCGTGATCGCAAGCGAAGATCACGCTCCCGTGACAGGAGATCCAGATCCAAAGATCGCCGAAAAGGTAGAGACGATAAGGGTAGAGATGGACGATCTGGGAGGTATTAATTATATTAATTTCCAGTTGTAATAATTCTTAATAATAAAAACATCCAAATTGAGTTGTTGACCCTTTGACTGTCTTGTCAAAAATGAAATGTACTCGCTTTGACGAACATTTTCTATTTTCGAAAATGTGGATTTCTGTATTTTCTTGCAATAAGAAATTGCGCGGGCCCGGTAGGAAAGAGAACGCAAACTATTGACTTTTCCGGAACGAATGAAACTTTATACACATGTAAGTTTCAAATGCCACAATCGAAGGGTTGAATAACATTAAATTGTTTAGCAAGTAATTATTTTTCAAGTTAAAAATAACAAATGTCAACACTTTATCGATGTTACGTATTAACATCAACAGAAATAAGTTTCTTTATATTCACTGAGATCTGTAGGAATTGCTGTATGTCTATAAGTAGCTATATTTTGAACTTAAAACGAATTCTTATCATTTCCACTGCATCGATGAATCTTTATATATGAACGTCGTGATTGTATAAAGTTATCACAGTATAAAAGAAATTTTGCATGTGTAATAATAAAAATAAGAGAACTAGAAAATCACATTTCCTTATTTTTAAATACGCTAGTAAAAACTTGGATTGAAAAAGCTAGTATGTAATGCTAGTACATCAACACTCGGGCACAAGAAAGTTATATATATATATTTATATATATACCGCACATTATATTCAACATTACTTCCAACAGGAAGCAATTGTCAGTACAGTGTGCAAGAAATTATGCTGAATGCTCGTAATATAAGTATGGATAAAAAATATTTATTGGCACACTAATACCAAACTAAGCTTCTATTTTTCCACCAGGCATTAAAAACCCTACAATGATTCCTCAAACTTCTTTCCGCAGACATCCATCTCTAATTATATAGGCCAAATTACCTTATACTTTATACACTGACAAACTTCATATGAATCTTTTATACTTCGTTACAACCTGAAACGGTCAATTTAAAACGTTTACAGCCCATGGAAATATCTTACATGTAGAAAATACGAAAGCTTACAGAAATATACAAAAAAAAAAACAGGAGGAAAAAATTATAAATAAGAGCCAAAATTTATTTAGCAGAAAAAGAAAGGCGAGTTGTAGAGTCGCGATAGAGTGTCACGATTCGAAATATCATCTGAAATGAGGTTTTTTTGTTTTCCTTGTAAATAAATGCAGCTATAAAAAACAAAATCGTATGGCTGTAAAGAATGTTTTATGAAAGAATATACTTTACACAATCGAAATAAATTATCCAAATCTGTTTTATAAATAGTGTTAGAATAGCTATGGAAATTTGAATTGGTAGGTGTTTTAACGTTGTAGCTGCATGTATAAAATCGTGATATGCGAATATTAATGAATAACGATGTAATGGGATGCACGCAATCGCCATTTAATACAGTCGATAATATAAATCTATCTATAAACTATTGCTTCTTACTTCGAAATGACACGAATTTTCTTAACAACTTCGTCAACGTCATTGCATCGATGCACATGTATACATCACAATGTGTTCGTGAATATCACGGATAAAATATATTATGTCAACGTACGTCTTTCGAACTGATCGGTCTCTTTTTCAATGCCGACAATATTAAACACGCATCCATCTGATCTTACAACGCTTTCAGTGCCTATCTCAATAGACGATACTTAAAAACATTTTAATAATTTTACAGGAATAAATGTATCGTATTTTGCGGACATTAAACTATAATATACAATAGACGCATTCATGTTTCCTTCGTTTCTTTCCAATGACTATTAACAATTACCATTATATAGTGTAAAAAGTATATTAAAGTGGTACAATTAAGTCCGACGGAAATGACGTATCTTGTAGTTTATTCTCATCAGAATTTCTCCAAAATATACTGTATACAATATTTTACTTTGCGTATAAATATATACAGTTGTGTTATGAGAGCGCACTAGGTATCATTCAGTTACTCAGACACGAAATTGAGCAGTGCGCAATATAATCTACCTTCGTATGTCTCGGAAGATGCACCCATCTTCTTTAGCATAGCATTATTCAAATTTTTTTTTATGGTAGTATAGTGCTCGTGGTATCCATTTACTTTGCGTCTAAGCACAGAGGTATAAATCGATTAATTAATTTTCATCTCTTAAGATAACTAACAGCTTTAGTAATGTCCTGCCCGCATCACTTGTATCGTGAAAATATTTACACTGTTTAGATTACTAATTAATGATTACGATACTCCATAATAGGTTTAGTAGGATATGAGATCATTGTTTAGGGGGGCTAATCAGCATAAACAATGAACTGTTGATTATCCACATCCGCAACTTCAACCTGAACGAACTGTGGTTGTTGCAGTTGTATTTGTTGTACTTGTCTCCCCATAGCGTTACGTGACCTGCAAGTTAAAGATCGCACATGATAAAACAGTTATCTCTCATCCAGCTGCTAATTTTAAAACAGAACTGTATGCTTACTTCGCTTTCGCGTGCGTTAATATGTGTGACTTCAAGTTCGTTGATTGCGCAAACTTTTTGCTGCACCCATCGAACGGACAGACATAAGGCCTGTCTCCAGTATGGATTCTAACGTGAGTGCGAAGATTGAAGTCCAGACTGAACCTTTTGCCACATCCCTCGAACGTGCATTGAAAAGGCTTCTCTCCCGTATGGACCAGCTGGTGCCTCTTCAATTTCGAACTTTCCACAAACGCTTTCCCACATTCGGCGCACACGTGCACCCTTGGCCCATGGGTGTGCAGGTGTTTACGCATCGCGCTGTTATCTCTGAACATTTTTGTGCATCCTTTATGGGGACAGGCTATAGTACGCTCCACGCCATCTAGAACAGGTGGCTTGCGTACTTTCAATTTGTGACCGGGCCTAGCAAATTCTGCCAGCTGTTTCGGATCCGAAAGGTCGAGACCCGGCATTCCGTCGGAAATAGAGCTTCCGGAGTGATTGAATTTGGCATTGGATTTACCAGTCATGTATTCTGTGTAGTCTGGATCAGGCTCTGGATTTGAGCCTTCATCTGGAACATCCACCAGGTGAGGAGCTAATAGGACACTCCCTTTAACAATAACAAACAAGCAGTCCCAAACAAAAGCTACCGTATTTATTCTTGATGGCATAAATGTTATATTTGTTATTCATACTTAATAGTAACAACTTTTTATTGCCTAGTAACAAACATTTTGTCTTTTTCGATCAAGGAGGAACAGCAAAATTTATGCATGTAGCGGTTTAACAACTAATGTCTCTCTCTATTTACGAACGATTCGATATGCTCTTTACGTACGACGAGGAAATCTCTTATTCATTTCGGATGTTCAGAGGGAATTCAGAGGACTAATTTACATGTACACGTTCATTATGCTGCTATATGCATGTACATTCAAACACGTTCAAACAATCTCATACGATTACTATTATTTAAAAACTCTTATACATGTTTGCAGATGCTCTTCGTATTTAAAACCAATGCTTATACTCGTAGTATGTTATAATAAAAACCAACACAATACAAGAAGCATAAATTTTATATGAGTTACAAATATAAATTGTAAACTCCATGAAGTTTAAACTGAATAGTAAATTGCTGCTTGAAAGGAACTCTATTACATTGCGATTGTACCAAGATATACTTTGGATAAACTCGATGATTCGTTTATACAGTAAAGGCGTTTAACAAAGGTGCGATCGTACGTTACGAATTCAGGCTACAGATTTAATACTTAATAATATCACATGCATACTGCAAATCGATCATCGGGGTTACATATTTCCATTCAGCCAGTAATCGAAATTTACGTTAATCATCGAGAAATGATGCAAGCGCTTCTCTTCAAACGCTTGAAAACAACTACATGTCGTACATCGAGTGACGCAGAAGTCAAAACACGTTTCGTATTTGAAACGATAAATCTAATTTCTTAAAACGGCCGAATGCTTTTCAAATAGAAACATAAAGAGAAAAAGAGAAAGAGTAGAATTAGAATGGGAAGAATCGGTGCGGTGGATCGGGCCGAGTCTGGTGTGTCCAGCGAAACAAAGATAACGCGACCCCCACAGATTTGCTAGTTCGTGGTGCGAGCACCGTCTCCGCCATTATCATTCAAGAGGATAGATCCCACGCGTAAAAGAAGCCATTTTCAAAATATGGCTGCCCCCTGGCAGCATAATGGCGTTCCCTCGATCAAAACAAACAACGCAAACTGTCAACGGAATCGCTGATGATAAAGGATACGGGGGCATTCGGTGGATTTCTTTGGCAAACCCGTAGGAAAAGCACGGTATTGATTCGAGCCCACCGGAAGTGCGTACCGACACAAGTGTTGCGTGGTGATCACCCCCGTCCCGACGGGTTTCTCGGCGTAGCGACTCGCTCACGTCTGATTTATGTTAACGAAGGTTAGGCATAAACACAGGACTTACCGTCGTCGGTGCCCGATGCCCACATCGTCACCGAGAATTCACCCTCGAGCGTCTTGATTTGCACTTGCTTCTGCTCCCACTTTCTAGCCTTCGTCTCCGAGCCCATTTCCCCGAAGATCGTGTGATCGGACGTCCTGAATCTCGACGCGCCGCCCTTCCTGGCCTTCTTGGGGCCCTTCCTCGACGGGCCAGGACTCGACTCCACATAAATGTCGTTTTCTGGCACCGGGATCTGATCGTATACGCTCAGCGGATCACTGCCGACGATTTCCTCTTGCGTCTGTAGTATGATTTCCTCGCGTCCTGGCTCTGGAAGTGGCTGAAGGGCAATCATCGGCTGACCATCTTCCCCCTCGATGGTTGTTTCCACGGTCTCGCAGGGTATTTCCACCGGTATCGTCTCAATTTCAACCTCCTGGATATCTGGTTGAATCTCCACTTCGGTTATTATGTCCGAGGACGCCATATTAATCTCCGCTGACGCCATGTTACTAATCAAAATGGCTGGCCACGGATACTCGCGCGACTAGCGGGGCGGCAAGTCAACCGATCACGTGACTAACCCCCACCGCCAGAAATCCGTAAAGTGGTGTTCATCCCAGGCACCGCCTGCTCCGTTACGAGCGATTCTATTTCCTCGAAATTTTCCATCCCATTTCTCACGCGGGAACATATTTTATTTATCGTCTGTCGGGACCTAACGTTAACGATCACGATTTTCAATGTCGGTCCTTTCTTTTTTAAATTCGTAACACCGAATCGTGGTTTTTATGAGAACCATCGGAAGAGTGCCCTCTCTCTTTATGCGTATCGTTGCTCCATCTTGTGGCAGCTGCGAATATTTCCGCTTCAACAGATCTCGGAGCTCGGTTTGACACATCGTAAATGTGTTATGCGTATTATTCTCTTATTTTTATTGTTGCCTTGAGCAGTTTTCTTGAACGTACTTGGATATTTCCTTGCGATATATCGTATAACGTCGCGTCCGTGTATTCGGTTATTTGAAAGAAGGATTTAGGTTATAAATTCCAGATTATTGTTATTGTACAATGGACTTATCGAAAATTCCAAACGACAAAAAATTATATCTTTGTAAATGGTATTTCCGAGGTGACTGATACGTGTTCGTTATGCTCCGATTATTTATGCGGATATATATATATAAGTATTCTGCTTACTTTTGTAGCTGGGTTCGCATTCCTGCCATTTCTTTGGGTCGTGAACGCTGTTTGGTTTGTCAAAGAAGCTTTTGTCGTACCCCATTATGAAGAACAAAAGCAAATCAAGAGATGTAAGTTTCTGATCTGTCGTCGCTTACTTTCGAGTCACTCTTTTTTTTTTAACAGCGTGATCGCAACTTTGCTGCATTTTTTAAACTTTCACTTTTCGTTAAATTTGTTTTAAGCGAGAAAGGTGTCTTAATATTTCTTACTATCGTGGTAGAAGTACATACTATAAGAAAATAAGAATATTAGTGTTATTCATTTTTATTTGCGAAAGTATCATAACAGGTTCTGTTAAAATAACTTTTCAGACGTGATATTCTCTGCCATCGGCGCAGCTCTATGGTCAGGCGCTCTTTTAGCGTGGATCATTACATTTCAAACACAACGGGCAGCATGGGGCGAATTTGCAGATTCTATTAGTTACATAATTCCAACGGGCATTCCTTAACATTGCGATGAAATCGTTATTTAAATATTCGTTAAGTATCTATTATAATACATTTCTAACGTATGGATTCGATATATAAGACTGCTCACTTCTTATTCGTATTCCATTAAATCACAATACTTTGTATTTAAAGTATTAATAAAAATATATTTATTTTAGTGTATCGAAGAGAGATATTTGTAAAACTTAATAGCGTACAGATTTTAGATGTTATTTTCATATTTATCCACTGGTCTTTACCAGGCACGAGAGAATTAAGTTAAACAGCCCTTCGTCGTTGTCTATATATTTGTATATCTTTGTAAACTAATCGTGAGAGACACTGAAATAATAATAATTTAATTAAATAGGAAGAGAATTACCACTTAACGGTTTAATGCAGAGCCTACTCACCAATAATGCCAGCATGTCTGCGATCATGAGCATGTAAAATACATTATGCCAACCAGTCCAGCGCGATACCAAGCCTGCTAGTAATGGACCGATAGCAGCTCCGACGCTGCCGGTGCCGTCGATGATAGCAGTAACCGTAGCCAAGGCTTTAGAATTATCCCCTAGACTCGAATGAGTTCCTAGTTCGGCGGATATAGCAGTTGTTATCAAGGCGTAAGGTCCGTTAACTAATAGTCCTGCTATTAGTAGTAATACCATGTTGATGTTCATGCTGCTGCTTCCGATATAGTCATATACAAATAACTGTACAACGAATTATATGAAAATTATAAATTACAGAAGCTAACAAGGGAAGATCCCGAATCCGGAAATTCAAAAAAATCTGAAACTTTGTGATTATGTAGGGGATTTCCTCCTGATTACAATGCAATTTTTATTTGCTGCCCAAATTCACTCTAAGGGGGTGAAATTGATCCCTGAAAATCTGGTTATTTTCCGATTTTGTGTTATAATTCGTGAACTGTAAAATAATTTTTTTACTAAATGATAGATCTAATTAAACGAAGTAACTTTTGCCTTGAAACTTTTTTTCTCTTACAGTTCGCGAGTTATAACACAAAATAGGAAAATAGCCGAATTTTCAGGGGTTAATTTCACACCCTTAGAGTGAATTTGGGCAGCAAGCAAAAATTGCTTTGTAATAAGGAGGAAATCCCCTACATATTCACAAAGTCTCGGATTTTTTTAAATTTCCGGGTTCGGGATCTTTCCTTGGAAGTATTAGCGTAATATTTCGTGGCTTACACTTCCAAGTTACATACCCTTGAAAAGTTTTTAATATTCACTGTGCGAGTCGGTACGTACCATAGGAACTGTAAATCCAAACAAAACTGCACACGTTAGGGCACTCATGCCAGTGTAATCGGATAGAACGCCAGCTGCTATTGCGCCAGCGATGCCACCAACATCGAATAAAGTCGAGAGATCTGCACTTAATGTTGCGCTATAGGTAGCTAAAAAGAATCGACGGTGTAATGATGTTTACGAAGTATGCGGGTCATGATTATGATACGAGTACTAACTTGAAGCTGAGATATACAGTGGTAACCAGTATAGGAATGTATAGCTTACAAGTTTTGCAAAGAATAAAGAGAAAGAGTATTCTATGACTCCAGGTATAGCCATAGCCCCCATAAATCCAATCGCATTCCCTCTATGAGGATTGTGTACGCGTCTGTGCTTCGCTAATATTGGGCTAGTTTCAGATCGTAAATTAGTCGCATCCTTTGAAAATAAGGTTTCTTTGTAAATCTCGATAGAATTAGGTGAGAGAACGTATATACATGCGTTTACTATTTAAAGTTACTGTAAGAAATACTGAAGAGATAGTGCGAGCACTTAAATAGTAACGAGCAATAGGATGCAACTTATGTTAATACTGTTACGTACAGTGCAATATTAATTATATAGAAAACAAAGCATGCACTTACATCAACATCGACCTGTTCGCGGTAGACGCAGCGATAGATGAGACGCTAAGTAGGGCAAATGGGTTATCTTTAGTAAGGATATGCAAGAAAGTATATAAAAGTTAAATAAATATAAAAACATTCTAATATAAATATTTACATAGCCTACTACAGAATTGCTACAGAAGTTGATAACAGATAGAGCGAAAAGCAACTATCATAGCCGCCGGAAAAGAGAAATACTGAAACTTATATCGCTGACATCTTATTTTTTAAATCTGCCTACATTCCAGTGCTATTTAGATAGAAAAGAACAAACCAATGGTTATGCGGTACCTCTATCAAGCCATCGCATGCTGATAGTCATACAGGAACCCTATTAAATAATACACAATGTATTTTAAACTTACGTCTTCCGCATCGTTATTACAATCGTCTGCGCTGCTGCTCTCGTCTGAACCGTGAGCAGCATCGAATTTTCTAATTCTCGGTGGGACAGTTGGGATACACCCAATATCTATAGGATTGGGTGCTAGAAATAGAAATATTATGAATCCTGCCAAGCCCATAGTAACTCCAGGTACCATGAAGCTTAAACCCCAATCAAATTCCACGAATTTGGCAGCTAATAAGGTACCCAGAATATTTCCCAAGGAAGTATGAGAATTCCATACTCCAAAGATTAAACCCCTCTTTCCTTTTCCAAACCAATTCCCTACAACCGTAACAACACCGGGCCATCCTGACGTTTGAAAGACACCGCCAACTACCTAAATAAAATCGATAATGAAACTTGTTCGCGAGAGCAGCGAGTTGCTTCTCGTATGCTTACCTGCACCACAACAAAATACCACAAACTATGGATATTGTATGGCCTGGCAATACCGAAAAGGTAACAAGATATACCCGACGCGAGCATACCAAACGTAAGAAAATACCGCAGGTTTACTCTCTCCGCTATGAAGCCACTGCCCAAACGAATACAAAATTATTATCAAAGGTAATCTTCACAACCATTATGTCGCAAATAAGCTCACTTCAGTGTGTCACCTGAAGAACATGGCTGCCGCGTACGCGAACAGGAACGCCGAATCTAACATGCCGAGTAATGCTGGAGCATCTGGAGTATCTGTAAATATAATGTATTTGTTAAACCTGATCACGCCTTTCTGGACGAATTATATTAAAGAAATTTGTGTTCACCAAATGGAGCCCAGTCGCACCAAGTATCCCGATTGGTGCTATTGTTTAAAACATCTGGAGGTGGCGATATGCTGCTACAATTCAGGCTCAATACATTCTTCACGACGGAGATAGGTTTTCGTGTCATGTGGTAACAGGTGTATGCCAAATATGTGAGAGCCAAAATACCGCCTCGAT
This sequence comes from Andrena camellia, assembly GCA_029448645.1. Taxonomy (NCBI): domain Eukaryota; kingdom Metazoa; phylum Arthropoda; class Insecta; order Hymenoptera; family Andrenidae; genus Andrena; species Andrena camellia. The sequence continues at coordinate 45,094,275 of CM055676.1, read as the reverse complement.
GCCATGCCATTCGATTGATATGGCGATGGGGAAAGCATTTGGAAACTACGTACTCTATTACTTGAAGACCCCGTGGTTGATCTCTCAATGCGCCAGTCATGTTCACTGAAGTATCTTCTGTTTTCTGTTCTTATGTTTACCGTCCAACTTATTATGAATGTTAGAGACGTTGCAAAATTTACTATGCGATCGATACTTTGCAAGGCTGTTCGCAGTTTCTCACGTTGACGTTTATGTTTTTACATACATGTTTCTACATATTCTCCATCTGTGTTCGACTGTATCATTTATACCGATACAGAAACTATATTTAATATTAATACTTTGGGCAGAAAGACAATACTGTGCACTTTCTTCTCAAGAATCTCTCAAATTCTTGGAGCATAAATACTTGTTAGCGCATAATTCTATTTGTTAATAGTATTATGCAGTTGTTTCAATAAATATGCTGTAAAAAATTTGTCGCAACGCTATTCATAGCCACGCTTTATAATAATTCTGTTTCATTATAACAATGAACACCATCAGGATGTGACAGTGATACCACATATTCTGTGTATGTTTCTCTGATTGACTGTTTCGGTTACGTATGGTATGCACTTTTTACACTTGCCTTTCAGCTGCTTTAAGCAGACTGATGTCTGTATCACATCCAAGGCTTTAATGTGGGGAACAAAAAAAGAGCTTTGGCATGGGTATCACAAACGCTAAATTCAATAAAGGAACAGACTATGACGCATAACCTACACAAAGAAAATTACAACTGCAATACTACCGCCTCGAATACGTGATACTTAGATATGGTTTACTTCGCGTGCGTTACGATCTGGCATCATCACATTTTTCCCACTGTCGTTAAAAAAGCTACGAGAAATGCAATTTTAATGGAATGTTTATTATCGAAAATGACATACGATAAGCGCATATATAAGTACAATACGCGTGTGCGCAGGTGCACCGTATGTAGACTCAACACATGTGTACAAACATTTTATGTGACACATAGGATAAGATAGAGCGCGAATCTCCGTTCAAGGCTACTTCCTTTCTAACAGCTGTGCTTATCGTACCGAGTTAGAAAAAAAACTTGTCCAGAAGTTTGATAATCAGTTACGAAAGACTTATAAATAGAATGCATTAACGAAAGTTACATCTCCATTATTTTTACTGCAATTTAAAACCGCTAAATCTGATTAAATAAACGATCCTGCAATTTATCTTGGTTAATAATTACTTTTTCTTTGTTTCAATAAATGAATGTTTATAGCATTATTTAATGAGGAAAATAGCGAGGTCTGTAAGCCTGGCGCTCGACGTATTTTCACGCTCAGTTTAAATCACAACTTTCGCCGCTACAACAAATGCTGAGTGATGCTGAATCACATCGTTAGCTGTTCTATGAGCGCTGCGATTGGCTGCGATTGGCGCAAATCTTCTCGCGTAATGCTTCACTAAAATCGTCATTATTCGGCTTCTTTTTGTCATAGGTTAATGTTTCATGCAACTAAACCTTCCTCGAGAAATGCTCTATAAAACGGTGAAAATCGCATCACGACATTAGCATTATATTCTCAGAAATTAAACAATTCACATTATAATAAATTGTTTTTCTAATAAGAAACAAACGAACAGAACTTATATACAGTAACATAATAATTATTAAAAAGCGACTGACTTCTTAATAATTCTAAAATTACCTTCATTACCGACAAGAATTGTCGACCTGCGCCCTCTGCGAGTCCTCGTAGCTAGTTTGCTCTACATATCTCCAGCTTTGTCCAAGTATCGTTCCCGCTCATTCCAAACAAACCTCTTCGCGTCGTGCGCTCCTGCTACCCAGGAGCTAGAAGTATCAGGTTTAAATAACCAAAGTCAGTGGCAGGAAAATCTCTCTATCCTTGTCGCGAGTGATACTTCTCCCTCTCTCTCGTGCACCTCGCGCGTCAAACGATCTCCTCTTCCTCTTATGTTCCTGTTAACTCAGCGGAATTTCTGCTGCTATTCGGAGCATGTCAAGCAATGCCATATGTTGAAAAGCAATAGAGAAGTATGCAAGTAGGTATGTACATACATACAGGGCCCGATCTATTTAGCCCTTCCGCCGCTCTGGGCCAAAATGATTTTTGTCGTTGCTTGTATTTAATTCCAAATAATAAATTATTTTAAAATATAATTTTTGACAGTGAGCGAAATTTTTTGTAGGTATTTGTGGAATAACAGAAGCTTTACCTAATTTCTTTACCTCTTTTCTAAAGAGTTGCACTTTTTTATTGATTTTGATTTTCTCTTTCTACCAATTAGCCGCCCCCAAATTTGCCGCTGTGGGCAGTTGCCCTGCTTGCGCCACCCTATTTAGATCGGACACTGTTCTATCCCAAATGAGTATACATTAATATACTATATATTTATATAGGATCTAGCTTAAAGTACATACCCGGCGTTGCCCGGGCTTCTTATATGTATCTCTACCTATATAGTATAAAATAAAGTTCCCGGTAGACGTCTGTTTGTTCGAGCTAATCCTGAGAATCACCGGACGGACTGCGATGCAGCCTCCACTACCCTATAGAGCATTCTCGAGGAATACTTCACTAGAATTGTCACTGCTTGGCTTCCATTTGTCATAGGTTAATATTTCATATACGTAAACTTTCGTCGAGAAATGCTCTATAAAATAGTGAAAACAATCCGCCCAGTGGTTCTCGATATTAGCCCGAATAAACAGATTGATGCCTACCGGGGATTTATTTTATACCTTTTATACTATGTAGAGATAAGGATGATGATGGAAAACCAAAAAAAAGCTCCTTAAAGTAGGATCAAGTTTTATGACGACAACAACAGTACATAGGTACATACAGGTACATACGCGCATTTAGAATCTTATAAATAAGGATGGAGTGCAAAATCACTAACAGTGATTTGTCACCGTGATTGTGATTTGTTTATCTCAAGTGAATTTGCTCACTGTGAATACTGTGATCGTAATTCTTGCTCATGATTGACTTATTTTTTATAAAATACTTCAATATAGCTTGTGTTGCAGTCAAAACGTGCTAATTCAGCGAATATATAATATATACATTCATAAATAGTCAATGTATGCACGCACTGATTAGATTGGCTAAAGTATTCACATCTACATTATACTTTTTAACTAAAGTGAAGAAATATTCGTTAATTTAAATAGATTAAGAACGATTACATTGGTTCAATTGACATTCTATAAGCACAGTGAGGACTTGAAAATGTTTCGAGAGAAATTAGAAATTGGGGTTATGTGGCGCATGCAAAGAGCAGTTATGCTTTCCACCAATCAGATCACAAAAATTGCGAATCACTGTTCTGCCTGCACCAATCAGAAGCGATCACGAAAATCACGGATCACTGTGAAAAATCACCTCTAAAAAAGCATCCTCTACTAACCTAGTAGGCTAGTAAAGGATGCCGAATGCTTAAGACGATCTTAGACTTAGGTTAGATTTATTTTTTCTTTGGCATAGTTACACAATGTAAACTCTATACCAACATTTCAAGAAAACTTCTTATATAGCCCAACGAACTTTAGTCCCTCAGCCTTTTTCGCATTCTATCCGAACCCTCTCTCTCTCTCTCTCTCTCTCTCTCTCTCTCTCATACCTTGATACGATCTTAGACTTAAGCAACAACTATGAATACCACCCTAATGCTGAGTGATGCTGAATCACATCGTTAGCTGTTCTATGAGCGCTGCGATTGGCGCAAATCTTCTCGCGGAATGCTTCACTAAAATCGTCATTATTCGGCTTCTTTTTGTCATAGGTTAATGTTTCATGCAACTAAACCTTCCTCGAGAAATGCTCTATAAAACGGTGAAAATCGCATCACGATCCGTCCAGTGGTTCTCAAGATTAGCGCGAACAAACAGACGCCTACCGACGACTTTGTTTTGTGTTATGTGAATAAGTAGAAAAGGGCCTAGACATTACATAACTGCAAAAGTGTATACTTTATTCGCAGAAAACGAGATATGTATTCGTTATCGTATAATCAAGTTATGTCATGCGATGACTTTGTAAAAAAAATCTGTCAGCGACTGACAACTGTTAATAGAGGGAGAGGGGATACAATGATATAAGAAGTAGCGCGATCAGCATTAGCAGTTTATTCGAAACGTTTCGCTGGACGTTTGTGCCGGCTTACTGTTAAGCTATTTAAACATTAAATGTTCAAGTAATTACATTAATCATAGTATTGCCAAGCAATAACGGCTATTAACATTCTACGATATTACTCAGACAGCTGATTCACACCAGAGTGCGACAAACCGTGACGTTAATTGTTGCAAAGACGTTCGGCACTGTACACGGAGGAGCACTCAGCAATATGGTAAAAGCGAAGAAGTTCGTGGTGGTGAAACATTTTCAAGGGGAGCCGAAACCTACGGATTTGCAGCTGGTCGAGGAAGATCTGCCATCTGTTCAGAATGGAGGTATAAATCGATCTATGACTTATCGTGTTAACCGGCCGACAGCATAAAAACACTTGTCGATTCGCTGTCCTATTTACGTCCCGTTATCATGATCCGGTATTTCTCGTATCGGACAGTATCTGTCACGTTCGGCGATTTATGATTGTACTTAAAGTGTTCTGCGATGCGTGTTAAAAAGTGAAGTATTTAAGGGGGAACAGTGACGGCCCGAAAAGTGACCCATTTTTAAGAATTTTTTTCAGGAATAATTTACAGTTTTCATATAAAATTTTTATTACCTACTTTTAGTACAACGTTTTAAGAGATTCTAAAAAAAAAATTAATAGGAAAACATGCATCAATTTTAATATATTAATTAATCTTCTAAACCCCCCACGCGCGCTGGTCGAATGTGTAAATATGGAACAGCAGATCCGAATCCAATTTCATTTTTTTTTTATAAACTATATGAGTGAAAACAAATTTTTCGAAATACGCTCGAAAAATTGTCCATCTTATTCGCGGATTTTCGAAACTTTTCTTCTAAAGCTCACCATTTTTACAAAAATAATTTGTTCAAGAAATCGTTACGTGCAATGGAAACTACATTCATATAGTTTATAAAAAAAAATTAAACTTGATTTTGAACCAGTTGTTCTGTAGTTACACATTCGACCAGTACGCATGGGAGAGTCTAGAAGCTTAATTAATATATTATAATTTATGCATGTTTTATATTTTTTTTTATAGTCTCTTTAGGCATTGTGCTAAAGGTAGGTAATAAAAATTTTCTATGAAAACTGTAAATTATTCCTGAAATAAATTCATAAATACTGGTTACTTTTCCAGCAGCCGCAATGGTGTTTCCCCTTAAAGTAGATTGTTAGCAAACTTCAAATGTACAAGCAGTGTCCTTAGATCACTATTTTGCCAATTACCTTTTACTATAAATGAATATTGACGATATGCTTACGATCAAAGCCAGCGATATAATGCCTTTGCTGTGGCAGGAAAAGTAACGCATTCACTTTGAGAGACGATTGTCATAGTTCTGCAATCACCTGCAGTTTTTGCAGATCTTTAGCACTTTCGCAAGAAATTAGATCCGGTTGGATCGCATACTTACATTTCCAATATGTATTATTTCTGTGCGAAAGACATAAACCATTCACATTACTTTCAGAGTTCCTCGTTCAGGCAGAATACCTTTCTGTGGATCCATACATGCGACCGTACGTGCAAAGGTACCCATTGGGCGTCACAATGATCGGTGCGCAAGTAGCTAAGATCATTGAATCGAAAAATCCAGAATTTCCAGTCGGCAGAAGAGTTTGGGGCTATATGGGATGGAGAACGCATACAGTTATTAACTTAAACGATTCCCAGGAAGCGAGCCATATTCCTGTGAACCCATGTCTCTTACCTGATAATACAGACGTGTCGCCGTCACTGAGATTGGGAGTTTTAGGAATGCCAGGGTAATGACTTTAAGACGCATAATTTTGTACTATCTGTATAAGAAGCTTTCGCTCGCTGTTCTTACGTTGCGTACCTTGTTGTATATTTTAACATGCTTCGTTTCAGAGACACAGCATACTTTGGTCTTATAGAAATTTGCAAGCCGAAGAAAGGCGAGACTCTTGTTGTGAGCGGAGCTGCAGGAGCGGTTGGCTCTCAGGTCGGTCAGATAGGAAAAAATGTCTTTGGACTTCACGTTATTGGTATCGCTGGTACAGACGACAAGTGTAAATGGCTGGTCGACGAGCTTGGTTTCGACGCTGCTATTAACTACAAAACAGAGAATATTGCAACTGCGTTAAGGAAAGCTGCCCCGAAGGGAGTTGATTGCTACTTTGACAATGTATGTTCTAATAACATTTGGAATAATATATAAACTTTCGCTTCGTATCATGCAATTGTGAACACATTAAATTTGTTTGCTATCATGGCAGGTGGGTGGAGACATATCCAGTACGGTTATATATCAACTGAAGCCTTTCGGCCGCGTAGCTGTGTGCGGAAGTATTTCTTCGTACAATTCAGACGCTTCGTCTTTACCAACGACGACTATACTTCAACCAGCTTTGGTGTTCAACCAACTAAAAGTAGAAGGTTTTATCGTGCATCGTTGGGTCGATCGTTTCCCCGAGAGCAGGCAGAAGAATGAACAGTGGTTGAAGGAAGGAAAAATCCGACCTCGCGAAACCGTCACTAAAGGCTTTGAAAACATGTTCGTTGCGTTCACTGATATGTTGAAGGGGAAGAATGTTGGCAAAGCTATTGTCCAAGTCTGAAAGAAAGATATTCTGTTGTTACAAAGTACACATTTTTAATTGTACTGTGGGGTATACGCATTTGTTATTCTAATCGAATAAATTTATTATCTTTGTACTATATGATACTACCCTTTCTTCTCCAACTTTAGTGTTATAATTTGGGCTAAATTGAAGACTTTGCAGCAAGGGGGCTGCAGCGTCATCTTTACTAACTTCGAGTAAATTAGAAAAAACTATTTATAAAATTAAAAAGAGAACACTAATTGAAAAATAGATATTTTCGCACAATAAGTAGTAGCTGCTGAGTTGATCAATTTTTATTTCTATTTTCGGCGAAAAATATTCTATAATAAAATATTAATATTCCTAATAATAAAAATATTAATATTTCTAATAATAAAATATTAATATTTCTAATGATAAAGATATTAATACTTCTAATGATAAAGATATTAATATTTCTAATGATAAAATTATTAATATTTCTAATGATAAAGATATTAATATTTCTAATGATAAAGATATTAATATTTCTAATGATAAAGATATTAATATTTCTAATCATAAAATATTAATATTTCTAATGATAAAGATATTAATATTTCTAGTGATAAAGATATTAATATTTCTAATAATAAAGATATTAATATTTCTAATAATAAAGATATTAATATTTCTAATGATAAAATATTAATATTTCTAATGATAAAGATATTAATATTTCTAATAATAAAGATATTAATATTTCTAATGATAAAGATATTAATATTTCTAATAATAAAATATTATTATTTCTAATGATAAAGATATTAATATTTCTAGTGATAAAGATATTAATATTTCTAATCATAAAATATTAATATTTCTAATGATAAAGATATTAATATTTCTAGTGATAAAGATATTAATATTTCTAATAAAGATATTAATATTTCTAATAATAAAAATATTAATATTTCTATTACTATTTATTAACAATAAATCGCTTATTTATTACCGGATTTGCATCAACCGTGCACCAAACGATGTAGATTTTTTTACGTATATTACACATCACAACTCAAAAACTATAAAAAAATGCAGCTGTACCCCTGTTGCTGTAAAGTCCTCAATTAATTGACCAAGATAAATCGAATGAAATAGATTCTCCTCCATTACACATTGACTGCAAAAGATACGAAATGATTGGCATAGACAGTTTTATTGCAATATATTACACAGATTATAATCCATCACAATGAATAATTACATTTTGGTTTCCCGATGCCGAACGGCATTACAGTTAGAGTTTAGGTACATATCTTAGGAATCGTAACGTTACGTCTAGTACAACCTTATACACGACACCTTACCGAACAATTCCACGAGCTTACATCCACTTCTAATTACAATATGATACATTTGCCGGCAGACAATGAAACGCGCCGTTCCGAGGCTCGCGTATTCAAAGAAATTACGAAACTCGAACCGCCCGAGCGGCTCTTACGACACAAATTTCGGTAAACTCGAAAAGAAATTTACTCGAATTCCATTTATTTATAAATATACTCGAGTAAACGTTCCTTACCATACAGATTACTTTCTATACTCATTATATCGCCGAGAGATCATCGGTGCTATTAAAAATTATACATCCCCCATCGATTCCACCATTCTCCGGACGCAACAAGCACATTCTCCACCTGATCGAGTGTCATCGCTATTTCATAAGAACGGAGTAAATGCGTCTCCAAGCTTCTTTTCAGCCCGCATCAAGCTTGCGCATTCTGAGATCCATCTTCGCTTACATTACCCTGCGAATCGAGTGCGCGCAGCACGACGCTATTTATATACAATGATCCGCGCGAATGCTCGCCGATAAGTATCTTTGCGTTTCTTCGACCTGCGGGCGTGACACCGTAGTCTTTATCTCCCGTTTGGAAATCGACGCGTCATTCAGATAGGTACAGTTGAAGTGACCTCCACTGTTCATACACATGCCGCGATAGAAAAAGGTTCGCAATGGTAGCTGAGTAAATCCTCGAAACCATTAAGAAACATTTCTCTTAGTTTACATGGATCTTGATTCTTCTAAAGAATTTAATCCGTCCAAAATCATCACGCACCATTTGACGCGGGCCCAGACGAAGCGCGCCGAGCCTCGCAAAGAATGAAATTACACGGAGAAGAAGACGACACCTGCTCTCAGAATTCCTGGGTGTTGCAGAAAATACTGTGCCGAATGTAATCGGTGGATACAGAGATCGGAAAGCCATATGAAACCCCGAAGACCCTGACTCGAATCTGCGTGGATCCTGAAACGCTCGGGGAGTCGCGGCCCATTCGATCGAGCGGACACACCCGGGATTAGAATCTAGGGAGGTTGAACATCATTTATACGACTATCGATCCCCTCGCTTTCGTCGTTCACCATTCGTGAATAATTGTCCTTCGCGGATCTTGGATCGCCCTTGGTGGATCGTCCCGTGGGATGAACGCGTTCCCGTCGGCTTTCTCCGTGGGATTCTATCACGTGACGTTGATCTCTTCGTCCTCCTCGTTCTCCGTCTGCTCTTCCGGTCGCTGAGGACTCGTCAGGGGGCTGACGTCGCTCAAGTCCATCCTGGGCCGATCACCGTCGGCGTCGCTTAAATCCGGGTTCGGGTTGTTCTTGTTCGGCAGGGTTTGCTCCCGCGAGCCGCCGGTCGCCAGCAGTTCCCTCTCTTTGCTGTTCCTCCACTTCATCCGCCGGTTTTGGAACCAGATCTTTACCTGAAAATTGTAATTCGACCGGGAATTAGCTTTGCTATTCTAACGCGGTACGTGGGATGTTTTATATCTTGCAGTGGCAAAGAGCAGGGATGGGCAAATTTTTCATTTAAATAAAATTTCGGATAACGAATACAAGGTTAACAAATTATTCGTCATTCGTTCGTTCACCCGAGTTAACTTTATTCGACACGCGGCGAATAATTTTTTTAACTTCTATTTGTTATTCGAAATTTTATTTAAATAAAAGTTTTGCCCACCTCTGACAAAGGGGTTGCTAAATTTAACTTGTATTCCCAGCAAAGGATTTTGATATTATAGGCTAAGTAGGCTGCAGCCTAGGGTGGCAAATTTTCGGCGAAAAAGATTGGGGAAGGTTTAAACACAGAGGCTTGAGACAACTTTAAAAGCAATTCACTTTCTTTTCAGGTAGCAAATTAGCAATAAGTTACTACTGGGCGGAGCGAAACTATATAGGCGAAAATTTAAATTTGAATTTTCAGTTGGCCTGGGTGCGGGATAGTTGTTTTTTGATTAACCAAACACAACTGTAAAAAAATTTTGGAAAAATATTTATGTCTGCAGGTTCCTTTTTCTCTTAAAAATGTGAAAAATAACATTGTGAACCTTATTTTTTACATTTTTAAGAGAAAAAGGAACCGGCAGACATGAATATTTTTCCAAAAATTTTTTATAGTTGTGTTTGGTTAATCAAAAGACAACTATCCCGCACCCAGGCCAACTGAAAATTCAAATTTAAATTTTCGACTATATAATTTCGCTCCGCCCTAATAAGTAGTATATTTGAGTTGTCATACTAAATTAATTTTAAAATTGTCTCAACTCTTTTATATTAAAATATTTGAAGGGTAAGGGGGGAAACAGGGAATGTTATAAAACAGCTTTATCGAGAAAATTAAGTTTCAATACTTTAGTCTACCAGTAAACAAACAGGGTTTAATGAATTTATCTCCATTCTTCATAGCATGAAGCCTTACACCTTAATTAAAATAAAATAATAATTGTTTTATATGACTTTAATATTTTTCCAGGTTTGAACAGGCTAGCATACTGAAACGAAATAAGAAATTTCCACTTGTATTATTATCGAAACAAGGAAGGACAATTATTTTATTAATTGCGATTCAACAGTTCTGTAGTCCCAGTTGCCACTAACAAGATATGCTATAAATTGCAAAATCACGAGAAATGGACATTCCCTGCTTTTCCCCCTCACCCTAAGCACTTAAAAGATGTTGAGGTCACCTTATACAGGATGATCACTTCAACGCAATGTGCCATTTCTTAGGCATTTCCAATAATTTCACTAAAAAGTGTTTCTAACAAAAGTTAGATTTTAAAATTCGTTCATTTTTTCCTATTGGTTAATCCAGCACTTGCGGCAGATGCTTGTTAGCCTAGAGATGCCAAATCCCTAAATCCGCCCCTATTCCTTTAATGTTTCTATCAATGCAGCCTACTTGCAAGGAGAGGTTCCCAGGTGTCCGCCTCCGATTGCTTTGAATTTTGGATATGTTTTAGAGGACCGAAAAATAAGATATACCTGTTTTTTTATAGCGGCCCGTTTTCATATTTAGGGGGTGAAACCATCCCCCAAAGTTATAAGATTTTTAGGTGTTCATCTTCGATTGCTTTGAATTTTGGATATGTTTTAGAGGACCGAAAAATAATAAATACGTGTCTTTTTATTTTGGCCTGCTTGAATGTTTAGGGGGTGAAACCACCCCCCAAAGTTGATAAGAATAGTTGGTGCCCGCCTCGATTGCTTTGAATTTTGGATATGTTTTAGAGGACCGAAAAATAAGATATACCTGTTTTTTTATAGCGGCCCGTTTTCATATTTAGGGGGTGAAACCATCCCCCAAAGTTCATACGGGGTACAAAATTGTGTTGAGTAAAACTTGATATAAATTTAATTTGCGTCATAACTTGCTGTATGGACGATGTTCTTGTCGTCAGTCACCGTTATTAGGGGATAGCTATGAGGGGTGGTTTCACCCCTTGAACATGTAAATGGGCCAAAATAGAAAGACATGCATTTCCTATTTTTCGGTCCTCTAAAACATATCCTAAAACCAAAGCAATCGGAGACGGGCACAAACTATTCTTATGAACTTTGGGGGGGTGGTTTCACCCCCTAAACATTCAAGCAGGCCAAAATAAAAAAACACGTATTTCTTATTTTTCGGCCCTCTAAAACATATCCAAAATTCAAAGCAATCAGAGATGAACACCTGAAAATCTTATAACTTTGGGGGTTGGTTTCACCCTCTAAATATGAAAACGGGCCGCTATAAAAAAAAACACGTATATCTTATTTTTCGGTACTCTAAAACATATCCAAAATTCAAAGCAATCGGAGGCGGACACCTGGGAACCTCTCCTTGTTAGTATCAATTAATCAGCTCAGTTTCAATTCTTAATCCCGGTGCAAGGCTTCGCCAAGGTCTATCCTAGATAGTAGGCGATTAAGAAGAAAAGAAAGTTCAAAGCGGGCAAGTGGGGAGGAATGATTTAAATGGATGAAGTACCGACACATTTGTCTTAATCGTTTGGAACAAAACGATTCCTTGCACGCGCTCTCCCTCGCCCTTTAACGAGCATTAAACAAAGATTACGCGAGGAAAAACAGAGGGTCCCTTTTCTCTGGTCATGATCGGCGTATCGGTGATTTCAATTCACCCTGCTTCCCTAGGGCCGCCCATAGAGGCTCTCTAAATTCTCTGTCATGTAAGTTTCATGTTTCATCCGACAGATCTTACTGCAAGTTGCAGACTTCAACCATTACATTATTATAATTCAAAACATAACGACGTCATTGACAGATATTAATTTCAAGGGTGAAGTAAAAAGTCATCCAACTCGGACTCTATCTCCCGTAGAAAATTAGAAATGAAGTGGAGCAGCCGTAATTAAAGTTCGTTCTCGTTTAGAAATATTTAAATGCACTTCGCTCGCTCAACTCCCAGTAGCAGAGTTTCTCTTTTTATTAAAGTTCCTTGATTCTTTTGCGACGAGCAATATCGTCGCGCGAACACTTTCAGACTTTCAGCGTTCCTTCTTTTATTTTCTCGTGGAACATGCGCGCGTTTCACCGGGGTGGGAGAGAGAAAGAGAGAGAGAGGGAGAGAGAGGAGAGAGAGAGAGATTGGGGTGAGAAAGGGCGCGTCATTTTCGTATATTAAAGACCATGCATTACCGAACCGCTGAACGGGCCAACGTCAAACGCACATGAACTCTCCTGAAAATTTTCTCCTTCCCACCGCACCCCTCTCCAACCCTTCTCCACCCTTCTCCTCCCTCTGCTTCGCGGCACCCTATTTCTCCACCCTGTTCGCCACTTTATTATACGAGCGTAGCCTTAAGCTACGTCGAAGCGTTGACCCCGACGCGGATTGATTTACCTAAACTGCTTTCCGAATTTTCATTGGCCCTTGCCGCGCGCGCACGTGTGCTTGTCTAGGTGTAAGTGCACTTGACACCTCGCTGGACCCCGAAGGTACCCTCTGTAACACACCCTTTGGGGCTTGCCGATAAGGCGTCGGAGCCCTTTGCTCCACTTCGCTCGTTTCATCTCGCCCGTCGTCAGGGAGCAGAACGTTCGCGCGCCGCGAGCTTTAATTCTACAGCGGTATCGCGACGGGAATTTATTGCTCTTATTGTATGGAGATCGTGGCTGGCTCGGTCCTTCGGGGAGCAAAAATCTGCCGAAGATAAGACCCTCTCGTGAAACGAGAGAGATTAGAGGGTACTATCGAGCCAAGACGCTGCTCGCTTGGGGGTTGGAACGCTCGATCCGAGGACGCTCGAAAATCAAAAGCGGAGGGGTTCGCTTCGTCGCGAAAAAAGAGACGCGTCGTTGGTATCTTCAGATGAAATTACGAAACAGGGAGTTTATATCCGATTGACAAACACTTTGTGCCTAACATAATCGGACCAAATTATGCGGAAAGCTGCCAACCCTCAGTGAACCGAAATTGAGTTTTAGTTTGAAGATTTTAATTGTTAAAGAAACGTAGCTTTATTTCTATTGGGTATATTTTATTTCTTCTTATTGTTTTACAACGTTTTTAATGGGTTATTTAATAGTGAGCAGCATAATTATTAATATTACTTTAAATTTTCTGTAGTTTTTGCTTTGTGAGACTAAAATGGAATTATGGCTTGGTAGTTTTAATAATTGTGTAATGTAATGGCTTGGTAGTTTTAATAATTGTGTAATGTAATGGCTTGGTAATTTCTTGCAAAATAAAGATCACAAAATTATGGGATTGGTACTGTGTTTAAATTATTTTTTGTCATTTTGGGGGTTGGTAGGTTTCTGCATAACTTGGCTCAATTATCTCAACTTACTGTTTTCACATGCCTCATAGTTTCAGACATAAATATGTGCCTACATCTCCCACCTTAATCAAGAATACTACATTAATTAAGAAGAATCGTAAATCAAGATCGCTGATGGATTCAAGATGCTTATGGATTCCGAAGCTCTGGAAATTACAGGACGATGCACTCCAGTAAAATCAAGGGATTCGTTCTACCGATCTCTGCCCCTCCCTCCCTCCCAGCGATCCTTCTTCTTCTTTTCGTTTTACGTTTTGCGAGTGGCGACGGTGATTGATTGTCCCGTCAGCGGCAGACAGGACCGGGAACTATATAACAAAAGTAACAAAGCGGCTACGGTTCTGGGAGGAAGACGAGGAGCATTTCGGTGGAAGCTGAATCGTTCCGTTGTCCACGGATTTCATTCGTTCCCCGTTTCCTGTATTATACCCCGAGCTCTCGATCATTTTTATAAATTACGTGCCGTTTCTGCCAACTATTTAGAAACGCCCCCCTCGTCCCCGGAAAGCTCGATTAAAAGTAGGTACCAGTTCCTTCCAATAAGACTGATTATTCAACAATTAATAACACTATGTTGCCCTCCCCGCGCTCTTCGGGCCGCACTCGATCTTTGCCCCGTCGAGCGCCGCTTATCGCGCCTTCTTTCCATCCGCCACAATTAAACCTGTCGATATCACGGCCGCGGGGATTCGAAAAGTGCAATATCAATCGTGTCGGGATCGCCATAAAGTCTCGCCCCCCCCCCCCCCGGGTTTCGAAGTTCACGGCTCTTTTCTCGCTTCTAAATCATCCCCCGCGACCCCCACAGAGTCGAGCGGAGAAAGAAGGGAGTAAGGGAAGAGGGGAGGGTCCGAGGAGGATCTATAAGTGGAATAATTCCTCCCTCCCCGCTGCAGGCTGGCCCCGGTATTAAAAAGAAGCGAGCCGTTTAAGCGGGCTCTCGCGCGTCGGCTTCGTCCCAAGGATCGCCGCTCCGAAGGATCCAGGCATAACGACGACATCCGAAATGCGTTCTATAGAGTGGGTAATCGTTAAACGATTGGCTGCAGCCACCCTGCTTCGCCCGCAAACCCTCCCGCTCCCTCTAACGCCGGTCCGGAGGTTCTCCTCCGTTTAGCTCCCTTCCTCGTACGCCGCGCGACCGCCCTTACTTCCGCCTACGCCCACCCACCCCGGTGGCTCCTCTCTCCGGTTCCACGAGCGCGGCCACCCCCTTCTGGCACCCTCTTTATCTCACCCTCGCGCGGGGCAGGATGCCTGGCTCGGCGCTGGCGCCATCTGGCGCAGTTTAATAAAAGACGATCGATTATGACGTCGGCCTCAGAACTGCCCCTCAGTCTCTCCGACTCACTTCCTCGCCTCCTGCCCTCCACCCGCCCGCCCCCACAAAGTCCCCACCACGTACGATGCCCCTCTTCCTCCTCCTCTTCGCCGTTGCTCTTTCTCCTCCTCCATCCTTCCACCACCTCAGCCCCCGGCTTCCCTCTTCAACCCTCCTCGACGGGGGGGGGGGGGGGCCTTCACCTTTCGGCTGCTCCGCTATCGCTTCTCCCTTGTTCGCGCGTCGTCCCCACGACTCGCGCGCGTCCCTTTCTTTTCCGCGGCCGCCGTGCCCCTCTCTCGCGCGCACCCTCTCGCTCTCCACCCTCCCCCGTCGCGGAGGAACAGAGGCGCGACGGCGGAGGAGGGGTACAGAGGCGGAGAAAAGGGACGACGAGCGGAAGCAGCCGCCAGAAGAGGGTGCGAGAGGAATTTTTTCGAACGGGGAGAGAGTTAGCGGTGCGGTCAGCGGAGGGGTTGGAAACGCGAAAAAGTATGGCACGGAGCTGCCGGCGCGCGATCCTGCGGGCGAAGGGTTGCCTGATGTATGGAAAGGAAGCCGGCTCTTAATAGAGGGGGGGGGGGGGGCAGGATATCGGCCCCGCGGATTTATCGGTGGACTGCGCTCCTATTGGTGATGGTTTAATTGAACCCACCCGTTGATAAATGATAGTGTTAATCCGTTTCGGTCCTTGGAACTACGCCGCGGTTAATTAGCCCTCTTTCCTGGCACCGGCCACCCCCCCCCCCCACCCTTTGTTATTGCTTCTAACGTGGTAACGACGGCAGCAACGATTCCGAGGGATTCTTCTCACACCGCGAGACAGACCGTGTCATCGATTTCCGTTTCTACTCCGGCGGCTTGTTTTGAATAACATTTCCATGTCTGAATTTATATCTCGTCGTCTATGCAGGGCATCTTTGCAACGTATTGAAATTTGTCCTTATGGGGATGTTTTCGTGAGATCGAAGCGAATTGCGTTATGGCAGTAGGTTGCTTCGAAAGTCTGGGTAGGGTAAATCCGGGAGACGCGGTCGACCTAATATAAAATGACTATTAAAACTAATATAGAAATTAAAGTCGAAGCGAAATATATTGGCCGGTGAATTCGTTTTCGCGAACAGCGATCGAGGAGAAATCAACCACCACCATCCGACGATCGTGGATTTGTCAGTTGGAGTTGCGCGGCCCCAGAAGAGTATGGTGGGGTAACGGGAACGCTGCTCGGCTCCGCCTGAACCTTGCCGTTTGGCTGTTATTTATTCTTAACGTAATAGTTGTGTGCGTTACGAAGCTATGCGTAGACCAATACGAGATCAAGCTATCGAGAAAGAATCAACGTTCTGACCAATAAAGCTCCTGAATTTTTTCGGAGCTAACGCACACCTATTCTGATGTGTGTATTTCTACGCTGACAGCTCGGTTTGGCCTACACGCCAGAAGCTTGGCACTATCCCCACCACTTCTGGCTCACTCTTGTTCTGCGAAGACGAGACCGAGATGGAACGAGAGCGAGTCAGAAATCATTGAGAAAAGGAGCACCGAGGCAGGCAAACTGTGCGGTGGGAGAATGCCCCTCACGAAACTCACCGGCCAATATATGTGGTTTCGACCTTAGTTATTTTATCAGAACAAACCTATATGTTCAGAATTTTATGCTGATTCCGAAAAACTGGCCGATATTTGCTTTAAGGGGTTAGGCCACCTTGGACGGAGAAAAATTGCAGTCATTTTCGGCATTTCTTTTTAGGAAGATAATGAAATAAACAGAAAATTTAATACGAAGGCTGTTATTATACAACTCTCGCCGGAAAATATCGTATTTTTTTTCTTTCAAAATGGCGGCGGTAGAGCCGTGATACGCAAGATCTTGAGGAGCGACGTTTTCCACGGTGTTCAATCTCACGGCTATACCGTTTGACTTAGAACAAAAAACCAAAAAGTTTTATTTTCTACATGCCTGAAACTAGAGAAGTACGTAGCGGTTTTGCGACTTCTTGAACATATTCTTTGCAATTGATACTTTTATAAAAAAAATGCACTTTTTCTCCCCATGTTCACCATTTCGAGACAAATTAATGTTTCTAGATTTCCATACGTACTTATGAGTTTAAAAAAAATTAGGAAAATTTTGGTCGAGAGAAATTGAAAAGGTTTGAAACACAGAGGCTTGAGGGAACTTTGAAAACAATTCACTTTTCCTGCACCTATCAAATTCGCAATAACTGATACACGAGTTGTCATACTGAATTAATGTTAAAATCGTCTCAACCCTTTCAAATTAAAATATTTTATGATATTTCGCGGAAGGGTCGGCGGACGCTTGTCAGCCTAAGTAGGTGCGTCGAATCTCCAAACCCGCCTCTGGGCAAATGGGTTAAGCATTTTAACCATTTGTGCGAGAATATCAAGGTTTTATGGTAGTATATGTAAGTTCCATGGTTGGGAACGGGAGGAAGCGTTCCGCTCATCGTTATGGGCCTATCAGATTTTATAGATACAGCTACAGGATCTCGCGGGAGGAGGATATGAAAGAGATGGTATACTCGGAGATCAACGTCGATCGAAGGGGAGGTTTTAGTTGGGGCACGGGTCGCGAATTTTCAATCCGTCTACGTGCTGATGGTATAACGGGCTACAGCTGCGAATGGATACGACCTGGCACGAATGGGTAGCGATATTTCCTGGCAAAATGTCGCACCAGCGATACGAATGCATTTGCTCGTGATGCTGGGAGGCATCTGGAGAACCATCTAACAGATATGTGACAAGCTGAATTCAAGATCATCGATCGTCCCGATATTTTAATATTTCACGCGAATATTACCAGCGTCTAATATTCCTATTATCGCATAGCCGATGAAAATGGTATTTATGGCAACTCACAAGGGAAGATCCCGAAACGGAAAATTCAAAAAATTCTGAAACTTTCTGAATATGTAGAGGATTTCCTCCTGATTACAACGCAATTTTTCTTTGCTGCCCAAATTCACTCGAGGGGGGTGAAATTAACCTCCGAAAATTCAGCTATTTTCCGATTTTGTGTTATAACTCGCGAACTGTAAGAAATAGGAAAAAAGTTTCACGACAAAAGTTACTTCTTTTAATTAGATCTATCATTTGGTAAAAAAATATTTTACAGTTTATGAGTTATAACACAAAATCGGAAAATAATCGGATTTTTAGGGGTCAATTACACCCCCTTAGAGTGAATTTGGGCAGCAAACAAAACTTGCGTTGTAATCCGGAGGAAATCCCCTACATAATCATAAAGTTCCAATTTTTTTTTGAATTTTCGGGTTCGGGATCTTCCCTTGTCAGCGAGCACTCGTGGATCGAAGCGCGTTGCAGAAATGCCTGCACCACGACGAGTGGTCCTGCGATCGGAATAATCTCGATCTCTATGAGATTTATATGCGTGGTAGGTTTCGGGAAGGACGAATCCATCGATGGAATTCGATTTTCCGACTTATCGGCTGGCCAGCGGATAGCGGGATCGCCGAAAGTGATTATAAAGTTGATTCACAAAAGGAGAGGAATCTATATGCATACCGCGGTATTGTATATTCATGGTTTCTTAGTTCGTCTGGCTTCGGGGGCTTAGCCGACGGTTTCTCAAAGTAAAATCCATAATGCATGAAGGTCCACGGGCTAAGCCGAAGAGCTTAAGCCGTAAGATATTGCGCGACGTTATATTCATGTTATGCCCTGCAAGAGGCAGCCTTTGTTTTTAATATCCATCGCAGATTGTACAGGGAGAGCTTAGGGCAACGTTATGACCAACTAGCGCCAGGCTCGCACAACTCTGGCCCATTTTAAAAAGCGAGGATCGTTCGGCAGACGTTGAGGAAACTCGGGCAAAGGAACAGATATTTCATCTACTGTCTGAATAATTCTCTATAGTAGGTGTCAGTTATTTTATTCGCTGCACTGATGATTTTATTTTGTCTTCTTCTAACGAATCTTCGCGGTGGTCCTAAGGAATTTAAACCAAAGAGACCTGAGTTACCCAATTAAAAAATGTCTTTATTGTTAAAACTTTCAGGCGATGAATCAATTAAGCCACTACTTTTATACGTAAGCAATAAATGGCGGTAGGTACTTACACTTTATACAAAATTATTCAGAGGACCGTGGGAGTCCGGAGGGGGGGTGCAAAAGGGGCAGTTGCCTCCCCTGGCTTTTGAGAAAAATTCGCTTATTTTTCAAAACTGATCTTTATTAAGTTTATACTAAAAAAAGGGAATATATTTAAATTTCGGTTTTAAATTTTTAATTAAATTGGCACTATAAAATGGGTTAAAAAATTTAAGAGGGGTATATTTTTCTTTACTATCATCCCAAAGTTACCCTCCCCTGGAAAAGAGTCTCCGGACGCCCTTGCAGAGGACAAACAGAGTAAATCTCGGTTTTAATCTCGGACTTACACCGCTTCGTTTCTAAAGGTGGAATCTGGCGGCGCGTGTATCGGCGATCTTTGCGCGTGAATCGCCGATCCACGCGCCGTGAGAACGCTCATAGCTCGCCGATTCCCGAGCCTGGGCGACCCTAGACGAGCCGAGCCTCCACGAGCCTAGCCGCGCCGTGAGAACGCTCATAGTTCGCCGACTCGCGAGCCTGGGAGATCCTGAGTGATCCTGGGCGAGCCGAGCCGAATCGCCGATCCACGCGCCGCGAGAACACCCATTCGCGAGCCTGGGCGATCCTAGGCGAGCCGCGCAAAGATCGCCGATCCACGCGCCGTCAGATTACACCTTGAACCCTTCAAATATCAAGATTCCTTAAAGTTTCAAATTCCATTGACTTTTCCCCTAACTGTTATCTGAGTACGTCTACTCAAAATTTCTCTCTATAGAGGGCGTTAAAATTCAAGTAGGTATACCCCTTGAAACTTTTCCCTCAGTCGCATGACTCTCTGACAATTCTTCAGCATCACCTTAGTCTTCGTTAAGTGGAACGAAATTCAGAAGCGAACAGTGGAGATACGTGTAACATTTTCAACTCTGATCGGGATACAAGATTGACTACTGGGCAAATAGTGGAGGATGGTGCTCCGGCGGGATGCTGCGGAGGGGAGCGACGACCGATTGTTCCAGCAAAAGCTTGTCCAAAGTAAACTCGAGCGAGGAGCAGCTCTAATGGCTACAAATTGATTCGACCGACGGAATCCGGGAAACTCTATATTCTCTTGAAACGCGAGCCTAATGGTCGATCTATCTAGCGTGTCAGTGTCAGTTTCGTGGGAAAGAAGAGGCTGCCTGTCTTTTGCACGGAGATCGAGCCTCGACCATCCAGATCCTCTTTTTGACCACACGTACCCGCGAACAGATGTATCGGGAATCAGAACGCGTTCGTTTCAAACATCTTCATCGACCTCTTTTCTGTTTTGAATATTATACTGGCAATGAATCACTTTATCATCAGTTTATTCTAAAGCTCCGAGTGTATGGTTCAACTGCAATAATTGAGGAGCTTGCAGCAAGGATGCAGCTCGATCTTTACCAACTTCAAGCAAATTAGAAAAAATTGTTGCTTTGACTTGAAATTAAAAAAAAGAGAACACGAATCGAAAAATATATATTTTCATGCAATAACGAGTAGTTGTTGAGGAGTTGTAAGTTTTTATTTCTATTTTGGGCGAAAAAATATTCTATAATAAAAATATTAATATTTCTATTTCTATTTATTAACAATAAATCGCCTATTTGTTATCGGATTTCCATCAAACGTGCGCCAAACGATGCAGAATTTTATTTAAATATTTCACACGTCACACATAACTCGAACACTGTAAAAAATGGAGCTGCACCCCTTTTGCCGCAAGGTTCTCTATTGCATTCATTACAGAAGACTAAAAGCATTTGAGAAAGATAGACGATTACCCCAGAAAGTGTGGAGGGCGACGACCATTTTGCTCGACTACCCTCGACAGCCTATCGTCTTAATCAAATTTCAAATTGGAGATCTCGGAGATATAATACTGGAATGGAGGAGCTGTTTTTTTTTCCACTGCGAAGACTAAATAGGCTGTCAGAAGCATCGAACGCGAGCCATTCTTCGCGCGACCTTTATAATTCGCTAAGATCTTTGAGGAATCTCGATAGGAGGAGTAGCCCTCTCATTTTCGAGATGAAGGGATGAAATGATTGAACGAGGGGAGGATTCTCCCCCTTTGATTTGCCGTTCCCGGTGATTTCCACGGAGACACTCCCCCCGTGAGACTTTAAATTAACGCGGTATTGACATGCTTTCCATTATAATAACGCCATTACCACGAAAATGAAGAATTACTTAATTAGCTTATTTTCACTTCCAAAATTCGTCTCAAACTCCCCACCAATAATTATTACAAAATCATCGGATGCTCGATTTCATCTAAGCAGAGTGGGATTGATCCGAAATTTTTTCTAGTAATGAGTAGTAAAGGAAATTTCGGATCAACCCTCGAATTCAGATGTATCACTTACTACTCATTACTTCTCGAAGAAGCTGAGGATTTTAGATCACAGCAGGATCAGATTCTATTGTATAGGAAAGCTTATTCCGAGGTGCGTATGGATCACAGAAGCTGTGGTTCAAAATAGACCCTGCGTCGGTGGTGGGATCGACTGATTCGTCGTCCAAGGGAAGCTGATTAATTTCATGCCCCTAGAATTACGAGGGAACAATAAGGGATTTGTCGCGGTTGAAGCGAGAGATCGCTCTTTACATCGCGAATTAATACCAGGCGGCGTGACTCTGACAGGCCTTGCCGAGTTTGTAAGAAACAGAGCCGTGGGGCCGTCGGTTTTGATTATTAAAAAGATAACAAGCCCTCCGGCCCTTCCTTACTTTTTCCATCGCTTCCGCCCGTCGCCGCGGCGAACGTCTTCAGAGCAGAAGTGCCCGGCTGCTCTTAATTCCGGGTAATTTAAGATCGACGCGTTGATGTGTCCTGCCCAGAGGCGACGCGGGCGGTTCTGACAACACGGCGCAACCCTTAATCCCTGCGGTGCCTAGCAGAGGCCGGAACGAAACTTTTCGTCCACGGATATTCGGGCACATTCGCTATCCATAATTCACGCAACTTCGTCCGATGAATTGTAAGGAAAGGGTGACGCATGGGTGCCACAGCAGTGGAAATATTTATTACGCCACCCTCAAATCCACGCGCTATGAAGCAGTGGCGGATTTAAGAAAAAAGGCCCAGGTGGCAAACGTTGAGGGGCCCATTTTTTCAAGAAAATGAAGAAATAGTTTACTAAAACGGGGCAAATGTATAGAAAAGTATAGAAAAATAAAGTGCTTGGATAAAATCATTATTTTCTTTTACGACAGGGCCCTAGGGGGGTCCCTCGGAGCAGGGACCCATTATTCAGGAAACTGAAGCGGTAGTTTACTGAAAACTGGCTCAGTATAATAATACAGAAAAAAAATATAGTTCGAATAAAATTATAATTTTTTTTAGAATGGGTCCCTGGTGGGGCCTTCCGAGCAGGGGCCCAGGTGGCAACTGCTCACCCGCCGCCCTGTTAAATCCGCCACTGCTACGAAGCAATCTTCATAACTATGTACATGATTGATAAAGAATTTTGTATTAATCTTATGGGTGGAAGTGGATGCAATAAATACTTCTACTGCTGTATATGATTACCAAGAAGATAGGAGGGGTTCAGCAACCCTTCTCTTCATGCTAACTTCGAAACTGTATTTTCAAACTTTGTCGAATAAAAACTGAGACATTTTACGTTATATTTAATATTTGGCACTAATTTTAACGCAAATGACTATTGGATATTGTAGCTTTATCTTTTAGGCACCGACTATTATATGCTTAACCTTTTGTTCATAACAAATTAATTTGTTATTAATCTTTTTGTCACATACTGTAAAAGGTACGATTTAGGCAACCAGTTTCCTAAATCGTACCTCCACTAAAAATACTATCAATAACAAATAGGGAAGAAAATATTCAACATAAAGTAATGATTATTATATAAGGTCGGTATGAAATATATTGGCCGGTGAATTCGTTTTCGCGAGCAGCGATCGAGGAGAAATCAGCCACCACCATTTGACGATCGTGGATTTGTCAATTGGAGTTGCGTGGCCCTCGTACGATTTAGGAAACATGATCAATTTATTTATAAATATCAATTTAAACTTTATAATGAATGTAATATGTACTTAAAATGAATGTAAAATATTCTACATTAAACCCGCTTTTAGAAAAGTACAAAAATACAGGACAAAGTTGCATTGTCTGATTATTATCAGCTAAAATAAACTGGTAAAAAGTTACATCAATCATACCTGATTTTTTTAAACGTTTATAGCACGCACAAAATAGGATGTAAGCTCAAAAGGTTTTGTTTCTATTTCTTATTTCGCATTTACTTGATATTTTTTATTATCAGATGTCGTTTACATTCATTAATTACTGAGAAATTGACGAGGTACGATTTAGGTGACCAGTACGATATTGGCAACTCTCCCCTACGCTAACGAGGATGATTATTTCAAAAGGTAAAGTGTAAAGTTTCATCTCGAAATGCGCGGTATTCTGCTTGTTAAAAAATATATAAAAAAAAATTTTTATGTTAAACGATTTTATTAAAAATGCACTAAAAACTGAAAAATAATTCTTTTCTTGTACTACAATTTCGATGGTGTTTTTTTTTTCACTTTAAATAAAATCGTGGAGCAGGGTATATCACAACAAAATCATTTCGACGCTTGATTCTGTATTAAATTGCTTCATATTCTGTTATGACATATCCTGCTCCACGATTTTATTTAAAGTGAAAAAACACCATCGAAATTGTAGTGCAAGAAAAGAATTATTTTTTAGTTTTTAGTGCATTTTTAATAAAATCGTTTAACAAATTTTTTTTTATATATTTTTATTTTCTAGTTTTTAATGTTATTGGATTTACATTTCATAGCACAGACTTCTTTACAAATATCTTTTATTGCTGTATAGAGTTTAACAGTTTGCTTAAACGCTGTAGTGCTACAGACACTAAAAAATAATTCTTTTCTTGTTCTACAATTTCGATGGTGATATACTACGAATGCCTGCAAAGTTTTAGTTTTACTATTCGTACATATGTGACGGATCGTTTCTCGATAAATTGTGTATTTTCGGTGATCGCGATGCGACAAGTGTCCTGACTGCAGGCGGCTTTTTGTCGTTTTCGTAAAGAACGCGAGTGGCAGATTTCAAGTCGTTTGGATTTGTGGTTACGGGTTATATTTATCGACGACTGGGTAATTTTTTCACCCTCTCGGGGTTAATTTGTTTTTTAAAATATTGTATTGTCATCCAAACTACGCACGCCTGTAAAATTTCAAGACAATTGGATAGTTGGATATATACATATATACAAAAAAACAAACAAACGAACAGAGGATCGAAGTTGAATAAAATCGTTTAATAAAATTGAAAAGTGTCGGTAGAATCTAAAGAGATGAGGTAGGGTATGGTTTTAATCCGATTTCTTTATAAAATCTTGCTGCCACGGTAAGTGAATATTTCTGTGCCGTTAAAAAGGAATCGGTAAAGAACAAAGACGCGGACACGCTCGGAGAAGGGTGAGTTCACTCACCATCACTAATTACTTTAGTCATCCCCCTTTAACCCTCGACGTCCCTCTTAAACCCACCCTCGTCATAAACTGTAGTGAAGGCTCGAACCTGAGTGAAACGGCACCTTGCCTTCTCTGCTGCCCCTGCCCTCGCCACCCTGCTTCGCTCCTCGACGTAAAGACTACCCCGTGGAAAAGCTTTATTATTATCATCCACCCGTACACCGCAAGTCTTTAATTAAATCTCGGCAAAGATTCATAAAACCGGCGCGATTATAAATACGGTAAAGAAATAATGCATAGCCAATCCGAGGGGTAAAAGGATTCTGCCAAATTCTACCTTATTTCTTTAAGCGTTCTTCGCCCCTACTCCGGTTCAGTGTTGCCGCAGTGTGATTAATAAGTAGCGAGGGAACAGCGTCGTGACGCAGAGCCACGTTAATTGGGATCGCGATGTTTTGGCATCCGGCGCTGGCCATGCTCGGTATTATTAAGAGAAGCAGAAGAGAGGAGCTCGGGACAGAAGAGAAAGCCATCGTCAGGCAATAATCGCTTTTATGGCTGTTCGTGTGGCGAGCCGTGATATTAGATAGCAGCCAAGTGCGCAGAACCACGGTCCTCAAATCGCACAGCACTCAACCTACTCTCCAACAACTTGGAAATTGTTCTTCTTTTTCCTCCCTCTCTGTCGCCCCTGCGCGATAACGTACGGCGGAAAGAAATTAATACCAGATTCAAGGGCGATCGATATCGTTGAAACTCAAAAGCTCGACGCTCGTGGTGAGTTCATTTTGAAACCGCGGTACCTATAAGGAAACCAAAGATATGGCGAAACATTTGGAAAATAAAATATTATTCTCCGAGAATTAAGGGACATTTTTCCTTGTTTCTTTTAAAAAAATATTTTTCTTCTGAAAATATTCTTTAAATTATAAGCTTTAAAATGTATATTACGACTTTCGATTAACAAAATTACTTACAAGTAAAAACAAAATCATAAAAAGTCCCCTCTTTTCACGGTCCCAAGTGTATCTAATCCCCTCAACAGATAAATATATCATAACTTGCAAATTGTACCTAAAAAAAAAAATGGCATTAATAATACAGAATCATCTGAAAAGATTCTGCTGACTGATGACAGCTCGCCCCCTTAACAGTTTTATTACGTCAGCTCGTGGACTCGCGTTCGGTATGCGCGAGCCTTCACTCGTAAAAGAGGAAGAGAGCTCCTTGAACTCCGATGCCGGTTCTGCCGATTGTTCCGCGATAGCGGCAGAGAGGGTAGCGGCGAAAGAAAAATGGGGGGAGAAAGAGAAAGAAGCTTTTGTATGCGGATTGCGGATTCGCAAGGACTGTCAATTTACTCCAAGTCGAAAGTACTAGCGGGCGGGTGGCTGGTCGTTGGGCGCGAGAGCGTGTGCGTGTCCCTGTACGCGCCCGGTCCTTGGATTTTCTCGTAAAACCACGGGCAGAGTGGGCCTCAACCAATGGCAGTGGAGTCATGGCGCTCGAGGTGTGAATTATACATGAGAATATATCCTTCCGTACCCTTCGTCCCCCCCCCCCCCCGCCTCCACCGCCGTTTCCCGGCTCATCTCCCTCTATTCGGCCTTTCGCTAACCAATGGTTATCTCTTACCCTTATTTGCGCCTCATCTGCATACGGCCATATGCTCGTGGCTATGCAAAATGTATCACCGTGGTATCCGTCTGTGTGCTGGGCCACGCGAAAGGGAGTATACGTATGCTGACCGAAGGAGATCATCGAGCGAGAGGAGTCGGACCTATTTTCGCAGCTGTGGAACTTTTAATGGCGATACAGTGGCTGAGACTATTAAAGAATGGGATATTTAAATAAATAATTTTTTTAGTTAGGTGTTTTCACCTATAATATTTTCTTATACATCTTCCCTATGGTCCCGATCGATTTTGAAATTTTTAGAACATCTGTCAAATTGGAGAAAACGAGAATAATCTTTGGCCCACCCAATACTACCACCCGCTAGCCTTTCCCTAGTTACAGAAGCACTGCAACATAAAATGAGGGTGTTTGGTAAAACTGGAGCACAACAGACTTGCGTCACGCCATTCCATAAGTAATTCGATTTTTCTGAGATTTGAGTTTACAAGAACATCACTTATTCATTTGGTGTAACTAACAAAGGAACATGCCGAACCCGGAAATTTAGAAAATTCTGAAACTTTGCGAATGTGTAGGGGATTTTCTCCTGATTACAACGCAATTTTTGCTTGCTGCCCAAATTCACTGGAAGGGGGTGAAATTACCCCGTGAAAATTCGGCTATTTTCCGATTTTGTGTTATAACTCGCGAGCTGTGAGAGATAGAAAACAAGTGTCAAGACAAAAGTTACTTTTTTTAATTAGATCTATCATTTGGTGAAAAAATTATTTTACAGTTCACGAGTTACAACACAAAAATGGGGAAATAACCGGATTTTCAGGGGTGAATTCCACCCCATCAGAGTGAATTTGGGCAGCAAACAAAAATTGCGTTGTGATCAGGAGGAAATTCCCTACATATTCACGAAGTTTCAGAATTTTTTGAATTTCCGGGTTCGGGATGTTCCCTTGTAAGGGGTGGGAATGATGTTATCCCACCACTTAAGGGGACCTTCCGGTCTAAAAGCCGATTTTTTCTTTTATTCCATTTTTCGAATGTTCAACCTTTTAGGAATACGTATTTGAAAGGATTTGTTCAAATTCGTAAAATTCCCGAAGTTATAGGCATTTGAGTAGCGGCAAATGCATGGGCAACAACCGGCTACTCGGCGCCCACGTAAAACTTTCAACGCGGTTTTCTCGAAAGAGTGTTCTCAAAACGGTGGGACCTGTATCTCCAAAAGTTATTATCCGATTCAACTGAAACCTTTTTTATTACGAAGAATATACTTCTGGCTAGGGGGGATACCAGAAAAAATTACAAAAAATTGAAAAGTTATATATTTCAAAGGCGTTGAAAGGATGAAAAATATAGGGAAAAAGTGATTTCAAACTTTAAGTGTCGTTATTTTCTAAAAAAATATCATTTTTGTAATTTTTTCTGGTTCCTCCCCCTAGCCAGAAGTATATTCTTCAAAATAAAACAAGTTTCAGTCGAATTGGATAATAACTTTTGGAGATACAGTTCCCACCGATTTGGATCAATTTTTTGACGCCTTGACTTTAACGACTCCCCAGTGCCGTCTGCAATGATTAATTATAAAACAAAAAATATATTTCTATAACTTAAGACATCCTTAATACAATGCAAAAAGTCCCATTAAATTATATATAGTAGTTTTCCTTTAATTAATTCCTAAAGATCACCTATTTTTTGGGGCTCTAGACCGGAAGGTCCCCTTAAGGAGCACGCTAAAGAAACATTATCTAAGTAAAAGAACCATGACAACAGATAAAAAAAATATCAATATTCTTTTGAAGAAGACCAACATACAATTTTATTCTAGGACCAAGAAAAATTCTGGGCTCCCTCTTTGTCGGGAGCAGGGATGAAATGTTTTTAAAAGTTTGATCGCGCCTTCTATGAATGCCCTCGAATAGGCAATTATTTAGTGTCAAAAGAGCCACAGTTGCATTGAAAATAAACTACGCTCACGGGGTACAGTGGCGAGACTATATATATATATATATATATACACGCGTATATCTGACGTGTTGGCTGGAATCGGCAAACTACGCTCATGAAATCAAATGAAACTAACTTACAGTGCCATTTTCTGGGCATCGTTTAGTTTCATTAGCGTCACCACAGCGGCGCCGGCCTGGTAGCGACGGCGCGTCGGGACGTCGATGTACACAGAAGCACGAACGTGCGAGTACACGTGTGCAGCTAATGAACTGGCATCGCCCGATTAACCCCAAAGCCGGGGGTATTATATGCCCCTAACTCCATGTGCACCTACGCCGCGGCTCTTTCTCCTATATACGCCGGATTCGATGCGGCGATATCTATCGCGATCGACCCCCCTTTCCTTGCAGGCCTCCGTCGCGATCCTAAGCCCGCTGTGCCCCGCGAACGACCAAGAACCAATTGGCAATCTATCCTGTTTCCCAGCAATGACTAGAAACAGAGGAGCCGAGGCATTCCTCCCAAGATTCTCCGAGGCCGTTACTTTCAAGGAATCACGGTTTTAATGCTTGTAGGTACGCTAGCTATAGCCGTCGAAACGACTTTTTAATCGCCTCGTTCAACGCGGCTAACCACTTCGAAAAGCGTAGACTCGTTCTAAAGTCTCAGCCAGGATTATCGGAGCACACGGAGAGCTGATTGTGTTGTAGCCGCTCGAGTGGGCGATTAAATTATCAACGATAACGTATCGGGGGCGCTTGCGAGTGAACCGAAGACGATCGAGAGTACGCGATGATGACTTTATACCTTTGATAGGAGATTTTGCTCTCTATGTGATATCGTTATCGAGATACTGCGCGTTGCGTAATAATTGATATATCCGCGGTTGTGGCACGAATGCACGTCCACGTTTATAGCCAGCTCGCGTCGGTTTCATGCAGCGACAGACGGCAGCATTAGTCTCTATCAATTCGCTGAATGGAGTAGCGAGAGAGCAGCGTCGCGGAATTAAACGCTCCGTTGGGAGCGGAGGGTTTGGTACTTCGTTAAAGCGACAATTAGTGCCCTAATAAGGTCATTAAGCGCCATATATTCTGTGGTAACCTTCGTTCCTTCCTCGGGCCGATTAATTCGCCGATTATGCGCGGCTGTTAGCGAGAATTCAGCGGCATCGTTTCATGGAGTTAATTAGGAGAGAGAAAAGAGGAGCGCGAGCGTCCTCGGTTAATGTCGCCAGTTTAAAGGAGTCACGAATCCTGTTTGAAACACTTAATACGCGGTAAGAATTGAGCTTCACGGGTCCTTTATAATTAGAGTGCTTGATAAACAGTTATCGGTTTATAGAAAATTATTCTTAGAAATATATGCGTATGTATTTTGTTTTGTACGTGACCCTCGCAAAATTTCACTTCAAAATGTCCTTTTTTATAAGTATTTCTCATTTTAAACACATGGGACCCATATCTATAATACCCACTGTGCAATCTCGCTGAGTGAACATTCGCCTATTTGCGAATAAATTAGCCCGCTAAATGCTGGTAATTGTTCGTGGCGATTGCTGGCGGCAAAGAAGCATAATTAACGCGCCATTTAAGATCGTTGAACGCGGTATTAAGCATCCCCGTTGCCCTTTCATGCAGCCACGAAGCAACCGCTTGATCATGACACGCCCCTGCACATTATAATGCGCGCAAGATTACCTGAATGTGGCATATTCGATGCCATTATCTCGTATAATCGCTGCACCTCCGGAACGTTCAATTCATGCTCCGCTGACGCGTTAACTCGTCAAACTTGTACGCGAATTAGAGTGCAATTTTGCAGCGGGTATGTGCCAGCTGCTCCTAAGTTTCTAAGTAACACGATGACGACCGGGAGATGCTCAGATTTTTCTTGAGCGTTGCATTTCTTTTTAGGGTATTAGCCCGTTGGCTCGAGGTGTATACAAATTGTTTCCGCTTACCTGGGAATCCTTGAGACCGAGCTTCTCGGCGAGTTTCTTGCGGTCCGGCTTGCTGATGTACTTCTGTATCTGAAACCTCTTCTCAAGGCCACGCCTCTGAAGGTCCGAGAAAACTGCCCTCCGCATCATCCCTCTGCGCGGCTTTCCGCGCGCGTTCGTCGCCCATGGGAACACAAGGCCCGTGCTGGCGAAATCGCCCAGACCACCTTGAATCGCACCTGGGAACGCTGTCCCCCCGCCTGGGGCGCCTGGGTGGTGCCCTCCGGTTCCCGAACTGGCGACTGATAATCACACGTGCCCCAAACACAGACAATTTCAATTCTAACTGCGAACATTGCGTTTTCTTGTCAGAGGATCTTAGAGGGCAAGCTTGGATAGAAGGGTATTGAAGGGGATGGAAGTGCTGGAAAGATTAAGAGGTCGTAAGATTAGGGTCGATGAAAGATACCTGGTGCACACAATTGAGGAGCTTGCTGCAAGAGGGGTGCAGCTCTATTTTTTACAGTCTTTGTGTTATGACGTGTAATTCATGCACATCCGATAACAAATGAGTGATTTATTGCTAATAAATATAAATATTAATATTTCTAATAATTCTAGTAATAGAGATATTAATATTAATATTTTTATTACTAGAAATGTTATAAATATTTCTAATGTTTTTAATAATAAAAATATTAATATTTCTAATAATTCTAGTAATAAAAATATTAATATTAATATTTATAATATTTCTAGTATTAAAATATTATTTTTATAGATATTAATATAGATATTTTTATTGATAGAAATATTACAAATATTAATATTAACATTTTTATTACTAGAATTATTAGAAATATTAATATTTTTATTATTAGAAACATTAGAAATATTAATATTTTTATTTTTAGGAACATTAGAAATATTAGAAATATTGAAATATTACTATTAATATTAATCTACTTTTGACGAAAAAAATTCTATAGTAAAAATATTAATATTAATATTAATTTTTCGCCAAAAGTAGAAATAAAAACTTATCAACTCAATAACTACTACTTATTATATGAAAATATATATTTTTCCATTAGTGTTCTCTGTTCAATGTCAAGTCAAAGCACAACTTTTATAAACAGTTTTTTCTAATTTACTCCAAGTTGGTAAAGATGGGCCTGCACCCCTCCTGCTGTAAGGTCCTCAACTGTGGCTCAAAGACAAAGAGATAGCGGCACACGTGTTCTCCCAGATCCCAGACGATAGAGGATTTGAAAAGGTAACACCAGATACTGCTCTTAATATCAGAACAAACGGTGCACACTTCCATCTACTTTTAAGAAGCCGCAGCCTCCATACCCGGATGAATATTAATCTCGAGAAATCTGGCGCTTGTAATTATATCGCGCGAAAGGTCGAGACCGCCAGGAGAGATACCTACGCGAAGACACCCGGGCCGATTTGTCGCGAGCGATCTGTCGACCGCGGACCACCGCCCCTATCAGAGTCCGCGGAAGAAAGCGATAGCCGAAATTTATTCGCTCGCACATCAAAGGGTCGACGGGAGCGCGTAACGGTAATCGAATCAGAGTCATCTAATAACGAACGGGCAATTGAATCCCTAGATCGTATCTGTACAATATTGCCAAGCTGAGCATGACAGTATTATCTGCGCCCGATGATATTTGCACGCACTTGTTGCATGCGTGCATTTTGCTTGTGGCGGTGCATGTACATAATACGGTAGTGCTTTCGCTGCACTTCATATGCACTCCATGTCCCACGCGAGCCTACCTATAACAAGATATTCGATAAACCCGCGTGTGCCCCGTGCACGTGCCCGCGTTCATACGCTTTGGCGCCATGTGCGGAAGTTTCGGGTTTTAAATTGTTCATCGAGACCGTGTTTCCGTCTCGCGTCCGGCTTGTTTATTAACTTTTCCCCTACCCGACCCCGACGGGCTGCACGTAAAATCCACGGAATTTAAAACGTGGCTGTACGCGATCCTCCTCGTTTCAAGCGTCCCCATTCCTGCCGATTTCCGCGTCCCTGTCGTACGGGCATCGAGAGAGGCTTGCTTACCTGTCAAATAAGGTCCCCTGTAGAACAATTGCTGCAGCGTGTGATGCGCGTTGGGGGGTAGGTGACGCTGAGGCGGCTGATGACTCGGCCTGTGGTACGGATGATAAGCCGCTGGTCTGGCGATCGGTTTCGCTATGTTGTAGCCGGCTGAATTCTGCAAATTCTGCAGGAACGCTGGTATGGCTTCCGGCGGCAGTCCTTGGAAATTCTCTGCAAAAGCGCGCCGCGGTGTACTTACTGATTAGATATAGATAGGTGTGTCGCGCGACGGTTAAAGAGTCTAGTGGTTCTGGTGGAGTACAGTGATTTTAAGCGGCGAGCGGTGCGATAATTCTGTGCGAGAGAGGGTGGAGTTGTCTCTTGAGATTTGTAAGTTAAAGCGTGAGCGAGTACGGCGCGTTTTATACGGACGGATTCCCCGCGGAACGCCTAAGGTCCCGGATTTTCGCACGACAGAGCGCTCAAGTCGTTGTATTCCTTGCGATGCATAATTCGAGCTGACACCCCCGACTGAACCCTCCTCAACAGCTCCAGGCAGAGCCCGACCTCTTGTTGACGCACGCCTCAACACCTCCAGAGTAAATACTCGGATATTCGGCGCGCGGGTACACCTTGGACATGGATATAATCCTCCCTAAATCGAAGCGACGGATACGTGTGCAACAGTGGTTTTTTCAAAATCTGTATTAAAAAAACACACACACACACACACACACATCGCACACGCGCGAAGCCTTCGTGTGCCGGGAGCTTGGGCATTATTATTCACTCTGTTAAGTCATGAGCTTCCAGTGTTCTCAATCGACGCGTCGGACGATCATTTACACGCCTCAACAGCGCCCAAGAGGGTTGGTGGCTCGAGGATTTTTAACATACTATTTTTTCCTCTCTCTCGGCTGGCCACGCCCAACTCGACCGACCGAGAGAAAGGAAGAGAGAGAAAAGAGTGACGTGTTTGAAAATAATAAAATAATGGAGCGACGGTGTCCCCCGGCCTGGCGACGACCAAGAAGCCAGGATCCACCGGAGGAGAGGAGAAAGAGAGGTTTGCCTTGCGCTCCAGCCAGACAATGCCCCCCGCCCCAACAATGGCCCATACACGGAGTCCTATTGTGCCAGTGTACCCCATAAAATACTCATCGCCTTTTATCGTTGTTTTCGTAGCCAGCCAATAAGAGGTGTGCCCCGCGGTAGGATCGCAAGCCCCGGCCAACTAATAACGGCTTAACCTCCAACGGAAACACTGAATGGGAATCGTTTTTTAAGCTGCTCCACCTCCTTCGATCTCCCTTCGCGACTCACCCTCCCCCCCCCCCCCCCCGCCCGCCCCTCGAACCCTCCCCGCGAGACCACGGAAACTCGTGGAGATTAAAGCCCGGCCTGTCGAGGATACCCACGAACAGAGCAGCGCGTGTTGTTACAGTTGTACAGCATTGCTTTTTTTTTCTGCCCGGGCTTAAAGACCCTCCCTTCTTTGCCCCTCCCTCGGATCGGATCCGGCGCGGTCTGCGGCAGAACATATCAGTGGTTATTCTTTGGGATTAGGGTATTTGATGCATTATTAAGTAGACGCCGCTGCAGGTTTCCAAGCTGAATGGGGAGTCGAGCGATTTATGCGCGGCATGAAGCGGCCCGGGTCCCGGGGAAATCGAGGAGGCACCGTGCTCGTCTTGGCGCGTGGTTAGCGGGATGACGTTCCGTGGATTTATCGCGTCTGACGTGCTAACTGGACTCGAGGACTCGAGGAATGTAATTGTCGATCCCCGGTGTTACGCTAGGGTCTGTCCAGAGGGAAGATCGACTCGCGAGTGCCTCTTTCGGCGAAGCTTGAGAATGTTTTGTGGGGAAGTAAGTAGATAGAGAACTGTTAGACAGCCCTAAGGGAATTCAGAAGGTAAGGTTTAGATCGGACGGGACTGCCGTCAGCGGCACCTTCGCCAAAGGAAATGGAAGGTGTTGGAAAGTATGTGAACGTGTTCGGGATACCTGCGGCGATGTTTACGATCACAATTGCGGCGTGATATTAATTACGGAGACTTAGCGAAGCCGACTGCTCCAACGTCCACGTGATTTGCACGCTACCCTCTCGCAATTCGAAGCCACCCGTCGCGGGTGGGTAAAAAATGAGAGCCGAAGCGACACCGACGCGGCCGCACGATTCTCGCCATACGTCTACACGAGTCTCGGGGTCGTGTCGCTGGGATATCGAAAAATATCAATAATAGCGACGTACAACGGGGAAACGGAGGGACGAACGTTGCGCGGGGCCAAGTCCGAGGGAGAGAGAGAGAGAGAGAGAGAGAGGGAGGGTAGCAGAGACGAGAGCGGAAAGAGTGCGAGAGGGCCTGGTAAATCGCACAACGATTGGCGAAAATGCTATTCGAAATTTAACGTCGCTCTCCCGTCAAGCGCCCATCCACTCCAGCCTCCGCGCCGCACCCCTCCGACCGCCCAACCCCCCACGGGGTTGCCGCGGCGCTAGCTCGCCTCGCGTCCGTCGATGAATTTCGAGTTTGTTGCCAATCACTTTTTCGCGCAATTATTTCACACAACATTTCGACATGACGTACAAACCGAGCGAGGCGAACGATAGCGAGGAGGGGGTTGCGCGCTGGGTGAAGGTGGGGGTATGGTGGGAGGGGAGGGGGGGGGGAGGAGGGACAGCTCATGGATGCTGGAGGGTCTATCGGAGGCGATGGATTCACACAAGAGGGGTGTAGGGGGTGGCGAGGGAAGGGATGTAACACATGCACGTGGCACGGTCAATGCATCCGCTATCCGACAAATGCATGAAACCCCACCCCGCGTATTTCGAGCGCACCAAATTTCCTACCTCCCCCACCCCCGGCTACCCTTCACCGTCACCGCCACCCTATCCCGCTTGCCTACCTCTTCTACCGATGCATGCACGCAATCCGCCAATGTTAAATGCAACATTTGCCTCTCCACCTATCTACTTTCATCCCCTGACGGACCACCTCGTCCCTCTACCCCCCCCCCGCCCCCCACCCCCCACCCCAAACTCGCCCGCTCGTCCGTCTCGTTCTATCCGCGTTTCTATCATCATCTCTCGCGCGTGGTCTGCGTTACGTTTATGTATTTATCGTACGCGCATATGAACTTTATCGACTCGTGTCAATCACTCGTTAGTGGCGGGGAAGAGGAGAGGTTGGGGCGGTCGAGGGGGCGGGTTGGTCGAAAAAAAAAAGGACGATGGGGTTGCGAGGCCAAGAGACTGTGACGGTTGGTGTACCGTGAAGTGGTTCAGATACGAGGCTTTTTTTTTTGTCACAGATCGCGCGACGGCGGAATTTTGATAAATTCGCCGCGCGGCTGTGCGCGATCTGGAGGAAGCCGATAAAACGGTGGCCAACGGTTGGAGGGAATGCGAAGGATTCGGAGCTCTCTTTTTTTTTTTTTTTAATTTTTACTGAGACCGAAGGAGGAGAGGATTAATCAACGCGGTGGTGTTTTAAAGTAGAGCCGCGTGGCCATGTTAATCGCGGCTATGAAACCGGTAGGGTTTGGTAACGGCTCGCCTAATTTCCCGTCGTCGTCGCCGGAATTACTGTGAATAAGGAGACGCGATAAGAGGGAGGGTAATACATCATTGGATCCTGCCGCTTGTCTAATATTATAGGCACCAATCGTAAGGGCTTAATATTGGGGTGAAGGTAAGTGGCGGACCAGCTGACGTCCTGCTCCACCCCGCACGCACGCTGCGACTCGTCTTGAGGGTGTGCGGATGAGATTTAGGGACCGACGACAGAAGTCTGCTGGCGACACTGATTTGTGGTTGAGCTTTGTTTCAACACTCTAAATGCTACTGGGATGACTAACATTCTTCCTGACGCCCCCGTCGATTTGAACCCCATTCTATCGACTTAATTCTTGTACCAATAACGGTTCAAAAGTTGTCTATATAATTGTACGTCGCTTGGCGTTTAAGGCGGAGCGACTAGGAAAAAAAGAATTAGTAACTGAGGATTGTATGACAAATTCTCTAGCCACTGAACTGGTGATGTTTCAGAGGAACGTTCGAAGCCTCCTACGTGAACATAGCTGAGCAGATTGCTACTGAAAGCAATAATTTTCTACTCACAAATTCCCAAGCAGTGTACGAAAATTTTGAATTAAGGTACATCTACATGACGACACTTTTGTGTCTAGATCAAGTGTCTTTTGTGTCTAGCTACAGCTAGTTGCAGTGTCTTTAGTTTAGTTCTAGCTGCAACTCTCGCGACGATAGGCCGAGTTCAGTGTCGCGGACTGCTCTAGGCAGTTTCCAATCTTTCGGAAATTTTTTTGAGTGTCGTATACACTTGATCTAGACACAAAAGTGTCGCCGTGTAGGCGTACCTTTAAAGTACAGTAAACGCACCAATAAATGAGCACTTAAGGCTAATGAATGAACACTATTATAAAATTATGTTTGCAGCGCGATTGATTCCACGTGCTGCAAACATTGTTTGGATACGAAACAAGAAATTAAAAGAAGTCTCTAATTAATTAGTTGCTTATTTTAATAACTTATTTTACTCATTTTAATATAAAATGGCCATTCACTGGTACGTGTTCATTTACTGGTACATCCACCCTAGTTGACTTAGAAAGTCATCATTTGTTGCGTTCGTGGAACGTCACTGACGCTTCTTGAAGCTGATAAATAGACTGCGAACGTTTATGCAGTAAAGATATATGAAACTATAATATATCAGTATATATATATATATATATATATATATAGAAGTGTAACAACATATGCAAAGAATATGTGGGATATGTAATAAGTATATTGAAAACGTGGCATAATAATGGAACCTTTATTAGTTAGACATTACTAATATAATTTAAATTGCAATAAACTATAAGCATTTTTTCTACATTAGCTGTGGATTGACTACGTTTATCAGGTAAAATTAATATGCAAGCGGAAAGCCAAAGTTATATTCTTTACTGCAGCAGCGTTGCTTAACTTCTGTTCGGTTCCCAGCAACTTCGCTTCTTAAAAACCGACTCGTAATATGGTTTTGAAACCGGGACTCCTCTTCAAACCTGCATTTCATTTCGACATACCTAATACTTTCTCCAATTTTAGGTATACTCCTCAGACTTTCTTTGACGTTATTTAATATCAGTTATGGAATCGGTTAACCGAATTCCAATCGTCTCCACTTCCTTCACATTTATTGTTAAATTTTGATAAGTAGGTGTTTATAAACACAATACAGATTTCTATCCAGGTCCCACTTAATTGCCGATTCTCTACAGAAGTATGCATTAGCACGAACATCCGCGGTCTACTGATGAGGCAGCGAACGGATCATAACCGATAAGCATTACCAGCGAAGTAAATCGGCTCCCTGGCACCGATCGCGGGGCCGCAGCTATTTGCTTGAAAGTTAAAGCTACGCGGGCGAGAAGTGGTTGCGAGTTAGGTAGCGGGGCACACGTGTACCTCAAGTGTGAACAATTACCAGAATGCGGTCGCCTGTCATGATTGCCCCCGAGAATAGCGTTGACGCTGAACTTGAGCTGCGGCTTCTCCTTCTCCTGGATGGTCCTGCATGCGGGTCCTAAGCACTGCTCGTCGCCGCAGGAACAGGCGGTCGTTCTCTCGCCTATCCTGTCGACGACACGCTCCACCGTCACCTCCCTCTCCCCTTGAATCGTCATCTCGTCGGACGTGTGGATGACGTTTCTGCATCCAAGGTCGTACCGTCTGCCCGGCTGTAACGAGGCGACGTGGTGGTGCTCGCCGGCCAGGATCCCGTCCTCCTTTTCCCTCTCGCTGTGAGCCACGCCGTCCATCTCAATGCCGGTGGGATCCTCGTCGGCGTTTGAGTTGCACGAGTCCATACCCGAGTTCGATCGGTTCTCGATCCTCTCGTTGCAGAGCCTCTCCATCGCGCACAGTCGATCCACGATCACGTGGCCGTCCAGCCTCTCGTTGTCCACGTCCACGTACGCGATGTGGCCGACCCTCTCCATGCCGTCCTTGTCCCGCAGGATCTGCATCCGTTCGCTCTGCCGGTCCAGCCTGATAGACGCTCTCTGATGGTCCCTGCAGTCTACGACAGAGCCCGGCCGATCGCTGCCACGTGCGCCGCCGGAGGATCGTTGATCCAGCTGTTCCTGATTGGCGCTTGACGGCGACACCTTCTCCCTGGTGATCCTCAGGCTGGCCTCGCACTCGCGCTCCCGCTGCCTAGCCACCAAACTGGCCGCCCAGTTCAAGGTCAGGCTGGTCAGATCGGCACCGGGCGACGCCTTGCTCTGGAGCAGGTTCTCCATCAAAAAGGGCGAGGTCATTGCACTCTGCTGCAGATTCTTCAGCATCGCCGCTGGCGAAGGGAACATATCACGGCCCTCTGGCTACCCTCCCGCGACCTCGGCCGTTCCCTTGTCGACCACCGGAGTCCCTCGTGCTTGCCCCCGACCTTCTCTGCGCTGCTCACCTAACGGGTGACACAGTCACGAATCCTTCTCGACAGATCTCTCATCTGCCGACGATCGCGGCCTCGGATACGTTCACACGAGAGCCTCTTCTAAAACAACTCCGGACCCTGTGGATAGTTTCTAACGGCGTCTACCGTGTGGTCTCCGCACAGGCGAGCACGCGTCAATTTCTCGTGCGCGGGTAGAACCACGCACCCCTCCAGCGAGACGGCAGTGCTCTTAGATCCTCCGCGTGATCGTGACGAGTGCAGACGGGACCTTTCCGCGTTTCTCGGCGCCAACATTACACGCGTGTCTGTCACAAGGGGCAGATAAGAAACGTCGAGTCAACATCACCACCGAGCTGCGCTAGCCCGTCTCCACCGCGGTGTCGGGCAGAGATCGATGCCCCGATCGATAGCCGCGAACGATCACAAGTGGGTGGCACCGGCCTCACTTAAAATCACAGAGCGGCCCCAGCACGCGGTACATTTCGCGCAGCGCGCAAGGAAACCACCGCGGG
This sequence comes from Andrena camellia, assembly GCA_029448645.1. Taxonomy (NCBI): domain Eukaryota; kingdom Metazoa; phylum Arthropoda; class Insecta; order Hymenoptera; family Andrenidae; genus Andrena; species Andrena camellia. The sequence goes on along the minus strand of CM055676.1, from coordinate 45,054,978 downwards.
AACTGTCACAAAGCGGCCGGTCGAGAAGGAACGTGCGATTTCGGCAGCGGAATGTCAACTGACGTGCATGCTAGGCACGGCGAGACAGAGGGAGAGAAACAGAGAGGGTGAAAGGGAGAGGCTGACGGGGGGAGAGAGCGAGAGAAAGAGAGAGAGAGAGAGAAGCCTAGAGGGTGAGAAGGGGTGTTCAGAGTGTGGCAGCGCAACGTGAGAGCGTGCAACCCTCGAATGAAAGCCGACAAAGGCATATAGCCTGGCTCCCTTGCCCCCTCCCCGGAGCGCGGATTCTCGAAACAACCCCCTTCAACGTATAGGCAGAGGCTTATGTGTACATAGAGAAGGGGGAAGGAGTGTGTTACTCTGTACCCTACCCTCCCCTCCCCCCCCGCCTCTCTACACCGCCGTTCCACCCCCTTCGAGCCCGGCGTCGCCCCCACCCTAGCCGTTTCCCTCTTAGGTGAGATAATACAGACTATAAGCCGAGCAATTCGGGGTTTGGCTCGCTCGGTAATGCCGTAATAAAATCATACTCCCATCAAACGGTGCTGCGCGCACCCCCCACCCCCCTCTCGCCCCTTCGCGTTTAAAGGTAACGCGGAAGGGGGACGGAGGCGGGAAGCAAGGAGAGTAGGGTGGAAAAGCCGGAGCGTGGAAGGGGGTGGCTCGCGGAGCCACCGAGGGTGGAAAAAAGCTAGGAGACTCCGCATTCCTTTGCTCCTAACGATTGGATTTTATTTGACGGAGCCGACCGGCGGACCGTCCAATCGGCTGCCACGAGGGTAGTCCGTGACCACGCCTATTCACCCCTCTGAACCGCATGTTTTCACCCTCTCTCTTTCCTTCGCCACCGTTCCCTCTAACGCTCTCTCCCTCCGTCCTTCCTCCTCCCGGCACCCCCGCCGCGAAACCCCTCTGCATTCTTGCCGGCCGTCCTTTTCCCTCTTATATTCGTCCCGTCGCCGCGAGTAGGGGGTTGCCCGAGCGGTTCTCTCTACACCCTTATCAACGTTATTATCTCTCACTACCATCCACGCGAGGGCGTACGTGTATTGTTTTATCGGTGCGTGGTTAGGTACCGTGGGTGGTTCTATTGCCGTACTACTGTGTGCCACGTGCGGCCCCCCCTCCCCCCACCCCGTGCATGTGCAGGCGCGCGCGCGCGCGGCGTACGTGTCCTACGAGATCGTTTCGCGCAATGTGATTTTCTTGCAGGTATAATTACACCGCCAATCCCCGCCCGGCCACTTCACTACGGCTTAAACCGCCGCTATAACGATTCCAACGATTACGGCGCCGAGAATCATAATAATCGTTTGCGATGATAATGATAATAATATTAATAATAATGGGGGAGCTGGGGCAGGGAGCTTGGCGATCGTCCACGAGATCGAACGACGAGTTTGGCAATCGTGAGCTTTATCGATAGCGCGAAATTACCACGACGAGTAGTGCCATTTATCAGGACGCAGTTAATGACTCGTTCTTTTTCAACTACGTGCGATTCGATTTTTAAAAAATTGCTTCATGGTCGATGCTATATCTCGCCCCTCTTGGAATCAAACAAGTTTTATAGGGATAATTATTTTTTATCGCCTCGACACGTTGCGAAATAGTCGCGCGAATTTAGCAGGTGGGTACTTTTAATTCCGGTGGATGTGTAATATTCGCATCAAGTGTTCCTAATTTCGAACGATCCCCACCCGAAGCTCGATTGCCCCGTGTTCCCGTGCACGCGTCCAGCCACGGAACGCGCAGAAACCGTGGAATCGACGGCCTCGTCCGGCGGAAATGTCGCTACGGTTAATTAAATTAACGACCCCCGATCGCGGTCCCCGAATTCAGCGCTCCTATGCACCGCGGGCGGAAGGAATATAGGGAGGTGCTTGAAGCGTGCTGGAATAATGTACAGAGGAATGTCCTTAAGGGTGTGACTCGGCGAATGTATTTCCCATCCCTCGCTGCTGGTCCGCACGGGCCCGGAAGCGTCCAAACACCTCTCCACCCCTTTCTATTTTCACATCTTCATTACGCCCCTTCTACCCCCGCGATATCAACGCATCGACCAGCGGCCACTGAATCTTGAACGGCCGCATCGAAGACGCCCCTATTCAGCACCGACGCAACGTCCTCCCGTGCGGCGATCCACCCCCCGTGCTAACCGGTCATCGAAACACGGGGGAATAACAATAAGCGCAAAAGAAAATACGGAAACAAGCGCGGACAGCAGGGTAGTGGAGAACATCCTCGGGTGCTTAAGTAGAATCGTCTAGCGGCCGAAGGGCCTTGAGAGCATGGGGGGGGGGGGGTGGAGGTGGTGGTGGAGAGGCTGGGTCCAACGACGCCGGTTCTCCGGCTTTTTCTTACACGATTTTCCAGCCTCTATAGCGGCGTCCACCAGCGGCGTTGCTCGCGCCACGTGGTGGTGGAGGTTGGCGCAGCCAACGGGAACGTACTACGAGCCACCCTTTCCTCTCCATTCGACCCCTCGCACCCCCTCGCGGAGGGTGGGATGCCACGGCCACGCCTACCCTTCGGAATCACCTCTACCTCGTCGACGTCACGACTTATCACCCTCTCAGCGTGGATGGTGGTGGGTGCCTCGCGTGCGGAGGGGGGGGGGGGGTGGTTCGCGGGGGTAGGTCGGCGGTGGTGGATGGAGGCAGACGGCGGCCGATGCCGGGGCGAAGAAGAGGAGGAAGCGAAGGCAGCGGGGAAGGAAAAAAAAAAGAATAATGAAATGAACATCGCGGCTTTCGAGGGTGGGGAATCGCGGAATTATTATAAGAGTTCCGGGGGCTGAGGCTGCCTCTCGGCTTATATAAATTGGGGGGCGGATTTCAGCCGAGCTCCGTGAACCGGGGGAAGGGGCGCGACGGCCCGGCGGAGGGGGGGGGCAGGGAAAAGATTCGTTTTGTACCAGCGGCAGATAATTATTCATTCATCTAACCGCCCCCGGAATGGGATATCAAAGTTTCAAAATGGGCGAGTAATAAGGTTTTCAGGCGTGAAGTGTTTTTTTTTTTTTTTTGCCAGGATCCATCCGGGATAATTAATTAAGTACCCGGATAATGTCCTCCGTTCGCCCGCCCTAGCTGTGTAAGTCGAGCGTTTATGGGGACAATTAGCCAGCAATCGGAGGTATCAAATTAAATTTTAATAAACGCCTCTGTCCGAACACCACTACCCCGGTTGAGAATTGAAACGCGGGATTACCTTGTTTGCTAATTTTTATTCTTAACCATATCATTACGCTCGTCAATAGAAGATCATAGACACCCGAAGATCCTTGATCGCCGTGTAAACGATAGATCTTGATTAACCTCCGGGATTAATACAGTAATAGAGAGGGGAGGGAGGAGTGTCAACGAGACGGAAACTACGAGCCTCCTACTCTTGCAGCCACCGCGATATTACCCTAATTTGCATCCTTGAACTTTCGTACAGTCGTGCCCGAAACTTCTTTGCATTCCTCTCCCCCCCCCAGCCCCCCCCCCCTCGGGCGAAGGTAATGCTAATCAGGGAGCCGCCTCTTACAAATTGATATTTAAGCGGTAAGTTCTACAACCGATGAGTCGGCCCAACCGAGACCAAATTATTCCCCGCCAACATGTAAAGTAGCAGCGATAATCCGATGACTTGTAGAGAGAAACTCCAATATCCTCGGGACGGTGGCTCGCAATCTATTCGAGGGGGGGGGGGAAGGAGGCGGGGAAGATGAAGGCACCGCGGCAGATACCGAATAAAATGCCCCTCAATCCGACACGTTTTTCACGTAACATAACAATTTTCCAGGATACCGTCGGAGGGAGGAGGCGGAGACGTAAACGGCTCGCGTCAGGAGGATGATCGTGGGGTGTGCTAAGTAATAATATTATTCTGATAGGGGGCAGTTATAAGCATATGACGCCGGGGACTTGCGCGTCTCTTATCCCATAACAGCCACCCCTACGTGTACCTATATTCCCCAACACATCGGTCCAACGATCATACGCGTGTGCCGCGTTATTGTCCAACACATCGGATACGAAGAATCGCGCGTGAAATCGACTTTATTAGATACATTCAACCCCTCCCAATAACGTGGCATTAAGTACACGTACCTACCATCGACTCGAATGCCTCGTTCTAATAACTTGTTATTCCTATATCCGTTTCGCGTTTCAACGAATCCTTTCCTATTCCCCCGACAAAGCAGCAGGAGCATAATCCACGAGTGAAAATAAGAAGAAAATGTATCATTACAAATCGTTAGGAAAATGAAATTCGCAATGTAATAAATTCACGAACGACATTTTCAAACGAGAGAATTATATTTCACCTATTTTTACCCATATAATCATATTTCATGCTAGCGTTAAATATTTGTTGACAACGTTGCAATAAAGCGTTTACAGCCGAACTACCTGTAACATTTTCTTCCTATTTTCGCTCGTAGATTAAACATCTGCAGTTTGTCGGGAAAGCCCGGTAATGCCTTGTGTAATATGAGAAGCTTATGAAAATCAAATTTCACGAATCCCCGCGCTTAATGAACTAAGGTAAGTTTCGATTCGAAATGGTCACCTCGGCCTGCAACCGCTTGGATAATAATCGACCAGCCCTCTTAATTCCCTCTGGGTCGAGGGCCGCTGAATTCCGCCGGGGGGGGGGGCCGATATTTTTTGATAACAAACGGCGAAGGCAGAGAACTGTGAAAACCGTCGTCTGTAGCCTCGCGCGAGAAAGACGTATCGAGTGAGTAAGTTGTTATAGAGGTGGGCGGGTATATAAATTGTCACCTAGCAGTCGCACGTAGGGGCTGTCGCTACGGCTTCGAGATTGCTTTGTTTGGGATAAAGAACGGTAGGAGAGGAAGTCGGTGTAGAGGGATAATAAAGAAGAAAGGAGACGGGGTTCGGAGGGAGGGTGGGGAGGGAAAATCCGATATCTCGGTGAAATGAGAAGTTCGCCGCTATATCGATGTACATCGTATATACCCTCGTATACACATCCTCCAGAAAGAAACCACCCACAGCTTCTTCCACTTTGCGCTCCGGCCCCACCCCCCCCCCCCCCTCCACCGGGGTAACAGCACATTTGCAGGATCATATCGAGAAGCTATGAGGAGGATTATCGACGAAATCTAACGACCTCGATGGAAGCGCAGCTAAGGATGATGTCAAGCTTGGGAATATTTTCCACAACCGGGTAAACACTTTGCCAAGCACAGAATGGTCTGCCACTCGGATAGAAGCTCGTCGGATCCTTTTCCTATCTCCGCGTAGGTACGTACTTTCAAGCATTCAGGATCATGCCGATTCGTGTAAAAACGTAACACCCATCGGAACAGAGACATTACAACGGATTTGAAATCGTAGAGGGTAAGTATGATATTGCGATTTGCCTGCCGGAATTCGGTTTCCTTCCAACGAGTGCGATTGTAATTATTAATGCTACATGGAAGGAAGCGAGTTGATCCAATATTTCAGTTAAATTAAGAACGTTCTCTCCGAGTGGAAAGCTCGATGAGTCGGTTGCCGGTTTTGTAGCGTTTGCTTGTGCGACGCGGCGAGAGGGGTTTATGGAGAAATCGGAAATTATTTCGCAACGCGTTGATCGGACGTCGGCGCTACGCCGGAAAAGTCGAGACCGCCGTATTCGGTGGTCACGTATGTCGTTCGGGAGAGAATGTAACGGGGAAAAAGGCGGCGTTCCGTCGTTCGCCGGGCCGTTCTGAAAGGATCGACGCGCGGGAAGGGTGAGAAAACAATTTCCAGCCAGCTCGTGCCCGGCCTTCGAAACGGCGCCCGACGACGCCTCATAGACACGTTCGCGCCGTTTTTGCCCGGGCCGGAGACGCTGGTCGCTTTTTAAAAAAGCCTCGCGCGTTCGCCGACATGATTCAAGCTGCGAATCGCCGTGACTGGCGAAAGCTTTTTCCAGTGGCCGCGCCGCCGCTCGCGAAACGTACGCCTCACCGGGCACCGACACTTTTATGAAACGCTCCATCGGGGGATTAAAGTTTTAACAACCATTTACAATGCAACGTGCAAGCAGCAGCCTTAAAATTGCTCGTCAAAGCAATCTCCGACGAGGATTGAACGGTGATGGGCCTTTCGATCGGAAGCCTTTGTTCATTGGTGGATTATATTTGGAAGAATGAATGTGCAAGCGACTTGCGCGAGGCATTGTTGAATAAAATAGTCTATTATCTTGTAACTCAGGAGCTAAGGTAAATGTACCAGTGCCCGGCCATGTCCCAGTACCTGAACAGTAATGCGAATTTTATTCATTTCTAAGCTTAATTTTTAATGTAATTAAAAACAAAAAATACTACCACAATGCATAAGTATTTAGCAATATGAATTAAAATCATTATTATAGAAAAGTAAAAATCGTTAGATAGAAATAATTATTTTGTAAAACACTTCGTACGCATAGCAGATTTCGAGAAATTTCTTAAGCTTCCGTCAAGGCACTTCTGTCATTTGCTAAGAAAATATTGACTGCATTTCTTATTTATATATTATAATAATACATTACTATAATAGTAAATAGATTTAAATTTAGTTTAAGATGGTTAAACTTACAAGAAAATTAATATTTTTTTAAACAAGTCTAAGTTTATTTACTGTATTTATGTTCGGCTACTGAGACGATATAATTCAGATATCGGGAGATGCATTTTTAGGTTGTCCGCTTACTGGGACGATATAATTCAGGTATTGGGACATGCAGTTTTAGGTTGTCCGCTTACTGGCACATCAGCATCTTTTCGTATTTTCATTAATAAATACGTCTATTATAATACAAGAACTTTTTTTTTCATTTTCCGATAGTATAATATTGTGTTATCTTCCACATTTCAACATTTTTTTATTTCATGATGGTTTTACAAATTAAATTAGGAGACAAACTTCGCCGTTATTCCTTAAGCCCCTTAAACGTCCAGGTATTGGTACATTTACCTTAATAGATCAAGTTCGATGCGGTTTTTTTTTTTAGCGGACCTACAGCAGAATTCTCGATGAAGGTTTTAAAAGTTATTTAGCTTTCTCCATGCTGGTTACCAGCGGGAGTGGGCTTAGGACCAAAACTTAGGGTCGAAGATGATCCTTGACTGTGTGTATAGTTGCCAGTTGTATCACTTGTAAGATGGAATGCAGTTGTGTTACAGGTTTGACGGTCTGTAAATCGTTTTACCAATACAAAACCCTACGTTGCTCATTTATTCGCGATATATTATACCCTATATTTATCTATGAGCAAAAATTTGATTCCTAATATGAAACTATCCGTGCGAGAGAGGGGACGTCAGTTAGATTTAAAGGTTGTATATTCGTAAGTATATATTTTAAAGTTCTTGCAGCTTTTTTGGGAATGCAATATATAAATAAATAAAGGAATTATGGGCGATATCCCGGCCGCGTTTTTTAAAGCACTTTACGGTGGCCACTGTAGCTTTGACCTGGATCATTTGAAATAAAAAATTCGACCAAATTTAATTAGTATATTAGATTATCTAGTGCCTGATCGTGGCTTTTTTCATTCCGTTGCGTAGTTTTTATTTTACAGATAAAAGATGATGAAAAATGAGAACGATTTTGTGGCGAAAATCGATACTTTTGCTATGAACAGCCCCTATTTTGTAGCAAATTAGTTTTTCGATATAATGAACGATCGCGCACTAGATAATCTAATACACTAACTAAATTTGGCCGAATTACTTATTTCAAATGAACCATGTTGAAGTTACAGTAGTCATCGTATGGTCCTTAAAAAACGCTGCCGGGAGATTGCCCATATATAGTAGAACTTTAAAATATATACTTTCAAATACACAACCGTTTATTTAAAAAAGTCTTCCAGCGCCCCTCCCAAAATTCCCGAAAATACATGTGTTCTCAGATCTCACAGGTAGGCATGGCCCCTTAAGGTGCAAATCCGCGATAAAACAAAAATATCGCGTCTCACATGAGACAATTCATTCATTATTTTATTATTTTTCAATTATTTTGTCATTAGTTTCATGAAATTAGTTAGAAACTTTCACGATATATTTTTAAAAATCTCATCTCTCGCGACTGTTTTCATTATTTACATTTAATTGCTGCTGAGATGTTTGTGTCACGATAGAAAAGTCTCGTACAAAATCACATCGTGGCCTCGCACCTTAAGAATACATAAAAGACTTCAGGTTATTCGCCAAAACCCCGAACTGGGCAAGTCGGTTCGCCCAGAATCAAGCGTCGAAGTGAAGCAGAAAGTCGAGGACCCAGTATCCCGCGACTTGCATAATTAATCGCGAGGACCCCGTAAACGAAACATTCCAAACATGACACGTTCGATTTCGGTTCCCTATTAATCTACCCTAGTGGCGCGGCAGTTTGTTCCTCCGATGGGAACGAATGGTTAAATTACCAGGCTGTCCATCCTACGGCTGGGTATCAGGGCGCGTTGCAAATTGTTTCGCCCGCCAGGACACCTTTCCAGTTTCCGCTCGTTGCGGGATCTGTGCGCCTTGCGTGACACTTGAACTCTCGGCCGCCACATCTCCAACGGTGGCTGCGCGACAGAAAGAGAGAAAAGAGAGGGACGAAGGGGTTGGGACAGAGAGAGAGAGGGAGAGTGAGAGAGAGAGAGAGAGAGAGAGAGAGAGAGAGAGAGAGAGAGAGAGAGAGAAAGGGATAGTGGAAGCTCGAAGGTTTCGTGTTAATTAATAGCACGTCACACGCGTTGCCCAGCTAAAATCTGTCTCCGCCTCCGCTTTACCGAAATACTTCTCTCTCTGCACGGCTCTCGACCCTTCTGTCCTTCCTACACCAACCCCCCTAACGCGCGGTCCTTCGCCACTTTCCGCCTCTGCTCCTCCTCGCCGTCAGTTTTGCGCGGCGTGTGTACACGGGCGTGTTCACACGTACCGGTGTACGAATGAACGGGGTGCGCCTAGCAGGTAGGTGTACTGGCATCCGGGCGCCCAGTGTTCTTGCCATTTCGGCATCGTTTGACACGCGCGAAGGATATTATACGCGTACCCACTTCGCGCGTTTCATTATGCAACTTTCCGGCATGCGCGAAATTAATTACGCTGTCACCGCACCTCCAGCCGCGTTACTCCACTACTTACGCCGTTACAAAGGGGCAACGGGCTTGTAAACGAGTGGAGAGGTTAATCGATGATGTGTCCCTCTCTGTGCCGCGCACAGCTCGCCCCGTGTAACAGTATAACTGATCAGTTAAGTAATTAGAGTTTCGCGCGCAAGTGTTTGAACGCGCGTCACGAAGGGCGGTGGATTGAAGCGGGGGAAGAGGGGGGGGGGGTGTGTGTGTGAATATTTCGACATCAAAGCGTGGATATTAGAGGAGGGACATTCGTCTTATTCTACTTAAGGGGGTATGGCGCCTTGTTCGGCCGAAAAATAGGTAATTCTTTATGAATTTTTTGTACAAAAACGGTTCGAGAAATTAATTTGAGGTTTGGCAGGCTGTTCTATTGCATCTTGAACTATTGTTCTGAATTTTTGTGTGACAGTGAAAAAAAGATATGGCAGATACAGAGGGAGCGTTGAAAAATAATCGGATGGTGCTGGCGTTGACGAAAAGTACTGTAAGGGTTATCCGAAACACAAGAAGGAAAAGAGATTCTTAAACTATATGAATGTGGCTATGGGTGGTAGTAGATGCATTAAGAAAAAGAAAAAAATGTTAAAATGGCAGCCTTTTGAAGAAGATGAAACGTCCTGATTCGAGTCTGAGAAAGGTTTTGCCTCAAAATCGGGGAAACTTCTTTAAATAAAAAAGGAACGGTGACAGATACGGCAATAAATCTATTACCACCCATAGCCACATTCATATAGTTTAAGAATCTCTTTTCCTTTTTGCGTTTCGGATAACCTTTACAGTATTTTTCCTCAACGTCAGGACCACCCGATTATTTTTCAACGCTCTCTCTGTATCTGCCATGTTTTATTTTTCACTGTCACACAAAAATTCAGAACAATAGTTCAAGATACAATAAAACAGCCTGCCAAACCTCAAATTAATTTGTCGAACCGTTTTTGTACCAAAAATTCACGAAGAATTACATATTTTTGGGGCCAACAAGGCGCAATCCCCCCTTAAGCCGGGAATCCACCGGAAAGCTAAGCTAAGCTATGCCATGCTATGCTATGTTTTAACTTAGCTTTTGGTGGAAACGGTTGCATAAGAATGTATCGAAGCTAATTTTTTTAAAACGTAGCACGGCATAGCATATCATCGCATAGCTTAGCTTAGCTTCCCTGTGGATTCCCGGCTGTATTCCATGAAGGCCGTCGCGCATTTTGGCGAAGCGAAGCGTTCGTAGACAATTGCGCAGCGGCGATCAATTAATTATTACTAATTCCACCGATTCGCTTAGCTTCGCCGAAATGCGCAACGGCTCTCCTCCTTGTTATTAGTTCCCTCTAAGCTTCTAGATCACAATCAAGCTATTTAGTATCGTAGAGCTATTATCCCCTACACTTGAGCCGTAGCGGCGACCGTGTTTTTATTGGGACCGCTTTGAAAACTGTTGCCCCCTGGCTCGTGATGAATTAATAAAACTATTACCCCGGCGATACCGTATTATACGCGCAGTTTAATTAACACCCGATACCGCGCTCGTTCGCTTAATATTTTATGTCTGAAAACGGTCGGACGGGGAAATTAATTAAACGCGTCGCCCGCCGAGCAACCGTGGCTCGGCCGATGAGCGTCGCGGGCGGATTTAAAAATTGTGGCCTTTTTCCCCATGCCAATTACACGCCGGATCGAATTGGAATTCCGACCGCGACGGATACAGGACGGGGCCAAGTGCTAGGATGATGCGGTCCAGGCCTTTATCGAGGCGGGGCACGGGGGGTGGGGGGGTGGGGGGTGGAGGGGATCCTGTGGTCCATTCACAGCTATCCGCGTTGACGCTTTGATCATTTGTTTCATGGCCGGGCGATGAAAGCGTCGGATGAAGGCGATGACAGCTAATGCGCCGTGAGGGGCTCACCGCGGTGTTTTCACGGCGGTCAAATTCGAATTCCCTCGCACGGTCTCTCTTCCTCCGTCCTTCCCGCGGCCCCAGCTCGAGCGGGGGCCGCGACTTTAAATGACATCTCCTCCCCCTCGGAGCGACAAAAACGCGCCGCGTGCCCACGATCGTCGTTGACACGTCCATACCAGCGGGAAATAATATCGGAGAGCTCCGGTCAACGGCAACGGCGATACTCGGGGCCAGCCTCTCTCCTTACGTCTCCGATTTCTGAATGCCGCGAGACCTTCCACGATCTCGGACCCCTGCGACTCTTTGCATCAGCTGTGCCGCGTGTGACCGGTGCAGGACCGTCTGTCCTGCGTCCCAGTTCTACTTATTTATGTAGTTCCAAGCTGTCTGCGTCGCGTCACAGTGAGTCCAAGAAATCATCTGCGCCCCGAGCGGGCGAGCGTTCAGCCTCGCCGTGCGTCTGGCAATAATAAATTTATCGCACAACAGAGGCCCGTATCGTAAGCCCCAGAAAGCGGCGAATCGTTCGCAGAAGCGCCGCGGAAAGGGGGCGGGTAGAGGGCCAGCGCGGCACGAGAAAATCGTAGAATCAAATATCCGGCGTGCTTTCACGGTAGGCTTCCCTAATTTGTATTGCGTATGGCAGCGGTGCCGAGATATTAGGGGCAGTTATCGCAACGTATTGCTCCTAATCGTTCCACCCTGGGCGGTAGCCTGGCGAGGGCGGGCGGGGTAGAGGGACGAGCGTGAAACAGAGACCGCGGAGGCGGCTGGCGGGGACGAAAGAAGGAGAAACGAAGGGTACGCGTCGAGGGGTGAGCGCGAAACTGGAGGGAGAGAGAGAGAGAGAGAGAGAGAGAGAGAGAGAGAGAGAGAGAGAGAGAGAGAGAGAGAGAGAGAGTGAGGTATCGGGCACGGGGCGACAAAGGGGGAACAGACGGGGGAGCAGAGGGGCGTCGGTGGGAAAGAGACGGAAAGAGAGCGGCGGAGAAAGAAATGGGGAGACGAATGCCTGGAGTGGGACGGAGAAAGGGGACGATCGGGGAACAGAGCGTGCACTGGTGCTTTTGACAGGCCGATGAATTGAATAATCGCAAGTCGAGTCGAGGGGGTCCGCCAAATCTCAGTCCCCAATACGTCGACATATTATAGATATAGGTGCTCCCACGCGCGCCTGTATGGCCCCGGCCCCCTGGCCATCCGCGTGGGTGTGCTGGCTGGAGGTATATGTACGTCGGAGCTGATCGCGGATTATCAGGTTTGTGGAAACAAGCCTGACCGGGCGAGGGTTAACGATATTATCGCGTACAGCGTCCGTATAGACACTTTGACGTATGATCGGCTTCGGCCGGTCGGTGCCGTTTTTCCGCGGAAGCTGAGGCCACATAGGGCGATGATAGAAAGCACCGGGAGCGTTTCGATTCTTTCGATTACTGGAGACGGAATTAATTAGAGAGAGAGAGAGAGAGAGAGAGAGAGAGAGAGAGAGAGAGAGAGAAGCCTGATGGAGACTTGGGCATTGCGATTTGATAACATGTAAGAGGATGGGGGATAGTAGGAGAGGAAATAAATTGGATCTCCATAATGCATTAATTCGTTCGACACGAAGATTCAGAAATTACGCGGCTCAACAGTTCGTAAGCTCCCAGCGGCGTCTGGCTCGCACGTGGCCTCTTCACTTCTGCCGCGTCTGTTTTGAACGTGTACCCCGCGGGAGGTGGCCCCGATCCCATAATGCGTGGGGCTCGATTTCTTACTGCTGGCATACGTGTAGGGAGATAGGGGCGGCCGAGGAAACGAGCCTGCTTCCTTTGAAGTCCATCGCACGCCAACCACGCTGCTATCCGATGAATTGAAGAGATCAGCAAGCGTCATCCCCCCCCTCTGGCAACAGCGTTTTCGTAACCCAGTTTGCTCTGTTCTGGTTACTCGTCCGCTTAGCGGGCTACGCCTCTGAAATTCGAATATTGTATATTCCAACGAAAAATGTTTAAGAACACACCTCTTTCCGCGGATGAGTGTTATTGGTTGAACATCTTGCGCTACTACTTGCATTGAAGAAAATCAAAATTTCAATATTTAAATGGCTTGTTCAGGAGCAACCTTAAGAACAATGACCCTATGGCGTGTAGTTTGGCTAACAATATTAGCCACTGTGTTGACTTTTTCTCTGGCTCTATAAACCAGTTTAAACATTCCATGCTTAACGCGATTCAGTCGTCACATTAGACCTACTATTTAATTTCTGTGATGACCTTATGCTTTTGTCAATTACAGAATAATGGGTTAATGCCCGTTTTGTATTAAAATAATAATAATAATATTTATCACCCTTAGAAAATTGAAACCAAATACATTCTTCTGTTGGGAGCCGCGTTTCGAGACGTTTTTAATTTTCCATTTAAACTTGTTCGATTTAACTTTTTATTTCATGGTAAACGCAAAGTAAAATGAACATATTTTTATTTTATGCAGTTATAAAATACAATAATATTGGAAAAACAAATACGTACAGATATTATTCTACTTATCTCCTTTCTTCCACATTCATTACACATAAAAATAAAAATAAAATGTGAGAAAGAGTAAAAAGTCCACGAATATGTTTAGATGATCAGATTCGTCATTAAAAAATAAATAATTTGCCTTGATATCTCACGGTATCTATTTTAAAACACTATTTAAACATGAAAGACATTATTTAGTCGACTTAGTTTCCGATGCAGCATGGTATCAATCCCGCATAAAAGTGCAACATCTATTCCGATTACAAATGCGGCATCTCTCCCATAATTACCCTACACCGAAGCACGCACTTTTTTTTAACGCCTATCTTTCATGCTCTTTCCCTTGGAAAAATACATTTGTAGGGGTGGTATTCGAAGGTACATCGTCCCTTCGCCACCCCCCCCCCCGCCTTCCCCCGCCCCACAGCCTGCGTCGAATACTTATCCAAAGTTATAAGAGCTGAAATCGGGAAGAAACTTATACCCGCGTATTTGGGGGTCGAGCCAAACTTATACAAAGGTTGCGTTTCGTACGTGTATCGCGGAAGGCGATAAGTTACAATCCAGCCAGGCCACGGTTTAGGTTTAGGTACTGGCTCCTGGCTCGGCCTGGATACGTACCGGGGAATGAGAATGGGTGGAAAGCAGTCAGAGAGCGAGCCGAGCGGGGTCGGGCGTCTGGTGCGTTTGACGTTGATACCGCGATAAGATGAAAGAGCCTCGAAGCTTATATCCGACCTATATGACTGTATTGTTGCGCACGTCTAAGCATAACGTAATGCGGTGCCGATACACGCTGATATATATATTTCAGACGTGGTATTTGCTCTTTATCGGAGGGGAGGAATACGGATCCCTCGGAGGGACAACCGAAGTTATTCCCGGAATAGCTCGGCAACCCGGCTCGATTGCTTTCCATTCGGAGCTGAATCTGCCAATTAAGATGTTCTCCGTGAAATAGCCGATATTATACCGTGGCATTGGACGTTGTACACGGAGGGGGGTCCATTAGTAACAGACGTGACTTTAGATCGTGGAAAGGATTGGCGATGAATTAGGAAAGCATTCGCGCGTGGGCACTAAGATTACTATACTGTCATCGCTGCGTGATGAATTCACATACTGGGTATAAGAACCTCATCAATGGGGCGACGAATGCAGAGGTTCGCTATTACGTCACTCGGATAAACACGTTATTACTTACCTCTATTATTAGTACTGGGAAAATATTAGGGGAGGGTTGCCTATATCGTACCACTTAAGACATTTTACGTTATATTTCATATTTGGTACTAATTTGAACGCAAATGACTATTGGATATTGTAGCTTGATCTTTTAGGCACCTACTATTACATGCTTAACCTTTTGTTCGGAACAAATTAATTTGTTATTAATCTTTTCGTCACATACTGTAAAAGGTACGATTTAGGCAACCGGTCTCCTAAATCGTACCCCTCGATTTCCAAAATCGTACCTCCACTAAAAATAGTATCAATAACAAATACAGAAGAAAATATTCAACATAAAGTAATAATTATTATATAGTTATATATACATATGTATATGGATTACACACAGGCTGCAATAACCTATGTATATGATATATGTACATAACCTATATAACATACGAGTTGTCAAATCCTACTGGTACGATTGTAGTGGTACGATTTAGGAAACATGATCAATTTATTTACAAATATCAATTTAAACTTTATAATGAATGTAATATGTACTTAAAATGAATGTAAAATATTCTACATTAAACCCACTTTTAGAAAAATACAAAAATACAGGACAAAATTGCATTGTTTGATTATTATCAGCTAAAATAAGCTGGTAAAAAGTTACATCGATCATGCCTGATTTTTTTAAATGTTTATAGCACGCACAAAATAGGGTGTAAGCTCAAAAGGTTTTGTTTCTATTTCTTATTTCGCATTTACTTGATATTCTTATTATCAGATGTCGTTTACATTCATTAATTACTGAGAAATTGATGAGGTACGATTTAGGTGACCAGTACGATATTGGCAACTCTCCCCTACCTATTGCAAAATTGAGGACCCTGCGGCAAGAGGGGTGCAACTCCATTTTCGACAGATTTTGAGTTACGACGTGTAATATCTATATGTAAGAAAAAAATTCTACGTCGTTTGGTGCACGTTTGGTGCAAATTTGATAATAAATGAGTGATTTATTGTTAATAAATAAATAAAAATAGAGATATTAATATTATTAATATTAATATTTTTATTAGTATAAATATTAGAAATATTAATATTTTTATATTAGTAGAAACATTAGAAATATTAATATTAATATTTTTATTATTAAAAACATTAGAAATATTAATATTTTTAATATAGAATATTTTTTCTCCAAAAATAGAAATAAAAACATATCAACTCAACAACTACTCCTTATATTCTATGAAAATATATATTTTTCAATTAGTGTCTTCTTTTTAAAGTTAAATCAACGCAATAATTTTATAAGCTGGAGCTGCACCCCTCTTACTGCAAAGTCTCCTCAACCGTATAGCTCGCCATCTATCCCGAAATAAGTTGCCTTCGAGTCGATTACTACGTGAATTTCAGAGTGGCGCAATAAATATGTCCAGCACCGTATTTCCGTGCGTATGCGAGCCGGGGAAGAATCGGGCGAGGTGGCGAGCGCGGAGCATTTGTTTAACAAGCGGAGACGGGAAACGAAACGATCCGGATGGACGAGTGGACGAGACGGTGGCCGGGAGAGCGGCGAAAAGGCGATACGCAAGCGCGTGCGTGCACGTGTATCGCGGAATTGCGCGTATACATACCTAACGTCCGATTCACCTGTTCTCCGGCGTTCCGCCGATTGGCTGCCGTGCCCGTGCCGTTTCGTTCCTTCGTTTTTCATTCGGTCGGCCGAAGTGAAAGGGAGAAAGAGCGTGGGCGGTTCGTTTATTTAAACTGCAGGTGCCGGGTGGAAAAATGCGGCCTCCGCCCCCCCCCCCGGTGGCACCGGCACACAGTGGCGCCCCCGCCACCGCGGTGTACGTGCACGGGCAACGTAGGAGACGAGAGGAAACGTACACAGGGACGCGGCCTGCGGCTGACGAGCGGCCGAACAACAAACGCCACCAGGAAAACGTGGAACCGCGGCTGATTGCGGCTTGAAAATCAAGCCAAACCCATTGTCGGGACGTTCTATTAGTTTTCCACTTACCGGTGACTCTATCTCTCCGCTCCTGTCAATTTCTCCTGTCCTTTTTGCCCCGTGCCGTCTGAATCCCGTTATCCACCGTGCCACGATACTTGCGGGCGGCTGCCAACCCCTCAAGGAATATCGTGCGTGCGAGAGTTTCGCGGACATGTCACGAATAACGAAATGTCTTGCAATTATATTTATAAGGGAAGCTAGGGAACCTGGAAATTCAGAAAATCATGCAGCTTTGTGTGCAAGTAGAGTAGCTTCTGCGTAAGGCAAACGTATTTTTTGATGGTGCCATGAGAAAAGATGTAGAATTTTCTTTTTCGTGGAACGGTGAGTGATATCGAAAAGAAGCTTAAAGAAAAGTTACATCTTTTTTTATGTCTACAAAACTGAGTAACAATAATTATCGAATTAAGGATTTGCGGTGGAGGTAACTTGAAAAGTATGAATTTTTCGATAATTATTTTTACGCAGTTTTGTGGATATAAAAAAAAAGATGCAACTTTTCTTTAAACTTCTTTTCAATATCTCTCACCGCTCTCGAGATATTGCACGAAAGAGAAGATTCTACATCTTTTTCAAGGGGTGACTTCACCCTTTAAAACCACACAATAGCACCAGCAGAAATAGCTATGTGTTACGAATGAACTATTCTACTTGCACGCAAAGTTGCATAATTTTCTGAATTTTCGGGTATCCCAACTTCCCTTGTCAGGGAATTTCGGAAAGCTTTCGAATAAGTGACGAAGGGAGAATTTAAGGGGGGATTTAACGGTAGTAGATGCATTAAAAAAAAATAAAAAAAATGTTAAAATGGCAGCCTTTTGAAGAAGATGAAGCGCCCTGATTCGAGTCTGAGAAAGGTTTTGCCTCAAAATCGGGGAAACTTCTTTAACTAAAAAAGGACCGGTAACAGATACGGCAATGAATCTACTACCACCCATAGCCACATTCATATAGTTTAAGAATCCCTTTTCCTTTTTGCGTTTCGGATAACCCTTACAGTACTTTCCGTCAACGCCAGAACCACCCAATTATTTTTCATCGCTCTCTCTGTATCTGCCATGTTTTATTTTTCACTGTCACACAAAAATTAAGAACAATAGTTCAAGATACAACAAAGCAGCCTGCCAAACCTCAAATTAATTCGCCGATCTGTTTTTGTACAAAAAATTCTTAAAGAATTACCTATTTTTCGGCCCAACAAGGCGCAATCCCCCCTTAACAGTTTCCCTACAATTATTATTATTATTATTATTAAATGCCTTGCACCATTACAATTAAATTAAATCAAATTACAATGGCGAGTAGGCGAGGTTCAGCATTAACTGCTGCTCTACAATCTAACCTAAAAAGCCATTGGGAGATAAGAAAAGGAAAGGAAATAAGAATAAAACGATTACAGAGGAAACCGTGAGAGGATGAAAGAACGAGCACTAAGCTTAACGAACATTACCGCAAAAGGATGTACAAACATAAAGATACTTGTCACTGCCCTTCGCTAATCGATTCCGAACGATCTCGCCGGATGTTTATTACAGGCCCGCGATGCGATACTTGAATACTGTGTCTAACACTCTTCCGAACCATGCGACCAGCATGGAAGAGTCATCTGCGAGGGATTACAAGTAACGGAGGAAGATAATGGCCGGATGGAAGTGCCCCTCCGAGTGTCTTAAAGGGCCCCACCGACGAGATGTTTCATGGGAAGGTCAAACGTACGGTATTATAGTTGCTATCTGTCTTCGCGTATATGTATGTCGCTCGGCAGTCAGGAACACTCGTCCAGAAATGTCAGCCGCACGCCACCTCTATAAAGGATTTCTATGGATCGGTCGCGTGCCACCAAGTGTATGGTCCGACGAGCTGTATGCAAGTACGAATCGATGTCTGCATTTAATCTACGAACGATTACATCCTAGGCGGTTGTAAGTGGGGCCCCCTCTGCGAATCCTGCACCACCGCGATGCCGAATCGTAACCCTCGCCAAGCGCGGGCACGTAATCGTAATTGCGCAGACTGGCGATGCCAATGCAACGATCGCGCGAAATGTAACAGCCACCGTCCACAAACTGCTACACCGGACGAGCGTAAAATCGCAGCTTAACAAAGAGCACTTACAACGGCACTGAAGTACAGCTGAAAGTTTCCGTCAAGCTGGCGACGATCGGGTCCGAGGGAATTCGCGTTAATAGGTACTAAGTGCGACGAGTCTCCTGCCGCTCGAGCGGCGATACTAATGTTATTCGGCTGTTCGCAGAGGCGATAAAAAGTTTCCGCGACATTAGGTATCTTGTCTCTATTTGGTCGCTGGCTACCTGGCGCGCGGGAGCAGGTTATGCAAATCGGCTGGCTCCGAAATACAGCCGCTACCGATTCGTCCGACTCGGTTTTAATTACCGAATTATGCGGAGGGGCTGGAACCGAGGCACCCCGGGCTGTTTATCGCGAAGTACGCCCGGGCCCCGAATCGTTCAATCGAGCGGATCATGGACAAAGAGTTATCTATTCTCCGCGACGCGCCGCGCCGCGGCCCTTTCGTTGCGGATAATTAATGTAACGGGAACGATGTAATTGCTTGTTAATACGCGTCGAGCATCTGCGTTGTGACATTGTCACTCCGTGCCCCTTTGCGAGCTCGTCCCAACTAGGCTCTACCTTGGTGACACATATTTCAAGCACTCGCATTGTCCGCGTCTCTTTCGGGCCTGTTATTATTCAAATTCGGGGCACGATTTTCTAATTAATTGCCAGTGTTGGGGAGACAATTTAAGAAGGGTGGAAGATGCTTCGTAGATGCAGAGATGATCGTCTTGAAAGTCTACCGAATTGCGCCCTGTGCTGCAGCGTCGGTATATTCGTGCAGAAATGGCAATGCTACGGGCACACATACATGGACGACAGAAAGGTACGGACACAGAAGCAGTCTTGGACCTTATACAGCAAAGCTATGCCGTGCAACGCGAGTTGGTTGGTTCCATTTGAGTCAGGGTATCGAGGTGTCAATAGCAGCTGCCATGCTACACACAAGACCCCTGACTACGGCACCCCCTTGTTGTATTCACTTCACTTCTTCACCCTTATCTACAGCTCGGACCTCGATACTAGAGGCATATTCATGTCCAGACGGTAAACGAGCTTGAACGGCGTTTAGAATTTTCGTGATCGGCTTCTGTTTTTTTTTTTTTTTAAACCGCGCGTATTGTATCGGTGCATATGAAATTGCTGAAGTCGGATTGCGTGAAAGTTCCTTTGTTTATGGTGGGGATGCAATATAACGCGGGCTTACTTCCCGAAAAATGTCGCGGAAACTCAAAACAATACGATAAATAAAATAGTTAAAAGGTAAGAAGTATTTTCATTCAAACTTCCCTCCATATTAAATTAATAATAAATACATATTAAATTTAACAGACTTGCAAATATTCGAAATGACAGAAAGAAACACAGAAGAGCGACCAGACATAGCAGCCTGCAAGGCTTTAGAAAATTCGATTACTGTGGCTTACGCGGAAATACCTTTGACAACTTTCCGTTTAAAACTGGCAAGGCAAAATTGCAAAGTAACCCTTCGTGCCCCAAGGATAAAAGAAAACTATATTCCACTCTAATTCTAATTATATAGCTACATCAATTCTCTAACAATCAACGAGATACACCAAGGATTTTTATAAAAGCTTCATACTTCGATCCCAAAATTCACCTCCAACTAATAATAATTAATTAGCCATGAAATACCGCGATAAAGCGATCGAACTGGGCGAAGTCCGCGGGTCGCCCAATACGGTTGATTGGGGCGGCACGAGAAAGATGGTAGGTTGGAGGGTCAGAGGGGTGAATCCGGATGGTATGGAAGTAAGTCACTCCATTCGAACGCGATAAAATGCGCTTCCTCGCGGATGCAGCCTCGCACGTTTGCAAGGTAGGTGGAGCGGCCCCGTTGTTTTTAAGCGTCGGTGACTAATTGGTGATGTCGCGGCCAGGCGTTGAGACACACCCCTCTCTCACTCTCGTCCTCTTTCGGTACTCACCCTCCCGCGACCGTGCACCGACGACCCTCTTTCTCGCCGCCTCTTCCACCCCGAGCAGACGCCAACAGCTTCCCTTTCTCTCCGCCTTTCGCTCCTCGCAAAACAGTGGTGTATTAAACGCGTCCCGCAGCGTACCTACGACAGAAAATTCCGAGCTTCGTTTGTTCGCCAGCCTGGACGAGCATCATTGTACTATCCTCGTTGGGCTCGCAATCAGCCACCGGACGCGGATCCCCGTCGAGCACGCGCAACGACGTAAAGTGTATTTATACGTAATTCGTATAGTAGAAACGATGCGATTACCTTGAATTCTGGAGGACACACGGGACTTCATTTTCAGGTGGATGTTGTATGGCGGGAACGATTGTTCTCTAGATTCTAGATGAAAGTGTTAAGGGAATCTCTTGGGGGTTAATTTAGTTGCTTTTTTTTTCAAAACAAAAATTCTCCCTGGATTCAATCGAAAAATATACAGAACGTATATGTTGCCCGGATTCAGAGGGTTAACGAGCTACAGTGACGATCTTGTTCAGGGTGAGTTTAATGGTCTATTATGCAAGGATATTTGAGGCAATCAGAGCAACAACAGACCAACCCACATTAAAAAAATTTTTTTCCTATTTTATATGGTTAGTAGAGCCTATTGGAATACGTTATTGCTACTAATTCAATTTCGAAAAAAATGTAGGTTAGCCCGTTGTTGACTGCCTCATTTATGTGTGTCGAAGGAACAGGGAAGCTTCTGAATTTATATTCTACGCTGGCCTGGAACACCTTTATAAAATACGCTACTGGGCGCCTGTTATCCTCTAACGTCGTTCCTCCGACTGTCCTCCTCAATGGTGGTGGTACAAAAGGGAGCATTAGTCGGCTCGTTATTATCGCTATACACGCCCACGCGAAATAGTTGTATCTGTACATAACTGCGTGCGTGTACCACGGCACAAGCCAGGTATTTTCCCAATTACCAAGCCCGAAGGAGTAAAAGTAAACGCTCGATAAAAGCTCGCTGATTAATTTCATTACTACCCCGTCGTTTGTATAAATCAATGCTATATGCGTTTTAATATTCCCATGGAATTTAATATTATTCCAGTATATTATGCGGGCCTGTCGCCCGCGATACGAATCGAAGTAAAAATCACTCGAAACAGAAACTCGATAAATAATGGTCCCAGCGTTCTGTCGCCGCTGAATGGCTATAGAAAATTCACCCCCGGTAAAGCAGACAGTTCAAGACCACTAATACGTTAATCGCGCGTGTTCGATGTATTTCTATCGACTGCTCTACATCGACTTGCCGCAGTGTCGGCGTGCCATTTGTAACAGTAGTCGGTTAGCCCGGTACATTTGCGGGATGTCGGACGTTCGCGGATAGGCTGCCTAATAACGACGGCAGAAGTCAGGTCGCCGACAATGAGCTCGGCTGGGTGCGAGCAGATTTTTACCCCATTTTCCCCAGGCAAAAACGAGGAGAAGTAGGTAAAAAAATCGACCTCGCGCTCGTGCCCCTGCCGCCGGCAACCCCCCCCCCCCCTCGCCGTACCGTCCCCCTACTTTTTTCTACATTTTCGGAAACGATCGAATTATACCGCCCACTTCTCTTTCATCCCCCTTTCGAGCCTACCTTTCACACCAGTCGAAACGATCCTTTCCCTTTTTTTTTTTTCTCCTTCTACCCCCGGCTGGTGATTTTCGGAACGGAAGATCGCACGGCTGCCTAACGTCCATTTCGCGCCATTGTGCGGAATGTCTCGCGTCATCAGTCATCTCCTTCGGGGGTGACCGACAATAATATGGCATAATGGAATCGGCATAATGCCCATTGGGCCCTACTTGCCTGACACGAAGTCGAGAATTTTATTATGACACATCGCCACGCTGCCACGTACGCCGGTGACGTACTGGCGCGTAACACGGCTTCGCGATGTATAAATTAAAGGACGGGCACTCGGGGCTGCTGTGCGTGTAACGGGAAGGAAAAAAAGTTGTATACATTATACATGGATCGTCTCGCAATGGCGCGGCGGAGGCTTTTGAATAAGGGCAACCAGAAACTTGCGGATCTCATCTCTACGTGTATCCACTGTTTACTGGTAGGTATAGGGTTTTATTGCGAAGCCCAGGCGCGAAGGGAATTGGAAAATTACTGTGAAATATAAATTCGTTTTATGCTTCCAGCGATTAGAAAATATTCGTGGCCACAATAGGTCCCGTTCGATGCACGTTAAATATAATCCCCGTAACGCGCTGTGCCCTCTTTTTGCCCCGGAGGCGTCGGGGTTACTAAAAGGCACACTCCAATGTTTGACCAAGCTGTGCAAATATAAACGAACATCGTGTAGATCGGCGTAAGAGGAGGACAATTCGAATGTGCTCACAGCCTCCCTGTTGGCAAACATTTTAACAGGATTAGAGCACACTTACCGGGGCTAATCTGGCCAAACAGTCCTATGGGAAACCGCAAGCTTTAAGTAGCTGTCATAGAGTTGTCGGCTCTCCGTGATTTACGTCCTACCTCACTGTGTCGCGAGAGAAGGAGAAACACGGAGAAGAAAATATTGGAAATTGTGTTTAAGAAGAATACCAGAGGTATTCGTTTGAGAGTTTATCGAACGAAAGATTGAAAGAAATATTGTTTATATAGATAGAAGCCTCCTAACTATACTTTTTAAGATATTATTTGGCTGAGAAGAAGCTGGGGGTGTTGGCAAGTAATTGTCTTGAATAAATCCACTAAACAGCGTTGCAATGATTTAACCCTTCGTTGACTCTCTGGGTGTGAGCCACCCATAAGCTGACTTTGACGCTCTGAACCTTCAATATGCAAAATAAATACCATCTTTCAAAGCTGACTTACAAACTATTTTTTCTCTCAAAATATTATATCCGAACATCAACTCTGTAGATTTTTAGCTTCTAATATTGAAATTTGTAAAAGTTACAATTTTTTAAAGATGTTCTTCGTTTTTTCTCGACATGTGGTAATCTAGAATTATTTTACAAAAACTGTGATAAAATTTCAAACAAAAAATTATTGAAATACATTCTAGATACCTTGAAATTGACCCATGATTTTTTTTCATAATAATTGGATTCTTTGAATGAGAATAGCACTCGTTCAAAAATTGCTCTGGGTGTGAGCCACCCAGGTATGTCAAAGTTGATCGAAAAAAGAGGTGTGTCAACGAAGGGTTAACGAGCTACTGCAAAGTACCCATTATTATCTCTATTTCGTAATGCCATTCAACCCTTCCTGATTTTCGTGCTCTATTTTCGCTGTTATAAAATGAATTTTTATTCTATCGCGAAACATGGACGCGTAGGTATAAGAACCAATCTTCTTTTTTAATTTAAAAAAATAAACAATCTATGGCACTTCAAGGTTAAATGAGTTTTTCTCCTTCGAAATTCCGCTCTGCAATTGTGTATAAAAAATTAATTAAACAGAATATGAAAGAAATTGCCCGTAATGGCAATAATGGCAACATTATTTTACAAGAATCTCATTTTACTTTTCAGATCCATGGATGTTTAAAGGAGATATGCTGACCGCGAGCCTCAGAAATCATCAATAATTTAACACAAAAATTATTGTAAAAATTTTTTTCGTGTACTTTAAGACCTAATACTTCATGTGCAATAAGTATTTTTCTTTTTTTTAATAAAACTCCTAAAAAGAACTTTAGATATGTAACCCCTTAACTACCATCCCTTTCCAAAGGCAGTGAAGTAATTACCAAAATCCATTTTGGCAACGCATTACTGCATAATTGCCTTTGTAAACGATCCAGAAGCTACTATTCATTTTGCACGGTAAAGCTGCTTTTTGTTGCCACGTTTCAGCGACTTCCCGAACAGACAGCAGAGCGCAAACGGTAGAAGAGACACAGAAACATATCCCAGGCCCTTTTCGCTCGGTTTTCGTGGCTGATTCGCGATGCACCGTTCGTTACACATTCAAAATATTATCCTTTACATGCCCGGCCGCTTTGTGCGCGGCCGCCGGTCCGCGCCGCGGTGAAAAAGGGCTGCTTACATCGTGTTTGCTTAGAATAGCAATAGTGTCAGCTCGTGACATGGCCTCTTTGTGATGGTGACGTCTGGGTGGTTGACTGGTTGGTTAGTTTAGTCGTCTCTCGTGCATATGCATGCGGACGTGTTTGCCTTTCCAGCGATTCCAACTTGTCCCCGAACTTATGCAGCGAATTACAAGTCGAGGGGGGGAGGGGGGAAAAAGTGCACGACAGATGTAAATTGTTATTGACACTGTTGCGCGGACAGGGGCCATTTCCATGCCGCGGTCGCGCTGCGCGGCGACTGTACGGAGTTCGATTAACCGCCCTTGCGAGCCAGGTAATTGTTCTTTTAAATAAAGATCCAGGAGAGGAAGGAACAGTCGGAGAAATGAATGGCACCTACGGAGGAAGGCGCACCCCTTGCGCTAGGAGCTCACGTATTGTCCCGCGATGAATATAATAGCGTCTAATAATCACCACTCGCAACTAACTCTGTCACGCTTTCTCTCGCCCCCTTAGCCCCTCTGTCCCCCTTCAGCTCCCTCCCTCCTTCGTCGCCCGCTGCTGGAGCACGCCTGCTGCACTCGTAGATGTCCATTAATCACGGACATAAGCAGGCGACTAATTGTTGGCTTTCCAGGCAGAGAGGAACAGACAGAGTGGAATGGATAGAGAGGCATAAAATAACGTCCCTTTGCCAACCAAGGCGCGCACCCCTTGCGCGCACCACGGGCCCTTCGATTCATCCCCGGCGATCGGAGGCTCACGCTGTGAAAGTGATCGTGACCGCGCGAGCGCGCCACGGGACGTGACTTGTCGATTATCACAATCGTTCATTATTTCTTCCCGATCATCGAGTGCCGTCGTGCGTGTCCCACGTCGGGCTCACGGACACTTCTATCTCAGAAACTGCGCTCGCCGAGCGCTTCGCGCCTGGACTTTGTCTACACCTCATTTTAGAATCCGATCGAACCCTGATTTCGAGTTAAGTTCAAGAAGAAATTATAATGAAACTAATATGAATTATAAGAGGGGAATAACGATGCAATGAAACTCCTTCTGATTTACCATACACACCTACCTATACTACGTGGAAATATTTATTGCATAACTCTGAAATTTACGTAGTGGACAGAATTTTCATAGCAATATGATTGATAAAATAATTTGTGAAACTTATTTTCATCAAAATAGTGAGCTATAGAATTTTGGAAGAATATTTCTCTAGTATTAAGAATAAGGGAGGTATAAATAATAAAGCGTTTATTCCCAGCGATGCAGTAAATATTTCCATCACCTCTCCACTTTCTTTTGCTACTCTGTATTCGAAAATCTGTTCACAATTTTATTATCATTCTTCTTAATTCGAGAAACAGACTTGCGAACTATTAAACGTTAGAACGCAGATACTAAGGCAACGTTCAGATTAGATATCGCCGGTGTTTCTACTGGATTTAATGAGGAGGATTAGATGAGAGAGGCAGTTACTCGATCAAGCCGCAAAGGAGGAGAAAAGCTTCCCATAAAATTGGCCAATGATTCGCGATCCATTTAGAGGCAGAGGCATGGAAAAGCCGACCACCCCTATTCACGACAATTGCAGGAATGTCAGCAGAGAGCGGGCGCAAAGGTGCGATGTGTCTATAGCTGCGAATCAACGGCGTAGGTCGCTTCTCCATAATCCATCATCGCACGCCTATTCGCGGAACAGAGAGACGATCTGTCATCCACTTTCGTCTCGTTGCGTCAGTCCATTCTACCCGAAACGTTTCGGCCCTTGCTCCAGCCATTTAGCCGACCTCCGCTTCCACCCCTTCCTTTCAACACGCGTCTCTTTTACTTTTTAAACCAACGTTTCCTTTCGCCACCTTGAATCCTTACTTCTTGCATAGAGGCACAAAGTACTTGAAGCATTCAAAAGATCTCACGAAGGTAGGTTACCTCTCATAGAGAAATATTATAAAAATTCGAAGCCACAGAAATTTCCACATTCACAATTTAAAGATATTAATTTAGTGACGTTAGGGAGAAAATAAAGCTGCTTCGTAGAAAGAAGCAGGAGAAGTGACTGGTCGCAGGAGAAATGATAATTTTTTTTAAATTAAAATTCTTCGCAGGAGAAGTGATTGTTGCGGTAAAGGGGCGTGAGAGGTTTTCCATTTAGCTTCCGAACGGTAATACGACTTTAATAGCGTCCGATTTCTATATATGCAAAACAAGCCTGCGGACGTCTGCGTGGCACAGATTTCGACGGTCCTCTGAAAGGCGGGATCTATTTATCATTAGATACGGGAGGAACGTGCAACTGGCCTGCCTCGTTGCGCCTCGATGCACATCCATCGCATAGAAATCGGCCGCCGCTAATGACGTTGATTCGTTCTACTTCCTCGCCGGTGTCCCGACAGCATTCTTCGAGACTCTTCCTGGGAGCACGGTTGGATCGTCAGTTTCGCAGACGACGGACTCGGGGCACCTGGCTGGCCGAGATTTCGTGGCGGGAAGCAATTTTCAAATTGCTCAGACAAATATCTTGTGCGATGACTCAGAAACACTGATAGAAACTTAAGGGGGGAGGGGGGGAGTTGCGCCTTGGTTGGGCCTAAAAATAGGTAGATCTTTGTGAATTTTTTTTACAAAAACGGTTCGACAAATTAATTTGAGGTTTGGCAGGCTGTTTTATTGTATCTTGAACTATTGTTCTGAATTTTTGTGTGACAGTGAAAAAAACATGGCACATACAAAAATAAATAATCGGGTGGTCCTGGCGTTGACGAAAACTACTGTAAGGTTTATCCGAAACACAAAAAGGAAAAGAGATTCTTAATCTATATGAATGTGGCTATCGGTGGTAGTAGATTTATTGCCGTATCTGTTACCGTCGCTTTTTTATTTAAAGAAGTTTTCCCGATTTTGGGGCTAAACCTGTTTCAGACTCAAATCAGGACGCTTCGCCTTCTTCAAAAGGCTGTCATTTTAACATTTTTTTATTTTTCTTAATGCATCTACTACCACCGATAGCCACATTCATATAGATTAAGAATCTCTTTTCCTTCTTATGTTTCGGATAACCCTTACAGTACTTTTTGTCAACGCCAGCACCAACCGATTATTTTTCAACGCTCTCTTTGTATCTGCCATGTTTGGTTTCTCACTGTCACACCAAAATTCGGAACAATAGTTCAAGATACAGTGAAACCGTCTGCCAAACCTCAGATTAATTTGTCGAACCGTTTTTGTACAAAAAATTCACAAAGAATTACCTATTTTCAGCCGAACAAGGCGCAATCCCCCCTTAAAGATGTATCGGACGTACAATATTAGACAAAAGTATATGAAATTTGAAATACCTGAATATCTACGTCTTACACATAGTAAATCTAGATGTAAGAAACTCGATCGACAGTTGGAATCTTATTTTTAATCCTAGGAAGGTATAATGAAATTATAGTTTCGACCGTAAAATTTTTTTTAAAAATTTTAAAACATGATTTCGGCGCACAGTTTCGGTCAATTAAAACAAAAAAATAAAAGCTAATTTGCAAATAGGAAGGTATGTTTCACTTTACAAATGCGTTCTCAAGCATTATTTGCTAAACTTTTGGCAATGAAAATGCCCTGAATTCACAATTTTCTCAAGTTATAATTTATTTCTTTAAAACTGTGTAGTGAAAACAATTGAAACTCGGCAGATATTTTCATCTACCTATATACTACATGTAAAAAAAAATGGAAAACATTGGTACCATTTCTTCACCATTTTTTCAGCTGTTTTATCTATCAAGATCGTCTCTTTCCAAGAATAAGAGTACCTACGTGTAAAATCAGTGAAAATTAAAATCGTTATAACTCAGCAACCGTTTAGTGAATTCGTTTAAAATTTTTAAAACACGTCAGGAAGATTAGAAAAAACAATATTACAAATGTTCATTAACTTGGTACAATTTTGAAGATAGGTCCAATACATCCTTAACTGAAACTCTCTCGTGAAAAGGGACAATGTAGCCTGAATGACAAAGTTAATCAATTCAGATTATCAAGACCTACAGTGGCTCGCAGGTTTGTTCACGCAAATTAAGAATAATAATTAATTATGCAGGCCACTATCTTGCTTTTACTTCGTGAAAAAATAAACTGCACATATAATGTGTTCAAATGAAATCTGCCATTTAAAAATTTGTAACTACATTCGTTCCCTTTCTACCTGATTAACAGCTGGCTAATTAAACGCGCACCTATTACAGCAAAACACCCTCTACGGAATGAGAAAGCTCATCGAGTTCAATTTGCTCGTTGAACCTCGAGTACGAAATTTATCGTTTGTTGCTACTCAAACCTGTACCGAGTGTATCGTGCCCCACAATCGCGCAAGATATATGGCGCGATGGTCGTTAGTGAAAAAATAGAGGGAATAATGGTACGTGCGGTCTCGGTGCATTACGAAGATCACTGTAATCGAAGAGAGGGTGTCTGCCCGTCCCGCCGTTTCCATTCCCATAAGCTCCCCCCCCTGAAAAACTTCGCGCTTAATATTATTAAATTAAAGGACAATGCCGGTGCCCGTGGCACGCGACGTTTAAACGATTTTAATAACATTTCACGGGGGATTCTTTTAATAATATGATAATAAAGGGAAATGAAAGAATACGGCGAAGGGATTATTATCATTCTGTCACGGGGGTCACCATCCGTACTTGGCTGCTTCCATCTGCCTCCCCCTCCGTCCCTTTCCACCCCGTTCCGATCCGGTCTATCCAACCTGACGTGCCGATTCTCACCGCCAGATATAGCGGAACTTCTGTTTCACTCTCATTTTAATATTCGTTGAAAAAGAAATTCAGTATCTCCGCCTCGTCGATCTCGCTGAAACGAACCTACCCCCTCGCACTGTCCTTCGCCTTTTAGTTCCTCGCTCCCCAGCCTCGATCCTTTTCTTCTTTTTTATTGAGAGCCAGAAGTTAATATCGGCCACGCTCGATGTCGCATCTGTGTTTCGACTTTCCAATTAAAAGCGTTCCTATCCGCTCCACTTTCCTACATTCGGCCGAGCCGCCCCTTTCTGTGGTAATTTAATGCTCTCCTTGGCCAGAGAACAATTTCGTACTTGGTCGCTTTATACAGCAGAACACTTTGTCCGGTTTATTTGAAAAGTACAGTGGACAGCAGCGCGGGGAAGCTTAGTGTTCTGTTGATTGTCTTCAAACACTTCTTTACTTCGTACTTTTTTCAATCTGTGATTAGGGGTCGTCCTTAAGTTAGGTAAGGCTTTTGAAGGAGGGTGTCGCGAATTTCTTATGTCTTCTTAGTAAAAGGGGGAGAGGGAGTCAGGTATAGCGTGCTACGTAAAATATTTTAACCTAATTTTCAATATGTGTTAAATGAATTATATAAACCTTTAAGAGAATTTTAATAACTAAAAAAATGCAATGTAAAGAAAATTACTTAAGATAGGGGGGAGGGGGTTGGAATATAAAATCTTACGAATTCTTATACCGGGAGAGGGGTGGGGGTAAGAAATCGCCAAAATTACCCTTACGTAATTTAAGAACGACCCCTTAAGGTACGATTTATTATATCTCGCTCTATTTGCGCACTCGAGACGAAAGAATTTCTAGAGTTGCTGTTACAGTTGTAGCTTCCGCAGCAGGAGACATCCTCCGTCTCGTCTTCGTATCGCCGTAACTCACCATTCACGGTTCCGCCGTACTTTGTATGGGATAAAGGAGTGACGCCCGGCGAACGCGGCAAGTATTACGGGTTAAAGAATGGGGATATTTCACGCTCGGTAAAGCACAGTCTATTGGGCAAACCCACCCCTATCCATGCACAATGGACGGGGTGGGTAGGTGCCCTAGGTGTCAAACCCTGTCTCGTTTCGTACGGGTGGTCTCCTCTCGATACTCTTCCTCTACTTTTGTCGAGTAGGATTTAGGCACCCATAAAGGGTTGGCTTCCCTGAACGTGCCTACGCGCGCAGCAAACTCTTACGCAGTGTATTTTGCACAATGTAACGTATTACACGTCCCTCGTTACTTAACCTCTCAAAGCGATCCAAAGTACTTGGCACCAAACGTCTAATCACGCTCGCTCCCAAAGGACCGAATCGTTTCCACCCTTAACAGTTCACTGACTTTCCCTATTTTACGTGGAACCTACTTCTTCATTTTCCCGAAAAAAAAACAGGCCCCTCGGAACCTTTGCCACCTGGGCCTTTATCCTTAAATCCTCCACTGATTAACAGTAAAAGAACTTCAAGCTAAATATAGATCCTCATCCATTCAAGGTATATCGATTATTTCAACACCAACTAATTAAATAAACGATCCATTTATGATTAGTGGTTGAAGAATTTCAAGTCCACTGAAAATCCTTCTCATTCACTTTATTCGACTTTGATAGTTCAATGACGGCACGAGGCACAATTACCACGGTTCCATGGACTTGCAGCGATTATTACATTTTTTTTTTTACCATCTGTGATAATTAGGTTGTTTTCCTCGGAGATGTGCTCGCCGAGGAAATTTCTGGGGTTCAAGGGGGGGGGGGGGGGGGCAAGAAAAACGGTTGGATGGATGCCCACGATCATTATCATTAACGCCCCGACACGACCGTAGCTCCCGTGGCCCAGCCGAGCAGATAAAGCTACAAAAATATTAATCTCTTGTCGAGGGCGAATGTATTTTTCAAAATTTCAACCGGCCGTTCTATAATGCTCCAATAGTTAATGCGGGACCATTAGTCAAACGTCCGGGTCTCGTGCACACGAAAAGAGAAATTTCGATTTTAAATCGCTACATTTATCATGCAAGCAGGCGCATATGACACCGTTCTGATTTTATTTTGTTTCTCCTTTCCTCCCCTCTACCCCATCCCTCCCCCCCCCTCTCTCTCTCTCTCTGTTTCCATCTACGCGCCAACCCCCTTTTTTCAGCGTACAACGTATGGGCTACTGGTTGCGAGTTGTTCCCCGGTTTTTTCGAAAACCGATCCGTTAATAACTTGTAACCATACACTTCCTGTACATGCGTGCGCTCGCGAACAGCTGACAAGCTTATGTTTGATAGAGCCTCGGATAATGGCAGAGTGAAATCTATCAAGCAATTAGTGCTTACACAGCTCGAGCCACCGCATTCCAGCTGATTTTTTAATTGATCCCGAATTAATCATTCGCACAATGGAAAGAATCTTTCCTCGCGTGTAAATGTTGACGGAAAGTTAAAACGAATCTCTAGCGTAAACTGGGGGAGCATTGGCGCATCATATAAATAGCACTAACAGCTAAAGTTTTACCAAATCTGAACTTGCATTGACAATTAAATTTGGTTCTCTTTTTTTTTTTGTTCAATGCATTCTCCTTTATATTTTTTTATTTTTTTATTTGTTAAATTCACATTTTTACATTTGCTTCAGGTGTCCCATCGTAACATTGCATCTTTTGTGAATGTACTACAAGTGTAAAAATGCATAAAATTGTTATCATTTTCCTTCTTTAATAGATGTTACGCGTAGCTGCCAATGTTTACCCCGCTCTGTTTTCGCGCGGGGCAAACGTGTTAAAAAGGGGACACGATGGTTTAATTTCTTTCCAGCATTGTGCTTGCAACGTCGTACGAAAACGCGATCGCTCGGCCGCAAACAGGCAATTAATGGTCACGAATGATCTGCTCGGCCCATAAACAGTAACGGTAGCTATATATATTTTTTGCAAACGCGTCACCTATACCTAATCTAAAAGCCATACTTGTCCCATAAAGTACGCTTCCATTCATCCTTCCTCGTAAACATGCTATCAGAAAATAATAAAAACGCCAAGGGAAAATCGGTCCCGATTCCGCACCCGTAGCCATAACACGCCGGTGCCGCTCGTAAATTTTGGACCGCGTTTCACTCTCCTATTTATTTCTCCTTTGGAGAATCGATCAGGGTATAACGCAGGTATCAAAATCGAATCGCCTTACCGGTCCTCGGCGTGCGAAAGCCATCAGAGATCTTTATTGCGGGAAATAATCTACTGGAACCTCATAGAGGACTAAACTAAATCCGAAATTCCAGCGCGGTTCTGTCTAATCAATCAATAATCGCTTCAAACGAATAATATCGCATCAAATTCTCTCTCTCTCTCTCTCTCTCTCTCTCTCTCTCTCTCTCTCTCTCTCCATTCCCATGGGTTTATTTATTTTTAATACCCCGATGCACGGCGCTAAACATTTTATTCGGTTATTTAAAGCCTCCCACGCTTTCATCCCAGCGTCTTAACTACCCAGTAAAATTCGGCAAGAGTGCGCTTCTTTGAGAATTAATTTCCAAGCGCCCGCCGTTAACGGGATTTCCTCTAAATGAAGATTAAACGTTCTCGTGCGAGCGCAGCTCCCGAGACGCCCGCCTTTGATCGCTACTTCGCCCACAATTGCCTGTCAGCGCAGGCTACGCTCGATATTCCCGTTGATCAATTAATTACGTCTCTATCCGCGTTATAAAACCTCCGTCGAGGCTACCGCGCGCCACTATCCACAGCATCCACGACGATCTCGCCCGGGCGAGAGTCCTCCTAAACGCTCATCCCGCTCGCCTTTATAATTTCCAAATGAATTTGTTTTGTTACCATTTGCATGTATCGCGGTGCGGCGGCGCGCGCGCGGCGATAAACAAATGTATAACGATATGAATATTCATGATCGGTGACCGATGGACAATCATGAGACCCTGCACCAGCTCGCGACCATTTCATCCCCATTCGTCCATCAGGGACGTTCGTCTTCTCTTTCGTAACTAACCTAGCGTGTCTCATCTGGTACCATCAAATCTCCCCGTATCTTGGTAATTGAAATTACCTCGAACCTCACATCCATTCGCAAACAGTTCGCCGCAGGTACGCGCGAACAGTGAAGTAGAAAAAAAAAGGGGTGACTACCCGTGCCGGAGGACCGTAACTGGGCGTAACCCCCAAAAATCATCTTACAAGTGTGCGCACGGACGGCGCGAGGGTCCGGGAGAGGATAAAACCTGGCTGATTTATTTATCGAATCATAAATTACCGAGGCTACAATACGAGGCAGCATGCAAAAGCGCGGGTCTCTCGGCCCGACTGCCGCCTCTGTCTCTCCCGTTCCTGACGGCAGATCGAAAATACGCGGCGAAGGACCGAGGGCGTAAACGTAACGCGTGTTTGCGTTGCGTGCTCGACCGGAAACACGATTTATACGATGCAAATTAAATGTGTACGCTACACATGCGCGCGAGCCAGAGCCGACAGTTCTCCTCGTGCGGAAAAAACCCTCCTCCGTTGGATCTGTCGTTGTTATTAACATTCCGTGCCTCCGATTGGCTCCCTAAGCCTCTCCTTTCGGAGTTCCTTGGAGGTGAAAATATAGGCAGAAGAGGAAGCCTAGGGTGTCGTTTAGATTCTTCTTTAATTCGATTCGTCCAGCAAGCTGATTTTAAGCGGAGTGACTGACTCGTTTCAATGTAAATTTCCCAGATGATGCAATATTTATGAGCAATCATTACCGAGACCTTAAATAGTCACGCGGTCGTAGGATGGTTTGGAACCCCTTCTAAATCAGAATGCTGAATAAACTGCGATCCATTTGGAGCGCGTGCGGGGGATTCTCCACGGTCGCGTCCACATGTCCGCCAATTAGACACGCAGGATAAAATGACTGTTACCCTCTATGGTCGCCGCGCAATTATTCATTTTTCGCGTCAACAGGGCGCTTTATTCTAGAACCTGGTCCAGATAAATTTTAAAACAGGATCGAGCACCAGGAATCCTTTGTTCCCTGGCGTTAAAACCTGGGCGACATCGCAGCTTGAAATAATAGATTTCGCCGCGTGAACATGCGATGCACCGTTTACGTCTGCCGAGTTGGAAGCATCCGAAAATTGCTCTACCTGCTCGTCCCACGAAGATAGCCAATTTATAACACGTTACAAGTACAATCTTCCCTTAATACGACCTCGATGAATGCCCCGGCCGGGACTGGGCGTGTTGTGACAATGTTTAGGGAACGTTTTGGGGTCTGACATTTGTGTACGCTCCCCTTTTTAGGCAGTTCTCATTGTGCCGGCGAAAACGCATCGGCGTATTGACAAATGGGAGATATTAATTTCAACGTACCGAAATTTCACGTGGCATCCGCCTCATGGGATAGCTACCCTCGATTCTCGCTTTCATCGTCCTTCCGTATATACGTTGGATACGTCCAAATAGTAATTAATTATAAATCACCGGGCCCTGCGCGGCGAGAAGTGTGGTATCTCCCGAAAGCGACTGCCGCGACAGTTGCAGCGCCGTTTAAAATAATTAAGAGGATCATCCGCCTCTCAAATAACCGCATCGCTCGCCCAGGGTATCCGGCGTTTCAAACACTCGGCGAGATATGCTGTTTTAAGCCGGTTACTGGAAAATTGCTAGCAGCAATTACAGAACTCGGGAGAATGAAGCAAACATCAAAGATAAAAGAAATACCGCGCGTTTAATGTAACTACATTTTCTCTCAATGTCTAATTCATGGGCTACAGAAGACAATTATAAGATTTGCAATATAATGTGGTACAGTAGCGCACACAGAGTGGGGGCCAAGCGGCACTGACAGCCCCCAAGAGATTAATAAGGGGGGATTCTCGTCTAAAAGCCCCAGAAGTAACTGATATTTAAGAATTTTTTTGGAAAAGAACTGTTGGTCATATTGGATTAAACTCTTTTGGGATATAAGGAGGCATCTTTAAACTTGCAGAATTTTTTTTTTATGGCGATCCTTTCTATTATTTATTAATTATTGTGGAATCTTGTCCACCTCTTGGGCGATGTAACTCCTGTTGGCGGGTTGCGTAGCACAATCACAGTCATCTGATTGCAAAAAAAATAAAAGTTTCTTAAAGTTAGATAGCTTATGCTGGGATTGGTCCACTTTAAAGAAAAAAAAATGAAAAATTGAAAGAGTTAAAGCGTTTGAAAGCAAAAATAAGTTTTTTTCCTTGGACAAATTTTTCATATTATTCTTTATATCGACGAAGAAAGTATTATAGATAGAAACTAAAATTAAAATTTTAGGTCCAGTCCTAGCATAAATTATTTAACCGTAAGAAAATTTTCTTCTTTTTGCAATCAAATGACTGTGGCAGGTGCTGCACCTGACGCCAAAGTCGTCGAAGAGGTTAACATGATTCCACAATAATTAATAAATAATAAGAAGGATCGACATAAAAAAAAAATTCTACAAGTTGAAAGATGCCTCCTTATATCCCAAAAGAGTTTAATGCGATATTAACAACAGATTTTTCAAAAAGAAATCATAAATTTCGGGGGCTGTTACACGAGAATCCCCCCTTGACTGAAGTAATTCAAGAGCTTTGGATTTTATTCTTTAAATAAATTTTTAGAATCACCAGATGAACATTCATTAAAAATATTTTTATCCGCTCAGCTCGGCACCCTTCGAGATTAAATCCCGAGTGCGTGATTAATGTAGCAAGTAACTATTATTACTCTACCAAATCCTCAATATTTAATTCCCGAAAGTTGATTTAATCTCCCGAATAATCCAGAAGCCTCATTTTATTATTTCGAGAGGTATATTACCTGCATTATTGCGCACGAATCTATCCCCCGTTCAGGTTAAGGCAGGCGAGTGTGCAAACGGGGGCACGAAACGGTTCCGTTTGGTCGGGGAATTTCCTCGTGGGATGCAGAAGCGGACTTGCGTCGGGTCGGAGATAAGGCCGCGAAATGGCGCGGTGGTATCGGGCGGAAATACGTTGGAAAAGGTAGGGCGACAGTCGGGATTGAAAAATAGTGCCTTGGGCCGCTGTCGTTCACAGTGATGGCTCCGTGACAGCCAATGTAACGCACGAATTAACGAAATAATTGATTTTCATACCGTTCGGAGTAAGCGACGCGCAGAAAAGACCGAGCCGGCCCCGATCGCCGAACCGGGGAGATATTTTCTCGATTTCCTGACCGCAGGTGCACCCACGTTACTGCACCGTGTATCAAAAAATCCTGCCACTCGCCTTGGGCTAATCTGCCTTAACGTAGGCGAATATATGGTCACGGTGTTTCGCTCGGCTCCGTCCGACTACCTTCCAAGCCTGGGAATCCCACCTTGCTCCATACTTATTACAGAGTAAACATACATAATACCACGAGAAATAAAGGTACCCCAAAGCATTAAAAAATACACCCGAAAGAAGACGATAGGATAGACTTGAACACTTGTTCAGATATCAGAAGACTATTCTTCGGACCTAAAGTTTTGCTCTAAATAAAAAAAAAAAAAAAAACGGCAACCTCCGGTGAAACGACGAGAGTGTGCCTGCGCTCGCCTCCATAAATATATGCACGTATAATTGCCTATCGCGAGATAAATCGTGCTCCAGTTTCTCGCTAATAATTCGCGAGACTCAAGTAAATCGGCGTGTCTCGTGTCCGTTAATGGGGAAAGAGAGAGCGAGAGAGAGAGAGAGAGAGATGGAGAGATTACTCGTAGCCGGGGCGGATAATGTAAGCCTGGCGAGCAGGCTGCTATATGGATAGGGGGTTGGTCGAGGGAGGAAACGGAGGCGGAAAGAGGAAGGGTGGGAGGAAGAGAGACAGAGGAAACGGGGAGAAAACAGATTTATATTTGAAATTAGATTAAGCTCCTGCGCTTGAAAGCTATATAAACGCCCCCCCCCCCCCTCTGCCCCCCGTCCCGGCCGCGTACGTTCCGCGTTCCGCAATCCGCTAAGAGGAGAGACTCAATAAACCAACCACTCACTCTTTCTTCCTCCGTCTTTTCCCCTCCCGTCCCAATTCTCTCCGCGCTCTCTCTCTCTCTCTCCTCTCCGTTCCCCGCGTATTTCACAGGATGCCCCCGCTCCTCCCCCCAAGCTGTTCCACCATTTCCCCCTGGTATCTTTATTTTTACCGATAAAACTACCGGTCGCCGGTCCCGCTCCTTTTTCTTTCCGCTCCCCGAGAGCA
The DNA here is from genome assembly GCA_029448645.1 of Andrena camellia. NCBI lineage: Eukaryota > Metazoa > Arthropoda > Insecta > Hymenoptera > Andrenidae > Andrena > Andrena camellia. The sequence continues at coordinate 45,017,271 of CM055676.1, read as the reverse complement.
CAATCCTCCCCGCGTGATTTTATTTCTTGCAGAGGAATAACCATTCCGCCGTGCCTTGCTTCATCCCCCCCCCCTCCCCCCCCCCCCCCCCGCCCCGGCGCCGCTACCTGGACGCTACCGCGTTATCCTCGAATCAACTGTACACCCCCTTCGCGCGGTACCCCAAGATATTTCCGCCTTTACTATATACCGCCCTTTTATTTTCTCCCGCGGGACATCAACGGCGGATGCTTCCCACGTTGGCTCCTTACTTTACAGAGTTTCCCCGCAGTGTTCTCACGCAGCGATTCGAGCACCCCGACCAGTTATTCTCTTTTATGAATTTACTTTTATCGCTCTTGATTCATTTGCGGTAAATGCTTCTCGATATACAGTAGCCACTGACGATTACAAGCTTTCTTTATCGCGCTCTGCTTCTCCGTAGTCTGTAATCTCTTCGTTTAGGAGTTTTAGTATTTCTTCCCTAGCCTGCGCCGAGAAAGTAGAGCAGAGGGGGAAGCGTGGAACGTATGCGAAATTGCGAACGTCACTGTAGCGATTCAATTCCCGGGAACTACGATAATATTACCAAGAGAATGAAATGTCGAATTAAGCGACGGGCATCTGGTAGACTCGAGGCGTGAGTTTCTTAGCGCTACACCTACACGTCGAAGATACTACTGATTAAAAACTTGTTGCTATTGGTAAATTGAAAAGTTAGTAACTCTAAATATCCGGGAATATAATTCTTCTAGAGCAAACTGTTTTGTAGACTGTATTTTAACGAATAAATTATAAAAAAAAAAAGGCTTTTTACAAACTATTCACTTGAGACGGTCACTTGCAAATCGAAACAAAAACACTCGATTAATGACACGATAAACGTAAATGGATCTGCGTTAAAGTTCGAGACGCTGAGTTGGACTGATTTTACTTCGTTGAACTATGACGATTTAATGGTGGTTTAATCGCTTCACATGGGGGTCTGTAACGCGCCTGGCCCCACGCCATACCCATATCCTTGTGGTCCGAAATTTCTAACGTAACATTCTAAATAACGATAACAGTAAATACGTGGTAAACGGGTATATTAGAATGTAAGAGTGGTAACAAGAGCGCACTAACGTTTGCAATAAATTTCCCCGCAATTTTCCTGATAGGTTAACGATTCCAAGGGTTTTCTACAGCAGTAGCAGCTGAAGCATATGTTGTGATAAGGTATGCCGCATACGGTCTTCAATAAGGGTCGACATCACCAACAAAGAACATTAATCAACGTCATAGTATCTTTGCAACACTTACACCTACTAAGTAACATCCAATTACTATTAGAAAATCATGTGTTTCAATTCACTGGCGTAGCAACAAACGCAAACTTATATATACGTGTGCTAAATGAAACCATCTTTCGCAAGCGTGAACGTAATTTAACCCTTCCGATGCTACGAACGTTTACGTGCGCTGATTTATAGGTTAATCATGGAGTATGGTAAGCATCGAAGCCTCGGAAGGGTTAACGAAAGAGTTGGTCGAATTATCTGAGATTACCTGCATTTCAGCTTGGTACACTTTCCGCCCGCAGCGTTGGCAATCGAGGCCGCCGCCTAGGCACTCGCAACCAGATGGTTTCGGTCGGCAACACCCTCCATCGTTACCTTCCGATCTGTCGGTACTGCAGCAGCGCCTGGTTCTCACCCGGCATACCGGACTCTTCGATCTGCGTACACATTAATAAACGTTCCACAGCAAAGAAGACATTTATAAAGATAGTCCATCCGGACCCCTTACTCTATAGAGGAATACCAGAATATGAGAATACAGAAATATTAATAATAGAGAAAGACACAGAAGTGTTGTAATAATCAGGATAACGCTATGCCGTGCAAATCAAATAATAAGAAACCTACACCGTCGACAACGATATCAAGATCCAATTACCGGCAGCAGCTGCCACCTCCGCAGCAATTCCCACACTTTCTGCTGCAACAGCAAGGTGGCGGAGGAGGGCACGGTCTTGGAGGGGAACATGGGGAACATGGTGAGCATGGTGAACAAGGTCGGCAAGGAGGAGTCACGCAATTCCTCAAGGGCATACACATTTGCCCGGGTTTTCCACAGCCTCCGCGACATCCGCCTCCGCAACATCCACCCCCGCCACAGCCAACAGGCTCCGCGCAAGGCGGACGGCATCTGATGATTGTTTTCTTGCAGATCGGTCGTTCGTTCGCCGGTGGACAACAACCGCGTCTGTCGATGCACGGCGACGAACACGCGCAGGCCGTAACGATAGTGCGACATGGATCTGGTTCCCCTAAATAAGAAATATCGGAGGGGATGAAAGAGAAATGGAAATAGAAGGTATGTGAAAAAGCATCAGTAATAAAGTTAAGGTTATTGGTTTTTATAATATTATAATTACTTTTCCCACAATGGCAAGGATTTTCTATCACTTTAACTACTCCACATGTGACTTTAGGTCGAGATCCGCAGGGCCCGCCGCCGCATCCACCACGCAGGCGCTCGTTATCGTCGAACTCGTTCGACGAGCACGGACCGTTATGATGGTTGTACGTCATCGCGTCTTCCCTCGACGACGCGTCATCTTTCTCGTTCATCGTTCTGTACGCACGGGAGTCTGAACTGCCCTCGGCGCAACGATCCTGCCCGCAGTTCTTCTCCATGTCATTGCATTTATTCATAGCGTCGTCGCTCACGTCGCAGCACTCCGACGCGCTTCTTTCAAAATGCATTCCACCAATATCTTCGTTTCGACTCACGCGAAGATTTTCGTATCCGCCGTTCTGTTTGCCAACCGGGTCGTCCGCTTGCCAGATGTCGTAAGTATTATCGCACTCCTCGTTACTATCGTGACTATAACAGGGCCGGCGACGAGCATCCTGCATTTTCGCCGTGCGATTCTGGTCGCTGCCGCGCGTGTCCCCGAAGACGACGTCGCAGAACGAGACTCGTCGTCGGGAAGGCAGCGGACTTCGGGGCGGCGGTACCGGCGGATACGCAAACTTCCGCCTTGACGGAATAGTGGCGTTATCGGCGCTAAACTCGCACACGGGATCGTATCTGTTAATTGTACTGTTCCAGTTGGTGGGTGTCACTCGTGTTTTGTCTGCGCTAGAAATATCTACGCTTAGAAAACTCTATGCCGGCGGGTCGCGCGGCTGGTGCTGGACACTCCGCGCGATGAGTAAACACGGAATGGATAAAGAAAGCATCGATCTGCAACGTCGGATAAAACCTTACGCCGGTCTCTTACCGACTGGGCACTGAATACGAACGACAGCCCACGCGTCCAATCGTTTTCGCGATTTCCCCTAAACGGTTCCTCGAAAATAGCTTACAAAACACCCAGAAGAATAGAGGCACGAGAAAGTCAGAGAACATTTCGTACCTTAGCTGAGCCTCTGTAACGTCGGTCTCATTATTACCAAGCGGTGGCTTTACGCCTGACTGATTGCTCTCTTGCGGATGTACCTCGAATCGACAATCTTTCGCGACAATGTTATTCCTCTCCGACTCCAGAGACAGTGTACTATGCAAAGGGTATCGTTTACGTTTTTATAAATGGCAGGTATAGGACTACGTTGGTAACAGATTTGAACCTGTGAAGTTTAGAGTGCTGCCGACTGTACCATGTAGTCACTGCAGTCGGGCTGGATGGAGGATCGCAAACTGTTGTCATCGAATTGACAGTGCCTAGATTTGCGCACTCGTTTGCCAAGGAATATTTTTTCTCTTCCAGACAAGCGATCGCCCCTTCGGCCACGCTACCTCCGCCGCGGAGTCTACACGTGCCGGTTTGGTAATGCTGCTTTCTATCTGGCGACGCGTTACCGATTGAACTCTCTACGCCGCAGCAGTAACAGTTCAATGAACCCTGAGCTGAGAGTGCTAGGGTTGCAGGCGTGTCAGGTGCTGCTTTGATTTCATGATTCGCGGCGGACAGAGATAGACGAACGTAACAGCTCTTGCAAAATAAGTCGCCGATGTGTGTCACCACGCTACAGCTGTTGAGCAATTTCCGACAGTTACCTACAGAGTTGCAGAAATTTTCAAGTGAGTTTCTCATTGGTACGAATCCGTGGGCTTGGATGGATTTAGCGTAAGATAAACACGATGTGCGACGGGAAATGTGTTGGTACCCGTTAATTTTTCACGACCTTTGCGATACTAACGACAAGAAAAGCAAAATGTGTGCCAGACTTTTCCAAGAGCCAATTTTTCTTCCGCGAAGTAAACCTCGCGATTGCAGCGCGGACAAATTCCAGGCATTTATGGGTCCACGCTAGTTACCTTCTCAGAGTATTTGGCAATGCATGATAGAGGATCGTTAATTTGGATTAATACGTGATAGCCAATGTAAACCCTGTAAACTAAATCTCCTCCCTGAACCGCATTAAATATATGTTTCCTAACGTTCGCGGGTGTTTACGACGTAATTGTGCGAGGCAGGATGAATTTCACACATCGTCGAACGTTTTGCCGCGAAATCTTGTCGATAAACTTCACTTTCGAGAAGACATTAATTAATGCCTTTACTTAATTTATACCAATTCGCCAAAAAGTGTTTGAAAATGTCGAACGTCAATAACTTGATCGCTGGAAGAAACAAAACACGGGTACCTACGCGTCCGTCCAGACGATTTCGAGAACTTGGAAGCAAACAAAGGCAATCTTCATTCGGCGGCTACCTTGAAATTTCTACTACCTCAATTTCTTCAGAAACATGAATTATCTCACTTGAATAAACAACAAAAGCTGCCACCGGAATAGCTAAAAGTACATTACGTAAATCGAATTTCACTATTGTATTAGCACGTTATCTTTTAAATCAATATTTTCATTCGCAGTGTCAATTCACAGTTAACAATCGGCACAAAAGATACATATATATATTCTTTAGAAATACTTGCCAAGCAGGAAAATCATATTTCGCACCGCAATTGGCAAACGACGCAAAGTACGCAGCTGCGATGTAAGCTGACAAAGTTTCGCGGCGGGCTTCAAGTTGTAGCGCAAGTGGCTCTCCGATTCGAAGAGGTTAAGGGGGCTGCTGAGTAGAAATGGCAGCGATAAAGGGCCTGGGTAGAAATATCCCCTATCTGAGGCAACAATTCGCCGCCCTCTTAGGAAACACCAGCACCAGTGTGAAATTCATATGCATCGTAGTCCTGTTCTCCTATTGCCTTTCTTTCTCCGCGGAGGCGGTACGTCTTCTGAGCGTGACACCAGGTTACCTGCTACCTCCAGCCTTTTGGATCTGGACGGCGTTCACGTTCTGTTTCCTCGAGATACACTTCTGGGAAGTATGCGTGGACGCCGTGACCGTCGGGCTCTGCGGCAAATTGATCGAGCCCCTTTGGGGCGCGATGGAAATGATGACTTTCTTCGCTATCGTTAATTTCGGCGTTGCTGTGCTGTCAGCGTTATTCTATTTGTTCCTCTATATGTGCACCAACGATCCGGACCTATTGTTCGACATACACATACATGGATTGACCGGATACATCGCAGGTACGTCTCCTCCCAACGGCTCCGTATTATCTCTGCACGTATACCATGCGTTCTAACACGGTACATCGAATGTATAAATTGATCGTGCCGTCTGGTCGAACTGTGAGATTCCTTTAATCGGTGATCCTTCAATGTAGCGATAATATTGTTTACGGCTGCTTGTAGGTGTTGCGGTGGCTGTAAAACAAATAATGCCAGATCATATTTTGGTTAAGACGCCGATTGGAAAGATTACGAATAGGAATATACCACTGATGGTTTGGATTCTGGGAGTGACGTTATGGCTTTGCGGATTACTCGAAGGTACTAATCCGACTATGTTTCTTAGTGGCTTGTTGATATCGTGGGTGTACCTTAGATTTTATCAGAAGCATAACAATGGTACGCGTGGCGACATGGCAGATAATTTTACGTTCGCGAGGTAAAGCATATTTTTATATTTTTGGAATAGACGCGAGACTGTGTTTGTTCTTATGATTGAAAATTTGATTACAGCTTCTTCCCAAATGTGCTGCAACCACCGATAGCAGTCGTCAGTAACACGATACATGGTTTTTTCGTACGTATCGGACTTTGTAAAAAAGTGGTGAGAAGATTTGATATGTCCAATGCACCCCCTGGTTTAATTATAAATCTTCCTGGTATCGATCCGCATGATAGCGAAAGAAGAAGGTTTGTTTCTTTTTCTTACGATTTTTTTTTTATCAAAAAACAGAAAATTCTTCAAATGACACTTTTGAAATTAATTTCTAAATGTAATTTCCATATTGTGAATAATGTTGATGATTTTCAGGCAAATAGCTTTAAAAGCCTTGAGCGAAAGGTTAAGTAAGGATCACGCGAAACCATGGCAACAAGATCGAGCTAAAAAGCATTCTCCGATACCTCCAGCGGTATCGATCCCAATCCCTGAATCCACTACGCCAAAACCGCTCGCATCCCCTCTCATTCCACAAGTTAGCGTAAACATACATAATCACGCTTCTACTAACACGTGATTACATTCGATAGACTGATTTCAATAATTATATGTATAAATATATTGAGGAACTTCTAAAGAAGCTGTTCTCTGAACCGTATTAACAATATGGCAATATTCAAGAACATACACCTAGTTTGCAGTTGTACATGAGCGAAATGTAACTGCGAGGCTACCTTAAAGCGTATTCACGAGAAAAAGAGACCGAGAAAGTATTTGTAAAGAGATTTTCTATGTTGAACAGTTTTCAATCGATATTTTGGAATAATTAAATTACATTAAAGAATCATTCGCCTCTTAATTACCTTTTGATAAATCCAAAGAATAAAGCATTGTACTCAAGTGGTGCCTTGGTATTTGTAGCTTTTAATCAGTTCGCGTATCCATCCTTGAGAATCGGTCCGTAAAAATGTAAACATCGAGTTTGTTTGTTCTTTGGTATTATCAAAGAAATATAGTGAGCAAAGTTGTAGAATGCTTACTTAATGTAATTATATGCAATATCGAAATAATTGAATAATTTCGTAAAATTTTGCGGATAAATTACATTGCAGTTTAAGGAAAGCAATTATTTTAGACATTATTTTTACATAGAAATCATAAAAAGTTGCGTTTCATATATATATATATACATATGTTTAATAACTTCTTTTCATTAATTCAAACTGAATTTCAATCATGCGACTTCACGTGTTGGTAGATAATCCATGTGGTAATCTATTACTTGTGGTGATGCTGAAACGTATTTACATATTTTTACTATAACCCAGTGTCTTCTTACAATTTTGTCCCAGCATCTTTGAACAAAGTTTATTTAAATCACACTTCGATACTGCTGTTGATTGTAGCGCCTGGTTAATAATGGTGCAGCAAACAGTCTTTAGAAGCTTCTTAAGCAACATAAATACGACAAAATCGATCTTTCTAACTTGTGATGCTATTTTCCAACAAAATCGTGCTCTTCGTTACGAAGAACCATGACCTCTATTTATGTAATTGCGTACTATCGGTGAGTGATGAATAATTTAAATGCTTTTAATAAAAACCCTGGAGGTCCTTTAATACTGCTGAATGATAATTGGGGGGTAAAAATGCTTTGATCACAATAATGAATAAAAAATAGACTGGCTTCCAGTACAATACTATAAAGTAATTTCACTAGAAACCAAGTTCAAATTCGACAAAGATTATTATATTTCTGATACGTTATTTTAGAGAGTATTTAGTACCACCAGGATTATGATTAAACATTCTGTATAGCATAAAGTGTTAATACGTTATACGTACGCATGTTAAAATCAAATACTGATCGTGAAACACAAATATTTGCAGCTTATTTCAAAATCCTAGTACGGCTAAAGTGTATTTTATCTTTCGCATTGTACGAGATAATTTTTAAAAAAGGATGCAAGTCACGTCATTCTCGATATTTCTGTATTTATATAACAGTTATTTTTAAATGCTTATTATTGTTATTATGCTATTTTTAAATCTGTATCTGTACCTAGGTATCGCATATAAAATGAAATTCATTCTTCAGAAAACTAATTCAAGTTATCTTTAAATTCATGAATATGCATTACTTGTAAGTTTTTGTATTATGTACTATATTTAAAGTGACTCTCAATTCATTCTGTCAATCGTGTTTAACATGGCACAAAAATAGCCAACATACATTCAGTTTTTTTTCAGTGCAATATACATTCTCCTTAATTATTACATATTAAAAATTTCACTGATTTAATTAGAACGTTATAACTAGATTCTAATTTGTTCTTGAGTAATGATTTTTCTACTTGAAACAATATCAACTACTGTGCCACAACATGATTGCAACATTATTCTTTTTTTGCCATGTACCAATATTTTCAAACGATTGTTAAACATTGATCATTGTAGTTTAAACATATAATGTTTATATATATATATATATATATATATATATATATATAAAGGTGAATGGAAAGTAGTTTGTATAATGTATAGTAATGTGGATATTTGATATACCATTATGTTGTAAATATAATGAAGCGCGATGTGAAGGGAACAAGACACTACAAAGATACAGTGATTATAAGATATTGAAACGTGTGTGATGAGGAAGTAAGATTAAAATCTATTTTTATGTATGACATAAAAATGTCCCTTGAGAATGTATGTTATTCATATTTTGGCCTTTTACTTGAATGAAACTTGTACGAAAATTTTCAAGTACTTTTATTGTAAGATTTTTAGTCAATTAATATTTATTATAAATATGACTAGAATTGGAAAGCGAAAGGCCAGAATTAAATGTATGAATAAGCGAATATTTGTTGATTTCATCAAGTACATTTTAAGAATCTAATGTAATTTAATAATGACACATTATATATATATATATATGTACATGTTATATATAATGAGTTTTGTACATACGTTGAAATCGTTGCAGTCTGTACAATATTAAATTCTACCGAAAAAATATGTATCCTCTATTTTCCTATACAGCGTACGGCACGGAATTGGAGAAATTATTACCGACTATGCAGCGTATAGTGGAAATACTAAATTCGAGCTACCTGCTATCCTGTTGACAGTTTAATTTATATAATTATAATTCTTAATCTGTTGATTGTACATAAATGACAAGTATAAAACACACTTTCATATCAACGAATCATCTCATACTCTCTGTTACAAATCCTTTCTTAAACGCTGCGAACCTAAGAATGGGAAAGGAATAAATTTATCCTTGGTATTAAAACAAACTTTATTGCTATAGAATTATATAAATTTAGTAATCTGATACTGTGTGTATATAGTCCTTGAAAAGTATAAAATATTTCAAAGTTAATTTCCCTAATAGTGGACAGCATTTTCCAGAATGTTGCGTGTATCATCTACAACAGTTTTATCACGACGCGTAAAATACAAGTCCGATATAATAGATGTATTTATTTTACCTATAAAACTGTTGTTGGTGTTGCGACCATTGAGTCTGCGGTGGCGGAGCTTGCTGTTGCTGAGGTGGTGGACCGTACGATGGATCCTGTATATACCCTGTTGGAGATGGCCTTATCGATGCTGGCGTCGAAGACACGTACTGTTGCTGCTGTGGCGGAGGTGGCGGTGCATATGATACTTGAGCAGGATGCTGTTGCTGTGGATAGTACTGTTGCGACTGTGAAACTGGAGGTGGCACGTTGTATCCTCCGTAGTTAACTTGCGGAGGTGGAGGAGGATAATAGTGATGGCTTTGTTGTGAATGTATATCGTGCGATGTAATGGCTGTATCTTGAATAGGTACAGTTATAAGGTTCGTTCTTAATGGAGCATTATTCGACGGCGGAGGCGCGGAACTTTGAGTATAATTCTGCATCGATATTAGTGCCTGCGGCCTATGCTGTTGTCTATGTTCCACTGGCGACTGACTAACCATCGAGTTCACTCTGGGGTCATTCCCCATTATGGGCTGAACCATATGCGATTGCACTGATTTTATACGAGTATTCTGCATAGCGACGGATGAAACTTTTGATAACTGCGACTCTATCTCGGACTTGGAATGCGCATATTGCGGAGCGTCAACTTGCATTCCTTGGACTTGTTGTGGCGGAGCTGATATATGCCGATGATTTATGTGAGCCTATACAGAAACCGTACGAGATACAGTCGGCAAATTAAATTAATCGGTATAGTTTAAAATGAATTTATTACACTCACCTGCAGATCCCTTTGACTAAGATACGTTCTTCTGCAGCCTGCATTTCCGTACCTTGTTCCCCCGTGTGTACACATAAACACTGTACCCAAACCAGTTTGCTCTACTCTGGAAACTTTTTCCATACAACGAGGGCAAACCTTGTCTTCCCTCTTGGCGCAGGATAAGCAAAACACATGCTTGCAAGGTATCTGAAACAGGAAAATATAAATATGATATCCGAGCCGATTTGTTCTGTTCTAGAAGCTTGATAATACATTGTTTCTCTATAAAAGTATTGCTCACCATGCGTCCGTAAATGAGAATAGGTTTCAAGCACTTGTCGCAACAATGTATCATGGGGTTCAAAACTTTCTCTCCAATAAGATTAACTCTGTGGTCCCATCTTAAACGTAGCATCGGCTCGGGAGGTCCCCTATTAATAGTCGTAAAAGTTGGGGCCTCCAGTTGCGATATATCAGCCTCCAGATCAAATTGCTGCTCCAAAGGAGGTTGCTGCGTCGGCGGAGCTTCATGTTCTTCCAATTCCACCCCAGCAGTTTCCGCTGGTGTTTCCTCAACTTGCTGAGGAGTGTCTTCTTCGTCGCTCTCGATAACCTATTTTAAATGTAAATATAACTATTTAATCAATTAATCGTAAATTAAAGTAACAATTACTTACATCAGATTGATCGTAACTCGAGATTTAAGGCTTCAAAAAGTAAACAAATTTACCTTTACTTGTTTTTTAGATCTACCCCTGGCACGTCCTCTTGCTCGACCACGCGCTCTACCACGAGTTCTGCCCCTCATTCTTTTACCGCCATCCTCCTCCATGACTAAAATAAAATTTTATCATCTATGAAATAAAAAGTCAATATCCTGCGTGTGCCGAAAGTAGAGTAAACCTTCTTTTAAGCATGAAACTAAAGAAAAGAGAATAAGACACGCTGAAAGCAATGATGAGACATTCAACGAGAAAAGTATCTATCAACTTGAAAATTAACAAAACATGTCTTCAGTACTAGTTCAATGTGATTACATTTGAAAGTTCGTTACGTATAGAAGTGACGATAGTCTTGATCCGTTTACACGATAAACAGAGCTATTCCTTATCCTTATTCACTATTCGTTAACCAAATGAAGCTACAGAGAACACTGCTGATTTAACATAATTTAAATCAAATAAGTGCCAGCATAAAGATTTCACGGTTAAATCATCATTTACTTATCAATATAGGTTATATTCCCAATTCCAAGAGGTGTCTTCAAATCACGTTACAATCATACTTGTTACCAGCGACCGTAGCCGTGATGAAAAACACCGGTTCCCGTTAGATTACCGAAGTTAAGCATCACGGAGCGAGGTACTGGGGAAAGATGGGAGGCCCGACCACCTTTCTCCCGGTGCGCCGCTGCTGCTCGGGGACCCGAAGGAGAGAGAGGAGGAAAAAAGATAATAGGACTTTTTATAGTTCGTTGGGCAATATAAGCGAAAAAGCTTGAACGCCCATCCTGTTTAACAGGAAAAAAAAACAATATATATCATACTTGTTTCGATAGTATTGGAACAAGCGATGCGCGGGGAGCAAAGTGCTCTCACACTCAAACAAATATACAGAAAAAATCTTTTCACAGCTGTATAATTAATTGTCTCGAAGTGGATCTTATTACAGAGTGGTAAATGAAGCGAATAATCTGTTGCTACACACCTTCATTTTAGTAATCCATGTAACGTCGGATTGTTGTTACCTTGGAAACCGGCTCTACGCTACAAAATCGTAGGGACGTATGCGCGAAACTCGCACCTGTGTTATCCATCACTCCATTCCTTATAATAAGTATTGTCCTTACGACGCGAACGCCAAAAGAATGAATAGAACGTAAAGATTTTAATATTCAAAGCGAATAACGCGAAATAAACAGAAATGGAGAAAGTTGGAGTAAAATTTTTGAGTGGCGTGTGTATATATAGTTTACATCATACTATGACTTGATACGTATAGTTTATACAATCGTAGGTAACTTCAAGGTGGTTTGAGGGAGGGAGTTGCTCCGAAATCGAAGAGGACCCATAACAATTTTTAGACAGTACTTTAGTGCCTTATTTTAATTGTAACGAGGTTTCGAAAGAATGTCGTGCTGTTCAGGAGACGATGATGAAGAGCAACGACCTGACCCAACACGTGTACGAGAATGCACAGATATATTCTGGCTTTGTTGTTTTATAGCATTTTGGTTTCTCATGGTATGTAAACTTTAATACATTGGTTTTATCTTTATCAATAAATTGGCGCAGTGAGAAGCGTTTAAACTGGATTTAATAAGAATATTCCTTAGTACTCTTTTATTTTCAGTAATATTGCTACATTTTGTGTTATGTTTTGTGCAGATCTTAATAGCAGCCTTCGCTCTTGTTTATGGCAACCCCTTGAGACTTATAAACGGATACGATAGCTTTGGAAACACTTGCGGTATGAAGAATAATCCAAAGTTTGGCAGTATGGAGCTATCTGGACAAGATACTAGTGATAAACCGTTGGTATCAATATCAGGAATCGTAGATTTCTGTGAATATACAAGGCTTCCATTGAATCTATCGTTTCAGATACCTGTTCTTCTTGGACATTTCTAACGTTAAGCAATCTTTGAAGATTTGCGTAAAGAAATGCCCAGACAGAACTATGACCACGATGAACGACATATGTAGGTTCTACGAAGAAACGGGATCTCAACTTTGCCATGATAAACCGAAAAACGACTTTAGTGCTTGCAGTAATGGGAATAGAAAGAACAAAACTGGGTCTTGTCCTGAATTACCAGTGTACGATAGTATATCGGTCCTTAATCGATGTATTCCGAAAGCTATCAAAGATGTGGGAGAAACTATCATCAAAAATGTGTATGGTGTAATTAATTCTTGGGATGTTATTGAACAAATTTTAGGAGATTTATATAAAACGTGGAGAGAGATTTTGGCTCTATCGTTTCTGGCTTTTGGTACGACTTATATTACCACACTATCGTTTCAACATTTTCCATGTACACCTCTCCTTAGAATCGAGTTAAACATAATATCTATATGTATTCTTTTCTTCTAGTTTTATCTCTCTTTATGATTGCCATATTCCATTTATTGGCAAGTATCGTCACATGGATCGTAATGGTTCTTGTCACTATTTCGACTGTAGGTAAGTAAACAAACGACCAAGGATGATTTATGGAAACAATAGAATCGCCGCATATAATGTATATTTGTACTACAAGTTATCTTACTTATTCAGGCAAAATTAAGAGGAGAAATTGTCACGCCTGCCCCGCAATTTTACAAGATAGAAACACCCTTTTGAATAATAAACGTTCTCTCCCTGCATATACAATATGATTCGTGGAATCGATTGAAACACTGATTCAAGTGAATGTCTTGAAATTCTAACTTTATTACAGATTCTTCATCATCTGTAGAAATTTCCAATTAAGTAGCGAGTAATTTATGTTTTATTTTATAGCTGGCACAGTCTTATTATGGTGGACATACATAGAGATTAAAAGAACTTTGGACAAAACCAATCAGAATGAACTTCTCGAAGAATCTGCTAGAAACGAGAGAGCATTTTTAGCTTTCTCTATCGTTGCGACAATAATAACTGTAAACTGTTAATTATAATTGAAAAGAAGCATAATAATACTGTTACTTTCGTCGTTCAAATAATTTAATAGTACGTATTTTAGGTCATCTTATTACTCCTACTCTGTATATTACGCAAACGTATTGGATTTATGACAGCATTATTTAAAGAAAGTGCAAAGTGCTTGGCGGAACTACCGGGTCTATTTTTCCAACCTTTGCTCACGTTTGCTGCTCTAATACTGTTCTTTGCTTTTTGGGTAACTGTAATTCTCTGTCTTGCAACAGCTAGTAAGTGTTTTACATCTTTCTACCGAGTTCTAAACTAAAGAAATTCCAGACTAATTGCGTATAAATATTCATTACAGATTATCCCGGAACAAAGCCCGTGCAAATGTACAAAAACCACATATTCGACACTTTAAATTTAAGTTCTGTCGGAGGGAAGAGTGCACTTGTCGAAGAGAAGAAATTTGACTTTTCCTTCGATTCTTTCAAAAGTAATATTCTTTAACACTTTTACTTTTGAATTTAACAACTATTACTAATTCCTGAAATATTTCAGCGTTCACTCTCGTGGAGTATGTTGATTCAACTTGGGTGAAATATATGTGGTGGGTGTATATCATAGGATTAATATGGATCTCCGAATTCATTATCTCTTGTCAAGACATGGTAATATCGGGAGCTGTCGCTCATTGGTATTTTAGGTAATGGTATTAAATTAATTTAGCGAATCCGCAAACAAAATAAAAGGTGTTGTTATACATTCGTATAACAGTATGATTTTTGTTATTTTAGAGGGAAGAATGCCAGCGCGTCTCCAGTATGCTCCGCTATGGGAAATTTAGTTAGCTACCACTTGGGTTCCGTTGCCTGCGGCTCGCTTTTAATAACCATTTTTAAGTTGCCCCGTTTAATCTTGACATACTTCCACGCCAAGTATGTTATTGTAAATTGTACACTTACACGCGCGCGCGCCAAGGAATTCTCTTGAACGTACCTTCTAATTTACATTCTTTTACAGATTTGAAAAATATAAGGAAACTTCGCCGTGCGCTCAGTGCGGTTTGAAATGTTGCATATGTTGCTTTTTCTGCCTAGAGAAATTTATTCGATACATGAATCATAATGCGTATACTGTTGTTGCCATCGAAGGAACACATTTCTGTAATGCAGCTAAAATTGTATGTTACAGTACGAAACAAGATATGAAACAACATCTATCGTAAATAGTTGAGAAAATATAAACTGCATGTACTATACTTTCAGGCATTCACAACTCTCGTTAGTAATGCTTTACAAATAGCAGTGATTAACGGTGTGGGCGATTTTGTTCTATTTCTGGGCAAATGCTTTGTCACAGCCGCTACTGGAAGTATCGGGCTGCTATTTATGAAACAGGATCCCAGATTACACTTTTATGCAGCTCCGATTTTTGTTATCTGTGTTTTTGCATTTTTCATCGCTCACAGCATTATTTCCCTTTACGAGGTACGATCGCGCAAACTCTTTAAACAGACATACCATCTGTATATATTGCGAATCTATAATTCCATATTTTATTGCAGACTGTGATAGATACTTTGTTCTTGTGCATCTGCGAGGACAAGAACTTGAATGGTGAAAATGGAAAGTGGCGTCAACTGGCGCTAGCGCAAATCGGATCTAATAGTAATTCGAATGGGCAGCAGTCTCACGAATTGTCACCAATGAATACATAAGTATAACATCGAAACACCCATTTCTCTTTTGACGCTTTTACACTTTTTATACACTCTTTTTAACATGTTTTATAATAGCATTTAACGTTTTCTTTTATTTGAAAACTACAAAATTTCCATAGCTTTTATGGAATTTTAAATTGTACATATTGTTATAATTAATATAAGTTGCTACTTTGCAATGATTATGTATGATTCACATTACAGTCGCAACATATTAGGTACTTATCGATTTTACGCCAATGATATCAACAGACTTTTCTGATTTATCTAAACATTACTGCCAGATTTTCTTACAAAGTTATAGATACAATTTTTCAAACAAAGAATTATTTAAAATGCACTTGTGAAACCATAAGAAATGCTTGTAATCAATGTAAAAGTTTATCGAAATATGCAGTAGTTTTATATTTTTTAAATATTTTAGTTTGTAGATTATATATCTTTCTTGCATTGAAATTAATATTGTGTCGTGTGATATTTCATAGGCAGCGTTTCCAAGTAAAACGAAAATACATTAATCTGACCATACAATGGATCGAATGAATAGAAACTATGAATTTTGTTTTTACATTTTCTATTCAACTATTTCTTACATTGTGGGCCTTGATAGAGAATTACTTAATACTGTCGAAATATTCCATACATGTACGAGCGAAAAATTTTAATCATATATTTTTTAATGTTCTTAAGCGCATATATTTTTATAAAAAAAGATGTTAACAGAGCATGTATTTTACTGTTTTGTCTAAGAAGAACACATTTTTTCCTTAATACATACATAGTATTTTTATCAGTATTTATATTTGTAATATAAGGATATAATAGCACAATTTCATATGCCGTTGAAATGTTCAAAAATGTAATCTTTATGTTAAATGTACAAAATACGTTATATACTTCGAGTACGTATATAAAATGTTTGCCTACATTTTTATATGGAAAGAAAGACAAAAGAAATATGCACAAACTCTAAATCTGTGGCCTCAACATCAATGCATTTTCAAACTATATCATTATTGCCTATCATTTTTGTTATTTGAAAGTCCTGAATTAAACTGGATTTTAAGAGTATAATGCTCAGGCTTTTGCATCATAATGTACAAAACATTTTAGAATACCTCGTCAAGTGTGCTTTTATGTAATTAAATCAAGTACCAGTGTGTGCCGCCATTATTAATGGTACTTCGAATAGTTATCATTTACTTCATATATTGACATCAAGTAGTACGTAAGATTACAATAATCCATCTATTTATCAGTTCAAGGTGCAAGTAACGTTACGCATTGCTTACAGTCTTAAGACTAAAATGTTCCTCGCTCCTTGTAATTTTGTTTTTGAAATATATTTGTTTAGTGCAATAATATCTTCTTTTTTTAAAGTGGGAAACTATACAGAAAACCGTTTACGTAAATATTTAATATTATGCAATTCTATCAATGTGATCTTACTATAAACCGTTGCTACACTTTTGTATCTCTTGTAATTTATCTTGCGCGATACAGCAAATTGTACAATATTAAGCAGATATTACATGTCTTCTATTAAAATTTATACATTTAAAAAATGGTATGTACAATGCGAATTGTTTATAATTTAATACGCTTTGTCTTACTAGCAAACAAATTGTGAATTTCAAAATAAAACTGATACTTGTTTATAACTTGCAGTTTTATTTACTGAATGCTCATCCTTGTAACTTGCATACATATACATATAGTTCAATAAGAATGGAGGCGATCCAAGCAGAGTTGCCAGGTCAGGAGTGGCAAGGAGTATAGACCACATGACGTAGTAGGGGGTAGTAGAGAGGAAATTCTCGCATATATAGAGCTATACAGTAACTACTCGTAATGAACCCGAAGAACGGGGCTGGCGGCAGGCGTACAACGTGATGCGGACACTATGTATTCGGGCGAGCGAGAGGGAACGATACAGTTGACACGAAGTTGCCGTCGACACTTTCGTTCTCTCACTCTCGACCGAAGGATTCCAAGAAATGGTGGGAATAGTCACCAGGCGTACTACCATGCCCGTCTGTAGTACAGGCCGGGCACTACGATGTTGCAACACCGCATTTCGAACAACCATCAGTCCGATTATTGTGTTCCAACCGGTACCATGACGGCCGTGACATAACGCGCGAAAGGCTTCAGAAAAATTCAAATAGGACTGATGACAGCGTTGTCAAATTCACTATGTTCCGGCCTGTACTACAGACGGCCATGGTACTGCGCATGGTAAAAACGGGACTATAACGAGAATTCACTGTATATACTAATACAACTTGTGCATTAGGGTGGCTCTCTTATTTACTCTTGGTAAATTTTTTTTTCAAGATTTTCTTCGGGGCACCCTCCAGAATAGTTACAAATAATTAAAAAAATATCTGTGTAAAGTTTGAGCTCGATCGGATAACGGGAAAAAGAGGCCTAGGGGGGCCTTTGAACATTTTAAATCATAAAATAACTCGCAAAGTCGATTTTACATAATATCCGACCAAGTTATTAATTACATCAAGAAATATGTCAAAAGTTGTAGATCCGGCAAAGGAGCATCTTTTATGTAGTGTTACTTTTTTCTCGTGCGTCAAACGATTTTCGAAAAAAGTCACAATCACTGAAAAAAAAATTATTTCTCAAGTTTTAAAAATTTAAATGCTTCTTAAACACTTTTTTATCTATTTTTATTTTAGTTGAAATAAGATTTTTATACTTTTTTACGTGTGTGAATAGTATACGTTTATACGTATGTGTATGTATGTATGCCTTGCGTACGTGTAGCCGTATGCATATATATGTATGTATACAATTCAAAAATGAGTTTTTTCTAACAAAGTCTAAACAAAGTCAATTTCTATGATGTATCTCTTTTCTTTAAACCTTTAAAGGAACATTTAGTGTATTCAAATCTTTGATTTACATGAGAATAATTATATAAAACTTGGAATCACGTAGTTTTATAATCAATCGTATAATAAATAAAAAAAAAAACTATAGACAAACAGAAATGGAAATTGTTCTATAAATTCTATAAATATCGTCCGTTCACGAGAGTCCCGGTAACGAGCGATCGTTAAGATCGCTCATTTTTTGGACCACACAGGAAACAACGGTTATTGTATGCTTTTCTTAGTTGTAAATACGTAAAAGCTAAAAGAACGGACCCGCCCAGATTTCCCTGTTTCACAGTCTGAAAGGCATTTCCAGCGCATTTTCATTTCTATTATACCTTGCCACAACTAACTGAATTTCTCATCTTCGTCGTCTCTCGCCTCTGCGCAGACTTTAAGCCACTTTCAAACGTTCAAGCGATTGTTCCGAGGTTATCAACAATGGGTAATAGGATACATCTTACTAATAAAGAGATAATGAGAACATTCTAATTACTGAATAACAAGAGAAGTCAACGAGAAGACACCTTCGACCGGGGGGGATTTAATATTTAAAAATATTTTTACGCACGCTAACGTAATTCTTTAAATTATTAGATTCGATGAATTTGCAACTAATGGTGTACATAAAGAAATACACAAGACCGTAACTGTTTGCTTGCTAATTAGAATTTCTCAGTATCTCTTTCACAAAAATCATCATCCCACACCTCGCTTTAATAGCTACTTACTGTACTGATGAAAGTCTTCCGCCTTTTTTTTTAATATTTATTTCATATATTTATATATTTTCTGTATGCCGCGTACGCAGAATCGAGCCATTATAACGCGAGCACACGCACTGTAGAACGAGTTATTGCACCACGAATGACGAAAAAACGAATTATTACGGAACGGCGAAGCATGCCACAATAACTTTACAGATTAAGATACAAGGTAAACGGCGATTCGTGTAAGTGTAGATATCCTTTGAACAATGGAAATTTCTCATATCTCTCTCTCTCTCTCTCTCTCTCTCTATTTTAGAAGAAAATACTTTTAAAAATTGTTTTTCTTCGTAAAAATGCCTCGTTAAGTTGCATTCGTATTCTAGCTGAGAAATTCTAAATGACAGTTTATTGAATATACGAACGTCTCTAGAAAATTGTATCTCCCCCCCCGAGACAGAGATTATACTTCTATATATCTCGGCTCGTTTCCACGAACTTTAAATTCGATCTATTAATTATTAATGCTCGTCTGGATCCTGAAGTAACGACGAAAGAATTCAATTTTTAATATTATAATAATCATCATTAAATATCTCATCCATTGGATTCAATGAATACGATTCTTTCGGTTTACTAATTTCTCGTACTACTTTCTGCTCTACCTTATTCATATATTTACCAGCAGCTTTTTTATTTATGGATTGGTGAAACTGCAATTTGAAAGATTATAATAAATAGTATTTCTAATCTTAAATAACGGTAAAGTAATAATAAAAGTACTTTATACCTTAGCAGGTGAGATATAAGTCGGATTATCCCAAAGTACTTCCCCGCCGAAGCTTGCAGCAAATATCTTTATCGGATTTAATACGAATCTTGGGCCAATTTCAGCTAAACCGCCATCTTCGGTCAAGATCTGAAAGTTCCTAAACCATATTCTGTTGTCTAATATACTGAACGTATAAACGTGATCAAAAAATGGTTGACTTTTAGGATGATGATTAGGGACACCGAATATCTGTATGAGCAGTTCTTTTAAAAGACTATAATGTGGCTTTTTGTTAAAGTGCTCGTCAAATGACAACAAGGGACGAGATCCTTTTAAACAATTTCCAGTCATCTTCAACTCGGCCATTGTATAAACTACAACAGAAAGAACATTCGTTTATTTATACAACTAATGTTACTTGCGGTAAAACTTCAAATGTCATAGTTCATGGAACTTTACAATTTGCCCGTAAAGAGTGATCTAATACGTACTGTTTTCTACAAGGAACTTTACGCATGGACCCGAAGTAACATTAGAAAGCCACATGTATAAATCTCTTTTCCTTCTGCCTTCAAACAATACCGCTTTGTTGCAATTTTTCATTTCGCACATCTCGTTAATTACTTGCAACTGTTTAGTATGTTCCATTTTAGATTCTGGACGGTGATGAGGCATTAGTGTCTTCAGGTCATCCATAAGATGACGGTGTCTATAACTAATTCCTCTGGTAGCGAAAACTAAAGCTCGTTGCTTGTTAATCCATTTTACCTAAATAATTAAACGTAGACAGCATATAATATCTATGATAGTAAATCTGCGATATTTTACTAAAATCTTAAACGAGCATACTGGTTATCAAGTGACTTTTCTATATGGCCTGTTTTCTCTGTTATAATAAGATTAAAATATTTTCAAACCTTTTTCAGCGATGGCTCATCTGACATTCTCGTTGCTGGCAAAACTTCTATTTTCGTTGCATTTTCTTTATTGGCACCTTCTGCCCTTTTACGTTTCAGTTCTCTTTTCCTCATAATTAAATAGATATAAACACGTAAACAAATGCAGACACCTCACGAAAATTGCCGAAAACCTCATAAAAATATCTCACACACGTGTTATCAGAGTTGACGGAAATGATATACGCCATTACAGGATCAAGAATCGCGGTGGGGGAACGCATGCGCGCGATGGCGCCGCGACGTCAACCAATCAACGCCAAGATGGAAAACGAACCGACGCCATCTCCAAGGCAAGCGAAGCAGCCAAGGCAAGTGTGGCCGCAGCCAACCAGCGTCGACAACCGATTCCTCGGCGACGCTGGTTGGCCTGCTTTGGCTAGCTTGGTTTGGCTTGACGGTGGCGCCGTTTCGTTTACCACCTTGGCGTTGATTGGTTGACGTCGCGGCGTCATCGCGCGCATGCGTTCCCTCACCGCAATTACTGATCCTGTTAAGCCGCGTATTCACCTGTGCATTCGCCCCGAATGTGCATCGGGCGCGCACCAATGTTTTGCTCGTTCGGCGCGCATTCGGTACATTCGGGGCGAATGCACAGGTGAATACGCGGCTTGACGGCGTATACATTTCCGCCAAACCCTGCGTGTTATACACCGTGGAATGACGAGACTACATAGATAAGCAACACATTGATAGAATGCCTAAAATTATTGAATTTGAACTTGTAAAAAAACCTTGATATTATTTTTGTGTGTATGTATGTATGTACCCACATACATACATTTCGTTTTATTTTACAAGAAGGGGAAATGTACAAAATATTCTTGGGTCTAATCGCGAATCGATCAAGTACGTATTCGTGAGAGAAAGTCAGTATGAAACACATGCGAAATATGGATCGGCTTATAATATTTTTAATTCTATTCATTTTTGGGAAAGGAACTTGCATTGAAGATTGCAAACCAAACATAGGTTCGTGTGAAATTTTATTTATCGATATATACGATACAATTATGATTTCTAGGTAATTGAAAATAATTTGTAAGAATTATCCATTTATTCGAAACACTGAGGGGACCCGAATTATAACAAATTAGTATATACGGCTCGCACGGTATAATATTACTTAACAAAAGAATGCTTAATTAAAGTTGTGATTAATTTCTGTTTCTATTTTTCAGCGATTATCGGCGGTGGTATTGGAGGGGCGTCGAATTCGCACTTTCTTTCAGAATTATTTGATAATAATCTTAATATCGATTTGTACGAAGTAAAAACTATCGGCGGACGCTTAGCCACTATAGAAATTGATAATAATGAATTTGAAGCTGGTGGTTCAATCATAGAATCTGAGAACAGATATATGCAAGACTTTGTTAAACTACTTGGTACTTCTTTTTTATAGTTTCTCATGTTTCTACTGTTATGATGGTATATAAATATTCAGGATGGAATATCCATAGTTGTCGAGCTTTAAAATTATTAATCAGCTATGTTTATTACATTAGGTTTAGAATATAGACCGACCAATGATCAAAGAGCAGGTATTTGGAATGGAAATGAATTTGTATTCGAAGAAAGTAAATGGGAACTGATATCTTTGGCTAAATTACTTTATAAATATGGTATTCAAACATTTAATCTAAACAGGTATTCTGTTTGTTCCTCAAAAAGTTCTCAAAGTCACGCTCCTAATCGGTATTATGATAACATGATTTTATTTATTTGAAACAGGTACGTAAGTTCCGTATTAAAGGACTTTACAAGTATATATGATTTGCAAGATGCCGGGAAGTCTTTCCGAAATGTTACTAGTCTCTTGGCAGCCATGAACCCAGAATTCCCGAAAATGTTACAAATTTCTATGAAAGATCATCTTTTAAATATGGGCTATTCAGAGAAGTTGATCAACGAATTGGTTAAAGCACCATTAGTGGTAAATTATGGACAAGATATCGATGTCCATAGCTTTGTTGGGTGTGTAGCTTTAGCTGGAGCAAGCTCCAACTTGTGGTCCATTAAAGGAGGAAACAAAAAGGTTTCTTTTCCTTAATTACACAGCACGCATATACGTATAACATAATAATAATCCAATATTTTAGGTGCCTGAACATTTAATACACAGAAACAGGAACGTACACGTCGTGCCTTCGTACGTCACGAAAGTTGTTAACGTGCCAACGAAGAATGGTAGAAACTTATACGAAGTGCATTACCATAATAAAGGTATAGTAAATAGTAACTTGATAACATCTTCATCAATGCCCACTGAATGATAGTACAACTGTAATTAACTTTTATTTCAGATAGTACAATTGTAATGAAGTCAACGTACGACATTGTAATCATTGCAGCTCCGCTTACTGCAGATCAAAAGTTTCCTATAACTTTCGAAGGATTCCCAAATAATGATTTTCACAGTGTGGGAAAATATCATTCGTTAATTGTTACATTCGTCAAAGCAGATCTAAAACCGCAGTATTTCGGTTTGGAAGATGAATTAGATACTATTATAAGTTGCAACCCCAATAACACAATAATTAATTCTGTGGGAAGACTAAATTCTGTAGAAGGCTCGATGGAACACAGTAGAGTGTGGAAGATCTTCAGCAACGAGCGTTTGGAATTGGAACTTATAAAAGAGATGTTTTCAAATGTATGATATACAATGCTTGTAATATTTATACTAAAACAGTGATGAGCAACCCGCGGCCCGTCAGCCGCTAACCTGCGGCCCGCCTGAACATTGGCATATATCTTTTGAACTGTAAAAGATATAGGATTAGTTATATTTATGTATTTAATATTGCGGCCCGCGTAGAGTAGTAGGTTTCCACGTGTGGCTCACTTCGGACAAAAAGTTGCTCACCACTGTACTAAAAGATATAAGGCAGTACGAAAATAATAAAACACTTTCCCAGGTGAACGAAGTCAAGGAGATTTCTTGGAAGGCATATCCCGAATATTCGACGCAGCATCGCGAGGGTGACTTTGTATTACACGATGCACTTTATCACGTGAATACCATTGAATGGGCTGCCAGTGCAATGGAAATGAGTGCGCTGAGTGGAAGGAACGTTGCAATTTTAGCGCACGCAGATTTCTCTCAGAAATGCTCTAAGAAAGTTAAAACAGCGCAAACTGATACACCTCAAAATACACCATCTGGCGAATTATAACTCAACAAATGAACTATAAAATTAATGCATGTCTGTATCATTATTATTAAAACAACCATTTATAAATAATGTAAATATATTTAATATAAAATAGATGAAACAATTACTTTTTATCACAACAATTTACTTGTAAGAAAGAAAATCATTTGGTGACCAGAGATGATAAAAAATCTGGTTGCAAAAGTGTCGAAAGCGTCGATAAGTGAAATAGATAAGTAATCACACCTATGTGTATATATAGGTATGTGCATATATATATGTCAACATAAGTGGAACTGAAACTATTTGTAACACATGTATACACTAGTTCTGTCAAAATGCGATAGCACTGAAATGACTATGACTATTCAATTAGAAAGAGTCGTGACGACGTTATCAGCAGATTATTACAAGGTCATTAGTCGTACTCGTGGAAACACGAAAGTTCTAGTCGCGAATCTAAAAATCTCCGAGAACATAACCTAGTTCGCTATCGGAAGGAAGACACAAATGTCAACATCGAACTAACCGGACAGTGCTGAAAATGTGATTTCACCGGCAGGGTAGCATTTGCCAGAATCTACGTGATGCCGTAAAATTCTCTCTGGAGGAAATCAAGTGTAATGGAAAATCATTCCGTTCGTATAAATTATACGTTAACGCCACGCGACACGGAGCAACCATTAATACACGATAATCAAGTTAAGCAATACGGAGAGAATAGCAAAAACCGAGAGGAGATAATAGTCCTGACAAGCGAAGCCAAGGGTGGTTTGTTTAATCCAAGAGCTTTTTTATTCCTGACATTATGGTACTTCTTCAGCGGGTGCACCCTGTTCTTGAACAAATACATATTGTCCTACATGGAAGGAAATCCTACAATCTTGGGTAAATTAATGTTTGATTAAATCGAACGATAATCAACTCCTTTTATTGTATTCGTTGGCGGGCATTTCTTAACGCATTTGCTTCTGTATCCGACCATAGTTGGATAAATCTGCATTGCCCATATATGTTCATACACTACCATTTGGTCGGGCATGGGCTTTGCGCAAAACAGGTCAAGTCTGTTGCGCTTCTACGTTTTACAAATCCCTGTTTACCGACAATAAACTTCAATTTCGCAGGTGCTTGCCAAATGTTAATGACAGCGGTTTGTGGATTTATACAAATGTATTTCCCATGTGGAATGTACAAAGCAAGCCCCAGGTTAATGAGACCGGCAGGTTTTTATAAGCACATGATATTAGTAGGATGTACAAGATTTACAACGGTAGTACTAGGATTGGTATCGCTCAATTACGTAGCAGTGAGTTTTACGGAGACTATTAAGAGTAGCGCGCCACTTTTTACCGTCCTTATTAGCAGATATTTATTAGGTAAGTGTAACATTTTCTGTAATTCATGATTATGTGTTGTTTTCTTCTCTTTAATCGCAACATTGCTCTGTTTTGCAGGAGAACACACAGGGTTATATGTAAATTTATCTTTGATCCCTGTAATGGGTGGTCTGGCGCTCTGTTCTGTGAACGAAATCAGTTTTGATCTCAGGGGATTTATCGCCGCCATGGCTACGAACGTGACGGAATGTTTGCAAAATGTTTACTCCAAAATGTTAATCAGTGGTGATAATTTTAAGTATACGTACGTATCGTGTCCTCCCATTTCGCAATGTGTATAAATATTTCTGAAGCATGGAACGATAAATCGTTTACTTGAAAAACTTTGACTTTCCGACAAATATTTATATGAAATTACAGACCGGCAGAGTTGCAATTTTATACCAGTTTAGCGTCAATTGTGGTACAAGTGCCAGTGTCAATATTATTGGTAGATTTGCCAACAATCGAGCATTCCTTAAACTTTAAATTATTCACAGCATTCCTTCTTAATGGGGTGTTCTTCCACTTTCAAAGTATCACTGCATACGTACTTATGGATTACATCAGTCCTGTAACGCACAGGTCGGTTCCTGAATATTAATCCAAAGTTATGCCGCTGATATTTACTTGAGAATCGATTACTAATACTGCTTTTCATTACAGTGTAGCTAATACAGCAAAGAGAGCGTTTTTGATTTGGCTCTCCGTTTTGTTGTTTAACAATCCGGTAACTGGTTTATCGGCTATGGGAACATCTTTGGTAATAGCAGGAGTATTACTATATAATCGTGCACAAGAATACGACAGATTAAACCAAGCAAAGTCACGATATAGTTCAAAGGTTAATTTGCAGTAATATAATTCTGAAGTGAATAAGGATTCGTATTCAATAAAACATAGGTACTTTCATTAAGCACATTATGTTGTAAAAGTTGAGGCAAATTTAGTGGTACATACTTTTTAATAAGACAGTATTTTATTCATTGCAATGATTTATAATTTCAATTCGAGTATGGACGTAGAGAGGTATTCTTTGCACTCTAGACGGAATTTTACAATAACGTAGCTCTAACTAAAGACACATGACGGTACAAATTAACATGGTCATAAAAAATTATGCTAAACATCAAATATAATGTAAGGAAACACAATAAATGTAATATAACTGAGTAGTTTATATACACTTGCAGAATTTTATTTACACAATGTGATTGACTATTTATTTATAAATATTTAAGTGTTTCAACAAAGTTTCTTCGATCACATCAAGCAATTCAATAAATTATAATCAGATTAATAAGGATATTTTATTTATGCTAATTTACGATTTGAATTAGACTATTTATTCTAATTCGTGAATTTAATTCATAAATTAAATTATTGCTTCATCATTGATACTCTTGTATCCTCGTCCAAAAATTTGAATGAACAGTTGTTTAGAATTCTTTCCCCAATTTCAATTACAACTGTACTCTTTTATACAAGTAAATGATATAAAAATAGAACAGATAGAACATTAGGAAAATAAACTTTGCCTATATATCAAGGAACTATTAAATAATATATGTACATCGTTTTGTATGTAATCTCACATCATCATTGCGGAATGTTAAAATCTGACGAACAATAAACCTTTTCTAAGAGACAGATCGATCTTGTAAAATACGATAAGAAACTGGATGTACCCAGCCGATATAATTTCCTATACAGAGTGTGATGTTTCAGTGGTATTAAGGCACTCTTCGTTTATTTTGCTTTTATTGCATTAGAGTATTTATTGACAAACTTCAAGAGCTTGACCAAGATCGGCCAAAATATCTCGCTCCGTTTCGAGACCAACGGACAGACGAATTAGCTGATCATTAATGCCTAATACTTCTCTGGTTTCTTCAGGAACGGATGCGTGAGTCATAACGGATCTGTGCGAACAAGTATATATAAATAAAATTGTATACTTCCACCTATATCGCATCGAAGTGTTATTTACTTACGGTAGTTCAGCAAGGGATTCGTAACCACCAAGTGACTCTGCTAATGTAAACAATTTCAATGCCTTTAAAAACTTTTTAGAGTCACCTTTGAGATAAAAAGAAACCATTCCACTATGACCAGACGTCTGTTTAAGCGCAAGTTCGTGTTGTGAGTGCGAAGAGAGATCTGTAATTAAATGATATATTAAGGTATCTGAAACTGTCATGTACGAAAGTGAAAGATATTGTTCTTGCACTGTATAGAATTTGTATGGCCAATAGTCTGCGTAGATACATACACGGGTGAAATACTTTTTCTACGTAGGGATGAACTTCCAAATATTTTGCGACTGCTAGACCATTCTTCATATGCTGCTGCATTCTAAGCTCTAACGTTTTTAGACTGCGATTAACCATCGCACAATCGAAAGGCGAAGGCACGATACCCATGGCTGATACAATTTATAAATAAACGTTAGTTTTATATAAAGAAGGAATGGTTTATAATTAAATAGGATTACCATTTTGTAAAAATCTAATTCTTTCTCCGATATCATCTTTATTTGTAATTGCCGCACCCATGATAACATCCGAATGCCCGTTCATATACTTTGTTAAAGAATACACTACGATATCTGCACCAAATTCCAACGGTCTCTGTAATAAAGAGTGCATAATGTAACTTAATTAAAGCACGTAATAATAAATAAGTATAATTAGATTATAGTATTAAGGATGTATCGGACGTACAATATTAGGCAAAAGTACATGAAATTTGAAATACTTGAATATCTACGTCTTACGCATAGTAAATCTAGATGTAAGGAACTCGAATGACAGTTGGAGTCTTATTTTTCATCCTGGGAAGGTATTTTTCACTTTACAAATGCTTTCTCAAGCATTATTTGCTAAACTTTTGGCAGTGAAAATGCCCAGAATTCACAATTTTCTCAAGTTATAATTTATTTCTTTAAAACGGTGTAGTGAAAACAATTGAAACTCGGCAGATATTTTCATCTACCCATATACTACATGTAAAAAAAAATTGAAAACATTGGTACCATTTCTTCAACATTCTTTCAGCTGTTTTATCTGTCAAGATCGTCTCTTTCCATAAGAGTACGTGTAAAATCAGTGAAAATTAAAATCGTTATAAAGGCCGTCGCCCATTTCGCCGAAGCGAAGCGTGGCGATCAAAGCGAAATGTTCGTCGGCGTTGTTCTGTCATAGGCGATGCGTGGTAGCTGCTGTTCTGTCATATGAGCGATGCGTGGTCGCCGCGCTTCGCTTCGGCCTAGTGGGCGACGACTTTAACTCAGCAACCGTTTAGTGAATTCGTTTCAATTTTTTGGATCACATCAGGAAGATTAGAAAGAACAATCTCACAAATTTTCATCAACTTGGTACCATTTTGAAAATAGGTCCAATACATCCTTAAATGGGAAGTGCTCACCTGAAAGTAACATGTTAGAAAAGTATTATCTACCACAACGATAAGTTCACTATTTATGCACTTGACTGCCTCGGTTATTGCCTTAATATCAATTAATTTAAGCAAAGGGTTCGTAGGTGTCTCCAGCCAAATCATCTAAAAAGAGGACACAAATTTATGCATATATATGGATAAGTTTAGTAAGTATTACCTATTAAATTTCACCATTTCTTCATACCTTTGTATTTGGTTTCACAGCAGCTATGACATTATTTACATCTGTCATATCCACAAACGTTACCGCAATATTTTGCATAGACAAGCATTTTTGAAAGAAACGATTAGTTCCACCATAGATGTCATCCCCAGATATAATATGATCGCCTGATTTCAGTAACGAAGTTAACACAGTCGTAGAACCTAAACCAGACGCGAAAGCGAATCCATGCTTTCCATTTTCTAACGCAGCTAAGCATGTTTCTAAAGCGTTCCTCGTAGGATTCCCACTTCTGCCATATTCATAACCCTAGAACGGTAAAAGATAATTATAGGTATATAAAGTAATACGAATAGAGAGATTGATCAATAGAAAGCGTGTGGTACAAAATATCTTTTGAATTCCTAATCCTTACAAATGGAAGTAAAAAGGCCTATGAGCTACAATTGGCAATAATTACTTCCCATTAGCACAATTGACATCAATTACCTATCCTTCGCTACAAATGTCCGCACATCATTTTTGGACATACGTTATTCTCATAAATAAGAACATGAACAAAAGATGAAATACGCGTTAATCGCGCAGCGAGAGCCCGATTTAGTTGAATTTTCAATGCAAGAAGAATTTACCCTATGTTCCGCAGGACCATCTTGGCGAAAAGTGGTAGACATTACGATAGGAGGTACTACAGCGCAATGGCTCCATTGTAATGGATCTTGTCCTGCGTGTATAGCTTTTGTCGAAAAACCCTCGTCCATTGGCATCCTATTATACACATTACATTCTTTAATATATATATACATATTAGACCGTTTAATTCAGAACATATACATAATTCACATAAAAACGGCGATGGTAATCCTTTTACAGCATGTTCAAATAAACTAATCTTCCCAATGAAATAAAATGGATTTGGAAAGAATCTACCTTTCTCTGATAATTACGACAGAAAATTCGTATTACCGAGAATTGTAAAGTCAGCCAAGTATTGCATATAACTTATCATAAATTACATCATGATTTTGCAGGTGCCTATAAATGGGTATTTCGTATGATTTCGTACCGCTGTTCAAGAGATATATCGCAAAGAATGATAATAATTAACGTAGGTGTTGCACGTAATAGGAAAGATTCTTCGGAATCACGGGCAGATTGAAATTCCATCGTGTGCCACAATGATTTTAATTAAATTTATTAGATATTTCTTTTAAAGGAAGTAAAGAGTATTACTTACGTGAATTGTGAATTACGAAACGGAGCAAGTTTGAATATTAAAAGGGTTAAAACAGAAGTGACAAGTCACAGAAAAATCACTAATAGTTCAACGAACGATAAAATTTCTACAAATTCTAAAAATATCGGCAACATGTACCGTTACCGACGTACAGTGTAAAAGTGACGGTCCTACATATGGCAGTGCCTATTTATTATCAACTTACATACATATTTACACGTGTCGGTGTAGATTGCTATCTACAAAATAACCTACTGAATGCTTCAAGTTACTTCTTTGAAATATCTCTTTGCTTTACGTCACCATGTTCACGTATATGTTCCGCTACCTCCAATGTAATCGATATATCGCTATATCGCAGTTCAAATATTATGTGGAGAAAAACTTGAAATACGAAAATGCTTAATTAAGAACGAAATTTACCGTGGAATTCGCTCTTCATTAAAATTGATACTATATATACAGTTGACGCGATTGTTATTTATTTGTGTATTATTTGTAAAAGCATACAAACAAATATTTTAACGATCTAAATAAAACTTCTACAAAATATGCTATTAGTAAATGCTTCGCTTCTTTCAAATGAATGTATTTCTCATCGAATTGCAAAATTCTAATTTCACGTTTTTCTAAATAGAAATTATTCGTTTATGCTTCGAAAAGCTTTAGCATTTGCAATTATAGTTCGTAGCAGAAATCGCGATATTTCAATCGTACGATATAATTCACTTTGGCATTAAATCTGTAACATAAATTCTTATTGTCTGGGACAGTGCCAAACAGGAGGAAACATTTTACAAAAATGTTTATTCCTAATTCGAACGGAGCACCGGAAATGTTACAGTCTAGCAGACGATACGCATTCGTAATTTTAAGAGACAGCATTGGTCTGTTTTACAAACGACGAACGTGTCGACCAATGCCATGCGTTCCCACCATAATTAAATCGATATTTACTCGATTATTCAGCGAGCTATCAACCTTCCGCGAGCGAATTTTCTGCGCTCTGTACAAATTATTTTGATTGACACTTCGAGCACCATCTTTGGGAAAACTAACTCTCTGAAATGAGACAACGAAAGGAAATTGTGCTGCTGCCGTTACTATTTCTTCTAAATGTTGCTTGCGACGACACATTTTATAGTATTGTACATCGGGAGGATCCTTGTATCAATCTGTGCGAGGAAACACTACCCATCACAAGTGTAAGTGCCACAACATTGTCTGTCGTTCTTATCATTATCGCCAGCTGTGCCAACGATGATTCGCAATTTTTATTACAGAGTAAATATATGAACTCGTGTTGCCAACGAGGATGCAGATTCTTCAATCTAGTCGACGGGTTAGAGCCGAGCAGCTTAAATCTTACCAAAGATGCCTGTGATGCCTGTACGTTGAACATACTATGCTAATAATAATTGCCACAATTTTTAACCTACTATTTTACTATTTAACGTTCCATTTACTGACGACAGTCTTTTTTTACAAAAGTCTCATTACTTTTATCAATACGAATATGTGAAGTTACTACTACTTCGTCTCGTTGTAGCATGTACAGAAGCATATAACGCGCCACAAGATCTCTATGCGTGCAACACCGGCTGCGACTTTATGGCTAAGCAGCAGCGTGTGTCAGATCTATTATCGCTCTTTTCTGTTGCCATTTATGTAGAGAAAGGCATAGATTCTAACGTTCTTTTCATGTCACCCGATATACCCGAGAACGATATTTTAAGCGACCCAGGCTTAAGGAAGGAACTTCTTCCGGGATGGTGGGACTTGAATGGATTTAAACTACCGCAAACATATATTAAAACCGTTCCGTTAGATGCTGGGGTAAGTTTTCACTCTTCGGCGATTAATGTAATACATCGTTTATAGAGTGCAGCCCATTTCTTTATGATTTCGAAATATTCACCATGTTTGATGGTTGGTTCTATTTAAAAGGAGAATTTATTTCTTCATTTGAATCGATATACAACATAGTAAATCGTTTCATAACAATGTAATAAAAATGTAGACGGTGGATTACGGTATACCGTCGGACTATTCTGGAGAGAATGAACAGTCTGCTTCGATGCCTGGATCTGACTGGCTCCAGTGTGCCTCGAAACATATTGGACTACCGCATTGGCTTCTCGCTTCTGCTATTGCAGCAGCAGCGTTGTCTGCATTTTGGCTGTGCTTATATTCTGGGAAACCCAACGATCCTTACAAAGAGATACTTATCAAGAAGTCTTCTGATATCTCTCCCACAGTTGCGCTTTATGTGCCAGAAGCGCAAGTGCATAAGCAACCCCCACCTAAATACACAGAGAGCGTTGACGAAACAGAAATTAATATGAAAGTTTAGTCAGACGTTCCAACGCTATAACTTTTAAATGATTTCGAAATTTAAGTATATGAATACAGTCTAGGAATAAACTATGTTCGTATTACCTATTCTAGTGCTTTACAAATACTGCAAGTATTAAGAAGTAACTGCACCTTCTGTTTTTATGAAATCATTTGTAGTTTAAAGATAAGCTCTAAAGAGTATTTACATAATGATAAAGCCTTAAGAAATTAATTTAGGATCTGAAATATACAAGAATTAAAATCAAAATAAATAATACATAAGATACAAATATTTTCTGGGAAGAACTTATGATAACATATATGCTGAAATTATTTTGTACAGAATAATATTGCTTTTTGCAACAGAAATCAACAGTTCTTACTATTCAATTTTTTTCTACGACTACAGTGACAAAAAGAAATACCGAATCAACACTTGCAAAGTAGAAATAAAAAAGAGAGGAAATTCATAGATCGCGAGACTGTAAATTACGTATTTTATTAGCAACTTAATTAGGGTCGAAAGTTATCATATTTATAGCAACGTATTATTTTTCTAAATATGATTTATAAGTAGGAAGTGAAGGTATTCTTGGCAATACTGTATATTCATTTAGAAGTCTATGTGCTGGAGGTAATATTTTTTTTGTTACACAAAATTTTGATTCACTATGATTTATATACGCCTAGAGAACTTGTTTCGTAGTGTTTTGACATTAATTACAGATTTTTATATTGAAAAACAGATTTACTTTCGTGCACAAAAAGTACAAGTTTTTGTTTTAAATTATTTTAGAAATATCTGGTTACCGCGTACACACTTTTCCTTGGTTTCTCATAGTCGATAGTATGATACAAAGAAATCTTTAAACGAATCAAATTACAAATATAATAAAACTCGAAATCAACAAATGCACTTATGGAAGCTATAGAGTTCGTATTTCGTGCGTGAATGTATATTACTCGATGCTTTCAAATTTATTTCCATTTCCATACAACATTGCCGGAGAAAGTGAAATATTCCGATTACACAGTTCGACAAATTTTGACTTTTTCCGGACTTGTAACATTCAATAGCCGTTTCTTATAGGTTTTCGTGCGCTGAAAACGAATCCGCAAACTGTTTGTCGCCATCACTCTCAGTTTTCGAGAAATTCGATTTTGAAAAAAACTGCAAATTTTCGACTTTAGACATCTTTTATCCCGAAACGGTAACAGTTATTCGGTTGCTCGTTGCGTCAAATTATTCTATGAACCCTCCCGAATACAACTATATAAGTTATTATTGCATTATGAACATTTAAATATGTTTAAACAACGATCAAAGGGAAAAGGACACCCGAAATCTACCCATTTTTGAAGATATCTTTCAATTTATTTCCAAAACTAAGGGTCTGGGAGAAAATCTGACCATTCCACGCGATGCAGCAGACAGTTTTCCTTCGGAAAGCGTTAACAGAAGTGGTAATTCTCGTTTTGTTTTCAATACAGAAGCGAAATGGTTTGGCAATACGCGCGGAACCGATAGTGGTAGTCACGCACGTTAAGCGATTGTTACGCTGAGCGGCAGTGGATCGCGCGCCGCCGTTGAGTACCACTGTCGGTTCCGCGCGTATTGCCAAACTATTTCGCTTCTGTATTATAAACAAAACGAGACATACTACTTCTGTTGACGCTTTCCGATGGAAAACTGTCTGCTGCATCGCGTGGAATGGTCAGATTTTCTCCAAGACCCTTTGTTTTGGAAATAAATTCTTCAAAAATGGGTGGATTTCGAGTGTCCTTTTCCCTTTGATCGTTGTTTAAACATATTTAAATGTTCATAGTGCAATAATAACTTACATCGTTGTATTCGGGAGGGTTCATAGAATAATTTGACACAACGAGCAACCGAATAACTGTTACCGTTTCGGCATAAAAGATGTTCAAAGTCGAAAATTTGCAGTTTTTTTTCAAAATCGAATTTCTCGAAAACTGAGGGTGATGGTGACAAACGGTTTTGCGGATTCGTTTTCAGCGCACGAAAACCTATAAGAAACGGCCAGTGAATGTTACAAGTCCAGATGGCTGTCGAACTGTGTTATGGAAACAAACATAGTACAATGTAAGGTTGAGAATAGCTCTGATACATTATTGGTATACACTAACTTTGATGGAATTTTGAAACGTGATGTACTGTATATCGTATAATTAGTGACAAAGATTATAAGTATTAAAACGCAATTTAACTTTCATCATAATATGCTTCAGCTGCATTATATTGAAATTGATGTTTTCTCTCGATATGCAAATTGATGTATATTATAACTAATATAAGGCATTCCTTATAAATATTAAGAAACACCGTAACTTTTGTGCTAGCATAGTGTGAAATATTAAATGTATTAAAAACAATTGTAATTTAAAAGACGAAACAATGCGACGACTATATAATTGCCAGAATTATTTATGTTTTTGAAGTAAAATTTCTTTGGTATTATTAGAAAGCTGTTACTCCGCGAGTTTATTGAAAATTACTAGTGCGTTTTTATTTGGAATAAATATTAAGGAACATTGCATTTGTAGAAACGTAAGTGTTATAGATACAATACATGAGTTATTGTTACAAATTGCTTGATGAAATCAATCATCTGTATCTGCTAAGATAAAATTCTTGTGAACAACTTGTATCTATCGGATATGTTTAAGAATTCATTTCACCAGAAATTTGTCCTTCTATTCAGTATTAATAAATTTAGATGGCGATAAAATTTTATTTTTTTTTTAAGACTGTCTAGAGCTATCCAAAATGTAATTCTTATAAGTTGCGAAAACAGTAACAGAGTTTCTTTAATTAAAGTCAGAATAAAATGATCAAGTATTTACGATGGCGTGTATTGTAAATATTAACATATTTAATGTATAAGAAAGTATATTTTAAACCAAAGTATCATGTTCCTTACATAGGATATTAAGCAAATTTACTGCATTATTAATAACTATTTGTTATCTTGATGTACATTGTAAAAAATAAAGAGAAATAATACAAAGGTACACACGAATAGTGCCTACTGCTTCACATTCGAATTACTTTATTTAAACAGAACAATTTTTAGAATTTTTATTGTAGGACAGATACTTAAAGTCAACATGTAACAAGTGAAACGATTAGCACCTTCCAGAGATATTAATTACAGTCAATAAACAAAAAGTACATTTCCATTATAGTCGTACAGACTTACATAACGATAAGCTATTTAAGCTATCCAATATAATAGTGCTTGGATAGAAAATAAACATTTGAAGGTTTTCGAATTTTTCGTTACTTATCAATATACTTGAATTATTTTATAGTTTAGGTATTATCTTTTCAATTCAAGATAACTGCGATATGTACATTATGAAAAAGTATCTTGAATGAAAAAGATATTCACAATCCTTTAATGTAAAAAATTGATCTGTACAATATCAAGTGTTTAAACTTTCTTTAAACAGTATCTTAATTATCTTAAGTGTTACTTAAAGCATTTATAGCCAATAAAGTTTGGGATCGTCCCTCCGTACTTGAAGTTTCAATACATGCCTATATATCTTCAAAGCCGGACCTAATAGTAGGTCAAGTCCGCTCAGAACATCCGATCGTTTCATTAATAATAAAGAGTGACCATCGATATCCTGGAACACAAAAAACAACGGTAAACAGCAACAGCTGAAAGTTATACATTTTGTAGAAAGCAAAAGGGGAGACAAGTACCTGCTGTCTGAACACCTCCGCTTCCTTTGGAAAAAGTCTGGCAAAATATTGATATACTTGTTCGGATGTCCAATCCGAAGCATCCGGTATATTTGGATCAATTCCATCTCTTGGACTATCGTCCTCCATTTGATCCGAGGATCCCCTGGCAGGGGAGACTTGAGGACTTAGAACAGGAGGTAAAACAGGTGGATTCGATGGCGTATCCGGTCTGCTAGTAACCAGACTACTGTTCTGGCTCATATTCGTTTTGTACTGCTTTTGAATACAATCGTTGCACTGCCACTTTGAATTCGACTTGGGAAGTATCACTCGTGGCGAATGGCAATAATAATGATAAGCCTCGTCGCAAGTGAAACACGTCGCAAGCGGTCCCTGCCGGAACCACGATAAATTATAGTATGGAGAAAAGAATATAATATTTTATCTGTTGTATCAAACTTACGGCGTCTGAAGTTTCGCAACATATAGTACAACTCTTGCAACGTTCACATTGCCAATTGCTTCCCGCTTTTTGGATCATTTCTTCTGGACTATAAATACAACTCGGATGCGCTATAAATAAATTGAAATTGAATATAGTGGCGACGAATTAGAAAAATCCATTATGCCGTCGCATTAAGATAGTTACCTCGTACGGTACAATCGCGACAAGCGACCAAGGTTTCTTGCTTTTCTTTGGCACAAAGGCTACACTGCCGACAGGGTCCATCTTTGACACTCGTTTTGGAAGAGTCTTGAGATTCTTGAGACATAGAAGACTTATTTTGAGAACCTGGTTGTCTTCCACGCTTTCGTTTTACAAGATTATTGTCAGAAGGATCAAATACTTTCTTTGCTCTCTGAAACATGCATGATATATGTTCATCTATCGGCTTATAAGTACAAATTCATCTGTAGCGTCTGACACAGTGATTGGTGTTGGTGCGTGTGGATTGATAGGAGAATAAATAATACATACCTTTCTGCGTGCACTGCGGAATCCGCCAACGTTAGCGTTAGATGGTGTTGGTGAAGGATTAGTGGAGCTCCTTCCCGCATCATCGTCTTCCCGTTCCTCGCTGAGATGTCCGCTGTCCTCTCTTTTCTCCTTTTGCGAACTCGTCTCTTCTTTGCCGTCTTTCCTGTAATCCTCGAACTTGATCTCTATGTCCATAGGATCGTCCGTCCGGACAAGCAGGCGCTGTTTACGCTCGGACTTGGACGACCTTTTAAGGTTATGAGACTGGCTGTCTGTATTCTTCGACTCCTCCTTCGCATCCTCGACAGAGGTTTGCGACGGCTCCTGCTGCGACTCCTGCTCCTTTAACGTATCGTGCTCCACCGGCGACTCGGTGCTCTCGTTCCTCCCGACGATTATCTCGTAACATTCTTCCTTTCGGATCTGTGGATTGTCAGGCTTCGGGCTTGCCTGACGCGAGGACCTCGGTGTGTTCGACCTAGAGTCCGTGATCGTTAGGTTTTCCGTCTCGTCGAAATCGTACAGGCCGCCCGTTGTCGACGAAACGGTCTGCAATTCCTTTCGCCGCGCACTACCATTCTCGAGGGTGAATGATTCCCGATGCGTTGGCTCGGCGGTGGTTGTCATGTCAGACGTCGCCACCAGCGAGTAATTGCCGTTCGAGAGACGCGTCAAATTACCGCTGGTCACTTCTTTCCCGAGGAATTCTTCTACCATGCGCCGGGAAGTAGGATTCGAAATACCGTCCAGCAGTTGTTCGACCAACCTGTACGCCGGTACACCTTGATCGAGGTAATCCGGCTCTTCGACGACGAGCTCGGCCACGGCGCCGGCAACCATCCCGGAGTTCAATTTCTCCTTGACGAAGCCCTCCGGTCGATTTTTGTAAAGCTGCAGCCGCGACCATTTCGAGGCATTCCTGTAGCTGGTGTTCCCCTTGTAGTCAACCTGAATCACCTTCTCCGCCTCGATCAGCCGATGAAGATCGGCGATGGTGTCCCGTGCGTCCACGGAGAATTTCCGTAGCAAATAGTTGCAGATACGATCGGCGTCGGGTCGCGCCTTACGTCTACGTAACTGATCTATCGCCTCTAAAATCTGCTCCTCGTGGAGTATCTGCGTCTCTACTCGATACTGCTGCATTATTATGCGTCGGCGAAACGTTCCGCGCTGCAATTCGATATATCACGGTGTCTGTGCGTGTGTGGCTCGTAGAAAACAACGCTGGTTTCGTGGAAATGAATTTCACGTAGACTGCCGCAGGTTTTTACGGTTCCCTTAGCATACGCGCGCGATGTCATAACGACCGGCAGATTCTCTATATAAATTCTCGCGTACGTATCGGTTTCTACCTGTATCACTTGGCCGCCTTTCGTTTACTCTTCATACTTATTCGAAGTTGTATATCAATCCATCGTTACGTCACGTGAATATCGAAAGCTCTGGATTTACAGCCGGGACGATGCGTGGATAAAAAAAAAAGTCGATCATTCTTACGGGTCGGAGCTGCCCGGGACCGTTTCGTATCGAGCGCAGAATCGTGCTCACGCATAAACAAGTTTCGAGCAGCGCGTTATAATAAAAGCGCATATAGGTAGAGTTGGACGTGACTGTAATACGTGCGCACGATTGTTCTTGTTCTTAATTCAACGGGTACGTATTCGCTGTCGACCGAAAGAGTGGCGACGCGGCCGTAAAAGCTGCTCAGCTGAACGCAATATATTATCGATTGCACGGATCGACGGAGCCAATAGCGTGCAAAATCTATGGCGCATTCGGAACGCGCGAAATGTCCGCTCGACAACGTTCCCAGCGATAATCGCCGGCCCGTAAGGCGATTAAATTGCGGCTCACGATCGAGCACAGGAACGAACGATCACACTTTCTATCGTTCGTCTCCGCTACCGGCAGAGGATTTCGAATAGCGTACCGCAGCTGCGCTGATCCATTGTTGGACTGAAGCCGAGAGGTGCCACCGACGGCGGCGACGACGACGGCGACGGCGACGAGAGGCAATCTGACAAAGTCAGGTCGTCCGCCGCTGCTGGATCGAACATCGAACTGCAGCGCGACGCATTTCACACCCTTTACACGCACTTTCAACCTAGGTATAACTTTTATTTTCTCCTCAGTTCCGCGTACGTAACTTCCTTCCGGTAATCGTCAGGCACGATTTAAAATTCGAACAATTCGTTATCGGGGGAGTTATCGGTGCAAGTACATACATACAATCGGAACAAAGGGAGCCAGCCGTTCTTGGATAACTAATCGCTCCCCGCCTTTTGTTTCGCCGAGGAAAATGCACTGATCCGTGCGCCCGTAAATAATGCCCGCCTCGACAGGGAGACGGGACGGAATAACCGGGGGAATAATTGCACTTTACGTACGTGCCAAGTGACCGTCGAACGTGTACCGCCACGCGCCAATCACCCGTCGACGAATATAATACACACCTCTCCTCTCTCGCCGATCTCTCTCTCGCAGTGTCCGACAGCGGACACAAGTTTTCCACAGTGTTGGATCTCTCTGTTAAGCGCGCCTCGCGACAGCCAGCAGGCCACTTTGATACACGCGACCGAACGACGATTCCACGAGTCCACAGTCCTTGCGAATGTGCATGCCACACGTACGTACTGCGCTTACGCTGCCTACGTGTGCGTGCGTATACGTACCACGCGGGATATATCGCCGCCGCCGGTTGCGTTCCCCGTATACACACGTCCGTCGCTAAGCGTTGACACTGTGCGAGGAATCCTCGTGAAATCTTTTCGCCTATCCTACCGTCCGCCGTGCACCATGACGCACGCAATAATTCCAAGAATGTCGATAAGCTTCAACGATTGTATCGCACAATAGCCCACCCGCAGCACAATGCGAGCCCGCAAGACGCGGTCTTTTCCCGAGGTGGCCTCGGCGCGCGCCAGCCTCTTCTCGCTCCCGGTTCCACCGGCCGTGAATTCCCACCGAACCGCAACTTCCACAAACTTTAACGCCAACGCGGCTCTTATTTATCCGGGGGCAAGCGTTTTCCCAATAATTTCGAACGTCTTTCCAACGCTTTCACGGGTATCCGCGTACTCCGATGTAGCGCAACGCGCGAGACGCGCTCTTTTTCTAGAGGCGGCCTCTCGTGCGCGCCGCGCCAGCTCTCCTCGTACAGAACGCCCAAAAAGATCGAACTCCGGTGAAACTGTGACGCACTTCACCTCACTGGCACTGTCACTTCCCAGAATTCCCAAAGAATTGTTTGCATCCACAACGAGCTTCTCTTGCGGCCGTACGTGCGAGTTTTCCCGACAAAATCGAAGAGCGCCAAGCCGGGTGCGGCTACACGCGAGTGTCGACGGACCGCCGCTGGAGTACGGAACACGCGGAGCGCACTTTTTGCGGGGACGGGTCCGTGCAGGCGCGGCGACACCTTTCTTAGCGCCCTACAAGCAGCCGGCTTCTGCGCATCGCTTTCACCGACTTTGCCGTTCTCTTCCTACAACAGCTTCTCCCGTTTTCCCAACGAACGATAATCGTAGAGGCGAGAATCTCTACCACTTCTTCCTCCGAATCTGTGAGGCAGGAAGGGCACGATAATTTCGCGCGGAGCGTTCGCTCATCTTTCCTGGGAAGCGTTTGAAAATTCTATTTCTGTTGGTTGCTTCTGGATTTCGAATGTCCATTAGAGCGCGATTAACGTGGATCGTTAAAGGATAATCTGACTAGCGGATATGCGAGGTCAAATGCATCGTTCTGTTAATTTATTTTAATGTATAAAGAACGCAGGAAACTTTCCCATGATTTACGCGTGATACGCTACTGCGTTTGTGATTTTAGAAACGACCGTGACGTATCGGCCATTCCCGAGCGCTGCTGTCCTCGTTCCCGGCCGAGTAGCTCCCTTTTGAGCCTGTTTTCAGATAGACGGAACTGACGCAACAGATCGTAAGCAAATCTTAACGATACATTGCACGTGGCGTGTTTAAACATTTCCATTCCTTTATATCCATCATTTCCAGAAATACAACTTAGGGTCTCCCCGGAATATATAAATCTACTTTCTGCGAAGGGTATCCGTAAAGATTTCGAGAAAATTCTGTAATCACGTGACAACCAAGATTTACGTATTCGATACACAATTTAAACGACCACATATCAGAATTTTTTTTATTATAGACTCTTGTATTCTAATGCAAATAAAGAATTTATCTTT
The DNA here is from genome assembly GCA_029448645.1 of Andrena camellia. NCBI lineage: Eukaryota > Metazoa > Arthropoda > Insecta > Hymenoptera > Andrenidae > Andrena > Andrena camellia. The sequence continues at coordinate 44,975,793 of CM055676.1, read as the reverse complement.
TATTCGTTTAATATGTACTCTGCACAGGTAAGCTGCAAAGAAAGGTACGAAAGGCTGCATTGTTTCAAGCAAATACTTTATTGTAAAACACGTAAGTATAAAAAATGTAAAAGTAAAAAATACAGGTGTTATAACGAATCTTACGTATGTTTAATAGCACAACCATCATTGATAATAAAATAATTCCTTGTAAATATTAAACATTGTTTTCTTTTTCCATTGGATTTGTACCAACACTGTGCCGTCCAAGTTTCGAAATCTACGTAAAAGATTAAATTTCAGTTAATCGTTGCGTTCAAATTTGGAACGTTTTATTATTAAAATATGGTTTCATATGTACCAAATTGATTGGTTTCACTTTATGTTTAATATTATTGCTCTCTCGGAGAGGACTTTGTTGCAAATTGTGATTATTCTTTCTCAATGAAACCGGCGAACTCTTTTGAGAATTCGATGCTCTGTACAACGAGCGCTGCGGGGATTCAGGCAGTCGCTCGTATTGATTAACATCAAACGAAGAATTCAATCTTTTAATTACGGGGGGAGTTCGAGACTTTGGAATTCCAGATTCCATTGTCCGGCGTTTAGGCGTTGTTCTTTTTGGAGATGGTAATTTACTAATTCTAGAAAGATGAGTTAAATTTGGTTGTAAGCTTCTCTTTTTACAAATATAATAAAGTTAAACTTACCTTGTCGGACTATTAGTAGCCCCGTTATTATTACTAACGTTCACGCGCGTGGTTACCGGTGAAATATCGCAAGAAACATTACGCTTCTTTGAATAACTAGTTATTTGCGACTGTGCTTTTCGAGCCTTGGAATTCTCAACGTCCGGAGTCGACGAAGCGACTGGCTTTGAATTTCGCGACGACTTTTTCAGCGCGAATTTGTTATCCGTTGAATTAGGTGTACTACTAATTATTTTATGAGACTTGGGCGGCGTTACAGTATCAGTGGACGGATTTGTTATTTCGCTAATAGTTTCTGCAACGTAAAAAAGATATGGTGTTACAAACTATCACATACATTTATATTTCGTTTCTTTCGCTATACCTCGCTTCTGCATATTTCCTATGGGAAGGATCGCTTTCATTGGGCCCTTTTTATTTGCAACCTCGACACCGTTTTTTGCTTTCAATTTAGTTTTCACTGTACCTTTTTCTTTTCGCAATTCTAACGCGGCGACGGTCTTTGCTCCTTCTGGAATATAAATTGATTATCTATATGTCAGAATTTGTCGAATTTGTTGCAAACAGAGGTGAAGGTACCTTTCCCTAAGCCACTTTTATCATTATTTACAATGACTCTTTTATTCGGCACATGGGTAACAAGGCCAGGGTCACTGGGAAAACGTTTTGTGACTTCCTTCAGTTGAGACGCACTTTTCCCTTTAGACATTACAGGGCTCTGGGAACATTTAATCGGTGGAGCCTGCGATACAGATATGCTTCTTCTGACGTAATTCTTGCTTACTGGCTGCTTCTGTGGAAAATTCTGTAATTAGTTGTACCAATAAAGTTATATTTGATTCTACTTTGATGTTTCACTTATAACATGCATACTTTCGATTCCAAGTCCAAGCTGAATCTGTTGGCCGATTTCGACAGGGCAGAGGAATGTGTTTTCTTTTCAAACTTTGATGTAGATTTTTTTGGAATACGTTGGTTTTCTACATAATTATCATCAGCTTTTGTATTCGCATCTATATCACGCTTATTGGACGCAAAATTTAGTACGCTGCCCAAATTTTTTAGTAAATTCAAAGTTGAATGCTCTCCAGTTTGTTTTGACAACACTTTGCCAATGTTCGCGAAGAGTTCCAACACCATTTTCTCATTTTTGAAGCTATTATCCTCGGTTTTGCAAAAAGAATCATTCTCACATTCATTTTCATTATCTAGGTCGTTTATCTCCTTCTCTTTATTTATCTCCTCGGTCCTAGGTTTTGTTTCCAAGACTTCATCCTTCGATTCTCCGTTTATTTCTTCCAGATTCTTTTGATTATTCATAGCACATTTATTCTCACCAAAGTCGTTGAAGTTCACGTTGGCGCAAAGTGCTGATTCAGTAATTTCTGGTGAGTTTCTAGATAAATTGTCTTCCCGACTATATTCCATATTACTCTCCGCTACATTCTTTATTATTTCCACGCTACTGGTCGACTTTTGTGAACTTTTTCCTAAATTATTGGTCGTAGCAAGACAAGTAGTCAGTAATTCAGTATTATTATCCCAATTAACGCCTAAAACTTTCTCCAAATTTTCCAGCAATTTATTTGCTCGCGTGTTCTTCTCTGTTGTAACCAGCTTTTTCAGATCCAATAGCAATGTCGCGGCTGTAATACGTTTCTCGGTAGATATTGTTTCAATAAGTTCAATTTCTATATCTTTCATATTTTCTTCCGCCTTCTTAGCAACAGGCTCTTCATGTTTGTCTGTGGGTGAATTGTTCTCCGTGCAGTCTGCAGCTTTCTCATTGGTTGAATTTACACCGTTTACACAAGGGGACAGAGGTAATTCAATTAAATTATCAACCATAGCTTCATCGTCAAATGCTGGTAATAATTCTAACGTCCACGACAGATTATTTGTAATGAGATCATCGATGCTCGCTAAATAATAAATAGACAAAATAGGTATTATGAAATGGTGGCATTGTTACATATTATATATTAGTTCTGTCCTATTAGTACTACCAAGAACCTTTGCACATACATATGGAAGATATTGTCGAACGAAACAAATTAATTTTTCATTTAATAAACAATGATAATGTTTACAACCTAACATACACATAAAGAACATTCATTTGGTACAATATAAACTTACATCCTGAACTTGTTTTTAAAGCCAATTCCTCGAAAGTTCGAGCAAGAAGTTTTGCTTCGTGAAAAATTGATTTATTCATTCTATTTCCCTCCTGAAAAATAAAAATAAATCGTAAGAAACACAAATGTTCTTTACTGACTTCTTATGAACTAGGTGGGGAAAACTTACAAGAAATACGGAGTCCGATGATGTGTCAGAAATAGAATTTTTACAATGTTCTTTGGTAAAATTCATTTCTGGTGTAAATACATCAACGTCTATTAATCTGTTATTTACATCGCATTCTTCATCCTTTTTCATTACAGTTACGCATTCTTTAACGTCGTTAGAAAAGTTAGCCGTGATTTCATCTCCCTCCTTCCCAGAATCCTGAAGAATTTGAAGCTCCAAAGCTTTTGTCTTAAGTTTATTAAATCGATGACTTAAATCAGATATGGAAGATCCTGTTCCATTTAAAACCACGTTTCTTCCTTCGGTAAAATCTGTTTTTTCGCCCGACTTTGCATTATCCGACGCATCGGACGAACAGCTTTCTAAGAAGCTTCGATTAATAGTGCCATCCGACAGCATCATCGACGAACTAGCCATGGAAGAAACAGAATTTAACTTGGTTATTGCGGAAATGTTCGACAGACTTGAAAATACAGAATTTCCGCTGCTATGACTTTTCCAAAAACCTCTGTTTAACAGGTCGAGCGAATTTGACGATACACTGTTGCTGCTTCTAGACCCCGTTCGTGAAGGTTCTATCAGCGATATCTGATTTAAATGTTGCGATCTTTTCGGGGAGATTGTCTCCCCTTGCGAAAAGGAACGCCGGAGTTTGGGTATTTTCAAATACATATCAGACATCGGAATTTGGTCAAGATTAATTCTACTTGCTTCCATACGTATCGACATATCGTTTTTTAAAGAAGCTTTCGTTTGTTCTTTATTCAACTCTTTGCCTGCATCAAATAATGTATCGTTCAGCATAGATTGGCTTAAAATAGACGAATTAATGTCTTGAACATCGATGACAGGTATATTAGGACTATTTGTAGAATATGAGAAATTAACATTATCAGACTTGAAATCATTGCTCGATGTACTGAAATTGACTTGCATACTATCGTTTGATATTTGCTTAGCAAGTATATCTCTCCCATTCAGTTCCTCGTTAATTAAGGACTCATCCAATGTCTTATTCATCTTCAACTTATGATTACGTTTCTTGTGCTTCAGAATGTAATCGTCGCTGAAATCGAAGGAACACGTTCTTAAGGAAGCGTTTCTCTTGTATTTTGGCCTCAGTGCCTTCTCTAAAGTCACCTCGAAAGGGTCATCCTTCTTTTGGATGTACTCTGTAGTTTTATGCAGTACCATATCAAAAGGATTATTCTCTAAGCTGTCACGTTTCCCCAGCATTTGAGAGCTCGGCTCGTTGGTGCACTTATTATAATTACCGCAGGTAGTGTCTGTAGGAGCTGGTATTAGAGGTGATGCTAGTCTAGAGCTCAAGAAGCCCTTCCTGTCGGGGCTATTTAAATCTATAAGGTCACACATGTTTGCGATTTTATTTCTTAATACTTTGAACGCTCGTTTTCAGTAATCGTATTACAGTCTTCTAATATAAATTAAATGCTACTTCGCAGGAACGTATTGAGATTTCATATTATCGTGTATTATTATTTGAGAGTAACGTTATCACAGCCTTAAGTCACCAGTTTCCTCCTAAGAAGCGCATAGTACTTCGATGCCTAATATGTTTCTTCTTGATTATCAATTTTTATACAATTATTTTATACAAATACCACTTTAAATAGAAATTATTTTTTCCCCGTAATATTCAGAATATTCACCTATGTACTCACTGGTACTCACGGACACGACGTCCGACAGTTACCCCAAACATTTTAAAAATCTCTACTCCAATGCTCTCTGGCGGACGTTTACGGAATCCCAAATGTTAAACGGATTTCGCTTCCTTACACATATGTACAAATCATTCCGGAATAAGAAATAAACGAACGATTGGACGCGTTACATAAGTTCTTTTATCCTACTATCCCGTAGTTAATCGCTATACATAGTATCATTCCGCGTGTCGCTATTCTCTGTAACTACTTGCTGACTATACTGTATTCTTCCCATTATGCATATTCTTATCGGTGAACTATCGCACATGCAGCCTGTATTCATCATATTTGTAATAATACAGGTGACGTCATGTCGATAATATTAGAAAAGCAGTCAGCTAGTGCCACATAACAACATTCAAAATCTATTGATTCTGGCTACAAGAGCACGCGGCGTGTATTTTTGCGAAATTTTTATCGCAAACTACGACGTTGTATATATTTAAACAGATTAACATCCTAAATAGAATACCGTGAGAATTGCCGGACGTGTAAATACGTTTAAAATTTCACATTTTTAATTGAAAACGGCGACTCCGTTTCATTCATCTTGCGCTGATATTTCTTGTAAAGATAAGTCTTTAAGATTGACGCGCTACCCTGACGGATAAACCGTTTTCTATTGGTGGCCGCTTAGAGGGAGCCGGAATACCATTGGTCACCGGCCGGCGTGTAGCCGAGACGCAGCCAATGGCGGCGGCGGCTTGCGTTTACCAACGCGATATAAAGATACGCACGTAAAGAGGCTGCTTCGTTAACGTTGGCGTCACCGCTAAACAGTTCTTCCGTTGACTGAGGCTGGAGGGATTGGGATACGGTAGACTTTTTTTAGCCGCTTAGAGCGTCTTTCACGGACACGGTTGTTTGCCCGCCAAGTTGATGGTTCGATAGTGCGCGGCCGAGTGATAGTGCAATAGAAAGCATCGAATATCGTGGAGGAAACATGTCAACGAAAGCAGCAAAGAAAGCCGCGTCGACGTCCTCGAGTGGCGGCGTGCAGTCGCCGCAGTTCAGCACGTCAACGCCGATCGGCCAGCGACCAGGAAGTCCTTTAAGCCCGACTCGTTACTCCCGTCTTCAGGAGAAGCAAGATTTACAGAATTTAAATGACCGGCTGGCTTGCTACATCGACAAAGTACGGCATTTGGAGACCGAGAATTCCAGGCTTACGCGGGAGGTTCAGACCACCCAGGAGACTATCACCCGCGAAGTATCCAACATAAAGTCTATGTACGAGCATGAATTGTCCGACGCGAGGAAATTGCTGGACGACACTTCGAGGGAACGAGCGAAACTCGAGATTGATACCAAGCGACTGTGGGACACCAACGAGGAGTTCAAGTCCAAGTATGTCTCTTTTAGATGTAGCGTTTGATACATTTCTGTGGGGCGGTGATGGGTCTCGGAAATATCAGTCGATGCAGGCTCGATTTCGAAGGGACCGAGATACGAGACGCTGTTAACCGGATTACTATTCGTCGTTTGTTTCGACGGTCAGCTTCGGCTCGTAATATGTGCATAAGTTATACGCCAAGGCTAGGCGATATCGTCTATCTTTATTCATGCCTGTATCTAGCCTATGTAACTTGCGTTTTTATACGTGCATTTGGAAACTTCGATCAATCAATTTTATATGAAAAAAAAAGTAGATGGTCTCTGCAACTTGATACTTCGTATTTCGTATTCTAGTAACCAGTAATGGTAAATTTAAAAGATAGCAGACTTTGTATTATATTTTTGTGCGATAAGTAATAACTTTAAATGTACTTTGACTGTCAAAGCTGTTTACAAATAATCAGTCACATGTTTGTCCCTGTTGCCATTTATGTTTTACACTTGTTTCTGTTAGTATTAACTAAGAAGTCGTTAAGTTTGTGGTTTTTACTTAAAGCAAAATAACTTGTGCACAAAGTATTCTTGCTTGTAAATTAATATTCATATTACTTTATAAGATGAACATGCGCATAAACAAGAAGTTTTAAAAACTATATTGCATTCTGTGTTTGTACTTATATATTTACTCATCTCATTATGATTACAGCTCTAATGTTCTTAAATCTAGGGATACTATTCTGGCTTCATGCATCTCACACAAATAATTGCACTCACACTATTCCAGCATTCTCAATAGAATTATATCATTCTCAATTGGAAATCGCAATTGTAATTTTCATAATCGGGTTTTTGCATAAATTTGATCAGAATAAACATGTTTACAGCCAATAGTTTGTTTATAGTTTCCTAGTTCATCCAAGTGAATAAAATGTGTTCTACAGAGCTTTGATTATTTAAGCACGTTTAAACGTAACAATCAGTCGAATTATTTCGGGCAAAAATATTCAAGATCTGCCAGACTTGAGCAGAATGTTTCACTCCTGCCTGCTAATGTGGCAAAGATTCATTCACGGAATCGCGACGCGTATATTTTATCAGTACAGACATGTGTTGCATACTGAATTGTAAGTCTTAGCATTTCAGCATGCATTCACTTATCTCTATTTGCTCGTCAGACAAGAATTCTTTGAATCTCCATAGAAACTTAATCAATTAGATTATTATAAATCTACCGTAGCGTAAGTTTCGTACAATGTAACGATTCTCGCTTACTTTAAAAACCAACGTAAAATATCGCGTTTGTATAGTCATTATTTGGCGAAAGATATATTCGATAACAACGAAGGAAATACCGGATTTCACGAAAGGAATGAGCAACAGAATTTTTTAATATTCGGGTGTGCCTAACTCGAAACGTGACGTTACTACCAGTAGTTGCGTCACGCTTACTATGCGATGGTGATGTCATCTTCCAACGCACCATATAACCTCGACCAAAAACATTGACCTCCTTTCGGTGAGCGTTGAGCAATCGATAAAAATACGGGTAGAATCCTGAAACAAACAGGGAAACGTTATTTCCCGCGATCGATAGAACAAGCTATGTACTACAATCCTACTCGAACATTTCTAATTCAAATACACGATGATACGTGGGAAATAGATATAACTGACGAAGCTGGTAACATAAATTCTATATGTTACACAATTTTATCGCTTATATTTATATTTTACGCTAGACGAGTGCGCTCAAGCATGATTGAGTTAATGACATAAGCGTGCCGTTTCAGTTAACGGTGCTGGGGGTGGCTCCCCGTCTGTCCACTCTTTTTGTTTTACGAATTCGACGCTTTATTAAAAGCTGTCGCTTCGCTGCCAAAACTTACAGATAACGTTCTCGATAGGTTTAACGATTTTTAAAAAGCAGTTCAGTTATCAGCCCGATAACGTTGCCCGGAGCGAATAAATGCTGCCAGCCGTGCATTCGCAGCGATTATAAGAGAGTACGTTGCTCGTAAAGGAATGGTATCATCGACGCGACGGGACGCGCGTCCTTGTATGAAAGTACGAACTTGGCATTTTGTTCTCGGGAAGCAACTTCGCCATATGTTTGTAAAATTTACGTGCGAACCTGCGAATTTCTTTTCATTACAGAAACGCTAATCTGAACGCGTAATCTCATTAGCAGCATTTTATCGACCGTTGCTCTCGTAATATCGTATTACATTTTCGTAAATGTTTCGCGCATCGGTAATGCTGCGGAATTGATTTTCAAATCTGTAGATGAACGTTGCGGTTTTTACTTGGTTTAAAGAATATCGATAGATAGCACCGAGAGACCCGTAGGTTTTAGGACAGCGAAATATTGAGACGGTTGAAGACAGTACGGTAGGAAATAAAATTCTCGATGTGGGTCGTTGCCTGAAATAGAAGCACGCGAGCTCACCTCTTCTTCACGACTGCCGGAATGCCGTGAATGATCGTAATTTTGTTAAAGGACTGGTTTCGTACGCGATTCAGGGTATTTAAAAGATTTTCAGCTTTTCGAAGCTGATTGTGGAAAACTTTGATTTTTCATTGGTAGTTTTGGAAATTAAAGAGACAACTGCGTGAATTTGTGAAACAAAGATTTAGGTATCGCGCGAAAGCACGTACGTCTATGATAATATTGAATTCGTTTCGTTCTTTATTAACGTACCCTTCATATTTTATTTCATTAGATTCGAATTTCAAACGTGATGTATTTTATCATTATATCTCACCTCATATATATGTACACTTTATATAATAGTTTCGATAAAGATTTATAATTACTTTTTTCAGATTAAATAAGAAATTGGTGGACTTAGAAGTTGCAGAGAGAAATTTGTTGTTGTACGAAACTCGCTACAATGATCTGCAATCTCAATATAATCAGTCTCAAGCAGAGCGTAAGAAGTTGTCCGAAAGAGAGAGAGAATTGGAACAAGAAGTAGAAAAGTTAAAAGCTTTATTAGATGATACTCGTAAGCATCTTGGAGAAGAAACGTTGCAACGTATTGTTCTTGAAAATAACATTCAAAGCCTAAAAGAAGATATTAGTTTCAAAGATCAGATATATCAGCAGGAGCTGACAGAAACAAGAACAAAGCGGCAGGTCTGTATCTAGAAATGCAAAGATAGAATTAATATAGTATTCATTAATTTGTATATTACTTAACAGCTTTAAAAAGTGCATCCGTCGTTACGATACTTCCTTCGCTTAAAACTCCAGTATTTATAATTCATTTGATATTCATTTTAGATTGAAATCTCTGAGATAGACGGTCGTCTCGCCGAGCAATATGAAGCCAAGCTGCAAAATTCTCTGCAAGAATTACGGGAACAATACGAGGGACAGATGCGAGTTAACAGAGAGGAAATCGAATTATTGTATGAAACTAAGATTAAAAACTTGACAGCTCATGCCCAACGCAACAGCGGAGCTGCTAGCTTAGCTGTGGAAGAGCTGAGGCAGACAAGATCAAGGATTGACACCCTTAATCAGAAAATTAACGAGCTTGAGGCAACCAACCAAGCTCTCAACGCGCGAATCAGGTAATTACATATAATACTTTGAATTTTTTCCTCATTTTCTTCTCTGTGAATCAAGGGACGTATGAAAACTTTATGCAATTTTTTATCTAGGGATATAGAGAACGCTCGTGAAAATGAGAAAGTTCGTCATTCTGACAGCTTGGCGTCTCTGGAAGCAGAGTTAACACGTATGCGCGATGAGATGGCTCAACAGCTGCAAGAATATCAAGATCTCATGGATATTAAAGTGGCCCTTGATTTGGAAATTGCTGCATATCGAAAACTTCTGGAATCAGAAGAAGCTAGGTAATACTAATACTTGCATCCAGAAACAAATTCCCGCCACGCGATTCAGCCAGAAACTAACATTGTCACTTACGTGTATTTGCAGATTAAACATCGGGCCTGTACAATCATCTACATCGGTACCACCTAGTGGTCGATCTACCCCTTCAAGACATACTCCGTTAAGAAGTGCTAAACGGAAACGTACTTTATTAGAGGAAAGCGAAGAACGTAGTAGCACTGATTACAGCGTATCCGGAACAGCTAGAGGTGACGTAGAGATTACAGAAGCTGATCCTCAAGGACGATTTGTGAAGCTCACAAACAAAGGCAATAAAGTAAGATAAGCCTGTGTTACTTTGTAATATAATATCCTGCCCTAGCTACACGAATTACTTTTACACATTTTCTGTAGGAGATCTCACTCAGTGGATGGCAGATTATTCGCAAGGCTGGTTCTTTGGAAACAGTGTTTAAATTTCATCGTACTGCAAAGCTAGAGGGAGGTGGCACTGTGATGGTATGGTCAGCAGATATTGGTGCCACACACGAACCACCGTCAAACATCGTCATGAAGGGTCAGAAATGGTTTATAGCGGAGACCATGACAACTACGCTTTTTAATAATGAAGGCGAAGTAAGTTTTTACTTATATAATTATGGATTTCGCTGGTCTCGCTCAATGACTCAGTCATTAATGGTTGCAATCGATATCTATTAACTTGCGAATAGGAAACGGCCACTTCGGAGTGCAAAAGGCAACAGTTGTCCTCATCTTTGTCTCGACATAGAGAAAATTTAGGTTTTCGACCTTCTGAAGATCTGCATCATCAGCAGGTATGTACAAATCACATGGACATAATACGAAAACAAAAATAAACATTAACAATGTTATGTTATTTTCTAGTTGAGCTTCAGTTTTGATAATTTTTAATAACGGTAAAAGCAAATGCTCAAAGACTTTCCTTTTTCCTATGTACATATTAGCAGATGAGATCGAATGCAAACGCGCGTATTCAAAAGCTGATTTCAAAATTATTACTGGTCTTATTGTTTCTACGAACTGTTTATTTCATTGCACCGATCTAATTAACGAAGACAATGTGGCTATAAAACTTTTTGATTTTCTACATTTATTGCCTAAAAGTTTCCTTTGAAATACTCGCAATTTTTCTTATTAAGTTCATTGTTAGATGTAATATGAACGATATGTGATAAATCGGGGTGTTTGTTATCAACACATGTTCTTATTCCATAGAGAAGATATCTCTATCCATATTAAGTGGGCGACCGAATGGCTCTGATGGGTCGATTTATGTAAGTTGTTTTCAACTAATCGAACGTTAAAATAGTCGCCGATGATTAATGTTACTCGCGCCTGAAGAAAACATTATTTGGCTTTGTTGTTTCTTCTCCACAGCACTTTATTTTCATGCTCACGCTTAACTAAAACTTCATGAGTGTTAAACATAAGGTAATTTGTTGTTGAAATATAAAACATTTCATTAGTTAACCACATTGTCTTTTGGATATAGAATTAATAAATAAAAACTCGCCATAATAAACATAAATTTACGATGACATTCATATTAAAGTGTACTTGATCACCATTGGTATTATAACTGATAGAATACTATTGATATTATTGTCATACATTCCTAACACATCAGTGAGAAGGTCCAAGCTCCGAAACACTTTAACAAATAATTCATATCATTTCCTTGCCAATCTATTAATTGGTCAGTTTTCTTACTTCAGTTGATCATAATAATACTCGAAATTTCCACGACATCGTGCTGCAATAAAGGAGTTAATAATCTCGTTTATACATCTGATTATGATCAAATCATGTAAGAATCATACGCACACGCGTGCGTATATTTGTATAACAGTGCGGTGTGTATATATTTTTACACGCATGCACAAAAATAAGCACACAATATACGCCTGTATCATAAGTTTCTAAATGAATGATTAACATTCATTAATGATTGCTTAAAGTTCTGTAACTAATAAATATCAAACGATACCTACATATTTTCATATACATAATAAGGCTAGTCGTGTTACATCAGCTGGGTTCAATAAAGTAATGATTTTAATTTCTCTACAGAGGTATGATTCTTTTCTCTGTTTCAGGGCGATCCGCAAGGAGAGGAATTTTGCCGCCTTATGTAAAAACAAGCCCACAAAGTAATCTTAAGAATTCTAACAGCACATTTTAGAAATGCTTGAAAAGTACAGGATTAAACACTTAAGAGCCTCGTTTAGATATCGAGGAGTTTCCAGTTTCATCGACGCAAACATGATTCGTATGATGATGTTTCGAATGATATATTTTGCTTAAAAAAAAAAAGATAATAAAGAAGAGATTAAAAACAGAATTCACGACACACTATTAGTACTTTCTACTTATAGAGATATACGTACTACATACGGGAGAATATTCTGTAATATAATGTTTAAATCAAACTTAACGAAATGTTTCATTACGATTGAAACGATTATTGCATTTATATACTGTGCACGTCGTACAAACCTTGTTTGTCCGCTACATCAGAGTTACTACTTTATCGAATAAGGGAGCACATGAGTAATTTTTTCAGCGAGACCGAAATATTTTTGGCGTACGATTTATTTCTACCTAGTCGTTGTCGTGCCTTTTAAATGTAACAAAAAAAATATAAAAAAAAGAACAACAAAAATAAAGGAGGCCCCTTTTCTCGGTAGATGATAGTATTTATTTTTAAGTACAAAAGGCCGGATGTAACGGGAGTGTGTGGTGCCTGCGTAATATTCAAGCATATTCATTTGACAAGGAAAAGTATATTTCGATACATAGATTGATGTTGCATTTGAGTTCTCGATTAATTAATGTAAAAGGGGAAAAGAAAGGAACTATGTTTAATCCAGACGTAGCTGCTCCGTCATCCGGAATATGATTTTGTTAATTGTATTTGACTTTATACCATTTATACCAATAATAAAAATCACTAATTAACCGTACGTATATGTTGTATCTATTTCTACAATTAGATCCGTTAATTGGCAATGATATGCAATGTAGGTATGCACAAAATTAACGCTTACAAGGCATACGAAAGTGACGGAATAAGGTTGCACTAAATGAAGTTTGCGAGTACTCTGGTCATTTGTCAATTGACTATGTACCCGGATATTAAGTTTGCGATTTTTATAGAATTGGTATAGCTTAGAGTACGTCGAGTTGATCGAAACTATATGAGGGATTTTGGTGGAAATGTGAAAATATTTTAGAGCCTTCGCGTATTGGGTAAACATATATACGTTACACGTACATATATCAGTCTTAACAATTTAAATTTAAATATTTTTAAACATGACGCTTTTATGTTAAGAGCATTTTCAACTATTTAGAACAGCTTACAGGAATAGCAGCTACACTACGTTTTCCTATGCAAGAGTTAGAAGATGAGAGCGATTCGGATGAAGACGATTAAAAATGATAATACAACGTGCTAATGTATACACGACTTTGTATATACCTATGCTTAGCGCAATCAGAAATATGTTACTAATTAATAAAAGTTCAATGTAACTTTATATTGAAAATATTCCAGATATCTTTAAGTTACACCGGTGAATTATACTGTACTGTATGTTCTTTTAACCTGAGCAATATTTTTCTTCCGTGACTAAATTAATACGGTAACGGTTATTTAGATTTTAAATGTTTCCGATTACATTTAATTTTAATTCTCTGCACTCGGAGCATTGCAATCTTATTTTAGAATAAATCGATAACGTTGGGTGTGACACGAAAATGGTAAGGAGGCTCGCGAGCCCCCTAGCGTGTGACAGAAAGTTATATTGGGTGATAGCACCACAGACGAGGTATAGGATAGACCTATCACCTTATGGATGATCGTGTCGCCACCCAAACTGTGTTACCGACCCATAATTTGAGGACTGAATGTAGTGGCATCTGCTCATGAACAACGTCCAACTCAGCAACTACTTTGAAATGTGTTGAAATGCTGAAAGGTGTGTGCGTGCTTGTATACGTGTGACTTGTTTAGACTGCGAGAGTTTGATATAGAAGGCAGGCTTTTGCTACGCTATGCTTTAGCTCGGTTTGTCAACGACTCACGCGGATTTCTCTCCGAAAATCCATTTCGGGGATCAAGACACTATGGAGCTTAAAAATGATATTTCTTCAAAGCTCGTGCGAGTTATAAATTGCACGATGACATTGTTTATTAGCACTTTGCGTGTAGTAGAACCCTTTCACGTATCGTACCCCGCAAAGTATTAAAAATTGAAGCTGTTACTGACATTCCCGCAAGTTTCTAATGCACTGTTTAATCAGTCTAGTGAAGTAATAATAATTGGATTCTATTTGTAATTCTTAAAAGCCTCGCAGAAATTTGCATAATGCACGAGTGTCGTGGGGTGCTTAGATGCAACTGCAAATCGAGTTACTTTTCAAACATGCATTGTGAAATAAAATTTTGTCTAGCCATGGACATTGCTATATAATATTATTTCTGGCCTTGACGAATTTCAAGTTAGCTGGGAGTCGGCCGAGCGCGACAAAAACATCAACAACCTCTACCAAAGTCACTACATCGCCGAACGGTGTGCCCTAACAGTTCGACTTTGTCCGCGACGGTGATCGGATCACTGAATATCTGTGGACGTTACAGTGCATACTATTTCCTGATTTCTCGATTTCTACATCAATTCGTTCGACTACTGGACTAAATAGAAGACCGTTTAACAAGATTTCACTAGAATATACCTATCATCTAGTAGACTTTTTGACAGAGTTGCCTAGTGTTTGATTACATCTCGCAGTGATAAAAATACGTGTATAAGGTGCGGGGTGCACGACTGTAGTTGTGAAAAGTGAAAATTTTGCAATGGACATTGCTATATAATATTATTTCTGGCCTTGACGAATTTCAAGTTAGCTGGGAGTCGGCCGAGCGCGACGAAAACATCAACAACCTCTACCAAAGTCACTACATCGCCGAACGGTGTGCCCTAACAGTTCGACGTTGTCCGCGACGGTGATCGGATCACTAAATATCTGTGCAGTCACAGTGGATATTATTTCGTGATTTCACGATTGCTGCATCAATTCCATCGATTACTGGACTATGTGGAAGGCCCATTAACAAAATTCTACTACATTACACTCAGTGTCTAGAGGACTATTTTCGAAACACTTTACTCGAGTCCGAACACATCTTTCCACTGTTGAGAGATGTTTAAAAGCGTGAAGTGCTTTTGTAATCGTGTGCAATGCGATTGTAGAGTCAGTGCTTATTTCGCGATAAAGTATTTCGTAGTGCACAGTGGCCCTGCGTGTTAGTAACGTGGACGCGACCATAGAATCAGTGTTTTAACGCATTTAGAATTAATTCAGAGCACCGGTGCTCTTATTGCTTCTTTATCGCGAATTTAATGCGACATATTTGTGATTGTGACACGTTCTATTCGGTACTGACCCTGCAGCTGCGGGACATTGGCCTGCAGATCGAATAGCTACTGCTGAAGGGGGATGCTTGTCTGCATGGATAGCAGTGAGACTGTTGCAACGAACGGTGAGTGATACTTTTTCATTCTATCAATCTTTCTGCATGCTATCGAACAAAATGATTGTTGTAGCGAGCATAGTGACCACGGATACATACTTAGTAGTCGTGAATAGTAACATTAATGCGTGTGCTTCCAGATGTTTAATACGCGTAGAAACATACAATAAATAAATTTTAAATTCGCGACAGAAGTTTTAATATTGCGTTTCAAACATTCTAAACTAGATTTCTTAATTTCCCAATCATTCGGGATGCTTAATGTATCAAATACGAGTTAAATTTCTGAAGTTGAACTCTTCCGTGTGAGATCTTTCAAATCTTCTCTTTTAACAGTAATTACATTCGAGTCATTAGATTCTCTTAATAAGGCGCGAATAGAAAGCATTAATTTGGTATAATAACTAACAACGACAGTCATTGTTGGTACTATCTGCTCAGTATGCTCGCTACTTTTGCTTGACCGTTGCATCTGCTAAATATAAAGAGACATTAGTGGTAATATTACGAGAAATCAAAAATGCCACATTTACCATATAATAATAAATGACAGCTGCCAATGTGGCTGCTATATAGACTTAAATTTCTTTCCCCCTTGCATTAAAATAATTTTAAGCTACTAAACCTGAAATTTTATACATCGCGGAAGAACTTGCACGCGTGCTTAGTTTTAACTAGGTATAGTCCTAGCAATAAGTCTTAGTTTAAGAACTTTAGTCGTAAGACTTTTCCCAAATTTTTCAAAATGCACAAAGCACTGGTCGAACATGGACCAGAAATATTTCGTAGAAATGGGTCACTTTCGTAGGTATCTCCATGTTGGTGTGCTCGGTTAATTGGTAACGATTCCCAGGCATTGCGTCTTGCAAAACGGTATCAAGCTGAAGCCTAAATGGCCAACCATTGTATTCTGTACTCTAGCATTGTAATCTTATTTTAGACTGAGTCGATAACGTTGGATGTGACACGAAAATGGTAAGGGGGCTCGCGAGCCCCCCGAGCGTGTGACACCACAAAATTACATTGGATGATAATTCTATCCTATACCTGGTCTGTGCTTATACTTCGTCGATGACAATGCGATCGCATTGTTTTCCTGCTGTCGGATTTATTTAGTTTCCACATTATCATCGCGTTTAGCGTTGCAGTCTATTTCCATTCTCAATCGATAATATGGGATGGTACGCGATAATTCTACTTAAAGGGCTACTTAAATTCTACTTAAACCTCTGAATTGTGTGATAAAAATTGACATTAAATGTTAGACTTATTCTATATTCCGTCTGTGAGTATACTATGTTAATAACAAAACCTTGAAAATTACAATTATATAATTAAGAAGAAGTACGGAAATATTTTGAACAATACTTTCCCCGGTAATAGCGAATGCGTAAAAGAGTCTACTACATATTTCGTTTGCCGATTTATTATTTTGATTCCCTAGTGTCAGTTAAATATTTTAATATTGATGCGTAAAAAAAGCATAAATTATTTCTGAAAATCATAACAGGCAAAGCTTAAAAATTCCTTTCTTTGTTAGTTTATTTGCAATCTGAACTTTTAGGTTATCCTAGAATCGCGATTAGCCATTTTGCACTCAATGTTGAAGAGTTGAACATGAAAACAAACCGATTCCAGGTTACAGCGGTAAAGATGGACGTGAAAACACGCTGATGCCAGGCTAGATGATACTTTCCAACTGCTGTCTAGATATCAAAGGGGGCGCTTTAGTTCACTGAAGAGATGCATAAATTAGATAGTGGTAGTGCAATATCGCTAAGTAGCCAACATTACCGATAGCTCTCAATGGTTAGACTACGGAACATTGGTGACTACCCAGATAGCACACAGACGTCTTAAACCGTCTTCACCAGATCTGGTTTAGGAAAAAAAAGATTTGGCGGTGTCGAGAATCGAACACAGACTCCCGCTTACGACGCAAACGCTATTCGCACCTACCTTTCCTTTTTTAATGTTTTATTTTTGGTTCCAACACAGTTTGAGAAAGCCAAAGATTACAAAAAAACATACAAAAATAATCAGTCAGTCTTAGGAAAAAAATTTTCTTCCAGATAGCCCATTTGTTCGCAAGCATACGAAGCTCGTGGGCATACAGTTGTAGTTACAAACGTAACAAATTTTTTAAAATTAATCAATAATAACAAAAGACAAATAAATATGTCTGAGAATATCATTCACGCAACTAAGACTAAGTAGATTGCAATGTCAGGTACATGGGGAAAAGAAGGAACATTAAGAAACAACCCCTGTCTTCGCACCTACCCAACACACTTCCTTGTAAACATTTTTAATTTCTAGGTATATATCTAGTATTAATTGTTTATAAAAAATGCACATTGACACGAAATATTCTACAGAATTATCATCAGTCGACCTCTAGACTTATTCCTTAAAATGGCACATTCCTTAAGACAGACGTTTGAGCGACGTCTTAACGACGTCTTAAGAGGGTAGTGGACTACTTCAGCTGCAGAAAAACAATTTTTTTACTGATTTTGAAAGCCTTATCCTTTATGAACATTTTAAATAAAATTTCATGAAGAAATTCAAATAATTGTAGAAATTATGGCAGCGAACGTAATTGAGTGCACCGTCAAGTAACGGCCTCGCCGAGCGGTATTGGCATAGGGGACTTAAGGGGTCATTCTACTTTGATCGGCCGAAAAATTAAGCTATTTGTAAAGATTTTTTTCTCAGTAAATACAACATATAATGAAATAAATCTTTTTGGTATTTATTAAGCTACTCTTATATTATACAAAAATAATTTAAAAAGAATTTTTGTAATTTGTTTTAATTATTTTTTTACATTGTCAATATGGCACCTAAAAAAAGGAGGTATGTTCACGGCGTAGGTGACTTCCCGGCTCG
This sequence comes from Andrena camellia, assembly GCA_029448645.1. Lineage (NCBI taxonomy): Eukaryota > Metazoa > Arthropoda > Insecta > Hymenoptera > Andrenidae > Andrena > Andrena camellia. The sequence goes on along the minus strand of CM055676.1, from coordinate 44,957,421 downwards.
GGCTTATCCGAAACAAAAAATTCCGAAAGATTCTTAATCTGTATGAGTGTCGCTATAGCCCGTAGCTCAATTAACAATTTTTGTCGAGAAATAACCGAGATTTTTCTCATGGAACACCCGAGAATACAACCTTTTGCCAAACTTTTTTTTAAACCGGCGCCATTTGTTTACTTTCCAACAAAAATTGTTAATTGTGCTAGGGGCTATAGCGACACTCATACAGATTAAGAATCTTTTGGAATTTTTTGTTTCGGATAAGCCTGAGCAGAGGAATCACCTACGCCGTGAACATACCTCTTTTTTTTTTAGGTTCCATATTGACACTGTAAACAAACAATTAAAACAAATTGCAAAAATTCATCTTAAATTTTTTTGTACAATATAAGAGTAGCTTAATAAATACCAAAAAGATTTATTTCATTATGTGTTGCATTTACTGAGAAAAATATCTTTAAAAATACATAGCTTAATTTTTTGGCGGTTCAAAGTAGAATGACCCCTTAACTTTGAGGCCGTCTTTCTCGAAACACCATTTTCAGACACGGTGTATATCATAACTTTTGAACCAATGAATATTTTCACTTGAAATTCTTTCTGGAGGTGTAGAATTCCTACCTCTACAGAGTGGAATTCCCGCATCAACATTGAATATTTGTAAAACATTTTATAACTGATCAAAGACGATTCTTTTCCGTAAAAATGTGGGGAAAAATTGATTCGTGTGTAACTTCCACAATTTTTGTTCAAATTCATCGGCAGAGTTCCACTCTGTAGATTTTGGTGCATAAAGTACTCACCCCAAAGCATTTTGCTTTCACATGATTGGCTCACCTGAATCGATGTATACCATCTGCAGCGGCGCGCCGTGCAGGGCTATCTTCAACGATTAATAACTTCGACAATTTTATACATACCGACGATTTGTTTTTGTTGTAATTACTCGCAAACGTGTCCACAACAGATTGTGAAAAGCATTTTACGTAGCCAATAGTCCACCACCGCCTTAAGACAGACGTCGTGGAAACGTCTTGACACAGACTAAATAAGGTCGTCAGATGTTCAGGTGAAAAATAGATGTAAAATGGACGTTGTTCAGACATTGTGTGCCATGTGGATATCGATTCACTCTCTACAATTTCTTTCTTTTGAACTGCACAATCTACTCGGTCTATCAAGAATTTCTCAAGTAGAGCAATAAAAGCAGCGTGTTTGTATTTCGACATGGGTCATGTGTAGTGATGGGATCTGAAGCGCTTCGAATCTATATATATGACGAAAACTTCGAAGCGCTTCGAACATGATTCGAAACTTAAAACTCTTGAAAGTCTTGATCGTCTTGGAAGTCTTGACACTCTTGCTTCGAAGTCTTCTCCAACAACGCCTGTCAAAGAGATGCCGCCTGGTACGCCGTGGCGCGGACAACCCCCCGCAGTGCCTCACCGAATTTTATGGCTTTCGACCCTCGAAGGGGTTTCAATACTATTAAAAAGTGAGAAATGTCCAGGATTTCCGTATATCTCATCAGATATTTGCGAAAACGACGCCAATCGATCCCTAATGTTTCGCCGATGAAACTAACGCCAAGAACGACGTGATTTGGACAATAATGAAGGAAATACCATGAAAAATTGATTTATATCATTTGAAGCTGACTTTGTTAAAAATAGTCTTATTTACATGAAATTTGGTATGATTTTCATCGGAAAAACATAAGGAATCCATCGGTGTCACTTCCATATCGGTACGATAAAGAATAAAGAATTATTTTATTTCTGAAACAGGTATGAATCCTCGGCCGACCGCAGCGATTCTAAGTCGGCGCCCCGCTGTTGAGGGTGAAAATGTGAAATATTCATTTCAGCGTATTAAGAAATTCTTTATTCTTTATCGTACCGATATGGAAGTGACACCAATGGATTCCTTATGTTTTTCCGATGAAAATCATACCAAATTTCATGTAAATCGGACTATTTTTATCGAAGTCAGCTTCAAATGATATAAATCAATTTTTCATGGTATTTCCTTCATTATTTTCCGAATCACGTCGTTTTTGGTGTTAGTTTCATCGGCGAAACAGAAGGAATCGGTTGGCGTCGTTTTCGCAAATATCTGATGAGATATGCGGAAATCCTGGACATTTCTCACTTTTTAATAGTATTGAAACCCCTTCGAGGGTCGAAAGCCATAAAATTTGGTGAGGCACTGGGGAGTGTTGTCCTTGCCACGGGGTACCAGGCGGCATTCCGTACATACGGGTCCGAAACCTACCAAGGCTTCGAACCAAGAGTTTCAAGACTTCGAAGATGATCAAGACTTTCAAGACTTTCAAGACTTTCAAGACTTTCAAGACTTTCAAGACTTTCAAGACTTTCAAGACTTTTAAGACTTTCAAGAGTTTTAAGTTTCGAATAATGTTCAAAGTGCTTCAAAGTAGTCGCCTGATATTCAAGACAGATTCGAAGCGGTTCGAAGCGCTTCGAGTCCCATCACTAGTCATGTGGTACCGGCTGCGGCACATTTTATATAGGGTTATTAGAGTCAGGAGCCGCCACCGGCAGGGGGATAGAAACGTCGCTGTACAATAATTAGTAAGGAAGGACCTCAGCTTCCTGTTTTGGGTTTCTCGTAATTAGAAGTGCGAGTTGGTGATATTACTTCCTTAATATCCAGTCGTATACTCGGCGAGGTTATCGCCGAAAGTACGGCGGTCATGGTTATTTTTGGCCACTTTAGTTTGAAATTCTGCGGCATGGTAAATCGTATGAAATTTAATACGTAAAATAAACTGGTCATAATCCAACGTATTCAAACAAAGCACGATACTCAGTCGAACGTGTGTCAGACCCAGCGCATACTAAAGCTTTCTGCCGACTAAACTGTTTAGTCAGATCGAGCATCATCCACATTTGGACTATTTTGTCGAGTGGATGGGCAATGAAGAAATATCTGTGGTCCCATACAAGCCTGTACCATATACGAGGCAGTGAGAGCGACAACGGACCAACCCACGTTAAAAAAAAAGTTCTTCCTACTTTATATGATTAGTAGAGCCTATTGGAATGGGTTATTGCTACTAACTATATTTCGGAAAAAATGCGGGTTAGTCCCTTGTTGCTCTCACTGCTTCATATGACACCGACTAAACTGTCGACTAACACCAGTGGCGGATTAAAGAAAAAAGGCCTCGATGTCAAACATTCTGGGCATCCCTTTTTTTGCAAAGTGTAGTAGTACAAGTTATAATAATAATAATTTTTTGGGGGGAAGATGGAGCCGTGGAGGGCCTTCTAAGTTGATCTGTATGTTCCTCTTCTTCTCATCACTGGCACGCCGTTACGGAACTGATAAATATGTCCAAACCTTAAATCGTTAGATACTATTTAATAACATGTGAATTTCTCATTTCTCTAATTTCTAGCACAATGTAACACCATACTCGCTGAACAATGAGACAGGATCAAAATGAAAAACAAATAATCCTATCAGTGCTAAACTCCTCTTGCCAGTTTCTATCTTTTTCCAAGAAATCTCTATCGATTCTGTCCGAATTTCTCGGGTAAGCGGACGTACTCGCATCCCTGCTTTTTTACTGTAGCATTTCGAGGCTCCGGTTTTGCGGGTGAAATCTTTTCGACGTGGCCTCGAGTACCGAGGGGAAAATTGCGGGCCCGCCTTTCGCGACGTGGACGTGCGCGGTCGGTGAGTCTTTCTCGCCGCACCGCAGCTAGAGTAACGTTTCATTCATCATTCCGGGCAGCGCGCAGTTTGCGGATGGATTCTGCATTCGCTTCCGGCCGGCCAGCAGCGGCACTTCATTCTTACGGGTTATACCGGATATGCCGAGAGACAGGTCAAACCAGACACCGAAACATTCGAGGCGTACCTGCCAGGCTTCAGCCTGCGTTCCCGCTCATCTCGTTCTCCCTCTCTATTCGTATCCACCTGAATTTCGTGGCCCCGGGTTTTCTCGTTAGTCGGGATTCTCCTTTCACTGTCGGCCCGTCAACGGCGATGAAGAAGGAAATGCCCCGCGCGTCCCTCATGTTTTCGGTGGGATTCGACGAGCAACAGGGCACCGGGCGTGCTTTTCATATCGCCACTTTTTAAAAAAAAGAAAACGGTAGAACGGTACACCTTGCCGAGCCGCGTGCCCGTTTCGTCAGCGAGATCAACGGGAAGACACAATCAGGAATCTTAATCGACTACGGGCAATCGAGTTTCTTCGCTGTTGGATATTCTATCCAGGTGGGGCTTAAAGCGAAAGTAAGCTGTAACGGCAGATAAATCGCGTTACTGAATAAATAAGGAAAGTTCTCGAGTTCGTAACGAATAATTAAAGTTCCGTGGCCTAGGAGCCAGAGCTTTCTACATCCTGCATTTGTCTGCAGTGTTACGTCTTCTTCTTTTAACTTGTCATTCTTCTTCGGCGCGGAATACTTGGGCGACTATTTCTTGTAGGTACGTTTTACGTGACGAGTGTTTCGCGAAATTCTATTCAAAGTTTGAAATTGGCAAGGGAATTGTTTAATGGGTTCTGTGTTTACTAACTATCCGCGAATAAACTTAGTTCCGTTACATTGAATACAGAGTCCATTCTTCATAATTTGACGAGTTCAGATGGTAAATGATGTAAGTGGCAGAAGTGAAAATTTACATATATTTTTAGTAATTTCTTATCAACCACAGCGACGTTGGTACTTGTGATCTAAGCTATATCTCGCAACACTATCAATGATGCTTCGTTCCACGCTCCTCCAGTTATCCCGTTCCCCTACAGAAAAACTGTCGCGAAAGAAACTGCCCATCAATGAAATACGACAAAACGGGGCGCGTTGCATCGATCAGGGCTGCTCGTTGGGGCGCCACTCGGTGTCGACGAATTACAAGGAGCATCCAGTTGCAATGCGAAGGCAGGCCGGGCTTGTCTCTTCGACGTCAACGTCAAAGTAACGGCCGGACGGGCTGGCGCGAGTTTAAGCAAGGTTGCTTCGCGTTGGCGAATTTTAAAGGTACCGGCATCCGTTGTTCGGGGATAATTAAATGTCTATTGGAAATTCGTGGGGCGCGGTGGCGGCCTCGTCGACCCGTCGAGAGGTGATTGAATGCCTCGGCTTGCTCTCGTTCACCATCTTGAATTACAGGTGTCTGCTGACGGCAGATTCATTCTGTCATCACAATGAAGTACTTTCCAGCCGCGCGGGTAGACTTATCGTCCTGCACTTAATTAATCACGCGGTATCAGAGCTATCCCGTAGTTGGAGTCTGATCCCAGCCCCTCGTAGTTTTTTTTTTTCAACGAGCGAGACCCCCGCGATACGCAGATCTGTTGTTGACTTGCATTTGTCATCCTGACCTGTATAGGGTATTCCCCAGCTGTCACGGATGCTGGTCGAAACTTTCGTCGAAGGGTCTCGTGATTAATTCCCAGACCCCGTATCTGGCGCCGCGTCTCGACTCTTTTTAAATTAAAATATTCGATGATATTTCGCGGAAAAGGCGGCAGACACTTGTTCGCCTAGGGGCGCCAAATCTCTAAATCCACCCTCGCATAAGATAAACGTAATACCTGTTTTAAGGTACTACACATTTCCTAATTTTCCAGGTTTTAGAATTTTCACGATACCTTTGGGTGCCCAGGAAACTTCATGCTGAACATGAACCTTTTAGGTCATCCGGAAGCACGAAAAAAGCCTCTGGACAGATTTAGCTAACAAACGAACAGATACCTTAAGGGGGGAATTTTATTCTTTGGGCTAAAAACATAGCAAAATTTAAGAATATTTTTTCAAAACCTAGCATTTCGATTCATCTGAAATTTGGACCATGTTTTGATGCATCTTTGAAGAAGTTGTAGGTTTTTTTATTCATTTTTAATAATAAATATAGGAGTTATGCGTCACGCCGCGCTACCTTTAAGAAACTTCTATCTTTTTTGCAATTAGATAACTGTGATAGATGCTACACATCTCGCCAACAGGAGTTACACCGTCGGAGAGGTGGAAAAGATTCCACAATAATTAATAAATAATAAGGAGGATCGACATAAAAAAAATATTTTCTGCGAGTTTAAAAATGCCTCCTTACACCCCAAAAGAGTTTAATCCAATATGATGAAGAGTTTTTTCCAAAAAAATTCTTAAATATCAGTTACTTTCGGGATTGTTGCGATCATGAATATTAGGTCCCACCATAGATGTATATGAAGTCGAATAGCTATATTAATCTTCTCGGCTGAGAAATCATGCTAAGCACGACCTCTACATGTACTAATTGTAAGTTGTTTCTCTGTTACGGGAGATATGGAATGTGGCGAGGTGAGCGAACGGTACAGGAGGTGCGTAGATGATATTGAAATTGGATCATAATTTAAGTGAGCCGTGAGGAAGGATGGGCATAAAGTAACAGAAGAAAGAAGGATGTGTTTCCTTCTTTTCTCCGTATTATCTGACACCGCTACTGTGTTCAGCAGCTGAAACGATAGTTTTAAGTTTCATACCACTTGAGGATTTCTCCAAGAGTTCAGTATATGGCCTCCTACCGATTATACTTCATAAGTTGTAAGACGTGCGGATTTAGACGGTACCGTTATCCTCTCCAGATGGCTTACAGCTCTTTGTCTTCCGGGAAAAATTGTGGCACAGGGCTTTCTTTGCAGAGTCTATTAGTCTGAGAAAAGTGGGGATCGATACTTACGTAGCATCGATCCATGTAGGAATTGCCGAGGTATATATTCTTGTTAAGGAGTTTATGACCATTTGCGAAGATTATATTGAAAATATATGGCGTCGCAGAATTATATGTATACACATAATTAGTCGATGGTAAAATTGCGTAAACTAATCGCGTTTGAGATGTTCCCGGGGCTTTAAAATATTGTGGAATAATTTATACTTCTTCCTACTGGCGAATATTCCACTCACATGCATTTGCAGGAATTTAACTACGACAGAGATATAACAGAAATGGATTTTTATAGTCGAAAGATGTTGTAAATACGATGGCTTTTTAAAAGAAATGAGAGCAAAGATATTCCTCACTCACTCTGCAAATTGTAGTATCTACAAGTGATGTTTATCGAGATCAGCAGCGAGGACATAACATACGAATTTGAAGCTTGTGGTGTAAGAAGAAAAGGGATCGAGCATAGCGGCGGATTTAAAGAAAAATACCCAGGTGGCAAACGTTCTGAGGGACACATTTTTTTCGGGAAAATGAAGAAGCAGGTAGTTTATTAAAAACAGGTTAAATGTAGTAGTACAGAAAAAAATATAGTGTTTGGATAAAATCATAATTTTTTTTTTAAGCTGGGGTCCTCGCGCTGGGGCTTTCCGGGCAGGGGCACTAGGTTATCGCTAAACCAGGATTTAAATCTGTGCCTCTCGTTTGCTAGACGACAGATATATCGATTGAGTTATTCGGGGCATTGATTGATTATTGTTACCACTTGTAATAGGAATCTACTTTTCACACTACGTTCTTGCGCAACGAGGTGCAGTAAGTCCCATGAAATTTGGCGAAATTTAAAGCGTGCGACTCCGGCCTTTTCGGAACTCCTTTCTTTAAAACACCGTTGCGCCTGTTTCCAGCGTCGGGCTTCGCGAGGGCGGGTTTTGAATTATATACCTACCACTGCGCCACGTTGACGATAACGCGTTTCGCTTTGTGTCGTCGCAGTTAGCGTCCTCGTGTATCTTTGTTTCTTCGCTCGCGTAGGATTTGCCCGGTGAACCCGAGCTATTTCCAGGGCCACTTAAGGATATTGTTCCACACGGTTTGTACGTATCGCGACCGCGGATGGTGCAACTTCGTCAACAGAGACATAAAGCTGCTTTACTCGGGGAAATATTTATCGTTAAACAACGGTAAACGTGCAAGCGACACTGCTGGAAGGATTTCTAGCCGTCGATAGACTGAAATGCCACTCACTCTGGCTTGCTAGAAAAGCGAACGAAAATCACGTAACATACATTTCTACAAAATTTTTCTAGATAGCGCATTCGAAAGAAGAGCTGTTTAAACATTTGCAGTCTTATACAACCCCTGGCAATAAGTTTTCGACCAAACGCAGTGGTACAAAGTCAACGAGAAATACCATAATTTTTTGTATGTAAAACAATGCGATATAAATTTAAAACTTGTGGTAATGTTAAATTGGTCTAATATGAAGTAAATACACCCAAAATAATAAAGACATTCGTTTATTATCTACTAAAAAACAATGAACAAACAAAATGTTGCTTGGAAAAAAGTATTTGGCCAACGGACGCTCTGGAAAAAAGTATTCGACCATGTCAATTTGCAATGAAACGAAGAATAATTTACTTCAAATTCACATTACCTAATATTTAGTTACATTTCCACGTGCACGTATAACCGCTATTATGAGTTTTGGCATTGACTTTATAAGATTTTTGCATTTTATCGGTGTGATTTCATCCCATGATGCCTTAATTGCTTCACGAAGCTCATTTTTGTTTGTAGGTTTTTTTTTTATACGAATTAACTGCTTCCACGTTGCCCATAAATTCTCTATTGGGTTAAAAATTACTTTTTTCCAATCATCCACAGTCCAATGCCGGTGTTCCTTACACCATTCCAAACGTTTTTTCCTATGCTGTTTCGTAACAAACAATTTTGTCTTCGCTTTGCAAAATGAATATCCTATTTCATTTAACCGGTTTCTCACTGTACAGTCACAAACATTTTGTTCCCACTTTCCATTTATTTCCTTAGACATACCTCGCCTCATATTTTGAACAATTTGTCGTAATTGTTGGTCATCTGTTTTTGACGATGAACGAGGGCGTCCACATCTTGTACAATTAACTACACTTCCACTTTCATTAAATTTCGTATTTACAGTATATTCTTATGTACAGCTAATCGCACTATGGGAACAATTTAAAATTTCTGCAACTTTTCGTTGAGTATTGCCCTCTTTCAAGAGTTTAATTATTCTTTGCTTTAAATCGTCAGAAAAATGCTTGCGTGGTCTCATGCTGAATTTCATCGACCTGCTTCGATCGCTAGTTAACAATTGACTGATCTCGGAACAATTCGTTAACTTATGTTTTCAATACATTGTTTTATTGCACTCTGCGTGACTTGTGAACGAGACGGCAAGTGAGAAGACGAAGAAAGTGAGAACACATTCGACATCGAGCGATAAACATACAAATTTCTTACTCGCTAGCATAGCGCCGCACTGAGATACAGAGCTCCAGAATGCAGCAAAACAGTTTAGCAAAAGAATACAAAATTATTTGCAGACTAATGGGATCAGAACTGAAAAAATGGCCGGCCGGTAGGTACACTAAACCTATTTTTCATTAAAAATTTTTGCGCAATATCTTCGCAAAACAATTAAGGCATCGTGGGATGAAATTACGCCGACACACTGCGAAAATCTTATAGAATCAATGCCAAAACGCATAAAAGCGCATATACGTGCACGTGAAAATGTAATTAAATATTAGGTAATGTGAATTTTAAGTAAATTATTGTTCATTTCATTGCAAATTTATATGGTCGAATACTTTTTTTCCAGAGCTTCCGTTGGCCAAATACTTTTTTCCAACCAACATTTTGTTTGTTCATTGTTTTTTAATAGATAATAAACTAATGTCTTTATTATTTTTGGTATATTTACTTCATATTAGACCAATTTAACATTGCCACAAGTTTGAAATTTATACCGCACTGTTTTACATACAAAAAATTATGGTGTTTCTCGTTGACTTCGTACCACTGCGTTTGGTCGAAAACTTATTGCCAGGGGTTGTAGTACTATTCACTAAACTGACAAGGGGAGTGCACGAGATTCGGGTCACCATTTTTTTTTCATTTTTTACATATAATTATGGTACAGTATATGTAATAACGCATTAAAAGCTTAGGCAACAGTTCTCGAGAAATTCGAGTTCGAAGGTGTGCCTTTTCCAGATTACCCATTTATGCACTCGTACGTGAAAACCGTAAAAACGTAATTTGAGTTAGAGCGGCAATTCAATTGTAATCCATATAGCAATTCCAAGCAGCTAATTAATCAGATCCAGAATATGGAAGGTACAAAAATGTTAACCTGGATTTCTCAGAATGTTGTGGTTAGTGAATTTTAAACATTGGACCAACCTGTACATGACATGTACCGACTATATGCAAGATTTTAAGCAAATCAGTCACCTAAACCTTGCGCGCTCCCCTTTTCAGTGAAAAGCGTTCAATCAATGCTAAGTAATTAAGCTTTTCAGAGCCGATAGTGATTTTGTATGTCGACTTTGATGGAAGTTGCTGTAGAACGTTGATAATCCGATGAAAGTGGTACGCTAACTGGCTCGAATCATCCAAATGTTGGATTAAGCGAAGCATATATGCTCATAGGGTAGACCGGGGCGAATCGGATTCAAAATAAGAATTTAGTCCATATTTCTTACATCGCGATAGAAATTAGCATTCAGATCGTTCGTAGTACCTCGTCCCTCTACCCCGCACCTACCGCAATAGCCAGGCAATTGTTTTAACCTTATGAAAGCATACGTTTTCAGTGAGATGGACGCCTGCGAACCTTAAGGATGTATCGGACGTACGATATTGGACAAAAGTATATGAAATTTGAAATACTTGAATAGTAAATCTAGACGTAAGGAACTCGAACGACAGTTGGAGTCTTATTTTTACTCCTAGGAAGGTACTTTTCACTTTACAAATGCTTTCTCAAGCATTATTTGCTAAACTTTTGGCAGTGAAAATGCCCAGAATCCACAATTTTGTCAAGTTATAATTTATTTCTTTAAAACTGTGTAGTGAAAACAATTGAAACTCGGCAGATATTTTCATCTACCTATATACTACATGTAAAAAAAAAAATGGAAAACATTGGTACCATTTCTTCAACATTTTTTCAGCTGTTTTATCTATCAAGATCGTCTCTTTCCAAAAATAAGAGTACCTACGTGTAAAATCAGTGAAAATTAAAATCGTTATAACTCAGCAACCGTTTAGTGAATTCGTTTAAAATTTTTGGAGCACATCAGGAAAATTAAAAAGAACAATCTCACAAATTTTCATCAATTTGGTACCATTTTGAAGATAGATCTGATACATCCTTAAGAAGATGGTATTGTATTTACTGTGGTGAGTGACTATTATTTTTTTACCGTCAAACACAAAATGATCCGATTCGCTCCCGTCCACCCTATATACAGTACACTAATGAAGAAATCCCAAGGTTTCACCTGCAATATCACCAGACTTCCCGAGATCACAAGTTCCTAACAAAGGAATTTGTATAATGAAATATTCTATAATTTAGAATATGTTATACTTTGTCAATTTTAATATATAAAGCAGAAACTGTTTGCGTGTTTGTCTTAGGGTTTATACAAAAACCGACTTTTGATAAAACCAGTTTTCGAATTCCACTATTCCCCAAAAACAGGTTGAACCGGATTTTGAATTTTTACAAAAAATATTATTAAAACAGAAAATAAATATTTGTACTTTTTCAGTTTATTTATTATTTATAGAATTACAAAAATATAACAAAATAAAATATACTCTATCTATACAAAACCAAATAAAAAAAATTAAAATAACTAAAATCCGTACAATTTTTTAGTTCATTTAATATTTATGGATCTACAAAAATATAACACAGTAAAATACACTGCATGCAAAACCAAATGAAAAGAAATCAAAATAACTAAAATCCGTACAAAATATAAATTATAAATTTCTATTTCATTTAGTATTTTTATTCCGAAAATATGAACTCATGAAGATTAGTTTTACAGTAAACCGTTACCTACTGCAATATGCTTGTGTCCGAGGCGATTTCAAGTCACAATGTTAACGTTTTTAATTAAATAATTAACTCATTTTTACATATTAATTCTAGTATATAAAACCGTTTTTGTTTTAAATTGCAAACTCGGGTTTCGAATTTGACAAATTTATTAAAAAAAAAAACCGGTTTTTAAAAACCGACAAACCCTAGTTTGTCTGTTGCCTAAAAACTTTCGAACGGTAAACTCTGGGTTCACGAAATGTGTCCCAGCTCATTATGCCTAGCTAATCCAGATGAATGTGACCATTCTCACAAAAAATAAATAACAAAATTTTGTTTTATAAAATCAGAACCTAAATTTCGGGCGAAGCCGAGCAGTAAAGCTAGTTATAAGTAAGATCGATGTACGATTACATGTCGGGGAAGGTAATAGGCCAGAGCTGGTCCAAGGCTTCTTTACAACAAACAAAATGGTCAATAACACGTCTCCTTTGAGAAATAGAACTCTATCTATGAAAAGAATAACGCCAACGTTAATTTATTCAGGAATATGACTTCGAAATCCGTGTATATCGGTTTAAGCGGAGCTCGGATTAAGCGCAGCTCGGATTATTGAGGCTTCACGTTAGCCATCCGCGTCGGATCATGGTTTGTGGTATGAAAGCCAAGGATTATCAGAGATTGCACGGAATTATTTTGTCATTTTATTATTTTACTCCGGCAACTTCGTGTCATCATCTGGCGCTCATCCAAAAACGCGAGTTGAAATCAGCAAATCAAGAGTACCACACGATCAGATCTCCCCACCCTATCGATTTGTTATCACGAAATCGGTGGAAACACTACTTGAAGACAAGTGTAAAACAAAGTGGGTCTCCATCACGCTGAAAACACGCTCCTAACCATTCGTCCAAAGCCGCTTTTGCCAAGCTACGGAACCCTTCCAAACTCTCTAAAATATAGCGGAACCCTCCACCTCAACAGCAGGTACTTGTTTTGTACACAATGCGCTGACGACACCGCGCCGTTTCGAATTTTGCAGTCAGGTGTAGGTATGTTTCTCGTCGAACAAATCAGACATTCTTTTAGCATCTTTTACCGAATAAATTACCGAAATATCAACTCTCTGTTTACTCCGAAAGAATGAATTTTAACACCCGCAGCTATTAACTATTTCTCATTCAGTTTGCTACGCATTACAAGCCTGAAAATCTTCAAATCGCCTTCCTTCAATCCTCTATACATTAGCCACCGTCAGCCACTTCCAGAGAGGTCTCTGACTCGTAAGTTATTGCCCCGAAGTGTCACGCACCGTGCCAACGAATCTTCACGAAATTATGAGGCGGACGAGCGCTGGAGTTGCGTCGGGATCGACGCCCGCGTCATCATAGATAACGGCAGGAGCTGACAGGAAGATCGTAAAATGTCGAGGTAAGGGTTACAAGTATAGTCCCGTCACTGTCTGCATTGATGAATTGTTAAAAGCCTCTCTGAATATTCGACAGCAGAATGGAGAATGCATGTTTTGTTCTGGATGCGCAGCTGTGCCTGTCGAAAGCGTATCGCGACAGCCGACCCTGGCTGGGCCCTTGGATACGTTTAAAACCGTAGCCACCGATCCGCAAGCTAATTCCGAAGTCCGGATCCCCTGCGTATTTATACACATACATGTACGTGCGCGCGCACGCTGTTGCACGCCCCCACGATAGTTGCTTATTAATGCAGAAAGTCGCGAGCTGCAGCGAGCAACAACGAGGGAAAACTGTTATATCGGCGACCTATGCACCGACACAATCTGTCCGTATTAAATTTAGATGATTTAATACCGCAGCGTAGTGTATCCAACTGCACAGAGCTCGGTTCGTTGGTCCCACTTTAATCGATTCGTGGAGATATCGCCGAAATTGATAAGGATATCGAGAACTGCTTCGGACGCAAAAGTGGGCAGGTGACTCGGGGCCGTTTTAAACATCCGAGGGTCATTTATTATATTTCTTTTTAATTTACAATCAGTAGGTACGACATTTTTAGGAATTTGTGGCTGGTTCTTTGATGTGTACCGTTGTACGATGGATTTAAGTTAAGAGGAGAATTTTCTTGTGATTAGTTAGGAACTCTTTTAAAAATATAAGTAAGGGAAGTTCAGTGAACAAGGATTCAACAGATTTATGAGGGGAGGAGGTTTATCTTTCGTTACGCTGCTCTTCACGGATAAAATGCAAATATGGAAGCAAATATGGAAAATCATTGGTGGATAAAGCAACTTGTGTAGTGTAGAGGGGGGCGTCCCACGCAAGTGCCGTCACGAATTGTTTTAGACAAAAGGTGAAGTGTATTTAAGTGTGCATAATTTCCGTAAATCAGTTTCATTCCGGAAAAGCAGCCTAATTTTGAGAATTTTTTAAGTGAGTATAGTGAATGGAATACAAAATCTGTTTGAAGGCCTTTATTGTAAATACCTTGAAGTATGATCCCAATTTTTTGTTTAATATTTTTAATACAAAATGGCGGCGCCACAGCTCGACAAACGAAGCTTCTTCTGAAAAACAGTGCTCCGCGGCCGGAAAGATTTTTCCTTCAATTTTTGACCTAGAACAAAAAATTAAAAATTGTTGATTCTATATAAGATTATCTCGGGAAGTACACGAGGAAATTAAAAAACACTGTTTTTTGTAAGAATGGTACGCGAGTGAACAAAACATCTCAACAATGTGTTTTGTTCAATCACGCACCATTCTTACAAAAATCAATATTTTTTCATTTCTTCGTGTACTTCCCGAGATAATCTTATATAGGACTAAATTTTTTTCGGTTTTTTGTTCTAGGTCAAAAATTGAAGGAGAAATCTTTGCGGCCGCGGAACACTGTTTTTGAGAAAAAGCTTCTTTTGCTGAACTGTGGCGTCGTCATTTTGTATTAAAAAAAATTAAAAAAAATTAAAAAAAATTGTGATCATACTTCAAGGTATGTAGAATAAAGGCCTTCAAACAAATTTTGTATTCCATTCACTATACTCGCATAAAAAAATTCTCAAAATCAGACTGCCTTTCCGGGCTCTACAGTGGTGTTACCCCTTAAGGGGGTACTCCACTGTGAACGGTCGAAAAATTAAGCTATTTTTAAAGATTTCTTTCTCAGTAAATACAATTTATAATGAAATAAATCTTTTTGGTATTTATTAAACTACTCTTATATTAATACCAAAAAAATAAAAAGAATATTTTTAATTTGTTTTACTTGTTTTTTTACAGCGTCATTATGGCATCTAAACAAAAATAGTATGTTCGTGGTGCAGGTGATTCCCCGACTTAGGCTTATCTGAAATAAAAAATCCGAAAAGATTCTTAATCTGTATGAGTGTCGCTATCGCTCGTAGCTCAATTAACAATTTTGATCGAAAAATAACCGAGATTTTTCTCAGGGAACATTCGAGAAAGCACCATTTTGGAGAACTTTTTCTTTCAAACCGGCGCCATTTTGTTATTTCTCAACAAAAATTGGTAATTGAGCTACGGACGATAGCGACACTCATACAGATTAAGAATCTTTTCGGATTTTTTTATTTCAGATAAGCCTAAGTCGGGGAATCACCTGCACCACGAACATACTATTTTTGTTTAGATGCCATAATGACGCTGTAAAAAAGCAAGTAAAACAAATTAAAAATATTCTTTTTAATTTTTTTGGTATTAATATAAGAGTAGCTTAATAAATACCAAAAAGATTTATTTCATTATAAGTTGTATTTACTGAGAAAGAAATCTTTAAAAATAGCTTAAGTTTTCGACCGTTCACAGTGGAGTACCCCCTTAAGGGCATTTTTTTCAGGAATACGGTTGTCACTTTCGTTAACTGAAACTATAGCATTTCTTAAATATTTTCTCTCAACTTTCTCTAAAATTCGACATTTCTTAAAATGTCCTGCAATTTCGTGGCGACACTTGCGTGGGACACCCTGTATAAGATACTTGGTTTTATTTAGCGAAACATCAATTTGTCGAGAAATTACACGATCGCGAGCGTTCAGCTGACTATTTCGATCAGCGGAAGGGAAGAAGAGAGAACGAAGGATCGCAGTCCCGTTTTTGGGCACGCATCGCGTCCCCCGATCGCGGGCAATGGTGCTCGGGCACGCCCGAGATTCGTAGCGATGACTGTCAATCCGCGTGCTAATTTCCATGTACGTTCCCTCGAGGTATTGATAAATTCGAATGGCACAATGCAGAGTTATAGAGAAGCTAGCTACGTACGCGCATACGTGCACGTGCTCTTGAAAAGTTTCCCCCTGTCAATGTGTGACACCGATTTGCCCATAAAAACTCGCGAAAAAAAACGCGAAAAATGTTCGGTCGTTTGGTCGCTTTACATCGTTTCAGGCGCGCGGATCGATCCGACACGTCGGGATGTACAATCGCTCCTGGATTGAAAAGAAGAAAAAAAAGGAGAGGTGGATTGATTGATTGATCTCGACGATGAAAAAAATTTCTCGTAAAGGATGATAATCGTTGAGAATTCCAATTTCGTTTCAAGTGCGCGAATTGCTCGAGAATGTAATAGGACTGGTACCGGGTAATCTAATTCATTTTGAATTATCTGGAATTCCTCGTCTCGATGAAGCGACACAGTAGCGAGATAAACCAGCGTGCTCGAGGTCTGTTTTGAAATTGCAACGAGCAAATTTTTCCTTGCCATTAACTATACAAGTATTAATAGTATTAATTTATAGAAGAAAGGGTGTTTTCACTGTGCCTAAAAGAGACAACTTTACACTTCACTGAAGGGTATAAAAATTGGTCTAAAATGAACCATCTCTTACAGTTAGTTGTACAGAAAACTGAATGTGCCATTCATTTAAATTTGCAAGCACTGGATGCGCCAATCCTGTTTGTCCCTAGCTAATTGGCTCTTACATTATTTTCTACAGAAGTGGCGTTGGACGTACCAGCATTAATGGTAACTTATTTACAAAGGGAAATTGTATTAAAATTTTATTAGCTCGTAGAACATTTTCCGACAATTTTTTTTTAATTTTAACACTTACAGTGTCTTCTACAAAGACTTCAATTAAGAATCGTAAATGAAATCACTGTAAAATTTGTACCCGCTACTAAAGTTCTCGTTGATTTGGGTAACTTTACGAGTTTTAAAAACAGTGCACGTGTGAAAAGTTACAGGGAGATCTAGCTTCAGGTATATTGGTTCGCACCGTCTGACCACGAACGATCCCTTTCCCCTTGCTTCCTTATGTACCACGCTTCTTCCTCACACTTTAATCATACCAATCACACTTCTTGTACCTTACTTCGTATCCATGATATCCATGCCTTTGAAAATACTTTCTAAAAGTGCACGCTTAAATAAACAAAAATTTCATAAACATATACAAACGTATACAACAATTTTCCTATCAAAAGGGGGTTTAAATTTGTTCCCTTCTGTATGGAATGAAAGATTAAAAAAAATGCAGCCAAAGGTTATATCATAATAATACAAATAAATGAAAAGAAGAAGTGGTGCGACAAAGAAACGATGCCATGTATTAAGCGCGTATATGTGGATGGAAACAAGCTCTCCCCGCGATATCCAGTATGGCGGAATGGTGTGGGTTTAAAGCCCGGAGGTAGATTTACTCCTTAGACCGGAGTTTTTGTTGAGAAACAAACGAGGCAATAAATTGCAGGAATGCGAGCCATAATTTGATAGCGGATAATACCATAATGCCGGTTAAGCAGGTGAAGGTAAATAACATATTACGGTTAAATGTTGTACATTTCAAATTGGAATATACGATCGTCGGAGCCCGGTGCATCGCAATGACACCGTGTGCATAATAAATCGACGCGTGTTAATTTCAATATTCAATTGTATCCTCGGCGGTGCCGGCTAATATTTAATTAAAGGGGGCTGAGTCGTAATTATTCCATATGCTTTCGTTCCGAAGTCATATATTAGAAACGAATGCATTCCCATGGAGGTATTGACTTTTATATCGGCCGGTTGCCACGGCTCCGCCGATTCCACGGCGGCGATTTACGAACGCCCCGCGAACACGGAATGCTTTAGGCCGAATATCACTGTGTCAAACTGCAGGAAGTGGCCGGCGCTGAATTTAACGCGACCAAATTGCATCCGGTGTACGCGCGAGCGCCGCTTTTCCTTTTTCTGCTTATAAATAACGCGGGTATTCGCCGCGCTAAATGCGAGACCCGCGCGCGATCGGGTTCATTCACGAGTACCGGGAAACGTGTAACCCCA
Source organism: Andrena camellia (assembly GCA_029448645.1). Taxonomy (NCBI): domain Eukaryota; kingdom Metazoa; phylum Arthropoda; class Insecta; order Hymenoptera; family Andrenidae; genus Andrena; species Andrena camellia. Next base: position 44,939,381 of record CM055676.1, on the reverse strand, counting down.
TTATGGAAACATGCGCGAGCGGGATATTAAAATTTCGAGAAATTTTAGCATCTCGAATTAATGGCCCCGTGAGCTCGGATGAATGGGTGGAGGATGTAAAGCCAGGGAAATTTGCATCGCAGTGATTCGATGCTTGCATCGGGAGTGTAAAGTTACAATATTGCGATTACTTCGCTACTCCCACGGTTTCAATTTACATCTCAGTACACCGATTCGTTTTTACAGACAGACTTCGCTTTCATGCAGATTAAACAATGCCCATCCGCGTCGTGCACGATGTACTACAGTTGGATCCTTCATTAACTGAATTACTACACAGAGATGACTGATATTTCCAATGTTTTAATCGTCTCGTATTTTACTTTTATAGCTAACACGACACACATCCATTCCGATGCAGCCGTTTCGTGTGAATTAATTTCGCCAATTTTAAACAATCGTGAAAAATTGTTTTAGCAGAAACAGTTAAGTGGGCCGTATGCATAAAATTAAGGAAATACTTGAAAGTAATAAGTATAAGTAACAGCAAATACTAGATTTCGTATGCATAATCTTCTACTAGTACTAGATAGTAAATGATGGAAAATTTTAAATAAATACTACTAGTATTTACTTACAAGGGAACACCGCGAACTCGCACTCACCGATTGGAACGCAACTTTGTGGGTTTATAGAGTGACTCAAGACAAGAACAAAGGTGTGTTTCATTCGAGCCCTATCGCCCTTTAAGGAGGTTCGATATTGGAGCAAAAATGATAAGAAATCTTTGAAAGGTGTTTTAATCTAATATTCAAAGTGTATCAAAATTTCAAGTCGATTCATCGCACGGTTTTTGAAAAAATTAAAATCAAAGTTGCGCTCTTATACACAGACTGTTATGGGAGAAGCGATACAATTTCTATAAAATGTTACACAGAGTCCATAAAAATGATGAGAAAGTTCTACAAAATGCTGCAATTAAACGCTTAAATGTTCCTGTGAAATTCTAAAAAAGAAAATCAGACATGAACCGTACCGATTTATTAGGTAATTTAATAAATAGACAGCAATGTGCTCGTATTTTTGGACCTGGCTGAAGGAACTGTTTGAAACGTGGCAACGCTGTACGCCGGGTAGTCATCTATACAATGTAAGGGAGAGTGGGGTAATTGCGAACACCTAAGCAAAAAAGCAAACAAAACGAAAACTATATAAGAGATGAATTTGTTTATTACTTACAAACATACTTAAACTATTCATCTATAAAGTACTGTGACGAATTTTTGAAAAATTATAATAAAAATCAACTTTATAGTGAAAAAGCAAAACCCTTGGTGTTCGTGATTACTCGACTGCCGTGGGGTAATCACGAACAGAGTGCTAAATATCGCGGAAGTCGCACAGAAAGCGCGACTTCCATGGTCAACCCATAAAAAATGTTGCTACAACCTATACCTAATGTATTTTCCAAATTCCTCTTCTTGTGCGTTAGAAAAAAATTGCAATTGGTCGGAATATCGAAAAAAATAGTAAAGGTCGTTTTTTAAACTTTTTTTGGGACTGTAGTGAAAATTCAAAAATCCCTTTGTAGATTTAAGTAAATTTTATACATGCTGAAAATTTCATCAAAATTGGTTAACGTTGCTAATCTCGAAGGTTCGAGATTACCCCATCCGATTTGTTCGTCAATACCCCACGACATCAAAAAATAAAAAAGAATTTATTTCAGAGATTAGAAACATGATTCAAGCAACGCCTTGGTAAAAAAATGTTGGTAAAAAGTGCTTAATTCAACTTAAAAAAAAAAAACAATTGTATCATTAATTCAAGAGTAATTACATGCAATTGAAAATGGACAAAATATTACTTGAAAAATGATGAAAATAATAAATTGTGTTTATCTTGAATAGCACAAGCGTTCTGTATATATTATTTCTGCTCGGCGTTGGATACGACCTACACTATTAGCTGGAGAGGGAACATCGTTTTTATTTATTAAAACGCCGTAATATCGTATTCGCGATTACCCCGCGTTCGTGTTTACCTCACTCTCCAATATACTTGCACAAAGCATACAGTAAAAATTGGTAAAATCACTACCAAGCTGTAAACATGTATTTAGTAATTTGTTGCGAATCGGCACGAATGCGCAAAAGGACGCTACAAGTATGAGATGGAAAGAGAAAAAAAGATGGACGCAAAGCGACGTTGCCGCATTTCATTCACATACTTTACGCTACTTTTAATGAAAATATTGTGTTTCTAGCTGCATTAAACATACTTTTTGTTTAATAGAATTCCAAAACAAACTGTGTAATGATAATTTTATTAGGAGTACACATGTAAATAACATTTTTGTCTACATAATTTTTTTATCAAAGATTGGTATCACTGCAGAGCTCCCATGTATAAGCATAGGCTTACCCCTCTCGCCACCTGCCCCGCAAGTGAGGTATCGAAACTCTTTAAGGGGGTGAGAACTAACCTCAAATTCAAATAGGCACTTCCACTTTTTCGCGTATAACTCCCAAGGTACAACAGAAAGAAAAATATGTTTCAAACAAAAGTTTAATGGTGCAATAAGCGTTACAAACTTCCGTTAACAACATTTTTGGGAAAGTTTTTTTTTCTTAAAACAAAAATTTTACCTCGCGTTATTTACAATTCCACGAGTACACCGCTCTACTTGTGGATACTTCCTGTAACACGCGGCAACATCTGGCACGGGAACGTTACGCGTGTGTACAGTCTGAAACTCCAATACAGCACGGAAAATTGAATTTTGTCTGCCAATCTCTTTTGGCCTTTTCTATTTCATTTGTATTTTTTGGAAATTTAATCCAGTCTTGGCGTTTGGTACAGACTTTGCGGGCAACTTCAGTTACTGTTCTACTAACTGTACCTATTCTATCGAACACCTGTATCCTCACCAATGCCTACTTGAAAGCCGGGATCACCTATGTATCAAAAAAAAATTTCTCTTTCCGTGAAAGATCGCTACCTCTGGTTTTGTTCACGATATTTAAAAATGTATCCGTCAGGTAGTTCACATGGTGTTCTTCGAATCTAAACATGGCACGGTACTTTCGGGTATAGTTTCTTCGACTTTTGTAAACCTTGGGGACACGAATTTTGCTTGAACAACGCCATGAATGCGATTGAGCAGACAATTTCATACACACGACTGGCAGACTTAAGATAACACTAGCATTTACTTGCAGTTTTCAGTAAGTACTATGCATGGGAGTCCGGAGGGGGGTTGCAAAAGGGGCAGTTGCCCCCCTTGGCTTTTGAGAAAAAAATCGCTTATTTTTTAAAACTGGTCTTTATTAAGTTTATACTAAAAAAGTGAATAATTCTAAATTTCGGATTTAAATTTTTAATTAAATTCACACTACAAAATGAGTTCAAAAAAGCAAGCGGGCTGCTCGTTTTTTCATTACGCATATCAAAGTTGCCCCCTCCTGGAAAAAAGTCTACGGACGCCCTTGGTACTATATGTTATGCATACGTATTTTACGAATTTACTGACAAATTAGTAAAAACTATTTCTAATAAATACTTCATCCTTTATTGCATAAGGAACTGAGTATTTGCTTGAAAAATCACTATTAGTAAAAGCTTATACTTGCTTTTATCCATGTAATAAAAAAATTCACCCGAGCACAGTGTTTTGATAACGCAGATTTTGCTTCGTAACATTGAATTCATTGGCCAGCAAAGATTCCCGCTTTCTACACTAAAAGAAGTAAACACTGCCTCTATACCGCGTTGGTGTTACTGAACATATAAATTCGATTCAGTTTCATCGCAGCAATATTTCGCCTCTCTCTCTCTCTACAGCGCGTTTTTTAAGCTTGTCCTGCAAAACGTGTCAGGCATTTATCGTAAATTCGTCGGTTTTACGAAGCCAGCCAGAAAGGAAATGAATAAACAACAAAAAAGGGAACAGTGTGGGGGAAAATGATTCGGAACAAAATTGTAACGCGTTTACGGGTATTTTAGTAATTGTAACGGCGATCGGTGGATGGCACGGGACTTCTAGATAGGTGGCCATCGTTGATATTTTATTGCATTAATTCTGTGCTGCGTCCATGCATCATAACGTCCCGTATCTCCACGTATCGCGTTCCCTATATCAGGCTACAATTTTGTCGCATAAATTTTATGTGAAATTTACGATGCCGTCGGTCCGCGGCGAGGAGCAGCCGAATCGCGGGACGTCGGACTACACGCGTTATCGGGGGAAGTTCGTTCAATTATTCGTCTACGGTATTTACGTTCGCGTATCATTGAAACGTGTACGAGCAAATCCTTCGAGGATCGCTTTTTACGACGCGCCCCCCGCCATTACGATTAACCTTTTCCAAGCCACCCCTACCGCGAGCTAGGCCAACAAATTGCGTTAGTATAGGTCGGCTGCGAGCATTATTGTAAATCCTTAAACGTGTTTAAAGGTTTATCTCGGGACGTGGTTGGAGTTTGCTACGGGACAGTGAGATTGTGTTTCACTTTTGGGATTTAAAAGTTTTATCCACCTATGTTACTCTTTTTAACATTCATTCTGGTATCGTCGGGATATTTTTCTTGGGACAGGATTATGCAATCGAGTGCTTTGTGCAGTGCAAGTCAAAGAGCTTAATTGCATGCAGTTATTTACAATGAAGAATACAATTGTGTTACGTTGGTGTAAATCTGGCGTGCCTCGTTTTAATATTACCTAGGTGTCAAACAAGTTATCTTGTATTTTAATTAGCGTATAAACTGTTTCGTGAAATTAACGTGGATAAAGGTATCTTAGCAAGTCTTTCGGTATCGAAATGGCACTTGATCCTCGCACGGGAGCACCTGCAAGACCCTCCACAGAGATTTCACTCCAATCCAATACGTATCGGGGACCATTTTTAGTCTTTTAGAATATTTACATGGCTAGCTCGGCACAAATGCGTTCGTATATCATGTAAATGTATATTTATTATGAAACCCCACTAATTTCCTCGCCCTCTGCGTTGCTAGTAATTCAGAGAATTTGATAAAAAAGTTTCTGAACGCCGTCTGCGGAATGGTAAATTCTTTATCGCGACAAACTACGGTGTCGAACGTATTACGATCTGCAAGTGCAAGAGGCGAATCGAAATATCGAACGAAACTCGACACGGGATTGGAAAGGATTACACTGTTTTTTCTTCTTTCCCCTTCGCGCACAAACTCGGTTGTAACTCCGTGGCGAAACAGCGTGTAACACAGAAATTGGAACGGGAAGGGGTGGACCGATAATGCGAAGCGAATTAGATAAAAAGGTGTGGAATTAAATCAGAGGGCTGAATCGGTGATTTTACGGCTTTCGGCCTGCATCCATGATCACGTGTCCGCCTCATTGCTCCTGGCAATAGCGAGTGATGGAGCGTGACGATCAAGCGTACGCGTAAGGATTGTTCACCTCGGTTTAATACAAATACAAAGCAGGCGTGTAACACTCAAAGAGCAGGGTTATCTTCGAGCCAGTGCTAACGCTGTTCCGCCTCCGTTTTGATTTATGACCGTTGCATTGATTTATCGTTGCGTGATTTCGACATGGAGATGGAAAAACATTACAGTTGTCCCGTTCATCGAGGACCTTTATTGGCAACGCACTCCAATGTTAACCGGTTTATTTTTTCCATTAATCCATTAAATGGTATATTTATATTTTATAGGGGTGGTCAGTTATGTTTTACGGTTTTCGTTACGGCCACCCTTCTCCATTTAGATAATTACGAGGCTGCTTATTTCCCCTTCTAAAACATGGTTGAAAATATCACAAAATGGATTGCATATTGCATATGATCGCGATCAGATTAAGGGTTCTACATTACAAAGCTACAAACGTGTATAATGATAAATAATTGATACGTGTAATAGGGTAAAGTAGCCGGATATCAGACGCATTTCTTAAAAACATTATAACGCTTGACTAAGAACACTTTTATTAAAATTCGATACACGTTTTAAAAGTAGAATATGTATTGGTTAGCAAGCTACTGGAAATTACTATAACAAAGATTCGGTTTCTTCATAATAAAATAAAAACTTAACCCATTGTTCGCCTAGCACATTTGAAGGATAAAGAGCTGTGCAAAACAAGCGTTCTGTATCATAATTTTCTTTCTTAATCACTTTCATCATTCAGAACAATTTCTTCTTCACTCTCATCAGTTGAACTTTTACGGGTCTTATATTCGGAAACAATAACATGATGACTATTAAGTGGCTTCGAAGTTAAGTCTTCGTCGTTTAATCTTATACAACTAGTAAGCCTTAAACTCCATTGTTGAAAATCATTATGCACTTACAGTCGCGCCGGAAAGTAAGTTGACGCTCTTTAAAGTCGCATAACTTTTTTAAAATTTGTCCAAACGACTTGAGTTTTTTTTAGAAGCTAGCGGAATTAGTTTTCTAGGTGACGTGTTTCGTCGTTTTGAAAAAACTGCACTTGGTCGGAATAGCAAAAAAAAAAAAAAATAGTAAAGGTCGTTTTTTAAACTTTTTTTGTGAATAATATAATTTAAATTTCGACCGTAAAGAATTTTTAAATTAGAAGTAAATGATTTCGGCTCACTGGTTCGGTCTATTTTTTTTTTGTAGACCGAACCAGTGCGCCGAAATCATTTACTGCTAATTTTTTTGTGAGCCCGTAATGAAAATTAAAAAAAAAAACCGTTTGTAGATTGAAGTAAGTTGTATACATGTTGAAAATTTCATTCAAATCGGTTAACGTTGCTCTGAGCTACACGCGTTTAAAGATCGCAGAGTAAGGTCGAAAATCGCTGATTTCGGGAATTTCCGCGATTCTCGACCTTATTCTGCGATCTTTAAACGTGTGGAGCTCAGAGCAATGCTAACCGATTTAGATGAAATTTTCAGCATGTATACAACTTACTTCAATCTACAAACAGGTTTTTTGAATTTTCATTTCAGGCTCACAAAAAAAAGTTTAAAAAACGACCTTTACAATTTTTTTTTGCTATTCCGACCAAGTGCATTTTTTCAAAACGACGAATCACATCATTTAGCAAACTAATTCCTCTAGCTTCTCAAAAAAACTCAAGTCGTTTGGATTAATTTTAAAAAATTTATGTGATTTTAAAGGGCGGTCGAATACTTTTGCACGCCACTGTAAATATTTATATTTCAGAAATATGTGCTTGCTCAAGACGCTTAATTGATTACAATGCCACTGTGCGGACAAAACAACAATTACACGGTTAGCTAGTAAAGAAATAGCATCGCTGTGCCATTCAAGAGTTCTGTAGCGGAGATAAGCTGGGGTCTCATATTAGGAGAAATCACCATATTCGGCTATCTTTACTCTACTTGTTTCTTTTTTTAATTCCCAAAAAATTAAGTTTTTCCTCAGCCGTCACACTAGGAACACCACTTAACTCTCAAGCATCGATATGTACTTGATGCCTCCATCAGTCTCTTGTTTATTTACTCGAAGCCACAGTACCGGAATAATTAATTTGCAAAATATAATGAAACTCTAAAAGAATCTATCACCTCGAAGAAAATCAACTGGTCCCTCAGGGATACTGAATACAATTTCCCTCCTTCCTAACCTTCCCCCTTTTCTGTAATATTACCCCAACGCCACCTAATAACAAAGACCTGGCCCGAGACCAAGAAATCCATCCAAATTCAAACCCACCACTTCATACGAAGTGCCGAGCGAAGGGTGTCATTCCTAATCCCTATCTCTCGAGAAACAACGCCGAGCTCGGTCTCCGATCGGGGCGATACGCGATTGTACGCAATCATACCCCCAACCCTCGTTTCGCTTATGGTAACATCCGTTGGACATGCGACGCGTTTCTATCGCGGCGGGGTGCGGCGAGGGGCGGTAAAGTGGAGGCGTCGTGAGATGGAATAAGTAAAATAAGAAGGGGCGCTCTGCTCCTGAAGCGACAGTCAGCCGGGGACGTGGGTGGGGGGGTTGCTATCAGTGTGCTACTCATCAGTGTGCCACGGCGCAACCGGACAGGCGTTTCGCGACGGGGGTGGCTGGATAGAGGCGCCTAACGGCAGCTGAGTCGCATGATCCGTTCATTCGGGCTCGCACGGCCACCGCCGTCTCTGTTCGGCTCCGCGTTTCGAAGGAGCACCCGGTGAGTTTACCGAAACTCGGCTCGTGGCATTGCGCCCGCATTCGTTCCGCGCGGTTCATCGTCGGTTTCGCGCGTGCCGCCTCCACCTACCCCAGCATCCACGTCCCTTTTCTGTCGTTTTCGTCGCTCCGCTTCCGGCCATTCCTCTTCGCCACGCGGCCCCGCGATGACGTTCTCCAGTGACGAGGGAGACAAGCTCCCAGCGGTCCACGCTCCGAGGAGATCCCCTCTGCACCCGCCAGCGAAGTGCTCCCTCGATGAAGTTTAAACCAAGGGGACACGGAGTGATCGAACAGTGTGTTCTTCGACAGTGCGTTTTTGTCAGTCAACGTTCGTTTGTCTCATTGAACGCGGTGTACACTCTGGGCGCGCCACGTGTCCATCATTGATCCTGGATCGAGCCTTCGAGGGAAGGGTCCCTTGCCTTCTAAATCTGAAAGACTGTGCTCATGGCCGCGTTGCAAAAGCTCGGAGAAAACCAGCATTTGGTGAACCGAGGAGACTTCGCAGTCGCTTGTTGCTGATTTCCAGTGGCTCGTTGTGTTCCGCGGCTTTCCCGCGATTTCCCGCGGTCACCGTCGCGGGTCCCGTGAATTTTCCAGCCGCATCGGTCCCTAGTGCGAATGTACGGTCGTCAGAGCTGGCAGGGCGAGGTGTGCCTTTAGACATTAGGCGTTTAATGGAAAGCGATTAGTCGCAGAATTCCCGGTAAATAGGGACTCTGATTGCTTTAGCTGGAGGCAGAGAGGGACCTTTGATCGCGTGGATGGAGAACGCGTCACCGGCGATGGCATCGGAAAGAAATTTCGATTGGCAGCTTCGTGGCCTGTAACGCAACTGACGAACGGGCGTTAATCTGTTCATTGAGAACTGTTCGCGATCAGGTCACAGGCTCCCATTGAGAGCGTAATTTATACATAATAGTACACGAGTCGATATTTAACAGCGAGGGCTCGATATTTGTCCCAAAAATCGCTTGGTCCCGCTCGATGCGCTTCTTCTACTCGTGGGTAACGTAATTGACCGCTTTCCACCCCCGAGTGAGCATTCGAGACGCATTGGATCCTCAGCGTCGAGAGAACATACACGCATGCCACCGACGCAGCGAGCCGTGAGAGAAAGATGTTCAGTTCGCTGGGTCCGACGAGTTCCATGGCTGGAATCGATGATCGTCGCTGTTTGAATGCAAGAGAAGACACCGCCACCCGATTCGGAATCTGCGTGCTGGGGCGGATCGCTTAGTATTCCAGCGTGAGATCGGTTAATGTCGCCGCAGAGGAGGGATCGAAGTAGCCACGGTGACCCGTTCGAGTGGTGTTCGTGCCGGAATATACGGGGGCAGGTCGAAGGATCTACCGGGCATAGGCGAGTTACTTCTACGGCTGACGTTCACTTGGCACCGGGACCTTCGTTGAAAGGGGGAATGAAGGGCCATCCGGACAGCACGTAGGGACTGGCCCTTCTCGTTCTCGGAGATGTGGCGCTATCTGCGGTACACTGTCCTCGGCCTCGCCGTCGTCCTGCTGACGATTCGTGAGATAGTCCTCGTGCGAGCTGGCGAACAAGGTAAATGCCAGTTCATGCGCCCTATCTGTGCTTGCAGAGGGCGATCGTCTATCTGGAACATAAAGGGTCCTGGGATAGAGGGATCGAAGGATTTGGGGCCGTTTAGTCCTCGCGAAAATGGAGCCCATTGTTAACCCATGTGGATATCGACGTTTTAGAATGAGCGTATTTTATCGATGACTACAAATATCGGGGTATTTCCATAAGTAATACGGTGTTTCTTGGGACTGAGATTTTAGAGGTATAAATTGGCAGGAGCGTTACTTATTTATTGGGTATCAATAGTAGCTTATCCAAGGATCCTTCGACAATGTTGTATCAAAATGTCGACGTGACGAAACGTGACGAGTTTAAGAAAAAGAAGAGCGTATCTACCTGTAGAGATGAAACATAGTTTTTAGGTATATGGGAAGATTATCAGCGTAAGTCAGTGTTAAAGTTGCTTTAAGGGGGGGTAACAGGGTAATGGACAGAAAAAGGAAAGGTATCTTTGGGAATTTATTAAAAGCAAACTACTTAATGAATCTTTTTGAAACTTTCAGTATCTTTTTATTGGGCATTTAAGTTACATGAATATTTTTTATTGAAATTTATTTTGAGCAGATTTGTAAGCTGTATGGGACCAGTAACTCAGCGCTGCAAAAAATTTCCGTTGAAATGGTTGACAGTTTTCCGACGAAACGGTTCGTCTGAAATCGAAAAACCAAAAAGTTTTAGAAACTATATGCGGATGGCTATGGCACGGCGGGTTCGATTTTGAAAATTTTGAAAAATGACAAAATGGCGAACCTCTGAAAAAAATGGTGAAAGTCGGTTCTAGTAAATTAACCTCTTTTGGTAAAAAAAAAAAATTAGAAGGGAACGACCCATCAAAAAAATCTCCTGGCGTCCCATAGCCATCCGCATATAGATTCTAAAACATTTTGGTTTCTTGATTTTAGAAGCACCGTTTCGTCAGAAAACTGTCAATCAGACTTTGTGCAGCGCAAAGTTACTGGCCCTGTACAGCTTGCAAATCTGCTTGAAATAAATTTGAAAAAAAAAAACAATTCGTATAACTTAAATATCCAATTGAAAGTCCTGAATGTTTCAAAAAGATTCATTATGTAGTTTACTTTTAATAAATTTCCAATGATACCTTTAATTTTCGAGCAATTACCCTGTTGTTCCCCCTTAAGAAATCAGATCAAGAGGGGAAGTGGAAAATGTAATTGGGGGATTTTTTCGAACAAAAGCAAAGGAATTTTATGAAAGGGGGTGTATTAATATAAAACTTAGTAGAATTCCGTGAAAGGATTGTAAAAGATTGGAGGAAATGAAATATATATCGTTGATTCATTAACAAAAAGCTGTGACTTAATATTTGTATGATGTATGGATTATTGAAAACGTTATCGAAAACGTTTATATGTTTATCCATATTTTAATAAGCGAGCAATGCCAATAATTGGATGACACGTGGGCGAGGTCAGTACTGTGAACATTAGTTTTATGTTCAGTTAGGGGTTCAAATTGATCGTATCCGATTGATTTGCAATTTTCTCTCTTGGCAACGTCCCTTCATTCGTCAAACGTTGTCAAATTTGTCAAATTTTTCTATGTATTTATAACACTGCTGTGTGATTATACGATGATAATTATATAGGATAAATTGCGAACTTAGAAACAAAGAGGAATGGAAAAGTTTGTCATAGTTAGAGCTAATCCTTTTTGCGTTAACATAACATTTGACAAATGGAGGTAAGTGTGTTGCCTACACTGTTGGAGCAAAGAATTACACATTACTTTGACAGCATTTATTTTGAATCTAGGATAAGTGGACATTTTTATCAGATCTTTGTGTGTACCAGATTCGTTTACTAGGCATCCTCTTTGGCTCCTTCTCTAGATCACCCTTTATACCTGCGTTGTACCTTCCACAGTGGAGTACATGCTCCCGTACATTAATCACTCGTGCAATGGAGGGATTAATGATCACTCTGCTAGGGGAGATTTTGAATGGGGATTTTATTACGCCTTTGACGTTTCTAGTCAGCGAACCTCTCTATCAAGCTTTACTTGAACATCTCATTTCAGGAAGATTGCAAATCAGTTGTTATTGTATTTCGATGCCGCGTCAAAAGCGAGTAAATTTACTGTTTTGTGATCAAAATGCGTATGGCTTCTATTTTCAGGATTTATCAGCTTTCTGTTTCACCGAAGAGTTTGATATTCTCTCTATTTTCGTATGATTTAATGAAGATCCTAAAATCATGCAAAGATCGACAATTGTAATTATATTGTTTAATAGTAGGTATCCAAGAACTAAAGATAAAAATGTCTCTTTCAAAGAGTTGCGAAATGTTTTAAAAAATCGAACAGCGAGCTGTGGTTAAATTTTATTATATATTTTCAAAGGTAATGCGTATAACGTTCCAAACAGTTACGCGATTATTTCACAATTTGTCGAGGATTGATAACTACAATCTCGCTTTTAAAAATGTGGATAAAAACCAAGCGGTTTTAAACTACCTAAAGTGGATTTGCCGAGGTTTGTTCGAAGCGTTTATTAATCCACCTGAAACTCTGTTCATTAGAGTAATCGTATACACTGTGTTCCATTTTAATCTTTACACAGGATTATCTCCCAAACGAAAGGAGGGCCTTGAGCATCAATGCATTGGTTTATTCTGTCCCTCAATGATAATTCTACCTCTACGAAGCATGGACACAAATTATGTTTGTTAGTTATGAAACAAATTTTATAAATGACCTTGAGTGATCTTGGGAGACCCATATGTCCTAGATCAATGAACTTGTCTCGGAGCGGGTTATGTGTTTAGCTAAAAAAGGATACACAGTTCCATTTAAAAAAACAAACCACCTCCACCTAAGTAGATAAGGTTTCCGATAAAGTTAATCGCGTGTAAAGATTAAAATGGCACACCCTGATACCTTCATATCAAAATTAATTGAGGGTGCCTACCCTCCCATTAAAGTTTTCCAAAAACCCAATTTTTTATATATATTTTGGTAGTACATTTATAATTCATTTAACAGGTATAAAAGTGATCCGCCCGTACCTACAACAGTTGAACTTTAAACGCGTTTTTCTGAAAACACGTTCCCTTAAAACTGCGGAAGTCCTAACAAAAATAAATAATCGGCCGATTTAAAAGATTCTTGCGGGATTTCGTTCACTATTAAATTCGCCGTGGAATCATCTACGATGGTAACCGTGCGACCGATCGTTTTCTTTTTATAAACACGTTCGTGCGTAAAATTACCCGTTCTTTCGATGTTCGTGGTTCAAACGTCTGCCAACACACGAGATTACAATATTGTGCTATGACCGTAGATGATTCCACGAGCAAACTGATAAACTTTAAGAATTTTCATGGTTCGTTGATTTGCCATGATTCTACGAAGCGTTAAAAATTCCGCAGATGAGGAACTTTTTTGTATCACCTGGACATTCACAGCCACCAACAGTCAGCAGTATTAGATAAAATTTCCAATTTTTGTTGTTGTTATCTTTAAAGATGTACAAACGCAGCCTAAAAAGTTTTTCGACCCTGCGACGTTTACTTTTTTTTTTTAAAATAAAATCCTAAAAATGACCTATTTCTGGAGTGATTTGTTGGGAGATTACCCTTAAACTGGCTTTAAATATATCTCCGCGTAACTGTTTTCAATCGAGTCTGTGTGGACACGTATGACATAAGCGTACATCCGGCAAAATGTGGAAATAACAGAGAAAAGTAGGGTGCGCCGAGACATGAAAAGGAATTGGACGAACGTACAGGGCAAGTTTAATCGAGTGTAAACTGTTGGACCATAAATACTTATTTTACCTCATTGGGCAATAATTGAACGCTCATGAGGGGCGGGCACGTTCGTTTTTTTTGGGGGGGGGGGGGCCAAATGAGCGGCGCCCATGCGTTCGTGTGCGCTTTCAATTACGCCTCGTCAAATAATGCAGCGGGGAATATTTTTGCCCCGATTGCCCTTTCGCGGTGATTTTAATTTCGATGCTTGGGAAACACGGCTCCGGGGCCGTGGGGATACAAAAATCATGAAACTCGAACGCCGATGGCGACTCGCGTACTGTAAAGCGGTAAAGCGCGTCGCGATATCGTGACCAGGAGAAAGAATCGGGGCCCAGGTTAATGGTCTTTAAATAAACTCCATAGGAAAACGATCAGGACCACGGTCGACTCAGTGGAAATGGATTAGACTATGCTGCAGCGGCAATTCCCTACAAAGTCTAACACGGTTGCTTAATTGTTCGTAATGTCTTCGATCGAGTAAAAAAATAAAAGCTTTGGTATATCAGGTCGTACGTTTAACTAGAATTTATTGACCGTAAAAGGACTTCTTTTGTGTCGACTGACCTCATTTGTTTCGAAATTATTTATAATTTAATGTGCTTTTTTTTTTAAGACTGTTATAGCAGTGCTAGAGTATAAAGGGTTATGTCGTGTTGAAAATTTGATGAAGAGAGAATGTGTGAATGTGTATCTACTTTGAAATATTATTATTTAATAACAAGTTTTCAAATTACTTTTACTGCTTTTAGAACTTATTTCTCCCAAGTGGAAGAATGTTTTTATTTTCCTTGTGCAGCACTGTACAAATAACTTTCTTTATCGAACCCCCAAGATAGAACTTGAAGTATTGATTTAGCAAGTATTGAATTGGACATTAAAAGAAGAAGGAAATTACGTTCTGTCGACGGAAGGGAAATAAATTGTAACAAGTGGCAATGTAAAATTAAAAATCGTAGGTACTGTCTGGTTGAATGTTAAAAATTTCCTTACAAGTGCCTCTGGAACTTAAGAATATTTCTTCCAGGAGGATGACTTCCCGTTATTTGCATAATTTATCTGTTCTACCACTTCCAGCAGCACACACAAACGCGTTGACTTTAGCGAAGTAATCACCGTTACCCTCTACGACAATTTTCTGAAGACCTTTAAACGGCTTTTGAAAAAAATGAATTAATACACGTGTATTACCGAGCGACCTAATTATGCAAAGTGGAGCGTATCGCCGCTTAGCGAAAGTCCAATACGAATTTGTTTAACTTTGCCCCTTGGGGCCTAGACTATTTCAATCCGTTTCATATTCCTGCTCATTAATTATTGCTAATTACACCGCCGTCAGTAATACTACGTAAAGCTGTAAAATATTATTTGTGCCAATTGACTTTGATTAAACTTCCAGGCATTTAGTATTCGCCAAATTGATTGCCAACATTTCAGCATCCACGTTTCGTATATACGCGGTACATATTTTCCACGAATCGTGTAAAACATTGAACGGCGTAATGCAATTTCTTTCCGTCAGGCATGCCATTTATCAGATCTCCCTTTTTCATACTACAAATAAGGACACGAATTCTCCTTTCTTGGCACAATGAACGAGCATTGTACCGTTGAATCGTTTCTTCGGTGCGTCCTTAAGTACAACGGTTTTTAACGCGACGGTGTAACGATACTTTCTGCCGGTCGATTTTACCTTCGTCAGTATTGAATTCCTGACCGACTGACGCTGCGACGGCGATTGACATTCCAGATCGTTCAACCATGAAACTCTAACGTGGTCGAAAATGTGTCAACCGACCTTCTATTGCGTTACCCCATTTTCTTAAACGCTGTTGCTTTATGATCGATATTATCTACAGAATGCTTTCGTTAATAATTATAAGATCCTCCGTTTATAATGGCAAAAAATATTCTTGTGTACGCTGATCGTGAGTATATTAGTAGAAAACGATAATATTGGAAAAAATTTAAGCGGAGATAATGTAATTCTTTAAATCTGAAACGAAGTGCGAAATATCTAGCGGAGTAGGTATTGATTTTTCGATAAACAGAAAGGAATCGATTTGTATAAGAAAACATATGTGGTTCTATTTAAAGAGAAGCGCAGGTGCACGTTGTATTTACACTGCTGGAAATATTAATTGCATCACTCACAAATTTACGTACCACGCAGAATTTTCCTAGTAATATGATTCCTATCAAATTATTCTGGCCAAGTTAGCGAGGTAAATATTTCTGCAATAAATGAATTTTGCAATAATATTTTCCTAGTACCAATAACTAATAATAAGAGAGGTATAACTAATAACGTGTTTATTCGAGTGATGGAATCAATATTTCCAGTAGGCTGCCAGTAATCAGGCGATTTAACACCAAATAAAATGAATTCTCGTTAAATAAGTTGAAGTTGTAAATAAAAAAATTTAAAATAAAATTAAAACCGACTTCAAAAAAATTAAATTGCACTAAAAAGAGGAAAATACTTTTTTCCCTTATTTAATCTACGACTCTCATATTGTTTAAGTCGGCGCCAGATTTACACAGTGCAAATGATGAGGCATCGACTGAAAAAATATGAGAGTCGTAGATTAAATAAGGGAAAAAATTATTTTTTACTTTCTAGTGCAATTTTATTTCTTTGAAGTCGGTTTTAATTTTTAAAATTTTTTTATTTTTAACCTGTTAATTTTATATATATTGACACAATATGTTGAGGAGATATGCGCGTACGTACATAAAATAATAATAATTAGGTGACAATAGTCTTTATTATTAACCAGAACTGGCAAAATATTGGGCCAATCTTGATGCAGTGTAGGATGGGACCACCGGGGCATCGCCCTCTTTCGAATAAAAAAAAGATCATCAAAATCGGTCCATATGCTGAGGAGTTACACGGGGACAAACATAAAAAAAAAATACAAACGGGTCGAATCTATAACCTCCTCCTTTTTGAAGTCGGTTAATAACTTCCTCCCAATGGTGCTCTGTTTTCGCGAAGTCCACACGTACTTACTCGATGGATTTTTAAAGTCGATTTTCTCGGAAACGGAGCCCCGAACAAAAACATTTTATTCTGCACTTTTCTACACTTACTTTTTCGAAAGGAATCACTTGTTTCGATTGTACCACCATTTCGGCTGCAACCTGTATAAAGAGACTAAAGACAGATCTCATTATGCAGTGGAATATTCATCTCTGAAAATCTTGTCTATCGTCACTTCGAAGAAAGTTTAGTTTGATTTAGTTTCTAGAATCACGCCTTCCTCCTTCACTTGTTTTGAAATTAGCTTGATATGTTGAAAAGGAGCGGGAACGGTGCTACAGCGTGTAATTTCTATTTCTCGTGAACAATTTCCCTGAAATCTCGCAGCTTTTGACATAGTTAACAACTTCGCAATTTCAACAACAAGATGAGCTGTAAATCGTTTCAACGATAGAACTTACAGTTTCGCAGTGGATATGGCCGGTTTTGATTAGTGGCAGCGGGCGTAGGAGAAGTTACCGTTTTCGTATCTGACTGCCCAATGCAAATTGTAATGGCTTTACACTTTCATAACGTAGTTGCACGTACAATCCCCTGGACCACATGAATTACAAACGTGGTGTGCAGCCAGGCCGAAATCAGTGCTCCCCTACACCGTTTCTACTCAAGATTATTCAATTGCTTTACGACTTTACACGATGTCGCTGAAATAAGTATCGATTTCGTTTAAATCTCTCCTTTTTTTGCATTTTTTATTTTACTTTTACGTTCTCTATTTTACAAATTTCTTTTCCAAAATTTCCAATTTTATACCATCGTCCTTTTTACCCGCTCTCGATGCCATGTCCTCGCCCCTATTTCCGAGTAGCGTTAATTCCAACGCGAATACCGAAGCACAACCCTCCACATAACGAGGCGTGCATTTCCTTAACGAAATAAGTATGCAATGCGTTCAAACGTTAAACTGGAAGCGAGTTTTCGAGACGCGACAATAATTGGGGATGAAAGTAATTAAGAGTCTATGTGCCAAAGCATAGATGTTTTTTAAATAAAGAGATATAAATGAATATACAGTGAATTTTTTAGTCATGCATTTGCTATTTTAATCGTGTGTTTATACTTACTTGTAAAAATGTGTTTTTCATCATAAAATAACAGCAACAAGCGTAATTAAAAATCGTGTTACAAGTTCAAAATTTATGGAACGCTCTAAGTGCCATTAAGGATTAGGTGAGGAGGGCTCTCCGAATGTCATAAGTAGTATGTCTGACTTAGTGTAGGTAAATGTGAAGTGTGTATGCAACTTGCAAACATCTGCAACGGCTGATTGGCACTTGGAGCCTTTTAACTTTTAACTAACACTATACTTGTGACATGCACACACGTAGTGACATTCCGTGGCTGTCATTTTCATAATTTTGCTTCTTTTATAGATTCAGTGAAGAACCAGAGGTATTCTCAAGTAGAATTTACAAGCGGTTCACTGAATTTCGTTTCTTTTCGTCGAAATCGCTGCAAAACAAAAGAAACTTTTTTAAAAGGCCTCTTAAATTATCTACCTGTAGCGTCATTTATAATGCATATTTTTGGCGAAGCAAACGTGGTTTTTAAACGATTTTATTCAGCTTCGATCCCCTGTTTGTTTGTATGTATGTATGGTTCAAATCTGGCAACTCCAATTTAACCCACTTCCAACTATCCAATTGTCTTGAAACTTAGCAGGCGTGCGTAGTTTGGATGACAATACAATATATTAAAAAAAAATTAACCCCGAGCGGGTGAAAAAATTACCCAGTCATCGATAAATATAACCCATAACCACAAATCCAAACGACTTGAAATCAGCCACTCGCGTTCTTTACGAAAACGACAAAAAGCCGCTGCATTCAGGACGCTAGTCGCATCGCGATTACCGAAAATACACAATTTATCGAGAAATGATCCGTCACGTATGTACGAATAGTAAAACTAAAACTTTGCAGGCGTCCTTAGTATATCACCATCAAAATTGTAGTACAAGAAAAGAAGACTAGAAAACTAGAAAATAAAAAATATATAAAAAAAATTAATTTATGTTAAACGATTTTATTAAAAATGCACTAAAAACTAAAAAATAATTATTTTCTTGTACTACAATTTCGATGGTGTTTTTTCACTTGAAATAAACTGGTGGAGCAGGACATGTCATAACAGAATATGAATCAATTTAATACAGAATCAAGCGTCGAAATGAATTTGTTGTGACATATCCTGCTCCACGATTTTATTTAAAGTGAAAAAACACCATCGAAATTGTAGTACAAGAAAAGAATTATTTTTTAGTTTTTAGTACATTTTTTTTAAAGCTTATGATGTTAATAAACATTCTGTCAAAGAACAAGTCTCAGCTCCAATTTATTTATTTGTAATTAATTGAAAAAGAAATGTTTAATTTTCGATAAAAACGATTGCCTAGTACTCTTAAGACGTTTCAACGTTCGTCTTGTTTTTCTAGCATCTGTTCAGTGTGAACAATCAAAAAGTGAACCACATTTAAAGCGAGTGGTCTCTAATTTTAGTCACAATATGTTATGCTTTATGAATTCAGAAAAACCGTAAATGCTAGACAGGCTACTAAAAATATTAATAAACTGCATATACCTGTTTCATTTGCTGGTTCCTTTGTCAGTGTCACTGATTCAATCACTTATTATTAGAAAATATTAACACACGTCGAAGTAATAGATACTGGCAGAAAAGGCAAATCATATTAATGATATCCAGCGTGATAAAGTTCAAACAAAAATACGCAAACACTTTTGAGGTAACCTAATGCTCTGAGTGGAGAGTTCCGGAAATGTTGGACGCGTGGCGCGCAAAGGGAGAGAAAGTCTCCGGCGGCACTGAAATTTCGCGACTCCGCGTGGCCCTTGGTCAATTAATTTCGCCCCATTACACTAGCCGCGCGCGCTGGATTAATAAACTTCGCCTCGTCACGCTCGTAACGCGGCACGCCGCTTCAGTTTACCTCGGAATTTATCCACCAACGAGCATAAACGCTCGCAATTTGTTCTTTTACCGAATAGCCGGATAATAGAAACTTCGTCCCGTGCGTGCGGCACGCTGGGCGCTGGCTAAAAAGCCGACCCCTCCGGTCGTCGTTCGCTTTGGCCCCTTCGACCAGGTCGGAGAGACGTGCCGTTTCAATGAACAGCATCCACGTAGCGTGTGCAGGCCGGTAGGAGCACGCCGAGTCGAACTCGATTCTGGGAAACTTTGCCCGGAAGCGTGGCCTTATCTTTGAAAATTAAGCCCAGCTTGAGTACAAGCACACGGCGCTGCATTACGTCAGATGAAAAAAGTTTTACCCCGGAGGAGCCGAGGGCACGAAACTTTTTTTCGGGAACACATTTGATTATCTGTCACGGTGCCCTTACCCTCTTCCACCCCTTTCCGGGCACGCAGATCTTTCGGTTCTACAGCTTCTGCCGTATCTAACCGAACATCCCCCTCGTCGAACATTCCGGGGAGCGAGTGTCGCATCTTAGGATCATCTGATCGTGAATAGGGACGTTGAACATCCGGTGAACTCCTCGTTTTGGTATGACGGGCCGGAGGCACGGCGCAACGTTTCGCCGGACGATTTCTCGCGGTGGTCTTCGGGGACTTTCGGAGTTTTTAGGAAGTCGAGAAGTAGGAGGAATTCGAGGCGTCGAAACGCTCGGATTTTGAGGGTGTTCGCGGACACTCGGGGGCAGTGCCCAAGAGTGTGCGCAGGGTAGGGCTTTTACTTGGGACGTGTAGATACACAAGGAAATTCGGAGTTTGTTGCAGAATTTATATGCATCTGCTGTACCTCAAAGTGGAGAAAGAGGTGCTTATATAAATTGGTGTGGGCTTGGAAGTCCCTTCTAGTTATGCACCGTAAGTGTTTTATATCTACTTCAAGGTTACCATTAGTATTATAGTTCATTTTAAAAAAGACTGTATCTTAGAAATTAAAGTTTTGTGGACCATTTTCCCCGTTGGGTCCAGTCTGCAGTCTGAATTCAGAAGCAAGAACGAAGCTTAAAATTTTTTAATGTCCAAAAAGGGAAGTTAGGCAACCCGGAGATTCAGAAAAATATGCAACTTTGTGCGCAACAAGAGAAGGATAAATTTTCAATGTAGAAAAGGTTAAACAAGTCCTAAATCTGTATCATCGTTGTGGCTAAAGGGTACTGCCCGTTAAATAAATAAATAACGCGTCAACCTCATTCATACAGCAGTCCTTAACGATCTTTGGTGGACCTACAATTTCACTCGTGTAGCAATAAAAGACCTCGAAAAGCGTTTGATAGATAGTAGTACTCTGGTGTCTTGCAATGGCTAACGTGAAGTAAATGACGAGATTCGCAATACAGGGGCCGGAAATTAGACGCTGGACATTCAACCGCAACGGAGAATGTATTTCCGTGCACTTTATTGCAATCGAAACAGAATGCGGGTAATTGAATTGGGGGTAACGGCAAGATTAAAGTGGAATTTTAGGGTAAATGGCCGAAGTTACACAGGGCACGAGGTAGAAACAGAAAATAAAACTTCACCGCCGTAGTATTCGTTTCACTGTTAACTACCGTCCATTCGTCCCGCAGGCGATGGCCAATAAATCGATTAAAATGATATTTCCCCAGTTTCCCGTGTTGTCGTGCTTGATACTTGATGTTAGTTCAAATTTTCCTATTTTAAATAGTGAAACGAATATTAACCCTTCGCGGTCACACGGGGTGTATCGCACCCAAAGATATGTCTTTGCTAATATTTTCCTAAATTTTTAGACCTTAATAATAGAATTTAAAAATTTGGCGAATTTTAACAAAAAATCGCTTTTATCCACATCTATTTTTTTCAATATAAATTTCAACATATCAAAATTTAGATTTCTAGAAAAAGTCTATTAGAACGTGATTGTATGGCTATTACGAAAGTACAATTATCACTCAAAAGTTAAAAGATTCGAAAATAAGAAAATGGTAACTCAATAATGACGTTACTATAATTAAGTACTTAGGTACATGTCAAGTTATTACTAAGGCCAGGTATATCACCATTAATATTAATTGTTTACAATTCACATTATCTCCGTCCAAAAATATGAGTTCAATTTTCAATTCATTTTAAATTTCATTATTTTAATAATGTTAGGATTATTTATCGTTATCTACTGCGAACGAAGCCGTCCATCTGATATCTGAGAGTTAAAAGTAAAGCACGTAATACTTATCTCATCGCGCTTCGAATTGCCTACAATATAAAATTCTTCGATACTGAATGTTTCGTCACAATCTTCGGACCCGGATCACGTTCGCGCGAACTCTTGCACACTCAGCGAAATGAACGCGCTACTTTTATTGCTGCACATTACCTGTCAAGCGTCCGTCCCTATTTCTTTAATCCGCCATCGCCCTCGGTGAATTTCAGTGTTGCTTTCGATGCAGAAAACAAAGGAGAGTGAAGCATTTGTTTCCCCCCGGAGGACGTTCTATTTAGTTGGCTCTTCGAGGACCTCTTCCAAGGGAATTAGAGACAACTGTATATACATATATTTTAAGACACTTCAGTTCCAAATTCCCAAACAGATTTACAGAGTAGAAAATAATCTGCTTTGATTACAAAGCTGCTGAACCGATTAGAACAATTCTGTTACCGAATCTATGATTTCCTATAAATCCGTAAGACAGCATTTTCTTAAACTTCTCTCGTCTACCCAACCCCTCTTACTGCCCAGTATTCCGACTACAACCTCTCCGAACACGCTGTACGTACACATATAATAAAATTTCGAATCTCAGAGGTGATTCTTATCCAACTTTCCCCGGGCACTAGTAACCGTACAGAAGTTCCCAACATCTAAAAAACACACACGCACAAATTACCCGGGATAATCCAACTTTGATAACCGATAACTATTTTCTTCCAAGGATTTCATAGTTGCCGCGCTGCGCCCGGAAGTTTCTCTATATCGAGAGAACACTTAGCAACTTGCGCCATAAAAACCGCCCTCCGCTTCTTTCCCGTTTCCATTTTTCTCAAGCTCGAAGCGCGGAACAGCGGTTATACGCTGGAGGTACTGTTAATGAGGATTTATCCACAAATTCCTCCTTTTAAATCTGTTAATTAAATTTCCGCCGGTAATGGTAGCTTTGGCTCATGGAAATCTTTGCCACCCCACTTCTTACAACCCTTTCGCCGCCCCCGACCCCGCCCAGCATTCACAGTTTCAACGTTCGACTACGTTTGGCGAGGTTAATGGAGAAGGGTGTGTATTCATGACGTTACCATCTTTCTCGAACCTGGTAATTGTACATAATAGCGCGCGTTATCGCTCATGCGTCAATGATAATAGGAGGGTGGTTGGATCCCTTGGTTCGCTCCATCTTGCTAGATCCTCCGACGATTACGCGGCTGTACAGGCGTACGAAATCGAGATCGCACGTCGTTTGTCGTGATCTGGTCGTAATCTACAAAGATCTCGGGGCGGACGCGGCCCATTGCTTGTGTTTAACGCAGCCCCCTGTCGTAAGAATCGTTCATTACGCCGGCAGATGAAAGTCGGGGTGTAATTATGAACTTCCAGTACCAGGCGTTCAACAGGCAGCGCCAGAATGTAGCTTATTTCATGGTAAAATTAACGGTTTCGGTATGATTCATTGGATTTTTGATAAGAATCTGCATGTACCTACGGTGATGGATGGTAAATATACAGTGTGTTTCTTGACACGTGGGGGATGTTACAGGGCTGAGTTTGGGATTTTAACCTGTTAACTGGGACGTTTCTCCAGCGCAAACTGTTCCTTCTGTATTTCGAAACGTACACTTTCATATACGAGGCACACTGGATGGACACTTCCTTGTTTCCAGCAAACTAATTATTGGAACATGGATATAAGTTTCTGGAGTGACTTTATTATTTTATTTGATTTTATCTGGAAAGAAATAGATTCGGAAATATTATACAAATTAATGAAAAAGAAACTATAAGATTATTTACAAACTTTTCGGTGAGATTTTTAATATACAATTTGAAGTAGATATTCTCTATAATAAAAGCAATTAATGTGTGTTAAGTTTATATTTGAATGTAGCTTATTTCATTCTGTAAAATTGTTCCACCAATTTTACTAACCGTGCTGGGACATGATTAAACGCGAATTAATTCATTTTAACAACATGTGTTGTATACGATGTACCAAAGTATTTACTCCCTTTGAGGAGTGTAATTATCTCATTTTCGCAATGAATTCATTAATTTCACTTAAAGCGAAGGGACTTTCATGTGACGAGTTAACTCGTCTGCCTCGATTAATAGGTTACAGAGGCGAAAGATATTTGTTTGAAAACTTTCTTCATACATTATTCTGTGATTTATTGGTTATTTGTGTTTAAATGAAAAAATCTTCAATATGGCCAATAAAACGTTGCGAGCTTTTGAATTAGCAATGTTATTTGAATGTATGACCGGGCGTTTCACAGTTACCAGAGGATGTTGCATAAATGATGCGTGGGCCTCGAGTAATAATTGAGTGGTTTCAGATTTTAGGGACTAATTGCTTGCTTGGGGAGGCCAGTTCGTCCAACGCATCTGAATTATTTACTATAGAAGCTTTCACTAATCATTCATTGCTGGTATCGTCTAGCTTTTCGACTGCAACGGGGTTAAACTATGCGAATTGTGAACTACATGCAGCATCTAAAATCTAGGGAAACATTATATAAACATACCTACTTGCAAGTGAAATTACTATAATATTATGTTGTCGTCTTTTTAGGCCAGGTGAAAGGTTCGATTATAATGTTGTCAACAGTGCGTGTTCATATATTCCCATCAAATTGCTGCTGGGTAAAATGTTTTTAGTACACAGAAATGTGTATGGAGGTAAACAAAATTTTTGACACATTTTTGCAACACTTCCCAAATATTAAAAAATCCAATTTACAATGGCTTACAATTCTTTTTCTATCTCGACACTTTCGTATAGGTACTTTGAAACTATCCTCTAATGGGACTACAACAATTCTGATAACGCGTCTCATGCTTCATTCACAAAACTCCATTATCAATTAACCATATAAATTTACTATAAGTATTATCTAAATTTTGTTTCTGTAACAATTACTATTATTCGTATTATACGGCCGAAATTTGGAACTACTTAGTTCAACAGAAATTTAATATTAAACCTAACAATTCTTTGAACAAACGCGCCAAAGTGGAGCAGACTTACGGCCGAAGCTTTTCTATTCATTACTCGCGAGTCGAGGCATCGCGATGCAGGGAGGGGCATTTCGCGCGAGTAACTTCTAGCTTCCACTACGGTAAGGGATAGGTACGCATACGAAGAATGCAGGGCTGAGCAATGCAATTAGTAAGAAACATTCTCTTAATCAGTTACAGGGCAGTGGTCGTCTACGTTTCGCTTTTACGGCTATAAATTGCATAATATTACGGAACATGTACAACCGGTTGGAACCGTCGAAAACGGGAATCACCCCGCGTGTGCAGAAATTAAATTCTCCGTTAACTTTCATAGTTTGAAATTCGGAGATTACGACAGCGGAGAACGCTTTGTAAGCTGTCGCGTTGAAATGGTACGTTTACCGCGCCGGATGTCCCACTTTTATTAAATAGAGCGTAATTAAAGTTTTTAACAATGGCCCCGCGTTTCGAATGAATACGCGCTATTTCCCACCCTACTATTCTCATCGCCTACATCCACTTCTTTTTCCCCAAAGCGATTTTCAATTTTCACGAACGAGTTGGAGTGAATGAGGATTTTCTCCCGTTGCGAGGAATCGTAGGTGATGCAGGATTTATGGTGGACCTCGGGTAACACGCTGCTAGATCGCATGCTCGTTGTAGGAAAATGTGCATTTGCGACGAAAGGGCTTTTGTTCAGAGGAAAGGTACGGGTATTGATGTAACTTATTCGACGTGGATCCAAGAGCACACGTTTTCACATAGCTACCTATATAAATCGACTGTATGTGTCGCACGGTATTTTTCGGTGAAATTGTTAGCCATTATTCGATTATTCCTCGGTAATCGTAGTTTAACCGCACTCGACAATGCGGGATGGGAAAGTTACTGTACACAATATCAGCTGCGAGCAAAACTTTCAACAAAGAGATGTCATTCTACTCCATGTTGAAATAAAACGAGGAGAAAAGAAATTCGAGCTACGAATAATTTAATGCGATTGTAACTTTTCTGTAATCGGATACTGGGAGTAGCAAGTTCTACTGTGACACTCAAAGCGTTAATAATTGTTACCTGAAAATTTATGAGTGTATTCTATTTTTGTAAAAGCAAGATAACAAGGCCAATAAGCCTATTATCATATTTCATAGTATAATTGTTATAATTAAATATAAATGAGAAGAAACGTATTCGTTACTCGCGAAAATGTGTAAAAATTGCAAGCTTTGGATTGTATTTTTTAAACAAATTTGAAACCAGCCAAATAATGACTGAAACCCACCATAATTTCACGTGGACTACATCATATTTCAGTTTCACAAAAATCTCAGATATTGATCGTAGGAAGTCATCGATTTGAAGTGGAATGATCCACTGTACATACTTTTACGCTTTTAACGCGGGGTAATGCGTTTCTTTTTATTCTTGTTTTTGTTTTGTTTGGTGTTTGCATTTTGCATTTTGAATTTTCTTCATTCTGCAGTTTGTATTGCGGTTTTTATTTTTTACTCGGGTTAGACTTAAAAACAGCAGATAGCCGAGTCTCGCCTATTACTACGTGTAATAAAGACGTATTATTATTATTATTATTATTATTATTATTATTACATCTACATAATGATGAATGGAATATGGAATTATAATCAATTTTATTCTTCCAACAAATAATTCTCGTTGTTCAGTAGAAACAGTAATAAGGATAATGGTAGAACCCAAATAAATCATAAATAGAAATCCATCAACTACTACCAAATCCTACAATTAAGGGTACTACTTAGGCGTCTTAGGCAGTCGTTTTTGCCGAAAATGAAGCATTTCTTTGTCATTTAATTACAATGAAATAAATTGAAGCTGAAACTTGTTCTTTGACGTAAAGTTTGATAACATTATAACCCTAAGTCATTTTCGGCAAAAAGGACTGCCTAGCACCCTTAGATAAGAGAATGGTAGATATACGAAATTCTAATAAAATCTTTATTTCATCCCCGCTTGTTAGCCCCCAAGTAATATAAACCATTTCAACCCTCCCCAATTTGTGTAACAAATGTATAGATCATTATTGAAACTCGCGAAATTAATCACCATGCACATTTTTAACCACATTCTACAGATTTCATTTAATACAAAAATATACCCCAGCTCAAAAAGCCCCTGTAAAAGGAGTTTCTCCCTGCAACGGCAAATAGAATTTGCTGTTAGATTTTTGGGACCATAGTTCAGAGGAAGCTCACGGTTTATCCACCCTAGTGAGTCTCAGGGAAAATTCGTCGCCGGAAGGGGAGGGCTCGTTCGGAAAAAGCGAGATGGATCGAAATTTCCTTCCGTCGGAAAATCGTGCACGGCTCGCGCCCCCCACCCCCCTCCGAAATTCAGAAAAACTCCGGAACCACTGTATTTTTACATTTATCTTCGCGGGACGGATGGGGCGATGCCACTTCTTCCCGCCAGTAAACGATGCAATCCGTGTGCCGCGTCACTCAGTCAGTTGAGCGCGTCACGCGAATTCCCTCCGTCTTCCTATTTTTCCCCTTTAGCTTTTTGCCCCATTTCGCTTTCCCAGCGACGCGCTCAGCATCGGAAAATATATTTCACTCGGAAGTCGGGTCCGCCGCGCGACATGTCGCGAATCGAGCCCCGATAATTATTTCACCTTTGTCGCCCAGCGCAGGCATTAAAGACTCAGTCAGAAGCAATACGATTCCCCGGATGTTGCCGGTCGTTCCTTTCGGTCTTCATTTAATCTCCATTAGCAGTAACGGTTGCAGGTAGTCCATTACAGGCGAGCAGATGCAGCGCGCTACATAATTTTCATTTTGCTCTTTTTCGCTACACGCTCCCTATCTGCCTCGCTTTCTTCTCTGTCTCCCGTAGGTCGTAGCAACGGCGGCGGCAGCTTTCTTTCCTAGTCTCCTTGCGTTCGTTTTGAGGATGTAGGCGGTCGTAACCGAGGCAAAAAGATCGTTACGGGTAATGGGGTAAGGCTTACCCTTTATCTCCTTTACCTCCTCCGCCCTGATATAAACCGATTCGGATGTCTAAGTCTAAGAGTAGCCACGGGATTCGCTCGAGCACGCCTCGTTCGCGACCTTTACTCGGGATAATTACACTGCGTATTATGTTTCTGCTACTTGATCCAACTCTGGCCCGTGACGTTCGGTTTCGCCCCTCCGAAACGCCTGAATGTCGCGGATCATCCCGTCTCGATTCGCGTTCACTCGAGCGGACGTATTTACCCGCTCGCGTCGTACACGGTGGTCGTGATAAAGAGGCAGCAGTATCGTGCAACATGATGTAGGTACTCATCTTGATTATGAGCTCTTGGGATTAGCATTTTCCATTGGAAAGTTGAAACGTGTATGAAACCCATCTGCGAGGGTTTGCAAGGAGAATTAGCGCTTCTGTAATTGATCCCTGGTAGTAGTGGATAATGATCCCACAGCAGTAGTAGCATTAGTGATTAGTGTTTGTAATAAAGTTCGATTGCCGGGTACAGTTGTTGTTCATTCGAGCATCAAAATCTTTTGGAAAGAATTCAGCGTGAAACTTTGTAATTTGCTGCTTGAGGCTTAATAATTGCTTATTAGTAAGACATTATCATACTTATAATGGACTCACTGCTCGTTTAACCATGGCCACTTATTTATTGTTATCTTAATCTATTATGTTCCTCTTATCTAATTCATATTTTCTTAATTATTTGGAGTTATTCTAGGAAAGATATTATATTCCTAATATACTTTTTATCATTCAAACAGTCTTTGACTGTGGATGGTACTTTTTCATTACGTCAAAGTCGTGCTGGCGGTGTCTTAAGATTCTAAGCTGGAAATTACATGCGTTACACAATGGTCTGGGGATATCTACAGTTAGCGGCCAAAATTCTGATCATTCTGAAACTTGGTGATTAAGGGTTTTTGCGGTCGCTGATAACGAATTTGGCACCAAAAATTTAAAATCAAAATGGCGGATTCAATATGGTGCGCATTGTGATCTGGAAAGCGGTATTTTATAGCCAAAATTAAAAATCATAGCCGTACTAGAGAAAGAAAGAGAAAAAAGAATCAGACCTAACATTATCTTTGACTTAAAAAAAAAATATTAAAAATTATTATACATATAAAATATATACAATACCTCGAGCGTCATTTCTAAAAGTCTGCATAAAATTGAAGATTGCAGGAGATTGCACTTGAAATTTACATGCTCTTGTTAACAATTGTGTAAGCTTTCATGTAAAAAAAGTCCGATGTTAATCTGGCTTAATCCTTTTTTTATAAGCCTTCTCAAACTTTAAATTCATATAAACATTGCACTATTTGTTCACGGACTAAAAAATGCCTATGACACATATAAATAACTGAAATATACTTCCTTACTTATATACCTGTATGATATAAACACGTATTTTGATGTTCTATAATGAGTAATTAAAACAATTAGATTTTGTCTTTGTAATATTATATCTAATCAAAGAGTCATCTGAAAAGAGAAAGCTATGCGGATTTAGAAGCTCTGGAGGGTTGTCAATTCATAAAAAAAAAATGACATTGTAAAGTTGAAGTTGAGAAATTGAATTTTGGCCACCATCCAGACCACTGTGCGTTATACGGAAACTATTTTCACACGCAAATTTGCTTTTCACTTTACCTATCGCGAACTAATAAATCCCCTGCCGATTGCAATTAGTGCCAGGTTCATGAAACTCCTGGCATTATTAGGCTGAAAAGATTTTTCATCGTCAAAAATCATTATTTCTTTAAACCATTATTTCATTATTTTTTTGTTTATAATTTTTATCTCGAATACTAATGATTCGATAAAAAAACTGTAAACAGAAAAAATGTGTGTCGTGACGAGCTTTATAACATTATATTTTTTAAAATACAGTTTAACAATATTTAATTTTCCAATATTTCTTAGCGTTTGGACAATACTTTTTCGCATTTTCGAGCGCTAGTCCCCTTATTGCATCCAACCCTTCAATTGAAGAGTCCTCGTAGACAACACTGTAAGTGCCAAAAATCAAATTCTATACTATAGATTACCATTGGCACGTAGAACATTTTCTGTTAAAATTTTTTCTTTTCAATTTTGACACTTACAATGTTTTCGACAATGACTCTTTAATTTTATTGTATTAAACGCAGTTGGTGCACTATTCAAAATTTCTGGGAAACTCGAGTTCAGGTTTTCAAACTCTCCAGATGTATGTGAGACCAAATTAAATAACTGGTCATAGAGGTAATTAAAAATTAGTAAAAACGTGTACATAGGTATATCTGGAATTACTACACCTGGATTGCAGTTCATCTGCCACTGCAACTTAATTATTATGCGCGTATAAACAATACGTCACGTTGTACAGGTGGTACGCGCGAAGTGCGGACCTCTCTATATTCAAACGCTATTATCTAAAAAGTGGTTCGAAGCACGAAAAAATTGTATATACAATAATTGTAGAAAATTGAATGCTCTTTTAGTATTATTTGAACAAAATTTCGATACGACTTACCATTTTTGAGAAATTCTTTACATCCAAACCATTGATGAATTCTAAACATTAAGCCCTGGTCGGCATCCTTTCCTGTTGTCCGATTGCAATAATCTTTTTCAGGGACTATTTTTTTATGAAATAGAACCATATTAGGGGACGAGATCAAAGAAAAAAGGCCACCCTAATCAACCACGATCTTTTAAATGGTCTGAGTTAGGCTCAACTATCTTATTCGATCGTTGAAAGCAACAGAGATATTCCGAGTACAAATTTTATCCACCCTACCCTGTACAATTTAATACACGAACAATTTGCTTTATAATATCTAAACAAAGAGTAGATTTTACAATATTATTACGTCGACAGTCGCAATGATTGTACGATCCTCACATTCAGGAACAGCTGACAAAAATAAATAGTCGCCGAATTCCGGCAATTACAAGCGAGATTTAATCGAAACGCGATTATTGAATTATTCGAGCGGTGACGCAAACAGCGTCCCCCGTGAATTTATTTGTGATTTCAAGCGGGCATGGCATTCCATCTTTTATGCATCCCGAGTTCTTCGGAAGTTTCAATACGACTACACTATTGAGAGTCTCGAGCTTCTTCGCGATACATCACACCCCAACCCTGCCCCCTCGCCCGTTCCCCTTTCAAACTTGCACGTTTTGTTCGCGTTGGTAATGTCATCCGCGCTTCTTCTTTTCTAATCTTTCCCTGAAACTCGGCTGCACGTTATACGAAGTTGACCGTCGATTGTGATGCTTCCTTCATCCCCGAACGCTCGTAACTTCTGCAAACCAGACAGCAGTTACCAATTTCCCCCTTTGTTTCCCGCGCGGTTCTTCGCGGAACAAAGAGGCCCCGGCGAGGAACCAGGCTGTTCAGTCGATCTCGCGCGGACACGAACACGCTCAGCGTATCCAAAATTATGCCAGACGTTTATCTTGCGCGTTACATTCCGCGTATTACGTTTACCAGGACAAGAAAGCAATGCGAGGACAAAGACCGTGAAACATGTCAAGATACAGTGAACGGCGCTTTTTTCGGGCCAAAGGGGAACCTTGCTCCAGTTGATTCAGCAAAAAACGTATGAAAACATTTGTCATTGTTTGATGTCACGTTATTTTTTACTTCGCGCTGTGGAATGGAATAACTTCTGTATAGTGGGTCGTGGAACCTTTTGCAATGTGGTAATTTTATATTCATACTGATGCAGAATGGATTGCAAACCTAATGCCTAAATAGGACGAGAACACATTATTTGCACGTTCAATATTTTGTATTTTAGAAAAATTTTGAGTGGGCGGATGTGTATTGTTGGTGGGAAAGTTGTGTGCGTCATCCCTGCTACTCTGATCTAAACTCGAGCCTATTTGTAAGATACGGCGGGCGTTAATAAGGACTAAGTAGTCGATGATAAAAGAAATGGTAGAGTTAAAGAGATACTCTTCCTTTTTCCTGTTGGAAAATAACTTAGTGTCGTGTTTAACAGTTTTATGTGAACAGACTTTCTGATGATTTCAGTAAAACCTTTGGGAGGATCCTTTGTCGACCCTTCGGCGATTTTCTTCTGACTCTTTATTGAATTTTGCTTGATTCTTCTATAATTCTTCGATGATCCTTCAAGTACTTAATGTATGTGAACTTAATAATAAACAAAGAAGTCAGTTTAAAACAAATTTTTGAGTTTGAAGGGAAGGTCCGACTATTGATTAAGCCCACAGCTTTCAGAAGCAATTGCAGATGACCAAGATTAACTATACATATCTGGAAAGGCCTAACGAATTATTTATTCTCGTGCTGCTCCAGTAGATAGTGGCAAATTTTCAGCAACTTTGATGGTCACAGTACTGGTGCACTAACATATTAACCAAGGCTCATCCGTTCAGGGGATTCCTTTGACCCTTAACTGCGTGTTCTCCTTCGTAATCACACTGGAGGGATTCATAAACGAAACTATCGTCAAAGGAGATTCTCCAAAAACTACTTCCCGTGACAGACGTTCAGTGGGGCTATTTCACTCGTCCGAATATTCAATTCCTTTTTACTGGCTCGTCGTGGCAGCCAGTGAACTGATTAATATATAGGACAAGGGGAATCCCCCCGTGAATTATGAAGCATCAGATAGGTACCTCAGACTAATCTCTAATTACCTTCAGTGGCTCAGAGGGGAGCGGCGAGCTTCTTTGCATTCCCTTTGCGTCACTTAATTACTCGTCGCCTAATCTTTGCCCGTAAATATTTGCACTACAGCAAACGCCAAACACTGTGCAGCCGATCTCTTTGTAGCTACGTATTTCGATCGAACTCCGCTTCCAGCGATACCGTACACCTGAATTTCGCCATTACATGCCAGTCGTTAAAGGAAAAATATTAAAACAATAAGTGTCAATACTCTTTTTCAAGAGGTAGATACTTTTCGTAATTTCGAAGATTTACTTCTTAATAAAAAAACAATGAAACCAGTGGCGGCTTTAGGATTTTCGGGAGGGGGGGGGGGGTGGTGGTGCAGAGCCGAATCCAAGATTTTCCTTGGATGGGGGGGAGGGGAGGGCGTAGGTCTGACAAATGAACCAGGGACCTTTCCGATATTTTCCTGCTACATAAATGAAAAAGTGTTTTTTTTTGTATCAATTTATTATATTTTCCCTCATATTGCTAAGTTAAAATAAGTATTTTGCAAATTAAAATAAGTATTTCTCCCTTGAGGGGGGGGGGGGGGGGGGCTCTGTATCTGCCACTGAATGAAACCTATTTTATTGTCGCCATTTTGTACATTTCGGTTAAACTGTTGCCGGTACCAATAATTTTATTGGCATATAAAAGCTGGTGTACATATGCATCAGCTGGTAATGACAAATCTCTTTAACTCTACCATTTCTTTTATCATCGACTACTTAGTCCTTATTAACGCCCGCCGTATCTTACAAATGGGCTCGAGTTTAGATCAGAGTAGCAGGGATGACGCATACAAAATGATCCCTCCAACCAGGCTACCTAATAATTGCCTAGTTATGATGACACACAAAACTATTTCGAAAAAGCTGGATCGCCTAATTCGCCGGACATCTAACGTCATCTGTATCGAGTCCCACGAGTCTGAAATCACCCTACCTCGGGCTCGGCGTTCCCCGAGACATTTATGCCTAGCAGTACAGGATCGTCGATGCCGTATCCCACGAGTCCCGGGTCGTCCATATCGACTACCACGAGCCTGGTGTCGGTATCGAGGTTCACAGGTAGAGAGTCCTCCCCATTCGAGCTGGCAGGGTTTTCATGGCAATCATGGGAAACATCGCGCGATATTGCGTATCCACTTCAAACGCGCCTCCTCTTCATGCCAAGTGTTGGACGAAATCTTTGTGGCCCTCATTTCAGCAGAGGGTCGCGGCCATTCCGCCAGTATAAACGGACCTTAATCCTGGAACCAGAGTTGGACAGTAATTAAATAAATAATTATTTAAATAACGGATCAAATAATAAATTTCGCCGATCTAACCGGAGTCAACTTTATTCGACACATGACGAATAATTTTTTTTTAACCTTTACGTCTTATTCGAAATTTTATTTAAATAAAAATTCTGCCCATCACTGCCTGGAACGACACTGTGACACTTTTAGAGCGTAATTATCTCACACTCTGGTTTCACGGGCGACTCAAGAGGGAAATGTGAATATTTCGAAATTCGCTTTTAACGGTTCCGAAAAATTATTTTTTATTTCTCTTGAGGTATCTTTAGAGAAGATATTTATAGAGTCTGGTTTTCGTTTATAGAAAGAAAACCAAAAGAGTGTGAAAGCTTGATATTCCAGCGTCTATCGACACGTTTGTCGGGAAGATGAAAATTTTCTTGGACCGCCGATCTCGCAGTGTCGTTCTGGGGTTAAGACAGCATGTCGTGGCCAGTTCTATCAGCATTTTTTTAACTGGACGGGTGCAGATGATCCATGGAGACGGCGTAAATCATTCCCAGGATTTATGGTCCGTTTGCGCATGCCATTTATCAAAGGTGGTTAGCATTTATCTGGCAGTTCGGTATCTGAACTTTTATCTGCGCCTCAAACGGAAGCAAATATCGCTGCCCGATAGATCAAAGAGCCGCGCGTCGCTTTATGCACTCCTTTTTCCAAGTTATTTGGAGCATGCAGTATATCACACAATCGTTCGCGGAGATTCGTTGGCCGTCGGTGACAAAGTAATTTATTATTTCGCGATATTGCATGGCCGTTGTTTTAAGATCCCCCTCGATTTATTGGCAACCGCTGCAAGGTCTGGGAATGGCCCTGCGCTTTTCGTTTTCGCGCTCGAGCAGTCGGGACTTTGACTCGACGCAGAATTTCATTGCCGTTTCGATGAATTTACCTACGTTTTAATTCAGAGCGCAAGGTACAATATTTTCGCAGCTATATTTCTACTTCAAACGTTTACGTACCATCGCCGCCGGAAATACTTTGAATTAAAACTCAGAACGTGTCTTCGGGTATTTCATTCCT
Organism: Andrena camellia; assembly: GCA_029448645.1. Lineage (NCBI taxonomy): Eukaryota > Metazoa > Arthropoda > Insecta > Hymenoptera > Andrenidae > Andrena > Andrena camellia. Next base: position 44,904,690 of record CM055676.1, on the reverse strand, counting down.
GGCCCCACAAAAGAAAAAACTTAGAGCGTAAGCGAAGGGCGAGTGCGGTGGACAAGTGGAGTTGAAAGCTGGACAGGGTTTGTACGTGACCGTGAGGGCGAAGGGGGTAGCTAGAAACTAAGGCCAGAAACGCTTGAAAAAGTGGAATTTTTGAAGTGCCCGGTGAGAAATATACCGAGCTCCGCGGAGCACGCGAATAAACTCCAAAATATAATGGATTCGCGATGCGAAAAGCTCCCCAAGAGAAAGAGGCAACGGTGGTTCCATATTTTTCTAACAAAAAAAAACAAACAAACAAAAAAGCACGGATAATCAGATTCTACTGCTCCTATCCAGTACTTCGCGTGCAGCGAATTTTTCCAGCGAGAGGCGCATTTGCTCGGGGTAAATGGTGGGCAAACTATCGAGGGGGAATTTATTTCATGTAACCTTTTGTCCCTGTTCTGATAAAGTTTTCCTGAAAATAATTTCCGCAAGCTACGTCGCCTGAAAAGCGATTCCGACTGGCAGGCATGGGGTGATCGTTATCGCAGCGAGAAATTATTTGACACGCAGGCCTGGTTAACCAGCGCGATTTTAAATTCATGAGTCTTAATTAGCGTGTATCGGGGCTGGCGCGCCAGCTGCCGGCAGCGCGGCGTAAACTGGGTCCAAGACACGTGAATGGTCTCGGCCCACCCCGAAGAGTTTCCCACCCTGTTTCGGATTATATTAGTCTGGCTCTCGACGTCCGACGATTATGCCAGTGATATACGATGAAAACCACCTATGCGACGCAATCGGCCGCTTCCGCCTAGGTGTCGCGCGTGCACCCGCCCATCCACCACCACCTCCACCCCCCCCCCCCCCCGCCTTTAATATTGTGGGAATTTCTCGGCTGGAATTAAAGCTGGGATTTATCCTGCGTCGTTACGCAAATGACACTCGCGCCCTCGTTCATGACAAGAATCATCATTGTTGTTACGTCCTACGAGAGATTGCAATTTTCTGCTTCTTCCCTCGTGTCTCCGCTCTTCTTATTTCCCCGTGTAAAGCTGCAATTTCAGGGGGGAAATGGCTGTTAAAGCGCCATCTCCTTGGTATAGGCGACGGGACATTTTCGTGGAATTATGGCGCAGCGGAGGCTACCTCAGCGAAACTTCCGTCGGTTTTGGTGTATCGTGGTACCGAACGTATTAGAAATTTTATGATACCTTTTTAATTGATGAGGAGATTAGTGATACCTTGGGCGATTTAATTTGAATGCTTAGTTTCGTCAGGTTCGACGGCAGGTCTAAAATAACTTTGGAGATGATTTTAAAGAAATTTATGAACATTATTAAAAATGTCACATGAGGTTCTTATGATATGTATAAAGGAGAGCAAAAAAGATTTTTGTCGGATTTTTTTAACAAAAAATGGCGGCACGATAGCCGCACAGCTGATACGTATTTCCCATTTTGAGTGATTCCGCGGTGGAATTTTTCACGTCCGCACCGTTGGACCTAGAACAAACGGACAAAAAGGTTTGTAATCCACACGCTAAATACTAGAGATGTACCCAAGATTTCGAAGAAATATTGATTTTTGAAGAAATAGCGAGCATTTGAAAACGATCCATTTTTTTTTTGCTAGAAAATTCAAATCCAACCCCACCGCGTCCATGGATCTAACTGTAAATGTCCATTATTGGATAACCCTTGGAGCGTGACATTTAAACAAAAAGCAGTAGGTAGGATTTGTGAAACAATTGAGTCACAAGCGCGCCATGAAAAGTAGATATGAAAGCTTGCGACGAGAACAGAAAAATTATCGCGACACTTAATAGCTGCAACTCGTAAATATCCCGAGAGTGGTGTTTTCACAGCAACGGACAGTCACGTACTCAATTTACGACTGGACGGCACTACGGCCAGTAGATTTTCCATCGTTGTCAGACTTAGCCGAAGAAGGGCCCCATCCGCGCATTCGTACGGCTAACTGCGCCGAGATACACGGTCGTAAAAGCTCGAGAAGAAAAAAAAATCAATAAAAACTCGCAATTACTTTGTTATCCCTTTCCTAAGAGAGAATGCCCCGATAGTGGTAATAGAAGAGAACGGTTTACTGATATTAACGTTTCCTATGGGCAGACATTAAGTGCTGCGGGCGAGATATACAACGAACTTCTAGGGGAAACACCCGCAGTGGATTTAATGCGTTAAATTGTTTTCTTACTTGCTGCAGTGCAGCTAGTTGGAGCAGCTATTAGATTTGATGAGTTGTAAATACTGTTCACGGTATTTTCTTTCGTGCCAGTTGTTTAAGACTGGGATTACACGTGTGTGTTTTACGTGGGATTAATTTTGAAATCATCATGCAATGCATGAATGACTGATTAAATATTTCTTCCTAATTCAATGCAGAGATAATACTTTTGCGCTTGACGTTAGCATTTTATGGTCCATGGACCACCGGGGTTTATGTGGAGAAGCGAACGGAATTAGTTATATGCCATGCAAACATATGCGAAATGTTTTAAATCATGCTACAGTAGCCACGTTAAAGGGATTGCTGTGGAATATATGTATCGTGCATCAAATTCAACAGAGGCATAAATGCAAATATTGAAACAGTTAAGGGATGAATGGCTTTATTAAATTTGCGAAAATCTGTCGTTATTAATCGTTATTTCCATTATGAAATAAATGGAACAATTTAGTGTAATGAAGTATCGTTGACGTTGTAATAGCAACGATAATTAATTTTCGTTTATCTGTTCTTACACTGTAAACAATTAAAACGTTTTGTATAAGATCCCACTGAAACAAATCTGTAGGTATTTCATAAAATTAGTATACAATCTATTGACAATATCAGGATAATTTTCTTGTTAACAAACGATGTTCCTATATTTATGGAGTTTCTCGTACCTAAAATATAAATACCGCTCTTAATAAAAGGAACAGCGACACTCGTTATAAATTTTATAATTTGTGTATAGTCCTAAAGATCTTATTATTTTGGAGAATTTCTGCTCGAAATAATTATAAAATAATGCACGTGCACGAAGTAATAGAGGTTTGCCTATATTCCCAGTCATAGTGGATTGCACGGCTCGTCTGACCACAGGCATACCTTCACCACTTACTCTTTAATACTCTGCCTCTCTACTGGGAGCTTCATTATATATACAGGGTGTCCGGTTACTCACTGGTTTCCTTACACAAGGTGATTGGGGAGGTAAAATGAAGAAAGAAATGTTTCATATACATGGTGTCAAAAGCTGATACTTAATGAGATATAAATCTTTAAAGAAGCAGCCAGAGATGTCAACGCGTAGCGTAATCGGAACTGATTTGTACATTAATCAAAGATCCTTGCATAGATGAAAACGATGGTCATTTTGAACGTCAAACAATTACAATTACAGAAAGGGAAGTGTTTTATTGAATCTTAACAGTGTAAAAATTTATTGGACTGTGACAATTTTGCATCACATTTGGAGAAGGTAAATCTAATAATTCTGTGAATGCAAGAATATCCACTACTTAGAAATACATAGTTAATGATGTACCTAAGAACTGTAATCGATTCAAATATTTTTCGTAACGAAAATAGCGTTTTATTCGCTTCGCGGTGAGAGGGCTCGGTTCGGTTAGGTTTCCTTAAACCTAATCCTCCCCAAAAATTGATAAAAAAAACATTTCTATGGCAGGAAATAATAGAAACACATGTGAAAATAACTTTAAAGACTCAGATATACATGAATTAATGAATATTTCTTGACTAGATGATACGAGGTACCCTTTTTTCAGCCTTCGATTTTTCCATGTCTTACGTTTTTGAGTCCTAATTAAAAATCTGCAGGTTTCAACGATTTCAACTTATGCTACACGAAACATGAATAATTTCTCTTTACTTAGAAACAAATTGCACACAAAAATATCCATTCTTATTCAATTAAGAGCAATTTGACTTTTGTTAGACGATATTAGGCACCGTTACTCTATAGCACATTAAGCGTTCGAGAATATTGAGTGTCTGAACGTTCTACTGTACATACGCCCGTGGATTAAAATAGGGGATCCTGTACATTCCCTGCAACTTACATCGATCATATTTGCCAAGTCGAATCCCACGTAATACTAGGGGGAACGATGAAATCGTAACGAACGAGGGAACGTACGTCCAGGCCACTCTAAACGGCTGGGCAATAATATAGATCGTATTTTTTCGAGACCACTTAGAAGACCCGGAGCCGAGTTAAATGAAGAAAGTTGTGTAAACCCCCGTAGTAACTTTGTTACGCCCGATGATGCAACCGGTCACGTTCCCGAGCTCCCCGTCCATTTTCTCAGCACTCCGCGGCTTATCAGGCCGCCAGCTTTACGCGCCCTTATTGCTACTCAACACAAAAGGACGTGGCGCTGCGTAAATCGTCTGATCGAGAGGAAGTTAAGTCCCCACTTATCTTTCGCCGCTGTTTCGAGCTTTCTTTAGAGTCGCCGTTCCACGATCGAGCCGCGCCATTGAAATTCAACGTCGGCCAGGGCCAGTGGGATTCGATATACCTCCCTGCGTATTTCTCCGCCTCTGCCGTACACTTATTTCGCCCGGAAAGGAGGTATGTCCGTAAGATTATTCTCGCAACACTGGTCTAGGTCACGTAGCTGGTTTACGGACCAACCTTATGCCGCTTTCCCCGCAACAATTTATCAAACTGCGCGAAGTAAAAAACGGTCCTCGTAACGGCTTCCTGGAAAGCGATAACAGATTCCACAGTACCGGCAAGAATGTCAACGTTGTTGCATTATTAGCGTCACACTAAATTGTTATAGCGGTTGGTAGCAATAACTGCAGTATCGTAAGAGTTTGCCTATTGTTCTTCTACGTAGTTTTAAGAGACGTAATAGAAATTCATTTATTTTCGGAAATGAATTTTCAGTTAGTTCAAATTGTGTAGATATTACTAGTTAATCGCGAACGTATAAACACATCTACAATTTATAATAAATGTTAGCAATGCATGTCGAAGTGAGATAATGCGTTCGGTGTTTTTGTGCTTGTTCCAATTTATGAGAGCGAGGAATCCATTAAAAAAGCACGTTAGCAGAGTTGCGAGAGTCGTCTTAGAATCGGTGCAGTAGTATTGGGTTGTCTGACAGACGGTTTTGCGCCCCGAGTTGTTACGAATTACAGTCGAACCTCGATAACTCGAATCTCAAGGGAAGGGAAAAAATCTTCGAATTATAGAGGTTTCGGCTTATCGAGTTTTCGAGAAAGAGAGGTTCAACAAACGATAATTCGACTTATAGAGGCTTTGTACGGCTGTTAATTTTTCGACTTGTGAAGCTGTAAAGCAAGACAAATTCAAGTTTTAAAGGTTAATTGTTTATTGTACACCTATAATCAAATATACCTACGACTTATGTACTACATATATACCTACATATATAAAAATAATTATAAGACACATTTTATGCTCGAAATATTATCTACTCTTTATTGCATTTAAAAAAAAAAAGTGATTTTGCTTTGTGCAAGTCTTTTAGTGTATTGTAAATAAATAGCATTTTCAATAGTGAATAATGCAGAGAAAACATTTTCCTCAATATTTCGAGATCTTTCTACGAAATTTCGTAATGCATATGTAGAAGTAAACGTCGACCTGTAGAGGTCGGAGTTCTTCTAAATTCGAGTTCTAGAGGTGAAATACATAATTTAACATGCAAAATATAGTTCGAGTTAAGGAAGTTTTATTTCGAGTTGTAGAGGTGTTTACAGCGGAGCGGAAGGGAATGAAGAAAATTGTCGACTTATAGAGGTTTTCGAGTTATCGAAGTTCGACTGTACAGTAATTCCTCGTAATAAACCCGACGAGCGGGGCTGGCGGCGGGCGTACAACGCGATGCGGACACTATTCGGGCGAGCGAGAGGGAACGAAACAGTTGACACGAAGTTGCCGTCGACTCTTTCGTTCTCTCACTCTCGACCGAAGGATTCCAAGAAATGGTGGGGATAGTTACCGGGCGTACTACGCATGGTAAAAACGGGACTATAACGAGGATTCACTGTATTATCTTTTATTACCACCGAATATTACTTATATACAAAATAATCTATTTTGTGCAAAAAGAAATATGTACCTCGCTCCATTTCCTACATAATATTACGTGTATACACTGGGACTGTTCATTTTGATTATCCGCGTAACGGGCGAATGCAAGTGCGCGCGATCTACTTTAGTTTCGTTCCCGCCGAGGGTCGCGTCTCGCGGTGCAGATTCTATTCCCCCGCACGGCAGATTAGAACGCGAGATTCGTAACGCGGCAAGGTACATTATCGCGTTAAACGGGCCAGCGGATGCTCCCCTCGCATCGATTTGCATACAAACGATCCGCAATGTCTGAAGTGACGAGATAATGACGTTACCCTGGCAAAGAGATCTCACGGGCAGGCATTCCGGCTCGTAGACCAGCCAGCGATCCTGAAATGGGAACATGTGTAACTCGTAATCCCGGGCATGTAAATTAATACCTCAACCGAATCTCCGTGTCGCGGACTTGCCCCAGCGCGATGCTGCCACTGAACACGTACCATCCATGCAGCGCATATTACGACAATCTACGGGGCTGGGATAGGTACATATGTGCATAGCCACGTACAGGTAGGTACATCTAACTTCCGTAGCCAGACGCGCGACGCGGCGCGCTTTGACGCGGGACGAATGCTCGTGCAGTTATCGTCCCTTAAGATCGATACCTTCTAATTATGACCTTTGCATCCAACGAAGTTGGATTAGTTCAGGATTCCCTCAAGACGCACGCCGCTTTGTCCTGTGTAGGACACTTCGCAGGGAATTGCATCGTCAGGGAGTACAGGGTCCTTCTTTATACGAGCGATGACTATTCGGCGCACTTCAGTGGCGGGAAGCTTTTGGCGATTAGCGAGGAGAATAATTGCTATTGGGGTTAATTAACTTCAGTGCTTTGTCCAGACCGCTACGCTTTTCTACGCTGTTTCGGGTCAGATTGTTCCGGACCAACCTTCGCCTAAGCGATCCTGTCACTAGGGTTTGTGTGCGGGGAAGCGAGGTGGCCGACCGGATTGATTTCTTTGGTTCATCGCCTGAAGTATTCAGACGGTCGGTAATCTCGCTTTTTGGTGCACCCAGGGCCTAGGTTTTCTTGCGTAATTCTAATGTCTGTATACTGCTGTAATTAGTACACCAGTGTGTACTTTCTTATTTGTTATTATTTGGCTGGTCCCGTGAAATAAATTATTATTATTATTATTATTATTAATTGCGAGATGTGCGAGGAATATGTTTCAAGAGGTAGCTACTTTGTGTAATGTTACGCAAAGGCGGCGCATAAGGGGAAGTATAGTGGATCGAAGAGACTAAGAACGCTTGATTTAATATCCTATGTCTTAAGAGAATAATGAAAAAAGCTGAAAAATGATTAGCATTAGCATGACAAAAGCCAATCACTCGATTTACTTCAAACATTGTACATATATTCAATAGATGCCCCATTCGGGTTACCTTTACTTCACCGACAATCATTTAATCGACAATCATTTCACCGACACGATTTCATCGATATCGTATTTCGCCGACAGTATTTACTCGCCGACAGGTTTAGATCACCGACAATCATTTCACTGACAGTCATTTCACCGACCAGGGCCGTCTTAACAAATTTGAGCGCACTGGACTATAAAAATTTGGCGCCTCAACACCTCAAGTAAATACCAACTCTATACGCCGTATAGACTGCAGTTTCTTCCCAATCGGTGCAAGGCGGTACATCGTATAGATTGGGAAGAAACTGCAGCCTATACGGCGTATAGAGTTGGTATTTTACTTGAGGTGTTGAGGCGCCAAATTCGTATAGCCCAGGGCGCTGAAATTTGTTAAGACGGCCCTGGTCGGTGAAATGATTGTCGGTGAGTAAATACTGTCGGCGAAATACGATATCGATGAAATCGTGTCGATGAAATGATTGTCGGTGAAGTGAAGGTAACCCGCCCCATTCTTGTTGTTTCTAAAACTAAGTCGCTTGTTGCCAAATTACTCTTTTGCGACTTAAAAAAGCAGTGAATTTTTTGCAGATATCGAAATTTCCTGTTTCAGACGCTGCTATTTTTTTTTTTACTTTTCAGTATTTCTCATTTAGTCCAGATCTTGGTTTTAGAAACAACGAGAATCGGACATCTATTGAATATATGTACAAAGTTTGAAGTAAATCGGGTGATTGGTTTTTGAGATATCATGCTAACCAATTCGAGAAACATCGTTTTGAGAAAGACGCGTTTAAAGTTTTAGGTACTGTTATTTTTTAATTAAATATTTTTTAAATTATTGTCTAAATACGTACAAATATAGGCGTAAACTTTTTAATTAATATAATTAAACGTGTTCTTTTAAAAAAATCCCAAATATCGCCTTCATGTTAGACCGTCACACTACGCAGACCTCTTAAATTAAATATAAGATTTGAGAAAATTACAGTAGCTATTCATAGAAACATGTGGAAATGAAGGAAAGAAAATTTGAAAGGCAAAGGGCCACATAAATGCCACATTTCGACAAGAAGTATGTACATACGTCCCCAGTTAGAATATTACAATTTATTAAGGGTATCGCGGAGGTAGAAGGTTGCCCAGCAAATAAGTGTTACGTAATTTCAATATTAAATACGTAGATCTCGTAAGAAAATTACTTTCAAAGAAACGTGGCAGAAAATAATTTTTAAACCCACCCTTAACCGTTACTTCACATTGTATTCGCGAAAGCGAAGAGCATTGTGTTATGAAAAACAATTCAGCACGCGCAGCGCAGAATACCGGTGTAACCCTCGACGTGATATTAAAGAGGACAGATTGAAAGCACTCAGGGCGAACTCTCACTCGACGAGGCAATCTAATAAAACCGGTCTGCCTGCAATTCCTTGAATATTCCCCTTAATACACCTCGAATGGACTTCGTCGAACTGCGCACCGCACCGAGGCGCAATATTTTGTCGTGGATAAATTGACGCGCGACACCCTGTTAAATTGAGCGCACCCCGGACGAGATACACCGAATTCCAGGAATCCGAGTCGCGGCGTGCGCGTCACCCAGCTCTGTATCGACAGCTACGAGGGGGTGGGAATACTTGGGCGGCATTTAAGTGGAAAATGGTAATGCCGAAGGGGGAGTTAGAGTCGTGGCAGTTTTGCCGTTCCGCGGGCCTGAACGGGCTGCTGGCTACTCTGCATTGTAAATCAAGATCCCCTGGTCGACGTCCACCGGAAACGTCGGCTCCCATTCGCGAGTTCAAGGAAATTTACGCGTTTTAGCCTCGAGCCTCAGCATCTGAATCGCAAACCCGCGATCATCGCCGAACATCTTTTTTCCCCCCCTGTGTAATTCGAATCGCCTGGGATCCGATGGAATTCCATTCGCGCCTCTAATTGAATGCAATAAGGTACTCCCCTGGGCTTGTTGCTCGTCTTTCTTTCGTTACGAAACGTGAAATCTTGTTAAAATTATTATCACCGTTATTATTCAATAAATCGGTTGTAATCCCTTTAGTGTACCTACAAAGCGAGAGATAGAATATTATAGATCAGTGTCACAGTTGAACGGTCTTTAACAAACGGTATGACGGTACAGGAAAACTATGTAAATTTTTCATCGCCTTAAAAGGTTCGGCGTGAACGTGGGAATTGGTTTTATCAAAAACTAATCGCTACGATTATTAATCTGCGTAATTACTGAAGCTAAAAAGAGAGAGAAGGGAGGGACGGAGATTGAGAAGCTGATTTCGTTGTGAAATTATTAATCCCAGCGCTACAATCTCGAACGATACGCCTGCAAGTGACGGCTTTCGCTTTTCCTGAATGGTGACCCGTTACGATGCATAGAATATGCAAAGGGATATTGAATGCCAATAAAAATATTACCCGAGATCCATAACTGAGGCGTACCGTGCTTCTCCTTTCAAAATAAAACCCGAAGATTGAAGAAGAAATTGGATGCCACCAGCTTCTCATCGTCGTTTTCTCTGCAAGTGCACCGATGCATTTCATTGCAGTATTATTTAAATACCGTTGCTTCATACGCGCTTCGTAATATTATAGAAAAATGGTTTACAACTCGGGCGAAGCGAAATTTTTCAGCTTCGATCGTCAAATATTTTTCAGTAATAGTATATTGATTTTTCATCCCGAGCTTTTAGGGCTGTTTTCGATCCGCAAACATGAATTTGAACCGTTACAGAAAATACGTGGTAAATATTATCACGTGTTCTACTTCTACGCGAATTTTGATCAAAACGGGAGCGCATAAACTGGGTGATGTTCCTTGTCAGTTTCGTGAGTAGGTACTATCTATCTTGCAGGTACTCAGTCCCCTTTCATTACGCTGTCCCGCTCTCTCCCTAGATTCTTCGGGATATTTCTCCATTAAATCTATTCCCCGGGCACACAAAGCTCGACGATATGGTAGCGTCACATATCCCCGAGCGCGTGCTCTTCTTTTTTTTTTTTTACGCCACCCCGGAAGGAGGTAATTCGATGATTCCGTGCAACCGCCTCTACCAATATTTGCCCGGTTTTTACTGCTTTGCCACGTACCTTTACCGAAATATTGGAAGTCGTAACGCTAGATCCAGGCTACCGATATCCGTGCAAAGGTTTAGTCGCAGATGTATTCCCGCATTCGTATGCTGAATGGCGCATAAGTCTCGCGGTTGAAATTCCCCGCGGGGATGCCTTTGGGATATTTTACCGATTCCCTAAATATCTCGCGAGAATATATCTCGCGGCAGCCGAAAGTAGGCACGGCTAAGAATTACGGCGCGTTGTCGCTGCGGTTCGAGGCGTTTCGAGTCTGCGAATCCCGAGAAATCTTGGCCACCGCGCAATTCGACTTTCAAATTTTACGATCCCCCAGTCCCTGTGACGGTATCGCCTTTACTCGAGTCGCATGTCTAATCGACGACTCGGGTTTCCCTTAGAAAAATGGAAACACGCGGGGCGTTGCTTGCGTCCACGTCGCTGGAATTTTTGTTCCACCTCTGTATGGAAGTTTTCGAAAATAGGACATGCTGCTGGGCAAGATGGAGCGCGCAACGCGAAAACTGAGGCTCCAGTTGTCGGTTGAGAATCGAGTGACCAAACTCCTCGGTCGTGTTATCTTTCAAATTTAAATTCGACAGCTAAGATGGGTAACGGAAGTGATAGATCTGGCGTGCGGATAAACTATGGGACAGAATGGGGAGCAGGGACAGGAAGGACGGTCGGTTCATAATCGGGAATGGACTGTCGAAGAGCTAATTCCGAAAAGTAGTTGAGTGGTACGATAAAGCAGAAGGGGGTGGTCAGGGGGGAGCGCAATAAAGCTGTTGCTCGCAACCACTCTCAGTTTTGCTTTATGTAGTTCCACGGCGATAACACGGCGACGATAAATAAATGGCGAAATCCATAATCGTTTCGGGGTTGTCGAATTCAGATACTATCGCGGTCTATAAATTCCTTTTTAACCGTCGCCTCGTCCAATAGGATCTATGCCAAGCAAAACGCGCACACACAATGGAAAATAGATGCCACTGAGGGGGTGGGGGGGTCGCGGTGTCGTCGATCTTTGCCATCTACGTCGCAGATATTTTACGTGCCAAGTCGAAAGTGTCATTAGGAAGTAACATTCCGAAACTCGTGACTGAGTGGCGTACGCATAATAACCATAATGGTGAATTTTTTGTGGCATAAATAGGATAGAATTACCTACCAGGCGATTAATCTCTAAGTTGGTGTCAAGAGAGGGTAGTTTAGGCATGGGTGACTAGGAGAAATAAAATATTTACAGTTACTATAAAATGTTGCAGTAATAACAGAATGTCTTAAGGGGTCTCCCTACTTTGACGGCCTAAAAAGGAGCGTCATATTTGGGATTTTTTTTAAGAGAAACCCTGAAATTATATTAATTGAAAACTTTATGCCTATATTTGTACATATTTAGGCACTATTTTCAAAAAAAATTAATTAAAACAAACTGTACCTGTTTTTCGAATTTGTTAGCACGATAGCTCAAAAACCAATCACCCGATTTACTTCAAACTTGGCATATATTTTTAGTAGATGTCCCATTCTCGCCGGTACTGACACTAAGTCAGTTTTTGCAGAATTAGACTTCTGCGACTTAAAAAACCAGCGAATTTTTTTTACAGAAATCGATGTCTGTTTTAGACGCTGCCATTTTTTTTTTTTAATTTTCAGTATTTCTCATTTCATCTAGTTCGGACGATAGCCACACTCATACAGATTACAGAAAATTTTAAATGTTCTATTTCAGACAACAACAACGTCTGATTTTATGCTAATAAGCGCTCTATTTGAAGCACTATAACTTCGGACATGTTGAGCGTTAGCTTGTTGGCGGACCACCAAGGCCGCACAAGGGCGCCTTGTATTTTCGAAGCTTCATCTGGCAGACACTTGGTCTGTCAGTCCGCGCCTCGTAGACCTGGGACCGTTGTAAACTCATAAATTCACTGTATCGGAAACGCAGCCGATCAGCCCAAGTCAGGGCCAAGGGTCCCAGGATCGCACAGTGGTACATAATGACATTTTTTGTTCAAATCACCCTACAGGTTGTAATTTTTTTAGTAAACTTGACGATTTTTTTTTAAATTCTTCGCAATTAAATTCGCTATCGATCTGTCCGGCCGTAATTTTGAATTTCGTTGCTGATTTTTTATATTTAGCGAATTATACAGTACTTTTCGAAGATCAGTATCTGTGGGCTTTTTTGACCGCCGGTTCCGAATTTAAAGTCAGATTTTCGAAATCGAAGCTGGTGAATCCAATATGCCGAATATAGTTGACTTTTCTGACTCAATATTGATGAGCAGGATTTTAATGTTTGATATTTTTAGACACGTATATAAACAAAAAATCAGAGATTTGCTTCCAGAAGCACAATCCTGCTTCTCAAACAAGATTGCACATAATAAAATCGGATTTCTAAAGGCAACTGGGATAAAACGTTAAGTGAGTCAGGCCTTCTAAAAATATCAAACATTAAAAATCTTGCTCATCAATATTGAATCCGAAAAGTCAACTATAAGAACGCGTATGAACACAGACGAATGGGCTTAAATATGCAAAATCACGTACACATTTATGAGATGCGTAAAAATTTGTAAAAATACGAATGTCCATCCGCCATTTTAAATTTTACAATTTGATCTACAGTATTAGATTTGTGGCACAAATAAAAAATTTGATCTTAATAATAATTACCTCATATTCGTAATCAGCGTCCCCGAAAATCTAGACGCACTATGTTTCTTCCGAATAAGCCTATTTTCTGAAATTGTGCTTCAACATATTGGATTCGCCAGCTTCAATTTCAGAAATCTTACTTTAAATTCGGAACCGGCGGCCAAAAGAGCCCACCAGATACTGATCTTCTAAAAGTGCTGTATAATTCGCTAAATATATAAAAATCAGCAACAAAATTCAAAATTTCGGCGGGGCAGACCGATAGAGAATTTAATTGCGAAGAATTTAAGAAAAAAATCGTCAAGTTTTCTGAAAAATTACGACCTGTAGGGCGATTTGAACAAAAAATGTCATTATGTACCACTGTGGATCGCCGTGACAGTAAACAGACGGCCTAGCGGCAAACACCTCACGGATTCACCAGCACTTTGATCAGGATTTCCCTTTTCTATAGTTCGTTACCACCTACAACCAGATCAATTCCGCCAATAGACAGCGTTTCCTACGACTGCGTTACTAAAACTCCACCCCTAAAGGGAGAGAGTCCCAAAGCAGTCCAAATTTATGCCTCGCACGAGTAACTTGGAGGGACTCATACAAGTCAGTGCAGACTCACATTTGTTAACTACCATAGCCACCTTTGTTAAAGTTCAGTTTTAAATACAGTTTACATTGTTAATGTTAATGTGCGGTGCCTCAATTTATTCAAGTTTAACCTCCAGTGATCTCTTGTGGTCGTAAGACACCGCAGAGAGAGTGACGTTCACGCCGTCGGAGATTTACGCCCTCCAAAAACATGCGACGCAACAGCTCACAACAGGATATAATCACTATTTTTGCATACAATGTTTTTTTTCATATTCTCTAAAGATTGACAAATGAAACCACAAAGCTGGAAGTAGGTAAATATATTTAATGGTTTTGTTTTAAAGAATTCCGGAATTTCGCATCATTTTTCGTCCGTCAAGGTAGAGAGATCCTTTAATTTATCGTAAAATACTTGCGCAGGTGATTATGAAAGCGGTGTAAGTTTTAGGTTTTTGTTATTTTTCCATTATTGAACAAAATATTTCGCAACGTATGTACATGCTCTCCTAATGTCAAACTTTATCTAACATTGTAAAATTGTATGAGTAACTTTGAATGTTTTCCAAATTCCAAAAGCATAGGGGCGCCAAATCTGCAAACTCGCCCCTGGATACATCTCTGATATCTATTGAAAGAAGAATTTCCAATGAAGCATTTACCCAAACTCTTTTGCTATCGGTCCTGCCGAGTCGTTGCTGAAAAGTATCAAGAAACTATTCGTATTTTGCCTGGCACGCTCTATTTAGGCGGTGGTGTTAAGTTTTACAGAAATCCCTTGGGAACGAAATAGGTTCGTGTCAGGGGAAACTTGGAGCCAAGTTGGCGCAACTCGATCCCGCTGACGAATATTCATTAGGACTGTATTAATTATGGCCAGCAAAGTGTTTAACTAATTAGCTTGTGCTCTGTGACTACGGAACTCGGGAGACGGAATTGTTCTGTGCCTTTGTTGATACCAATTACCTAAGTAGAGGCCAGATTCTTGATAAGATCATCGGCACGCCAAGGGGCGGTCCTTGTAACGCGAGGAATGAAGGTGCAGTCGAAATTTGAGTATTTCGCACGGCGCTTTGTTAATAGGGAATTGTATAGTCAGAATTTCGAGTTGCAACCCTGCAGAGTGTAACGGAAACTTGTGTGTCGAAATCTAATTTACATGCAAGTTCTGCGCGGAATATCGATAGAACGTGTTGCCGAATTTAGCGATCGGAATTGTGCAAACAGCATTCGGTGATATAAGTTCTGAATGGAAGTAGATATTCATTCAATTTACAAACTGTATTAACCAAGAACACTCTGTATTAAGGAACATCACTGTGACGGCCGGAAAAGTAAGCCATTTTTAAGATTTTTTTTCAGGAATAATTTACAGTTTTCATAGAAAATTTTTATTACCTACCTTTAGCACGCTGTTTTAAGAGACTATACAAAAAAAAAATAAATAGAAAAACATGCATAAATTTTAATATATTAATTAATCTTCTAGACCCCCCCCGCCACGCAAGCTGGTCGAATTGGTAACTATGGAACAGCAGGTCCGAAATCAAATTTCATTTTTTTTTTATCAACTAGGGTAGATGTACCGTTTGTGGCCATTGCACTGTTTTTGGCCATGTGCATAATTTTCACATCATAGATATTTTGTTTAGTATACCGCCAGAAATACAAGGTTACATTTATTGCTTACACGGAAAAATATTATATTTTTTAAGAAGTGGCCAAAACTGATACAATACTTTAACCCCTCAACGACCACCTCAGTATCTGGTACGGACCCTATGTTTCCACTGGTCGCCCACCTCCGTATCTCGTACGGACCCTAAAGTTTCCCACTGGTCGCCCGCCTCCGTATCTCGTACGGATCCTGTTTTTCAAGCGGCTACCGCGTCAGTTCCAGATACTCTAGAGGCTGTCTGTACAGTGACGTTTCAGTGCCGAGGCCTCAGGTAGCAAAGTGACGTTTTCGTTTCGAGGGCCCGGGCCTCACGGTCAGTTTTTCGTTTCAGGGGTCGGTCGTTGAGGGGTTAAAGTGGCCACAAATGGTGCATCTACCCTATATGAGTGCAGTTTCCGTTGTGCCTACGGATTTTTTGATTGAAAACAAATTTTTTGAAATACGCTCGAAAAACTGTCCATCTTAATCGCGGATTTTCGAAACTTTTCTTCTAAAGCGCACCATTTATACAAAAATAATTTGTTTAAGAAATCGGTACGCACAACGGAAACTAGGTACACTCATATAGATTATATAAAAAAATGAAATTTGATTTCCGACTTGCTGTTCCATAGTTACACATTCGACCAGCTCACGTGGGGGGGGGGGGGGGGGGGTCTAGAAGATTAACCCTCGTCAGGCGGCATAGGTACAATTGTAACTTTTGCGTTTTTAAATTGCGATAACTTTTTTTCGAGAAGCCGTGGAGGGCTGATGTTTCGTGACATCTCTAATTTTTTGGTCTAGATTATGCAGACCAAATTTCAGAAAAATATCTTTACCCCCTTCCGAGACAGAGGGTCGAGTCGAGGGTTGCATCCATAACAGCTGCATAGACACAATTACGTCCTCATACATTTTGTATGAAGATAATGCAATAAAAAAAGAATACGATTTTTTTTTAATAATAATGTTATTTTATTATAAAAAAAGTAAAAAATAGATTATTTACATTATAAAAGAAAATTTAGGAAATTTTTTTTATTGATTTTCATTGTGACTAAATGTTATCCATTTATCGTACAAATTATACCGATAGAGAGAATATTCATATAATATATGTGAAGGTGCAATTGTGCCTCTGCCGCCTGTTAACGTTGTAAAATTGTGCCGCCTGACGAGGGTTAATTAATATATTCAAATTTATGGATGTTTTTCTATTTATTTTTTTTGTATAGTCTCTTAAGACAGCGTGCTAAAGGTAGGTAATAAAATTTTTCTATGAAAACTGTAAATTATTCCTGAAAAAAAATTCTTAAAAATGGCTTACTTTTCCGGCCGTCACAGTGGTGTTCCCCCTCAATAAAGTTGATATCATTGCTGTTACAATCTTATTATTTTTAAAGATTATATTTAAAATTGACTATACATGCATTAAAAAGAAGAAGTTCATGCATCCATGTTAATCTAGCCGTTGTGTTCTCAGATTCAAGGTGTTGGACAAGTCCATAGAATTCCTGATAGTGTTTTAGAAACATTCTACATAACACTTGCTAAACTATAGTATCAATCAGAAGTTTAGAATGACTTGCCAATTGTCATAAATATTATTATTATTATTAAATTTTTTTTTTACGTAAAAACTGTTAAAAGTATAGTTGCACCCCTGTTGCTGCAAGGTCCTAAATTAATCTGAATCCAGAAACAGAAGGGGAGAGCCCGAACTGGTGATGTGATTAAAATGGGCGCGCACACATTTCGCTGAGCGAGAAATGCCAGCGAAAGAAGGCCGCTGCTAGCACCGATAACGATATTCGCATGCCCTGTTCCCAGCTGTCAAAGGAAGTAGGTTGCACCTGCAGGCGAGCATCGACAAGGGGACGTCGAGCCGGGCAGCTCACAAGCGGCAACCCTATCGCGATCGTAAACCACGCTCGCTTGACGCAAGCTGGTCGCGCGCCGCGACAGCGCGGCGTTATAATAAGTTTCGGGCGTAAATTATGCCAAGGAGCCCCGGGGATCTCGGCAATCAACCACAAAGCGGATTACACGGGCGTTAATCTTCCGGGTAAACTTCCGAGAACGTGGACCGCGAGGACGAGCGCGCGCTCGCCTCGCGGCCAGCCAGCCGGTAAATATCGTTTGCTCGCGTTTTCATCGGGCGACGATAACGCGTCGTCGCGCGGGCTTTTTGTTCCGTTCCAACGCTCCAATTTCGCCATCGCCGGGCCGCGTCGATGCGCCTGACACGGAGATTTACGGTTAAAACCGTGGCGCGTTTAATTTCCACCGCTACGGGGGGAAAAAACTTTGCAACCTTGCCTCCGGGTATTAGATTAAGCATCGCTGGCTGTTTCTTTTCGCTCGCCACTCGCGCGTGACCATCGAGAGACGGTAACACCGTTAACGGCAAAAATGTCCGGCAAGTTGAGTCCTCGAAAAAAAAGGTGGCAGCGAGACGCGCGGGAGAAGTGGCTCGGCGAGGTCTCGAACTCGAAACAGCACCGGAATCAGCAGTTTCTAAGTGCGAGGGAGACCAGGAAAACTTTTGAAATGGAATGACACGCGATTAAGAAATGTCTTATCAGGGAAAGAACTCATTCGATGTAATTACAACTTTGAACGAAACATCGGTGGCAAGTAGCTCGCCACGTTTTTAATTTAACATCGCGAACCGCAAGTTTCTTATTTTCGTAGTTAAACTTCATGGTATTGCACCGGTGGTGATTTTTGCTCGGTAATCTTAGAAGATAATGTCTGGGTAATACAGTTCGAAGAAAGAAACAGTAATTGTTAAAAGATATAGGGTCGTAAGGCTGATGCTTCTGAAGGTACTCAGTTTTTGATGAAATTAATTATCAATCTGTTAATCTCGTTGTACTATACATGATATTAATATTTACCACGTTTGTAGGTACTTCAATAGCCATAAGAAAACAGTTCAAAGGAAGTTCAGCAACGGGAAAATTCCAAAACCTCTGACACTTTGCAAAAATGTAGTTCGGGTGGCTCCGATATCGTACATACATATTTCTTATTTACATTAGATACGAAGTTGTATAATTTTCAATGATCTACAAGATGGTGAAGAATTTATGAAAAAAAAACTACCGCGGGGTTAAATTCTGAACAAATAAATTTTTAACTTAAGGGCTTACACACATCGTACACTTAGGACCGTGAAAAGAGAGGTCATTTTATGAATTTTTTTACCTGTAAGTAATTTTGTTAATCAAAAATCGTAATATGCACTTGAAAGCTTATAATTTAAATATAGTATAATGTTACTATATTTTTAATTTTCAACTGATCGAAGTAAAGTAAGTAAAAATGAATTTTAATGTTCGCGTGTTCGAGAAGCAATAATATATATTAACTCGCAATTGTTTAGAAAAATTAGGATTACTCGCAGCGAATCTCAGTGATTCTGAACGTTTAAATAAAATCAAATCTTTTAAGATAAACGTTTACAGAGAAGGAGGAGTATAAACCACAGATCAATGCTTCGCATTGCACCCTTTCAAAAATTCACTTTTCACTGCTTATCTGCGGCCATCGCTTGGTTTATCTTTAAATAAAGATTTTATTAGGCCTGTATTTCAAAAGACCCCGTTAACCCCGGGGATCATTCTATTAAAACCATTTATCTGCTCCCTTGGAGGTTCTCTTGGAAGTAAGTATTGTACTTTCCCAAAGTTATCTGGAGCTCCCAGAGGAGTCCTTCGCCAGTCCCCTTTCTTTCATCTTTCCCTCATTTTTCAACGGCCCTTATCAGTATCAAGTCGCGTTACTAATATCCCACGGTTTCCGGCTATTATACTCATGCAGTTACCATTCGTATCTTCTTCACGAGTGAGATACTCCCTTCACGTGGATGTTCCAACGATCCTAGCCTTTTATGGCATTGTCCATTGCCAGCAAAGTTTAACAGTATTCGGTGCATGCAAATGCTGTTTCGTCCATTCGATCATTAGAGGCCCTTGGAGAATATTACGCTATCGGAGTGACTTCTGTTTAAACTTCGTCGTGGTAAAACAAGCTTCGCATTACATTTGAAAGAAAATTTTAACTACTCTCTAAGAAGATAAGCGTACAGCTAGGACATTCTATTATTTCTCAGGTGAAATCCGATTAGTCTTCTTATTTGAGGGATTTTGTCTGCCATATTTAACCACTTCGTTTCTGTAGCATGGCTTCCTTATGAGGAAAAATATATAAATATTAGAAAATTCGTTTACAGTACTTACAGATTTCCACCCCTATTTTAATTTGTCTATTTTTATTGTGTTTGTGTAGTTTAAAGGATTACTGCTTATAAATGTGCATATACCAATCACTATCATTAATTTCTGCTATTCGTATCGTTATTATATGAATAATAAGATATTCATCTTAACTTAGTTACGAGTCACAGAAATTATTGATATGTAAAGAATTATATAATGTTGCTGAAAAATGGCTATGTGTGTTTGTAGATCTGATTGATCTGAATAATTATTGTTGGAAACAGTTTCCTAAATTATCAATGTATACAAAATTGTAGAATGATTTAGCGAGACCTATGTTTGCTGCACCTTATGTCTGACTATAGACGAACCAGTATCACTTACGCGGTCTTTATTACTATGTTCTCCTCCTCCTCCTTTCTCACAGTTTTCAACCTCATTGTTACCCATACTTATTTACTTATTACATCTTTGTGTAATTTTCTATCTATGCATTACCGTATGCAATTTAGTAAAAAGCTTTGATTTGAAGCTTCATTACATGGTTCCCCAGTGACATCTACGTTCGATCCAAGTATATGGAAAATTTTCTTCTATACGGTTCGGAAGATGTTTCCGCGCGATGAAATTTCGAAGAAAGTGATGTCGATAGCACGAATATGGGATGATTCTAGAAAGTGGGTCAAGCTATAGCTCCTTACCAAGGCAAGGTAGAAGGAAATGTTGCATTGTTTAACGGAAACCACGCTCCTCTGAACATAGGTATCTTTTCTATACACATAGTAATACCTACAGTCGTATTTTAAAATTACAATTTTCCTGCAATAGGATTTTATCATATTTTTCTGCCTCGACTATTTTATATTTATACGTGGATTTAAATATTCAGACAGACATCGAAAACTGCATACCAACATCCGAGGTGCTTTATACCAGAGTTGGGCATTAACTAAATAAAATATTATTTAAATAATGGATTAAATAAAAGTTACTTTAACTTTAGATTATTTGATGAATAAAGCTAATTTATTTATTCCACGAATAATGTTACATTTTTTATTCGTCGAGCGTTTCAACTTCAGCGTCGCATAACTTTATCAACTTTGACTTTACCATTAACTTTATTCGACGGCAGATAATTTTCTCAATCCTCGGCTTTCGGCGGCTCGAACGCGCGCCAGAAAATTTATTCGATATCGAATAAAGTTAAAGTTAAAATTCAGAAATTATTCGTTGAATAAAGTTAATTTCGACACATGACGAATAATTTCTTTACCTTTAATTCCTTATTCGAAATTTTATTTAAATTAAAATCCTCCCCATCTCTGCTTTACAATTTGTACATCTGCAAGAAGATTATTTCGCTGCGCCGAATATTCAAACGTTCAATAGATACCAATTAGGCTGGAATTGTATTATTCCGTTATTATTTTATATACATATTGTTTGTTTCTGCAGAACGGTCGAGTGCGCGCGGAATGATTGTGCGGAAGGGAAAAGGGACGGAAGTTTATAAACGAGGAGTACGTGCCTCCCGCAGCACGACTCAATTGCATTTACCGTCTCTACATCATAATGCCCGTGTATGCTCCATAACATCTGGCGTACACTGACTGCAGATCACTAATCCAGCAATGCACGCGAATCCATCGTAATTAAATTTCGATTATACAAACGTAGCTGGCGCACGCGAACGGGGCCGCACGTGCGCCCCCCTCCCCTGTGTCACCAGCTTCTCGCGAATCATTCACGCGTGTATTTATTTATGAATATTCAGTCAGTGCGCGCATAGGCAATCGCCAATCCTGAAATGGACACAAACGAACGTGCTGGATTTCAATCTGCGTGGCTCTCGCTAATATTTATCGGGATTCCGTAGTAAAATAAATTTCGACGCGGCTCGTATGTTTCACTGGCTACCAACCCCCGTAAATCCTCGACTCACCGCGCGAACCATCAAACTTGCACAGTGTTCGGGTTAACGACGTGGGAGGAAGGATAGTTTCGAGTGTTAATCAAGAATCAATGGCTAAAACGTTCTCGAGATCATAGTTACACAGGTGCCGACTGCAAACACCGTAGAACATTCAGTGTCCGAATCGTAGTAGCATTACGTAATAATTATATGAACTTCAGCACAACTGAAAGCTGATGGAAATGAAACTTCTTAATTGCCATACAACAATGTCCAATTTTCCACGAGTTATTCCACCCCTTAAGGGTTCCTTAAAGCTTACGATGTTAATAAACATTGCGTCGATGAACAAGTCTCAGCTTCAATCTATTTCTTCGTAATTAATTGAAAAAGTAATTCTTCATTTTCGACTAAAGCGAGTGCCTACTTAGTACTCTTAAGACGGATACAAATAGAAAACCGTAACTCTCAGATGTCCGTGCCTAACAAAATACGTCAGGGGAAACGAATCTCTGTGAAACAAATGGATAAATGTTCCTCGTCGGACATGCGAGTACAGTTTTACGATTTTGAATAACTCACGAGTGTTTGTTCTGTGTCGACTGACCGTGCAGACGGTTGTAGCCCCGTCGCAAACGGAGGGGAATGTTCAATTTTCCAGCGATAAAGCGACGAAAAAATTACAGTAACTCTGGTTTGGAGCGTGCGTGACCGACGAATTATTTTACGATAAATATAAAACCGGACCGTGAAGCACGAAACGTAGGTAAATGAAATTCGTTTATCCGACGAAATGCGGCGCCGCGTCGCGCCGGCAACGCGTTAATGTAAAAAAATTCGCGGAATTTACGGAAACATAAATTTCGGCGCTTTGTTTTTCGGATGCGGATTAATTGCGGCTGGATGGCCGTTGTATACGAACAAAATCGCTGTAGCCGTTTTCAAGCGCGCGGGGGATCCATAGATTTACAGGATTCATATTCCCCGCGCTGCTGGATATTCTATTCTCGCGTCGTCGGGGTAGAAATGAAACTTCGTTAGGTGTAATTTCGTCCGTTTTAATCGCGGCACGCGTTAAACTCAGATTATCCGCTGCACGGTTCGTTGTGCCCGTTAGAAATTCGCGCCGCTCTGGCCGTGATCGACACTCGATAGCGTGACAGCGACGTATTTGGTGAGTATAGATCGCTTCATTCTCAAATAGTTGTAGGGGGAATACTCTGATTGGTTCGGGTTTCGAGTGTGCTCTTTGAACGTAAACGTTATTGGATAATCCGTGTATTCATAATAATAATCGTTATAGGGACAAAATGTACAAGCTGCTTTGATGTTTGGCGATATTCCATGCGAAATTAATCTGTGAAACCTGTGAAACACCATATAAAACTTATATATTTTATTCAGCAAAAAAGAGGTATGAAAATATACGAAACAAAAAACAAGGTAAAAGATATTGTACTAAAATTTATCGTTTTTGTTGCTTAAAAAAATATATAAGTTTCGTAATTAATTTTTTTTCATGTTGTCAATGAATACTAATTATTATTATTCATCTTTATTACTTGGTAAATATACAAAGAACAGTAGTACATAAAGCATAGCAAAGTAAAAGGCGAGGCTGCAGTACAATACTGTTAGAAGCCTAACCGCAATTAAATAACTAAAGCTGAAACTAAAAGTAGAAAAGGAAAGAAAAGAGAATTTTTGTTTTCACTAACATTAATAAGAATAATTGACAATGATCGAATGTAACCAG
The DNA here is from genome assembly GCA_029448645.1 of Andrena camellia. Taxonomy (NCBI): domain Eukaryota; kingdom Metazoa; phylum Arthropoda; class Insecta; order Hymenoptera; family Andrenidae; genus Andrena; species Andrena camellia. The sequence continues at coordinate 44,881,318 of CM055676.1, read as the reverse complement.
AAAAAATAAAATTTTTGCCGTCGATAATGGTTATTTGTAGCCACAACCATTGAGTTAAAGATATTTAACTCTTATACCATAACTTTTAAAATTTGTCTTATAACAGTTATGATGTCTGCTTGAACTTCAAAATATATATACAAAAGTGGTAGGATAGCTATGGTTATAGTTCGGCATGGTGGGAGTTGAAGCCATGGGTTTTGGTGATTTGTGTATAAGATTTATGACATGGTGGGGATAAAACAAAAGTGTTACAAAATTTACTCTAAATATAAATTCAGATTTATACCTATTTATAGCTTAATAGTGTCAACGTACAGAAAAAGAAGTGACGGCGACGCGACGGTAGGCGACGTCCACTGACCTACGCAACGCGTGCTGCTGATCGTCGAGTTGCAGTGCTTCAGGCGCTTCTGATCTGAATTTTTAAACATTAATAACTGAAAAACGAAGCCCCCACTGCAATTCCGTTACTCTTAGTTTTCATCTTATTTCATTACGAAGAATCATTTACATATTTCATTTTCTAATTAACCCTTTAGTGCCCAGACACTTTCCCCGCCGGAAAAAAATTATTTATTGCGATCAGTTAACTGAAAAATGGTGCCAATACATGCACTTCATCGTTCTTTTCCCAAAAAAGCCAGTGGAAATATGATTTTCTAAATGTGACGTATACGTCACACTGGGCGTGTACGGAGTAAAATGTGGCTCAATATTTAAAATACAAAATTTGTGTTTTAAATGCATGTTTACTATAATGTGTAACAGATCTTAAAAGTATAAATGAATAAAACACGAGTATATATATCTTTTCTAAACATTTCTAAACGATATACTCGTGTTTTATTCATTTATGCTTATAACATCTCTTACAAATGAAAAGAAGAATACATATTTTTGTTATAGAATGTATAAACGAAGTACAAAATCTTAAGTTTTACTATGGTAATTTACAAAATAATTTCTTTTTACGCTCGAGCATAAGTGAACATTGCAATTGATTGAACTTTGATTGAACGTGGCCAGAAGGGCAAAGTTTACAGCGCTGTCTGTCATTGCTGAACACGATCCAAAGGTCCACATTGTCGAAACGCTGTAGATCCGAGGGTTTAGAATTAGAACTCGATGCTTGCCGTGACTTCTTTGGTGGCGGAGCATTTACCGGGGGACGTCGGCACAATAGAAACCATTATACGAATGAAAAAAAATTTCGCTTCTTTAATCCGTACACGCCCAGTGTGACGTATACGTCACACGAATTTCAACATGCAATTACACACTAAAAATTGATCAAATCAAATTTTATAAGTAATATTCTTTTAGTATAATAATCAATTTAAACGTATCTATCAAATAAAATGTAAGACAAAAAATTATACTCTCAACTTTTTAAAGAAAACAAGAGCAACGTTTCAGGTTATCGAAAAATGTCTAACATGCATTCGCCAGAAACATTTTCATGGTTACTGTAAACATTATTTACAACGGTAAACGCATCAGTGGCTTGCATCTTAGAGCCATTTAGAGAACTGATCCGTTTTGGGACCCAAAATTATTTACTATCGATTTTTTGTATACGTCTGAAACTGATGTGACGCATACGTCAGAATGGGCGCTAAAGGATTAAAAGGTCTGTGCACAATTATTGTATACCCATCGGCATCAAAATACACCCATCAGTGTCTATAGCTTTTACAATATTTCAAATGTATCTCCTTTCTCGACGTTTCGCAAAAGATACATGTCTCCAACGAGAGACACAGATCCAACGACTCGAATGCAAGGTGTATCGGGTCTTGCTTTCATGGAAATGCGGGTTCGGCCAATATCCCGACACGATATTGCAGTTCGCTAACAATGGCACAGTTTGAACTTGCCCATTAACGGCTACTAGTCGGCAATGTGTTCCTAGGCAAACCGTAACGGCGAGGCCCCCCCGACTATTTAGTACAGTTTGTAGGAAACAGTCGTTCACCCTAACGCGCTTCCGGTGATCCTGGCTGCCGGGCATCGAACAAAATCGCCACGGATACAAATCCGCCGAACTTCCTTCGTCAACTGAAATACGCATTCACAGCCCCAACTTCCCCAAACATGGCGCGTCGACGATTACGCGAGTAATCAGGTGTTGCAGCTGCTGGTATCTCGATGTTTGAACACTGGAGAAATTCTATTGTCTCTTCTTGCCACGCGATGACTTACAAGGGAACACCGCGAACCCACACTCACTGATTGCAACGCAACTTTGTGAGTTTACAGAGTGACTCGAGGCAAGGAAAACGGTAGGTTTCATTCGTGCCCAATCGCTCTTTAAAGGCGTGAAATTTAAGCCCAAAGTCAAACAGGCACTCGCACCTTTTCGCGTGTAACTCTTAAAGTACATGAGACAGAAAACAAAATTTCAAACAGAAGCTTAATGTTACCATAAGCGCTGCAAACTTGCGTCAACAAAATTTTTAAAAGAGTTAAAAACAAAATACCTGACGAAAAGCTTTTCTTAAAATTTTGTTAACGCAACTTTTATTTGAAACATTATTTTCTGTCTCTTTTACTTTAGGAGTTATACGCGAGAAAGTGAGTGCTATTTGATTATGAGGTTAGTTCCTTGTCTTGAGTCACTCTATAAATCCACAAAGCTGCGAGTGCGCGTTTAAGTTGGATGTAGTTCCCGCGAGGACTTCTCGATTTTTATACACTTCTTTGTGTACTTCAGTATTCGAAATGCAACGAACCGGTCTGATCAGGTTGAAATTTTCGAACGCTTGTGTCTTGTTCAAGATTGTGGGATCTGGAACTCCCATAAGAGGGAGTGGAGAATAAGAAATCTCGAAGGATCGGCGTTGGTGGAGTTGGTTAGATGGCTGGCCAGTACGCAGAGGATCCGCAAGATCGTGGGTCCGTGTCCCATCGCCCGAGATCCTCTTTTTCCGTGGCTCTCGAACACATAGGAATCACAAACCCTATTCCTACAAGATTAAAACTGCGGCTACTTCGATGTAGCGTGTAATTGCAAGCCTTCCAAAGAATCACTGGAGATGATCAAGTTAAAACAGGGCGCGCAGATTAATTTTTGGCAATAAACTCGTAACATGAGAAGAATGTTTGATGTGTGCTAAAAGTAACCTGGTCTCCTGCATTTGGCGGCTTACCTTCCATTGCACGACTGCTTCTTCAGACAATATGCACACAAATCCTTCTTAATTTCCGAGACATAAACTACTTCATTTGTTAATACTGACAACGATAAATAGATATTTTTTAATCGCTAGAAACATTCAATAAAAATCTCCGAAACTACAAACCCTTCCACCATAATTCCCTTTGCAAGCAGGAGTTAGAAAAACTACATCCTCCCCAAGGAGGGGTGGAAAGGGTGAGCAAGAAAAACGCCCGTCGAGGTTCAATGGATGTTGATTTGAGAAGATAATAATCGTCCTCTTTCTATTCTTTTAATTCGGTTAACGTGGTTCTGGTGCGTTAAAACCCACTGTCCGTGCGATCATTACGGGTCGCCGTGCGACTTTCGTTCCACGGCGAAGTCTCTTTTTTTTCCCTCCCCCAGCCCCCTCCCGGATAAAGGCAGCAAACGACTTCCTCGGAAACAGTTGGACCCAGCCCGTTTCACTAACAGATTCAATTAAGATATCCAGTCCCTTCGGCAGCGTTCAGACGAGAAACGCTCCTGTCCCTGGCAGGAGGGGGGAGGGCTGGGGTGCGCGGCACGAAGCTGCAACATGACAATTTCGACGAGATTGCGAGCTTCCTCGAGAAGAAGCACGGTGCTTAGAGATTAGCATCATCCCCGCTGCGCTTCTCGAGCATTCGCGAAATTCCCCGCGGACAGCTAATAACACCGCGGTGCATTTCGGCCTGCATTATCGAGCACGCCTATTAAATACATTAGGAATTAAATGAATAACGCGTGCCGCGATCGCGATAAGGAGGGATCGCGCGCAGAAAGCGTCGGGAGTGGAAGATTGAATTTAGATACACGGACGCGGACTGGCATGGATTTACAAATTACACCCTGGCGAGTTCGAAGGGAGTTGCAGGGGATGAAACTGGTATTCTCCTTTCTCAAGGAATAGGTAAATGTTACGGCGCGCACGTGTCGCGAAGTCCTTTTGAAGGTGTAATTTGTTGCTGAAAGAAGGCTAATTTTTCTAATAAGGGGTGCGCGAGGTTCGAGCCACCGATTTGTTTTAAATTTTGCATGTACGTAGTTAGCGCGAAGTATTATTATTATTCTTTATTACTCATTATAGGAAATTACATGTGAATTCAGTAATGTAGTAGAACAATTGAAGGGTCGGATGCAATAAGGGGACTAGCGCTCGAAAATGGGAAAAATTATTGTCCAAACGTTAAGAAAGATTGGAAAATTAAATATTGTTAAACTGTATTTTAAAAAATATAGTGTTGTGAAGCTCGTCACGACACACATTTTTTCAATTTACAGTTCGTTTATTCAATCATTACTATTCGAGCTTAAAATTATAAACAAGAAATTTTTCATCGTCCAAAGTCAATATTTCTTTAAACATAAATTGCGATAACATGAGTAAATATTAACGGATCGTTATGAGACTGTAAACATAACTTCAGAAAACTGTAGCGAAGTGCATAAAACCCATATGTTAAAAAATGTAATAATATTTAATTAAAAAGTAATACTGGACATAACTCATGTTTTTCAACGTTCGCCGTTAAAAAGTATCGAGGCAATTTTGAGGTACATATAACCTGCAGCGACAAAGTTTTTCCATAATATACAAGGAAGAGTTTCACTAATTTTCACACTGATTAATAAATGATTGTAGAAGATGTGGCGATATATATAAATCCCGCGCAGCACCAAGAGTCAACGCAAGTGCTAAGACTGCTAACTAAATACTGTTGATGGCGCGCGAGATTTATATATATCGTCATATCTTCTACAATTATTTATTAATCAGTCTGAAAATTGGTGAAAATCTTCCTTGAATATTAAGGAAAAACTTTGTCGCAGCAAGTTATATGTACCTCAAAATTGCCTCGATAATTTTTAACGGTGAACGTTGAAAAACATGAGTTATGTCCAGCATTACTTTTTAATTAACTATTATTACATTTTTTTAACATAAGGGTTTTGTGCATACATTTTATGGCTTCGCTAGAGTTTTCTGAACTTATGTTTTAAGCCTCATAACGATCTGTTAATATTTACTCAAGTTATCGCAATTTATGTTGAAAGAAATAATGATTTTGGACGATGAAAAATTTTTTGTTTATAATTTTCCACTCGAATAGTAATGATTGGACAAACAAACTGTAAATAGAAACAATGTGTGTCGTGACGAGCTGTACAACATTATATTTTTAAAATACAGTTTAACAACATTTAATTTTCCAATCTTTTTTAGCGTTTTAACAATAATTTTTTCCATTTCCGAGCGCTAGTCCTATTACATATTGCATTCGACCCTTCAATTAGAATAAAAGGATGACCGCGGTGTAAACCCGGCTCTGTAGTCCCAGTTGCCACCAACAAAATATGTTATAAATCGCAAAATCACGACAAATGGATTGGACATTCTGTATTTTCCCCTTACCATTCATATGAAATTGCCGAGCTCGCAGATAGCGTAAAAGTTATTTTGTTTGTGATGGGGATACAATAAGAATTGCTAACGCCGGCTTGCGACTCGAGAAATGTCACAGAAACTCAAAGAAATAAAACAAATAAAGTAATTAAAAAGCAAAAAATATTTAATCCATTCGAATTTCCCCACGCGAAATGGCAATTTCGTATGCACCAACCTAATACAAAGTATAGATTAATTATATACATATGCAAGACCTTAGACAAATCACAAAACCGTTTCACACAGTTGCGAAATGCCTAGTTTCTCTTAGAATGGCAATCCGTACATCACCTTACGTTTCAGGCAGTAGTACGAAAGTTTGAAGAAGCTTTCGTCGAGCACCATTGTATTCTGTCGGGTCAATCAAATGCTATTAACCGACTATTGCCGTGAATATGGTGTACCATACTATAAGCTATTGCAATGGCTTCCATGATTCAACTACACGTCGCTGACAAAGTATCATAAGGCTCTTACAGTTTGATGACATATTGCAATATTAATTTCCTCCTGGTATCCCTCATCCTCCTCTCTTCTTCTGCGCTACTCCTCCATTCAATTTCGCGCTTTATCAAACATTAACTCCAGTTCCCTTACGCTTCTCTTACATGCGTGAAACTCTACTTACCAACAATCCAACCCAATCACATATCCAATCAAACCACACCGAATCCATTAGTCCCACTTACCGCAACAATTACACTTCCATTACTGAGCCGACACCTCTTCAGCGGCGATAGAATCGGAAAGAAAGACCCAGAAAGTAGCTTCATAGCCGGACGCCAACGATCCACGAGCGAAGGCTTCCCGCGCGGCATTGTATCCCGTTCACAAAAGTCCCTCCCGCCGTTCCTCGTTCCTTCAAACAGCTCTCTCTACACGCGACAACAAAGACCGATAAACGAACAATACTTACGGCAAATGCCAGCAATGACGGCCGATTTTCCCGGCGCCGCTCCGAGACTATAGATTCAATTAAGATAGCGGGTTGTGCGGCCCAGAGGAACGGTGGTGGGGGGGTGGGGGGGGTGGGGGTGGGCAGTCGGGCACAGTCCACTCAGGCGAGAAAAAAATTTCTGTTCCCAGAGAGGGAGGTCTGGTATGAGGCAGCGACACGCGCGATCGAAGCTCGTATCCGCGCGTCGGCGGCGAGTTCGAGCGTCAGCGGGACGACGCCGCCGGGCGGCGTGGCGCGGGGCGTCGTTCTCTTCGTCGGCGACGGGATGGGGATGAGCACTCTCACGGCAGCGAGGATCCTCTCGGGTCAACGTCATGGAAACACGGGCGAGGAAGCGCAACTCGCCTGGGACAGCTTCCCGGCGGTGGCACTGGCAAGGGTGAGTCCTCCCTTCTTCCATCTTCTATTTTCGTCGTCTCTTTCCCCACCGGTTTCCGCGGCCCCATTCCCCTTCGTTCTCCTACCGCTCGTCGACTTTTCTTAGCGTTCGCCATCCTCCTTTCCAGTTCCAGCGTCTCCGCTCACCGTTCCCCCGTACCCTTTGTCTCCTCCTCTTTCAGCTTTCGGCGAAGGTACCAGGTCGTGGAAAACTTTACCCCTAGGGGGATTCCACCTCCATCGCCGGGGCTAGATTTCGGGAAACGTCTGCGCTCCTGGATTTGCTTATTACCTAACGGATTGACTCGTTTCCTCCCCGGTATCGCGTGTCGTCCGATGATCCGGCGGACCCTCGGGGAACCGAGGTGAATACGTCATGAGCGCGGATGACGTAACGGTCCCTATCATTGCGTTAGTAGTGTTGTACGCGTGCAGCCTCTTAGGGTGCGGTTCCACTTACTCCCAAATCGTCCGCACGGTTAGCGATATGTACCTATAATGGAAATCACGGGCGTTGCGCGCGATTCGGGCGTAAGTGGGACGCACCCTTAGCCAGTGCTTTTGTCCGTTATGTTTCGGCGCGTGATTAGGGCAATTATGGGAGAGATGCCGCACTGGGAGAGACGCCGCACTTCCGGTATTTCAGGATTATTGGTAATAAAATACAACACTGTCGACTTGATTTGCTTTAGCCTGTTAGTTTAGGTTAGATTAATAAGCGAGAACGCGTGTCCCTTATTACTTTTAAAGATTTTGCTATTTTCCGAGGTAAACCTACAGCACTTTGCCACGTCGAGTTTATTTTTGCTATCATAGTAGTTAAAAATTCATAGTTCTTCGTGATATAATTTTTGTAATACGTTAAAGGAACTCTGTGGAATATTTCTCGGCCAGAATAGGTCACATTCGACATAGCACTTGGAAATAAGAAAGTGCGGTGTCTCTCCCGAGCATTTGGGATAGATGCCGCACTTTTATGCGGGACTGATAGCGTACTGTTTCGGAAGGTACCTAAGTCGACTAAATGACGTTTTTAATGTTAAAAATACAAAAAAAAAGTGTTTCAAAATAGGTACCGTGATATCTCAAGGCAAATTATTTATTTTTTAATGACAAATCTAATAGTCCAAACATATTTTTGGGCTTTTTACTCTTTTTTTCACATTTTATTTTTATTTTATGTGTAATGAATGTGGAAGGAAGAAGAAAATACAATTAAATTTAGAAAAGCAGAAATAATAGCTGTACTTATTTTATAACTGTATAAATTAAAAAGATGTTTAATTTTACTTTGTTTTTACTATTTTTTAAATAAAAAGTTATAATTAACAAGTTTAAATGGAAAATTAAACGTTTTTCGAAATGTGGCACCACTACCGCATGTGCGGCATCTCTCCTGACAAAAGGGATGTTTTTAGTTTCAATTTTTTAGGGTGACAAATATTAAAATTTTGATTTCCTTTAATGCTAGTAGTAGCACAAGATGTTCAACTAATAATATGTATCCTTGGAAAAAAATTTCATTGCAAACTTTAGATACGGTGACAATTTTGCGTAAGGTGCGGCAACTCTCCCATAATTACCCTAAACCTCGAAATATTTCCTCTGAAGTTACGGGAGCTGTAAAGCAGAATAAAGTAGCGAAAGGTTAAGCGTAACGTCAATGCAGAGCATCTATTAGAATTAATATCTGGTCCCCGAATTAATTCTCTGTAGAGAAATGACGAGGAATGTAAAGCTTAAATTTACAAGGGCGCGCGATAATTCAGACCGTGTTTTTCTGAATTTTAAAGAGAAAAACACTGACGGAATGAAACTCGAAGGGTGGTTACACGAAATCGTATGTAAAATCGAGGTTACAGAAGTGTATTCAGCTTTATCTTTTGATGAAGCAGCGCAAACGAGGTGAATTACACTCGCTCAGGATTTGCTTATTTGCGCGGCCGTTCGTTTTTCAATTTTCGCTAGCTTTTTCAGAGCACAAGCACGTCCAGATACGCATTGCAGCATTCCCCATCGTCGCATTATTAACGACGTGTATTCTTCTGTGATACATTACCGCTCTTTGTCTGCGGCGGTGGAGAATTTGTATGTTACTGTAATGTGTAATTCAGGGACTATTGAACACGCGCTGCATCGAATATTTTGCCTTATATTCCAGCATTTTCGTTCCAAGCATTTCTCCCCCGATAAGTGTATTGGGGCACGACGAGAGAAACTTTTACTTTAGAAAGTTCTGCCCTGGATTTCAAGAGCAGCTGAACTTCTGATTTGAGGTTTGGTTATTTCGTAACTGGACTCTGACTTCGCAGAATATTAGTTCAGTTTTGTATAATTACTTTTTAGGGATGAACAAGGCAGTTTTCTTCGTTCCGTAATATTCTGTCATTATTGTTACTTTTAGTTTTGTGTGTACCTAGGTGGTAAATGAAACTAATTCTCTATTACAAGTTTTTACGAATATATTAGTCGTATTAGCTTAATTTTTTCAATCGACATTTATGTTACGAGATCTTTTGCAGTACACGAAGAATCACTAAAAAATCATTTTACATACTTTATACGTGTTTCTAAACTATTGATTACTTGCAATAATTCTCCAATTAATTAATCTACACGTGACAAATTACGGAGTCGCCGTGGATCTGTTGCTAAGATTTGTAAGTGAAATTGTAAAATTTGTATGCAGGTATTTTTAAAGTTGTTAATTTTTTTAGAAAACCCCATATCTCCATTAATTATTATTATACATATATGGCTGACATTTTTTTTACAACATACTGAAATGTAATAAATACGTGTGTATAATGCTCATCGGTAAAAACTGAGGATCTCGTCCCTGTAGACGAGAATATTCCCTTGAGTCAATCATCACCATTCCAACGAATTTCATCGTTACTTAAAATCCTCCTTCGATTAATATCTTCGGTTAAAATCGATTCTGAGCACCCCTTTTCAGCAGCACAGAAGAATAAGCAAAGTCGTCGAGGGTGAGAGTAAACGATTTAATCGCCACCTAACAAGTTCCCCGAAATTCAATTACACGAGGACTTTGCCTACCTTTCGGCCCCGTTTCATTTTCCTACTTCCTCTCGGGCAACGCGTGCAACCCTTTTCCATCGCCCATGTCTCCTCCACTTTTCATCACTCAGAGAGAGCCTCGAGTGCACGTAACATCGAGGGATGTAGGTAACCTTTCGAGAGAGTGTTTTCAAAGGATTTCGCTATTCCGTCGTTATCCCGTTAATTACAGGACATCGTTGTCGGCGATCTTGACGGCCTGGCGGTCTGTGTCGACCGCTCGCGAGCCTTCTATTCACTTCGTGGCATCGAGAACTAATTAAATCGAGACGATTTGCCGTGAAATTCTCACGGCCGCGTGTAATTCCCGTCATTCCATCGTATTATACGATTCGCAACTTTCGAATTATCCATTTGATTTGTTCCTCCCTCAGACGCAACGTTTTGTATAAAATGTTTATATTTCTTGAAAGGATTATATTTCGATGCAACATCACTGGCAGCTCGTGCGCGGCTTTTTATAGTTTGGGTGCTAGTTTTCCTGGTCCGTGAACGCACTTTCAATGGCTCCTTGTGCTCGGGTGACCAGGACCACCTGGACCCAATGAAGGGTCAGAGGGCCTCAACGTTTTCCCGAGCTGCTTTTTCCTTTTCCCAGTTAGCAATGGAACGTTATTACTCCAACGCCTTAGGTAATGTTTATGCTGGATTGCAACCAACAAAGGACTATGTCTTCTTTCATTTTGGGACCGGAACATAGTCAGCCTCGATATTTTACACAGTTTATTTCTGCCTTTAATAACTTTAGTCATACAGTAAGTCCCCGGGTACGATCTGTGATTACTTACAATGAAACTTCAGTAACTCGAGAATTTCGACTTTTTTTTAACCTTGCAGGTTTGTAGGGAAGCTCAATAGAAGTATCAGGCAATTTTTTTCTACTACCTTTTGGTCCTCCGGGGTGGAAACACCTCTTAAAAATGAATGTTTTCTTTCCTATTTTCTTATATACCTTGAGAACTACAGCAGCGAAACCTGCATTCTGTCCACCTTTGTTCCCCGTTTCTCGCTCGCTGCCTCTTTTATTCGATCGCCAAGGACACGGACCTCCGGCGGGAAATTCTCCAACAAAGTTCCATTCTGGAATCTCGAGTGGTTTCGATAGTGCTTCCGATAGCGTGGCTTATTATCGTGTCGATGTAAACGAGCATTCCGTACCCCGGGCGGGAACCTCGGAGAACCGATACTCTAGTTTGCTGACGCCGCCGAGCTTATCAACCTTATTCCGCGTCGCTCCTCTTTACGTCCGATTGTATTTGCGTCCCGACGGACGTTTTTCCGTCCCGGCTTTCGTCTTTCACCGAATTACCGAGTCTCTATTCGTGGGGCAGTGCTCGCGTCGTGACGAGGTCGACCGCAAACGAGATTGTCCGATGCAATGTAAAACTTATAAACCTATATCGACAATACCTTTAGACGACATTCGAATTTCCTGGAGGATTTCCTTTATAACTATATACTGCTGAATCGAATAGTCAATCTGAGGTATTGAATTGAATAATCAACTGTGGGGCATATATATGTATACGAAAAATTAAGCTTGAGGGCTACAACTAGGAATTCATTATTGATCACTGAACACGTTCCATGCCATGGTGGAAACACGGCTTACGAATTTACGGTATTTAATTATAGAAAAGTAGCGGTTGTGTTAAAATTCTTCATAATTTCAGCTTTTCTATATTTATATGTATTTCTATTTATTTCCCATTTACTTCTATTTATTTCCGTTTATTTCTATTTATTTCTATGTATTTCTATGTATTTCTATGTATATCTATTTATTTCTATTGATTTTTATTGATTTCTATTGATTTCTATTGATTTCTATTTACTTCTATTGATTTCTATTGATTTCTATTTATTTCTATTGATTTCTATCGATTTCTATCGATTTCTATTGATTTCTATTTATTTCTATTGATTTCTATCGATTTCTATTTATTTCTATTATTTCTATTATTTCTATTTATTTCTATTAATTTCTGTTTATTTCTATTTATTTCTATGTATTTCTATTGATTTCTAGTGATTTCCATTTATTTCTATTTATTTCCATTGATTTCCATTGATTTCCATTGATTCCCATTGATTTCTATTTATTTATAATCTATATTTATTCCGACACTGAATCGAGGAATATCATTTTCCTTCGAGTGAAAGTTTCACTTCCAATAAATACTGTACATAAGCCTTTTGTGCATTTAGCTTCGCTACTGTACCTTATCAGTCTTATCACGTAACGTACAATCAAATTGAAATGCTTTACAAATTACGAACGCAACGAAGTGCTTCAACCTTTCCTCAACAGTCCAATCTGTCTCAGTGTCATGTTTTCCGAAGGTATCACCTCGGTATGACCCCAAAAGCCTGTATAACAGTGAAGCATTTTACGCCCCATTGTGGGGCACGCAGTGTATCCGGAAATTGGAATTGTAGGGTCAGCTTCAGGCTGTCGCAGAAAAAGATTAACCGTTCCGTCGTGCTATAGGCGAGCTATTACACGAACAGATGCAGCGATACGTGTCTCAGCCGTTGGAACCTACACTCGAGATCTTGGGCTCGCAGAGTCCCATATCCGTCACGCATCTGTCCGATTGGTTATTATTAATTCGGACGCTCCCGTCGAACGAGAATCCGACCGTAACTTATTGCCACGGCTAGTGGGAACAGTAACTACGCGAATATTTGACTAGGAACCAGAGAGGAGAGGGTCGTTGCGTGGTCGTTTGTAACAGCACCGGTCCAGAGTTGCTCAATTCCGAATTGTTCGCTCTGGATTACACGAACAAGTAACAAATTGCACATGCACGGGTAATCCGGCCGCGTTTCACTTTATAATTACTCGAATGCAATGTCAAACGACCCCGGGCCCGAAAGCGGGGGCTGTTGGCTCGAGCAACATCTGAAGGGAGCGACATGGTTGAACAGAATCGATGCCGGGATGATAATTAAGAACGGCCAGCCCTTTGTGCGTGCTCCGGGATCGTCGATCATTAATAGATTCTCTTTAACTGCGTGCATCTTCGTCGCGTGCTCGCGTCGCTAAACAACGTTCGTGACGAGAGCAATAAAATCGTAATCAGTGAATTTCCCCATGGTTAACGATGCAATTTCCGTGTTACCAGAGGAAATTGCAGCGAATGAAATATTACATTAGCGCGATTGTAAGTTATATTTAGCACGGAGCATTCTTTGAATTCGCGTCTGTTAAAGGCATAGATTAAAATTCATAACGGGTTGTACTTGCGCGATATTGAATTATACAGCCGTTTAATATGCTCGTATGCTTACTGCAATGTACCTACATATTACAAAAGACATTCTAAGCGTCCTCATTCCGCTTCTGCACACGCTACCTCGCCTGTCCATGATGGGCGTCTTATGCTTGCTGAAACAAAATTCCTTGTAATATTATACAGTCATATAATATTATAATAGCTTTTACCTGTAGGTAATATTAATGCACTAACAGTATTGCTAGTATTGAAAATTTAATTTAGATCCACCTAAGTAGATACCCATAGTACCTAATATCGCCAAGCAAAAGTAAAATTGCTGTCAATTGAATAATAATTGATATTTTTGCATGCAGTTTATTTCAAAGTAAAGAGAAATTATTCATCTTTCATGTAGCATAAGTTAGAATCGTTGAAACGTACAAATTTTTAATTAGGATTCAAAAAAAGTAAGACATGCAAAAATCGGGTCCTGAAAAAAGTGTACCTAATATCGCCAACTCAAGAAATATTGATTAATTCATGTATATATGAGTTTTTAAAGTCATTTTCACATGCGCTTTTATTATTTCTTGCTCTATAAATATTTTTTTATCCATCTTTGATTTTATTTTTATTAGAATACTATAGAAATTTAAAAATATAGATTTTTAAAATCTTTTATTTTTTACGTTCCGATGTACATCGAAGCCATTGTTCTCCGGTAGGCGGTATTGAGAACACGCGTACTGCTAAAAGAAAAACGGTATTTTCATTACGAAAAATACTTGGATCGATTTCATTTCTTAAGGGGGTAGATCACCCTCGATAGCCCTAAAACAGGCCTTTTTTCAAACGCAAATTGTAAAGTGATAAATAACAGTTGAGACAACGTTTCTTCCATAGTTTTAATCGTTATTCTATGAGCTTTAACACAAAAAAAGAAAAGTCTAAATATCTCTATGTACATAAAAGTTGTGAGTAAAAACGTAAAGGCGTGTACGCGGTGCACCGTTTGATGGTGTACATGAAATCTCGAAAACCGTACCAATGATTTGGATGAAAATTTAACGAGACATGCAGAAAATCATTCCCTAAGATGTGTCGGGAGCAGAATTTCGAAATAAATTCTTAAAAAAAAGATAAAAAATATTTTTCATACAAGAAATCGATAAAATCGTATTTTTCAACATAAAAATTGTATTATTTTTTTTTCCGAAAATCTGCTCCCGACACATCTTAGAGAATGGTTTTCTGCATGTCTCATTAAATTTTCATCCAAATCATTGGGGCGGTTTTCGAGATTTTATGCACACCATCAAACGGTGCACCGCGTACACGCTTTTACGTTTTTACTCACAACTTTTATGTACATAGAGATATTTATACTTTTCTTTTTTGTGTTCAAGCTCATAGAATAACGATTAAAACTAGGGAAAAAACGTTGTCTCTATTGTTATTTATGACGTTACAATTTGCGTTTGAAAAAAGGCCTGTTTTAGGGCTATCGAGGGTGACCTACCCCCTTAAGTACATCATTAATTAGGTATTTCTAGTAGATATTCTTGCATTCACAGAATTATTAGACTTACCTTCTGCGAATGTGATGTAAAATTGTGATAGTCCAATAAATTTTTACACTATTAAAATTCTCTAAAATTCTTCCCTTTCTGTAATATTGTTGATCACATGACGCTGCAATTACGGTATGTCTTCCTACATATGGTTAGGTACTAATTCAGTGCATAACCGATAAATTTTAGTGCTTACTTTGCGAGAAATAGGGGGTGGCGATATTAGGAACAGTGGCGATATTAGGTACAGTCACCCTACATATTTCGAAGAAATTAATACGAACCAATGAGCACGTCACATATCACTGAAAGAAATTTTTGTAAATCACTTTTTTCCCCACATTAAATATCCACGCATCCCATCCACTCTGCGAATCATAATCCGCTCCCGTGCCGGTCAATTCCCCTGCACTTCCATACGCACCGTTAATTAAAAATTCTTTTGCAACTTGAGGTATAGGCGATCCGGATCAGAAATCGAATGCAAAGAGGCCGTGTAATAAACGCTAGATACGTTAAATATCCCCCTTTGAAAATTATCGTTCGCGGCTGACAAAACGCGCGTGACGCGTCGTGTAATCCAATTTGCATCTGTTTCTCTTTACGCGTATACGCTTTTCGCGTTCTGCACGGAGACGCGCGCGCCAGCCGAATATACAGCGTGGAGCGAGCCGGCGCTCGATGAAACTTTCCCAACAAACTCTATCGGGATTTCGAGAGGATCGTTCCTACATCGGTTACGGACTTGCTTATTATCCGGGACCAAGTAATCGAGCTTTCCACGCATGGGTAAAATCCACTGGGGACGCGGGATTTGACTTCGCGCGGACACGACTGGCTTAGAAAATTTACATAACGATACACTCGGTGTAATTCGAGGCGCCCCTCCTACGCCCCCGCTTAATGCCCGCGCTCCTCGTTTAATTAGCGTAACACCGCGGCCGCTAATTCGAGTGTCGCGCAAGAACGAATTAGACGCGGTGCGGGAATCGAAACGCGAGGAAAAAATTTTCGCGCGCGCGTACGTAAGTACACCGAGCAGGGAAATAGTCACGGGGCACATAAAACGAGAGATATATGCCCCGCGTATAATATGTGATCGTTCCTTTTGTGTCCCCCCCCCCACCCCCGCCATGCTTCTTATCCCCTTGTGTTTTACGAGTGGAATCCTTCTTCTGCTCATCCTCTTTCCCCAGGTCCTTGGGGCCTTCAGCACATTCTCTCTAGATCAGCAGTTCTCAGCCTTTTTCCCTGAGAGACTCCCGCCGTACGACGAACGGTATCCGACGGTGAATCGATCAATGTAGTGATCAATGTATCCTTCGTCTTCGGTTTTTTTGCGCGACTCCCTCCGGGCGTTCCTCGAGTGTCCATTTTGACTCCCCCGCACGGCGAGGGGAATAGGACCCTTGCGAGCCCCTTCCGTTACGAATTCAATCAACTTATCAGCCGGTTCATTCAGTAACGGATTATTGTGTCTGGCTTGTAAGGCCGCAGTGAAATTTCCGTTATACGAAGTATACAGTGGTGAAATGTTATATGAAATGGTCCGAGTCAACTGTATTATCGTGCCTTGCGCATTTGTCATGCTGGGGGTGACCGGCGACTCCCAGCTGCTCTTTTTTCCTACAATATGCCCGGAAAGGGAAGTCGACGATTACTTTTCTTCAAGCGGAAATTTACTTTAGATAGAATTAAAGAAGAAGCAGGAAAAGTGAGCGAGGTGGAACAGCTTTGTAAGGTCTGTTCTAAAATAAATATTGAAATTCTTGGTAAGACGGTGGTGAGAATACCGTATTAGGAAGGTGGCAACGTTCCGCGGAGATTTTATTCATGAACCATATCTCTGTTTAGCTTGTTTCAACAAGATATGTACATACGAGTACATCGTAACACGCGTGTATAAATTACGGTGGAACGAAATATAGGGGAAGATTCTTTTTTTTTTTTTTATTATTCATGATTTCTAATAGTTGACAAAAGTTGCTTTTTATAATGGTATTTAAGCTGTGAAAATCTGAACTTCGTTAAATGCTTTGAGGTGCCGAAAATCAAACATTGTTTATTATAATATTACCATTTATTTGATTCAAGTGCTTAAATATTTTCAGCGTTGCCTAGCCCCATTCTCAAAACATTCAACGTGGTAAGATCGTTATGTTCGAGGGTGGATTTCTAATTTAAATTTATATACAACATGCAAGCTTTACAGCCAGGTTATCTGTGGCATGAAAGGGTTGATTAAAGAGAAAGAAATATCTGTTTGCTTTCCTTTAACTCGAAGCTAACGTTTTAACTGCGTGGTGGAGACGCATGGAAGCTGATCAACCTGTACGTATTTACCACGCGAATGACTTTGAAAATTGACATTAGAGGAGCTTCTCCAAATTACGCTTTAACAGAGTTTCAGAGGTTCATTAAATTTTCTACAGAATGTGAAAAAGAGGAACGACGTTATGGCATCCTCGTTTCTCGTTGGGAAGCTTGGACTAGCGACGTTGCATTTGCTGCTATTAAGGGGTTATACCTAGTCAGACGGCCGAAAAGAGGCGAATGTTTGTGAATTCTTTTTTACAAAGCGGAAGCATATATTTTTACAGAACTTTTTGCAATTAAAAGAGAAACATTTAAAGAGCATTTGGTAATTTTTTTGTAGAAAAGTATTTACGTTTATAATAAAGTAACAACCGATATCCAAGGAGCCTTTTTAAAAATTTGGTTTTGCGGTGGGCACTGCCATTCGGAACCAGATTATCTAAAATCAAAAAAACAAAAAAGATTTCGTTAGTATATTAATGTATCCTCTGATTAACGGAGGGAATTTCCGAAATATTAATTTAAAACAAAATGGCGGGTATTTAAAGTTGAAGTACTGATTTTTTCGCGTGATTTTTGCACTAAAAAATCAGCACTTCAACTTTAAATACCCGCCATTTTGTTTTAAATTGATATTTCGGAAATTCACCCCGTTAATCAGAGGATACATTAATATACTAACGAAATCTTTTTTGTTTTTTGCTTTTAGATAATCTGGTTCCGAATGGCAGTGCCCACTGCAAAACCAAATTTTTAAAAAGGCTTCTTGGATAGCAGCCGAACTAAGTAGGTATAACCCCTTAAGAATTGTCAGAGGTAAGTGCTCGTGTTTTATGAAATCAGTTTTTATGGAAACGAGGAAGGTCTTTCTTTTTTTGTTTCTGATCGATACTACTCGTGCTAAGCAGTCAAGTTTTTAGCTGAAAGTCCCACACGTTTCCGAAAGCCATTCCCGACGCAGTTGAATACTTGTTTATCATCCTGCTGGGGTAAGAGGGTTCCTCGTAATCCAGAAGGAAACGCAGCTCAATCGATCTCAAGCCTTTCATGCAGTGGTTTCCGCCAACTATCTAAGTACGTTTCCACGTGCCTCAATGAATTCGCTAATTCCATAAACTAATTGAAAATTCCCGCGAACCGTGGCTAAAATTGCGAAATGTTGCCTTCGGAAATAATTTCCTGAGTAAACTGAGAGCATGCCAGAGATTTGAATGTAGCAAGAGATTTGGTCTAGTAAACATTAAAAACGAGAAACGTTCCATAAACATTACAATATTTTTGATGTTCTTATAATGTATCATCTGCCTGTCTCGTTGTAACTTATTAATCATATTTGGTGACAAAATTACTTAATCGAAGTGAATTTAATCACGGCCTCAAGGATTTTACATGCACGAAAGTAAATTAAACGAAGGATTAATTACGGGAGTATTCTCGTCTAGAAGGTTAATTTTTTGCTCTTCTTTAGGGACGATGAGCATTATCCACACGTATTTATCAACATTGCAGTAAGTTTTAAAAAAAATTTCAGCCATATATAATAATAATTGGCCTTCTAGACAAGAATACCCCCTTAAATGATTCCAGCGTTCCAGAAATTAGGAATGGAACTATGTGAAGTCTTTGAAAAGAACATTTACACACTTCAAAGTAGTTGAAAGGTAGCTTCTTTCAGGAATTTGCTGTTAACGTACCATGGGGCATTGCTCTGGTCTGAGAGCAGATCAACTTTAGCTATTCAAATTTTACAATTACTCGGCGCATCACATTTTGTTACTTCATATCGCCCTTTCCTCAGGATCTTCTCCTCTATTACTTCATTTCCCGCTTTTAACGGTTCCCTCTTTCTCCGGGCCTTATCTGCCCTCCTTTATCGCTTCAGTTCGGAAACGGACAGAATCGGGAAAAGTTTCCGTGCAGTGCTCCAGGACTTGGAGGACTTCGATATTGCCTACGGACTTGCTTATTATTCTTCGAAAGTAACATAAGCTTCCGCCTTCGAGGCAGATACGACGGGAAATGGATTCACCTGTAGATGTAAGCGTGAATTGACAAGGAAGTACCCTTAACAGATTCTTCAGCTATGTACAGGTTTGCAAACGTTTGCCCCCTCAACACTTCGTTTCTCTTATAGAATTTCGTTCACTGTGCGTAAATAATTGTAGAAGAAATACAGCATTCAGCACTGTAAATCGTGGATTATTATGTTATATCATACGCGACACCCATCTCGGATTTCAGACTTAAAGGTATTAAGTAGGCAGGGAACAAGTCTCAATATTAATTTATTTCTTTCTAATTAAATGAAAAAAGAAATGCTTCATTTTCGACAGCAATCGCTCGCTAGTACCTTTAAAGAAATAATATAGGCAACATTCAGTGTTCCGAAAAAAATAGGTTTGCAGTCAATCATAAAAAATGAAGTTGTCACAGTTGACAGTCATCTTGGAAGTGGAATTTGGGGAAAGAATACAGTTTTCGGTGTCCTAAAAAGAAGTAGGAAATTCTTAGGGAAAAAGAATTCGTCGGAAAAGAATTCAGCCAAGATAACTCGATTTGTAGAGCAGTCATCCGGTAAGCGAAAGATCCGGGTTTGAAGCACGGTTCAGCGATCCAGACGACCGATTCTCTTTCCTCCAATATTCGGAAGCGAGATCGCTCTTGTATCCTTATGCTTCATTTACTTATCATTTCCCTATCACAGTGGACTTCTAATGATCTGTGCTTCGGTAATAGATGTTTCATCTGAATTTAATCCTACTCTTTTGATCCGAGCTTCTATTCCGAAGGAAATTGCGTCGACAATTGAAGAGCTTATTCCCTGTTGGGAATAAGCTCTTAAATCCAAGAAATAGAAAACTGAGAGAATCGTAATTTTCTTACGATATTACTTAAAACATGTTAATATTACTGATAAATATATTTCGTAAAACATCCTAATAATTAACAACAATCTGCGACCTATAAGAACACCATCAAATAAGCAATTATGCACTATTATATTATATCAACGCGTACCAATTATTAAAGTGGCAAATAAAACCGAATATCTGTCTGTCAATCTACGGCGACAATCAGATTAAACGTTCTAGTAAAACACTAGGTAAAAAATTAAATAAAATTCGATACAATACAATGAAATATACACACTGGTTTTCTCTCCACAAAGAAATATCATCGAGAAAATGTCATTTTGCATTTCCACGGTTGTAAAAATTGATACAATTGAAACAATATTTTTTTTGTTTCTTCTTCAAATATGTAGTAATAAAGTCCAAAAAGCTTTCTCACTGTATGTTCCTGAGTTTCATTTTTTTTTTAATTCATGAAAATCACGTATTTTTCAAGCATTCTGACCGAAGGGCACCCTTAAAACACTAAAGTTCTTACCCAGCTGGGCCATGGAAAAGCACTTGGTTCGCCTTCTTCTGCTTGGTATTCAGCGTTCGACTTTCGTCCAACGCGACGATTCAGTTTCAATCTCCCTGGCGCACTTCTAATATTTTCTTGATGATGGCGAAAGGAGGTGCATAACGGCACGAAAAGGATTTAGAGATGTTTGACGATGCTCCGGGTTCCACCTCCGACACGAACAAGCCACCACTTATTAGCGGATGTAACCTCTATCTTTTCATTCCCCCTAAGAGCTACTTTTCTTCTCCGGCCACTCTTCCCTCCGCCCCCTCCCACCATCTATTCGTTCTGCTTAAACTTTCCGGGGAATTCCTCCGGGGTTTCGAGCACTTCCCGGCCCTGGCCAAACGCCGTCTTATTGTCGTATAGATGCGAGTCTTTCTTGCTACACGAAGTCGAACCGAACTCGATCATGTAGGAGCAGATTCTGCAGCACCTTCTTGCCCGTGATTTATGTACGTGGCCCCTTTCGTGGGGACCTCACTCCAGCTTCATTCCGTATTTTTCGTTCTCTTCTGTTACGTTATTGCACGTGAAAAAAATACTCACAAATTAGACTGATCCAATCTATATCATTTTGAGTTTTTTTTTTTAATAGTTGTTTAAGTGTTTTTTTATTTCGTCAATTCGTTTTAAATATTGAGGTTATCAAGAATAGAAAATTAAATAAACTGGAGCATTGGTAAGGAGTATATTTAAGCTTCTCGTGATTTTTAAGAAAATGATAGTGAATGAATTTTTTCGTTATAGGTATTAGATATTCAATTCGTAGCATCATCGATTTTACGTTACTTTTCATTTGGACAAAATGAGTGTGTAGAACAGGATGTAAAGTTAGGGTTGTGAAAGATCAAAATGTAACGTATTTTTTACTTTTTCTTGGGAATTTAAATTATGGATCAATGCATGTGAAATCGATTGCTTGTTGCGACTTATATCAGGGATTTTCGCGGGATGCAAATATCATGTAAATAGTCTGCGTGAAATTAGGGGGAGGTTAATTTACAGGTTTTGAATTTGTTTAAAAAAAAAGCTATGGAAATTTGCAATCTTTGTCAATCTCTGTATTTTTATCTCCAGACACTATTAGTCGCAGGAAGTACCCTTTTTTCCTATTTTGATGGGAAAGAATTAAGATTTCTGAATAAATTCGTTTTCAAACCGAAAATTATAACCAAAATTTGGAAACTTGTAAAATGATGACTTAAACCCCTCCTAATTTCACGCGGACTACATTTTTCAATTTCATCAAAATCTCTGGTATCGATCGTGAAAAATGATCAATTTAACGTGGAATGGCACGTGGATCAAACACTGATGCAATGATTATTCATGACAGCTTAAACTAAGAATTTAAGACATAGGTGTAGGGTGACTGTAGCTAATATCGCCAGGCAAAAGTTAAATCGCTGTCAATTGAATAATAATTGATATTTTTGCATGCAGTTCATTTCAAAGTAAAGAGAAATTACTCATCTTTCATGTAGCATAAGTTAGAATCGTTGAAACCTACAAATTTTTAATTAGGACTCAAAAAACGTAAGACATGCAAAAATCGGGTCCTGAGAAAAGTGTACCTAATATCGCCAACTCAAGAAATATTGATTAATTCATGTATATATGAGTTTTTAAAGTCATTTTCACATGTGCTTTTATTATTTCTTGCTCTATAAATATTTTTTATCCATCCTTGATTTTATTTTTATTAGAATAATATAGAAATTTAAAAATATAGATTTTTAAAATATTTTATTTTTTACGTTCCGATGTACATATTGGACAAATAAAGTTTATTTCGGTTGCTCCGCACATTTCGTGACCTCACCTGTAATAAACATTACATCGAAACCATTGTTCTCCGGTTGGCGGTATTGAAAACACGCGTACTGCTAAAAGAAAAACGCTATTTTCATTACGAAAAATATTTGGATCGATTTCATTTCTTAAGTACATCATTAATTAGGTATTTCTAGTAGATATTCTTGCATTCACAGAATTATTAGACTTACCTTCTGCGAATGTGATGTAAAATTGTGATAGTCCAATAAATTTTTACACTATTAAGATTCTCTAAAATCCTTCCCTTTCTGTAATTGTTGATCACATGACGCTGCAATTACAGTATGTCTTCCTACATATGGTTAGGTACTAATTCAGTGCATAACCGATAAATTTTAGTGCTTACTTTGCGAGAGATAGGTGGCGGCGATATTAGGTACAGTCACCCTATGTCCACTTTTGCATAGGACGCTTTCAATACCATACACAAAGATACATATTCACGACATAATCTTCAGTTTTTATAAGCACACATTTAGAAACGTTTGAAACTAAGCTCCTGAATTTACGGAGGATATTTAATCGCCCTTTAATCTCAGGCCCCTTTAGATTAGAAATTTCCGTAAGGATTCGTGATACACAATCATGTCGGACGTCTTTCACAAAAGAAGACAGATCCCATGAAATCCTTCTTATCAGTGGCGCGACCGTTTAATTTAAGCCTGTCATGGTTAATCCGAAATGTGCGGAGAGCCTGTGGCAGCCCGTATTATACCTACCATTTCACTTGATTTCCGCTGAAACTGATAAAACGTCGCATTAGGACCTTCATCGCGGCCGATTCCGCTTGAAATAAAATAGCATTCATTCCGACCCCGCTCCGCGCCGCGACAATTCCATTTCCTAACTCACGTTTAATTTTCTCCGGCAATTAGCCACCTTCATTAAACCCTGGGAAAGAAATCTTAATCGTCGCTCACGAAGAATCTGCCACTCCACGCGTACCACCGCGCGCTTCAAATTAAACATTCCGCTATACGTTCCATAAAAGGAGCACGAAACCTGACGTAGTTAGGTACTTATTCGAAGTAAGTTATTTCAGAACACTGAAATCGAAAATCTAGACTTGACGATTCACATACTGCAACTCGCGTTACTGGGTTGCAGGATCAAACTCTATGGCGATCAGTAGGTATCTATACCAGAAAATTCGTGCACCGAAACTTTTTGAAAATTCATATACCAAAGCTCACGCTTTTGACGCGTGCTTGATTGCTCGCCGCCTGAATGGTTTTGCGTTACGAATGCCAGCAGAAACGTTAGTGGTCGATGGAAGCTCGCGGCAGGGATTCTCCAAAACGCGTTCGAATAAAAGTGGCAGTGTGACGCGCGAAAATCCAGGGGGGCTTGCATTAACGCCCTGCAAATCCCGCATTAACGTGACAACGAGCCTGCGAGAGCTCGTAATTCGTGGTTTATCTTTCGCTCGCTGGAGGGGCCATGGCTGATCAGCCTCTCCCAAGGAAAGAACAAACAGGAAGAATTGTGTGTTAATTAGCCTGTCGCGATGTTGACACGATCAATTGCGCGTTTTCTCGGCCACACGCGTCGCCGGGTTAACGATTTATCGCGAGGACGTACGCCGTGTGACGTTTATCAGGATAATAATTAATCGAAGGGTGGTACGAATGAATAATGGACGAGTGGTTGGCATTAAAACGACATCATCCGGCCGTTTGCTATTCTTGGAGTCTGGCTGATGCATAAATCGCGGCTGTAATTAGATTGGCCACGTTGACGGCAGCCAGCCGTGAACGATGGGATCGTATTTCGCGCGAATCAACTTTTCTGCGGTGCAGATCTTCTACGTATGCTTCGGCGTTTTTGCTTTTTGTTCGATTAATTATACAGAGGCGAGTCACCACGAACGGGACTCTTGAAAATGTCTGGTGGATTCGGAGGGAGAGGAAAAATGTGTTAGCTTCTGCAATGGGGATGGATTTACGAGATGATCGCGGAATAAGGGTGTTTTTGAGGAGGGTCTTTTTAGTAGAAACGGTTGATTCTGTTTATTGCTAAGGGGCTGAGGAGAAGCCTCACTTTTCAGGGTATGTGTTTCCAAAGCGTGGACATTTCTTTTCTTCTGCAAATGATGCATTCAGCAATACAAGCTTTAGCTAACAAGGGAAGATCCCGAACTCGGAAATTCTAAAAATTCTGAAACTGTGCGAATATGTGGGGGATTTCCTCCTGATTATAACGCAATTTTTGTTTGCTGCCTAAATTCATCGTAAAGGGGTGTAATTGACCCCAGAAAATCGGGTTATTTTCCGATTTTGTGTTATAACTGTCAAATAATTTTTTTACCAAATGCTGGATCTAATTAAAAGAAGTAACTTTTGTCTTCGAACTTTTTTTCTATCTATTACAGTTCGCGAGTTATAACACAAAATCGGAAAATAGCCGAATTTTCAGGGGTTAATTTCACCCCCTTCGAGTGAATCTGGGCAGCAAAGAAAAATTGCGTTGTAATCAGGAGGAAATCCCCTACATATTCACAAAGTTTCAGAATTTTTTGAATTTCCGGGTTCGGGATCTTCCCTTGTAAGTAGTTGGAACTTGGTAGTCTTAGAATAAATGTCCCTAGAAAAGGGGACAAAAGTATTGCGCCACGAGATTCTAGACATTTAGCTAATCTAGCTTTACCCCTCCTGTAGGTAGGGGAGAGCGGGGACAAACGTAACACTTTTTACATTTCGCCTAGCTGCCAATTACCTCTTACAGATATAAAAACGAAAATTATGACTTAAGATAGTGTGTTTCTTGGTCTATCATTTGACCACAAATTCAGCCTTCCATGATAAGTAGTCAAAGAGTTATGGCAATTTTCCGCAGCGTCTGTCATTGTTGCTTTTGTCCTGCAGGGGTAGGACGAAAGTAACATACCATGGGGACGAAAGTAATACTAATTATTTTCAGGAGAATTAAGTAAAAACACTTCTTCCAAAGCAAAATAGGATTTTTTATTATCAGAAACGATAGAAACAAACATTTAAATAAACATATTTTAAGTAGGTAACGATAAAAAAGCATAACCAGCTTCAAACATTTCTTCGATACTGTGTATTTGATTTAATATGGAATTTCGTGTAACGGCCCCAAAAGTAACTAATATTTATGATTTTTTTTATAAAAATTATTGTTAATATTGGATTCAACTACTCCCCGTAGTGACGTGTTACTTTTGTCCCCAGCCATGTTTTTCAGCATAGAACTGTTATAACGTACAAACTATACAAGACTTATTGAAATCAAATACAGGAACTTATAAAGACATTATCTAAGAGCGCTCTAACAAATAATTGGATCAATGCCTATAGTTTAAATATGAATGTTAACAAAAAACCAACAGAGGAGACACTTATCTGAATGATCGAAATAACGAAATCAGCTTGCCCACGGTTTACGAATCGTCGTATTGGTTAGCGTCACTCCGTGAAAGAAAAGAAACACTAAACACGCGTAACTATGTACAGCAAACGTTTTGGAAACTTTTGTAGAAGGCAGGAGAAGGCGTGTTATTTTCATGACACCGTTACGTTTGTCCCCGCTCTCCTCTATAGAATACACCAGAAGATTAATTTTTTACAGAAGCAAAATTAATCTTTACTCATTAATCATTGGACGGCCGTGCCTGGGTCTATTTTTACCCACGTTCTCAATATTTTTAATTTATAGTATAAAAGCGATGTCCAGAGTTCGAAATATCAATTGCTGTAAGGAAAGAATAAAAAATTATTTAACTAACGGATCAACTAAAAGTTACTTTAACTGTAGATTATATAACGTATAAAGTTAATTTCTGTATTTGACGAATAAAATTAACCCAGGTTAACTTTATTCGACATAGGGCGAATAATTTTTTTTTAACTTTTATTCGTTATTCGAAATTTTATTTAAATAAAAATTTTCCCCATCTCTGCTATCGGCAGGTAAATTCTGTCACTGTATTTAATGACACTCGTTAGGATCAGATTGCTGCAGTACCTATAGAGATCGAGAATTTTCTAGCCAAGAATTCTCTGTTGGACGGATTTCACCGAAGACATTATTATTAAAACGGTACTTAAGGGGTCATGCCTAGTTGGCAAGCGAAAAAAAACGTGATTTTCGGGAATTTTTTGTGAAAAATCTAATGTATATATTTTACAACTATTTGCTTAGTTTAAAAGTACATATATTCAGCAACTCTCAGTAATTTTGTTATAGAAAAATATTAAAAAATGAACGAATAACAGCCACTCTCCCGGAAGCTATTTTTTTTAGCGGTGAGCACGATTTCTCAAAGCCGGATCATCTGAAATCGAGAAGTGAAGAAGATTCTGTTAGTATATGAGTTTATCTAGTTCGTGAACGAAGGATTTTTGTTTTCGATGAAAACTCTATTTTTAATTCACGAAAAACGAACAATTGAGACATCGAAAAATCATGATTTTGCGTAAAACGGCCGCCATTTTGTCTGAAATCATTTAATTGAAAAATCCTTCGTTCACGAACTAGATAAATTCATGCACTAACAGAATCTTCTTCACTTTTCGATTTCGGATGATTCGGCCCGGAGAAATCGTGCTCACCGCTAAAAAAATAGCTTCCGGGACAGTGGCTGTTATTCGTTCATTTTTTAATATTTTCCTATAAAAAAATTACTGAAAGTTGCTAAATACATGTACTTTTAAAATAATCGAATAGTTGTAAAAAATATACATTAGATTTTCCAGAAAAAATTCCCGAAAATCACGTTTCTTTTCGCCTGCCAACTAGGCATGACCCCTTAAGGGAGAGTGGGGTAATTGCGAACACCTAAGCAAAAAAACAAAACGAAAACTATGTGAGAAATGCTTTTGTTTATTATTTACAAACATACTTAAACTATTCATCTATAAAGTACTGTGACGAATTTTTGAAAAATTATAATAAAAATCAACTTTATAGTGAAAAAGCAAAAGCCTTGGTGTTCGTGATTATTCGACTGCCGTGGGGTAATCACGAACAGAGTGCTAAATATCGCGGAAGTCGCACAGAAAGCGCAACTTCCATGGTCAATCCATAAAAAATGTTGCTACAACATATACCTACGGTATTTTCCAAATTCATCTTCTTGTGCGTTAGAAAAAAATTGCAATTGGTCGGAATATCGAAAAAAATAGTAAAGGTCGTTTTTTAAACTTTTTTTGGGACTGTAGTGAAAATTCAAAAATCCCTTTTGTAGATTTAAGTAAGTTTTATACATGCTGAAAATTTCATCAAAATTGGTTAACGTTGCTAATCTCGAAGGTTCGAGATTACCCCATCCGATTTGTTCGTCAATACCCCACGGCATCAAAAAATAAAAAAGAATTTATTTCAGAGGTTAGAATCATGATTCAAGCAACGCCTTGGTCACAAAATGTTGGTAAAAAAAGTGCTTTATTTCAACTTAAAAAAAAAAAAAAAACAATTGTATCATTAATTCAAGAGTAATTACATGCAATTGAAAATGGACAAAATATTACTTGAAACATGATGAAAATAATAAATTGTGTTTATCTTGAATATCACGAGCGTTCTGTATTTATTACTTTCTGCCCGGGCGTTGGATACGACCTAAACTATTAGCTAGCGGAGATGGAACATCGTTTTTATTTATTGAAACGCCGTAACATCGCATTCGCGATTACCCCGCGTTCGTGTTTACCCCACTCTCCCTTAATGGCTAACATCGATAAAACCACGTATCTCGCTGAAGTACACGACCTTAATTAAACGAGGCATTTGTAAGAGAATGCGTTCGTCTTGAGAAAATATAAAATTTAAAGAATCGAGGTCCGTCGTCTATTTTCCAGAGTAACAATTACTTAGCTCCCCTGACTCTCCTGTCCTTTGTAGATAAGAAACCAGTGAGATTCCCAGTCCCACCTAATGGTATTATAAGAAGCACACTTGCGAACGCAATCAACGTGGGGTTCGCGTTTCTTTCGACAAATATAGCAATTCTTCTTGCCGGAAAGGGGGCACATATTAAAACTGAAACATAAGCCGGGTTAAAAAGAATCAAATTACGCGCATACTGCTTTCCGTTAAGGTTGCTTTGCTCCTTTGTCGCTCCGTTTGATACAGTCGAACGCTTTTGCTGAACGACACTGCGCGAAAACCGATATTCCCCGCAATATAATCGCGAGGCCGCGGGACTCTTCTGCTGGAGGAAACGATATAAGAGAGGGGAATATTACGAAAATCAAACTGAAAATCGTTGGATCGCGTAAACGACGACAG
This sequence comes from Andrena camellia, assembly GCA_029448645.1. Lineage (NCBI taxonomy): Eukaryota > Metazoa > Arthropoda > Insecta > Hymenoptera > Andrenidae > Andrena > Andrena camellia. The sequence continues at coordinate 44,852,661 of CM055676.1, read as the reverse complement.
TAGACGAGGTAGCTGATTCGCCGACGTTTTCCTCGGTAACTCTTCTTTGTTTATTTCGCCTGAATTTCGAGACAAGTAAAAACGTGATAAATTCAAAGCAGTTGACACTTTCAGGCCGTGAAACGTGCCACGCCTGTCGCGGTGATTTTGTTTTCCTTCTGTGAACGGTGCCATTGCGCGGCACGTCCCGTGCATATTTCAATCCTACCAGCGCGCTCCATGCAACAACGATCCCTGACGAGCGTTTACGCGAAACGGAAACATTCGCGTCGCAACGAACGACTCACTTTCACCCTGGCGGATTCTGTCGACGGACGAAACGTCGGGGGGCGGGTGGGTGGGATTAATAAAGATCGTAATCGGTCGAGCGTCGAGAATCGAGCGACAGCTTTACGGCTTATGTAACATTTCGATGTCAAGAGGAAATTTCGTTCGAGAAACGATCGGTTACGTCGCGACGAAGTACGTGTCTCTCGATCGCATTATCAGCGGCGCCTGTAGGAAACGCGGTGGTAAAGGAGCTGTTCTGGAATTAATAAAGCCGGATAAATGGGTCACGTTTCGGCGGAGCAAATGTGATTTGCCGGAACAAATGTTTCGTAGCTTTCTGATAAATTGAGGGTGTCCGCTGTTGTGCAAATTAAGTATGCGAGGGCAGCACGGCTTCGGAGCTTCTCGAGGCACTTTGTTGCTAGTGACGTCGTAAATTAGGGTTCTTGGATGGGTTTGTAGAAGGCTTGCAGGGTTGGACTTTACGACGGTCCTTTTTTTTTTTTTTTTTAAATTCACAGGTGTAGATAGATTGCTTGGGATTAATGAAAATTGTATTTGGATGAGAAAAGTAGCTAACATTATACGGATAGCTGACGCGTTCTGATCACCTCCGCGCGCTTCTCAGGCGCCTAGGGTGCACGCGTATTTAGCTGAAATTCCAAGTGAATTTTCTCGAAAATGAGGGGGGTAGTGGACTATTGGATACGTAAAATCGTTAGTTTCTTTGACGCTAAATTACTTTGATACCAAACAATCGTTATAGTCGTGCTTTTGATAATCTATTGTGGGCAGGTTTGCGAGTATTTACAACAACAAAAAAACGTCGGATTGTATAAAATTGTCGAAGTTATTAATCGTTGAAGATAGTCCTGTACGGCGCGCCGCTGCAAGTGGCGTACATCGATTCAGGTGAACCAATCATCTGAAAGCAAAATGCTTTGAGGTGATTATTCTATACACAAATATCTACAGTGTGGAAACTTGCCGACGAATTTGAACAAAAATTGTGGAAGTTACACACGAATCAATTTTTTCCCACAGTCTTACGGGAAAAAATCGTCTTTAATCTGTTATAAAATGTTTTACAAACATCCAATGTTGATGCGGAATTTCCACACGATAGAGAATGGAATTCTACAGCTCCAGTTAAAATTTTAAGTGAAAATATTCATTGGTTCAAGAGTTATGGTGTACACCGTTTCTGAAAATGGTGTTTCGAGGAAACCGGCTTCAAAGTTAAGTGCCCTATGCCAATACCGCTCTGCGAGGCCGTTACTCGACAGTGCGCTCAATTACGTTCGCTGCTATAATTTCGACAATTATTTGAATTTCTTCATGAAATTTTGTTTAAAATTTTTATAAAGGATAAGACTTACAAAATCAGTAACAAAAAAATAATCGATTTTCTGAAGCTGAAATAGTCCACTACCCCCTTAAAGCCACGCTCCCACGCGTGTAACGAGACACGTAGAGTGCAGCTGCAAATACGTAAGAATGTGGCTTATGGACAATGCCTTATTATGACTAGGAGGATTCAGAATTTGATTACAATGCTTGTCGCAATAATGAGTAAAATAAACGCGCGATTGCTGCTGTTTAATCCCCTGCTGTCTCTCTTGAATAATACTTTCATAATTAATAGACCCGTCGAGGTGGAACGCAAATAATTTACGAGCACAGAAATATCGATGTTCCATGCTAATAATTATTCGAAGCATTGCGACGGGCGCTTAACACAATAATGATGCACATACACACTATAACTTTGAAATTGTATTATTTAAGCTCCCTTTTCCCATTCATTGTTTCCCGTATTGGCCGCGTAACTCGCGCCAGTATCCGCGAAATTATTCATTATTCCAAGAATAATGAGGCACGGACTAACACGCAAATGAATTTGGGATTTAGACCTTGCTTCAGTTTGACAGGAGATGTTTCGCGGGTTTGATGCTATCTAGATTTCAAAAGGACCGTGCGAGCATCGATACTGATTAAATTGATTCGATGTTATTAAAACGAATTAATGAAATGAACTCAATATATCGCAATGTTGCGAGCCATTAACATATTGCATTGAATCGCGTTGCTCTGACGAAAAATAAAATATACTTACATGTTGGTGTACTGCTATCAGCGATCATTAAATGTACCGTATAAATTACAATTATCCTCGCATAAATTATTACAATTCCACGTGACGTACAGAAGAAACTGCGAGAAAAAGAGTGGCGGATTGGTACGCGTGTTAAAGTAGTTCCTAACCAACTATGTTAATCAAATTAGAGTTGGGTAATAAACGATAAATATAAAGTTGTATGATACTATAGAAATAATAATAATAATTTTTAGCACCATGTATATATATTTTAAAAAGTTCATTGTTAATATAAATAATAGTAATACGAAAATAGAATATTAAATTGGTTAGCGTAGTGAATTGGAGCAGCAGATCTGACAACGTCGCATTCATTCGGAGCGTCTTTTATAACCAAAATGTCAGAAATATTGTCATATGAATTCATTGTCCATATGAATTTGAATGGTCGTTCGCTATTTAAATTTCTAAACATATTGATTGTGCGACGTTGCCACGTCGACTGTTCTACGTAATTTCTAAAAAATTCGCACGTAAACCTATTTCTTATTGGCATTTACGAAGAAACCATGTGGTCAGTTTCGCAGAAATTAATAAACTCATTTCGTGACATTTCAATGTACTTTTCTGCCAATTTTGGTACACTTCTTGAATATAGTTTTCCTGTTTCAGAAGAAAAGCTGAAACTATAACCCTCTTTCTTTCAACTCTGCCATATGCCACTGTGTTAAAATGCATCAACTTTAATTAACAATTTCTCGATAAGTATGTGGTAAATCGATTTTAAACTTTGTACAAGGGTTCATTGTGTTCGAAATTAGTTTTGAACGAAACTTGAAAGAATTCTTGAATTTAGTAGATTATTCAGGAACTACCTTAATGGATTTAAAAGGAAAATTTTGTATCGGAAATTTTAAAATGTTGTGGAATATTATTGCACGCTCGGGATTTTTAGAAAAAAGAATTTCATTTCGGTGAAATTCGGAGAGGGATGCTCCACCAAGGCGTGCTCTGTTCAGATAACAGAGTTTCGAAAAGTGAAGAATTTGGTTGACTATTGAGATAATGGGACTCCTATCATTATTATTACTGTTAGCTACACAGGACTTATGGTTTAAGCTGATGCTTCATCGTTTGAAACTTACATTGACAGTTATACATGCGCTCATGTACAAATTGAACGTACTCAAAAGATCGTTAGTGGTATTTAAAGAAGGAAAACTCGCCCATCGTAAATGACAGCGACTGATGTCAGATCGTAATTCGTTCACTAAGAATACGAGGCGATAGCCACTTGAGGCGTTTAACGCCTTGCTGGAACCTTTACGGCTATCTAAAATATATCAGGGAGTACTTACATATCTACTAAAACACATAAGGAACAACGTTGCAATATCATCCTCATGAATCACAGCGAAGTGTTTCGCGCATCTTCGCGGTCGTTTTCTGACACTTTAAGATAGATTTATGCAGCCTCTGGCCTCGTGACTGGCCCGTAAGTTCGCGAGATTAAACATGGCGCTTGCTCCTTGTAATCAACTGCCCCACTTGAAACTTCTAAATAGCAAAGAAAACGAAGCTGGATCTCGATGATAATGCAAAAGGCGAAATTTAGATACTCCAAAGCAGCACCAATCGATAGACGTTGTAATTTAATTCAGATCAAATTTAATTAAAATTTTTACAAATGAGGACTTACAGAACACTGAGGCATCGTTCTATATTCAGTTTGGCAGATACTTGAGCTTAATTGCTACTTAAAGTGAACACAGTACCATTTTCATTCATTGAAGTCGAAGTCACGATAAGTGTTTGACCGTAGAGAAGGGCGATCTATTTTATTTGAAGATTGAATTAGGCTCGATAAACATTCGCTTGATCCGGGTAACGTAATACTGCTCCATCGACTGAAGCAAAGGATTCGTTGCTTCTCCTCGTAAAATTTCAGACATCGCCGCGAATCCAATTCGTTCGCCCACTTTTCAGTAATTCAAACTTTAAAATCAGCTTATTCATAAAAAATTATCTTCGCGGTTTTTCTTGTTACCTGAATTACGTTGGAAAGTCCCGTTTTCAAAGGGATTATTCGTAGCGCGCGTTTTATTCAGGTGGTCCTTTTTCTGTTTCCAACTTCTGATCTTCCTTGCGAAGCGCATTAGATTCCCATTCATTCATTCAAATTCCTTTTGTCTCGGAAACAAGTATTCGCATCGGACATCTGCGTTATAAAATAAAGGAGTATAAATCTTATAAGTATACACACAACCAGGTTGTCTCAGACAATTCTGTCTGTTTCTTTGTTGCTGGAATACGGTAGATATTTACTCAAACAACAGTGTATTTCAAATTACTCTGGTAGAGTAATTACTTTTTAAATTATTAACTGTTTCCCTGAAAGATGCTGTACTATACAACTCTCGCGTTTGAAACAAATAATAAAGCAAAATCTGTATAAAGTTTGCTTAAAAGTTGTTAATAGAGAACAGGAGATCATTTGTGACATTGTGGATTTTGGAAAATGCCTTTTTCTCGTCAGAAATTACAATTACAGGATATCTTAGTACACCGAACAATTATTTGCCCGATAGTATATACCGTAACAGTAAGCAAATAATGATTCTTGTTGCATATTTTATAATAGAATATGAAACAGACGAATTCCTGTTTCTTACATTTTCAGCTTCATTTCATGCAGGTACTTGTTGATTTCAATAAAGAATTATCTTCGTTCAGAAATAAAAGTAAGGAAGCATTGCATTTAATTAAGCATACCCAAGAGTAAATTTTGATACACTCGTACCTATAGAATACCTACACAAATTAACAGCAGAAGAAGCGAATAAATAAAAACAAAAGAGACTGACGAAATAATAAGAAAAACATAAAGGGAACTAAATTAATTTTAGGCGCGAGATTCAGAGAGAAAGAAGAAAAGTACAACGCTGTTATTAAATCAAACCATTTTAAAAACAACCACTTCCTTCAAAGCAAGCAATTTTTCTCCGTGTTTACCAAATCCACCAGCGGAACAGATCGTTCCAACGTAAAACCGCGTCCCGTTCTCAGAAACCGCCAGCGGCTTTCCAAAGTAAGGATACACTTAGCATTAATTACTCGGTTCATTCTAATTATTCATGCTACACTCTCGCCGAGATGAACGAATTACTCATTGCCCGGCGTATTCAATAATTTCTTTTCATTCATCGCCTACCACGGGCGCGGCTAATATTTCATTTCGCGAGCAAACTCTACTTCCGCGCTCGACGACGCGAGATACGCATTAACGATCGGATCTTTTCCAAAACGACGACCACATCAGCGATGTAACATATTCGTCCTCCTTCCTTCTTTTTAAAGAAAAGCCGTCACTTCGGTTTCTTCAAATGCGCAGCCTCCACTTAATTATTCGAAAGCTCCGCGTAGTCCACTTACGAGAAAGCAAACACAGCGTAGTCTTATTGACACTGTTTTTTTTCTTTCTGCAGCCTCCTTTACTACCCTCGTTCTCGTTGCCGTGTTTCATCATCCCAGCACTAGGCTAGCGTTACTCCCTAACGACGTATTAGCATACCGTTTGCTCTTAAAATCTTTAATTGGGTACCGTTTCTGCCTTATCCCGTGTTCCGCTCTCTCCTGTACTTTCCCTGCCATTCTCCTTTCCCCTCTTACTATCCTAGATTAATGAAAATAACGGAGCTGGTCACGTTTTTGGAGGTAAGACTTTATTACACTATCCTTTGAAAGCAATTTAGTAGACAGCAATTATCTAGGTTTAAATGGAGTCACTGCGCGTATGATTAAAAGCCACAAGCTTCTTATAATCACAAATTGGTCACACAGGGTTCACTGCACCCAAGCGTCATTTTTCAGCTACCATTTTCGTATTTTTGAATCTTTTAACTTTTCAGTGATAATTGTACATTCGTAATACTCATATTCTTTTTCTAGAAATGTAAATTCTAGTACCTACGATGAAATTTGTAGTTCAAGAAAAGCGATTTTCCACGGTTGTGGAAAAAAAGGGATACTTTTTTGCGATAAATCCCCTTTGAAAGCCGTAAAGGTGCGACATTTGAACTCGAAATTTACTCTTGGGGTGCGATTAACCCCCGTGTGGCCACGAAGGGTTAAGAGTATTACCTAAACTCTCAGAAGTGTACAGTCAGGTTTCTTCGTATTTATATGAAACATTCAGCATGACAGACTGAAACGTTATGGTTATCTGAAACCCCGACTAATATATAAAAGTGAAACGTTGTCTGCATGTTTGTCCTTCTTTCACGCCTAAACGGCTGAACGGATTTCAATGAAAATTTGCATATGCATTACATGCGTCCTAGATTAGAGTATAGGCTATTTTTTTTTAGGCTTTCTTATTTTGGACACATAATAAATAATTCCCGGGTGAAACCGGGTCAGCTAGTATTTAATAAGAATGATAATAAGTTCGTTATTGCACACAAAGCGAATTATATGTGATGGTTTCCTCCTTCATCCACTCTTTTTTCTCTGCTCCTTCGTTCCCTTGCAACAACAAGTGCAGATTAAAATCACACCGCGCAGTCGCTTTGGGCCAGTGATTTGTCGCGCGACTAATGGTAATCCGCACGGAATTGGAGTCGTTGCGGTAAGAAGCGCGTTAACAATTTCGCCGGTCCTTTTAGGCGTATGGTGCGCGTTAACGCGACCGCTGCTTATAATTAACGACAACGAAATTCCGTTGGATCGGGCCTCCTTTCGCTAGGGGTCCCGCTTGTGTTACGACCGTGGGTCGGCGAGGAGGGCGGTTATTGTGCAATTAGTGGCCGTAATATTCGTTGGCTCGCGACGAGAAATGATCCATCGGTCCAAGGAATGCAATTAAAATTTATCGGATATTTAAGCTGCCGTTCCTTCTAGTCGTCCTTAGTCGGAGAAACTGATAATCACGCGGTACCCCTTTTGGCGAGGGATTTTAGCTGAGCTTAGTGAATACCACCATGTTTGGCGAGATTTCCAGTCGAAAGATAAAATAGAATTCGGCTTCAATACGATCATACTTGATTTTCATTATTGCTTATGGATTTTATTTTTAGATGGACTGAGAGAATGTTTAGTACAATACGTTATTTGTGAGGCTCGTTGTACCTACTGTTTGCTGATGGGTATTTATATAAATTTGAAATTTAATTTTCTGGTATACCTATTCTATTTCTTTTTATACTACAATTTTGGGTGTTTAATGTATGCGTACCTAACTGCATGGCAAGGTGCCAAGAGGTCCTGCCCTCCCCCCCCCCCCAAAGAAAAGAAAGGGCCCTGTAAAAAGAAAATAAAACTGGATTTTATTCTTTACATAAATTTTCAAAAGGAAAAGAAAACTAGATTTTATTCTTTAAATTAATTTTAAAGAAAAAAGAATACTGGATTTTATTCTTTAAATCAATTTTCAAGAAAAAAGAATACTGGGTTTTATTCTTTAAATAAATTTTCATAATCACTTGATGAATTTGATTGAATTTGCATTAAAAATATTTGTATCCGTCCACCTCGGATCCCTCCAAAATTAAATCCTGAGTGCGCCAGTGATGATTGGTAACAGATTAGAAGTACAATAGTAGAAGAAACTGAAATGTGAGATATGGCAACGGATTTGTTTGTAAGCACCACGTTGCCAAAACAATTTTTCAGGTCGAAATAAATTTATTCAGAAAAGCCAATCATTCTTGATTCAAATAGAGCAGGAATGAACTTTCTGCGATTGATAGTTTTGGAGATAAAAATTCATGTTTTCACGAAAACAGGCAATAATTGCAAGCTTTGATGGTCTACTGTATTGTTTAAACATATTCTAAACCAGCGAAATGGTGACACTTGACGAACGTAGGAACTAATTTATACATTATGTTTTATGAAATATGTAATATAGTTAGAATCTTGACTGAAGGAAAGTTGAGAAAGAAATGAAAATTTGTGGTTTGTAGGTACTCCGTGAATTCAGATCCCAATTTTTGTTTGCTGTGATACAATGCCATCCCCTAAATTGTAATGGGTATCCAATACAATCTAATGAGATAGTATCTTTATGCCACAGTTATGTATGTGTAAACTACGAATGCTTAAGATTAATATCTGACCGATGTAGCAATCCGGGCCCTAGCTTACAAGTACTAATTACTTATCACGGATAAATTAGCCAGCTGTCTGATTAATTCAGCGCGCAACTACTACCAGAGATGTGCACCTGAGTGAACAAACATCCTTTGGGATTAAAATAATTATGCAGTGTCCTCATGGCTGAATATTAAGATCAATCCAAATGCAGCGAGGATCTAGAACACAGTAGGGGAGGGTTGCCTATATCGTACCACTTAAGACATTTTACGTTATATTTCATATTTGGTACTAATTTGAACGCAAATGACTATTGGATATTGTAGCTTGATCTTTTAGGCACCTACTATTATGTGCTTAACCTTTTGTTCGGAACAAATTAATTTGTTATTAATCTTTTCGTCACATACTATAAAAGGTACGATTTAGGCAACCGGTCTCCTAAATCGTACCCCTCGGTTTCCAAAATCGTACCTCCACTAAAAATAGTATCAATAACTAATACAGAAGAAAATATTCAACATAAAGTAATGATTATCATATAGTTATATATACATATGTATATGGATTACACACAGGCCGCAGTAACCTATGTACATGATATATGTACATAACCTATATAACATACGAGTTGTCAAATCCTACTGGTACGATTTAGGAAACATGATCAATTTATTTACAAATATCAATTTAAACTTTATAATGAATGTAATATGTACTTAAAATGAATGTAAAATATTCTACATTAAACCCACTTTTAGAAAAATACAAAAATACAGGACAAAATTGCATTGTTCGATTATTATCAGCTAAAATAAACTGGTAAAAGTTACATCAATTATGCCTGATTTTTTTAAATGTTTATAGCACGCACAAAATAGAGTGTAAGCTCAAAAGGTTTTGTTTCTATTTCTTATTTCGCATTTACTTGATATTTTTATTATCAGATATCGTTTACATTCATTAATTACTGAGAAATTGATGAGGTACGATTTAGGTGACCAGTACGATATTGGCAACTCTCCCCTAGGTGTGTCCTAAACGAGTATCCACGTGCCTCTTCCCTTGCACCATTTAAACAGACCACAAGCTTTTCGCACGCTTAACTTCGAAAATCTCTGGACACCATAAATTTCCCACGAAATTCGGAATCTAAGCTCGCCCAGCAGGCGCTCGAGTCGCGCACAAAATGCACACGGGCCCATTAACAATTACACGAGTCGTGTTCCACGCGGCCAAAGTTTCGCGATCGATCGGCCCTTCTCCACCCTCTGTTGTCCCCAATTAACACGTCCCATCGTCGTGATTTGCATTTACAAGCGTCACAGACTTTCAACGCCACACGTTGGGATATTCTCCAGCGGCTTGATCGTCGTCTCGCGACCAATTCTAAAAATGCGCTGCCACAATAATTCCGGGGAAGTTTCGTGCTCGACGGCGAAGAGCTTGTTACCACTGAATACGGGTTATCCTCGTGGGACGCGCAACGCTCGCACGCGGACATCCACGCTGCGAAGCCCCGCGGTAATTTTGTTTGAGGATGAATTTACAGCGTGCTCATAGAATCCGGCGGATGAAGATACGCGTGGCTAATTGTAAGTCGCTTCCTTTTCTGGAAAGCGTGCTCCTAAGTTGAAGCGTCGGTTAATGAGCCCTGTTACTTTCTGTGGCTTTCTTTGAGCCTTTCATACTTTCAGTTATACGCTGGGCGGTAGGTTCTACTAATTATGTACTAATTATCTACTAACTATATGCCTCAGAATCTACGAAGGGAGCAAATGAAGCAGGGAACCACTAGCGCTTTAGTGAAATCAATATTCCACGATTTATTTATGTATTACGAAGTAAACAGCCACTTTACCGTAACGTTGTTCGCAGCGGTGGAGACAGAAATTGTTTGGAGGCCAATTTTGCGTGCCTGGAAACCATTCAAAATTGTGGCATAGCGTGGATTTGAATACGTTAATTTCTGTGAATCGATCATTGGTTGTTTTGTGGTTGGGTATTGTGTATTGTATATAAGTATCGTGGACATTGTGGTGCGTTGCTGTCAAGCGGAGGAACGTTAATAAATAATAATATATTTGACAATATTCTCAATGACTGCTTCCTGATCCCGTTTCTGTCGATTTGAAACATTAACTCCGAGTGTTGACAGCAATTTACCTTGCTCTAACAGACATTTGTATTTCTATTATGCACGTCATAATTGCAGTTAAGAAATAGATATACATTCGTATTCAATGAATAACAACTGTGATCCTTAAGGACCACTAAATGGAGAGACGAGATTCATATTGGCTTAAGTCACTCGCATGGTGTTTCACGTAAAATAATGTTTGGCGTTTAGTGTTATGAAAAACTCTACATATATTGTAAGTCCGGGAGAGTTCGACCACTTTCTGGAAAAGAAATTCTAGCATCGTTGTTTTTCACATTTTTGTCGTTTTGTGCAAATTAAAGCAAAGCCCAAGCAATTTGGGGTATATATAAATTATAGTGTGTGATAATTTCAATTATTTATTTTCATTTTCAAGCAAAAACATATGGCACTGCAACTAGTCGGTCTCACCCGCATGTCGGGGTTAGACCGTCTACCCACTACGGGTAATCAAGAGAGTGATCGACCACCTTATCAAAAAAAAAATTAAAAACGAATACATACGCTGTAGTTATATGCATATTATATCCCCCAATTTCGGAAGAGTGTAAATAAACTTACCTGTTTTTTAAATATCACCACCACTGTAACTTGGTCTAAAAACTTTCAGTCTCGCATAAAGTCTTAATTGTATCTTATAATTCAAACATGGATTTGTGACAATGGCCAATGTGAGATAAACAACAAGCGCCTTCATTTGTTTCGTGTCAGTGATACACAGCACTCTCTCTTGCGTCAGTCTTAAAATATCAACACTGGTCGGACTCTCCCCGTGGTCGAACTCTCCCGGACTTACCCTATATTGCAGATGTGAGAACACACCTAAAGGCTCCAAAATTAATTTCAGATTTGTTATTTCACCTGTCAGCACAACGCATGAACAGCAAGCATACAATTCGTTATATTAATTTATACTATACACTTACACCACTATGATTCTCAGCCCCCGAAATCTACAAACTCGCCACACAAATTTTCTAATAAATAAAAAACTATAGGTACTACAAAATTTAATTTAAAAATGTCCGAATATCTTGATGATGGGGATTTAAGAAAATGGTGTCCAAACATAAACACCCACTCTAGCACGTAAACCATCTTCCACAAACGCTTGTAGGCGTTTCCTTCCAAGACCAGAGCACCACCAACAACTTCAGACCAACAGTCTCAAGCGAAGCCCTTCTTACTGCCACTACCCAAAGTTCACCGACAGCCCACATCGGCCAAGTCGGCCGCTGCTGCACAGAAGCCCACGCGCGAGGCTACGAAACGCGCGCCAGCTGCTTAACTGTGACCATCGATTCGCGAATCGTTCGGTATTACATAAATAAGACCTGTCAGTGGTGCTCGTCGCCCAGGGTTTGTGCGGGCGGCAGTCATAAAATTGAATGGGCCAACTGCTTTATATTCATGAATTCGTCACCTTGCCGGGATATCTGCTGTGGCCGAAGTTCGGGCGGTCCCGCGTCGGGCATTAAAATGATAACGAGCCGGATAATACGGGAATAGGAAAATTTACGATTAACCATTTCGTTTTGCCGCGCCGCTGCTACCGTTTCATCCCTCTGTCCTCTCCCATCACTCTCCCTTCACACCCCACTACACCCTCTTTCCCGCCCCTCTCACTCTCTCTCTCTCTTTCGCACAGCCCCGCGCCCTGTAACGAACGAGGTTAAAACGTTTAACCGCATCACGCGCGGCCGTGGCCGCTGCCCTTTAACGCTGATGTCGTCACGTAAATCACGCCGCGCCGCCAGCCGTGCTTGCGTGTCCGTCGATATGATACTCCCGCCGTTAATGCCGCGGCGAGTTTTCCATCGTCGATGCAGCTGGATTACGGAGAGGATCCTCCGATCGACGGTTGTTTACCGTTCAGTAGAGGCTAGGTGCGGCCCCCGTCGCTTAGAAATGGCCTGGAACTGCCACGGCTAGTCGCGAAGGTGCAGTTAACTTTATTTATTCGCCCGTTACGCAGTCTAACTTGCCTTCCTGCGCTAGGATACGTGCAACGCTCCCGTGTTTTCTTTTATTCGCCGTTTCGGGGGCCGAGCGTCTCCGGCGCAGCCGTCACGCTTATTTACTCGATTCACTCGGCTCACTCGATTCAACTCGATCCTGGACTATGCTGCGAGATTTTTATTTCCGTGGGACGACCGCGGAGGGCAGACACTGTCGCGGGACCCGTTCTAAATATCAAACTACGCGTGTCAGTTATTATTAGTATTGCTGCTTGACGATGAGGATTTTAAATCAGAACAACATCTAGTCTGTGGTGTGCGTGAATGGAGTTAAATGATAGTAGAAAACTATCTGCTGTCCAAGGGGTTAAGGGGAGGTTCCGGTCTAAAAATCGATATTTTTTGTATTTCATTTTTTGAGTGTTCAACCTTTTAGGAATACGTGTTTAAAAGGATTTGCTGAAATTCGCAAAATTCTCGAAGTTATAGGCATTTGAGTAGCGGCAAATGCATGGTAACACCCGGCCACTCGGCACTCACGTAAAACATTAAAGGCGTTTTTCTCGAAACAGTGTTCTCAAAATCGGTGGGACCTGTATCTCCAAAAGTTATTATCCGATTCGACTGAAACTTTTTTATTTTGAAGAATATACTTCTGGCTAGGGGAGAAACCAGTAAAAATTACAAAAATGACATTTTTTTTAGAAAATAATGACACTTGAAGTTTGAAATCACATTTTCCATATATTTTTCATCCTTTCAACGCCTTTAAAAATCATAAATTTTCAATTTTTTAAAATTTTACTGATTTCCCTCCTAGCCAGAAGTATATTCTTCTAAATAAAAAAAGTTTCAGTCGAATCGGATAATAACTTTTGGAGATACAGGTCCCACCGATTTGGATAAATTTTTTGACGCCTCGACTTTAACGACTCCCCAGTGCCGTCTGCAATGATTAATTATAAAACAAAAAATATATTTCTATAATTTAAGACATCCTTAATACAATGCAAAAAATCCCATTAAATTATATACAGTAGTTTTCCTTTAATTAATTCCTAAACACCACCTATTTTTATGGGCTCTAGACCGGAACAGCCCCTTACACTTGCGTGTCTGATGGATCCGAAATATTGGGCTGTACTACTGGCGACGCTGTTTTCGCTTGTGATTGCTATGTAGTGCGGTGGAACGCGAGGCATATCGTGTCCGTTGGTTACCAGAGTGTATTTATTGTTGGTTTTGACTAGTATTGTGAGTTATTGGTGGTTTCTGTATCTTCTTCCAAAACGTTGTGGCTTTATTGGGTAATATTTACTAGATGCATCTTTCAAACAGAGTTGGGCATTAACTAAATAAACAGTTATGTCAATAACGGATCACATAAAAGCTACGTTAACTTTAAATTATTCGACGAATAAATTTAATTTTTTTATTCGTCGAGCGTTTTAACTTACCGATGCTAAATCTAGAGAACCTGGAGGATTAGATGAGACTTCTCGAAGCTGCTGTTTAATTTTTACTGAAGTTGCTGTGCAACGTAAATATCGAGCACTCATAAAAAGGTGGAAGAGAACTGTGTTTTGAATTATTAAACCCCGAATTGCATATTACGGATAAAAGTTAAAATATTCTTGAACTTTCAAGATCATGTTGTACCTTTTCGCGACCACCTTGTAAGCGATTCCTCGTATAATATCGTTCGTATGAACAGCCGGTAGAACTTTTAATTCAGGATTGTTACTTCAGAGGGAAACAACGCGATTCTTAGTTTTGGAATATTTTATTCTACAAGGTAGTTGTGCTTAAAAAAAGATACATGTACTGCGATCTCCACGTCACGAGAATAATTGGGATGTCGGACGAAACGTGAGCCGCTTCGGAAGATATGTAACTTCGCGAATTGAGGATGTCGCTGATACTGAGTCCAGTTGATTCATGGCGTCCTCGTGTGATATACGCTTACGATTTTGCCAAGTTATTTATTTGTGCATGTAACAATACGTACGTTTGTAATAAATCTGCGACGCAATTCTACTGTGCCATGTATCAAACACATCGATCTCCTGTAGGCGTGTTAACATTGTACTCTTTTTGCAAGTGTCAGAATTATTATTGTACATCTTTCTGCATAAAAAAGTGTGCTTCGTGAAATTTATGCTAGGTAGAAAGCAACGTAATGTACCAAATGATTAATGCATAGCAGTGACGAGTAACTGCAGTTTGTTGCTATTTGATGTATACTCTGAGTTTATGATTAGAAATAGTGGTAGATATGTAATGGATAAGTTTCAATGATATATGTATTGTGCACAAGCGTATAATTGAACGCTGTCGGTGACGAAACTTTGAATGGGAGAGAGTTGAATGGGCGTTACAGCCAGTGTGACAGGAAATCACTGATACAGAAAAATGGAAAAGGTGAAACGATGTTTGACGTCGGGAAGCACGTTTCATGGATTTTGTTACATACCCCCAAGAGGAATTCCAGGTTCATTGTTATCTGGGCATCGCGTTACGAAAGCGACGTTATGGTTTTAAAGTAGGTGAGAGGCTTTATTACATCGACCCGAGCGGTAACCCCTTGGCCTGAGTGTTCATTATAAATTTTCCGATAGTTCTTGAGGCGCCGATTGAGTGGGGTGGGGAGCAGGCATCGGAATATTTATAATGCAACGACTGCCACTCAGTCGAAACGACTCTTGTGGAGTGTAAACGTTGTCGGGCTTGATAGGAAGGACTTTTCAATGCTTTCGATCGATTGTTAACACAGCAGATTCTAGAAATCCCTTTGCGAACTCAAATTTGCACGTGCAAATAATTGAGGGTGTATAATATATAATAGGCGATTGTAATACCCTTCGAAATTCTTCATTTATTAGAACGATGCATGAAGTTCGAGTCATCGATTTGCTCGAAATTTTGCACTTACAGGATGATTCAGAACGAATGTAAAAAACTGACAGATTTTTGGGGAGGTACATACATTCTAAATATTAATATTGTAAATATTAAATATTCTAAATATTAAATATTCTAAATATTAAATATTCTAAATATTAATATTCTAAATATTAAATATTCTAAATATTAAATATTTTAAATATTAAATATTCTAAATATTAAATGTTCTAAATATTAAATATTCTAAATATTAAATATTCTGAATATTAAATAATCTAAATATCAAATATTTCAAATATTAATATTCTAAATATTAAATATTCTAAATATTAAATATTCTAAATATTAAATGTTCTAAATATTAATATTCTAAATATTAAATATTCTGAATATTAAATAATCTAAATATTAAATATTCTAAATATTAAATATTCTAAATATTAAATATTCTAAATATTAATATTCTAAAGATTAAATATTCTAAATACTAATATTTAGTATTATTATTCTAAATATTAACATTCTGATATTATTATAAATGGAGTTGTCGAAGAAACGAAAACACGATTAGGTCACGAAAGACCCAAAGAACGTTGTAGGGTTAACAAGAGCAATAAAAATACTTGCATAAATGTAGCAATGAACCCTTTTGCTTGTTTTAAAGTTATGGCTATTCTTGTCTCAATAAATCTTGAGTAAGTGTAAGGGATTCCACTGAAATATTCACCATCAACATTAATAATCTCATAAACGGCTTCCCTGTACCGATTTACCTCGATGGTAGTTCAGCCGGAGTATTTCACTTCACTTTCGTAATTAGATTCTGGAGAAGCAGATTTAAATTCCTTAATTAATTTCAGGGGAATCTTGTTTCAGTTTTTGATTTCTTAATGTTAATTGACTAATAAAAGTTTAATCAATTCGTCTTCTTCAAAACATAACGGAAGGTTCTTCTGGATGCCTGTTAGGTGTTAGGATGCTGTTTAAAAGATTAATTCAAACTATTAAAGTCTGCTTTAAGAGCTTAACAGAATCTCTTGGATCCAATTTACGGATTACATTTCCAAGCTGCGTGATATTGATAACGCTCGACGCAAAGCAGCGGTAAAGAGGAACTTAGCACTGTCGACACGAACTCCTGTCAACGCGATAAAACAAAAGCTTCAACTTTATTAACTGTAATTTGTCTATTGTGCCAGAATATGAACAACTTTCCCCTCGGCTCGGAACGACTAGGGAGCCACGAGGGATTAGGGTCAACCACTGAGCATCCATCGAGCCTCGTGGTTTCTGACGAAACAACTCCCATAAATCTTCGAGTGTCTTTGTAGAATATAACAATCTTTTTAGAGTAAATGAATTGCTGAGGGAAAACATGTAAACGAAATCATTATTATATTAAATAAACAAACATAATTGAAGAGTCTTTGTAGAAAACACTGTAAGTGCCAAAAAATCAGAATCTATACTATAGTATACCATTGCTACGTAGAATATTTTCTGATAAAAACATTTTTTTAATTTTGGCACTTACAGTGTTTTCTAAAAGAATTCTTTAATTACTTTCATCAACACAGGCGAAAATAATAGCAGTATACAACAGTTGCTAAAACCCATCTCACAAAAAGCCACAATTTCTGATGGCCACGAAATGGAGAATTTCATTTACTTTTTACACTGGCAGAAACCCGAACAAGAAGAAACAAATGACCCATCGTAAGATCGATCGTTGAAACATTCACTGCAAGAGACATCCCCGAGTATTTCAACGCACAAATTCATTGATTAACCATTGCCCTGACCGCTTCCTCTTTTTATCAGGCTTCGTGTTAGCGAGCAAACAATCCCCCACCCTCCCACCCCCTCCACTTGTTTACGGTAACTTTGCAGAGTATACATTATGGTTAAATACCGATCGACTTGTTGATAGGGGCGGTTGCGTTGAAAACCGCGCATAAAGATAACGCATCGCGCCCCACAGCCGCCCAGGGAGAAAAATCACGAGCGTTCATTTGGTAGACGGTAACGAAGATAAAAACGTCGGAACGACACCGCGCGTCATTATAATCCATCGTGAGCTTCGCAAAATCCGCGTGAGACCGGGCATCATTCCCCGAATATGTTATCAACAGCCCGCTAAACATCGTTATCTCCGTCGACGGGTAAATCCGTGGCTAAAACTGCTATCGGGAATCGGATGGATCTTCTGTTAGATCGCACGCGAATTTTCCACCAGATTCGTCGCCATTCGACGATGAACGTTTAACTGTTCGACTCATCGGGGCCGCTACACAAGAGACATTTGTGGCTGGTGTTTCAGGCACATTGGGCGCGCTATAGCTTATGGTACACCCCGACAGGCGGTGATTTTACACGAAGCTATAAGTCGAAAATATATACTGTCAGTGTTTGACACTGTTTTCAAAAAAAACGAGGTTGAATGCGAGGTAGGTAGACGTGCACCAGTGGTTTTAGTTTAAATAATTTCATTTATTACGATGTAACACATACATTAAACTCTAAGTAATAATTCCGAAAAGGTAACTGAAAACGGAAGTGAAGTAAGAAAAAGTACAGTTGGGTTATAACTCAAGGGTACTCTTAGGTAGTTGTTTTTGTCGAAAACGAAGCACTTCTTTTTCAATTAATTACAAAGAACTGAATTGAAACTTCGGCAAAAAGTACCCTTAACACACCACATCAAGAATCGGTACCTAATAAATATAATACGTTGAAAATGAATCATTGTATAAAAATGAATCGCTTCTTTTTCGAATCACGGTCTGCCTGCGAGAAAGTTGATTTTGCAAATCCGTTGGAACTGCGTGAGCTTGAGTAAGACAGGTTTCATGATTAAACTGGTTTCCTTTTTTTTTTTTAAAATAAAGCTTCTTTCGCAGAAAAGTTATTCTACAATTACTTTGGCTTATACTGGTACGCGGATTAATTTCCAACTTTTTGTGTTATGATATTTTCTGCCGTATTTTGCCAGTTTCGGATAATCCCGAATATTATGAAGCCCGAAGCTTCGTTATACATAATAATACAACACTTGCGCCACTTGGAATTCCATTTGGAAATACATAATGATAGAGCCT
Organism: Andrena camellia; assembly: GCA_029448645.1. Lineage (NCBI taxonomy): Eukaryota > Metazoa > Arthropoda > Insecta > Hymenoptera > Andrenidae > Andrena > Andrena camellia. Next base: position 44,834,079 of record CM055676.1, on the reverse strand, counting down.
GAAAGTTATAAAAAGATTTCACGTATAATTTGCTTACAAAAAATCCCTAAAAAGAATCTTCATGTCAGCGGATTACACCAGGTTTCCTCCTTAATGCAATGGATACATTCGACAACAAAGATCATTAGACTCATTAGAGTATTATATATTAATAAAAAAGGTCACGATTCTCCAGTCTAATTAAGGCAAAACCGTTTTTGCTACGAAACAGATGGCGTTTTGCTTGCTTTTTCTCGGACCTCAAAAGTTTGTTGTCCCCGCTCGAGGCACGCTGTATGAAAAGCAAAAAGCAGATATTCTCTGCAACACTTTAAAGTCGCTGTATGTACAGCCGGACGATAATTTCTTCGTACTTGAAATGATCTGTACGAGAAGTGGAAATCTTATTTCATTCGTTCGTTCATGTTTTATGCATAAGCCACTTTCCCGACTTCTTCTCCCCCTTCGTTCCAATTTGCGTTAACAAATCCAACGATCTTTCCTCGGACTAAATTCAATTTCGCTAGCCGGCAGTAAGGCGCAGCAGTGCCGTTCTTTAATCAGTTCTTTTTATTCATACGAACAAATTTCTTCCGTTGCTTCGTTAAACTAATACCCTAGGCGCATTTCTCGCGAGCAATCTCTGCCCCGCGATCGGACTCGGCGTTCCCCCGCGTAAATTCCACCCGTTTGCGCCTCCGCGCGAACTTCTGACGACGAAGATAGCCGCCCGTGAGACGAGCGGTCGGAACTAAGATGACGTTAATTCCTGCGCGCGCTGTACCAACCGATCGTACGGTATCGATTATTTAACCGCACAGTTCTTGGTAATTAATCCGCAAGTTTAACGCTCAAGTCTCGTAATAGCCGCTCAGGAAGACCGATTTTAATTACCAATGTCGTGATATATTAAATTACTTTCGAATTAATTAGACCATCCTGGCCCTCGTCCCCGATTCACGATCATTCCGTATGCGCGCAGTAAACTTGTAATTAAAATTCATTAGGAAACGATGCTGCGAAATATTTTTAAAAAATTCAGGGTACTCGATCGCGACATTTCGGTTACGGAAATCAGTTTTATTTTTAGTGGCATAAATATGTTTCTTATTAAACGATTCCCATCAATTTCATTTCCAATTTATTTATTTCATGTGATGTATATTATCAACCTTATTAACCACTTAACCGCGGGTGGCTATATTTCGTTGCGTAATTAGTAAATGGAAAACGTTTTTGGCCATTGAGAAACCGTAGAGACACGTGTAACGTCCGTCCAGTTAATTATAACGTACGAAATCGTCTCACGAATATATTGATTACGTTAAGCAACCGCAGCAATGAACGCTGATTTCGAAATTATAATTAGCGTCGAATTAATTAACTTGGTAATTAATTATAAACATCTTTTGTCCATAGATATGTTATTAAAATCATCGTGATGTAGCGTAGAATGTTTACAATTGACGTACTTTGGTATCACTGCCTTCATATGACATTAAAAAACTTGTTTGTTAATTAAATAAAGCTTCCAATTTTCCATCGGAATATCTATATTCAACACATTAATCCACACACACAGTTCCAAGTTGATTCTAAAAAATAACGGAAATAAAACAATTCGAAAAAATGGTAACTTTTTGTCCGCCTTTGTAGCTTCCTACTAGAAAGGACACATCCACGTCACAGTCACATCTGCAAAGCACAAAGTTTAATAAGGCGCAGAGTAGGCGAATGACCCAAATATGAACAGAAAAAGAATCAGTACCAGAAACATTCTCAAGCAAGATCCCCGCTCTAAACAATATATGACATTTTGCCAAGCTACGAAATTAACAAGAAAATTCTAAACGCAGGAAGACGAGGCAAATGGAATCAAAAAGTGTCTACAAATGACAATAATACAGAATGAATTATTGAACGTTAAGACAGAAGATAACTCAGACTGTCGTAATTATTAAGTTAACAGCGATAACAATAACTTCATACGTAATATGTTTCAAAAACGATGTCACAAAACCTACAGGACATATTCCTCCTGCCACTAGATCCTCCATTTTTCCTACTTTCCTAAAACGAACAAATATTCACGCCCACGCTAGATTTTCGTTACTACGTACCAGCTTCGCGAAACGCGCGCAAATTTTTGCACACCGTTCCCGCGTCATCCCGCGCAATCGACCATAAATGTTTACTTGCGCCGCTTCGTTGGATTAGCAGCCCCACGAAACAAGCGACCCTCCCAATTGGCTGCACAATTAATAAATACTGAATGGGACTTTACGCACAGGAGGAAATGGCCCCGCGATCCCCGCAGTTAATCGTGAAATGGAGAATTACTTTTTGGCACACTTTTACGCGGATACTCGGTTAAACGGCTATCTTAAGTCACGGCTAACTGGCTCAACAGGCTGTAATTAGGTTCTACATCATCGGCTATGTGCGTCCGTTATTAAACGGACTGTGTTACGTGGCCCAGTTGGAAGGCCGTTCTCTTTTATTTCGCAGGAGATACGGCAAAAGCCCCCGGTTAATAAGCTCCCCCTTTTTATCGTTGCAGGTGGAAACCGTTTAAGCAACGGTTGAGAATTCTACATGTATCTTACGGATAGCTGTGGCATTAAACGCGGACCTTTAGCTCGGCTGTTTTCTAATTAAATACCGTGGACTACACGCAAATTTCTTTTACACGGATTCTGTATTTTTATTACAGTTACGTGGAGGGGTGTGAGAAGAAGTTACTTTCAAGTATCGAATAGGTTATCGTCGAGTGGAAAACCGTTGTTGGCAAGCTAACACATCGAAAGATATACACTGAAAATGTTAAATGTGGAGACGTTTCTGGAATATTATAGGTATGATTCCCTCTGAAGTCTGACGCTGGGGCCATGCAGTAGTGCGAGTCGAGCATTTATTCAACGGCACCGGCTTCTGTCCATTCACGTCCCAGAAATCAGATTTTTTGTTTGTGTTCTTAAGGGGTCATTCTACTATGACCGGCCGAAAATTAAGCTACATTTAAAGATTTCATTCTCAGTAAATACAACATATAATGAAATAAATCTTTATAGTATTTATTAAGCTACTCTTATATCATACAAAAAAATTTTTTTTTAAATGTTGTATACAGCGTCAATATGGCTCCTCAAAAAGAGGTATGTCCGTGGCGCAGGTGATTTCCTCACTCAGGCTTATATGAACCAAAGAATTCAAACAGATTTTTAATCTGTAGGAGTGTCGCTAACGCCCGTGGCAAAAATGGCTCCTACTAGTGATACTTGCCTGTATTAGGACCAGCATTCCGGCATTCAAGAAGAACTCAGACATTCTTCCTGGTTAATTACCGTCCCACGTCACGTGGCGCAAAATGAAAACAGAAGAGCGTCGGACAAATAGCACTTAAAGCCGCCACGCGGCCACTAAGAATGGCCAGCACAAATACCTTCTTAACGATCCTAGTGGTTGGGACACAGCGGAGACAGTTTCACTTACGAATTCAGCGACCGTGTAATCCGTGCTCTGGGACAAGGAGACTGATGAGAATGGCTCCCCAGAGATACGAATGAAGTACCGACGGTGGTGGGCGAGAGGGAGATCGGGCGCGACAGAAGGACAAGGAGGCGATGCACAGCGCTCCGGAACAAGTAGAACGCACACCGTTTCTCTCTCGTTCCAATGACTAATCGATCTTTGACCGCGATCCCTCTTGTTCCTAAGCAGCAGCCAATAGCACCCGAAGACCGTTTTCGCATTCAAATCAACGCTGGGAAGCTAAGGTAACGCTGATAAACATTATTCGAGCCCATCTATTTCGTGCTCCAGTTCATTTCGCTTCACAACCGGGACAGCTTTCGCGATGTATGAGTTATCGACTATTTATCGAGCGTTCCATTTAGGTGTATACGAACGGATACGCCAAGTCGGGCCAAGCGGGGGAGGGAGGGGGGGGGGAGGGGGTTGCGCATGGTGGGCGAATTTCCGATTCCGGGTGCATCCAGCTTTTGTTTGAGCGTTCACGTTTTGCCAGCGGTCGTTAGGACTTATAAATGCACGGACGTGCATGACATTACTATGCGGGCGAATTTTTGCCCCCAAAAAGAAGGTTCTCGTCCCGCTGACCTCGGGAATAATCATTCTGGAGGCTGCAGTGTTAGCTGTTGCTGGTGATAAGGACTTCTTGGTGTGACACTAGCAAGTTGCATGGAATATGATAATATTCTGACAGTATGCAACTAGAATATTATATATTCTACAAGTCCATTGATCATCTTGAATCGGGAAAATAGTGGAAGATGTCTAATGTCTGATAGAAACTCAACAGCGATTATTATTTCGAACAGTTTGTAGATTAACCAGCAGTTTACCCGTCGATAAATATAATAATGGCTAAAGGAAGTTGGAGAATGTGAACGGGAAAACAAATGCTAAGTATAGTTCATTAGGAAGCTGAGAACTGTAACTCACGATCCACATGGCATAGATAAATGAACCAACCCCTCCCTCCTCCACTCAACATAAATTAAGATCTACCGTTAAAGCTATTTATAAGCATGTATGAAGGGTAAGGGGAAAAACAAGGAATGTGACAAAACAGCTTTATTGTGTAGTGCAAGCTTACGTTAATCAGAAATATATAGTGCGAGAGCAGGACTGGGGACATTCCTTATTTTATTCCAGTGGAGGGTGGACATTCCCTGTTTTTAACCAGTACACCAAAATCTTTAACGTTGTCTTATGTGGACATTTCTGCTTTATAACCATTTGTGACTCGACAGTTCAGTGGCCCCAGTTGCCACAAACTAATATAACGTATATTCACGTTATACATCGCGGAATCACTAAAAATGGACATTTCCTGTTTTTTCCCTTCCCCTTCATATAAGTGTACCAGTTTTATTTATTTCGCAACGCAGATATCCAACTATTTATTTCCATGTTCACAATTTAATTTTCTTTGATTCTTCTTTTTGGCTCTGCTCCCCCCCCCCCCCCCCCTGTATTTTATTAAAGTAATAAGAACGGACCAGTTCCCCATGGGCGCACGTTATTTTCTCGTTACGCCCTACAGTTTTCATATGAGGTCCGCCGTTATCTTCCCGCGGTTACGTAAAACCGTACACGTGTAAATGGAACATCAAGGAACGACGAGCGCTCGTGTGCACGGGAATACGAAACAGTAGAAGTAGTAACGGATCGCATGAATCAGCCAAGAGAGCTGTACATCAGGCTTGCCAGCAGGCTAGCTAAGTTCCAGTGGAAGGAGACTGTATGGATCAGCCATTTCTCACTGCGCGTCACCACTGCGACTGTTGTATCTACTGTTAGTAGCGTGGGAACGTAAGGAGTCAGACGTAATCTCTGATTTCGACAATGTCGTGGATTTTACATTATAAAGGTGTTAATAACACGTGCAAATTGTATCGATATCGGTATGTTGTTTTATCTACTTACAATACTTATGAATTTGAAATCAATAGGCGCTGATAAATACAATACATACATACAATTGAGAAGAAATCACTGCTACATTCAGAAGCGGTTCGATGTATTCGCTGTTATTCTGTTATGTATTTCATCACTTTTATTGGCATTGGAGAATTATTTATGAAAGAGAAACATCTAAAATTACCACTTCTGAAATACCTTATATGTTCTGCAACTTTCTGGGTAAGGCTATTAATAATATTAACCAGAGGAGTGAAAGCTGTTACATAATTATGGATTAAAAATATTCCCAGAAAATTTGGAGATTATTAATCAAAGATTGTTCAATTGTTCTGGAAATTTCTTCGAGATGCTTGTTAGTTTCTAAAACGATTTAATTCAGAATGAGTAGACGAGCAACAATAAGCTCGAATGGAACAGTTCACAGAGAAATATTTACTTCTTTCCTCTTCCGTTACATAGTACTGTAATCTCTGGCAATCTCATATTGCATGTTCAACAAGCCACGCTCGCGTTTCACGAACATTGTCCAAAACACACATCCATAATCCCTTCGTTGATATGCCGGAATCGGGAATATCGATACCAAACGAATTGGAACAGTGTTACTGTCAGGGGTGTTTGAACCGTTGGAAATTCCGTGCACATGATCGTGAAGCTAACAGCAGGCAATAACTCTCGACTTTCTATTTGCAGATCACTATGCATTTTAGGCGCCCCCTTTTCCTGCATTCGTTTACTTAATCCACGCTTACTTAAATTAATTAAAATTTCGAACACAATTATTCACTGCTTTTTGAACTATTCGGGTAAGAAATTTTTATAACACCCTGGATCGAGTGTTCGAAGAAAGTCATGTTGAGATAATACAAAAGTTATTTTTCTGATATCGATCACTCTGCTTTCAGGTTAAAATAATATACACGCGATCAGTGGAAATAAATAAAGTGACGTAAGGAAATGATTTTCTTGAAAAGTTATGTATCTCATATAGATTTGATTAAGAAAATTTTGATACATGAAACTTTAGAAATATTTATATGCCCAGAATTACATTATTCTTGCACGTCAATTTCACAGAGCTCTCGTCACGTCTAAAATTCGTTTCGAGGATACTAAACCTCAATTTTCATCATGAAAGTGATTCCGAAACTAAACGTTCAAACACCAGACCAATAGTAAAGACTCTACAGTAAGTACCTTGAGCTATTCTCCAACAATTTACAACCTTTATTTAACCCAGCCCTTCATTCGTAATTATAAAGTCACTCGACAAGTTCCGTCGTCTTGTAATTTCTCTTCCATCGAATATTAAAGCAGAAAAGGAAATTACAAAAGCGAATTATTCGTTCAAGAAGTGGGAGTCGATGAAAAGTATAGATTCCATCCCGCAGCATCATCGAACGACCAATGTTCCTTCCAGAAAATTAAATGCTTAACAGAATCTTTCCTCGAAAACCCCTGTAGGTAGTATCCCATCGTGTTAATTATATCGGTCACACGGGACGTATCGCGCCTCAGGCAATTTTTTTCCAGAAGTATATGTCTTAGTCAATATTTCTGTAGACTTTTAGACCTGAATATTAAAATTTAAATAGTTGGTGAATTTTAACAAAAAAAAAATCCCTTTTTTCCACAACTATTTTTTCAACTCCAAATTTCATCATATCAAAATTTACATTTCTAGAAAAAGACTATGTGAGCATGATTGTACGAGTATCACGAATGTTCAATTATCACTGGAAAGTTAAAAGATTGAAAAATACGAAAATGGTAACGATTGAATGACTTGCGATTATAAGAAGGTGTGACCACGAAGGGTTAAAAATGACATCGATCGATTCTTCAGTTTCTCCCGTGCATCACCCGACGTTCCGGAGGGAGGTCCGATCCTATTCTGCCAAACCTTGCCAACTCGACCAGTTTAATATCAATCAGGGAAACGTCGCTCGTGCATTAGGGGGCAGGAATCGTTTCGACGATTGGCGCGTGGGCGTAAATCTCTTCGACGAACGGTTGCAAGAAGTTCGCGGGCCGGATCTAGATGGCTGGGAAACAGAGTCGGCGCGATTATGCGAAGAAATTCGGCCCGTCCACTTCGCGAGTGTTCCCGCGCCAAGGGACGCTGAATACGGTCGTTGAAGTTGTAATTAATAGACGGGCCAGGGGACGTAAATAACTACGGCGATGTACAAAACGGACCCGGTTTCGCGGGCGCAAGTACACACGTACGCCGGCGGGGGAGAGCGGAGGGGGACAGCTGGCGACGGTCCAGAATAATATTCGATACGAATTTCAGCTACAGTGATTCATCGTGGCCGTATTGTGAAATCGACGGATGGATAAGAAATGAGTAAACGGGCGGATAAATAAGTATTTCCGTGCGTGGCGTTCCTTTCCGATGGGGGGAAAAAAGGAGACGGCGGAGAGAATGGACGGAAATGAGACGGCAAGCTGCGCCGTCGATGCACAAAGGGCTTGCAGCGCGGAGGAAATTACTGTTTGTTGGCTGAATCGGATGTCGTGAATGAAAAGTGTCCGTGGCTGTTACGAGGCTTTGTAATGTGTGACGTGGTAGAGTATGAAGGGGAGGGTGGGGGGTGGGGGGAGGGGAGGGTGGAGACGGGCGGGATATAGTTGGCGATATGTTTATTTGAACATGCAGAATCTATTTGGTGTGTGCTGTTTATTGTGTAGAGGCGCACTGTACCTACATACGAAATGTTGCTACAAATAATGTAAGTTGCTCATTCATGGAGCATATATAATAAACAGGAAGCTATTCAGTTTACTGTGCAGATATTGAAATGTCGATCCATTTGTTTGTTTATTTGCTGCAATGTTTAAAGACAGAGAGAACACAATGGCACTAAATCAAGTTGAAAATGTGTAGCTGTGATATACAGCTGGATTTCAGTGTCAAACATTGTTTACCCTTGAAATGATTTGGGCGTGTTTGAATGGTAAAATGGAATACGTCATCATCGTCAGCATTCCCTTTTAAGGTAGTTCCTAACCAACTATGTTAGTGAAATTAGAGTTGGGTAATAAATGATAAATATAAAGTAGTATGATACTATAGAAATAACATGATGTATATATATTTTAAAAAGTTCACTGCTGATATAAATAATTGTAATACGAAAATAGAATATTAAATTGGTTAGCGTAGTGAATTGGAGCAGCAGATCTGAGAACGTCGCATTCATTCGGAGCGTCTTTTATAACCGAAATGTCAGAAAAAATGTTCATATGAATTTGAATCGTCATTCGTTATTTAAGTGTCTAAACATATCGATTGTGCGACGTTGCCACGTTGACAGCTTTACGTAGTTTCTAAAAAAATTGCACGTAAACCTATTTTTGATGGGCATTTTCGAAGAAACCATGTGGTCAGTTTTGCAGAAATTAATAAATTCATTTCGTGACATTTCGATGTACTTTTCTGCCAATTTTGGTACACTTCTTGAATATAGTTTTCCTGTTTCAGAAGAAAAACTGAAACTATATCCCTCTTTTTTTGACTCTGCCATATGCCACTGTGTTAAACTGCATCAATTTTAATTAACAATTTCTCGATAATTATGTGGTAAATCGATTTTAAATTTTGCACAAGGGTTTCTTGTATTTGAAATTAGTTTCGAACGAAATTTGAAAGAATTCTTGAATTTAGATTATTCAGGAACTACCTTAATATGTACTCTCAGGCTGAACTTATCTTTGACTGAGAATGTATAAATGATAATTTATTTATTCTAATTATAATTATATAATTATAAATATAAATAAAAAAATCAAAATTCAAGCTTCTATAGAAGCAGTTTGGACGTATTTTGTTCGTTTATTCAGACGAGAATACAGAGATTTACACCGTATAGTCTCGGTTTTCCGATGCGATCGTAAATCCATATTTCTTGTCGCGATTGTTATCGGCACCAATTTTCGTTGACCGTTCTCATGTTCATATGATTTTCCACGATCCCAGGAGATTGCGGACCGATTTTCAAATTTCCTTTCAGTCATCTCGAAGCTAAAATTGCTCGAGGAAGACACAAACGCGCCAGTCGAGAAAGAATAAAGTGATTCCTCGCCATTCGAAGAAGAACGCGAGCCTTTTAAACTCTCCGCTAATGGTTTTCGAGGCTCGCTGCCTCGCTAGTGGCTCTATTATTTTCGAAAGGAGGACGCTTTTTGAAACGTGCGTCTAATTGACTGGGTGATGGCCGCGAGAAATCTCTCTCTCGATGCTTGTGTGAGCGGATCCAAGCGTTTCTCCGATTCGCGCTCTGAATACGCGGCGATAGAATGATTTTCAAACGCAGGCCCCTTGGAATTTACGAATGCGATCTCAGACTTTCATTCTTCGTGAACGATCCCTTGTCGATACAGGTTTCATTGGGAAGATCGAATATAATATTTGCTCGCCGCAGAGAAACTCGTAGCGCGTTTCATAGACGTACATCTACTTAAATCAAGTCTTACAGTTCAGCCACGATAACACCATAATGTTTTAATTAATACAAATGATAAACAGAATTACTACTTAGCGTAACGCAGTCTTAATTTAGGTATCATCTGCAAGACAAATAAAATGTGATACGAATAAAGTCAAAATTCATGAAAAGGTGGGCCAAAAGTCGAAGAGAAACGAAACCTGAGAAAACACACAGGCCCCACGAAGTGTTTTTCGGATGCAGTCCCGCGAGGATGTTGTACTGATGCGTGTTAAAAGGTGTTAAATTAAAAAAAAACAAAAGTAAAAGGTTCAACTTAAACTTTAACCGTAACTTCAACTTGAGTTTTAACTTTATTCGACGCCGAATAATTTTCTGGCGCGCCTTCAAGCCACCGAGGTCCCTCATCGGGCGATACTACAGTTAAGTTAAAGTTAAAATTGAAAAATTGATTCGACGCTGAAGTAGAAAAGTTCGACGAATAAAAAAATTAACTTTATTCGACACATAGCGAATAATTTTATTGACTTATATTCGTTATTCGAGATTTTATTTAAATAAAAATTTTGCCCATCTCTGGTTACAACCTACTATCCACAAAATTATTGGGAACAGTTCGTCTTTAAAAGTTTCTAATACATTGCCCGTAAAAGTGTCCAACACGATAAATGACCTTAAAAAATGCTCATCGCAAGTGATGCATGCGTTTCATCATTGATCCACGCGTATTCGTCTTCCCTTTTCTTGGTAAACACGTTGCGCTCGGGCATAAATCTCTGTATCGTGAAAATATTACCAAAGAGCAATGCGCCACTCGACATTTTTCATCGCGGGGCCATTGTCGCGATTTAACCAGTTTCCGATCGTGGCGCATCCCCGTCGGATGATCTTCGCCGTTTAATCCCTCGGGAGGGGTTCGATGTTTTAGAATAAATAAAGCGTGCCCGCCAGACGTGAGCGCGCGCGCGAGCGTGATTGTAAATTGGAAAAGAGCCTTTCCATCGAGAACAAAGGGATCAAAGCTGTTAACGCAACAATAGGACACGTTCGCGCGGCCTACAATGGGAAGTTTACCTTCCCATCGAAGTTCGCTAGGGATTCGCCGCGAGAAAAACTGCGAGACACGTATCGGTGAGAGCTTACAGGGATTGAAAGCATTCCGGGGGTCCCAGGCGGGAACTTGCTCGACCGAAAAGAAACGTCCCGTGATAGTACAAACACGTGCAACTGCTTGCTAACGCCTTTTCTCGCCCATCGAGGGCGTCGAAACGACGCGGAATTGCGACAGGCTCGGAAAGCAAATGCAGAACATTTTGTTCTCCCGAACGGGGCTTATCGCATGTTTACGAGAATATTAACCTTCTAACCGGCGAAGACGAGCTAACTCGTCATGTGAAAATTACATTTCACTGCGCACGACGATTTAACTCGGCATTAAAGGTAAACAGAATGCGCCCTTTGCGAAGGATTGCTTAGTATATCATTAAATGATATCCACAAATTTTGTGTAACCAAATTTTGTTTCTCATTCCCACTACACGCAGATGGACAAACATTTTATTTAAATAAAAATTCGAGTGACGAATAAGAGGTAAAAAAATTATTCGTTACGTGTCGAATAAAGTTAATTTTTTTATTTGCTGACCGTTTCAAATTCAGCGTCGATTATATTTTTCAACTTTAACTGTAACTTTATTCGTCGAATGCAAAAATTAACTTTATTCGTCAAATAATCTAAAATTAAAGTAATTTTTTATTCAGTAGGCAGTATATCTTCTACCATTTTTTCGCCATTTTTGTAATACAAGGCGCGTAAAATGAAATAAAAATTCGTCTGTATAATAATACTATTTTTCGAGGAAATTGTTTATTTATGTATCGATGAATCCTTCTGCCTCTAGTTTTTTCATTCTATTTTTATCAAAAGTAGGTAACAGTAATTGTAAGATTTATTCACACTTGCTATGAGTCAGTCGAGTTAACTCCTGTTTCGTTGTTTATCACTATCCAACTGGAGAGCGCTTTCTGCCGAAAAATGTGCCGTAACAAGAATCTTGGTCGAGGGATGTAAGATCACTCGTCTTACGTTATCATCATCCCGAAGCAAGCCCATTTCGTCCTATGTAGTTCGCGCAATAATTTCCCAGATACATTTCCAACTCGCATAGACGCGGTTACGTAATTGCCACTGGATAGGAGTGTCGTGGAAATACAGTCGAGATTAATGCAGGGTATCATTGTTACGTTTAATCTCAATTAGTCACTGATCCCCCAAGTTCCAGAATTTAGACTGGAAAGCGCACGGCGTCGTAACCATTCTCACAAGCAAGTATTCAAGCGATTCGCAAACGGTGCCGATTGAATGAATCGACGAATTAACGATTACTGGCCGATTGTATAATTGATTTTCCACGAACGTGTTACCCTAAAGAAAATTTCCACGGAATTTACCGCGTCTGAAAATTCGAAGTACCATTTCAACAGTGTAGGTATTTATTAAAAAAATTCGAAAACAGCAAAATGATGACTTAAACTCTTCCTAATTTCATGTGAATTGTACTTACCATATTTCAATTTCATCCAAATCCCTGGCATCGACATTGAAACGTAATGGGTTCGGCGTGGAATGACCCACTTTTCTTTCATTCTCGTCACAGATGGTAATGGACGTACTGTAAAGGAAAATTGTAAGACGTTGTTTCCTAAAGAAATTGCAGTTTTCTTTTAAAGAAGTTACTTGAGATTTTCTCCTGTGAAATTGTAGACGATCTCGCGGAAATAGCAGGTTCCCTTGGTGAAACTATATTTTCCTTTGGATGTAAACGGAAGTTTCTGTTGAAGGGTTATTCTAGATGACTGAATTAATGGACGGAGATGGGCGAGAGGAAGCAAAATTGTTTAAGATTCGAATGGACGGATGAAATAACGGACTGGAGGTCGAGTATATTATTATAAAAACGTGGAGGGTCATACCGTCCAAGTTCCAGTTTTGCGCTTATTGTTAGGTAAGCTTCAGGAATTCCAATCTTTTCCAATATCGTGCACAGGGGAGGAAAAATTAAAAGGAAGTAGATGAATTTTGTATTTAACAAAATCTCGCTGGCTGTGACCAAATATAAATATGTACATCGAAAAGTGTTTTTGATGAGAAAGCGTAAGGTAAATATACCAATACCCGAACGCTTAAGGGGCTTAAAGAATAGCGGCAAAGTTTGTCTCCTAATTTAATTTGTAAAACCATCATGAAATAAAAAATGTTGTTGAAACGGTGAAGATAACACAATATTATACTATTGGAAAATGAAAAAAAGTAGACGTATTTATTAATGAAAATACAAAAACATGCAGATGTCCCAGTAAGCGGACTTGTTCAAAAAAATATTAATTTTCTTGCAAGTTTAACCATCTTAAACTAAATTTAAATCTATTTACTATTATAATAATGTATTATTATAATATATAAATAAGAAATGCAGTCAATATTTTCTTAATAAATGAGTGGCGTGTCTTAACAGTAGCCATAGAAATTTCTCGAAATCTGCTATGCGTACGAAGTGCGTTACAAAATAATTATTTCTATTTAGCGATTTTTAATTTTCTATAATAATGATTTTAATTAATACTGCTAAATACTTATGCATTATGGTACTATTTTTCGTTTTTAATTACATTAAAAATTAAGCTTAGAAATAAATAAAATTCGCAATACTGTTCAGGTACTGGGACATGGCCGGGCACTGGTACATTTACCTTACTTAGGTAAAGATTATTTTGCTTCACGTTACCTCTTGCGTGACTTCATCCAAATTGCGCGTTTCGAGCCACGAATGTGTGGTTATCTGACAAAGCACGACAATAATTTCCCCTCCGTACCTGTTACGCGACTACTTGCTTCTCGTCTTGTTTGCATTCACAACGACCCTGTATAGTTGCGCAACGAAACAGTACTGCACCTACTGCTTTGCTATTCTTGTCTGTTCATATAGATCCAGCATGTCCTCAGGTATTTATACCATGTAGTTTTTATGCTTGTTGGGGAAAGATTGTGGCTTTATGTGATTCACGACTTCAGACGTAAATAAGCTGATCTTTGACCGCGGATGCAAATATTTGTCGGGGATGCAAGTTTTATTAAAATCCTTCGTATACTTCTTTCTCCACTGCCTCACGATTCCTGGGTATTTGACAAGGTTCTGTTTATTCCTTCTTCCTTTCATGAAGCATAATAGAAATACTGGAGACCACAAATAAAATATTTGACAGTGAAACTCATAAGGCATGCTTAAGGGTACTACTTAGGCAGTCGTTTTTGTCGAAAATGAAGCATTTCTTTTTGAATTAATTACAAAGAAATAAATTGAAGTTTAAAGAATGTATTTACAATATAAGGGAGCGTGGGGTAATTGCGAACACCTAAGCAAAAAAACAAAACGAAAACTATGTGAGAAATGCTTTTGTTTATTATTTACAAACATACTTAAACTATTCATCTACAAAGTACTGTGACGAATTTTTGAAAAATTATAATAAAAATCAACTTTATAGTGAAAAAGCAAAACCCTTGGTGTTCGTGATTACTCGACTGCCGTGGGGTAATCACGAACAGAGTGCTAAATATCGCGGAAGTCGCACAGAAAGCGCGACTTCCATGGTCAACCCATAAAAAATGTTGCTACAACTTATACCTACGGTATTTTCCAAATTCATCTTCTTGTGCATTAGAAAAAAAATTGTAATTGGTCGGAATATCGAAAAAAAATAGTGAAGGTCGTTTTCTAAACTTTTTTTTCTGAATCTGTAATGAAAATTCAAAAATCTCTTTTGTAGATTTAAGTAAGTTTTATACATGCTGAAAATTTCATCAAAATCGGTTAACGTTGCTAATCTCGAAGGTTCGAGATTACCCCATCCGATTTGTTTGTCAATACCCCACGGCATCAAAAAATAAAAAAGAATTTATTTCAAAGATTACAATCATGATTCAAGTAACGCCTTGGTCACAAAATGTTGGTAAAAAAGTGCTTTATTTCAACTTTAAAAAAAAAACAATTGTATCATTAATTCAAGAGTAATTACATGCAATTGAAAATGGACAAAATAGTACTTGAAACATGATGAAAATAATAAATTGTGTTTATCTTGAAGAGCACGAGCGTTCAGTATTTATTATTTTCTGCCCGGCGTTGGATACGACCTAAACTACGTATTAGCTAGTGGAGAGGGAACATCTTTTTTATTTATTAAAACACCGTAACATCGTATTCGCGATTACCCTGCGTTCGTGTTTACCCCACTCTCCCTTACTATATTACATTAGTGTAAATTCTGGGGTCGAATTTGTGGATTAAATAAAGGATTGGTGGATTAATAGAGTCATTTTTGTGATGTTAGGAATAATGAATATTATACTGAAGTAGAATGAGAAATCTCAATTATTGTACATAGTTAAAGAAAAATGTTAACTGACATATATTTGAAATGTATTCAATGATTTGAATTTTGAAACCATTACCTAATTAATTTGGCTGAATTTTCTGGCGATAGGTATTCATTATTTTCCCAGTTACCTAAGTTGTTCGAATTTTTCTCAAATTTATTTTAAAGTATTTGAATTCTAATGAGCTATTTGACTTTTCCCTTCGCTATTTGTATTTCCTTTCTGTTTAAACTACGGCAAGCTACGCAATATTTACTCGTGATAACTACATATGCAGAGATCCACTACAGTCACTGTAACTTTTCAAGCACATCATCTGCTTCAACTCAGAATATCGAGTATATATTTCGCGTGCTATTAAATTCTCTGACAGAGTGCCGACTCAATTTCGTTAAAAATAAATTCTTCCTCGCTCGTTTCCCGATCAGCGAACGGTTCCACAGCTAAACCACGAGCTTGGGGCGCGGAATAACGACTAAATAAAGCAGGCGGGATTGTAATTTTCGTCCTTGTTCAGATAAAACCGCGATGGCATATATTACGATAAGGCCGTTCGTGGCTGTTCGCGGAGCTTACTTCAGCTTGTCCCCCATCAATTTCTAAGCGTCGCGCACCGATGTATGAAAATCCTGGACCATCGATGTTCGCTGGGGAACGTATCTGTTCACCGGAATCTAATTAACCTGGCGATTTCGCCGCGCGATAATCCGCACGGATCAGATAACAGCCTGAAAAGAGACGCGACGCGTTAAACAGCCGCAAGCGTAAACGATGCAACAATTTAGCCGCATGGTAGATTTCTACGGTTCACCGTTCGGTGATATCTGCTAGATTTCGCACATCCTCTGGAACTTTTTGCAAACTGGAATAGGTACGTTGAGCTCGAAACGGCAGGTTCAAACAGTTTGAAATAGGTCAACGCAGTGCAATGGGGTCAGAGTATGGAAGTTGAAGAACAATAGTTTGAGTAGAAGGCACCAGTGCAAGGGAGGTGAAAAGATTCTGTAGGAGTGAGAGCTTTTCGAGGTGCTCTGATATTTGGAAAGACATGCGTCTGGGAATATACGGGGTGGCACAGTGCAAAGGGGATGATTCTTTATAAAAAAAAAGTAGAAAATGCAAGATAAATGTTTCGTACATCTTGGTTCCAAAATCAATAAACTTGTTTCAAGAATGTCCTGTTAACGAGGAAAACGAGTTAACTCTTCATCTGAAAATGACTCCACTGTGTATAGGAATGAAAAAATAGAATTACACAATTAGAGAAATGTAGAATAAAAATTAGCTTTATCGAATAAATTCTCGTCGAATAGTCTAAAGTTAAAGTAACTTTTCTTCGATCCGTTACTTAAATAATTTTTTATTTAGTTAATGCCCAACTCTGGCTAATGCAGAGTTTGACGAAATACAGTTTCAAATCGGTCAGACCTTTTCGAACGTTCGCTACTGCCGGGAAAGTTTTGCCGTGGGTACACGGTCAATACTTTCAACGCTGCCCAGAAAATATGAACGCGAAGACACGCCAAAGCCGTGCGCAATGTGGAAGCCATAGTGTTAATAATAAAATTCCAACCAAGAAAGAAAATACTTTAATAAGTCGTGCGCATCCTTGGCTGTTGTTAAAAGTTTAAAACCGGTCAACCCACGCTTGATCTCTTCTCTATATTTTAACGAGTTAAGATTAACTTGTTACTACAAGATTTAACTTTTTTTTTTGTGACGTTCGTGGAAGTTTGAGGGTAGTAGTGGAGGCGCGAGCACGTAGGGGAATTCTTTGTGTGGAGGCCTGAATTATGCATACAGCCCCTACAAACTTGGTGCAGCGTGTATGCAGGTGCGCAATGCAGGGATGATGCACATTAAGTTTCGAATCTGGCTCGCAATCCCATAGTCCTCACCTAAAATCTCGCGTTTTCATAAATTCGGAATATGCAAGTGGCTATCGAGAAGCAGCAGGACTCTCCAAGTGTTCGAATTTTAAACAGAGTTTACAGCTTTCCTCCCCTCGAAACAAATAAATTGTATGGTACGTGGGATTTGATAAGTCTTGGGTTTTGCGCTGCGGTAGAATGAATGCGTTTGAATATGGATGCTATTGGTGTTATACTTGTCTTAGTCTCTGTCGTTCTATTCATCTACAATCTACTATAAATTTCTCGGGGATCTGTCACGGTAGACTCTTATAGAAGCTTTAGTCAAAGTTTTGCAAATTTGTTTAGCGAAGAAGGTGAAGCGTAATTCACTTTACTTAGAATTGAATCAGCTCGTAGCTGATACCTCAATAATAAATTGGAAACATCCAAATTATAGTGAAACAGAGTTACGTGAACAGTTTTCGAAATTGACGCGCGCTTCATTTCATTACGAATATCGATGTTTCAGAGAAGAACGAATTAATCGATCGTTTTGTTTTTACTACCTACGTCCTGCAATCGTTTTCATGAAAAAATTTATCGGCAGCTTTCCAATGGAATATAAACGAACCGAGATTTATTATAAAATTCTATTTATATCGAAAAAATGTGTTTTCCTTCTGTTATTGCAGGTCAAAGGGAAGCAATGCGCCGTCGCGTATTCTATTGTTCCTCCATATTCTATCACAATATCAGCGACGAAACATGAAATTTTGCAGGGAATCTTTGCAGCTACATTTAATCGTGAAATATATTTCACGCAGGTATCCCTCTGTACCATTAAGAGGGGAAGCCACTGTGAATGTTTTTTGTGCATTTTCATAATGTTTGGGATCTTAAAAAAAATACCTGCACAGTTTCAAAGTGGATCTCGAAAATTCTGGGAGCTACGGAAGGTTTTGCTCAAGTAGCGCAGCGCTGCGAACCGAGTGCACGCATAGGTAACTGGGTGTTAATAGGGAATATGAGCTTACATATTTTTTGGAACTAGGTAGAGAGTCACTGACCACGAGGGGCGTATACATCTGCGATCTTTGAGTTGTAGAAAATAACTTCTGTCAGAACTTCAAACGCGATTATTTCGAAACGGTATTTTCCATACTGGGCGGATTAATAACTCATGTCAGTCAATTTTTATCGGATTTACTTGAAATTTTCAGGGAATATTCGTAATAAAATTATCTTCGGTTAAGCGTAACATTGAAAAAGTATGTTGATTTTTTATGCCTTTTCTTCAAAACTCCGTCATTTCTACAAAAATTAATATTTTGTTAAATTCGTACGCTTAACTGAGGCTACTGTAATATACTTTAAGGGGGTAGGCCACCCTCGATAGCCCTAAAACAGGCCTTTTTTCAAACGCAAATTGTAAAGTGATAAATAACAGTAGAGACAAGGTTTTTTCCTAGTTTTAATCGCTATTCTATGAACTTTAACACAAAATAAGAAAAGTCTAAATATCTTTATGTACAAAACAGTTGTGAATAAAAACATAAAGGCGTGTACGCGGTGCACCGTTTGATGATGTACATAAAATCTCGAAAACCGCTCCAATGATTTGGATGAAAATTTAATGAGACATGCAGAAAACCATTCCCTAAGATGTGTCGGAAGCAGAATTTCGAGATGAATTCTTAAAAAAAAGATAAAAAATATTTTTCATACAAGAAATCGATAAAATCGTATTTTTCAACATAAACATTGTAGGTATTATTTTTTTTCGAAAATCTGCTCCCGACACATCTTAGGGAATGGTTTTCTGCATGTCTCATTAAATTTTCATCCAAATCATTGGAGCGGTTTTCGAGATTTTATGTACACCATCAAACGGTGCACCGCGTACACGCCTTTATGTTTTTACTCACAACTGTTTTGTACATAAAGATATTTAGACTTTTCTTATTTTGTGTTAAAGTTCATAGAATAGCGATTAAAACTAGGAAAAAACCTTGTCTCTACTGTTATTTATCACTTTACAATTTGCGTTTGAAAAAAGGCCTGTTTTAGGGCTACCGAGGGTGACCTACCCCCTTAAGAAGACGTTCGAATTTTTCAATTCAGAGCACACGTTGGAAAATTACACGACCGTCCGTTTTGTAATCTTTTTTGCAGAGCCTAACATCATCGTATAATGTGACCATACTACTCAAATAAATTTCAATCCAGGAGCATAAACTATATTAATTAAGTATATATATTTTCAGATGATAATAAAAATATTTCATAGAAAATTACATTTCATTATAAAATAATGCCTCGATAGTAGCCTTTATTTTCGACCGCCACAGTCACTTCCCCCTTAAAATGAAAATATAATTAGGTCAATTTTCCTCATAACAGAATAATTTCGCGGGTTCTATTGAAACGAATCTAATCAAACATCAGAGACAATATCGAGCATTCATGTTGCGTATGTGAACAAAATATTACTAACCAACAATGTTGACGTTTTAAACAATTGACCAGCGATCTGAGCGGAAACATCGAGGGGTGGATTGTGCAACGTTTCGTAGGTCCGCGATACAGGTCAACGTGTCGATTCGTATCCATCGATTCAACTCGGTAATACGGTGCATTCAATTTACTAAAAACAATTACTTTAGCAGCGAAAAGCTCCGCGCATCCAGGCATGAATCGATAAACTCAATAAACATTAACGCGCGATATGTTGGCGGGCATCTCTAACGCCTGCGAGGTTGATTATGTTTGCAGAAGCATAAGGACCTGGCGCTATTAGCACCTTAGAATCCCATTACAGTGACGCGGCGTATCAAGCAGGCAATCAAACTGATTTAAGCAGCTTGGGTTGACGGTGTTTGCTGGCGAAATTACACCTGACATATTAAGTACTGTTGAACAATGTGTGCAGCGTGTCTAGCTTTCCTGGCCACGTGCACTGTCCTCACATAGTCGTTCTATTAATTAACTCATACGTCCTTTTAAGGGCATAACCCAGGCCCGGATTAAAGGGGGGGCTGCAGCCCCGGGCCACACTTTCCGGGGGGGGGGGGCGGGGGGGCCCGTTCTAAGCGATTAGCTCACTCTGTCTTCATTGGAAATGTTGTATGAAATAAATTGTCTGAGTTATTAAGATCTATCGGTTGTGAAGACTTGATACAAGATTTTTCAAAATTAAAGATAAGAAAAAAACATTTTAACTAAAAGTTAATTGTACAATATCTCCCCCCCTGCCCCCGCTGTTCAACCACGGGAGGCCCTCGAAGGTTTGATAGCCCCGGGCCACAAAAATCTTAACCCGGGCCTGGCATAACCGTATTTTCTATATGCTCTTTTACTACATATCTGTCTTCTATTACAGAAGGCTGATTATATATAAAAATATAATGCTGTACCTTGAAGAACAGTTCAAGGAAGCAGTGTAAAGATATCAGGGACTTTATGTAGTTCGAATTATGTGATGTTACTTTACTGGCTATTCGCGGGCCTCTACTTTCGGTTTCCCTATATGAAAGCAGGGGCTTCCGAGTTTAAGAAAGCAGAATGAAGATACTAGCAAAGTGTAATTATACGGCTTCTAATGAATTTTCACTTTGCTAATGAATTTTCAGGTGAGAAGCAAATTATCTGTAAGTCCCACAATTGAGACTGATGATGTCGCGTATTTAGTCGAAGGTAGGGGAAAGTGATAGGGGAGGAAGCTCCCTGATTTTGATTATAGGGCTAATTGTTTAAAAAACACTGTCTCAAGTTTGAAAAGTACAACGAAATTATAAAGACATTGTAACTGGGATAGAACTTCACTGTCCGTCATGATGTTCAGTTAATTAACTTGGAATTAAGGGATGAAATATAAATGAAGTAACACGATATTTATTTGAAGATAGGATGAAGTCGTAGAAGAATTTGTACGTTTTCCTCTCAAGTTTGAAGAACGAAATATGAAACTGCGGAGCAACCTTAATAATAATATAAGAGGCTTTTGCAATATACATATAGCACTCTCGTTTGTTTATCTTTTATATTAATGTAATAATAGTATACAGTGGACGTGGAATAACTTTCTCTCAGAATTCTCGAGATTTTTACGTATAATACTTCGTAACGGAGGTTTACCCAGTTGTATATACAACCTTAGAGGTTTTAAAGCTTCTTCATTCTCTGTAGACAATTATTTGAAATGAAACTACTTAAGTAGCAACCTGAATAGCAAAATGAAAATTCTAGGAATTATAGAAAATAGACAAAAACTCAGCTTCGTTCACCATTAATATACATATTAAATTATACATAATGTAATCGTTCAAACATATCGATCGATAAACGTGTTCCAATTACTTGATCAAACACTCAATCGAGCAAGCGCCATTATATCCGACAGAATGTTAAAGTGAACATTTTCAAAAGTGTGGCACATTTTCCAAAAAGATTTGTTGATCTCATGGCGATACACTCGTGAAGAATTTTAAACTCGAAGTCGTGCAAGAGGAAACATATATTTTAGTGGGAGAACAGTAAAATAAAATTTGAAAAATCTCTTTTCCGTCACACGATATTCAGTCTTGATTAAACCACGCGATACAGGAAAGGATATACTCTTTCCTTTTACTCGTGAAATAAATAAAACTGAGAGCCAGTGCCAATATTACAGTATTACACGTTTGGCAGCACCCACTCGCAATACAATATTCAGTTGCAGCACCGAGATTAATATTATTCGGAATACGTAGTTCCTGCGCGTTATTTAGAACATTGTATGGCGACGGAGCATTACGTGAGATGTTCAGAATATTACTCCATCCGATGGAGACAGATCGTGTGTCGAGTGTGAGTATAGTTACATCGCCATCATGCGTTAGTATCGTCCGAATCTTGGTCCTGGATGCAAATTATACCAGTCGGAAGGATATTTTATGCACGACAGTAAAATCTAGTGCACTATCGTATTCTGTTTCGTTTCGTCGCGGTGCGGCGGTGAAATTGTGTTTCTGCGGGAGCACGGCGTTTCCAATTTCTTCTGATGCGTTAGGCCGTATAAAAATTTACAATTATTACCGTAGATTTAAAATTTCGATATATAATATTTCTTGTATTTTCGAAATAATTACATTTATGCAATGTGCAACACTACACTTTGAATGCTTTAAAAGTGAGTAGATATTATATATATGTTATCCCAGAAGTAACGAGGCTTTTTCGATACGCATGTTAGGTGAGTATGAACAATCACACCTTTTTAATAACAGGAAGGGGTTTTTAGGTGTCCGCCTCCGATTGCTTTGGTTTTTGGATGTGTTTTAGAGGACCGAAAAATACGATATACGTGTTTTTCATTTTGGCCTGTTTGCATATTTAGGAGATGAAACCACCCCTCAACCGGGTCAAAATAAAAAGACACCCCTTTCTTATTTTTCGGTGTAGTTTTTTTTGTGCGTGGTCCCTAAAGAGGATAGAGAATCTCGTCCCTCTAGACGAGAATACCCCCTTAATGGTTTTAATGCTTCCAGGGTGTCAGGAAATGGCGCTGCCTCAAAAAGTCTCATGAATTTTCACCGAAACGAAAACTGGACAATTGAATTATAACCTATTCCCATAGACCCCTAACGCCGCGGTAAGAAGGAAGAGGCGACAGTGGCAGGAACGCGTCTCTCGGTTTATGAATTTATCCTGCTCGTCCTCGCAACTGTTATTTTGATATGCAAATCTCGCGACCCGATGAATTACGCTCCGCCGCGTGATAAAACGCAGTGGCTGGGGTCTTATCTTCCCGTGTTAAATCCATGGAAATTTAGGCGAATATTTTCTCGCTGCAACCACATAATTAGTGCGCCTTCGCAATTTAACTTGTTGTTGAATGCGGCAAAGTGTACGAAGCATTGTTTTCCCAGCGATTGCAGCGTGATGAGCAAACAGAAAGTCAAGTAAAGGGAAGGGAAATGCGTGTATCCACCATAGGCGAAACAAAATAATATGACTCTTCAGGGTTATTAAATGAGATACTTCTGTCACACTCTAGCTTTCTGCAAACATATAGAAAGAGACAAAGAAGCTAGAATAACGAGAGAATCGTGCTAGCCATGATGCGATTTATTATTCAAGAAACTACTCTTGAACGCACTATTTCTTTTTTTATTTCAGCTTATAGTGATCTCCCATTCTCGCATCCCTCGAAGAACATCACAAAATTGCCCGAGAAGGATGTACGAATAACTTTGTAATAATCTACTGATTAGTGTATTCACTTTTAAGGGGGTATACCCGTTTGAACCCTCGGAAAATCTGTACATTTTGTGGATTTTTTTACAAGTCAACGGTTTGATGCAGATTTTCCGTTTTTTTACTATCTTTACATAGTATTATGAACTACTTAAGAAAAAAGTTTCAGTTAAAAAACTATTGTTTTTTGGAAGTTATGGATACATATCCGAAAGTCTCTCGATTTTAGACGGCTAAACGGTGGGCCTGAAAACAGCTGTATGTCGTACCTGAAATCAAAAACAATAAAATCTTCTTATAAAGTATGTCAATAGCTATCGCCAAAGGGGGTCGATTTTGAAAATTTTGAAAAATAAAGAAATGGTGAGAGATCAAAGATAAAGTTACATTTTTCTAAGAGAAAAGGCCACCTTTTTTCTTTATAAATAATAAACGGGGAATCGGAATAAAAAAAACACTCGTTGGACGATGTGGAATCATATTACGATCCTGCATGCAAAATTGGAAGTGAATTGGTTGAACGTAGCGCGAGTTTTTAGGCCCACCGTAATGAAAAATGTAGTTCCGCTGCGATCGGTCGAGCCGCCGAGCTGCACCACCCCGTGCTACCTGTGTTGTTTCACTGAAATGCCTATAACTTTGTTAATTTTCCGAATTTTTACATCGGACTTGATTTATAATATTCCTAAAACATCAATCTTTGAAAATATGTAAAAAATAACAAATCCGTTTTTTGATACTGTCAAACGGGTCTGAAGTCATTTATGAAGGATGAAAATTCGAAATTCCTTACAGACATTCGACTAAATGACCGTTTCCCACCTGTTCTGCAACAGTTACAGCTCTCTCGACGTAGAATTCTAACTTCTCGCCGACACTCGAGACGAAAAGAAACCAGATTACTTTTAATTCAATCGAAAGTCCAATTAAATCTCCACCCCTGTCCTGGCCCGTTTATCTATTCTCGACTGGACCGCGGACTATTAGTCGCAGTGACGTCGTTTTCTTTACTCCTGCCTCTCGTTCCGTTAAGAATCACTTTTCTCTTCCCAAGAACGACTCCCGACTACGACACCGCGGCTACTTTTCAAACGGAGACCCTCCTTTCTTACCGGTCCACTTAAGGCGACCCAGATTCTGCACAATGCGCCCCGATGATGCAGTCCAAACAGTTTTCGCAGCGAGTGTCCACAATGGATCTCCGTTTGCTCGCATCCGCCGCGCCGCCGGCCAGGCTCCATAAATCGTCGAGCACGTAATAAGTCGGTATGCACGTGGGTTTCTATGGCGATGCATCGTCATGTGGGTAGTTAGGGGACCAGCGGTTCTTAAAATCCATCACCTACGACGGCTGATGTGGCCGAGTCGTGCAATCTGCCGCTGAAGAACGTGTCCTCCATATCAGCTGGAAGATTGCCGTACACTAAATCACATACTTGGCCTGTTTCTGGGGGGGGGGGGGGGGTCTGTGCCATTTTAGAGTCTTGGGCATGGCATCACATCGCAATCAGTGGTAGCCCACGGATTTAACCACCTGTGACCTCAAGATTTGTTGCTTTATAGTCGAGTGCACTTCTAGTATCTCCCTGTATCAGGTTTCTTCCAGCTTTTATATGCTTTTAAAGAAATATAGCGAACTCGTAAAAGCAACAGGGAAGAGGGTGGCACTCTTGAGTGTCGGTTGTCAGCAATCCAGAAACATCTTCAGCAGCCTTTGAGCATATGTTCCCTGATGTCCCTGCTGCAAGAAAATGATTAGGGGTTTTGGATCCGTAGGGGCCCGCAGTAAGCGATCAAAGCACGCATGGTGATAAAATATTCGCGGACTACTCGTGGCTTTACAAATTACTCGAGTGGGTCTCTAGCAGCTCGTTATATCTCTTCCACCAGCGATAAATCCCGCTGACACGTCGACAGCTAAAAATTGTGGCCCACTTTCCCAGAAATTGCGCGTTGCCTCGCGCCTCCGTGCATCAGTAGCGTAGGTGGGTCCTGGCGCAACGTCTTCTGCCCCGAACGAAATGAGTGCCGCGTAAATTATTTCGGGACGATGGGTTCTTGCCGCGCGATCGCCGTACGATCGCCTTCCCCGTAGGCTGAAAAATGCCGCGACGGACAGCCAGCATTATTCTCGCGGCGTTTGCATATCGCGGCCGGGGTGAAATATCCAGCAGCCACCACGGAATTTATTGTTTCGCCTGTACGTCGTGGCACAGATTTGCTGGGGTTCTTTCGCGGCGCCAGTGTTCTTGATGAAATTCAGAGCCCGCTTCCCTTTATCCTCCCTTTCTTCTCCCGTCGAACCAAGTTGACACACTTTCATTATCCGCGGCTGATGATTTCGCTCTGAATCGACTACCCCCGCAACCGGAAGAGGGTAGGCCGATTCAGGGATCCCTTTATCCATTCTATCTGGGTGTTGTTAAACACTCGACGCCAGTTGATGAGGTGCACTGGAAAGAGAACAACTGGGCTTGCTCCAGGATCAGTGGAACCTTCGTTATTTGACCTAATAGGTAGGTTCTACCATTTGGACAATGGGATTTTCGGATAATACGGGTGGCACACTTCTGGAATTAAGCCGTCACATGTTTTACGTTAGGAATTAGGACGACTGAAAGATTAAGGGGACCTTCCGGTCTAGAGCCCCCCCAAAAATAGGTGATCTTTAGGAATTAATTAAAGGAAAACTACTATATATAATTTAATGGGACTTTTTGCATTGTATTAAGGATGTCTTAAATTATAGAAATATATTTTTTATTTTATAAATAATCATTGCAGACGGCACTGGGGAGTCGTTAAAGTCAAGGCGTCAAAAAATTGATCCAAATCGGTGGGACCTGTATCTTCAAAAGTTATTATCGGATTCGAGTGAAACTTTTTTTATTTTGAAGAATATACTTCTGGCTAGGGGGGAAACCAGAAAGTTTGAAATTATTTTTTCCCTATATTTTTCGTCCTTTCAACGCCTTTGAAAATTATAAATTTTCAACTTTTTGTAATTTTTTCTAATATCCCCCCTAGCCAGAAGTATATTCTTCAAAATAAAAATAGTTTCAGTCAAATCGGATAATAACTTTTGGAGATACAGCTCCCATTGATTTTGAGAACACTGTTTCGGGAAAAACGCGTTTAAAGTTTTACGTGAGCGCCGAGTTGCCGGTTGTGACCCATACATTTGCCGCTACTCAAATGCCTATAACTTCGGGAACTTTACGAATTTCAACAAATCCTTTTAAACACTTATTCCTAAAAGGTTGAACATTCGAAAAATGAAATAAAAAAAAATCGACTTTTAAACCGGAAGGTCCCCTCAAGTTTGTACAACTCAGGTGGGCGCTTCAGGAATATTTTAAGGTATGGAATCATGCCTATCTATAGTATTTTCAGAATGGATGCCCACAATTTTTTTCACGTGCAATTTCAATACACATTTCAAACAAAATTATCTAAATCTCCCTTCCATGTACCTACTTACGCTCCACTTTGTTTACAGCCACGCGTCTTCTAAACGATAATTTAAAGATTTCGAAAAATTAAACTCGTCGGTATTAAATTCATTGATGTTCTATAAACAAAGCTGACCCGGAGGTCGATTTTACTAAAAATCAGAATATCTCTTTTTTTTTATAACTCTCGAAAATTGTAGTTTATGATTCTACCGATATTGCGTGCGAGCCTCAACTAGAATTTTACCAATAGAAGGTTTCGCTTTCCGTATATCTACCGCTCGACTGTATCCACAATTTGATACAAACTAACAAAGCTCGAGATCGTAACGTTATCAGCGGATCGTGGTTCGCTAAAAATGCCGGGATACGGAGCGCGCCAGGTTCGCGAAAAATTACAGCGAATAAAAACGGAATGATAGGACCGTCGAGTTGAAACGTCGCTGTTAAAGCAACAGTGTCCGCGCAGTTTTCCAGGACACGCAAATAAAATTGTACTCCGACGACTGCAGCACCGCGGCGTTGAAGTATTCCCTTAAACGCGTTGCGTACATTCCGACGTATAGTCAACGGAAATTACAGTTTCGTTGCCGTGTCTTCGAGAAGAAGAGCTTCGCGTTGCACTTTCGACGAACGCCAGCGGAAAATAGGGACATGATTTTCAAAAGCGAACGTAAAAGAAAATTGCATTCGATTTACCCTTTTATCCAATCGCGCTAAAGTAAATATGCAAGAATAATATTATTTTTAGGTATTATCCCTTTATTCCTAACAGTTTTGTCGCTAATAACTTTTTATTTGTGCATGAAAATACAGTTCATAAATTATGGCAGTTCTAGATCAGCAATCCATAAACTATTGAATAGGTATACCTTACTTGCGAAAGGTGTGATCAGAATTCGCAAGAAAAATTGAAAAAATTCAACGAAATACAGCTACCCGAGATACCGAGGTGCAGTTCATTGACAAGAATAGAAGGACCTCGCCGAGCCCTTTATCACCCATTCCGCTCACTTATTACAAAAGCAGAATACTAACAAAGATGTCAGATTCCTTATGCAAAGGTATTACTGCCCGACTATCGTGGAACTTTCAGATTACTCGCTGGAGCGAATGTCCGCGAGAGTGGTTGGACCTTAAAAAAGCATCGGGAATGGAATAAACGTTCCTTCCTACATTTTCATCCGAGCGCAAACAAGTTTCCATAAATGGGAGCCGATGAACCGTCCTCGGAATTTCTGTTTACATATTATAACCCCCTGTCAGTTTCGCCCAAGTTTTCAAATTCAATTTGCGGGGATCCGACGGGTTCAGTGTAGGTATAAGGGAGAATTAAAAGGGGGAAGGAAGAATTGGCGCGCGGGATGTCTGCTTGGAAGCTGGTGAAACAAAACTCTCGCGACTGGCCCTCTCCGAGGACTCCGAGAGCAATCATCTTGAATCGGCCATGTATGCGAGGACGTGTTTTCATACGCATCCGTTTTAAATCGCGCGGAATTTCCCATTCAACCCGGTGGCCTGGTTTTCTCGATGTAGGTACTCGTTGTTTCCGCGGCTAGGAAACGTCCCTCCTTATGAGGCGCGAATGCGGCCATAAAGTAGCGAGTCACTCTACTCGCTCTCTCTCTCTGTTCTCATCGCATTTTCATTCCTGACAGTCGGCACTCGGCGGAACCACGCTGTTAAGACTGTATATAGCCGCGGCAAAAATTATGTCGCCGCTTTTATTCGCAATTTCGCAGTGTCGTTAAAACGAGAGATCCTTTCTCCAACGGGGAAACTATAGTTCGCGAATTAAGTTCGAGCGATGAAAATATCAATTTTAATTGGTGGTAGAAGGGATTTGTTAAGGGGCTGCATAGTTGGCGAAAGTTGACTGTACGAAAAGGAGGATTATCTAGGTGTATGCACCTCGAGTGTGCATGTGGAAGTTCGACGTGAAGACAGTTCATCTTCTTTACGTCAGCTATAAGATTGAACCACGTGTCCATTTAAAAAGCGTAGGCGATCTTAAACTCTTGAAAATTACGAGGCTTATAAAGAACAGCTTTCAAGTATTCCATGCGTTCCATTGAAGAGAACCTACTTTGCCCGAGATACTTATTGTAATACCAAGAATAAAGGAGTTATAGAAGGTGGTAAGCAGTAACAGTAAATCATTCTGTATCTTTCGTCTCAGATGCAGTTTCGCTTTGCGGTAGGAATTAACGACACATCGTATTGCATTCGAAACACTGCACACCGTGGATTCAGCTATAAACGCGTCTGCATATCTTGAACTCGTCTCCTCCATATAAATTCCCTCGATCTTGCTATGCTTATTCAACCATTTCTCTTTTGCACCCACAACACCATTCCTTTGATACAACGCCTCCTACCTTCGACTATTCTAACCCCATTTCCCATCTCGATATTCCTATCCCAAGATAAGCCCTGTTCTCTTCCCTTGCGCATAGGCAGAACCATCGTCCATCATCAGCGTAAAAATGCTCATCAAGTCGAGCAAACGTGTCATCTCGCCAGTAACTGGTCTGCTTCTCCTCTTTACTACGTAACAATTTGTTACGCTTGCTACCTCTAGTTGGGAAAACTTAAGGGGACTAGGCAGTCAAATCGCTCGAGGGTCAAGTATTTTTTTTGCGAATTAATTACGGGGTACATACCTCTATACTCCTTAAGGGGTTACATACTTCTGAATGGCCGGAAAATAGGGTCATCTTAGGGTCATCTAGGGTCATTATAGTTTTAAGAATAT
Source organism: Andrena camellia (assembly GCA_029448645.1). Lineage (NCBI taxonomy): Eukaryota > Metazoa > Arthropoda > Insecta > Hymenoptera > Andrenidae > Andrena > Andrena camellia. The sequence continues at coordinate 44,804,470 of CM055676.1, read as the reverse complement.
TCGTGCAAAATTTTATTGAAATCGGTCCACTAACAATCTCTGAGATATTTTTGAGAAGGGGCTGCTGTGGCATCACTTCTTTAGATATCAAATTTCTTTTTGAAGAGAGTACAGCTTAATTTATACACAACAAGCTGTATATCTTGATTTGTAAATATCACGTTTTTTTTATCATGGAAAGAAAATCATAAAACTGACCCTATTTCCCGACCTGCCAAGGGTATGCAACCCCTTAATACAATTAGGTTCTTCCCATTCACGCTCACCCATCAATTTGCATACACGTGATTGTACAACGGAGAAACGATTGGCGACGTTGGCGGATGATCGGGCAGCGAGTAGATGCCGATCTGATTGCATCTAAAAGCAGGTAACTCAATGCCTAGCCGTGCTGGCGGTCGAGGGCATGGTTTCAGCTGATAGCGAGAAGCTACTGCCAGTATCCGGCACAGCCACTGGAAAATGGTTGGACGGTATTAGATGGCGTGGAAACTTCGATTAACTCTGACCTTCGAGAACGTAACCGCGTCCGTTCTCGGAGGGTAGCGGTCGGGGGCAGTAAATACACCAGCCGATACGGCCAGAGGTGTCTTATGGCCAGAGAAGTTAATCCGGCATGTTCAACGTGTATATACACCGTGTGCTGTCTTGTTATCTGATGTTACGTACGTTTACAATGTTCAGCCGGGATATCTGGCGTGTAGAGCCACGGTAGAAATTCGCCGGACGAGAATACTCCGTTTTCAATCCTGTTAATTATCGCAGCCCTGTCGAGACACGTTTTCCCTTTATCACCCTCTGGACTCGCGCGGCGGGCATCCAGGCCGTTAAGGGTAATCGGTGAGCTTGCATTCTAGCATTTCGTTCAACAGAATATTAAGATGTTTCACAGAATTATCCAGAAACGTTTGGTCGAGTTCTCGTAGTACATATAAAGATTGTGTTTCACTTTTTCTTAGGTTGGTGCAACGTATTAATTGTCTCCGATGGCTCATAAAACGAGCATAACACGCTTGCCTCATAATAATACATTTTTTGTAGACCAGGATAGCTGCTTCTGGAGACTCGAATGGCGTGTTTTTATTTTTTTTCTGTAGCTTTTTCCTGTTTACTTTGTTTCATTCAATATGAGCGGATGTAGTTGGGTCAGTTATTTGGGTTAATTAAATTTTTCAAAAATATAGTTCTCGCATTGTGCGTAGCAAGGTTTTTTTTTAACGAATTTAGAAGGCGGCATTGTTCAATTGAAAATTTTCATCGTGAAATCTATTCTCGCGGGAGTTTATATTTGCAACGGTTGCTCGTGTACGCGCAGAACGGTTATAATTCTTTTAAATAATCGTACTGAGCGCGTTTTACGCAGATTACTCGCGAAAGTGACGGATTCAGCTGTTTTATCGCGGAGCGTGGAAGCGTTATTTTGGCGCCAGGCATTTTTCCCATGGCAATTTTCTAGCTCGATGTGTTGCTTCGCATTCGGGCGCATCAGTAGTAGAACGGTTTACGTAAAGTTCGTGGGCTTGCGTTACGATGGAACTGAGATGGACTGTTGCCAACTTAATCGCTTCTTAGATTTGAGTTGTAGTGAGTGCTTCATAAGTATGGGTACAGGATTGGCTTGATAATAAAACTTGTCGAAGGGAGCAAAAAATGTTTGACAAAATATGTTTCCTCAAATTTAAAAAGTCGGGCTACGAATTTGGCGCTCTCGTTTGCACGTATATGTATATTAGTTAGGTTTGCAATTTAATAAAGATAAAACAGAGAATCAGATTATTCGGTGTAATTCTATTTGCAATTAAAAATTGATGCGACACATACGGATTTCGAAATGAACCAGTAGTTTGAAATGAAGCAATCATAACAAGAAATAATGGCTCACTATCTAAAAAAATTGAACGTCTCAAATGCGAATAGTTTGTGAACCTACAATTATTACAAATATTATGTTTCGTTCCACGGGTTCGATCAACCGCTTCGCCCGCATTTGTTCTGACACAAGTGGTCCATGGTGTGAAAAAAGACTTCCATATTAAATAAATAAATATAACGCGGAAGAACCTGCATAACAGAACGTGTCAAGTCATCAGTGGGTGGGATCGGAAAGCAGCGCGTTATAATTGAAAAGTCATCAGATGAGCTATCCAAAGCAATAATAAATCAGAAAAAGGAACGACGACGTTAATGGAGGAAACACTGTATTCCCAATTTCGTGCAACCTATTTCACCAGATGGTAACACTATTGACGAACTTTTTTTCTCGTTAACACGTCTCCCGTTTCAGCAATATTGTACTGAGCCGCGTTATATGCTCGCACGACGGCCTGAGGGGCGCCCGAAATATGGCGGTAATATGCAGCTGGAACAACTGGTTGTTCCCGTTTCACATTGAACTGTGTAACGCGCAGGTTAACAATTTATGCCATTCAACCGTTACTCCATCCCCTTGACGCAATTAACTGAGTAGAATTGAGCAGTGTATTTACAATCGTTCATTAATTAATTACGAACCTTTCCGTGCTGAATCGCTATGGGTTAATTAATGGTATTACTCATTAGTATTGTGACGTACGCTTTCAACTTTTTCCAAACGATTGTTTCACGGTTAAACCATTGTAGGGGGACCGGGACAAAGTGGAACGAAAATAGTTTGAAGGTTGACAATTTTTCCCTTTTAATAAAAATGTGTGGAATTAGATTTATAATATAATTTGAACATTACTATTGATAAATGACGAATAGCAATACTTAAAATAAACTTAAAGTATATTAAAATTCAACTTGAAAAGAAAATGCCAAAACCCCGTATATGGGGTAAAGTGAGCTACTATCCGGGGTAAAGTGAGGTGCAACAAAATAAGAACCTTAATTAAGGATATAGGTAAATATTAACCCCTTGCGCTGGAATGACGTGTGTAGCACGGCAGCTTCTGACTTTTTTGCACCGTGGTTATCAAAAACTGTGGCAGATTTTTCATTTTTTTGAGGTTAGATTCTGTTCCATCGCGCCGCATGGTTTTCTAGCCAGCTGACAGGTTAGGATATTGCGCACATCACTTGCGCATTGGTTCTTAGCAGCCATTTACAGCTCAGTTTACCCCGGTCACTTTACCCCGAATGTGTACTCAGTGGAAAATTAATTATTTAATAATGTTAGGATTAATGTTTTCTCAAACGCGTGTACATGCATGTTTATAAGCTTGTTATACACACGTAGAAAAAACTTGGAGTTAAAATAACACATTTAAGACTCATTTATCCAAAAAGCTAAATTGAAAAGAAAACCAATTGGTAGTCTCTAAAACTTCATTTTTAATTTTTTAAATGAATTTCCATTTTTCGATATCTGAATGTGCATAATTATCATTGTGGTAGGTATTACACACATTTATTACGTCACCAAAATTTGTAAATATATTCTATTGTTAAAGAATAAATTAAGAAAGCTCACATTACCCCGAGGTTCACTTTGCCCCGGTCTCCCCTACCTTGCAATTACATTATTTTTCTTTAAGAAGATACATCAGTTTTTATATGTTTCATTTAAGAATTTTTAAAATACTTCTGGCCACGAAGCTTCTAACGTTAAACTACAGTGAACTCAATGAAAGGATTAATCTTGATTTTTCAAGGATCTGAGGTAGCCAAAGATCACACGCAATTTTCTAGAACAGTCCTTAAATTAATTATAAAATTCTTAGCGTCCAATCACGTTGAATTAACTAATAGAGGTATTTCAGCCCCTTTACTGGCGATAATTTCTTATTATTCTTTAACGACCGCTCGTTAGTTATTGCCGACGTTAAGAATCGCTTCAGCTGCCCTGGAAAATTTGTCAAATTTTATTGCGTTTCTTCCGCGTGCCGCGTTTCCGAACTTTATGTGCCATTTCACTTCTGGTGGCTTAATGATCTTCGAAATATTACAAATCGCGCTTCGCGTTCGGAGGATCGCTGTCCACCCAATTTCTTGCGAAATCGTGACGAACATCCTTCCATGGAACCTCCCCCTCGCATCCCCCTAACGATTTAGTGCTCACTAAATTAAATCGTAACGGATGGAATCCCTACGTTTTCACAAATTGTCGGCAACGTTATTGTCTTTTCCGAACTGCCCATATAAATGGAGATGCATGGACGCTGTTAATATTGGGGCCCGCAGTCCTGGCAGCTAACGATGCTGTTCATCTTTCATCGTGCCTGCTTTCAGCTACGCCGGCAGCAAACTTCAGGATGACTTCAGGATTCTTCAGTGTATGTGATATTTATATTAGAACGACCTTTAACTCATAATTAACCCTCAAGTGGCAAAGTAAAGTCATATTTTATAATATATTAAAATTTGTATTATATCAATGCATAATTGATTTTGAATATTAATAGTTTTTTTTAACTTAAAATTCTAAGTGTTCCACTTGATAAAAGGAATAGAGTGACCCGACTGTTCTTTCAAAGTCTGATGATCTACAATCTGCACGTACCATTATTCTTTCATAGATGATTTACTATGGCATATTTTCAAATGTGAATCTGGTGCATTCAACTACTTAAAATGTTCATGCAATATTTGCTCGCAATCAAAATTCTGAAAACACAATAATTGCATGAAATTATTCCGCATACAGAATATTTAATTACATTATTATTATTATTCATTTATTCTCAATTATCGACACGATAAAATCCGTATAATCGTGCAGTTATATTTCGTATTAATAACACGAGTAAATAAGAAGAAATTGTTTCACGAAATTAAAATCCAGAAAATAAAGCATTCTTTAAAACGCCCTCCTTTGAATTCTGTGAGTAAATACCTATAGATAGGTAATTCTAATACCTATCAGAAGTGAAGCAAATTATCGTACCGATGTACAATTTTCTTTCAACATGTACGACTAACATACAATTATAACTAGACAAGTACCATTTCAGTCTTTATCCTCAGTTTCGCCTTTAATTCTAAGCAAATATTTAATCTCTAGAAGAAGCCACTTCTCTTCGGCTTTCCTGACTTAATACGCCTTTTTGTCAAGTATGACATCTGGCACGAGCATCCAGCAAAGATATCTGGCTGTTCGCGGATAAGTTTGGCAGGCACGCAGGCAACAAATAAGAAAAGAAACGTCGTAACGACTCTTGGCTATCGTTCTGCTATTCTTTGCCTCGTCGATGGAACAAAAATATTTGGAAAACGACATACCTCGATTTTCCCCGAAATTTTTCCTTTTTCCACCAAAGCCGTCAGGCAATGGTTCTTCTTCTTCTTCTTTTTTTTTTAACACACATAAACGGTTAAGTAAACCCCGTCGGGCGAAAGTGCGACTAAGTTCGACCATTTCGAAATTTCATATTCCGGTAGGTATGGGTATAGATTCTCCCGCAGTGGTTGATGAAGAAATTTTAATTAGGTTCGAGAATGAAAATGTTCCCACGAGCCGCGCCATAATTTTCGTAAAACGAGGGCACGCAATTTCACGCCGCCCTGATGGAACAATGCGTCTACATCGTAATGAATCATGCATTCCACGGCTGCATCTGAATTGCCGAAGACATTAGTCTCGTCCGGGAGGTCTGACTATTTTCAGAGAACGATCGTACACGTAAGTACGCCTTCATCCAGTAAAATTGATCCATAAAATATAAATCCAGATGATGTCTCCCGCGAGGAGGCTTTTAGCGCATTAAAAATAATTTTCGCATTAATTCGTGTATAATAGTACTGTGATAATTGTCGAGTATTGGGCAGCGGTGACTACAGGCAGCCACAAAAGTCTTTGCACACCCTATTTGACATATTATAAACTATAATTGTTTCGGTGGTTTTAATAATTCTAATGAAGATGGGTGTATACTTTTGTAACTGTATTTCAAACGAGTTCTTGTAGATATGTACTTGTATTATCGTGATTGAGATATGAGAGACTTGTATTTTTGTATATATATTTTAAAGGAATTGTACAACTATTTCTGTCAATACTATCAGTACATCTAGTCTCCAAAATTGAGTGGAATGAAGAGAAAATTGACACAGATGAAGGTGACGTTTCGTAATGAATTTTACGTAACCTGTGTGCATGTAAAAAATTACCTTACGATGTTAGTAGAATAATACTGAAACTTTTAAACAGCAACGTGAAGCCTACCAAAAAATACGTATCGTATAATTTCCAACATTTTATTTTATCATAGTAAAATATAGAAACTGCATACACTGGCTAGTTCGGAATAGTATGCTTAAGTAGGCAGCGGAAAGTTTGCTTCTTCCACTTTACCTGCTAATCTCTGCTCCAAAGCGAAGTGGATAATCTGTTTTGTGTGTACAACAGCACTGTCGTCGATGTTTTGAAGGTGTTCAAATTTTCATCCAGCATCTTGTGCCGTCGAATGACGATGTTTAGATGAAGTTTGCTGAACAGGAAAGACTTGGAGCGGCCTGCTACTATTAGCTTACCTTCAAAGGGAATCTGCATGCTAGGTAACATTGATAAGACTTTGAGGAACCAGCGCGTTAAAACGCACGCTTTGAGAGGAACTGCGGATCACATTTAAGATTCATAGGTACACGTACCCTACATCCAGAACCCGTGGGCACTTTTCCGTCAAACATTATACATACTTGTGCCTTTACAGTAATTCCGCCCCCCCCCCCCCCCCGGGAGCATTAATAGCCTCAGGGTGGTGGACGCATTTTACCGTGGATCTCTTACTAATACTCCCTTAACTATAACTTAATAATCAGTCTTAACACTGATGGCCGTAGTTACGTACCTACGTGTGCTTTCACGATTTCGATCGATTATTTTGCGCGAGACTTAGGATTCAATTTTGTTTCGTATTTATTTCTAATAAAACTGCATTATATTCAAAGATTTCTGTTCTTTTGATGGCTTTCAAGAATCAGGGATTAGTTGGGAAATCTGGAAAAGGGTGGGCAGTGAGCATAAGTTTGCCCCGAAACGTGCGACCATGAAATTGTTAAGGGTAGGTACGTTTATGTTGGCGCTGGGATAAACGATCAGAGCGGTGATGAGAGCGAAGCGTAGAAATATATACATTCTATAGTTTTATAATTGAAGTATTTAATTTGGAGCAGCGAGCAGAGCTGCGCTTATTAGATGACCAACGATACAAACGTCGTGAACGAAATATTACTTTATCTTCGCTATTTATAGCCGTTTTCATCGCTGATGCATAACAGATTTTCGTCATAACAGATTTTTTTTTAGATAAGTTACGAGATGAAGTAGACGTTAAATTAAATACAACACAATGTTTTTTACCGCGTAGACTTTTTTCGACGTGACATTTTACGGAACTTGAAGATAATAATTTTTCTAACTTTTATTCGGTATTCGAAACTTTATTTAAATAAAAAAATTTCCCATCCCTCCTTCCCCGCCGCTAGGATATTCAAAATTGACGCACCATGGTTATCGATTACATGGACGATCCCGTGGCGAAAAACTTGGAGTAAACAGATCGTGTGAATTATCGATTGGAAGGGTAAGCGTTTGGCGACGAAGGATCGCCTTGCTTGCTCGATCGGTTGGGGATCCATCACTCTGGGATTATCCGTTTTCGATGGAGGCTGTCCCGAGCGTTTAAGAAATGAATTGTGATTACACAACGTCAACGTGATTTACACGTTGCAAAACATTTGCTTGGACTGCGCGTTGCGGAACGGGAGAGCCATATTCATCAGCAGGAGCGTTGTTTTTCCGCTGGCGAAAGGCGGAGCGTTAGTGCGCAGCTGGGATTGTTAATATTTGAGAGCCGTTGTGATAACTTTCGAAGGTCCCGTAACTCGTGGAATCGAGTGTAAATGATGAACAGAGGGTCGCGTAAAATCCGTGAGAAATACCAAAGCGTTCCGCCGTTTGAAAAGTTTTTTCGGGCCAATCGATATATGTATAGGTACATAGATATATGGGACTCGCGTTTGATGGCGCACAAGCCGGGGATAGGCATGAAAAAAGATGGGAAAATAGTGACGCACGATATTTCAGCCTTCCATACACGCATCCGAATTTCGCCTTGATTATATTGGGGGAAAGCAATCGCGTAGAAATGATTTAAAATACAGCATTCTCTGTGGCAAATGTTAGTGAGGTAATATTTACACTCAATTAAAATTTATGTCCCACCTTATTGAAAAACGCAGTTCAACTTTAACAACTGATTTGTAATTTTGACTCATTCCACTGAGTAAATAGTACCTATGTTAAATATACAGGGTGTTTGAAAAAGGTTGTGTCAAAGTTCTGGGGGGTTAGACCACCTTGGCCAGGTCAAGAAATACCGCGTCTTTGGGAATTTATTTCTAAGTGACAAAGATACTTTTTTCGATAAAATTTTTTTAACAAAGATAGACATGTTTTTGAATAATATACACAATTTTTTTCAAGTTTTCTTTGAAAGTAAATATGGCGGTCGACGGTGTAAGCTATTTCTGATGAACAGGTTTTTGAAACAAAATTTTAACAATAGAATATTAAATAAAACTAAGTTGTTTCTCGCCCGACGATCAAATTTTTCGATATTTTAATTTTTACCTGACCTAGGTATGCATAAATAAAGTTCATTTTCTTACACACGGAAATGAGCTTTTTGCTTCAAAGTGTAGCTATTTTGTCATTTTCCAATCAATCGAGACCTCATAAACTTGAATTTTTTGATTCGATTAATTGAAGAGGATCCAACATAATGGTTCAAACATAAATGACTTCGTCGTGGTCCCTTCGCTCACGTCGTTTGCCAGAAAACCAGACACTAATTGGGCCAAATTATGCAGATAGCAACCAACCCTTAAAATGACAAAAACTTAATTAAACAGTACGGATCTCGCAATTTTGTGATCTTTATTTTGCAAAAAATTCCTAACCCATAGAACAACTCGTGCATTATACAATTATTCAAACGACCAAGCCAGTTCCGTTTTAGGCTTAAAATATAAAATCTACAGAAAATTTAAAATAATATTAATTATATTAACCGATATTGGTGTATCATGGTATCAATTTTTAAACGAAAGTTAAATATCCGTCAGCAGAGGACTATAGCTGAAGCGAGTGTCATGAGAATTTCATGAATCATCACATTGGAAGCTCATTTCCGGCGATTCCATCAGGTTGAATTATCCGCATGCAGCATAAACCGATCTGGCAAATCGTCGACTACGGCTTAAACGTTGAATTGTGCTTAAATTTGTGCTCTATTCTGCGGGTTTATAGCCCAGCTCCTATGGTAACAATGGCCGGAAGCTGACGCGCCGCTTTGCGCGGTCCTTGTTACTGGCCAACCTATGTATATCCTCCCCTTGTTGATTCTGCGAGCACGCATTGTCATTGCTACGACCGTGTATAATTAAATTCGCATTAACCGCCGATATTGAGTCGATATTTTTCCTGTATCGCTGACATTGGCTTTCTTCTCTGTAACAAATAACGGACGGAGTGACGGAAACCGTATTGGGCTCATCAGCGATGGGATTCTTTGTTCTCGAACCCCTTTTAATAGCAAAACGTGTTGAATGGGTACACAAGAAATGAAAATATTAATTTGAATAAGGGTACAGTTGAGATTTCTGACTGGGCGCATGGGGTCAGCAGTGACACCAACTTCTTTTTTATATTTATGATAAATTAAAAGGTATTTAAAAGTAGAAACAAGTATATTTGTTAATCAACATTTATTACTTTTACAAAAAACACAAAAATGGAACCTATGCATTCTATATTTTCTTAGCAATCAAAGTGGCCTCGACCCCATGCGCCTACTTAAGGGTTAAAGTCCCCTCAAATAGTTGCTTTATGTTCTTTAAAAATATTAATGATGGTACAGCAGAAGATGGCTACTGGAAATATTTTTGGGAAACTGGAGAATCGAAATTAGTTCGGTAATGGAAACCTTTTGCCTGAAGAATAAATATTATTCACAAGATTGGCGCTAAGTTGATTCCCATTTTGGGGTTCTCACGAGAAAATATTAATTTTGTGTTTCGCAAAATCGCATTTTATTTCACACTGACCAATTCACGCAATTAAAATTCCTAAATTCCTATTAAAAGTCAACGTTACATAACTGTCCTCCAAGTAGAAATCACATGTATCAACACTTCGAGTGTCTCAGCCTGCGAGATCAGCAATTAGTGAAATATAAAATACGAAGATGCAGCTGCGTGCATCGTTACAGAGTGCCCACAAATTTAGAAGTTCTTCTCAGTTAAAAGTACCGGTTAACGAGCAACTAGCTTTCCGAATATCGTTAGAACCGATTTACATACTTTCGCCACTCCCATTATGCGACGTAACAAGCCAAACATTCTCCAGGACCAGAATGTCCAGCATGTTTGTGAAGAGGGCGCTACCCTCGAGAATTACTGTTCCAGAATTATTTCAGTTATCTGTCCAACTGTTTCTACATCGTACGCAGGCTGATCTCTATGGGTGAATTCCGTAGACCAGTCGATGTTAATGACACTTCCATTGTCCCTCGTCTGCCTTTCTTCGTCCACTATCTTCTTCAGCCACTTGGTAATGCAACTTCTTGCCCTCTCCCCTTGATCTTTCTTCTTTTTTTTTTTCAGGCAGTGTCGGCTGCTTTTTACGTGCAGCGTGCTCCTCGTGCCTGCTTTCTTTTCTTCCGCTTCCATGGCTTCTGCCTCCCTCGTTAACGTGGTCATAGTATTTGCGGCGAACAACACATAACACCTCGCGTTAACGAGACTTTCATACCGTGCCGCGGCCGTGGATCAGCTGAACAACTTTTGTTGATGCTACGCAGTCTCGGTCAAGTTCTAAACAACATCCTCGAAACGAGCTTCTGCCTTGGAAAGGGGGGGGGGGGTTAGCCAAACATTGGGGTGCGGCCAGCCGGCTGTTATTCAATGTAAACGGTTTGGAACAAAGTTCGTCAGAACGGCATGCTTGTGCCAAAATGAGGTCAATGTTTACTTAGCGCAAGAATCGGTGCGTGGGAGATGTCGTACGAATTTGGAGGGCAGAGGGTGCTTGTAATGTGACCAGGTCTTCCGTGAATTTTGGTTTATTGTTACTTGAAATCTTACGTAACCTCTAGCGTTAAAAATCTAAGCGATCGAGATTTTTGCGATTAGAAAATGTCGCTCAGGAGTGATCGTATGATCTGTTCAACACATGTCTCGGAAGTAAAACTTTCTGCAGGTTCTAACTTTCTATTTCAACGTTATAGTTAATTATAGCAGTACCTACAGAAAAAAATATAAGTTTTGGTTAAGAACATAAATTTTTTTGAAGATGGGGCCTTCTGGGTATTGATTTGCTGTATGTACTCCGAAGGTGATGACTAGCAACAGCGATCCCGATAATCTATTACCATTTTTATGCTGTCATTCCTAAAGATTTTCATATATAGGATGCATGCGGCAAGTGCTTATTTATTAGATCATCCGCTTATATAGCTTATACCGGTGCTACTCTGAGTTCTCACTTCCTTTACTTCTACCACCTCTGCAGCCTCACTTCACTTAGGACCTGTTCTCAGTCTTAGTCTTATTGTAGTTTTGTTAAGCGTATTAAGTTTATAAAGTCTATTAGCTTAGCTGATACTTTTAGTTCTAGTTCTTAGATTTAGTTTTGTATTTAGTCTTAGTTTAGTTTGTATTCAAATGACATGCTCGGTCTTTACACTATTACGAGGTTAGGCCTAATAACAGCTTTAGCTGAGCCTCGCCGTTTCACCATTTATCCAATATAAATTGGTGGAATAAAGACGAAAAATAAAAAAAAAAAATAAAAAAATAAAAATGTCAATGTCGACGACAGTATTCGTCACGGACCGACTGTGTGAACCTTCTCCTGCCAAGATTTTGGGCTACTTATACCGAAGTGTAATTACAGGGCAATAGGAAGATCAAGATTATGCTTTCATATGCAGATTCAGGGAAGATATGTAGCCCCGCTCCGGCCTACAGTGCCTCAGGCGACTCTAAAAGGCCATATCTTCTCAGCACAGAGCGTTATGTTGTCAGGGTTGCATAGACCTTGCCAACCGCACACCTTCCAAACGCCCTCGAAGACCTCTGTTGCACGAATTATGGCAGAACCAGCACCCCCGAGACGCCAAACTCCACTGTTTGAAGGCAAAACTGTGAATTTCCCACGTCAAGCTCGCCTTGAGACGAGAAGTGAACCCTTTCGATAGTTAACCCTTCCAACTCTTTATGGGGGACTGGGGATGCCTCCGTCAATCCATACCACGCCGTTTTAAGTATCATTCAATTTATGGTGGAGCCATTGCGAATGGCTAAATTACTCCCGATAGGGTCTCTTATGTGGTCTAAGCTCTGATGACCTAACTCGAATGTGCCCAGTCAGGTGCGATATTTAATATTCTGCGAATAAGCCCTAAGTAGTCAATCGTCAAAAGCATTAAGTGTAGCACTGAGCAGTACCTACTTCCTCAGAATACTAACAAGTAAACATTAGGGTGGTCCTTATATGTATGGTAAAAAATCAAAGTTTTTAAAATTTTCTTCTGACCCTCTTGGAAGCTTCCAAATAGTTTAAAAGAATTTCGTCTAAAATTTTGTTAAAATATATTAAGGATTAAAGGTCGCTCAATCGCATTGAAATATGACTATTTTGGTATAAATTGATAGAAATTTTTGCAATAAGGACAAAATAATTTTATTAACTTTTAAGTGAGAGTATAACATTAAAATTCGGGTACACATCGCATAGACGAAACGGGTTTATAACGAGTATCTACTGTATTGTGTTGTGGCATAAAGCTTTATATGCACATTTAAATTTCTCTCATCAACAGCACTCGAATCAGATGCAGACGCAAACTTTGACGTACATTCTATTCAGGTTGTTAAACGCATAGATAAAAGCATGGTGTCGGATTCTGATATAAAAATATGGGCCCCGTTTCATTAAAATTGACAAGTGACAATTATGGAAAGTCGCAGTTGCCAAACTTATGGTACAGGCGAAATATGAAGTCCTTGAGCGACCTTTTTATATCAAAATATACAAATAAAAAACAAGAAGATATTTTTTTTGTCGAATAGAAGATTTTAAGAGGGTCAGACAATACAAATTTTTAAAAGTTGAAAAATAAGGACCACCCTAGTAAACATTCACTTATAGTGAATGGAGTTTCCTGATTTGGAATATATTTTTTTAAAGTACTCATAGTAACTAAGAAATCCTGAAAATTATATCTGCAATGGACCTATTTTACTCATGTTATTGAGATGTACTTACGCGAAAAACGGCAAACTCCTCTTATTTAAGAATAATTAGCTAAAACCTTGGCATCTGTATGTTTCTTGAGGTGTTGAATCCGGATGTTGATGGTGTTATTTTTTGCGTAAAAAAATTTCCTAAGGTAGTTCTCTTAATAAAAAATCGTTTTTTTTTAGATAACTCAAAAAGGAAAGGCCGGAGAATTTTTTAAATAGACGACTTCAAAGTTAACATGGGAAAATATGACGAAAACACTTACAATTTTATTCAAACACGATAGAGCAGTCAATGTGAAGATCGTTGAATTGGTATCTTGCCGTAGGGGCCCAGATGTGGCCCCTGGGAGTTAAAAAACAGGTTAACATGGATTTCGATGTAAATTGGTGCGAGGAGTCCGAAAAAAATATTTACAAAATTCTTCGGCCTTCCTTTTTGAGTTATCTTCAAAGATCCGATTTCTTTTTTAAGAGAACTACCTTAGGAAATTTTTTTACACAAAAATAACGTCATATTCGGATTCAGCACCACAAAAAATATACAGATGCCAGGTTTTAGCCAATTATTCTGAAATAAGAGGATTTTGCCGTTTTTCGCGTACGCCTCAATAATACGAGTAAAATAGGTCCATTGCGGATATAATTTTCAGGATTTCTCAGTTACTATGAGTACTTTAAAAAAATACATTTCAAATCGGGAAACTCCATTCACTAAAAGTGAATGTTTACTTATTAGCCTTTCATCTGCACCACTATAACCATGCGTTTTGAAAACAACTGTAAACACTCCTGCCATTTACAGTGGCGTGCAAAAGCATTCGGCCACCCTTTAAAATCGCATAATTTTTTTAAAATTAATCCAAACGACTTGACTTTTTTTGAGAAGCTAGAGGGATTAGTTTGCTAAATGATGTGATTCGTCATTTTGAAAAAAATGCGCTTGGTCGGAATAGCAAAAAAATACTAAAGGTCGTTTTTTAAACTTTTTTTTGTGAGCCTGTAATGAAAATTCGAAAAACCCGTTTGTAGATTGAAGTAAGTTGTATACGTGCCTAAAATTTCATCAAAATCGGTTAATGTTGCTCTGAACTACACACGTTTAAAGATCGCAGAATAAGGGCGAAAATCGTGGAAATTCTCGAAATCAGCGATTTTCGCCCTTATTCTGCGATCTTTAAACGTGTGTAGCTCAGAGCAACATTAACCGATTTTGATGAAATTTTAGCCACGTATACAACATACTTCAATCTACAAACGAGTTTTTTGAATTTTCATTAAGAGCTCACAAAAAAAAAGTATAAAAAACGACCTTTACTATTTTTTTTTGCTATTCCGACCAAGTGCATTTTTTTCAAAACGATGAATCACATCATTTAGCAAAATAATGGCTCTAGCTTCTAAAAAAAAAACTCAAGTCGTTTGGATTAATTTTAAAAAAGTTATGCGATTTTAAAGGGCGGCCGAATAGTTTTGCACGCCACTGTAAGTAGTTTTCTAATCAACTCGACATATGAACTCGATTTTCTCCCAAAAATTGGAACAGTGCATTGTATGTTTTGGGCACATGATTACACATAATGTTAACAAGCTACACGCATTTCAGCCAAGTCGGTGGTTGAGAACTGGTAGCGCCAGTACCAGAGGACACGTTTCTGCGATATGAAACACCCATGGAACAAACCCACGAGCCCTGGAGGAATCGAAGGGTGCATGTTATCGTCCCCAGTTCGACCGTTATTTTCCACTAAAATTGTCGCAATGCACCTGCAGCGCGATTTCCCTCAAAATAGCGCCTTCCTTGCATGCGATACAACCTACTTTCTTCAGGGGGCGCAAAACGACCACGAAATGCAATCTTGTTACTGGATTTCCTCCATTTGCACCGGCGTCGCGTGAAATTTTAATATCGCGTTTATCCACTACGACGAACGACGGCGCACGTGTGGCTGCATCGGCTAGCGCGTAATTCGCTCAAGTACTGTTGTTGTGCCCGCGTGGACGACGCACCGGGGACTTAGCCCCGATAAAGTAACCACGGATTTATTGGACCAGATCGACCCGTTGTTCCTCTGTGTGTTCTCTGATCGAAATCAAATCCTACGAGATGTACCAAGTCTGGTCGCTTTTGGTCGCCATTGTTCGACAAGGAACAACGCGGCTCGATCCCACAAACGGTTATGGCCAACAATGGGTCCACAATGGAGGCCAGGAGAATCTCCAAGGCAGACAATGTTCCATGCCTCTGTTGTAGACGCGTTGGTGGCCCGCAGTGTATACTTCTGATGCACCTCGGGAACCGAAGTGGACGGGACCACTATTGCTTATTCACGGGGGATCCCGAAATATTCCAAGTTGCCCGTGATAACGAGTCCCTTCCATGCTTCTGCGCCCGATAAACGGATCGAATCCCTGGCTGGTGTGTATAACGTCGCACCGCAAATTGCAGATTTTTATTCCGCCGTTACTCGCGGGGGACCGTAACGAACGTTTCTGAACGCTTACGTCGATACTTGACACGCTTTCGTGCAGCGAGGCCTGAATTTATGTTCGATTGCTCTTTCTTGTTCGAACCCAGTTGTTAATGTGGCTCCGAGGGCGTGTGCAATTTGGTGGAAATAATTTAAACCGAATTGGAAAAGCGAAGTTCGGGCGAGGGAATGGGGGATGAAAATTTACAGTTTTAGAAGTGCAGGACACATTGCCAACCTGGTCAGTGCTGTAATAGTAATTACTTGCGCCGTTATATGTATTCTAATAATAAACTAAAGGCCTTTAGCGCGCACAGAGCGAATTGCATGTTGCAAAGAAAAACGCAGACATCATAACTGTTATAAGACATAATTTAAAAGTAATGGTTTAAGAGTTAATATCTTTAATTAAATGATTTTAGTTACGAATAACCATTATGAATGATTAAAATTCTTTTTGGCTACTAGTAACCATTATCAATGACCCAAATTTTATTTTGGTTAAAGATAACCATTATCGACGGCGAAAAATGTTGTCGGTTACCGCAAAAAAAAAAAAGGTAAATTGTAGTGCAATATCTTTTATCCTATTCTCTGTTTCATATATTTTCATACCGTTTTTTTTTATTAATAAAATATATATATGTTTTGAAATTAATTTTTTCATGTTGTCATGAATACTAATTATTAGTAATGTTAATAACAATAGTTGACACTGACCGAATGTAACCAGTAAAATTTTTTACTGTCGATAGTGGTAATCGGTAACCAAAATAAAATTCGGGCCATTGACAATGTTTACTGGTAACCAAAAAGAATTGAATCGTTCATAATGGTTGGTTGTAATCAGAACAATTAAAAATCAGTATTTTTTAATCATTTCATTATTTTAAAGAACTTTCTTTGAGATTTAATGATAACCATTTAAATAAAAATTAATTAAAACTTAAATGTCTTTTTTCCAAACTGGTTTTAAAATAACTGTTATTTTGGATTTGTGAAAAGGAGAAACAATATAACAAACAAACAGAAAAGGGCAAAACAATTCACCTATAATTAAAATACCCTTTTAAACAATGTCACCAACAAAACATCCAATTTGCCCCAGAAACCATTATTTCCGTGCAGGTGAATATTTATTAGAGCCTCAACATAAAAAGTTCGTATCGCCATAAATGTCATAATAATATCGGAAGAAAATTGGCACAAAAATCCGTGCACCGCCTGCTGGCATTTTCGAATTTTCAATTCGATAAACCAGTTGTTGCAATATTAATGTTTTAAAAGAGAATTATTTTCTTTTCGGACACGCGCGTTCGGTAAATAGTGGCTGTGGTGGCGAACGTGAAAAACGTCTCTTGATAAAACGCGTCTATGAATGGGCATGTTTTTTCGGGCGTCAATGGAGAGCGATAAAATACGAATCGGAATCTCGTACTTAAAGCCACCAGTTGACCATCAATATTCTCCCCGCGAATGGCCCCTCTGCGGCCCCTGCGCGAACATTATCTGCCATCAGCTTAAAAAATATCGACCTACGATCCTGTTTTTCCTCCGTAATTACGTAATAAACAAAGGCCAACCGTCAGCCTATCCCCGCCGCAAAATACGCTGCCACGCGCCCAAAAGTTACGAGTTATTCGAAATGCAACTCTCAGCGTGTCGCGCCGCTGCCCCGGCTCCCCCATTCCAGCTCCGCTTTTACGCTACGTGATTTCACTTACCTCTGAATATTATGCAATGTTACGCAAAGCTTATTATGTAGAAAAACGATACGGAACACGGGAATATATGTAGCGGAAGGAGATGCGATTTGTGCGTTTCTTATTCCGTGTATCCACGTTTTTCGATGATGCACTTCATCCACTTTGCTGGATAATGCTTACCCGCTGCGCGATGAGAGGACGCTTCGTCGAGCAGCTTGAATGCACTTTGTGCAATATCCGCTTCGTGCAATAGTGATTGAAAATTGTAGGCTTTTAGTAGCTTTACATTCTTTGTTGCTTCGTTGCACTTTTTCTACATTGGCTAATTACTGGATTTGCTATAGAAATTTTAGTTATTTACGTGAGTTTAATTTGGAAATTTTTCTCTTAAATTGTGTAACGAATTTTTAAAATTAAATACGCGTGTTAGTAAATCCATTTATTCTTGTGTACCTTTTATTACCAACTTAGGTACTTGTAGGTACTTACTATCGATTATTTTGCATTTCCATTAATTACTTTCTTATTGGGATTAATAAATGGGTTTTTATTTGTTGTATTTTTAATGTAGTTACAGTGTTACGTACGGCATTGAAGTTTGAGTTTGTTTACTTCCTACAGATGGAAAACCTCGGAATAATACAGAACGTAATAGACGAAACACCAGGTCGATGATTGATAGTGCAAAATATTAAAATCCTTTCATTCATATCCGCGAAATTCAGAATCCAATTTAAACGCTTATCGCTGAGGTTAACCTGGTTTCTTTGAACATGGAAATTTTCAAGAATGGCGGTTAAATTCAGCTTTTCTCTCGGTTAAATGAAAACTACCTGTGCATCAAAATTTCCTCGTTGAATCGTAGCGATTTCCTGGCGACGTCCACATTATTTACGAAATTAAACTTTTTCTGCTTGTGAAAATCATTGTACAACTGAACACTGTCAATATCAGGCTTGACTTTTCATTTCATTTTTGTCCTTTTCAAATTTTTGTTTCGAAATTTAAATATTAAATTAAAGCTGTCATTGTAATGTATTTAAAATATCTTAAAATTTATCTTGAACATTCAAGTAACATTACTTTGAGAAATTCTTTAATTATTTTAAATAATATCGAATGTAGGTAACACTATTTCGAAACCACCCAGATCTGGCATAGACACGCGATTTGGCGACCGATTCAGGGTATCATTTGATAATCCAGAGGATTAAAGATCAAATTGAATTTCGCCCCACGAGTGTGATACACGTACGCTGTAAGCTAGGGAATTGCTATTGAAATGTAACCTTAATATTTAAATTAGGGGACGCATTGTATCGAGCCAACAAATGCTGCTACATCTCCGTACATCTCCAACACGGCTTCAGGCCCCCAGAAAGTACGTTAACCCTTCGACTACCGACCCCTGAAACGACAAACTGACTGTGAGACCTCGGAACGAAAACGTCACTTTGCTACCTGAGGCCTCGACACTGAAACATCACTGTACAGACAGCCTCTAGAGCAGGGGAGTCGAACTAGCGGCTCGCGAGCCGCAGTGGCTCCTTCCCCTCTTCGCCTGCTCCGTAGAGCCGAAGGAGAACGGCCCCCACCACACCTACTTCACTCCGATGAATTTCTCCTCCGGGTGCCGCACTCTCTCCCTGCCCGGTCTCGTGTAACGCCTGGAGAAAAATAAGTGGGGGAACCGGCTGACCGGGGGACTGACTCGTGCGGCTCTCGGAGTGGAAAAGTTCGACACCCCTGCTCTAGAGTATCTGGTACTGACGCGGGAGCCGCTTGACAAACAGGGTCCGTACGAGATACGGAGGTGGGCGACCAGTGGATAACTCAGGGTCCGTACCAGATACTGAGGTGGTAGTGGAAGGGTTAACAGCATTCGCGTAGAGCGTAGATCTGCTATTTAAACTGCCAGTATATAATTCCAAGTATTCATTAGCACGATGAGGAGATTTTATTAGTATCAATGATTTTAGTGAATACTACAAATATCAAGTTACAATTACAAAAGTTTATTCTTTTAGTTTTACAAACACGCTGCTAGTTGTACAAAACAGTCTCCTTAGGCATTATCCGAATACTTTGTTCGGTACGGTCTGAATACAGGCGTATACTAGAATAGAAAGTAGGAACTATATTTCCTGTATTCGAACAGGAAAGTGAATTGGGTAGTAGAAAACGAGAGTTGAAAATAAATCCACTCTTATACTTTCTATCTTGATATCATTTTACCGATTAATAAGTAGCAGCTTAGATATTAACATTTTTGAAGAATTACCATGAAACAATTGGAAAACGTAGGAATAGCAAAAGCTTTGAAGTTTGCCACGGTGCATAAATATTAATTACAGTTTCTAATATTATTGTACATTTTCTTATGGAACGATAAGCATCATTAGTATTCTATTTCGGACAAACAGGAATGGTTGAATGACTTTCATCAATTATTCGTATAACCATAGAATACGAACAGAGAATTCTCCCTCGCCTGTCAGTATTTATCGTTTCAACGATTATTATATCGCTTTCAAGTTATTATCCCTGCCACTATTATTACCAGCAAAATTTCCACGGTTTCACTTAAACACTTACCGATATTTCCAATTACGTAGTTCTACGAGCAAACGGTAACAGCACGCGAGAGCAACATGACTTATTAACAACGGGTATCCTATCCAACGCGGAGCAACGGAGAATTCGCGAATTTTGAGGAAACGATATACCCATCCTGAAGCCAGACGGTGTTTTCGAAGCGCAATCGATCGTATATACCAGGAACTGACGATTATATCAATTACCGAAACGAGATACGACCACTAACGAAATTTTCACGGATTCCTCGGGACAATCGACCAATCAGAACCGCCGTGGAAGTTTCTCACTGTTTATAGTTTAGAGAGATGAGACGAGGAACATGTGTTAGTAGTATGTATATTGCACGAGATACATTTAGCTACAAATTTGTGTTATTTCCCATCATAAGTGTATTTAATTGTATTTAATATTATTGTATTCTGTTTACTTAGGTGTTTTCACCTGTAGTATTTTCTTATACATCTTCCCTATGGTCCCAATCGATTTTGAAATTTTTAGAACATCTGTCAAATTGCAGAAAACGAGAATAGTCTTTGGGCAACCCAATACCACCACCCGCTAGCCTTTCCCTAGTTACAAAAGCACTGCAACATAAAATGGGGGTGTTTGGTAAAACTGGAGCACAACAGACTTGTGTTACGCCATTTCATAAGTAATTCGATTTTTCTGAGAATTGAGTTTACAAGAACATCACTTATTCATTTGGTGTAACTAACAAAGGAAAAAAATTCTGAAACTTTGTGAATATGTAGGGGATTTCCTCCTGATTACAACGCAATTTTTGTTTGCTGCCCAAATTCACTCTAAGGGGGTGGAATTGACCTCTGAAAGTTCGGTTATTTTCCGATTTTGTGTTATAACTCGTGAACTGTATAATAATGTTTTTATCAAATGATAGATCTAATTAAAAGAAATAACTTTTGTCTTGAAACTTTTTTTTCTATCTCTTACAGTGCGCGAGTTACAACACAAAATCGGAATATAGCCGAATTTTCAGGGGTTAATTTCACCCCCTTCGAGTGAATTGGGGCAGCAAACAAAAATTGCGTTGTAATCAGGAGGAAATCCCCTACATATTCACAAAGTTTCAGAATATTTTGAATTTCCGGGTTCGGGATCTTCCCTTGTAAGCAGCTTACATATGGATCTTTCGACAGTGTTATATGCATAAAAAATTAACAAGCGTAGATCGAATATTTTACTTATTACAAACGTTTAAAGTAGCCGTGATGGGATTTTAAAGAAACATTTATTAGGTATACACCTGGCGAGATTATTGACGTAAATATCAGAGCTGGTAAGAAAGAAGATCAAGAGAGCAAGTCGAAGATGTAGTTGAAGAATTTTTTCAAACCCGATCAAGGGAATGTTATAAAGAAGAAGAATCAGAAAACTTAGTACTACCTATTATAGAAGGGTGTGGGACGATTTTAGAGCATTAATCATTCACAGAAAATTGTTCATTCTCACCTAGCTTACATACTAAGTAGACAAACTGCATTACTTGTCGGATGACTTAATATTCAGTGTCCTCGACAAAGCAGAGGAGTTCGTGGTCCACGGCGTGGACTGTCACGCTTTAGTAGATGTAAACAATCCGTTTAAATACCGCGTCGATTAAACGTGCTCGTTGGCGAAGAGCAGTCCTGTCTCAAGCCAACTTCGATGAAGTGCACTCATGGCTGAAACGAACGAAACGGAGTCGATGAAACCGGAGATGCGAAACGTTCCCGGATAATTGTCGCCGGAAGGGTGTAAACCTGTATCGGCGCGGCGTCGAATTGAATCGCGATATTGGGGAGCTGATTGGTCCTTTGCCTCGCTAAATCGCAACGAAATTATGCATCAGATTGCGGGGAAAATGGCGGACGAGACAAGGGGTTGCGATCGAGACGTGGCTTCTAACGTGCAATCCTGCTGATCTTATTATAATTTTTAACAATGATTGTGAATTACTCCGATTAATTTACACTTTCAGATGTGAATCTGTGCCATATATGTTTTAGTTTGAATTATTCAAAAGTAAAATAAATTTACAAATCAAATCTTTAGAAATTGATATCTGCTAATACAACCCCTGGCAATAAGTTTTCGACCAAACGCAGTGGTACGAAGTCAACGAGAAACACCATAATTTTTTGTATGTAAAACAGTGCGGTATAAATTTCAAACTTGTGGCAATGTTAAATTGGTCTAATATGAAGTAAATACACCCAAAATAATAAAGACATTCGTTTATTATCTACTAAAAAACAATGAACAAACAAAATGTTGCTTGGAAAAAAGTATTTGGCCAACGGAAGCTCTGGAAAAAAAGTATTCGACCATATAAATTTGCAATGAAACGAACAATAATTTACTTAAAATTCACATTACCTAATATTTAATTACATTTTCACGTGCACGTATATGCGCTTTTATGCGTTTTGGCATTGATTCTATAAGATTTTCGCAGTGTGTCGGCGTGATTTCATCCCACGATGCCTTAATTGCTTTGCGAAGATATTGCGCAAAAATTTCAAATGAAAAATAGATTTAGTGTACCTACTGGCCGGCCATTTTTTCAGTTCTGATCCCATTAGTCTGCAAATAATTTTGTATTCTTTTGCTAAACTGTTTTGCTGCATTCTGGAGCTCTGTATCTCAGTGCGGCGCTATGCTAGCGAGTAAGAAATTTGTATGTTTATCGCTCGATGTCGAATGTGTTCTCACTTTCTTCGTCTTCTCACTTGCCGTCTCGTTCACAAGTCACGCAGAGTGCAATAAAACAATGTATTGAAAACATAAGTTAACGAATTGTTCCGAGATCAGTCAATTGTTAACTAGCGATCGAAGCAGGTCGATGAAATTCAGCATGACACCACGATTTTTCTGACGATTTAAAGCAAAGAATAATTAAACTCTTGAAAGAGGGCAATACTCAACGAAAAGTTGCAGAAATTTTAAATTGTTCCCATAGTGCGATTAGCTGTACATAAGAATATACTGTAAATAAGAAATTTAATGAAAGTGGAAGTGTAGTTAATTGTACAAGATGTGGACGCCCTCGTTCATCGTCAAAAAGAGATGACCAACAATTACGACAAATTGTTCAAAATATGAGGCGAGGTATGTCTAAGGAAATAAATGGAAAGTGGGAACAAAATGTTTGTGACTGTACAGTGAGAAACCGGTTAAATGAAATAGGATATTCATTTTGCAAAGCGAAGACAAAACTGTTTGTTACGAAACAGCATAGGAAAAAACGTTTGGAATGGTGTAAGGAACACCGGCATTGGACCGTGGATGATTGGAAAAAAGTAATTTTTAACCCAATAGAGAATTTATGGGCAACGTGGAAGCAGTTAATTCGTATAAAAAAAAAACCTACAAACAAAAATGAGCTTCGTGAAGCAATTAAGGCATCATGGGATGAAATCACAC
This sequence comes from Andrena camellia, assembly GCA_029448645.1. Classification (NCBI taxonomy): domain Eukaryota; kingdom Metazoa; phylum Arthropoda; class Insecta; order Hymenoptera; family Andrenidae; genus Andrena; species Andrena camellia. Next base: position 44,781,048 of record CM055676.1, on the reverse strand, counting down.
CGATAAAATGCAAAAATCTTATAAAGTCAATGCCAAAACTCATAATAGCGGTTATACGTGCACGTGGAAATGTAACTAAATATTAGGTAATGTGAATTTGAAGTAAATTATTCTTCGTTTCATTGCAAATTGACATGGTCGAATACTTTTTTCCAGAGCGTCCGTTGGCCAAATACTTTTTTCCAAGCAACATTTTGTTTGTTCATTGTTTTTTAGTAGATAATAAACGAATGTCTTTATTATTTTGGGTGTATTTACTTCATATTAGACCAATTTAACATTACCACAAGTTTTAAATTTATATCGCATTGTTTTACATACAAAAAATTATGGTATTTCTCGTTGACTTTGTACCACTGCGTTTGGTCGAAAACTTATTGCCAGGGGTTGTAGTGAAGTCACAACATCGATCTTGTGCAAACTTATTTAAATGTCTATACTATCTATAATTCCAAAGTTCTCTGGAATCTTCCTGAATACTCTATCTTTTTTGTCTTGCCAACGATACCGTGCGAACTCTCTAAAGACACTCCAAATAGTTTTCAAAGATTAAACTGAAACACAAACTTTCATCCCTTTCTGAAACTTCACCTGACACACTTACTCACCCACTCAAACTTTCCCGTCGTCGATCCAAACCAATCCATTAATATCCAGTCTCAAAGAACCCACTCTCCGCCATAAAATTTTATTCCACGCTTCCGATTTGATTTTCCCCTCGAATACTTGTCTCAGATAACGTTGGGAGGCTACAAGCAAAGAAGTAATGCGAACAGAGTGTTTTATCACCTCTGCGCAAAGATGGGGAAGTCTTGTGGCGGGTCGTTAGCAAAACAAAAGCTGGCGAAACAAACGGATATAGCCACGTAACGGGCGCTTAAACCGTGACCACCCACGGTGCATCGTTTTCGACAACGACTCCGACACAGAATTTGGCGAGCGATTTTACTTTTACGCGGGTATAAATCCTGTCCCCGTTCCCCGGTTTTGCCCATAAATCGATACCTCGGCGAAACCGTTTCCCTTCTCGAGCTTACGCGCATTTTTTACCGCTGGCGCAGCGTAAACAATTTCACTGCCGCTTTCATCTTTCACGTCGGCGAGCACCGTTTATCGATGAATATTCGATTCTCGAAGGCGGATCTTGCGCCCTGGCGAAACGATCGCACCTCTTCCGCCCCCGACGGACGCGGGGAACAATATCGAAAGGGAGGCGAGGCTGTTTACGATCGAGTTAAGAGAATCGAACGTAGCGTTTCACTTCTGACGTTTTACCGATGGTAGAACCTGGGAATTAATTCCTCTCTTTGTACTTTTTCAGTGGATGTAATTTCTCATTGCATTTCGTTAAGTTATGCTTCTCGTGATAAGTTCATCATTGTGTCGAATTATCGATAAATGAAGAAGTGCATGTTTGTAAATAAGAACGTTCAATTTGGAATAATTACTGAGTGAATAGTGCATAGAACGTAAAATTGAACTAAATATTTATTAAGAAGCCTGTAAGCTGTAAGAACTGCAGCAGCTGTCGGAGGAGTATTATTTCTATTTACACAGAAAAATACGATACTATTCGTCTAGGTAACGATATAGAATTCTACTAGTTGCCCACTAGGTGGCAAAACCGTCTCTAAGGTGGGATTCCACTGAGGCAACTTTTTGGCAACCGGCAACATCGTCACATCTTTTTTTAAATGATTTTACTTAGCTGCGATCCTCTTTATGTTTAATGTTTGATATTTCGCGTCTGTTTGGTGTATGGTTCAAATCTGGCAACTCAATTTTCACCCACCTCCACCTGTCCAATTGTCTTGAAACTTTGTAGGCGTGGGTGGGTGTGATGACACTACAATTTTTTTTATAAAAAAAAGTCAAAAATGAAAAGAAAAAAATATAAAAAAATCCATAAACACTAAAAACTAGAAAATAAAAATATATATAAAAAATTATGTTAAACGATTTTACTAAAAATGCACTAAAAACTAAAAAATAATTCTTTTCTTGTACCACAATTTCGATGGTGATATGTGACTTTAAATAAAATCATACAAACTCTGCGATTATCTTGTAGAATTGTTCAAATCAATTGTAAAGAAAAAGGATAATCACATAGTTTGTATGATTTTATTTAAAGTCACATATCACCATCGAAATTGTAGTACAAGAAAATAATTATTTTTGAGATTTTAGTCCATTTTTATTCGCATTCAACACTATGATATTTTCTAGAAAACAGTATATAATGTAAGGGTCTAAAAGTTTTCGCGCTTTATTCCTCTTGGCTCTGATATGCATCGTATACTGCATCGTTGCAAAAGAAGGCCCGGACTATCGCCATTATAACTCCAAAGAGGATCATCCAAAATAAAAAAAAAACCCAAGAATCATTGTTAAGAACTTGTGCAGCAGCTTCTTGACGTATATGTACATACTAAGCTACTACATCTGCCTCTTCTATCGTCGCTTGTTAATTGTTCCACGGACATAGCCGTGCTATTTTTAAGTTCTACTTCACGTAGGAATCAATTCAAACAGCGAAGTCAGTTGAAGGATTCATTCGGGCAAAAGTAGAACGAGGTACATTTGAACCAGCCATGATTCTAGATTTCCAGGCGAGCACTACAGCGAAGAGTTTCGAGAACAGGAGTTTCCCCGCGACCGAGCCGGTACTTCACTTTCAGCACGAGTTAAATTTACAGCATCGGGATTGCTATTACTTCAGTTCCAGTGTGCCCTGCTATGGGGTTGATAATTACTTGTACGGGGGTGCTGATAATTTAAACGCGACACTCAAAGCAACGTAAACGTTGGAATGGACGACTGCGAATTCAGAGTTCTCTCTGAATAAACCGTTTCTTCGTCGACGTGAGACAGCGATAAGAGCAACGGTTGCTTATAAATTATCGTCACATTAAATATACAGGCTGTTTCATAATAGATGCTATAAACTGAAAAGTAATGATTCTGTGTGGAAAGTACGTACCTATAAAATACAGGATGAGGACGGAATTGTGGAGCAATCGGCCCTTATGTAAAAATGTGTGGAAAGAGGGAGGATAAATTTTACTTCTCACGAGGCTTCGTTTTGGAAGAAATGTACCTTTGTAAATCTCTTCCATCTTTAGAAGTAATTGTAGTAACGTCGGTCTTTCTCACGCGCCGATGACTATGCATCCTGTGCATGAGTTTGGCGTATTTTCGCGTGAATATTTTCTAGAAAGCATCGGAAGTATTCCCTGAAAGTTTTCGAGTGTTTACTTTGATACCACATCGAGCTTGGAATTCGCTTTGTGCATGGCAGTAATGAAAATTTTAATTTTTCTTCCTTATTAAACCTTCGTGAAAGTATCACTAATGGATTGGCAAAATCTTGCTGCACTCAAAGCGTGAATTTAATTACTTGCACGTGGGAAACGCCCTAACTATACCTTACAATTACGAGTGAAGGAACAAGCTCAGCTGTGTCTGAACGCTTTGTACTGTGTAAACTGCAATACCACTTCTCAATAATGGAGAGTCATTCGTAAAGAACGTTATATTCGATCAGACAATGAACAAGGAATAACCTACACAACAGTATCCTATCGCAAGATCAAAGGAACCCGTCGAGGAAGATCTCAGTTTGTGAAAACAGGAAGTTGATATCTCTTGCTCCAATATCCTACCTTCTTTCTCCTTCAAATCCACGTTAGAAGGAAGCAGATTTTACAAATACGATGGACATATCTAAACAGATATAAGAAAAAGTCTTCAGACTTTGTATACAAATGAATTTAAAAAGACAAGATTACCAACGAGCACAATAGAGCCTGAAATCCCAAGGAAATCCCTTTGAAGAATATTAAAGGTCTATTCGATTTTAAACACAGTCGTTTTTAATTCTTCCTATCGAGAAAATCAATGGTCGAACATGTACGTATGTGTACATATTCGGACGAATTACAGCTTGCAATTAATGAGATTTGCTGGACGATAGAACAACGCTATTGGCGCGCTACGTCGACGGTCAGCCACGCCAAGTTTCATTTGCAGCGGCTTGCATCCGCCTTGGTAACAAGCGCGCAAAATCAAATTAAGTCACAGCTGCTAATTTTCATCTGAACTTGTTACTACCCCGCGTAATATCTCCGTGTCTGAGGCTCTTACAGATACGATATTCCGTTATTCTACATTAATTCGCGACAAATTGCAGCGCACATTGACTTACAAGTCTAGTGGAACTCGACAAGTAGATTTCAAATAATACGGCAACTTTCTCGCATAAAATGTCTGTCCCTAGTACGTACTCGCTTGCCATGCAAATCTGATCAACTTAACAAGCACGTTGTTACCCCAGAATCATGAACCATAAAGGGAGAGAATAAGATAAGTGCTACTTCTTATTTCAAGAAGGGAATGGAGCAAACAGGAGGGAAGGAGCAAAAAAACTCGTGCCTGATAAAAATTCCTTGAATCCCTCGCGAGGGTTCCGTGATTTCATGTAATTTTTACCCCACATAGAAGCTTCATTTACTGTCCGGGCTTTATTAAAATTTTTTGCCCTTCGGCGAGCCCTACGGAGAAATTCATTAATTACGCTTCGAGGTATATTCTTTACGTCAGCTCGCGAGAGCATTAACTGACTTCCTTCACGGGATACCATGAAATAACCACGTTATTGCGACCTGATTAAACTCATCTTTGCTGGCGGAAAATGTTCTTCACGCAGACGACAACGACGATGTTCAACTATTTGCCCATGACAAGGTCGGGATAACGAACCCCTGCCTTTTTATGGCCTGCCCTTAAAGCTGGCTTAATTTTTCAGTAACCGTAGTTAGTTGTAGTTAATAGAGGTGCTTTTTCAAGTGTAAATTCTGTCTGAGATTTTTGGGATGAGACTTTTCTCCAATCATGTCTAACATGCTCGTCATAAGAAATTAATTGGTTCGCGCATAAAAATTAACGGTGACGTTGGACATTTTAAAAACCATTTAAAGACCATTTTTTACAGCCCTTTTATACGAGTCACTCCAGACATATTCACATATTTTCTACATCCTTTTATCTTTGTTAAAGAAATCGCTATTTTAAGCGAACATAGGGCAAATATGGTAACCTGTCCAGTGAGTGAACACTTAAGCTGCATGTCTCTTAAAATTAGTATTCAAAAGTCATTATTTAATCCCCTGAATGTTATTTCTGTAAGCGAGCTGTTTTATTAATAAAGTCAGACATCCCGGAACACAATTCTAGCAATGTTTGATAGTTATAATTTTCATTAAAAGTCTGGCAGAGGATTAAATAAAAAATGGGCCAATGACCAGTGAATGAACATAAATTTCTAGTGAATGAACAGGGGTACCCCAGTGAATGAACGGGATAATAAATAACAGTGGTTAGGTTTTCAATGTATTTAGACGATTTTTTGTGTAAATAATTTTTCATTCTCCAATTGCAATAATATTATTGATTTGTTACTTTACTAGTCTTATAAGATCATAATTATGCATAGTTGAAATTTGGTTTTTGGGGTGGGTTAACTTAATCTCCACACTGGCGGCGAAAGTGTCAAGAGAAAAAAAGGCAGGTTGAGTTGTTCATTCATTGGTGAAGTAAAAAATATCCGCGTTTGCCAGTGAATGAACGGCCGTGAGGACAACTGCTGAATAAACGGAATTAATACCGTATCGGTTATAATTAAACAGAGAAACGCTTTTGTAAGATATCTGTAGGTCCCTAGCCTAAATGTCAGTGTCAGTTTCAACGTGAAGTGAGGGCCATAGGCGTTAATTTTTCGTATTATATCAGCAACGTTCATTCACTGGGGGGTGTTCACTCACTGTCATCCTACCATTCGCGAACCACAGAAATATCTCACATCAGGATGCCTTTAAAATCGATATTTACGAAGTTCCTAAATCAACTGCATACTCTATAGTCTATTTAATACACGCCACAATGCCCTAAACACATTTATCACCTATGGTCTAGCTACCAATAAATTATTAATGCAGAGACGTGCAAATAAACTTTTAAAACTCGCGCCGAATGGATTAATCGGAAAAAGAAGCTCCCTACTAGGTGCGAGCATTCACTGCGACGTTTCCGGAAGACGGAACAAGCGTTCCAGGGGCGCGAATTTCCCCCGAAGCTGAGGTGAATTTAATTTTCCGTTATAAATCATGCAACGCCGCCTTCCTCGTATTTCCTCCCCTCTTCGATTGGTCAGCACACTGCCGCGGTTATTCAAAGCGGGCGTGCAGGGAGAATGAAACAAAATTCCTGCAAACAGTTGCCGCGGCGCTGTTTGCTGGTGTCCCCGGCTTCAGCCGTTTTGTTCGCGGTGCCTTTATTGGATGTACACAGGAGTAAGCGGCACGAAAGAATATTACAAAGGTGGGATTCGACGGAGTGGTCTCGGCTCCATGCGACTGGAAACGGCGGGACAGGTTCTTTTTACTTTTGATGCTACGCGCGCTATTTCGCCTTTTTGCTCCGTGCCACTGCCGCCTTCCCGCCGTTCAAAGGCGGGCGACATTTTCCGTGACTTTCAAAGGACTCGTCGCTTCGCCCGCTTTTCGATATCACGATGCTGCCTTCCCGTTAACATCGGATCTGCACCTAAGCCCACGACTCAGCGAGCGCGTCGCCCACCGAAACGCACAATTATGTGGAGTTTCGGTACTGCTTTTCATCCCCTATGTCGATTAAAGCCGAGAATCCACCGAGAAGCTAAGCTATGCTATGCCATGCGATGCTATGCTACGTTTTAAAAAAATTAGCTTCAATACATTCTTATGGAATCGTTTCCATCAAAAGCTACGTTAAAACATAGCATCGCATAGCATGGCTTAGCTTAGCTTCCCGGTGGATTCCCGGCTTAACTGCCCTCCGCGGTTACGGTAGATCGATCATGTTTGGCACTCGATGCTGCGGATTTTTATGAAACTGGAAAATGATGTAGAGCGTGAGAAATTAGGGAGGGTTGGCTAAGGGAAAGGGGTACTTTAAAGTTCGCAATAGTTGCCCATTTTTGGTTCGACGAGCTCTATAGGTGAATTTTTCTTGCTTATAATTTTCATGGCGCAGGGACGATGTCTCGTTATAAATATTAATTTATTCCACAAGGCCAGCCCTTCTTAATTCAATTAAAAGAAAAACAAACTTCGTGCTGTCCGCAGTGTTTGACATAAACATTTATTTATAGGAAGTGTTTTCACAGGCAATGAGAAAAAATTTCAAATTGTAAGGGTCTGTATTGTTTAGACAAATTCGAAACCACCATAACGATGACTTAAAGCCTCCCCTAATTTCACGTAGACTAGTTACGTAATATTTTAGTTTCATTAAAATTTAAGACATTGACTGCATATAGGTACTGCATATTTACTAAAACTTCTTGAATAAACGACGATGAGTAATTACAACTACTTTGGAAGTCGTGAAATGTGTAGCCCCAAAATAAATCAATAAGTATCTACTGTTACTATTATACAACAGTTTTCCTTACAATTATTTTGCGTTGAATGTACGGTTTAGGTTCTATTCATGAAAGTTTATTATCATCCACAATACAGTTCAATTCTTCTACATTGAATCGTTCCTCCCGCGCACACGCGCTAATTATTCTCGCGTTAGCGAAGTCGGAACCAAGATGCGAGTTCAGTCGTTTGTGAAAATGGCAATCAAGCTACCTTTGTTCGAATGATGCACGATCTTCGGCCTTAATCAATTTGACACGCTAAAGATTAATCTGAAACTCGTTTACCTATGATTTATGACTTCCACTTTTACATCGTAGCAATAAGGTGAACCCGTAACAGAGCATCTGTCAGCGTCCAAGTTTCTTTGTTCTTTTCATGAATCGTACAAAATTCCGAAACTCCTTGGATAGCTCAAATAAACACATCTCTACACTCGTGTACACTAACAAAGACACATCCATTACGACGACATACTCCTTCAAGTTTCAAAACTTAGATTCTCGTTTAGCTCTTGGTTTATTCAGCAGTTTAGGGGTTAAGGGGAAGTGAGGAAAGTGGGGTAAACTTAGCATTGAAGTGTGATAACAAAAAATTGTGTGCACGGATCTATGGTCGATCACAAACTGTTGTGGGGACCATTTGGTCCCATGTCACACGATAGTAACTCATTTTCAGCTCTTATTTAACCCTTCGTGGTCACACCTTCTTATAACCACAAGTTGGTCACACGGGGTTCACTGTACCCCAGCGTCATTTTTTCAGTTACCATTTTCGTATTTTTGAATCTTTTAACTTTTCAGTGATAATTGTACATTCGTAATACTTGTACAATCGTGGTCTAATAGTCTTTTTCTAGAAATGTAAATTTTGATATGATAAAATTCGTAGTCGAAAATGAGCGATTTTCCACGGTTGTGGGAAAAAAGCGATTTTTTCAATTTTTTTTTTATTTTTTTTTCTTGCGATAAATCCCCTTTGGAAGTCGTAAAGGCGCTACATTTTAACTCGAAAATTATTCTTGGGGTACAATACACCCCGCGTGACCACGAAGGGTTAAGAGAAACATTGATGGTCCGTTTTGCCCCACTTTCCTCTGCAAAATGAAGCAAACGAAAAAGCACAAGCTCCATGGCAGAACAGACTTTCTATTGAGGGAAACCCATCGTATACAGCATGGATCGTATATCATGGTACAATAAAATTGGAGTCGGAGAGATTCTATGGCTCAAAAATTAATTAACACGATACAATAACTTTTTGTCGTACGAGGCTTCATTTTCCAAAAAAAATGAATTTGAATATTTCACTACAAACCCCTACTATGCTACAAGCTGTGATCCATAATTTAATTCACAGCATACAAGTTTGCATATGGGAGGACGGCACAACGTTTTGTACACGTGACCGATAGTCCACACGTGTAATTGTTACAGAAAAAAATAATTCCCCAGGAGTCTCCCAGACTCCACGTCAGCATTCGATAGTTAAGTATTGATAGTAATAACTCTGATACAGTATTGTGCACAGAAACAGTTATAGCAGCGGTTTGTAGTGAATTTTTCAAATTAATTTTTCTGGAAAATGAAGGTTCCTGCGACAAAAAGACACAGCCCACGCTGTATAAGAGCGATTAAAGTTCACGTTATCACAAAAATATCTCAATCCACTGTTTCAAGTCTCCTCTCCGTTTGTTCCATCCGTTATTTCCGACACGTGCGCCGTCACGCCTAAACTAGACGCGTATCGCATAAATTTCTATTCGCGAGGTTAATTTATCATCCAGCTTCCCGTTTCAAGCCGCCGCGTTACGTCTACCCCGGCTTTCGACTCAAGGTTAACCCAGCGGAAGGGGGTTGAAGAGCTCGAAAACCGTTTACCAGCGGCTGGAAACGGCAGCTCCCCGTTTCCGACGCTTGTCTCCTACTTCATCCTGTTGGCTTGTGAACGGGAGACACTTTAGCTCGGACTCGCGACGTTTCCGCTGCGATTTTAGAACCGCCTTCTTAACGCTTCGACAACTATGGCTCCCCCTTATCCTCCCTCCCCTGTTCGCCAGTTCGCGGCGGCGACGAGGAACGTTTCCACGGCACCACGCGGAATGCGCCCACTTAATTCCCCGACGAGACGGGACTGAAGTTCTGCGATCGACGCTCAGCCTCCTTCTTTTCTCGTCCTACCGTTTCCTACTCGTGCCACGTTTCCTTCTTCGTCCTACCGTTTCTTCCTCGTGCTGCGCTTTCTGCTCCGTCCTGCCGTTTCGTTTTCGTTCCAGGATTCCTTCTTCGCCCTACCCTTTCTTCTTCGCCGTATAATTTCTTCTTCAGCCTCGCCACCCTCACAAGGGGGCGACATTAGAAACTTTCCCTGGTCGCGTGGCACTGAACGGCGTGCCAAACAATGGCACACGAGGTCGAGGAGAAACTGAGATGGAAATTACTGTCCACCATGTTCCACCTGTGCGCGTGGATCCATCGGGGGCCCGGACTTCGGGGTCACGTAGGTATAATCAGGATTATGCGGGACCGCTCGCGGTAGCTCAGCTGGAATTTTTGGCCTCCATTTGCATCAGTGCCGGAGATGATTTGCGGAGCCGCATACTGTTACACAAGATGATTGGCAAGTGACGAGTGTTTGTATAAATCTGATTGCGAGGAATTGCGCGACTACGTGGAGACGCTTGAGTACCCAGAGAAGCACTGACTCGTGAGTGCTTCGTGTGTCTAGTAGGCTACAATTGTGTAAAAGTAGCGGTAAGCTTCTTTAGATTTAGAGCTAAACGACTGTACTACAAATGATTCAGATTCTTGGGCATCTGTCGCTGAGAGTAATCGAATGTGGTCTCCTTCAGCCTAATCCCCAAGTGGAAAAAGTAATAACTCATTCACATGCAGCTGAAGTAATTTCGACATATACCTGCAATGCTTTGATAGACAGCAAATTGGCTTGGTTCGAAATCCTGCAAAATCTAATAAATATTACTGGTCAGAATAATTAGAGGATTCAATGTCGTCCCTCTCCTCTTTCAAACGTGCTGCCCTCTCCACTATTCTGGTCCACTTTCCTTAACTTGTTATACTTTTTAGTCTTTTTGCCCTAATTTTCAAAACAGCAGGAATGCTGTACTTCGCCCACTCCTCGCTTAATTGCTTGTGAATTTCTGACACAATACAGTCGCTATTATTATAATATGATCTAATGGGATAACCACTGTTTCGAGTCAACGCGTGTTTCAAGCGTCAGGGAAATTAATGCCGACGTACCCTGGCATGTTGACGATTCGATAGCGGGGAACGGGAGGAGACGGCCAGGAAAGGAGACTGCACCGTCGCCAATGAAATGTTGGGGGGATTTAAAAGTTCGTCGAGAGGCCAAACTCTGCGGTCTCCAGGGAGGTTACTGTTCGAGCAAAACAACGGGAACGTTCTGCTCGTTTCTTTCCATCTTGCACTGTTTCACCCTCGTCTCTCTCTCTCTCTCTCTCTCTCTCTCTCTCTCTCTCTATCTCTCTTTCTGCACAGACTTCCCGCTTCCAGACCTTTCTCGCGCTGGGTACAGGAGAATCGGGGTACGAATCGTAAACAGTTCGATTTTCGACGTGGCGACGAGGACAAAGAGGGGACTCCGCGTCTGCACGCGAGTGTTGACAAACCCGAAGTGGAAAGAGAAATCTATACACATCGATATTGACCAACTTTTCGCCCCGCGATGCATTCCACCCCTCCTCGTCCCACTCCTCCTTATACCGAGTGATTCTCGCCAAGAGTCTCGTGTCTTCCCGGCCCTGTCGGATTACCGTGTCACCGGGGGATGCAAACAATGCAGTCAGCATCGAAATCGAGGGCGTCGAGCAGTCGATTTGGCTGGAAATGGTATTCTCCGCGTGTCTTTTCGCGACGCGCCTCGTGCTCTTTCGCCGATTCTGACAATTGGAAATACACTACCTCTTCGGCTGCTCAGACTGCGGGAGAATTCGACGAAAACTCGCGTGGAAGATCGTTGAATGAATCATAAGCGGAGCTTGCGAGCCCTCCTCCTCCTTCCCCCCCCCCCCCGCCGTTCATATTTCCGCTACGATCGATTCCTTTTGAATAATGAATTCCCCGGTTAAAGAGCGTTTCGCCGCGGGGAATATAAAGAGGAGCGCTCTATCGCGCGACCTGGGCAGAATACATGCTCCTGAGAAATGGTTTCGATACAACACGTTGTGCCAAAATCAATGGAATGACGAGGTTGACTATGGAACGTTGAAGACTGATGAAGACACTAGAGTATGTTTATCGTGGACAGGTTTGTGATGATGTTTTTAGAAGGAAACGATGGTAAATTCAGTGTTGAACGATTTCAGTGGGGCTAAACTTTGTATTCTAAATTTTACTCTTTTTCATTTATTATTATAATTCAAATCAATAAGTATTTTAATCTGGGAAAGTTAAATTTGTGTCACTGTCGACCCCCTGCAGTGTTATAAACCGATCCGGGGTGAGGGACAGTTGTAACACTTTCTCTGCTTCTCATTTTTTATTAATAACCTGGATATTACTTGACATACGGCGAAACTGTTGTGGCTCAATAATGTCAGATAAGTAGATAAGTAACATTTTCGTAGAGGAACTTTGGTTGTAATTGTAATAGTTCTTACGTAATCGTATTCCAAAGTCAAAGTGTTACTACCGCTCCCGGTCTACCTTATACATTTGTTATTTAGAACACGGTAAAGCCCTGTTTAAATCCTTCTAGAAAATAATCTCCTGCACCAATGTCTAAATCCTGAATACTTGCATAAAATTACATTATTTCATGACCGAGAAGATAAACACATTAGGGTAAATCCGGGAGACGCGGTCGACCTAATATAAAATGGCTTATAAAACTAATATAGACATTACTTATTTTATCAGAACAAACCTATATGTTCAGAATTTTATGCTGATTCAGAAAAACTGGTGGATATTTGCTTTAAGACAATATTTACTGTAAATCGGGCTGAGAACTGAGGTCATGACATCTGACCACCTCTCCCGAGGTGCCGGGAGAAATGGTTTTCGTCGTTGGCAGAGACCACTAACATAATTATTCATGGAAAAATAACAAAGGATAAAGCAAAATTATTTATGAGTGAATACAACTACAGATTCATTGATATTTAATTTGTTTACGCTAAACAAGTAAAGAACACATAAAAGAAAAAGTGAACTAGCAAGGCAAATGAATACAAAAGTGAATAAATAAACTAAATAAACGAAAATAATAATAAAATAATAATAAAAAATAAAAATAATATAAAAATCGTAACTCGACCATCTCACCTTTCTGCAGCGAAAGATTGTCTTCGCGTTAGCTTTGAGAGGAAGAGTTAATATGGCCAAATACTTTGGCTGCATTGTCCTTCAATATCTATACTATCTTATTATCCCAAACATTAAACGAAAATAAACTTAGAAGTATATGTATTTTAAATACGATTCTGTACACCGCTGTTTGACAAAAGAGGTTAAATCTAACCTCGATTTACCTTTTATATCCTATAAATCCAGAAAAACACAGAAGGAAGCGAAATGACGCTATTCATTCAACTGTTTGGCTTCTAGAGAAGTAATTGGTCTGCACTTTAACGCATTTTTACGTATAGAGTCTGAAGTATAGCGACTCGACCAACTCTCCGACCCGACCGGGTCTCCCGGATTTTCCTATACAATATTAAATTACAGAGTCTCATAAAGCCTTGGGTCGAAGAGAAAGCTCCCAAAAAGTCCATAAATTTTTTATTTCCGAGACACAACCAACCTGATTTTCTCCACGAACCAAGGAAGCTCACAAATATTTCACATGAAAATAGATAAATAATTTAAACTAAATCTCACCCACCACAATATAGTGAAATTACAAATTCCCCGTTTAACTTCATTTCACCCGCAACCACGAAAGCATCCCAACCCGACCGGTCAGTAATTAATTTTCACGACAGAATTCATTCCCCATCAGCCACGAATTAAATCGCAACTGCACAGCGCAGGAGGTGCGCATTCCGAAAGAATTTATTCGAATCGTTCCGAACAACATTTTCACCTCGCCGATTGTACTCGGCGCACAATATATCACGGCTTTCGGTCGGCCGATCGGGCGTTCGCGCTGAAACCGTCCGGCCCCTATCCAGCGACAGATCGACAGAGATCAGGCTTCGGGTAGCAGCCAGCATGCGCGCTCCGGGGGGGATCGAACGATCGTGGGGGCTGTTTCGCGCAGATGACTTCTTCCTTCCTGCACCGCGTACTCGCGGATGCGGAAGTAAATCCGAAGTCGGCTGAACTTCGGATATGAGGTATGCGGGCCGAAATGGTTCCCGGGGAAACTGTGTCGCCGGATCTGGGAGCACATGCCGAAGAGTACCGCCGACGAACTTTCGATATAGGGTGCATTGTGAACGATAGTGGAAGGATTCCGTGCCAGGAGCGCCGCGCAGCCCAGGAGCATGCTAAATTTCGGCAAGCGTGCACCGAGAGAAGTGGAGCTCGGGCTGCGGGTGTGACAGAGTATGCGGCGCGCATCATCTTAAGCGTGTACAGTCAATTACTCCCTGGGCTGCTGAGAATATCTGCAAGAAAGTTGACGGCACAAAATTCGTTGGTGTTGAAAGAGAAATGGCGGTGGAAGTAAATTTTCTGATTACCTTAAACGCACAACCGTTGAAGTGAGTTGATTATCCCTTCGTTGACACACCTCTTTTTTCGATCAACGTTAACACACCTGGGTGGCTCACACCCAGAACAATTTTTGAACGACTGCCATTCTCATCCGAAGAATCCAATCGTTATGAAAAAAATCATGGGTCAATTTCATGGTCTGTAGAATGTATTCCAATAGTTTTTTGATTGAAATTTCATCACAGTTCTTGTAAAAAAAATCTAGATTACCATATGTCGCGAAAACACGAAGAAAATCTTCAAAAAACTGTAACTTTTACAAATTTAAATATTAGAAGCTAAAAATCTACAGAGTTATTGCTCAGATATAATATTTTGAGAGAAAAAATAGTTTGTAAGTTGGCTTTGGAAAAAAGGTATTTATTTTGCATATAAAACGTACACAGCGTCAAAATCAGCTTATGGGTGGCTCACACTCAGAGTGTCAACGAAGGGTTATTTATATGTTTCAGAGAATTACTTGTCGAGGTAGGTTGTATTAGGAAGAGGAACAAACAGAATGGGATTGTTATAGAGGGTATTATCGGGTACATGTTATCATTGAAATTAAAACTTGGAAATAGTGGCTCCAGAATTTTAAAGTATGTAACTAATAGTGATCTTAGAATCGTAGAATTTGGAACTAGTGATATTACAACTCTTAATTTAAGAGATACGATATTAACGATCACAAACTCGTCAAGTCAAAGCAAAATAAATTTTATATACCTTCAACGATTTGACACCTGTGTGTATACGCATTCAAACGAAACATACAATTATGGAGCTCTCTTTGAAGGAGTACCTATAGCGTGTATAATATTTTCAAGTATCATTGGGAATTTAAAGGAGGTCTACATGATAGTGTATCGGCGTACGAGCAGGCTAACCGTGAAAGAGGCGCAGACTTTTCAGTCTCCGAAAAAGGAAAGAGATGGTTCTTCCTAAGAAGCACGAGAAAATGTGAAAAAAACTCGTGGTTATGAAGATGGGAAAGACTTTGACGACCTCGGAAATGCGCGTCAAAGATTATTAAAGATTACAGGTAAATGACATCGCGATGGAGCTGATTAAAGGAACGGGAGGAACAGTGATTGATGATAAATAGAGGAAGATTCAGGGTTCGGTTAAAAAGTCCGTGAAGTTTAATAACTAAAAGAAGCTCAATCTCGATGTTACACGGTCCGATGGATCGTTTAATTTAAACTGTAATAATTACAGTTCAATTTGCTCAAGCAGTTATTGCAGGTGTGTATATAAAAATACTTTTATAAATCAAAGTCAAACCTGTGCTGACCAGCTGTGAAAATTCTACAATTTTCACAGCTGATCAGCACAGCTTTGACTTTTTAACGTCTCAAGTAGGTACCTACAAACAAAAACTCGTTCGACCTGTTTATTGCGCTAACTCCTTTAGAAACACGAATTTGAATTATCACGCGTGGATGGCAGTAATCTACTTACTTGGGTGTCCACTGATGCATCACGTGCATACCAACGTGTTTCAACAAATTTTCTGACGAACCACTATATAACCCTATAACATCAGCTGTCGATCGTACACAAGCGTTTGCATTTACGACCAATTTACTCAAACTCTGATCCCATTCAAGCAACACCCTTGTCCATATTACGGGCCATGCCGTGCAGCTTACCCCCCCCCCCCACCCCTCCCCAGAACTACGTTAAGCAACGATCGTTTGAAAACTAATTTGTACTCCCCCAGATGGCCCGGCACAGAGACCTCGATTAGCCCTCAATGTAACGGTCGAAATTGATTACGAGCCATTAAACAATATTATCCGTCGTTTCGATCTGACCGTAAAACCAAGGACGCCCACTATAAATCCAACTCCGTTGACACGCCACCGGCACCAGAGTGTTAATTGTAAGCTCACCTACTAACCGAGTTGCTGAACATTTCCACGCGGCCCCCGCGCTCAAAACTGTTAATTACTGGGCCCCTGCCCCCGAAAGCACAATGTGAACTACAAGCGCGCCGTGTAACCCTCGTGTTCCGGCGCCCGGCTGTGCGCGTATCGCGCTGGAGCGTGCACATACACGCGCTTCCCGGCGAAATGAAATTATAGCCGGTAATTTAGCCTCGCAACGGGCCACGGATGGCCACCCCGGACTGGGGTGAAAATGTGCACGGGTCGAAAAGTACGCGACAATTCGCAGCATTGCGACCTCCCGCCACGCCACTCTGACGATTTACTATCCGTGGGAATTTTCATTTCCCACACCGGAGGGCCACTTTCAACCGTGGAATCGCTTTCGACAAGTTTGACTGTCGAGATCATTTGAGAGGCTGCTTAAGTGGACCCGTCGCAATGTACATATGTCTGCGTGACCCTCGGGCACAGCAAAATTTAAATCGAAGCTACGTTCTGATATTGTTGAAGCCCGTGAAGCTGGAAATAATTGGATGTTCGTGGGATCAAATGGGTTATTGATTTTGAAATTACTACGTAGGTATGTTGCACTGTTTTCATCTTCCAAGGCTTTGTATTTAATAAATTCAGGATCGAGCGAAAGGTTTCTTGGTCGATTGACGAGTCATTAAGTTCCTGCGCATGAGCCTGATTTCTGTTATGTTTCTGTTGGGTGAATCTGTGGAACTGAAGTATGGGAAGTGGCAATTGTAGAATGGTTACTAGCGCCTTGAATAAATCATCATACATAGACTGTTTGCTATTTTCAATGATTCATGCTTGGTAATTATTTGCGAGCAATTAGTTGATTGCGATTAGTCTAGAACGACACGGAGAATCGTTGTAACAGTGAAACCCGAAAATTAAATGGAGCGTTTCAGTGAATTATGTATTAGGACATATTGACTGAACGGGAGGATCCAATAATTGCAGAAGATGGAAATACAGTTTTTAGGTATGAACGGTTCTAATCAAACATGTGTTGATAGCAGTGACGCACTCAGGATTTAATCTTGGGGAAGTTGGGAAGTTGAAAGGATAAAAATATTTTTAATGCAAATTCGATGAAATTCATGAGGTGATTGTGAAAATTTATTTAAAAGAATAAAATCCAGTGTTCATTTCTTTTTACAAAGCTCCTCTTTGAGGGATGCCAGGAACCCTTGCCCCCCCCCCCCCCTCTGGGTGCGCCATTGATTGATAGTAAGACTCGAGACAGAAAAATTCGCCAAATCATGTAACCAATTTGTTTCTGATACAGATTGTTAAGAAGGGTGTTGAAACCTTTGATCACTAAAAATTTTCATTCATTTTATTTATTTTAATTATGTACCTTCTAATTTCTATATTACTTTATAATTACTTTCACTATCTCTACAGTTTACAGTTCTGCATAAATAGCTGGATAATTCTGTAAAACCCACCCTTTTAATCGCGTTTCCCTTGGAAAATCACATCACTTGCCAGCTACCTTTGCTGGAAGCTGCATGCTGCGATTATACACGTACGTCAGCGGTGTAAAGCCCATTCACCCTTGTAGTTTTAACACACGATCCATTCGCGTTATCAGTGACGTATGGTAGGCAACTTGCACGAAACATTGTGTTACTTGCAGCACGATAAATTTTGCCCCCTTTCGTGACGGGCAATTTGAATTCGTTCGAGGAACGTAGTGGATACACGAGTGCATTGATTGTAATTATGTTTCAACGTTATGAGAATACTGGAAAATTTCGGTGCGCTCTTTGAGCATGAATAACAGATTCATTGGTATTTAGGCTGAGCTCAGACGAACTACTTTAGAAGCCCACTACAACCACAAAAAAAAAAAACGGTTGTGCGTTGTATCAAACACCGACAGCGACAATTTCGTAGTAGGTACAGTTTTTTTGTCGTCAATACAAAAGCGACAGCCCAACCACTGTTTTGTGGTTGTGGTGGGCTTCTAAAGTGGTCCGTCTGAGCTCAGCCTAAATATGTCTTTGTGACAACATTCGCAAATTTGAAATTAAAATCGAAATGGCTAACCGAAGCTTTATGCGTTGAAATAGTGAACGTTAGGGTTCTGAATAAACAGTATACATACAGTAGCATTCTTAATGATGTTATTAGGTACACTCGGCTGATGCAAATAATCTAGGTGGATTTGCATATCTTCCCGACAGGGGCTACGAAAATTACGTTCACCGAAGTTCTATCAATATTATCATCCCGTGAAAGTGACTGGTAATCTAACGCTCAATAATAGATAAAATTTATAAAAACTATTGGTCAACCTAATTATCATGTAGTACCATTTTAAATATGTATCCCTTATCCCTACATCCCAGTATTATTGGTATTAGGGGAAGGTGGGGCAAGACGGGGTAGTCAAGGTTTGATGATGAATAAAACACAGATTTTCATAATCAACTAATCAATTTTATGCCTGAACCATTCATTGATCATAAGTCTTTCAGTTTAACTGCGAATCAACCTAAGTTTTACAGGTTTCCATAGAATAAATAGAAAAATTCAGATAAAGTCGTTTCTCCCCATCTTGCCCCACAGGTGGGGTAAGATGGGGTACCAATTAAAAAACAATATAAATAAAGTGTATATATATGTATATATAAAGTAATTATTTATTGGGTTGACAGAGGAGGCACACATGTATGGCTTCATCGTCCTCATCTCCTACATCAACACAGGAGAAATGAACCCATTTGCCACATATTTAGCAGCTTATCCACCTTCCCACAAGGGAATCACTTCTTTTGGACTAATTAATAGAAAAGAAGTATCATTTTCCTCGGTCCGTCTTCCGACTGTAGTTTCTAACCATCCTGGAACAATGAGAAACTTTGATTTTTATTTCTAGGTTTGTGAGGGGCATGATGGGGTAACTCTCATTTTCATTACCCCATCATGCCCCTTCTCGTTTCACTACAATCATATGAACACTGCCCGAAACATTATTTACAAAAGTATAAAATAACATACGTACCTTATAGCCAGCTAAATTCTGCTTCAGAAACACATAGATGCACCGGAGATCTTCTATATTATTATATCACTGTCGTGGATGCTAAAAATAAGGAAAAAGTAAGGAAGTCCCAATAAATTATAAATTCTGATCTAACTTTGCTGTGCGTCCACATGTTTCACTGATTCGCTGCTCACTGACGGCGCCGACCGCGACGCGTCTAACGCGTATGCTCAATTTTGATTACTGCATTTGTATCACGAAATAGGGGGGGGGGGTACCCCGTCTTGGCCCCCCTCCCCCGCCCGAAAATTTAACTTTCTATCTTTCCAAAGATCTTAACACTGACTTGCCACTTAACTGAAAAAATCATCGAATTTCTCGCGTGATAACCAATCACGTTCAGGGCCCGATCTAGGGGGGCGCCAGGAAGGCAAATGTCCCGAGCGACAAAATTGGTAGAACGAGAAAATTAGAATCAATAAAATCCAATAAAAAAGTGAAACTTTTTGGAAAAGCGGTAAGAAAGCAGGTAAAGCTTTTGTTATTCAACAGATACCTATAAAAAAAATCGCTCACTGTAAAAAATTATATTTTAAAATAATTATTTATAAGTAAATATAAAGGGCGGCAAAAATCATTTTTGCCCAGAGCGGCGGAAGAGCTAGATCGGACCCTGATCACTTTTCAACATTGTAAATTCTTACAGCCATAGTGTCAACTAGAAATTCAACACAACGACGGATTGCTAGTTATTTTACATACCGATCACAAAACTGGCCATTCATCTATCCATTCGCGTTATTCAAAACGCGTTCCACTTTGCAGGCAATCTTTTACATACGTGCGTTATAGGTATTGTACATACATATGCACGCACAGATATTATCTCTGTTCAGGTATATCATGGATGGACAGTTCCCATTCGGTCCCAAATCGATACGTTAATTGCACGCTTATCTTCGCGTATTTTGTCCAGCTGGCTATCATAGCACAGCCGTTTCAACGCGATGGCACTTTGATCGCAGCGACACGACAACCTGTTACCATTCGCGCGAATACCTACTCATGGCTTTCAACCGCAGGAAGCGCCGCGCGGGGGTGGGAGCTTTTTCGTCCGCTGACCAACGGACAAGTGACAGGCCCTCGTTTGTCATGGAAAATTACGTTTGCTTGTCAGGCGGTGTTTTCGCGGTGTTTAGGGCGGGAAATGGGGATATAACAGGGGCCTCCTGCGGATGGGAAAGCGCTTTCGACCGGGGTTCCGTGGGTCTCGAGTGCAAGGGAAGGTGATCGAGCACTTGTCAGCCGTGCCTTCAACCGCGGATGACGCGTTTCGTTAGGGGAGACCGACACGCGAATCGTTGTCAGGCGAAGTAGCGGTTACTGGCTATTCATCGTCACGTAGGCTGGGTTCGTTGGAGAATTTTCTGAAACGCCGCCGATGACATTGAACTGTTTAATGAGACGGTTTCAAATACGGCTGAGCGCGTTGAAATGCGTGGACTGTTTCTAACCCTTCGTTGACACTCTGGATGTGAGCCACCCATAAGCTGATTTTGACGCTTTGTACTTTTTATATGCAAAATAAATACCTTTTTTTCCAAAGCCAACTTACAAACTATTTTTTCTCTCAAAATATTATATCTGAGCAATAACTCTGTAGATTTTTAGCTTCTAATATTTAAATTTGTAAAAGTTACAGTTTTTGAAGATTTTCTTCGTTTCTTCTCGACATATGGTAATCTAGATTTTTTTTTACAAGAACTGTGATGAAATTTCAATCAAAAAGCTATTGGAATACATTCTACAGACCATGAAATTGACCCATGATTTTTTTCATAACGATTGGATTCTTCAGGTGAGAATGGCAGTCGTTCAAAAATTGTTCTGGGTGTGAGCCACTCAGGTGTGTTAAAGTTGATCGAAAAAAGAGGTGTGTTAACGAAGGGTTAAGGATGATCAATGTGTAACGAAAGTGGTATTTTTAAAGTGAGTTTTTAGCGTTTTTGGAGCCTATGTTGTATATGAATTTAATATATATTTTATGAATTATTAAAAATAATCCTCAACACTGCTACTTTAGTGCTTCACAAAAATTTCCCATACTATCTTTATATTAAGTGACATTTAAATACCGATGTTGATTATTGTTCTATATAAATACGAAAAATGCGTGCAGTAGTAGCATAGAAATAAATCTCTCACATTTCACGTTCAATTTGACGAATAATTCCAATTTTTCAAGTACATCCAGGTTTGGTGTAGAGTCACGATCGTTCAGTTATTTATTCGGATGATCCTTTGCACCAGAGATTGGCCAGATGATTACGCATGTTTCCACCCCGATGCGATTACCTTAATTTGCGAAACGATGCACGCTTCCCTGCACTCGCATTACGATCGGTTAATATTTCATTACGTTAGTTCGGTATACCTGATCACGTGCGTAATTATCATTACTCTGCCGGGAGTAAGCTTTACTCATCGATAGCTTTGCAGCCACCCTCGGCCCTCCCCGTTTAACAGCGTGGCCTTATTCATCCAAGTTTCAATTCCTTGCCCCCCACCTCCAACGTCTTCGTTTATGTAACGCAGAATCGTTAGGAACTCGATCGTGAAATGTCGCTATTGTCCCGACAACTTTTATCGATTCCATTTAATGACGTATGAATTCTCGTTATGCCCCAGCAATAAAGAATAATATTACATCTTGCGCCACTGTACCTTCTTTCTTCAATGGGACACTCATACAGACTCGGTGCATATAAAACTAATAATAATTGCATCGAACGGTTTATGAGACGTGAACAAAGTTTACAGTGATTTATTCGGTAGAATGTGCAACGACCGGATTATTTCTGCAACTGACAGAATCGCGATAAGTGGAATTTCTTCGACAAAAAGCTGCCTCTGTTTTCTTGTAATAATTCGTGAATCTGTTTTGGAAAGTATTACGAATTCCTACAATCAAGGGCTTATATGCAAGTATTTAAGCGTCTGAATTGCTGAAAGCGTAACCAAAATAATAAGGAAATCCATATGTCTCGGATATAGTTTACACTGTACAGGATATTTAGTAAATCGTCGTAGAACTACAATAGGTACGAGATGATTCGCCGTACAAAATAAGTAAAAAATATAAAACAAACTTGTTTGATTAGTGGCTCATCTGCTGATATTTACTTGCGGGGCCACATTGAAGAAATTGTTTGTAAAGAATATACGACAAGTCCAGGTTTGCTTACAATATGGATGACACTGTCCATAGTTTTTATAAAAAATGATTTTTGGATCTCGTAATATTCTTACGAACTGTATGCTACTGCACCACATCAGTGTTATATTTTTGAAATAAACGCATATCAATATCATCTACTATGGATCGTATTAAACTTATTTATTTAAGTAAATTCATAGTATCTACAAATTTGAAGTCACTTATTCTCGGAAATTACGTAACTAATAAAAAGAAAAATGAAATTGTATTCTACATTTTTACCAGGGGCTGATTTAGGATTTTCAGGAGGGCGGGGGGGGGGGGCGCAGAGCCGAATCCAAGATTTTCTTGAGGGGGGGGGGGCGTAAGTTTGACAAATGAACCAGGGACCTTTCCGATATTTTCCTGCTAAATGAAAAAGTGTTTTTTTTTGGTATCAATTTATAATATTTTCCCTCATATTGCTAAGTTAAAATACGTATTTTGCAAATTAAAGTATTTCTCCTTTGAAGGGGGGAGGGGCGTCGCCCCTCTGTATCCGCCACTGGTTTTTACTTGTTTTTTTATTAGGAACCATTCTTTAATTGGTTATACCACAGTTTACTGGACACCCGTTGTACCAAACAGAATGATAAACATAGTAGTAACTACAACAGCTTCATAATCTGAAACAGTTCGATCATTGTCAGGTGTATATGGAAGCTGCGAGGTGTTGTCGTTTCTCAGTGTCTCGCTTTCGAAGCACACGTGGAAATGAATAAGTTAACTGGACCTTACTGGGCAAGAATTAATCGAGGATGAGTCGTTTGAAGTCACCGCGGTAAAGGGATACCACAACTACATACACATAGAATGGATTTCAGATAGGTATCTGACAAAGGGCGAGACTTACCAAGTGGAATTTCCTCGCCGGAACAAAGGTCACCTTGCATGAAAACCACGCGGTAGGGAAATAAATAGCAAGGGGGGTTGGAAAGTGTTGAGCGTTAATGGAACGCGAAAATTTCTGGGAATGTGTATTGGAATTGTTCTTGGACTAATGAAGACGTTTCGTGCATCTCTGCGTATCGCGAATAATGTGTTCCCGTGAAACGCACTACTGGCAAGTAATTCCTTGGCACAGGCTGTCGGTGGAAATATGGGAAAATTAGATTTCTCGGGTTCGGGATACATTCGAGGCTGAATACCTTTCGACGTCGATAACGTACGCGAGCCTCTATCGACTTTTGCTTCTTGCCAAACCGCAGATTCGCGTTCCGTGTGCTACCCGGTCCAATCGGGATCCCCCTGATCTTGAACCAACAGACACGGCTGCCATCGAAATTGAATATTTTGTTTCCACCGCGAAAACTCAAATACATGCTTCCGAATAGGTATCCTAAAAATTTTCTGCGGGCACGTAGGTAGTTGTGGGAAATGCAAATGTATCAAAATTAACATCGTACTGTACTTTTTCATATGATTGTAATATATTGGGCAGGAACCATATGGATAAAAACAAAACACACAATCTTAATATATAAAGCAGAAAGTGTTTGCGTGTTTGTCTGTCGCCTAAAAACTTTCGAACGGTAAACTCTGGAGTCACGAAATGTGTCCCAGCTTATTATGCCTAGCTAATCCAGACGAATGTGACTATTTTTATAAAAAAAATATAAATAAATAACTTTTTTTTATAAAATCAGAATCTAAATTTCGGGCGAAGCCGAGTAGTAAAGCTAGTAATATTATAGGGAAAGACTGATAAAACCATCTGCAAACTTACTGGACACTGTGGGACATTTGTTTTTAACAGTGATTCGACAAAATTTTCACCACTTTTTTGTGAGAAGAGAGTTATCTCGGAAGTCGCATTCTTTTGTCTTTTGTATTTCTGAAAATTCTCCACTGATTCAGATATACTGTGTATATTATTATATATTATACTACCAGGAGCTTAAAAATGATATTTTTTGCTCACAAATACTTATGATTCTATTCTTTCTAATAAATAACAAAATCTCATGGACCTACTGATTTAACCCTTCGTGGTCACACGGGGTGTATCGCATCGCAGGACATGTCTTTGCCATTTGTAAATTTTTGGACCTCAATAATAAAATTTAAAAATTTAGTGAATTTTAACAAAAAGAATCGCTTTTATCCACAACTATTTTTTCCAATACAAATTTCAACATATTAAAATTTACATTTCTATAAAAAGACTATTAAATCATGATTGTACCTATGAGTATTACGAATGTACAATAAATGGTAACTTAAAATTACCTTGGGGTGCAGTGAATCCCATGTGACGAATTTGTGATTATAAGAAGCTGTGACCACGGAAGGTTAAGATTTTCTTGGTGTAAAGCCTAAGTTTCTTCACGTAAAAGTCACGGCGTGCATGTATTACGATTGTTGGCTACATGGTGTTCACGAAGAAAAGGTGTACAAAGAATGCTGTGATAGGAAAATGTCGACCTTTATAACATTATTCTGTTGCAGCATTGTTACTACTTAGCATTATTACCACCTGCGATATTCCTACTACCTATAGTGGAGGAAGATTCAGGGGTCTTTGACCCGTTTGCCGGTCTAATGGCGTCCTTTGAATCTGTTCCTACAACCTTCATGCGGGTTTCCAATTTTCTAGGAATCCCTCCATCATCGCCGCGTCGAGTTTATTGCAGGAACGAAAAATTCGAACGATTTCTGCATGACAGGGTACGAGGATTGGTAAACTGTTTTCACAGAAAGAAGAAGACATATGATGTATGCATGCTTTGGAGATTACTTTCTTCTTAGATACTTTTACCCCTGCTGGATTCAAAATTAAACGAGAGCAAGCTTACCTAATAATGATTGGGACAAGTTTATGATAAGGCAGGTCCCTTCAAAACTGTCAAAACACCAGTATTAACACTTTGAATGGCGGAAAGTATGGCGAAATATTATTATTATTTATTTATATGAACGGGAAAACCCATAGAAATACAAAATAGGGGTTACAATAACTTAAGTCAGACAGTTAATAACGTCAAAGCTACGGAAGACGGTTCCGTAACTGTGTGCGCATTGAATCTAGTGAACGGGTAAATAGGTCACAGTTTTCTAAGAATTCGTTCGCACTCCACATGGCTCTGTTCAGTTGGTCTAATGCCCAATGATTATACACCGGCAACCTGGAATCGAATAGGGGTCGCTTCCGCAGGTTTCTAGTCGGAGCATTGTACCGAACTAGCCCCACTAATTCCGTTTAAATATTGTTTTAAGCCGATCAGGCTTCTCCTAGCGATCGCTTCTGCCAGAAAGGTTTTGTCCAACTTGCCGCGCCTTTTAATAATAATGATAATAACAATAACGAATTTAACACATCACTAATTCTTACAAGCAATTAAGTGATGATTGGATGAGGTTCAGCATTTCTGCTCCTCTGAAACCTAAGACTAAGACTAACCCTTTGGAACCTATGCTAATACTAGTGAAAATATCAATTTATTTATTTTCTATTAGATATTCATGATAATACTACCAATAGATGGGTAAAGTTTTTCCGATGAAAATGTATCCAAATACGACCTTATTCGAGCTACTTCTAATTACCTATACATAATTTACGTAGGATTAAAAATAGCCCCGATGGAGGTCGAGTTAAGATTCATTTTCACTAGGAAAAATCTCATCAGTTCATTGGTAATACTTGCATAAAGATCTAGAACAGAGAATATGGAAATTCCAAATTTTATTAGTAGTAACTGTCAAAGTAAAAAGCGAATTCCCAGCGGGATTTGCTTTCGATGCTAACATTCAGGGACTCCAGAACAATACATTCGATGCTTATCAGAAAATATCAACGCGAAGATACGCCAAAGCCGTGTACAGGTTGGGAATCCCTCGGCGTGGAGACAGGCCGACGCGACGCCACTCACTGTTGCAATAAAATACTTCACATTCCTTATAGTGGAGATTCGCACGAATGCGTAGCACTCGAAATTCCTCGACTTTTTCCTCGTGCTTATCTATCTCCTTCGCTTTAACATTCCCCCGGCCTACAAATTAGACTTCAGATGGAGAGTAATAAATACACTTGCACGTCACGTACCTGCTTCCGCGAGAGATTCCCTTCTCGTGCCCGCGAAAGTTTCGTACCGCTGTTAACACAAAACACCACCCCCCTCCCTTTCGTCTACCCCCGAGCAATTCGCCGGATTTTTACCGTATCCAGATTTCTCTTTGCGCTTTCCCGCGGGTCCACATCCGGCTTGCACATTCGTCTTGCTCCCCAAGCGATCCGACTTACCGAAACTTTATCGCTTCCTGCTGTTTGACTCTCGCGTTAGCCAATCGAATTACTCTCTTCATTTCGAGCCTCGAGGCACTGAGATACCTCGTCATTCTTCTTGTTTACTTTGTTCCTTCTCTGTTATACGTTTCTGCTTCCGTTTTCGTTTTTTGATTCGAAAAGTTACGAGAGCGTTTCCCCTGGGCGCTTCTGTTTAATCCACTTTGTTTAGAACGTACATATGTCCTTTTGCGCTTCCTGAGATTCATATTTTTAGTGGGCAGATGAGTTTTAATATTAAGTATTAATTGCTTAGAATTAAAGTTGGAAGTTTTAATTACTGGTGGCGTATGGAACGATCTATACATATATTTAATATTTTCGGGGACTTACGTTAGATTTTTTTAAATGATAATACAAGAATCACTTGAAGAAGTTTATACTCGATATCGTCAGTTGAAATTCATAATAATTATAATAGTTGTTGCATTTAATATGCAGTTTTGATTTACAGACGAACGACACTAAAGCAGAGTTGGGCAAAATGTAATCTAATTGCAAATTACAAATTGCGATTAAAATGTAATTGTGTAATGGATTACACATTATTTTCTGCAATCGTTAATTTAGATAGTTGACAAAATTGTGGTCAACTACCTAAATTAACAATTACAGAAAATAATGCATAATCAATTACACAATTACATTTTAATCGTAATTTGTAATTAGATTACATTTTGCCCAACTCTGCACTAAAGATTGGCAATTTTCGCCTAAATTTAACAAACAATCACTTCGGAATTCTTCATTCGGAATACCATTTCCATTTTCTTCTTTATAAATATTTATAAAACCCTGCTCCTATAACGGCCTTCAACTATTTCCTTCTTATTTGAAAAATATTTAAACATACCGACACCACCTTTCCATCGAAATACGCGTCAGAGAATTGTGCGATAGTTCCACTGACTTTCATAGCCATTTCCCTCGAAACCACAGTTACACAATTTCAATTTACTTCGGCAAGAAGTACAATCTCCTTCCCGATTGCCTCACAATCCTCAACTCACTCTCTAGACCTCGTCACCTATCTCCGGAGACCCATCAATTTCCCAAACACGAAACCTCAGCAGGACGCCCATTCGAAGACAGAGGAGGAGGCGAAAAAAAAATCCTTCGATCAATTGTTACCCCAAAGCCCTTCGACTGAGCATACAACCTCCGATTTAATAAATACACCTAACAGGCAGCCTCCTTCCCTTCCATTCATCTTACCCCCTCGCCCCTTCTCATTTCCCATTCCCAATCAGAAATTATTTAGTCAACCACATTTCCTACTTCCTGCAGACTCCCTGCAAACGAACCCGTATCCACGCAACGGCCCAAGCAAGTTCACGGGCTAGCCAACTCATCCTCCTCTATTCCTGTTTTCGTCTGATGGTCCTCTTCAACTCGATGGTTTTCGCGGCGCATGTGGAGTCCCTCATCCATCCTTGTCCCCAGACCGGTCTGGACGAGCCGTGGGTAGACAAGCCTAGCGGTGTTTGCACTCAAATTAGAATCTCGAGGGCGTTCCACCCTCCCACGCATTGTGACACTAGGTAAACAAAGATGACGGTCGGGCGATGCG
This sequence comes from Andrena camellia, assembly GCA_029448645.1. NCBI lineage: Eukaryota > Metazoa > Arthropoda > Insecta > Hymenoptera > Andrenidae > Andrena > Andrena camellia. Next base: position 44,752,889 of record CM055676.1, on the reverse strand, counting down.
CCAACGAAAGGGAGAGTCGTTGCTGCCGTCGTCCCACCCTCGCGGGCACTCCTAGCTCTCGCGCCTCTGCCTTGGTCGCGCCAATAGTGCCATATTATTAACGAAAAAGATAAAAGGGAAAAGGAAGGCAAAGAAAGAAAAACGAGTCAGGCCTTCTTCAAGTTCTGCGTGCCTCGGGCACGCTTCTCTTTTCACATCGTTTCAAAGGGATGCGAATGAAAACTGACGCGGCGCTCTCTGGTGGAAGAAGCACTTCCTATCTGCTATTCAATCCCTCGCAATTATTATAAAATTATTGGCGAGTGACGGCGTTACCGTTGAGGTGCTGAAGATCTGCTATGACTTTTCGGTTCGATTAATTTGAATGCAAATTATGTGCTTAATCATTCCGTTGAGATTAGCGAAGATTAGTAATAGTTTCTTCTATGATGTATATTAATTTAAACTCAATTTTCTTACAATTATACGCGTTGTAAATTAACTGCAAGTACATGTAGAAATTAAACTAACTCGGCGACTGGGACATTTACACTTCCCTTGTGTAGCTGCTAATAATATCGTTCCCACTGTCCAGGTATGTAGTAAATGCCTCACATCCTCGTACAAATAATAAAAACGCTGCTGATGAATATCGTTTGCAAAGATACTGATGAAAGCACAGCTGTGAACCGAAGCGGACACCCTTCACTGGAAATCAAGTGCTCATCTCTTTGTCGGCGGTGTAGCAACATCTGCTCTGTAACTGCCACGCTTCAATATTCCCCCTTTCCCTTCAATTATTCGCAATAAGTAGCTCACGTTTTAGGAGACACAGTTTCTCCATTTTTAATGCAGAACCAATATCGATTAACCTGAAATGTATTAGCAGTGAAAGGCGTCCCTTAAACGGCCGGTTTCCATCAGCACTGAAAGAGCTGGCTAAGGAAAGAAATTAAATTTTATTTTCCGTCCTATGAACGCGGTACTTGAGCCAAACGCAAATGCCCCGTAAAAAAAATCATTCAATTGCTTCCGCTGGCAAGAAGAATCACTGGGTTTGCGGTAAAAATTTTCTGGCATCTTGGTGCTTGTTTTATGGATACTTACCATTGAACGTCACTCACTTTCATCGAACGTATACGATAGTAAAATGCGTTCTTTTTTAAATTTAATCGTTACTGTTGTTTCACGCTAATGTGCTTTGTGCTTATGTATTAATTCGCGTATGTATGTCCCCGTCGACGGGGTGTACTTTATTGCACACTTAATCTTGTGCATAAAGTGTAGCTACGCGCGCGCTTAATGAATAAATAATTTATAGAGGAACACTTTGCAGTGAATTGAATATTTTAATACACGTGGATGCCGCGTTTATATTGTGCGGTTGGCGTGGTTGCAGTAAATTTTTAAAGAAATTCCACCCTGTAAATGTCGCGCTGGTGCTATGCGACATGGCCGTTGGAATCCCTCCAATCGCAATAAACGTTGCAATAATTTATTTCAAACACTGTACGTTTTCGTTTTTTCATTATTGAGAACTTGCTTCCTGGTGTACCTACTACAAATTCTACGAATATTTTGCAGCTCTCTACGTTCTGCTTTTAACAATACAATTTTCACGATTTCAATGCTTTTGAAGCCAGTGTCATATAATTTGACAGGCACCTAGCATATTGCAATACAGTTCTACTTTTCGTCACGTCAAGTCCAGAGAATGAAAACATTTAATAGATTTCTGCTGAAAAAACAATAATATAATATGCCAAAGTGTAGGCAAGATCTAGACGACGTCAAAGTAATTTATCCTCCCGACGAAATAATTTATTCTTTCCAGAAAACATCAGCGTGAAAACACTCTAAAACCGTGCACGGGATGGCAACCCTTCAGCATGGAACCATGCCGATGCCATTCAAAGTGTTAATGCATATTCGTAGCCAGTAATAATTCGAAACGCAGCGTGGACTTTGAATGATTGAAATCTCATACTACCTCCGCAAATAATACATCCTACCAGCCACCTGTATAAACACTTTGCAACCACTCTACGATTTCTACTCAACTTTTTGTACAACAATACGTACTGCCGTTAATGTTGTTTTACCCAAACCGCTGTGTAACGAAGCAGTGTAACGTTGCTTGCCAATCTATCGTTTACACTATGAAGAACACTCAGGTACACGTTGGCATTCCCCTCGTCTCCAGGGGTTCTAGCAAAGATGTCGATTTAATCGACATTAGTGATACCGAGAAACGGTATCGAAACGGTCCATTGGCGAGCAATTTAAGGGCTCGCGGGTTGATGAGAAACCACCCCCTGCCCCCGCCAGCGCATGACGTTCGCTCCTCGAGGAATATTTAATCTTTCGTTTAATTTCGATAAAAGCCGCGCCACTGTGAACCCTCGGCCTGGCGACCGACGATATCGAGGCATACGATGTTTGTTTGCTAATGTGCAGCGAGCATTAATGAATCTCGGCGGACGGAACGAGCCAGGGCTTGGCTAGGCGAGGAGCGCCGGATCGAAGCGGATATTTCTTCCTCTTTTTTTCTCTCCTCGTTGCTCTCCTCCTTTTCCCGGAATTAGAAACGCTGCACTTTGTAACCTATATTCGTGGAAACGAAGACCGCGATGTTGGCCTGCTTTCTTCCGCGGATCGACCTGCCAATCGCGCACAAAACCACTGACGATACCTCTCGTGGGCTCATCTCTGTTTGGTGTAGAGTGCTGGATCCGCGCAGGGAATGCGAGGTCAGAGTGGTGGAGCTCGGTGCCAGAAAGTACAGATTTTACAAAAAGGTCTGGAATAATGCGAATTCTATTGCGAGAGGTCGCAGACTTCGTCAATTGATGGAAGGATAACGCGCTTAGTTTGATGGGTTCGTTGCTCCGGGATCGATGCCGATCCCTCGAGCGGCTTAACAGGTTCATCAGGCGTAAATCCTCAAGAGAAAGGCCTGTATGTATGTATGTAATTTTCAAGCAGAACCAACGTATACTTGACGGGGGCGACTGCTTGATGAGGATGACAGCGCTGAAGTGTTGATGGCTTTCAAGGGCCTACGTGTCATAAGTGTCGTAGGATCTCTAGACTTAAAGGACTAGGGTAGCTTTGATACTTCATCTGCTCGATGAGCGTCTCGATGACGTAGGGTGTTGATGGGGATAAAGTTTAAAATGCGAATAATTTCGAAAATATAATTTAACGAAAAGAAACCGTAAGGTAAAAGTACCAATAACTGGACACTTAAGGATATCAAAGTTGTATATCTTAAAAATGGACTGAAAATATATCTCCTTTTTAACAAAAGTGTCAATATTCAGATAAATGTTACTTCTTTCTATCAAATGAGCTACTAAAACCTTGTTTTCAGTGCGTTATTTTAATTAAATTGAGTAAACACACAAGTAGTTATGTGTACCAATCATGGACAATAGAATTCTGATTTGTTCCAGCGTCCCATTTTTGGTGTCCCATACCTGATCAATGGGGAAGATGACGCAAAGCTCGGCGCAGAGGGCGCCACTAGTGTTTGTGTGAATGGTTTGCGGGCGAATTTTTAATTTTTCAATTTTAGGTTATGTTGAAAATGTAGCATGCAATTGACTAAAAATATGACTCGAAAATAAAAAACTGTTAATTTATGTACAGTACAATTGTACTTACACTTTTGATGTACAAAAATTTGAGAAAACACAGACACTTTACCGTTCGACAATGCGGTCAGGTATTGGGACTTCACCTAAGCGTTCAAAATGCTGACAGGCCGACCAACTGGACGGCTGGTCAGTTATTGGGACAGCGTGCAGAGGGCAAGATTATTATGTACCGGTAAATGAACACGTATATTTTTAATTAAAATCAACATTAACCGATCAATGTTTTGTTTTGTATGTAACAAGAAACTTCTTAAGATTCTGTACGTACGTTTTTTTCTCAGAAAAACGTTATATAACGATTATTATCACCTTAACAACTATCTGTATTTTTCTTAAGAATTACTTAAGAAATCTACGCAGAATTAAAGTGCATGCACCTTAGATATTTAAAGATTGTTTTATATATTAAACTTTACATGTTGGACTTTCTTAATTTTTTATATAAGAGATCAAGTTGCAAAATAACATATATTCCCGACAATATTGTTCTAAACTTTTTATGAAGCTTAGTAAAAATATAAATGTCATTGGTGTCCAGGTATTGGGACGTGTCCAGTTATTGGTACTTTTACCTACTTGACAGTCTGTACCGCGTAGGGTGGGGTAATTCCTTATAACTGGTAAAAACTGGTATTCAAATTATTCTTCCATTATTCATTCCTTTCACCAACCTCCAAATTTTATTTCTCACTTAATTATAAAAGTAATCATTGATTCGTCTTAAACTTATAAATGTATACCTAGTTTTCGTTCGATATTTGAAAAGCCCCGCTTATGTTACGAATTTTCGATTTTCACAAAGTCACCCTTTCTTACGGTAAGTCTGTTTATGCACTCGCTACAAGTTGGTGCCTTCGATCATACAGAATATTAGCTTTCATTTATAACTCGGAGACGAATGGAATCGCGGGTTTATGAGAAATCATAAAACCTTCCCTGGAAGTTCTCTCGCTGTATTTGAATAGAACTGACCAGTTACTCTCCGCATTTTACCTTGCATACATTCTTGCAAGCACATTCGACCAATCAGCAAATTAATCCCCACGGCGCAGCAATCTGAGCTTGCCCCGATCTTTCAGTATCGCGACTTCGACACAGTGGAATTACGCTTGAACAATTTACATCCACGCAGCGACGACATTCTTCTTTTCAATTATTAAACAATCTCTCATCGGCATCCTAATTAACTGACCCCCGGTAGTATTCTATCAAAGGGACGGAATCGCGGGTTTTACTGAACCGAAACACGAACGAAAGTCTTTCATTTGTCAGATGCCTGTTTTAACCGGTGCATCCACTATCTGGGCCAACGACATACTTCCCTAGGCTTAATATTCCAAATTGAAGCCAATCTGACAAATGTGGGCACCCCGGGTCACGCGGGTAACTCGAAATTCAGAATAAACAGAAGCACTAAGGCGAATCCCACTTCCCAAAATGGATTGATGGGATTGCTCCGTATCTGGCAGGATTCGTTTCCTTCGTTCCTAATATTTCAAATGGCTGCCATCTGCAGATAGACTATTTAACCTTCTCCACACACACAGAGCAACTATAATCCCCTGTGTAGTACAGAGACGTCGTCCGGTTGCAAGAGATTCAAGGCACATATCTGAAATTTATTCGTGATTGTAGTAATACAGCGCAGGCAATGGGTGATTTCTATGTGCGCTGATCCAAGCAGCAACGTTGTAAAGGTTCATTAAGGCAGTATTACAGAAGGCGAAGCTCGTGACACGGGGAAACTGTGATTTATCAACTCAATTTTTCGTAGCCCGCGTCCCGCCGGCTTCGTTTTTCTCGTTATACATCGCGCGGGCCGTCTAGCAGATTCGATTGTATATTTTACAACGACGGTGTGCGCAGCGATTGAATTAAAATCTTGTTTCCGCGGAGAAGTGGTCGCACGCTCGAATCCCGCCTCGAAATATTCATTTCGGTCTATCGCTGTCCGAGGGATGGCGGTTTTGGAAGAGGGATTCGGATTCGAAGCGTCGCAGAGTTTTACGTTTCTCGGTGTAGGGGAACGAATGAAATTAGAACTGTTTGTGAAAAACGATATTAGAAACAGGGGGACTGACACGAAGATTGTACGATTCGCTGGCGTCCACCTTATGTGCCACGTATATTTGAGGCATTCAGAGCAAAAACGGACTAACCCACATTTTTTTTTTACGAAATTGAGTTAGTAGCAATAATGGGGAAATTATTTCTTTTTCGATATATGTAGAGGAAAAATATGGGAAATAATTTCTATAAAAATAGGGGAAAATATTTCTTTTTCGATGTGGGTTAGCCAGCTTTTCCTTTCAATGCCTCATTTTACACTCAAACCAGAGACTTTTGTATCGAAGATTGCCTGGAGGTTACTCCAAATGAAAAATTAGTCTTCGTTCGTATCTCTTTAATTAGGGTAAACCAACCAGTGAATGACCGAATTGTTGAATTTATGGACTTTGAGGTTAATACTTGAATATATTTATGTATAACAACAAAACAACTGTTGAAATTGCATTAAAATTTATTTTTCTTGAAATTTCTATAAAACGAATTACTTATTCTTAACGTAATTTAAAAAAAAACAATTATAAAATGCAAAACGTGTAGAAGTCCAGTAAATGACCGCATACTTTTAATAAGAATTATACTTATTAATGTTTGCTTAATGCGCGTAACTAAAAATATAGGATATTAAAAGTGCAACTACACTCCATTTATAAACATATAATAATTTTTAAATTTATAATTGACATTTCTTTGCCTAATGGTCAATCACTGGTTGGGTAACCCTATATAAAATAAGAAGGAGCGTTAATAAGCTTGATATCTTTATACTATACATCCACCCTCTATACAAAAATACTTTAAAGGGACATTCTCATCAGATCGCTAAAGAAATAGGTGATATTTAGGATTTTTTTGGAAAAAAGTATACACCTTGCGGTAGAAAACTTTATAGCTTTTATTTATTCGTTATTCGAGGATATGAAAAAAATTTATTTTCCTGTAGAGGTTCGATTTCTACGTGGATCTCAGTGCACTGCTTCAACAAAAAGAGGCGTCGTTGGTAACCAGTATAATGCGACGTAGGATTGTCCCAAATAAAAAACCATAGATATTCATATATATTATACCAATCGCTATCGTATCAGCCTTTAAGAAGGCAAAGAAAGCGAAATGACGATGTTTGGTGTACATTTGAACACAAACATGCTACAAAAGGAGTAATTTTACGCCTAAAAATGATAATAACAAAATGCTATAACCTCTATAATTCATTATCGAAGACTGATACAATAGTACATTCAATTCCAAAAAAAATGCCACCAAGATTTTTGGAATCGGTTCATAATTTCTTTTGTTATGCTGGCTACCGTTCGGAAAAACCGTGTTTCGAAATAAACGCATTTAAAGTTTTTCTTGCAGTTGCGGCCGTTCGGAGGTCGAGTCGTTTCTCTCATTGTAGAATCTATACTGTTACGAATTTCGTCTCGTAACTTTTACTGAGTATTAAAAAGTATAAAAAAAAAATCGATTTTCTGAAAAATTTTAATCAGAACGTCCCCTTAAATTTTCCCACCACATGTACATAAATACGCACATACGTACATAAATAGTATCTAAACAACTGAAAATTCTGTATTTAAAATAAAATTTAAAATAGAGCCCACAGCATTTTGCTCAAACCTTCAGACACTTATCCAACACCTTTCTTATTAGACCGACAATTTCCTTTTGGTCCTACAGAAAACACTATGGGTCACTGCGCCCATTTAAAAAGCACGCTTCACGCGTGCTAACACAGCTTCGAAGTCTGACAGGTGGCTGGGATTTATGGTCGCGAGAGCAGCATCTTTCATGTCCGGTGAAAATTGTTTCGCGGTAAATGAAATCGATGATACGCTACATATTTGCTCGCAGAATCGTCAACGATCCATTCGATCCTCATTCCTCGACGCTATCGAGTTACTTAACGATTGCTTTAGTATTTGTCGGGGGAATGAATTGGTAATGGTTGGCACACAGAGCACCTTTATAGGGTGCGTTAATTTCATTGACACCGTGAGCACGACGGAACGATTTCCGTGGCTATTTCAAGCGCGATTAAACGCGCGGGAAATATTTGCAGGGCAACAACACACGAAATAAATTCTCGCGGCTAGTATGTGCAAACAGAGCGCTAACGAAAGTGCCCCTCTCCGCGTACGTGAAAATTTATGCTGCCGTGTGTACTGGCGCGATGCTCGGTTTTCGGGAGAATACAGAGATCAAGGACCATGTTTTTCCCCAAGGATAACAAGAAAATAAAGAGCTATTGCTTGCTGCCTCGCGGTGGCGGTACAAAAAAGACAGTTTCGCCACCAGCGCCGAGGCCACTTGCGGGTCACCGGCTATGCTTTCGCGTAGAACAGCTTGAAATACAAAGCTTTATTCATAGTTACACGGTAATCGGGGTCTCAAATGATGGGTTTGCGACGGGACCAAGAATCGCGTTTTTTAAAAAGTAGAGCTTTGGGAATTTGTGAAGCTTGATTTCAAAAGAGACTTGTCACAGATTATTATTTTCTAGCGCTTTTTATTTATGACTGGCCATAGAATATTTCTTGAGTTGTAGATGCCAAGTGACACTGTAAATATATAGGTGTTAACGTCTGTATTTTTATTAATTTTAGGTTTCTTTTTAGACGCGTGTCTGCATCAGGGGCGATTGGGTGAAATATTGTAATTTAGAAGAGTTGCGGCAATTTTAAAATTAATTCAATACGACAACTCGCATATGAGTTATTACTAATTTGCTAGATGAAAGAAAAGTAAATTGTTTTTTAAAGCTGTCCGAAGCCTTTGGGTTTCAAGCTTTTTCATTTTCTTTCGCCCACAATTTGCCACCCCTCAAAATGCGCCGCCCCTCAAAATTTGCCCGTGGTCTGAATTGTGTCTACAATTATATTTCGAACGCATACTTGCAGTTAATATCTTGGGTAACGGCACTTCTGTTTTAAACTTATTCCTCCAAAATATTAAGCCGGGATTCCACTGGGGCAACTTTTTGTCAACCGGCAACATCGTCGCATCTTTTTTTCGCATGCAAAACATGCAATCACTATCGCACTCATCGCATGCGACATGTTGCCTTGCGTTGCCTCAGTGGAATCCCGGCTTCACAGTTGCTCACCCCTTCTATTTAAGATGTATACCTCTTAAAAAATCTAAAACGCTTTGATGATACATGAATCACAAAATATTTCTCTATAGAAAATCATATATCCGAATTAGTCAGCCTAACGAGAAATACTACTTAGATGCTTCCGTTTACAAAGATTGCCTTCGAAATCCGAAAAGGAGCAACATTCGTTCAGAGACGGAAGCGACGATCAAGGTAACAGCACAGTTCGAGCGATCATGAGCATGTAAAAAATGCTTCGAAACCAGCCACGTTTCTGTAAAACGTACCGTACAAGAGATAGCGAGCCGATGCTCGTGTTAATGAGAGTCCTGGTCCCGTAAGAGAAAAATAGACGTCGGGGATTATCGACGTGCATATCCGTCGTACCAGCAAGAAGATTATGTCAGTCGGACAGAAACTGCTGACTGTGTTGCGGAGCCTTCGGAAAACCGTTTCGGTGGCTTCGGGCCAGTCAAAACTTTTTATATGAATCCGTCGACTGGCTGATCCGCGATGTACCGGAGGATGTTCGAGGATCAAAACGGATTATGCCGGAGTATAGCCGATGGAAGGAGTACGTTCCAGGCTGCTCGATGAAATTTGCGCCGTTCAAGCGCAGGTTTTTGATGCGACGATAGCGGCCGGAGCCCCTCCTCGATATCCAAATATTTCCACCGATGGACGTCCGGTCTCGTCGACAGAATGTCCCCCGATTGTTCAGATCTTTTTATGCCGCGCACACAAAAGCGGGCTCGACGATAATTTCGGATGCCTCGGTGAACTGTAATTTCAGCTGCACAGTGAATTTTAATCCCTCGCGGTGCCACGCTCTTTTGGGGTGCGAGACTGGATGGCGTGAAATTTTATTTCACTGCCTGTGCGAATATGGAAGTTGACAAATTTTATTTCAGTAGACCATTACTGCCGTTGGGCAGAGCGCCTCAGTTATACCCCCCCCCCCCCATTGTTTTTTGTTAGGAACTCGAAAAACGAAATGTCAGAGCTTCGCTGAAGGCGTTTATTGGATCTACAGGGCGATTCAGATGTGGCGTCGTAAAATTTGTGTGGGGTTCTTTAAGATTTTGATTTCCCTTCGTCCCTTTATTACTTTATGACTGTTGAATATGAAGAAAAGTTACATAAATTAGTAATGTAAATATCGTCACACAATGTATTGTACATAGTAACATAAAGGAGGTAAATATTCTGATGAATAAAACATTTCTAATAAATACCTCTCGTTCTAAACACGCTTTATGTAATTTACAACATTACCATATTTCCTATTGTCTGCAATCAGCAATCGAACTTCAACTACAAACTTAAGAACACCTTATTCTCTAATGGGTGTGCTAGAACTTCTAAGCTTCAGTACCTACACGATCGCAAAGGGTGCGTAATAAAACCCATCTGCAACGCCCTCGTGTTAGAACTTCGTGTTCACAAATAATGCAGCAGCGTTTAACGATACGGCGAGAGTTCCACTGCGCGAGAACGAAGTTCACCGCGGACGTATAAACGAAATCGTTAATGACGAAACGAAGGGATTCCTTCGCGCGGATCAGCCGTGATAAGGCAGCAGGATGTAATTGCATTAAATTCAGCGAGAAGTTTGAAAACTCGCGCTTAAGACAAGCAACGCTTCCCAGTTGAATATCTTCGTTAAAAACTTTCTGCTGGAGCCTCCATGCCCCCCTGCCCACCTTGATCCCCTCCTCCTACGGGGATTAGAACGGATTAAAAAAATTCAATTACTTAACGAGCAAGAAGATTGGGCCGCAAAAGTTAAAAAAAAAAAAAAAAAAAAAAAAACAGGTTGCTGGCGTTCCATATTTCACGTCATATTTTTTAAAGGGGCTCAAAGTGAAACTCGAATATCGGGTCGAACGGGGTGATGCGGGAGTTATGGCCTGCTGCTGCACACGGGAAGGAATATCTTTTCCTTTCCATGGGCTGCTCGATGCTCTGCGATTCATCTTTTCGTTCTACTTGGACAGCGTGACTTTAAAGGATGATGCAGCCATGGAAACCTCAAGCTGGCCTGCTCTTCGGTGTGCTGCTGTTCGCGTGGATCTCGGTTATATACTTAAAGTATTAGACACCTGGGAGTCATGTAGACGCCTGTAGGAATTGAATAAACATGATAGGATAGTATATTTTCGTAGGCTGATGATAAGATGGAAATTAAGTTTCGGCGATATTCGTAATTACACGCTCTGTGTATTTATAAATTTTTATCTCATTTTCAATTTCATTATGCAATCTTTTCTCTCTTATGTGGCATCTTATTTAAAAACACAAGGTAGGTAAGGTTACTGGCGAAATTAAAAAAACTGATCGCCTTATGTCTACTTTGAAAATAATCAGTTAATATTTACAACTATTTACTAAAATTGCTACTTGCATTTTGAATCATGCAGTATTATTCATATCGTGCAGCTTATAAGTCCACCTTAATTTCATTGTCTCTCATTTTCTAACCCTTCTCCTCTGTTAATATAACTATCTTATCATAGCAACTTAATTTCCCACTTGTTGGACTGTTTTTGCGTGTAAGCTGCCCGCCATAATGATACGGTATTTGACTTCAGAAGAAACGACTCTTCTACTCTTTGCAATAAAGTGTAAGTAAGAAAACTTAAGCAGACTCCGAGGCCAGCGGTAGCAATCTTCCCAAAAAATCGGTGACGCAAGCATTTCGAAGATCCTCTACCCGCGTATTTGCATGCGCCGCGCAACAAAGTTTCGCGGGGGAATGCAACTTTGTATGCAAAGTATCGGGGACCGTTCAAAATTCATATCTACGTCATCGATTGGTACTTCCAAGTACTCAGCCGCGTTCACTTTGCAGAAAGAATCATCAGACTGGCTTATTTTTTGGGGATCAACTTCGAAGTACGCTTTCAAGAAAGCTGGGGTTCCAAGAACTTGCACCGAATCCTTAAAATATAACCGCAGACTTTCAAACTTTAATTCTGCTCTAAGAATATAGGTTAAAACTCATTAAATATTTAATGAAAACACTAACAAAATGCAGGCTTTCACTCCAGTAAACATGGGGTGAAAACCTGGAAATATTCGTGAAATTACTCGTTTCATTTCCTTTTAATTTCGTAATGAAAACGCAGCCTTGGCTTGCTAGTAGAAGTGGTCAACGGATGGTCAGGCAACGAGCATTAGCGGTAAAGCTCAGGTCTATCTATGTTTATGTATTCTGTTGTAAAGCTTGGATCCACCTCAGGAATCGTGTTACGTTAAATGTTAAAAGTTAACCAATAATTCATGTAACAATTAATTTCTTATGCATTAATTATCATCGATAACTTTACGCACGTTGAAGTGAGTGTTTCGTCGAGCAATTTCGGTATGAAAACTCAATGGTACAAGTTGCTTGCATCCATCAAAATTTAATGTTCTTTGACACGAAAATGCTTGTTAATTCATTTTGGAAAATTTACATTTACCATGTGTTCGTCCTGTTATTGGTTGGAACGTTAACCACTATATAAATTCGAAGATAAGTACTTGCATCTATTTTGTGACATAATGGATAGTAGAATTCCTGTAATTCTAACATTCTATAGAAATCTTTGTGATATAGTTTAGTGACTAATAAATCACATAAATTGGCCAGTTCGCGTTAATTTATTAAACAGGTAGGTTCTGTGTCTATATAATTTTGGTTAAATTCAGATTATTAATTCCTACGTATAGAAATATCGTTTATATGAATGAATATTGTACACTGGCTAATAATAATTTCTCTTTCTGCCTCCTGCACCTCTAAAACATCCAATTCCTCTATTCTTCGGTGCAAAAAAAGAAACAATTCCACGCATCAAAAATAGTTTATATTTGGGAAAGTACATATACAAATTGAACTTTACTTCTAATTTTGAATTTACTTTATTTCGGGGGATTTTAGATTCAATCCCGTTCAATTGAAAGGAATTGTAAATTCAATTTCTCACAATTACTCGTGCGCTCAGTCTAAACAACTGCTGCGTTTAATATATCCTAAAATTGATCCTAAACGAATCGTAATCATAGCCCTAATTAAAACAGCACGTTCTAGTTCTAGACTCTTGCCACGTAATTACGGTATGAACTTTCGAAGAATCTGAAAATCAATCCGCTGGCTAAATGGTCCGATCATCCGATTAATAAAACGGGAGCAAGTTTTGACGAAGTTATAAAACTTCTCGCGTGAAGAAATCTTCGGCGAAGTACAGCGAATCAAAAAATGATTGGATAAAAATTTGGTCAACTCTTCCTTTCTAATTCCAAGACCAGAGGATCGAATACATATGTTTTCTAATTATTTGTCTTTCACATATAATATTACTGTTTAATTGCACCATTCAATTAGTACAGTACCTAAACTCCTTTTCGTAAACGAAAAGTACTGCAGGCACATTTCGTTAACCTTTCATTTCAAAATGTCATCGACTTTTCTGCCTGTCTCAATAATTCCGTGACTCACTGTCAGCTGGCAAAGTGTCGCGGAAGTCATCAAAGAGTCTAATACGCCGTCGCGGCAAGGAAAAAGGCTGTTCCCAAGCGATGAAAATGCTCGTGACACGTATGACACAGTTCCTGTCCTTTGCCTTCCCCTTGGCTTCGCCCCCGTTCTCCACTTATCCGCGTATTTGTCCATCTCGCTCGCGAGCGATGCATGGTTGCGCGCATCTCCAACTTCGCGGTGGTAAAAATACGATTTGTCAGGGCGACAGTACGGTAAACGTGCAATGAAATCCGAGTTCGCCTGCTGCAGGCGACGCCGCGTTTCTGAAGTTTCTAACGGCGAGATAAATTCCAGTGTCCGTGTCTCGCGCGAGCGATTTCTAGAGACGACGGGCAACGATTGGCCGTATTGACGCGCGAAAGCATAACGATCATCCGATGAGAACTGACAGACGGGACTTCGGAGCTATTTGCAACATTCAATTAAACTTTCGGCGGCACGTCATCGCGCTCGCTGAAGGATGCAACTCAATGAATGTGCCGTTCGAGCCATATTTTGCAGAGATGCTCGAGGTTATTCGCGTCAGAAGCTCCGCGAGACCCGCTTCTGCGAGTATTCCGTGCCAATTTCAATACCGCTGCGGGAAGACAATATCCGCGCACAAATTAAAGGCGAAGAAACGCCGTTTCAGAGGGCTGCGGAGATGAAACGAATTTTATTACCTTCCTTCTGTGTTGTAGTTCTGAAGCTGCTCTCTTATAGGACACGCCGGCACTACGGCTAGGAAAGGTTCGTTAAGGAGAGGAAACGATTATTAGAGAAGCGCACCTCTCTCGAATGAGAATTTCGTAGTGTCCACACTTTTATGTCAAGTAGCTGTGTTAATGACAATTCAGTTCTCTGTACAGGCATAATTTTGTGCAGTTGGCGTGGTCTCGTGGATTCAATTTCTCGAGTAACCTACTTCTTTGGTGTTCTAACGTTTTAAGGTCAAACATGTTTTGATGTTTTACGTAATAGTGCAATACTTAAATTGACAAATGGTAGCTGTTAAGATTTTTTAGCAATACTAAGAAATGTGAAATAACTTGAAAAATATTTCAGATTCAAATTGAACTATTTCATAAATGGTTTTCTCTCAGAGTTACCACTTTTCGCAATTTTGAAAAGAATCATGACTTTCTTGAAGAAAAAATAAAGCTTCTATTTTGGAGTCTTATATAAGACAAGTGCATGGTGGTAATCCTCGGGTGGTGGAAAATTTGGAAATAAATTCTTCACTGTCTCCAACAATAATTTCTACACCACAGTATTCGGTATTAATATTTCATTTTTTATGTGTTGCAGGTAAGAAGCTTTTATAATTGACATCTGAATATCGCTCGCGAAACATCAGAAAACCAAGGCTGAAAAAGCGCATGCTTCCTCCGACGTGTAAGTAAACTAGACAGTAACTACTATCATGTCATTCACTGTACAAATTTTGGATTTTCATCGCACCTTTATAATACATACATATATTACTAGCAACCGCATAATTACACGTTGGTTAATCGATCTACGATTTTACACAATTTTCATAGGGAACGATAGAAGTAGACACCCCAGTGTGATTAATAAATCAATCAATTCGTAAATCGAACGTCGGTTAAATAAAGCGTAATCACCTTGGTGCTGGTTTTTCCCGCAGCACTAAACGAATTACACCGCAGGTACTCCATAAACTAAATCGAACACAGTTAAACGGTCGAAAAGGTAAGCAGTTCGCCAGATGGGCCCAAATGGAACCAGCTATCTATCGGGCAGCGTGCTAAAACGCATTTGGCTCGTACTTACGTACCGCCGCGCACCTCATCCTCCTATCCCCGCGTCCCAACGATTTATAATGCTTCGACCCTGTCTCCCGTACGCCGTAGCGGCGTAATTCGCAGAGAGCTCGTACAATTAGGGAAATGAAGACGGATCCGTATCGAATCCAACAGAAATCGATGCAGGAAAATTCGGAAGGACCGGAACCTCGTACGAAGTGCACGCCCGCTGGCGCGCCAATATAGGAGTCCTCCCGTTCTCCCTTGGTTCCGGGCGAATCACATTTCATTACCGGCCGATTCGATTATGCAGATCTGAATTTACCGTTCCTAATTCGCCATTATTCGCGACACAATCCGCGGAACGGCGAATAAAAGCGGCCGGGCATAATTATATTTCTGTTGCCGCGCGCGACTCTCGCTCGTCGACTAATTCGACCTCCAAATTCACGGTTCAAAGCGGTTACCAACCCCCCGCCCGCCTTTTTTCCGCTCGCTCCTCCGTGGATACTCGTCGAGCACGGTTTAATAGAATTTTACGAGTATACAAAGTTAAGTAGGGTGGAAGTGGAGTTTTATCGATCAGGGGGCAGCATCGGCGGAGCCGTTTCCTTGTATTCCACCCCCTCCCCCCACCCCTCTCGCGGCCATCACAGAACACCGTTCGTGATCGCGGACGGTACCGTGCTCCCAGTTTCGGTGTATAATTATTTTTAGAACGAACCGTCGAATCGAGGCTGATACGGTGAAAGAAACTTTTAGGTATCGCGAGACGCTCCCTCGTCGAGCATAAAATTCTTTTGTGGGATACGCCGCTGAAGGAGATAAAGGTGCGATTTGTTTGCAGACATCTTCTGCGTCTCATCGATGCTTCTGGTATTCGATGGTGAAGCGCTTGGAACAATATTGAAACAAGCGATTCTCTTAACATCCACGGACGATTCGATGGAATTTTCTGTAGGTACGACCTTTCAGAGACTACAAAGGCTTTTTCTATTTTTCTTTTTCTTTTATATTGACCATTTTTTTATCACACGGAGCTAATTGATCACGCTAATTCACTCTGATAATACATTTTCCACTTATCTTATTATTGCCCGAATGCTGAATTATCTCGTGGCCGAATGCTACGGTGGAAAATTCAGACGCAGTATGATTCGTTTCACTGGGACTTCCGTTGGAACACAGTGGCTTGGATCCGAGGTAACACTTTCCCGCGTTGGAATCACAACGTCGCGCTTTCCCATCGATTTACGAAATGGATCCCGGCGTCGTCGTCAAATCTTTATTTTATTATTCACGCGATCCTCATCGAGCGATATTGCAGGGACACTTCCCCAGGTCGATATCAATATTAGACCATCTGGCATTCCATTAAAATTCGCATCATCGAAAGCACTCCCGCCAAGAATCTATTCCATATTTCCGCGTTATCGATGGAAGACGGTTCTCGCGTTCGAGCGGGCAACTATGCCGCAGCAGAACGTTGCGCTCATTCCGAACAGAGTATCGAACACTGAAGGAATTCCAATTTTTGGCAAATCTCGTTCACCCGTCGCGTTGCCATAACGGTTAATCGTACACTGTATCTTAAATTCATGCTGCACAACCGTTTAAATTGAATGACGCGGAAGATGTGATCAGAAGCGCTGACTACTGTTTTCGAGAAGTTCAGGGAACGAAGGGACTTGAGAGAAGAGTACTTACTTAAGCTTTCGACGAGATAAAACTTTGATAACTAGGCACAGTAATATGAAAGAATGACCGAGAATTTTCAGGGAATCTAGCTCGCACAGAGTTTAGTTTCACAGGTTGGGGGCTTGAGATTATAATAGGCATAAACAATCTGTTTCGTAGATGCTTTTAAAATTAAAGGGGAATTGTATTTTTGGGGTTAAAAACATAGCAAAATTTGGATTTTTTTTTTAAGAAACTAGCGATTCGAGTCATCTGAAATTTGGACCATGCTTTTATGCATCTTTGAAAAAGTTGCAGTTTTTTTTTTATTAATTTTTAATCATAAATATAGGAGTTATGCATGATCTACAAACACGCCGCGCAAAATTCGTCGTTCGCTGGTGTGCATGATATTTATCTTCCAGGTAATCTGAAGCAGAAAAATGAAACGGCGTTTTACTTTACACGTACCTAGTATTTACTTTATACATAGTAGTGTAGCTTCAGTTTGGGGAACCAGAATAAACAAGAAAATTTATTGAGGAGAGTGGTGAGTTTTCAGACTGAAAAGTCTAAATTTTGCGCCAATTTTTTTAAGTAACAAAAGAACTATAAGTATAACGTATCGGTATTCTGGGTTTTCAAACTGAAGGTACATATATGTATAAAGTAAAACGCCGTTTCATTTTTCTATTTCAGATTACCTAGAAGATAAATGTCATGCACACCAGGGAACGACGAATTTTGCACGGCGTGATGGTCGATCATGCATAACTCCTACATCTATTATTAAAAATTCTTTAAGGATGCATAAAAACATGGTCCAAATTTCAGATGAATCGAATCGTTTGTTTCTTAAAAAGAAATACCGAAATTTTGCTATCTTTTTAGCCCCAAAAATAGGATTCCCCCCTTAATTATGCATTTTGTGTCGGAGTTCTAATGTATCCCACAGTTATGATATAAAATGAAACGTGTTAATTCCATATGTCAAAGGGGATAAAAAAGTCACTTACTATATTGCTGCTTTAAGACTTCGTTTTTAAGATGCGAGAGTTAGGAGTCTGATTTGCTTCAAGCGTTGTTTAAACGTTAGTGGCGCACACACTCGCGTAGGAGAAACTTAAACTTTGACAAACTTCTGACTTTTACCCCGAAAACATCAACGAGCCGCGAGGAATACGCGTTTAAAATACGTCTTATCGGCGTCATCGCTATCGCGGTCGAAACAAAAGGCACCTTCTTGAAACTGCGTTAGAGCGGCGTCGGCGTTTGTTTCGAACTTCCAAGTACACAGAATATTTGAAGCATGTAGTTAGGAGGGGGAGGGAAGTTGCTGAACACTAGAAGTTTAAGTTTTAAGTTTTGGTTCTTCGCGTGGGATATTAATGACAGTATGTGTTCGAAATTTTCATTTATATTTCATGCAAAACAAAATAAATTAAAAGATAACGTTATCAATAAACTCTTCTTTGTACATTCGTCAAAAATCTCTTGTAGTTTTATTTACACAATAATTTACACTTTACAAATATCTTAAAAGAATTTATATTAGCTTTAATTTACGGTGTTTTTCTACAATAATATTTACTACCTGTTGCGCTGTTACATTCGTTTTAATCATTTCGTTTTCAACGTTTAGGAGTGCCATATTCGTTCTTAACCAAGAAGTTTTTAACACGGCTTACAGTGGAAAAGCTAGCTTACAGCAGGACTAATAGTTGCGTGTATCATCTCGGCCAAAATATTTGTTTCCTATAAGATAAGATTTTACGAACTGATGAATGTTTTTTATTTATTTCGGTAATTTCTGGCCATTTCGCGTTTTGTGGGGCCAGTCGAAATTTGGGGGGAGGGGGAGGGGCAGGCACACCCGGGCCCCTACCCACTTGCCCCAATGTGAATCGATGCCTGAACCCAGGATATCGATGTAAGGGTAGGTAGAAAATCTGCAAATGTCATGGAAAGAAGTGAAGCGTCCAAGATGTCGACGCGACGGAAGCACGATCAAGCATGACAACGGATAGATACCAGCTTCGCGTAAAAACGACCGAATGCACATGTTTTTCCCCTATTAACTCCCTGCCCCCCTCTCCGTTTCGCGCTCGTTCGTCCTTTTTATAATACCTCACTGGTTTACGATCGTGCAGGCATCGTGTGCATAAATATTTTACGAGTATGTAAGTTTTTTATCGCCTCACTCGATACTTCCCCCACTACTTTGCATATTACACGACCAAGTAGTTCGTTATTAAGTTTCCTCGGCGAGACGGAGTACATTTTTATGGGTCGTCGAGATCTTAATAATGTCTCCCTTTTTTTTCAGAGTCTTTATCAAACCTTTAATTCTCCTCAGAATCTTCAACTGGGTATTTTGCGTTTAGAAGAAACGGGTTATCACGATATTAAGGGGTTATTCCACTTCGAACGGTAGAAAAATTAAGCTATTTTTAAAGATTTTTTCTCTCAGTAAATACAACATATAATGAAATAAATCTTTTTGGTATTTATTAAGCTACTCTTATATTAATCCCAAAAAAATTAAAAAGTATATTTTTAATTTGTTTTACTTGTTTTTTTACAGCGTCAATAGTGCACCTAAACAAAAACAGTATGTTCGTGGTGCAGGTGATTCCCCGGCTTAGGCTTATCTGAAATATAAAATCCGGAAAGATTCTTAATCTGTATGAGTGTCGCTATGGCCCATAGCTCAATTAACAATTTTTGTAGAGAAATAATAAAATGTTTGAAAGAAAAAGTTCTCCAAAATGGTGTTTTCTCGAATGTTCCCTGAGAAAAATCTCGGTTATTTTTCGACAAATATTTTTTGTTTAGGTGCCATATTGACGCTGTAAAAAAAAACAAGTAACACAAATTAAAAATATTCTTTTTAATTTTTTTTTTTGAATAATATAAGAGTAGCTTAATAAATACCAAAAAGATTTATTTCATTATATGCTGTATTTACTGAGAAATAAATCTTTAAAAATAGCTTAATTTTTCGACCGTTCAAAATGGAATACCCTCTTAATTACCCTTACATCGACTTCCATGAATTCTATCGAAAGCCCATTGTAATTTCCATAGAACCAGCTCAATTACTCGCAGTGACTAATCGAGACTTTTTCCAATATACCTGCCTACAGGTACTTCGCGCGATATACTGTTGGACACTTTCGTGCTGATCGGCCACACGAAAAGTTAAACGAAATTCATGTAAAGTAAATAATGTATCATAGATGGCATTGTTCTAAATTATCAATTATTAGTTAGAAGAAGATGGCAGATTATTTCGAATTTAAGAATTAGTAAACAAGTAACAAACTTTATCGTCAAAAAAAAAGTGTTGCAATAAATTAGCCCTCGCTATACGTTTTTTTAAAGTTGTATGTAAATTTCGTGTATTCAAATTTTTTTCTCTGTCTTATTCCCTTCTTACATGATTTTTAAGAAAATTGTATATGTCCTTTCTTGGGCATTTATGTGTCAATTAGTGTATACATAATCATATACTCGGCAATAAATAGCGTCGAGCAGTACCTATACTCTATAATCAGTTAAAGCTTTTCCACCCATCGTTGTGACCGTCCAATGGACATGTATCAATTATTTCTTTGATTATGAAAATATCCAGTCTACTCTGTCGAAGCTAACGAGGAAATTGTTTGCTTTCCATCGAGAATCCAACGTTTCATTTCGAAATAGCAGCGACATCCACTGCACCGGCTCCGTTTCGCATCGCCCCTGTATCCTTTCGTTCCATCTATTCTGTTTCAATTTGCCCGGCGTTAATGTCGTTGCACTTATATCGCTGATACTGGGACGAAACTGACGTTAACTGGAATAGCTCGGGCGCACGCGTTATCTCGTCTGGTTGATTCGGCGAACGGAAGCCGAACAGCGCGAGTACGAGACTTCTCTCCGGCGCGGATCAAAACTCGCTATTTGGATCCAGCGGGGTTGCAGGGCCAAGGAAATGCGATACACGCTCTCCAGGCTCCTCTGCTGGGAGTTCGAGCCTGGCGGAAGCCAGTTCGTGACTTTGAGGTAGGAAAGCGCGACTCGTTCACAGAGATGAAGGAGTGTTTGGAGCAGTGCATACACCTACGTCGCGTCAAGTGGGGCGGCAATGTATATATGCACGCGTAATTCGTACCCCCTGTGCACCCTCGTTACAACTTTTCCGGTAGGTTACTGCCGAGGACGAATCTTAGTTTGGCGCAGACACTGGGAATCTTTTTGTCTAATTCAACGCAGATTTCTCTCGAAAGATCGGTCTCGAATCGTCACCCTGTCCTCAGTTCGTGATAATACTGTAGGTAGGGGAGACCGGGGTAGGTTGTAACACAGTGTTTCGACCGTACGTCGTTTTTATTCGCGACGTAATTGCGCGCCCAATACTTGGATCTGGACGACGCTTCCCGGCGGCAAATTAATGGCGACGGGAACTTTTTGCGGAATAGGAAGAGTTTGAAAAGACTGTATTACAGTATCTCCTAATCCTGTTAACTTTATTGAAGACTACAGCTATTCGCGGATATATACAATGCTTGGCTACGTTAAGGCAGGGTCCCACTAGTGCAGCCGCGCGCCGCGCACGTTTTTTTTCGACGCGCAAGGCCGATTTGTTGCGGAAAGACGTTCCCACTGGTGCAACTGCGCGCCGCGCACAGGTCAGATTTACGAGTTTCTCGGATTTTCGAGGAGTTTGGAGCACTTGAAAGGGTCGACTTTTACGACGACCCGCGCGTCGAAAGCGTTCGTGTGCGCGCTATGCCGGGATTTCTCTGCCACGCGCGCACGCGAATGCACGGCGCGCATTGTCGAAAAGACTGAAAAAATGTGTGTTTTTCAACGTAAATTTACTCTTTACTCCTACATATCACTTGCATACGTGTGTTTATGGTCTACTATTTAGTTTATATATTAAAGCAAGCAATGACATGAAAATTATTACTGTAAATAGCAACAATTATACTGCTGCGATAGGTATACTTGTTTCTAGATACATCATAATTGTAATACACTATATATGCAGATATGTGACACTGAATTATAGTTGTCCATCTTTATCACTTTCAAATTATTCTATTTCTCAAAAACGATTAAGTTATTGCTTTGATTCATCCTACAAGAAAATGCTACTTAGGTGTAAAAAATATCATTTTACCGTGACTTCTATGTTCATTCGTTCACGCCAGAGGCTATTCATACGCCTAAAAAAGTAAACTATTTAATAGTACAATGGTGCATTTACTATTTCAGATTACTCGTAATGACATTATGTATCTACTTTCTGTCAAAGCGTTCACCGCTGGTGACCGCCTCGGCAGTAAATGTGTTAACTGTAATTCCGTTTCCTATCGCATTGCATCTCGACATTTGTGGATGTACAGAAGTCAAATTTGAATCATTTTCTAAGTCATAAACCATTGTTAGTACCTTCGGGTAAACTAAATGCAGGTACCTAATTACTTAAAAACAAATGTTTCAGTATGCAATGAAGTAACAGCATTTATGACATCCTCTATAAGCCAGATATTTCGGGACTTTAAGTACACACACCAGGATATACTTGCCTACCCATTTCAGAAATGCGAATTAATCAGAGGAAATGATACACGTGTATTTCCTGTGCAGGGGTAGAAAGTTCGCGTCTGGGAGGAATGCTGATCCAATTGGTTATGATATAATCTTCCCTCTACCTACCCTCAATCTCATATCGTGTGAGAATAAAAACAAACAGGACGCCGGGAATACAGAATACCGTAATTTTATTTGAAACGCACTTTCCAGCAATCTGTGACCGAGACGTAGTAAACCCCTTCAAACATTTCAAGTAGTATGAAGTGTGAAGGCGTTGTTTCGGCTGCTGGCATAACCGCCGTCGTTAGCTTTATTTAGATAAAGAAACCAAGATGTAGAAAAGGAGGCTAGTATTTCCACTGTCTTCAACGTGCGCGCCAAGCATTCACGTGCGCGCGGTCTCATAAATTAGACCCTTTCAAGTGGACGAAAACGTCGTGCGCGGCGCGCAGTTGCACTAGTGGGACCTTGCCTTTAGATGGACTTGAGCTTGTCCCCAGAAAGGTTTTTGACAACTAGCTTAATGCAGCAGCACGCGACACAACGTGGACTCCGTGTGGGTGGAGTTCAGTTCGTCTTACCGAATCCTGTCACTTTATTGGTGCATTCATCAGCATCATTTGCATTCGAATTATGTGAATGATCATAACTCAGCTTGCAGTGAAAAATTTGAGGCGGCGTTTGCAACTGAATTGGGCAACTGAAGTTATGAATTATGAACATAAACTAAGTGAGGGGACTGAACAGGCGATAACAGACTCTCCGTTAGTAATGCAGCAACTTCGCCACTTCCCTACTCGCGAAACAATCACTCTTCCATATAAAGTAGAATTTCGCACGCCGCCAGTACAGTTACGTCGTCAACATAAATTACGGGCGCCCGACCCCGTGAAATGCAACAATACACGGGGAGCGGGAGCATACGTTCCGTTTGACGCTTGAATATAAATAATGTTTGCCCGGCATCCGTGGATGCGGGCCAAAAGGAAGCGAGCAAACAGGACCGCGGGTATTTTTCGAACGGGCGAGTCGTCCGCAGCTTCGCGGCTCATATCTTCTTCATACGTCCATTCGCAAACATATATGTACATCCGTAATGACGTGGGCACCGTGCAACCTGTAAACATCCATATGCAAATAGAGATTGTTCATACGGGTCTTGTTTCATATGGATAAAACGTTGGGCGTCTAGATTGGCCAGCGTCTCGTTTCTTTGCTATGAAAACTTGTCCGCCGCTAGGCGCTCTTGGATGTGAAAGGGGGGCAACGGAAGCGGACGCGACGCGAACCGATCGCGGGCAAAGCGAAGAAGGAACCAGCGTGAAAGTTTCCGCGAAAGCCCGTTTCTAGTTCTGCCTCCGTGAGGGGCGAGATATGGTGGAGGGTTTAGTAAGGCTGTGGCAGGAACGTGCCTGGACGTGCGATATTTAAACACCGACCAACCCACATTTTTTGCGAAATTGAGTTAGTAGGAGTAATGTTTTCCAATAGGCTGTACTGATCATATAAAATAGGGGAAATGAATTTTTTTTAACCCTTCGTTGACACACCTCTTTTTTCGATCAACTTTGACATACCTGGGTGGCTCACACACAGAGCAATTTTTGAACGATTGCCATTCTCATCTAAAGAATCCAATCGTTATGAAAAAAATCATGGGTCATTTTTAGGGTCTCTAGAATGTATTCCAATAGTTTTTTTTTTTTAAATTTTATCACAGTTTTTGTGGAAAATTTCTAGATTACCATATGTCGAGAAAGAACGAAGAAAATCATCTAAAAATTGTAACTTTTATAAATTTCAATATTAGAAGTTATAAATCTACAGAGTTGTTGTTGAGATATAATATTTTGAGAAAAAAATAGTTTATAAGTCGGCTTTGGAGAAAAGGTATTTATTTTGCATATAGATGGTACAGAGCGTCAAAATCAGCTTATGGGTGGCTCGCACCCAGCGTGTCAACGAAAGGTTCATATGGGTTAGTCCGTCATTGCTCTCAATGCTTCATTTATAGAAGAAAAATTGGAACTTGAGACTTCGAGGGACATGTGGTGTTGAGCCTTGAGCCATGAGCTTTGAGAAGGTACCTACCACAAAAGTGGATAATGTTTGGTTTGATAAGAATGTCTTTCCTGATCAAAATGGAAGTGTCTGCAATCTGTTTGTGATACTTTGGAGGCCATTTTTGTCTTCATATGTAGTTAGAAAAGGAGCGAAGTGAAGATTTTTTAACATATCGGAGTTCTATGAGTTTATTACGAACTTCTTCATTTCTCTACTTCAGTAGTAGAGAAAGAAATTGGAGTGTAGAATGTATCCAGTAGATTTGCACTCTATTTTTCAAACGAAACTTCAGATATGTTTTATTTTCAAATTTTCTAATAAAATCACGCGAGATTGGATATGTATTCCATTTCGTTTCATTGAACCTTTTATACCCGCCTTGAAAATGCACCAAAACAAATTTGAGAAAGTAAGTGATCTTGAAATGATAGAACTCGTAAAGGTTCCCGAGAATTTACATCCAATTGGAGTATTTATCGATTCAAATCAAATACAAAGCTTTCTCCTTTTACACTCTCCCCCATTATCGAACGCAACGATATTTCTCCCGATCGCAGTTAATGGATTATCCCGCATACCTATCGCAAGCTGCCATTTTCATTGTTAATGGGTCATATAAATATTGGAAGGCCACAATTAGCGTGCGATCATTTTATTAGCGAGATGAACGATGTTGGCTAAAGACTAATTTAATATTCAATTAATTTGTCATCTGTTGTGGAATCCATTCGCCGAGCAAATAGTCGAAAGAAGGAAATTGAAGTGTCATTGAATGCTCGTTAAGTGTCGGGAATGTCGAAACTAGGTGGTTGTGTATGTCGAGATTGAAACTGCCTGCGCAGTTAATTATGAGTCAATCTTGCAGACGTTAATAATGTTTGTCGGGCAAAAGTGCTTCAGTTCTACGGGGCGCACACACGATGTCGATCAATGGCAACGTTGAAGCCACATAACAAAACAAGTAAAAGGCCTTACGGACGCTGAGTTTAATGAAATTTCATTTATTGTACGATCATGAAGCCTCCGACGAGCCTTTGTACCCAGCTATGACAAATAGATTATGAATCTTGCAACGTCTAAGCTTTAGAACGTACATTCCCCTTGCAGATAAAGTAGTTATTGTTCAATTCATTGCGCAGTACCCTGGAAAAACGGGAAGATGAACAGTTTTCCAAGCAAAATTTGACAGACTTGATTAAAATTTAAATGTGTAACGAGAAACTGACTCCCAGAACGGAGTGCATTATTTTCTTGGGCGAAGTATGATGAATTGTTTGGACAGTCTAAGAAGGATCAATAACAGGACAAAGAAACTATTTTTTGCTAATATTGTAGCATAACATTTTCATCTTCAGAACATTGAAATGAATATACCTACACGTCGACTGGTCGTTCCATTGATTAATGAGAGCGTCCACAAAATAGCGTGACGAAGTTATATCTTTACTTCCTCCGAAACGTAGGTGTGATTGTAAATTAGATGAAGGAAGAAGTTTCTATCGGCTTTGTTTGCCACGAAATCCCGGGGTCCATTTATTACAGACTTCTCTGATTATAAAGCACAGTGAAAACGTTATTACAGGGGCTATTTTATTATCCATCGCTTCAAGAACTGTTCCCCAGACAAAATCTCGCGTGCATCAATATCATCGCCATTCCAGCTCCCATTTGCAGTCAGTCCAACGAACGCCGTTACCAGTGTTTGCCTGGCTGATTGATCTTTGTTTTTTTTTCCAGTGGGTATTCTCAGATGTGTCATGAATCCATTCCAACTAATCTAAGAGATTCCTATTAAACAAATATTCCCAGACCTTTCCTACAGCCTTCGAAGCACAGTTACCATAACCATCACAATCTGCCAGTTATCTATGTCTAAAAATATTTTACTTATAAGGAAAATTCGACAATTTTAAAAATCTGAAAGTTCTGATACTTTGCTAAAATGGTCCCTTAATGGTCTCAATGGCGTAACTATTTTTTGTTTCGGCAATGATAAGGATCTAGGGGTGGAAACCCTCCCTCATAGAAATTGTGAGAAAGAATTATTTTGGTAAAGCATTTATAAAAAAAATTATTGTAGAGGTGAATTATGAACAAAAAAATTCTGCGATGTTGTCAGTCATTCAGAGCCATAAAACTTTGTATTTAACTTTTTTTCTGTGTCTTTAAATATGCAGGATAATATGAAACCTCAATTTCTTTGAGGGGTGCTTCCACCCCTACATCAGCTTCATTGCTGGACCAGGAAGTACCTACGCCATTGGGTCCACCTGATCTACATTTCTAGAAAGTATTAGATTTTTTTGACTTTTCGAGTTGCCAAACTTCCCTTGTTAGTTCAGACATAGTGTGACCGTAGATCCACACTTCCCTGATCCCTCCCAGTATATATGAGAAAATACTGCAAGCCCTTTCCTAAATTCTACTTCCTCTCTTATTCCAAAAATCTCTTGAAATCGCAGTTTACCACAATTCCGAATCAGAATTGCGTACAACTCCGAAACTCTCTTCGGTTCAACATAATATTCGTCTATAAATAAAGTCCTTGTACATAAACTATTTCCGGTGGTAACATTCTGCGTAATCCATTGGTTACAAATTGTATTTTTCAGTAGTCAGTCAGTCAGCAGGAGTAGAACTACAGTAGAACTTCTTATAGTGGAACACTCACCTTCCTCGTGGTGATGATTCTATTGTTTCAGAAAGAATAATACAAGTAACAACGCGAGAAATGAAAAGCAATCTAAATTGTTGCTAATTTTGTAGTACACTCATCATTTTCTGAATTATTTCCTGCTTCGCTTAAAAACATTTGATTAACGCGTATATTGTCAATTTCATATTAAAATAACGTGAATAGTATTCATTTTAATCGTCATAGAAGGATAGAAGCATTCCGTCCGTATCTGTTTCGATAGTAATAGACATGTTCTGTTCGGCTAATACAACGTTCGAATGACAGAACATTCGGATAGTCGAGCAATCGGATAATGGAGACTCTTACTGTATCCCTAGAATATTAACACGTTAAGCGCCACGTCAGTCACCGGTGGCTGACAGTATAAAATACGTTAAGCACCGCGTCAGTCACTGACTGAATATAAACGTAAAGCATTTAAAAAATGTTTGTATCACTTTGTTGCAACCAACATGGATCTCCGGCCGCCAGCATATCGGTGAAGGCGGAGACCGTGGGCCAAACGAAATGGAAGGCAAAATCGGCGTGTCGCTTAACGTGTTAATGTGTCGTAGATGATCGAGACATCATGGTAAGGCGCTAAACCAGCCTCCATTCGCAACTTTGTTCCTCGTCCCGCGGTTATTGAGTCGGTGGCATTTACATACAAGGCTTTTCGAAGTGCAAGTATGTATATACCTCCTACTTTGTCCCCCCTGAATGGAACGATGACCGATGAAGAGGCAGAAGTACCTGGTTTCGAGATCCTTTGACAGAACAACCCAGTCATCCGCGTAGTCTCGAGTGCTTCAACTTTGAGCGGACGCTCGTCCTGTGGCCACGGTGACTGGATAGTTTCGACTTGTTATCGATTCAGCGGATGAATTATTTACTTGAAAATTCCGTTCGATCGTCACGCACTGATTTGTTCAAATGTTTCTGAGAGCGACTTCGTCGAGTACTCGATGGTTTGTTCGTTAGAACCAGTTGCTAGATACTTATTTCCTCATCCGAGCGTATTGTTTTGTTGCAATGAGCACGACGACGTCGATGAACCCTCTGTAATACCAGGATTTATCGTCGGAGCTGTGTTGGAGTGAAATTTTAGACTTGCAATAGGGTAGCAGGTAATATAGATTCGCTGACGTGTACCTTCTATCAGAAATCGTGCCAGCATCAAGCTGTTCGTGCGAGGCATCGGAAAGTTGTACTGCTTAAGCGTAGCCAGGAAGCACATTGGAGGCGGTTTAAATTACAATGGCGATGTTAATCCGACTTCCTTGATGCTTTCCTGCTCGGTTGTTTCTCTTGGCAAGATATAAACAATCCTCAGATCTCGATGCACCTTCACCGATACTGTAATGCGAAATGAAACAGACGTAGAATTATGTGACAAGCAGGAATGATCGCAGAAATTAACGAATATTAATTTTTAATTGTTCCCATGGAGTAAAAATTCAGATCCAAAGTATTCTTCGATAAAGGATCTTTTCTCGACTTCTTACCGACTTGCTCAACAAATTTGATACTATACGGAGAAGTTGATAAAAATCATAGTAGAAGTAAAACAAAACAGCCCTTGTACTCGGGGGAGGTGATCAGATGTCATGACTTCAGTTTTCAACCCGATGTTCAGTAAATATTGTCTTAAAGCAAATATTCACCAGTTTTTCTGAATCAGCACAAAATTTTGAACATATTCGGTTTATTCTGATAAAATAAATAATATCAGTATATATTAGTTTTAATAGCCATTTTATTTGAGGTCGACCGACAGTCACGAAATTAGCCTAAACTTTCCCAAACATTTATTAAAACTTCAGTGTTTATTTATTTATTATAATAAACGAAACGTAACAGTGGCATAGATATACCATTGCCAAATGATTTGACACTGCTCAAGGAGCTTGTCGGAACTCAAACTACTAGCTACAAATAAAACAAAGCAGCCCTTATATAAACATGTCCTTACCAGTTTAAACAGTAGTGTTCCGTGCAAGGTTTCGTTAAAACACCAGTATTATCCTCGTACTCATTGTCCTTTGACTTGCCTCAGCCACTACATAGCTGCGAGCCAGGCGTCGTAGCCCGTATAACGAAACCCTTTAACCGTGTCTCAAACGAGCCGTAGCTCTATCATGCTCCGTTTGCTTCGAGGATCCACTTACCCCAAGAAGACGGGGATGAAGTGAATGGAATCGAATTGTCATTGCACGGTCAAACAGACGTCTGCAGCCCTCGCTCGCTCGAAGGGCTTCGCTCCCTTTGACGCGAAAGTAGTTCAAGAACTGTCCAGTTCAAACTCCTGGTGAACCGAGCCCTCCGAACATCGGTGAGCTACTTGCCGATGATTGGACGGAACATTCACGTACGTTTACATCGAACTCGACGTACAATTTAAAATCGCGCACGCTACCTATCAGACAATGCAGTAATCCATACCTTGATAACCTATATAATTGCGATATTATATAGTGTACGGGGAAGAGAATTCGCCTAAATGGAAAATTAACATGACAGGATATTAATATACAATTTGTGTAGATATGCTCTATATGTGAACAATCGGAAAAGAGGGGATTAAACACCGGCTCGTGGATTGGTATCAATCAATATGGTAATCAGCACTCGGCTGATAAGGGACGGTGTGCATATATTGGTTATTATTATAGGTTTATTGATTTACCTTCCTTACCCTGCCCTGTATGTAGTGATATCGATAACAACGTGATATAGCAACATACCGGGCGTTTACTAATTTTATGAGGAGGAATTTATCAAGGATGCTCAACTACCCATACAGCACACTTCGTTGCAGCATTATTGCAGGAACGTTGCTGCACTAGTGCGTTGTTGCAGGTTGCATTGCAATATTGCAGAAATGATGCTGCAATATTGCCGTGCAATATTGGAGTGGCAACGTTCTTGCAATATTGCAGAAATATTGCGCACGCGGTGCCACTGCATTGTTCCAGTGGCAACGATCCTACAATATTCTGTAATATTGCGCGCACATTGATGTGCAATGTTCCAGTGGCAACGATCCTACAATATTTCTACAATATTGCGCGTATATCAACGCACAATGTTCCAGTGGCAACGCTACACCACAATTGCACCCACATTGTCGTACAATATTCCTGTAATATTGCAGTGGCAACGCTTCTGCAATGTAGCGCGCGTATCGACGTGCAATGTTCCAGTGGCAACGATCCTACAATATTCCTGCAATATTGCGCGCACATCGACGTGCAATGTTCCAGTGGCAACGCCCAAACAAAATTGCACACATATTGCCGTGCGCAATACTGTAGTGAAAATATTGTAGAAACATTACAGCAATATTCTGAAGCAATTATGACTTTGACAAAACTTGTCGAAATATATACATGACGTTGAGTGGATTCTACAGCATGTTTCATTTAACTGGGTACGCTAGAATTTCTCGTTGGCCATTGAAGATATGAAAAAAGTGTTATCGTGAGACTTGTTTGCACATGAAATTATAGAAGAGATTTGAAGATCAATTTAATTTTTTTAGGTAGAGTAGGTACTACATATTTTAATGTGTGATATTATTATTATTATTATTATTATTATTAAACGTCTGTATTGCACAAACACGTATATACAATCAAGCAAGAGAAAAGAAAGAAGAAAAGACAAATGCAAAGGTCCAGTCTAAAGACTGTTTCCCAACCTAACCTAAAATGACACCGGGTGAAAGTTGTAATCCGCACCTATAGTGTTACAAATCCCTAATGGGGTTTGTCAAATGAGCCTTCAATTTTGAATAATTTGAGTATGTAGTTTTGCTCGGTAGGAATATAAGTTCGAATACGTAAGCAATCTTATCAATCAACGGTTGTAACTGCGGCGGTAAAGTGTTCGTCTACGATGCTACAGGTCCTCGGTTCGAATCCTCCTGGGGAAAAAAATTTTCTATGAGAAAAAAGCACACGGGCGTTATACTACTACGATTCTGCCTACACACATTCATGTCGTCGCGTCCCTCACTGCCCGAAACGTTGCGGAGAAGACTATTGCTGTAAAATCTCCAAAACATTGCGGGAATACACTCCTGCAATATTGCCCAGGGCGAACATAGGAGTGAACCTGCAACTTCTCTGCAATGATGTTGCAGGACTACATATTTTTAATGTTCCCAAAACTTTGCAAAAATACACTCCTGCAATATTGTTAAGGCGGACATAGGAGTGAACCTGCAACAGTTCTGCAATGATGCGATGCAACATTGCAATCTTGCACCGCGTCATTGCAGAGACGTTGCTGCAATGCCATGGTGCTGTGTGGGTATTGGCAGCGTAGTCTTTTTTTAAATGAGATTTCATGTTGTGAAAATGGTAGGGTAGACCGGGGGCGATAGTAACAGGAGGACGATTGTAACACGTTAAATATCTCAGAACATATGATAGATATTAACATAAATTTTGGATGTATGATGAAGAATGACATTTGGAATACACACATCCATGTCCCAGCAGTATAGATACACAATAGATATGTATAGTGAAGAAAATAACTTTTCGATACCCTAAAGTAACTTTTTCAGACTGATTTAAAATTGTAATATAAATACTCCCTTTGCAAGTACGTGTTTTTTCTTTTTTTTAATATTTAATCTGGCCATTTTTAAAGTAATACTGATCGTTAGTTAATACTTTTAAGTGTCTCGTTAATCAAAATTTATAATTTAAGTTCAAAAGCCTGGCTGGGGTCGATTGTAACATCGGCAGTCGGGGTCGGTTGTACCGCGACAGAGCGGAACAGTGACAAAGAAGATGAATAATATTGTCTTGTTTGCATTGAATAATATAGCACAGCACAAGCAGACAAATGAAAAATGGGTGCAATGTACTGAATGTAAGGATTGATCACATGTAGAATGTACCAGCCAAAACGTTTTCTATTTCTGCCACAATTGCGATACCGCATAATTGGTTATAAATTTTACTTTCTTTCATTTACTATTATAATTAAAATTAATAAATATTTTAATTTTGTAAAGTTAAATTTGTGCTACTATCGACTCCATGCAGTGTTACAACCGACCCAGGGTCAGAGACGGTTGTAACACTTTGTCCGATTCTAATTTTTTATTAATAACCTGGATATTACTTAACAAACAGCGAAGCTGTGGCTCAATAAGTGTCAGATAAGTAAGTAACATTTTCGTATAAAAACTTTTGTTGTAACTTTAATAGTTTTTGCATAATCGTATTCCAAAGTCAAAGTGTTACTACCGCCCCCGGTCTACCCTATTATCGGTTTATTGAAAGCAGTAGTCTATGTTTCGCCTAAAGTCGTGAATTAAAAATCTTAATCAATGTTTTACTGTGTTGCATTGAGCGCTATTGAATTTTGAACCGAGTGATTTTTTGATCGATACAGTTTTGAGAACGTGCCTATTGCAGAGAGATGCAATTCAAATTGTACAGCTTGAAAAGGATATTTGAAAGAGAACTTCTGATGTTAAGAATGCATTCGTGAATGTTCCTTAAACAAGTTAGTGAAAAATTCTCCACCCTTTAATTGGCTAAACTAAATAGACAATATTATATCTTACATTTCCCTAATATAGAGATATTAAAAAATTATTCTGATTCTCTGTGTTACATTTAAAATTTCAATCGTAGGGGGACAAGGAATGCTAACACTGTGGTTCGCCATTAAATAAAATCAACTTTATCCAATTTCCAGAAATATGACACATTTTATCCACCCAAGTGTTGCAGGTGCATAAAAAATTGAGATCAGCCCTGTGGGCATGCGCATCTACATATCATACGTTATGCAGTTTTGCAAGTTAATAGCTGTAATTAGACTCCAAAGTCAATTTACACAGAATTAAGTTAACTGGGCTTGCACCATTATGCCGGAGCCCTCCAATTACGCATTTTAGAGAACCAGAACCATTTCGAGAAATTACATTCACCGTTGCCTTCTGCATCTCGTTCCACTGCCAGCGATAAAAACGACGGCCGATGTAACTGTTGAAGATTAATTCACTATGCTGGGACAGAAAGCTGTCCAAGATATCATTGACAACGATTCACGAACACTTAACGCTTAAAACCCTAATATTATGTATTACAGTACTGGAAATATTTATTGCATCACTCCTAAAACGTAGTACGCACCATTTTCATAGCAATACACATTTTCTGAATAAATAAACTTTGCAATAATATGTTCCTGATACTAAGAATAAGAGAGATATATGTGATAACATATTTATTGGAGTGATGCAATAAATATTTCAATAATTTTACAATACTTACCTACTGACTAACATTTATAATCGGTCACGGTTTCTTACGTGATCCTCAAATGGAAGATGTAAAATTGGCGGATCATTTAAGACGTTCATCCCTCGCAATTGCGCAGGCTGAATGTAAATGACCACGCCAGAATTTTTATTTTCCCGTTCTCTTCCTTCGTGTGCTAGTGAAAAATTTAATTTTTATTGCGGTCTAGCCGGAGGGATGTTCATCTTTGTACGGTGGAAATTGTTGTTTATGACGAAACGTAAGCGACCACCAACACCGAAGTGGAACTACCCGCGATGGAATAATAAAAAAATATCGCGGTGCATTATTTTCGTTGGATAAAGTCACGATTTCTTTTTAAGACCGCTCGTAAAGCGACTTCTAATTTGTTTAAGGGGAATGAACTCCTTCCGCTGCTACTTGACAGAAGGTTGTTTATCGTCTTCATTAAACGTTGTGAACAGCTGCAAATGAAACAGTGCGCGCATTTCGTTATCTGCCCCTTATATTGGTCGCATAAATTCTTATTCAAACTCGTGCAACGAAAATTCATGGCCCCTGCTAAGTGGAAGAATAGTATATCGGTTCACTCGTGAAGCTGGATTTAGATACTCACCTTAAATTAACTTTAAATATCGTTATTTAAATTAACAAAGTTTCCAGGCTGAAGCTCCTCCGTTTGGAAGAATTTAAAATAACGTGAAAACGTTTCTTTTGAGAACAATGGCTCGATCGTTTGTTAGCTGGGAAAGGTTTCCCAGAAAGAACAAAAAGGTTTCCAATGAAAACGTTTATATAGGGTATAGTCTTTTATTTGAGAGTTTGGAGATGGTTATTTTTAAGTGGGGACGTACTGTTAGAGAGGCCTAAAAACTGACGCCCTTTTAGAATTTTTTTTTAAGAAAGTATTAACATTATCGCACCCATAATTTTTGTACTAATTATGTCACACCTTTGGCTATAATACTTAATTTTTGTACGTAAAAATATTAGTTATACGATTATACAAAAATATAGTTATAGCGGTTACTTTCAAATGCGTCATTCGCTGCAGTGATTTGCGGCACCCGCTTGGAATTAAACAGATTTTAGATGAAAGCAAAAGGCACATTAGTTTCTTAAAATATATTAGCAAATACTGTTTTTGACAGGGCCGGTTGCAAAAAAAGTTCATTTTTAAAGAAATGGCAGAACTCTAAATTAAACGTTCAATTTTTGGACATGAAATCTTGCCTTTTTGTGGAATAAAAAAGGAACTATGTATCAAATAAGAAATGCGCCCTTTCAAAAACTACGTAATAGTGTATGATATAGCCACGAAAAATTGGAAGTAAATCAGTTGAATAGTTTTTAAGTAATGTTGCACGTGGTACCGTGCTTGAAAACCTGGTTTCGAGAAAAATCCATTTCAAATTCTCATTAATGTATGGCAACACATGAGCATGCTTCGTGAATTTCGGTTCCAAATTTTGGGAAACATTCTTGACATATCAAGTACTAAAAATATGTAAAAAAAGAAAATTAATCGTTTTGGCATATCTAGATGTGTGTCCCTCCTTAAGAGGATTGGCAGAATTTGAACAAAATCAATCGGCATTTCAAGACCAGTTCCTTAAATGTAAATTACAATTTTTATTTTTACGAATAGACAGAAGATAAAAAAGTGGATAAATGGAGATATGGGAAGATAAATTTTGTCTCTCCTGTGATTACAGAATCTTGATCTTGAGTACAATACTACATTACCTGAAAATATTTTATAGATTCGCAATATATTTTCATTTTGTGAATAGAATATTAAATACAGTTTCTCGTGGACAGATAAATAAACTGAAAGTTATCGTACATTATAACAAATATATAAGTTTAAATGTATGTAACTAAAATATAAGTAATACTATGACTTTAATCGAATAGTTTTGCCTCTCAAGGGCGAAGCAACACTTTACGCATAGATTAATATTAATAATAATAATAATAATAATATTCTAATCGTAAGCTACGCTCAAGAAATCTGTATTACAAAACCTAGTAATTTTACTATTAACAAGTTCAGTGTCACTGTGGAATTCACGTTCTTAATAGTACTGTAAAAATTGATCATAAAATTTGTAATGCCCATTTATAGGCGAGTAGCATTCCTGTTTTCCCATTTCCTCTTTTCACAGTAAACAATTGAATCACAGAATAAGCTTATCTATTCACCGAAAACCAGTTACAGTAAATATCAATACATCTTTGCAGAGTGGAAGTACGAAAGGGGTTAAGTGCCAAGTAATAGTTTTTCGACCCTTTGAGAACGTAGGCTGAAACGCTTGTCCCAGACCGTGTGCGGAAATCCTTTAATCTCATTTGCTTTCTGTACTCAATGAACGCCCATCGGCGTTTCTCGCACAGACTGCATGCACGGTATGAATACATGTATGAATTCATCGCCCGCAAAACGTTAATAATGAAAAGAAGACATTAGATTTGTGTGGCAACCACAAAAGAAACAAAAAAGTGTAAGTACTCTTTACGGTCGCAAGGATATTTCTGGAACAGGTATTGCCACTTTGTTACTGGCGATGCCTAATCACGAAAAAATCCGATTTCGCTTAATTTTGGTACTTCCACTTTACAATCTTCTCACAAACTTTCCTCACGCTTCCACCACGCCAGATCAAAAGTCTTCCCACGTTCTACTCTAAACATCTCTATTGCGCAATTGGAGCAAGAGCACATGTACCGCGTTTATATTCAACGTATCGATTATCGACCCGCATTAATTAACATCTATTCAAAAATTCCCTATTTTCTCGGTGACCAACGCGTTCCCCGTGCAACTGGATTCGGTGGCCGTAATAACCAGAACTCGCGTCCCGTTATCCGGCCCAGGTAATCCGCGTAATGCGAGCCGTTTGAGACTACCTACCGTTAAGGAACTAGTTCTTGATCAGGCACTAATTTTTGATCAGTTCATGAAATAAATCGTTCTTTTAAGTTTATGTCAATAAGTAATTGTTCGAAGTAATTACTAACATAAAAATGGATAATTAAAAAATATATGTGTTGTCTGTGAAAGCAGTTAGTATTGTTAGTTTTCGTGAAAATAAATGTGTAAGGTAGCCCCCTTGAAGGAAGCCCCTGTTGAACGCCATCTCTTACTATTCGAAGTAAGAGATCACCATCGACGCCACAGACGATTTCATTGCTGGTTGTTGCGGTATTAAAGATTATTTTCATACATTCTGCTTACAATAGTTTACTTTACAACGTAGCGCAAGAATTTTAGTATTATATGTATCATTTTGCTTTAAAAGTCAGTGATCATTATTTAGTTCCAATTTTTTCTTGTGGAACTAATCTTTGATCACCTGAATAAAAAATAGGTTAGGACATTATTAAATTATAAAAAAAATTAAATTTAGATGGTATAATACTAAAAATAAGTTCATTTGGTACTTTCTTTTTAATTAGTATTAGTATCTGAACAAATGTGAGTTCCTTACCTGATAAGAAATTAGTTCCCATGTATTTTAGATGATCAAAAACTAGTTCCTAGTCACCTTATTATTCCGTACCTTATAAATAATTAAATTAATCTTATTTCCAACTGTTTAAAATTTTTCTATAAAGTTTAAACATTAATTCATCTTTTAGTATAATAAAAGTCTATGGTTTAAAGTTTTATCAGGTTAAAAATAAATATTAAAGCGGGAAGCCCTCTAAACTGATCAGAAACTAGTTCCTTAACGGTACAGGCGAACTGATTCCGCGATAGAGAACTTACAAAAGTTCCTCGAACATCAGAAAGAAACAAGAGTGGTTCACGAAATATCCTCGAGTCCCTTGGCCAATGGATCAGCGCGTCGTCGTCGGCATTAAAGTGGCTTCTCGGGGAAGTGCACCAACCGCGTTAGCATGGAGACGAAAGAGGGTATCTGCTTTTTCATGTTGAAGTCCTTGTCTTGGGGCACGTACGATTTGTAATCAATGGCGACGCGACGATTGACGAAAGTCAATATGGTGAGTAGGTCGCGGGTTCGTCCGTTCTTCTCCAGCTCGTTGCAGAGGGCCTGTATGAACCAAGCGCCGGCGTCCGGATTCCTCCACGAGTAGAAGCCTGTAAAGCCGTAGGAAAACGTTTCCCGGTCAGAACTCGCTCTCGCTCTCACCCTGCCTCTCTGTGCGCGTCGTTTTCTGCCACTGCAAATGCATTCCCGTACACGTGAGCACGCCTAGAACGAACGCCTAGCTCGCGATGCTTCCGTTTCCAACGGAGGCAGGGATTTATCGCGGATGCGACGTTTCCATTAAGGTGAGAGACGTGTCATTAGGGCGAACGTCGTTAATTGTGGGAGAAAATTTTTGCTAGTGACAGAGAGACGTTCCCTGGATTCCAATATTCCCCACGGTCTCGATTCTCGTTAGTAGCTGCTCTGTTCTTGGAACGTAAAAGTAATCTTTAATTGTTGAAGATCCAGTCTTTGATTTCGTATCGCGATCTGTTATTTGCTGATGTTCTTCCAATATTAAACGATCAAAGTCTGCCAGTTTGTTCTACGAGTACAAATGAGCAGCAAATCTGGGGAATACGTGGGTCCGGAAATATTTTATCGAATTGTTGTAACAGGAAGATTAAACGTGAAATTTATAGTGAGTTTACATTTAATATTCGTTACTTCTTTTTACTCATGGAACATACTCGCACAGTTTGACCGTTTAACATTGAGGACTTTGCAGAAAGTTGAGGGGTGCAGGTCCATTTTTCACAGTTTTTGAGTTATGACGTGTAATATATGTAAACAAAAATTCTACATTGTTTGATGCACGTTTGATCGGAATCCGATAACAAATGAGTGACTTTTTGCAAATATTAATATTTTATATTTTTTATAATTTAATATTAATATTTTTATTATAGAATATTTTTTCGCCAAAAATAGAAATAAGAACTTATCAACTAAATAACTACCATTTATTGTGTGAAAATATATATTTTTCAATTAGTGTTCTCTTTTTAATGTTAAGTCAAAGAAATAATTTTATAAATAGTTTTTTCTAATTTACTCGAAGTTGGTAAATATAGAGCTGCTCCCCACTTGTTGCAAGGTCCTCAATTGCTCGAATACGAAAATACGAGTTTTCAAAGACGTTGACTGTCTTGGCTTTCATGTTGAATTTTCCTTTATTAAAATGACGCATACAGTGCTTCGCCGACTTTATGTGCCTACTCGAGTGTACTACTGATTACCTCAGCTATGAAGCGAATGCAGAGTATAGGCTACAACTACGTAGATACAATTAATCGTAGCGTCTACTTTGATCTGTCACAGGATGGGAACTGTAATATATAATTGAGTGCAGGTAAACTGTAGCACTTTAGGGGGGTGCATCATTAGAGGAAAGCTTCTTCCACTCGATATACCTCTCAATTAGATGCTCGGTAACACTGTCTCGTATTTCCTAACTCTCAAGCCAGCTTCTCGTCACAGGAACTCCTCGATTCAGAGGAACCTTTCTCTTGTAACACTGCATCAAAGAGAACGATTCATTTCCTCTTGATGTAGTTTATGTTTGCAAAGAGCTACGGATTACTAACATGTTGGGTTTCATTGTTGTAAAAGAAATTTCCACTAACAGGAGTGAAACGAGTAAGTACTCAAGGAGAAGCTCAACTGTAAGCAGTGAAGAAGTCAATTGTGAAAGACTGAAGAGATTTTGAGCCATGATTTATAGTTGCAATTACACTGTCATCAATTCTACTAATGTTTGTTTTCGTTCCTTGGATCTTATGATACGTTGCTCAAGACAGTAAAAAATAATCAAAGATTCAACGACCAAGTTTCTATTTTTATTCGTTAATCAACCAGGTATTTATTCGACAGGGAATTTGTAGCTACTCCATTTCATGTCATTGTACTTTAAAAATATTCATAGAAATTTTTCCAAAAAACGAATCCTCAAGTAAAAAAAAACAACATTTCCGTATATTGTTCATTTATATTTCCATGTATGTACGATCGAGTTATGCCACCAGCTTGATGACACCCTGTGTATTACATTGTCAATGTATAATCGGTTCATAACATTTCTTACCTAGCTTTCGAACATTATGCAAGAAGATTATAAGTTCTACGTCTCCACAGAGAAACCCACAGAACCTAAACAATCAGTGCTCACACTGTTTGAGTTTCCATCATCGGTGTTTGGCCAATTCTCCACAATCTTTCACAAACCCGATCCCCTAATCAGTTCGCTATACTTCTAATTTATATGGCGGTCTAAATTCACCACTTGGAAGCGGTGATTCGCGTTTGCGAAACGCCCTCCGCTCGACC
Source organism: Andrena camellia (assembly GCA_029448645.1). NCBI lineage: Eukaryota > Metazoa > Arthropoda > Insecta > Hymenoptera > Andrenidae > Andrena > Andrena camellia. The sequence goes on along the minus strand of CM055676.1, from coordinate 44,713,197 downwards.
CAACGCTTAATGGTAATTCAACCCCTATTCCCATGCTCCCGTTTTTCCGCCAAATTGCGGGCGGGGAACTCGAACGCACAAGAAATCAGGGGAAAACCACGGACGGAGTTGCCGGATTAAACGGGTCTGAACGAGTTTGTACGAGGAGCACTCGGCTCCCAGCATCGCGTATTGTGGCGGCTCGATTGTGTTTATAAAGACGGGGCATTCTCACGTGATGGACGGTCCTTGATGAGGTCATTAGTTGCTTTCGCGAACCGCGTCAGGGGTAAATATCGGCCTTAATGACTCGCTGCCTCGGCTCGTAGAAATAACTCGAAGAGATGGCGCCCGGATCGCGGACCCACACATCGCCGCGGAAACGCGCACGTCGCGTGAAACGCGGCGGGGCCCCTTAAAAACCACGAACACTGACGCGGGAGATTAATTGTACTTTGAAAATGATTCCTACTGTTCCTAAGTGGCTACTTTTTCCGTTGCCTGCCACGATGTTTACTGGCGACCGTGGGTATTCGATATCGTCTTCTTACAAGGGAACACCGCGATCCTGCACTCACCGATTGGAACGCAATTTTGTGGGTTTATAGAGTGACTCAAGATAAGAACAACGGTGTATTTCACTCGGGCCCTATCGCCCTTTAAGGGGGTGAAAACTAACCTCAAAGTCAAATAGGCGCTTCCACTTTTTCGCGTATAACTCCTAAACTGTAACAGACAGAAAAAAATGTTTCGAACAAAAGTTTAATGGTGCAATGAGCACTGCAAACTTGTGTTAACAAAATTTTGAAGAGAGTTTTAAAAAAAAGTACCTGAACGAAAAAAACCTTTTTTTCAAAATTTTGTTAACGCAAGTTTGCAGTGCTCATTGCACCATTAAACTTTTGTTTGAAACATTTTTTTCTGTCTGTTGTAGTTTGGGAGTTATACGCGAAAGAGTGGAAGTTCCCATTTCAGTTTGAGGTTAGTTTTCATCCCCTTAAAGGGCGATAGGGCCCGAATGAAAAACACCGTTGTTCTTGTCTTGAGTCACTCTATAAACCCACAAAGTTGCGTTCCAATCGGTGAGTCATTGCTAATTCGCTACATGGAAAAAAAAGTGAATTGTTTTTACAGTTGTCTCAATCCTCTGTGTTTAAACCACTTCCAATTTTTTTCGCTCAAAATTTGCCGCTCCCCAAAATTGACCACTTCCCAAAATTGGCAGCGTCCCAAAATTTGTCGCTCCCCAAAATTTACCGCTCCGCAAAATTTCGTATCCTAGGCTGCAGCCTACTTAGCCTCTACCCAAATCTGCCCCTGCCTGAAACCCGAACATCTTCCACGAATTTCGCTCGCAGCTTTTGTATTTCGCATCGTTAGTGTAAGGCTTAGTTCCCTGCGGAGAATATGCAACGAAGCCGTCGCCCTCTGAATTCCGAAGACCGAAAATCTCGGAGGCACGCGGAAGTTTCATTCCGTGGGTTATGACGAATTGCACGTTAGATGGAAATATATTTTCCATGCCAGCGGAATCATCGTAGGAAGATATTTGCCGCCCGACAACAGGCGGGAATGGTAGAGACAAAAGGGGCGAGGACGCCGCTTCCAGAACGCTAATGCAACGCGGAGGGGGCGAATATAACATTGTCACTTTCCACGGCACCAGACCGATCGTTTCCACCGCAAAAAACCTACTCCCGTGAACTAGCGAGATGCTGGGCATCCGTATCTTTGGATATCCAGCTAATACTGGCATACGTCTCCCGAATGGGGCTGTCTGTACAAGTGGCAGTCGCAGAGAGAACAGAGACCCGTCGATGCCACACCGCAAGCCATTTTTTCCTCTGTTTGAGTGGCACGCAACTCGCCCATACACGTGCGAAAATTGCCAGCCGTTTTTCCACACAAAATGCACGCTCATAGAAAGCTCAGCATCTCGATCAATTTTCAGAGAATCTGCATCGCATTTTTACTCGATGTGTCTGACAAACTGGATTATATTTATCGCACGTTAAACCAAAAATAAGTTTCGATACTTTGGAGGGAAAGGTAAATTTATATGGCGACAAAAATGACACGCAGACTTTCGTTGAAAAAAAGGAATGTTGCACGATGTATTCTGTTTTTGGAAAATTATTTTTGTAATTACTGGAAAATGCACAATCCTTGGCACTCCAAGGGGTTATGAAACAGTATTCAGTTCGAAAATTGTAACGTTCTTTGCAATTCTAATGTGCGGAGCTTGAACTCTACACGTAAGAGAAGGTAATAACAAATACTTAGGTACTCGTAACATGGTGTGTTTTGTTTAATCCAAGTTCTAGATAATTCAAGCTGGTTTATGTCCCAATTATTTGGAATTATAAAGGCTTCACTGTAATCTGTTTTAGCACTCTCGCGGTTTATAACCATCTACTAGATTCCGTTTCAAAATTTTCCTCTGAAAAACAGAATTTTGAAATTGTTATACGAGACGGCAAACATCAAATGAACGATTATCGCAAACAGATGTGATTCAATATATCTATGTTTCAGAGCATTTAGCTCTTGAGGGGAGAGAAACAGTCGTTTATTTTCTCGAGGGAACGAGAAATTCGAAGCACACGAGTTCCTTTCCACAGACTCAATCACAACATATGGTGCTTCAGGGGAGCCGAGTTTCGTTGCGTATAGTGACACGAACGGAGAAACTTATAATTGCGTGGGAGAGCGAGGAAGTTGAAATTAAACCCCGTTCGCTTTTGAAGAAGGAACAGAGAAAATGATATAACGAGGTTTTGCAAATTCGTATATGCCGAGTCGACAGAGGAGAAAGTGCTAGAAGGAACATTTCTACACGTGTCCTAATTTCCCGTCCCAGACTCTGCGTCGCCTGAATCCTGCGTTATCCAAGCACTATTATACCCTTGTAATATTCTGCACCATCAAATCAGGTAATGTCCTACCTCTTAAACACCTATATTTTCGCTAACTGAAGTGCAGTACCAAAGTAGTATAGTCTCCATTATAGTCTGACTCTAATCTAATTCAGTTTCAATTCCTCCCACAGCATAGTTGCACTTATCATTTCGTAGGGAACCAACGCTTCATTGCTCGAGAGCCCCCGAATACAGATTTACTTTGAAAGCAAACCAGCTTTCAAACAATCAAACTTTCTTTAATTGATTTAAAGCGACATTTCTCAAAATCTTGCGTCACTCAAACTGTTAATCTGCCATAATCAATCGGCCCGCGACGTTGAAAAATTCTTACGTCCCCGACAAAATTAAAGCGACGGATTTAATCGTATCTCATCGCTATCCGGCACGCGGGAAGAAAAGATACCGAAAAAGAGCTAGCGACGAGCCGACAACCGTCCTCTAAAAGCAGCAGTTTCGCCGTGAAATTTTTTTTCTTCACCGCCGTCGACTCGCTGGTATTCGTGGCACTTTTCCTTCGGAGTTTCCTGCCCCGCGGAGGGGCACTTTGTTCCTCGTTATCGATCACAATAGACCAGGACGGAAGCAGGGCTTCTCTTAACGCGGCTGTCGACGATGTGCACGCGGCCTGGGTGCCGCGAGGGGCGAGAAAACCGTACACAGAGTCATGCGAGTCGGGGACAATCGTGCGGAAGCATTAAAAAACGTCGGCCAGTAGAGGTCTAAGCCAGTGAATCTCGTTACGCGCAGCTTCGCCGATGTACTGAGTGCTTGGAAAGGAGGGTTCGAGATACTGAGGCCTTCCGTTAGGTCCTCTAAAAGGGAAGGGGGTTTTCGAAAATCGTTGACTGATTGGAAAGTAGAATTTTATATTTTGGAGATGTATAACTAATTAATGAAGACAGCTCGCAGTGGTGTAAAATGCGATTCTAGCTAAACAAAATTATTTTTGTCATTATTCTTTCCTGTACGTATATACAGTTTTTGCTAAAATACTTATTTGTTTATTTGTAAATTTACACTAAACTAATTGATCATAATCTGGCAATATTAACTTTTATCGAGTACCTACACCTGTATTTTTATTTACACACAAAAACAAGCAAAAAATAAATGAGTAAATATTTTTGAAGTATAGGTATATACGTACAGGAAAAAATAATGACAAAAATAATTTTGTTTAGCTAGAATCGCATTTTAAATCACTGTGCAGCTGTATCGTAATACCTTATGTCACGCGAGTTACTTTTGAATGATATATGTGAAAGCAGCGGGTAACTGGAAAGAGTAGTTTGTGACTGTTAAGTCCTACTTTCGTATTGTTTGGAAGTTGCTGCACAGTTCTTGCTATCTATTTTGCTATCTGTAGGTATTTATTATTCCTCACAATTTAATAAGAAGATAATTTCTGATGCACAAATGTAGATATATACTCTAAGGCATTCGGTCCCTATTTGGACCAGTATGTACTATAAGCCCCAAAATGTTGCAAGCCCCTTTCTGAAACACTCTGCAGAGTATTATGTTACTGTAATATTACTTAACCGCCAAGTGATTGGAGCAACCCTAGTAGCATTTATTTGCTGGGAGTTTGTTGGGCCAATGACGTGTTATCCGTTGGCCAACTGTCGAAGTGTCGCGCTATTTTTAAATGGGCCAGCGATTGTAACCAACGCAGGCCCAACTGAAGGTTTCTTTCCATAGGCCCAACTGAAGGTTTTTTTTCTATAAGCCCAACAGTTTCTTTCCAAAAGACGTCTTACAGACGTCCAGAAGGCGTCTTGAAGAACTTCAAAAGACGTCTTAAACACGTCTTTTTCAGGCCTGGTTTAGGAAAAAAAAATTCCCGGTGAGGAGAATCGAACCCAAACTTTCCGCTTACGAAGCAACCGCTGTTCGCACTTAGCCAACACATTTCCTCATAAACACTTCGAATTTCTAGGTACATAACTAGTATTAATTGTTTATAAAAACTGCGCAGTGAAGCGAAATATTTTACAAAATATCATCATTCGACCTTTAGACTCATTCCTTAAAATTTCACATTCGTCTCAAGACAGACGTCCTCATTACGCATTTATAAATAAGGAAAGAAAAATCACAACTTGGAATATAATAACAGGTTTTTGGATGTAGCAAATTTTCTGACGTTTGTAAGACGACATTTAATCATCGTTGTAAATTTTTTGTCAATTAACCAACCATAGTAATTGTAGGATCAACATTGAATATTCGTAGGCAAACTGTCGTAAGTTTTTGTTAATTAACCAACCATAATAATTGTAGGCCCAACATTGAATATTCGTAGGCAAACTGTCGTAACTTTTTGTTAATTAACCAACCACAATAATTGTAGGCCCAACATTGAATATTCGTTGCCAAACTGTCGTAATTTTTTGTTATATAACCAACGAAAATAATTGTAGGCCCAACATTGAATATTCGTTGGCAAACTGTCGTAAGTTTTTTGCCGTAGGCCCTATGTTGGGAATTTGTAGGCAAAACGCTAACTATATCCCAACTAATTCCCAACTGTTGGCTACCGTTGGCCAACCAAAAATGCTACTAGGGAATTGATCCCCTAACTATATTCTGAATAGCGAGTGATTTGCTATTGGATGCTGAAATAAACGGGCTGAAACCCTCAGTTCCTACCTATCTACCGGATACACTGATGTTGATACACTAGTTCTTGAATAACATTACATAATACATCGATAGTGATTATTCACTAATTCCTGAATGTATGTGATTCGATCAGAATCGCGTAAATGCAGCATTGATTCAGTCGAATGAGAATCAGATTGGCGTGCTGTTAACGGATCGAAATATTATATACGTTTAACCTAATAGATTTCCAGTGATGTAACGAGTAATTAAGACTGACATTCGTCGTTGCATTCACGAGTCTCGAGTTAATGTGGATACTGATGCACAAAGAAACGTTCTTGCGTAACCGTGCCGTTACCCGGTTCGCATTTATCAGGCGGTAAACAATTCCTGTTGCACCGAAACGTGTAACGATAATGATTCGGCTGGCGGTAGCCCCTCATCGCCCTTTGCCGTGCTTTGCAAAAGGACGCGCTTTGCTTGGCGCGTGTATATGGACATTTCCGCGTAAATGGATCGATTGTAGCATAACAAAGAAAGGTGGAAAATGTTAAACGCCAGTTACAATAACAATAACGTTCGGTGCCTGTGCACATTTTCCTTTCATTCAGCGCGCACACGAGAAATAACTGCGATCCCTTTGCCACCGGAAACCTCGGGAATATTATCGGATGAACGCGTTAATAATTCGATTGTTCGCGATCCTGGCAACAAATTGAAGGCCTAGGTGTAGCGTATAAACAAGAATACCAGCGGCACTGCGCGTGCAGATTGGATATTGACGACTCCTTTAAAAATTTTAAACAACCATTTATTATTTCGGCGAGAGCTCGCCGAAGCAATCTGTTGCGGGCGGTCGCGCGGTTTATGAATCTTTCGCGTTTCATTTCGGTGCCTAGCTTGTGAAAAATTGTACGGTAAGACTTCAGAGGTTGCAGAATATCTGCAAATGATGCTGGTCAGTTGTGTATACGCTATTTTACTTCGCGATACTTTCATACTGTTTGAACCATTCGTGGGAAAGTATTTGTTTATCTGGTTGCAAAGTGAGTTTGTGATTTCTAGAAAATTATCCGCCTACCCCATATGTATAACATATTTTATATGCTTTACGTGATAAATTCAGAGGTACCCATTATAATTTGTATTGGTATGAACCTTGATTAATATATTTTTAGGTAAATTTACCAAAGAAATGCACAAAGAAATTTTGCTAAATGAATGGAATAAGATTTTACAATTGAATCTATGCATAATTAATTAAAGCTTATGATAAAATTGCAGGAACATTAGAAGAATATTAACTTATTGTAATTTCATTTATGTAAATTAAATATTAAATTTGGACGAATACTTTTTTGCACGATCTTTGCTACTTACAGAGATAATAATACTTTTTTAAATAAACTCTGCAATTTTTCAATTGAGTGTACCCAAAACAAAAGTATATATTTTCTAAAGGTTTACGTATATTAATGTAAATTAGATTTGCGAATTCTTATTTTGATGTCGACTTAATATCTAAAATATATTACATATTGGGTGGACGAATACTTTTGTGAGAATGCTTTAAAAAATAGACCTATATTTCAAAGGAGTTACATCAACGTGATATGTAAAATTTAATATGAAAATTGCTCAGCTTTAACTCCCTCTTGACTGCCACTGAATGCTTTCGAAATGCTAACGCACTTGTTCCCCAATGGGATGCACGATGCACTGTTCAGTTAAATTTAATCTAGGGGCTGCTTCATTGGAGAACCGATTTATGAGCATCGTTTGACTGACATCAACATTAACACCGTGCCAGCTGCGCGCCCTGCAGTCTACAGAAATCCTCGCACGCTATTATCGTTGACAATGTAAACGTTTGCGCTGTGTAAGGATTTGCATAGTCACGTTATCCGGTAATACTTATTGTAGGAACTCGACGTCAAATTACAAACTCTATACATTCGTCACTAGACACATTGTTTCATAATTGTAGCACGTAAAATGCATCAACGTGAAACGTTATGAGGATCTCATAGTGAAGTTGTGAGGAAATAATTTTCATCGCGTCAATTTTCATGGCACTTTACGAGTAGTATGTTCAATGTAGCTTAACAATTTTTCCATAAGTATGGAGACTGAATATAATAAGTTACATGACAGCTAAATCGACTAAGATAGTAGCACAATAATTGTTGAAGAGTGAGACGCCCTTTGTCATTGGCGCTCTTGGCATAAAGTGCCCCTATGCCCTGCATAGGCTGCTTAGTGCGTTCCGCCATCCCCTACCAAAATCCTCATAAAAACAGGAATGGTATATTTTCATAATATCAACACTTAATAACATGATCTGGAAAAGATTTTACAAAATATTGAAAATAAAGAACTAATGGGACGCCTGTAAACTACGACTGAGTAAAACAGAATAGATTTCAAGGAAGAAACTACTGCGTACATCTGTTAACGCACAGTTTGAAGTTTTTTTTTGTTCAGCGCCACCGTCGGCTAAACTATCTCTATTATCACAATTTCCAAGTGTAGCTGTGCATGTAATTTTCGAATCTTAAGAGTTCGATTGAAAATAAACAAAATAAAGTAACTACTTAGAAGCTGAAATTTTAATTAATAAAGCAACAAAGGTGGAATTACACAGAATCAAATAAACTTGCATCTTGTACGTTTCCTCGGAATAAAAAACGAACCTTACATACGTACAACTTGGACCAACATGTACGAAGCGTCGATTGACATGATTTGGTATGATTCTTGTAAAGATGCATGCTTGTATAATCACGAGAATGTATAAGCGTTTGTTTAAAAAATGTTTAAGCGACTAAATTTTTCAAGCGCATTCTTATCGCCGCAGATCTCTTCAGCACCCACGTTGGGAAACACTGTGTTAAAACTAACCAAAGAAAGCACGATATCATGTCACACGAATGGAAAGCATATATCGCGCACCTACCATTATTTAAACAGTTATATTAACAATCCCACGGTACATTTATTGCGTCCAGGAATAAACGATGTTATTTCCCCAGTCAATCGATTAATTATCATCCGTGGCTCGTTTATACTTACAGCGATCGTTCACGAACGGTCCAACTAAATCAACGTGTTACACTCATCGATGTCCATTTTCCCAGGCAATCGCTGCCGTTTGTCTCCCCCTTGACGCAAATCAACCAGCTAACGATCCGAAATGACGCGCAACTCGATATTTTACTCTGTCATTCCGATGACACGGCCGATGAGATCGATGCTCGGCCAGTGACACGGGCCAATGATATCTGCGACGGCGGACAATAAATCTGTCGTTCCACTCGTCCGCGGAACAATCGTGACCCGTCAGCCGACTACGCTTCTGTTATGGATCGTTGCTATCCCCGTCTGTCTCTCGAAGAAACTGTCGAAACTAGACAATCGTCGAAACCACCCCGACGTCACGCTACCGAACTATTTATTGGAGCAATTTTAACAGCCCTTCGATTACACCCCCCTCCCCTCTGCCCGCCTCCAGGGATAATTAGCTTGACATGGTTGAACGTGGAACAATGAATTTCCACGCAACAAACCTCCCAGTTGAATTAAATTGTGTTATGAATGAAATCTCGATGGTTCACCCCCTTCCACTAATAAATTATAAGCTTTTCGCGAGCATTCTGTCGAACGGGAATTGTCAATTCGTTCAATTCGAATTCGACGATCCATTTCAGCCTAGGGGAATGCGGTTTATTTCTGCTTACAATTTTCCACTGTCGTCTGTCTGGCCGCATTACTCCGAGACTTGTCAGTTAAGATAAGCAGCTTACAGGGCCGCGCGCAAGGGCAAGTATTTACGCGCTGCATCTGTGCATACAGCTTTATTGGCGGTATACGGGGTGGGAAGGGTGAAGGATTACGATCGAATTTCTGGGGACACATTAGGAATGGCCGTGAAATTGTTTTCTTGGGGAACTGTGATACCTTCTAGGGCTTTTGCACAGGGTTTTAGAACTGTGGGCTCAGACTCTACTTACTAACTCTTTCACAGTGTAGTGCGAGAGAAAGTCGGGCAAGCCTTTATTTAAATAAGGCACGTTGCTTGGTCATCCTTCGTCATTTTATTGCACAGTGGAAGAGTTAATGTGACTCGTGGATTGTTGCACGTTTGACACGTCGGGCGTAAATGACAGGCCAAGTGCGGGTTTGAATGGGTCACTGGAGTGCGTGTAGTAATAGTAGCGTGCTAGAGGTGTGTATGGAGATTTAGTCGTGGAATTGGCTAGAGTCATTTGGTGGCCTTGTCGCGTCATTTGATGAGAGTAGATCGGAGTAATTGTACAATAAAGTTCGCTCGTAATGTAGGGTAAAGTTGAATTCTGTATTGATTTAATTTGTTGTTAATCTTCGGTTCAAGTACACCCAAGATTAATTCGAGCCTCTGTTTCTAGCAAAACCAGCCTGTTCCATCTCTGTTCTCAGAAACATTTAAAGCGATATGTGGCACACCCTGTATACGTGGTTCTAGTTCACGCTCCAGCTGCAGCGCAACCATGCGATCGCAGAGGCGTAAATTAAGATGCCGCGGGCCGTTACGTCGCGTTAATAATATTTCATGAACAGTGCTTAATTACTCTGTAAGGGTTTGCTGCTGATGGGAAAAATATACACCATGGCAAGTCAACTCGAGGAAATCGGCTTGGATCTGTCTAGCGAAGTTTCCCTAGCTCTCCGTCAACGCGAGTTCCCTTAAACCTCTTTCCTTCGTTACACAGCTTCGAAATGTGCCTCGGAAAATAAGCGGTTCAGGGCGGCCAAGTGTAAACGAAATTATTTATACAGGAGCCTGGTAATGCTACGAAGGCTCTGCGCTGTTACGGTGCATCAGCGACGCGCCACCCAGATTCTTTTAAAAGTAGAGGGCAATCGATTATTCAACTTGATGGAATTCTTTGAGACGATAGTGTGTATGTATATAGTATATAGTATTGTTAAAAATACATCTAGTGTGATTGAAAGCAACTAGGATTCGTAAAGTGTGTTATTAAAAACAATTCTAAATTTTAACCCTTCGTTGACACTCTGGGTGAGGCACCCATAAGCTGATTTTGACGCTCTGTACTTTTATATGCAAAATAAATACCTTTTTTCCAAAGCCAACTTACAAACTATTTTCTCTCTCAAAATATTATACCTGAGCAATAACTCTGTAGATTTTTAGCTTCTAATATTGAAATTTGTAAAAGATACAGTTTTTTGAAGATTTTCTTCGTGTTTTCGCGACATATGGTAATCTAGATTTTTTTTACAAGAACTGTGATGGAATTTCAATCAAAAAACTATTGGAATACATCCAATAGACCATGAAATTGACCCATGATTTTTTTTAATAACGATTGGATTCTTCGGACGAGAATGGCAGTCGTTCAAAAATTGTTCTAGGTGTGAGCCACCTAGGTGTGTTAAAGTTGATCGGAAAAAGTGGTGTGTCAACGAAGGGGTAAAAGTCTTTCTTTTAACCCTTCGAGTACGATGCACCCGCCTGTACGGGGAACGCCGATGTGCGTTCACCGAGTACTGTGAACAAACGAGACTTACTAATTTCCGCACATGGCGTACGTCCAGCGTTTCAACCTTCGTACTCGAAGGGTAAACGGCTTTTCTATCCATTGGAGTAGGAAGGGATAAGAAACGGTACTAAAAAGTGTAAACAAATCCTAGACGGAGTAGATATTCTATGCTATGAATGCAAGGAAAGTATTCAATCAATTGTAAATAATGTCTTGCAATCTCTTTGCTCCTAAGTCATGTTTAGATCAAGCATTACATTATAATAGCAAGCCTGCTTATTCTGGAGAAAGATAGAGAATTATACGATGAAGGTCAAGTATAGTAACAGCGTAGGGGGAGTTGGGGCACTTTGATGTACGGGGCTCAATGAACCATTAATATTATCTAGATATCTATAGGGTATCACCTTATAATCTTATATCATCTTTCAAGATCATAGAGTAAACTGTTTTGTCATCATTTTTTGAACTTCTGACTGTTTCTAGATATCAAGAGAATATTAATGTTTCATTGTGCCCCTTGCACCAAAGTGCCCCAACTCCACCTACTGGCTGCACCTCGCCTTATACGAAATTAATAAAGCCGTTTAATAATAATAATAATAAATGCGTTGGACAAGAACTGAAATGCGAATAATCATTGATTGAACTATCCAGGCAATGGACACCTTTAATAGTCATATTTTCTCAATGGATTCTATTTGCAGTGGCTGACATATGAAATGCTAAGTGGCTTTAATGTCTATTACTGGCATATCCGCGTACAGCATACAGGAGAGCGCAAATAATAGGCTCTCCACAAATTGATTTTAGTTTCCGTCTGAATTTATAAACAATGTAGCTTATTACTTATGATAAAATCTACGTGCCTATTCCCAAAGTAAACATAGATATTTGCCAAATAATAGTTTCGTCGCCCTTGATCATTCGAATTAGATTTTTGGTAATGTTGTTTGATGTAGAGTTGGTACTAGCAGTTAATATAAAAGTTCTCTATGCCACCATCGTAAATGAAATGAAATCAAGGTTAGAAATGAAATTAACATTTAACTTTTAGCCTACTAATTGGGTCATTTCTCGTCCACAAAATTCCCTTGTGTATTTAAAACTGTGTAATTAACGATAATTGAAGACAAACTGCACAGCTTTGCCCGCAGGATGTGCTACATACGACGTAACAGCATGTTCATCCCTTATGAGTGTAATTATTTAACTTTCGCGACAAGTCACCTCGTACAGAGGTGTTTTTAACTGATGAGTGAATAGATCACTCTTATACTCATTCAAAGACCAGCACAATGAATATTTCTCCATGCAAACGCAGGAAAGCTTGCATCTTATCTCGATAAAAATTTTTGGTCATTCCACACCAGCCACTTTCGTGACTAGTGATTGGTATCTTGGACAATTCACGCACCCCCTACCTTTTCCTACTTTTTCAACATGCAACCTCTGCCAAGTGGTGATATTCTTCTCTTCACGATCCTCCTATTCCGCTATAAATGGATATTTATACTTTGAAATTTTTTTGGTCACACTAGGAAGACCCCTTAAGACATTTCTCGTCTCCCTTCGCGACTTCTATTATCCAGTCGCGTTCCCAACTATACTTCTCAAACGCATTGCATTTCCTCTCGTGCACCGACGGTCGTCTGCCCGTAATGCGGGGGTCCGTGGAACAATTTCTGCCGACTGAAAAAACGCCCCACGGGTTCCCCTGTCGAGCACGTACCAGGCTCGAGCATTGTTGTGCGCCCCCTCCCTTACACTCGCGAAATAAGAAGTTCGTTCGAGCATGCGGCACCGGAAGCATCCACGCAACGTGCCCGTATCGCAGGGTAAACAGCGTGTGCACGCGCGAGCACGCGCCTCTACCTACCGTCGTAAGTGGAGTAGGCGACCAGAATATCCGCGTAGGTAGGGATGCTGTAGGAATCCACGCCGTCCCTCTCGTGCACAACTTGCGACCCTGCGTCCAGCCGCGTCCCGCGACAGGCCTGCGAACGGAAACAGAGTACGCATAAGTAAGTGGGTGGTCGTGCTGCAGCGAGGGAGCCCAGCTCCCTTTGTGCGCCCCTTTCAGCGCGGAGGGGGAGGATTCTCCGGGAGGGGCATTGTTTTACCGAACAACGAGGCTCTTTCGATGACGACTGTCGTCTCTTCTTTCAGATTTTACTGCTCGACGTTCGAGCTTCACTTACCTCCACTTGGCAACTGTCGAGGGGGTTCATGATTGCCGGCGGTAGGGGGAGGGGGCGAGGCAGGGGGGGGGGAGTGATTTTCTGAGGCATCTGTCTTGGATATTTTGGGCGACAAAGGTCTGGGAGAAGTGTTTTCGGGGATATCGAGGGAGTGCGACCTAGCGATTGGGGATAATAAAATGGGCGAAGCGAGGAGGGTGACGAGATCTGATGATGGGAGCTTGGGAGGAAGGAGACGCGTGTTTTGGGAGTGGAATATGTTGTAATTGTGGGTGTTATTGTGTTTGTCGTGAATGAGGCGCTTGGTAATGTGATAAGGGATGAATTAACTTTTCGTGGTCACGCCTTTTGATTATCACAAATTGGTCACATGGAGTTCACTGCACCCGCAGCGCCATTTTTGAGTTACTATTTTCGTATTTTTGAATGCCAGCGTTCCTGGTACATTAATATTTCTCACTCAATGGTAAAGCTTGTCATTTAAGGGGGTACACCACTGTGACGGCCGGAAAAGTAAGCCATTTTTAAGAATTTTTTTTCAGGAATAATTTACAGTTTTCATAGAAAATTTTTATTACCTACCTTTATCACGCTGTCTTAAGAGACTATACAAACAAAATAAATAGAAAAACATGCATAAATTTTAATATATTAATTAATCTTCTTGAACCCCCCCCCCCACGCGAGCTGGTCGAATTGGTAACTATGGAACAGCAGGTCCGAAATCAAATTTCATTTTTTCTTTATCAACTATATGAGTGTAGTTTCCGTTGTGCGTACGGATTTTTTGATTGAAAACAAATTTTTTGAAATACGCTCGAAAAACTGTCCATCTTATTCGCGGATTTTCGAAACTTTTCTTCTAAAGCGCACCATTTTTACAAAAATAATTTGTTTAAGAAATCGGTACGCCAAACGGAAACTACACTCACATAGATTATAAAAAAAAATGAAATTTGATTTCGGACTTGCTGTTCCATAGTTACCAATTCGACCAGCTCGCGTGAGGGGGTCTAGAAAATTAATTAATATATTAAAATGTATGGATGTTTTTCTATTTATTTTTTTTGTATAGTCTCTTAAGACAGCGTGATAAAGGTAGGTAATAAAAATTTTCTATGAAAACGGTAAATTATTCCTGAAAAAAAATTCTTAAAAATGGCTTACTTTTCCGGCCGTCACAGTGGTGTTCTCCCTTAAGGGGAGAAGCCCGCATAAACGGCTTATTTTTGTATTAATTTTTAGGAATTTTTTGCAAAGATACCAATACGCTAATCCTTTCTCAACTTTAAGGGTAAATTTTTTTTTACAATAGTAAAATTATAAAAAATGCAAAAGAAATAGAGCAGTATCAGAAATAGTTTTTTCGAGATGCAAAACGACGCCGGTTGTAGCGTCTCTAGTAGTTATGTGAAACAGACCAATAATTTTTTTTTAATTTATGTGCCAATTGTAAGAATATGAACTACAAATGGTGTAAAAAATTGCATATTTTAAAAATGGTGGAACTTTAAACATTTTCGCCAAAAATTCGCGTTTTATTTGTTTAAAAACGGTAGTTAAAATTAATAATTTGGTTAAACATTATGGTTCATATTCTGAGGATTATTATAAACTAAAAGCGTGCAAAATTTGAAGTTGTTTGGTCAAATAGTTTTTGAGTTATTCCCGGCGCCAATTTTGAAAACGTGGTTTCGAGAAAAACGCGCTTAAAATGCGTTTTAGGTATGCTCGACGCTCGGAGGCGCGCTGACTCACCAGGCTATAGTATCGACACGGAGTTGAATTTCGGCCTATAACTTTGAGAATATATTTTTGAAATGTTTTAGAAGCGATTTATGGGGAAAAATTTCTTTCTACTTTTCGTTCGATTTATACGGTCTTCTCCCTTTAAGGTGAACATTCTCTCTAAGAACCGCAACATTCTCAAATTCTTCCAAATTTATAATCTTATTTGCAAATATCATTCGTTAAATAAATTTCGCGAATTTATACCCCTGCTTTCCATACAGATTTTACGTAACAGATTATTTATATCCCCGTGCAATTTTTTCTTCGACCACCCCGTTGATCTTCTGCCTTTTTATTTTCCAATCCTCGAACCATCGCTCCTTCCCGGGGAAGGAGAATGTCGCGTCTCGCTTGTCCCATGTATTACGTCGATGACGCAACATTATCGTGCGAACACTGTCTGGAAAATTCGCAACGGCGCGTTAAGACACAGAAATTTATGGAACGGCCAGACGAGGAAGAGCGACACACGAATGCGGCGTAGATGATAAAAAACGACTCTAGCGTTTCACGCCACAGGAGGCGCGAACAAAGCCGCTGAATTTTACATTCCCGCGGTTTGATGTTCGATAAAACGCGGTCTGGCCGCCGGTGCCAGATTTATGCGGTTTTCGGGCGAACAGCTCGGGATTGAAATACAGATGGAGTCATTACGAAGCTGCATCTCAAGCAACAACTCTATTTTGGATCTCACGAAGAAAATGCTTCGACCGAGGTCTGTTCAATGGTGTGCAAGGAACAGCACTCTGGCCTGTTTCGATATCTTTTTCAATTACGGAGCCGTACCGATTTTCGTGCGAGGTGGTGCATTCAAGTATTACATTATATACACGTATCGGATTTGGCAAGCATAAAGATTTGGATGTAGTAAAATTTGGAACGCACAAGGTGTTTTACCCTTAAAAGAAACTATGTGTTTTAAGTGGCAATTGAAGTAAGCAGCGAGTTTCACAGAAAGGAAAATAGGTAGGTACATATATTAAGGAGACGAAATAAATACAAGGGAAAAATACGAAGATAAATTAGCGTAGGTTTTACTAAAGTATTTCTTCAGAATACTCAGGTAGGCATTAGTCAGAATTATACTTCTTTGTTAATTAGGGGAGGGTTGCCTATATCGTACCACTTAAGACATTTTACGTTATATTTCATATTTGGTACTAATTTGAACGCAAATGACTATTGGATATTGTAGCTTGATCTTTTAGGCACCTACTATTATATGCTTAACCTTTTGTTCGGAACAAATTAATTTGTTATTAATCTTTTTGTCACATACTGTAATAGGTGCGATTTAAGCAACCGGTCTCCTAAATCGTACCCCTCGGTTTCCAAAATCGTACCTCCAGTAAAAATAGTACCAATCACAAATGCAGAAGAAAATATTCAACATAAAGTAATGATTATTATATAGTTATATATACATATGTATATGGATTACACACAGGCAGCAATAACCTATGTATATGATATATGTACATAACCTATATAAAATACGAGTTGTCAAATCCTACTGGTACGATTTAGGAAACATGATCAATTTATTTATAAATATCAATTTAAACTTTATAATGAATGTAATATGTACTTAAAATGAATGTAAAATATTCTACATTAAACCCACTTTTAGAGAAATACAAAAATACAGAACAAAATTGCTTCGTTTGATTATTATCAGCTAAAATAAACTGGTAAAAAGTTACATCAATCAGACCTGATTTTTTAAAATATTTATAGCACGCACAAAATAGAGTGTAAGCTTAAAAGGTTTTGTTTCTATTTCTTATTTCGCATTTACTTGATATTTTTATTATCAGATGTCGTTTACATTCATTAATTACTGAGAAACTGATGAGGTACGATTTAGGTGACCAGTACGATATTGGCAACTCTCCCCTAATATCTACAATAGCTTGAGACAAGTAAACCAGCCTCATAAATCGGACAAATTTTTCTACCAATGCAGCAAAGCATCTTCTCAAGTACGAACGTCAAGGACTATTTCTTCGTTCAGTGTCGCACTAATTGGCTACCACCCTGAGGCTGCAATGGCGTCTCAAGTAGAAAACTCTCAAACTTCTGAATTTCCGTCTCGGACATGAAAGAGTTGCACCACGTAAAATCCTCCCTGAGAACCTTTAATCTGCATTTAAGACTCTTGCACCCTATCCCCAATAATAACAAAGATATCTGTGTGGTCCGTTTAAAATAGAGCAGCCTGTACTCGCTATAACGATAATTAATATCATAAAGGAAACCGAATTAATCTGGTCTAGTTGGTTTCGCATATTCGCTTACTTTATTTTCCCATCCTCTGGGATCTTTTCTCTCACGGCATACTTATCATGTACGTTATCACGTTCACGCGAAACTTTCTCGTGGCTTAACGTCGCGCGTAGTACGTCCGCACCGTAACACGTACTCGAGAGCTTGTTAAACGAGTTGAGAAGTAACCTCGTCAACTGTAAAACTCTTTCATGTCCCTTTGAAACGTCGTACGGATAATTAACTATGTCGTCTTTTCCACTTCCGTTAGCGCGCCCCTCCACTTCAGTTTTCACAAGGAGAACCGGAAAACCAGCGCGTTAGTGGCTCTTCCCACCCGGGAATACGAGGGTGTCCCCTCGATTCTGAACTCTACGTGGCCGATATTAATTTCATGCACAAAGGAACTTTAGCTGGGAAAGAATTAATGAGCAATTTTGGACAGCATCGGGATTTACCTGCGATTTCAGATTTCTGTAGGAATATATTTTCCAGTGTCTTAGAATTTCTATCTGTTCACCGTTGTGATAATATTCGACAGTATTTAAAGATAGAAGATCCGATTTTACGGACAGCAATAGTACGAAAATGTTTATTTTTTCTAGAAATTAACGAAGGGATATGAGCAGGCGGGAGAATAATATTCCTTAAATACTAATTTAGGCCCCAAGTTGCCTAAGCTATTTCCCAACTGATCGATTCAAATCGTGACTTTATACCCATTATAGAACCAATCAACGTATTGATAGGAAATTCCGGCGTTATCAAATTATGTACATATCTCTATTACTGGAGATACGCGTATCAAATGATGAAATTGAAATGTATCTACTGGTCCATTATGTGATGAACTATCGAGCAAATCCTTTTGAACCGGAAACATTTTCCTTTTATAGATTATATCAATTCAGCCTTTTCAATATTTTCGCCCATTCCCTTTGCCAGTTCACTTCGTACGAAAATCAGGAATCAAAAATACCGGAAACGCCACGGGGGTATAACGTACGTAAATACAGCGCTTTACATTCATCCTGCGATTTTAATTTCGCCCGGAATTCATTCGTCCACGTGTTTATAAGTTTATATAAACGGGGACGTTTCATTCTGCGTTAGTCACTTCCACAACGGCTCCTTCACGTCTCCTCGACGTTAATACTTGAGAATGTTGTTGCACGCTGTGACAATTCAATTATATCGAGTGTAATGGGAAAGAATGGAATTGGAACGTTGCGTTGCGACGAATTCACTCGCTTGATTAAGGGGGTAACCTTCTGTGATTGGTCCAAAGAAAACTATTTTTGTTTTAGGCTTAATCGACAGTACGTCATGTGGAAATATAGCTTCCGGCCAAAATTCGAACTCTAAAAGCCCGTACAGACCATTTTTGTTCTGGCGAAAACTTTGAACACTAGTTTATTTCTTCCTCTTGTCGATAAACCTAAAAAAAAAACGGAAATTTTCTTTCACCAATTTTTTTCGTAAAGAGTACGAGAAAATGTTCTGAAATTCGACATTTCTCCTTGCGTACCACCGCACCGCTTAAAAGCTCATTATTTTTGTAATTTCGCACTGTTTCATCTCCCACAGTTATATCGACAGCGTAATTTATTCATACAGAATAAGAAGCTGCCTGGTTTTTTCGTTGTAGTTGAGTGCAACGGACCCCAAATTTTCCACCGTATTCACGGAATTTACACCCTTTTCCATTGAAAGAATAATTTTTTATTTCTTTAGCTCTTACATCGTTCACCATCTCAGCTCCTCAACTTTCATTTCTATTTCTACTTACTCTACTCACTACTGGATAAACCGGCAGAAATTCAAAAGGAAACGTGTATGACAACGGAACCGCTAAATGTATAGCAAAGTGGGGGAAGTGTTCCGCCCCTAGAAGCGACGTTGTAGGACCTGGTTGGTCGAAACTTGAACAATCTTTTACAAGAAAGCGGTTGGCATGCGACACATGGTTCCTTTTACACTTTTCATCCCCTTTTGGAGCAAAATATGTGAACACGATAATTGGTTTTAAGTTTCAAATTTTTGATGCATGTTTATTTATGAATTTTGATGTTTTTAAGTGAATGGGTTTTCTTTATAACAGCCACTAATTATTTTCCGTATAGTCTGTATGGCAGAAAGAAAGGAAACGAAACAGGGCAAGAGAAAGAACGTGGCGCTTTGATGAACAGAACGCAGGACGTGAAATAATTTGAACGCGTGAGGCGAGGCAAAGGGAGAATAGCGAAGCCAGTTATACAATGCGCATAGAGGCGGAATTTTCTATTGAATCTGTAAGATCCACCATTAGCGATTACTGCACGGTTCTCTTCTAATGAAAGCTCCGCTCCGAAAGGGTATCTTAATTGCTCCAGCGCGTTACGCGATATTTTTCCTGGAACCTTCCATTATCCTGTGGGAGATACGAGTTTCACGGGTGGTCTGGACAGAACAAAACACATACACTCCTACGGCATTGCGCTGCAAATCCTTGAGAGGTCATCCTGAAGGAGATAAATGGAAGACGAACCGGTTTGGTTGCATCGCGAAGGGAATCAAGATTTACGTAATCACTGCGTGAATTATTATAAACCTTTCTGCTGTTTCGTCAGCACTTGCAGGATGTTACAGTAATAAAGACGATTAATAATAATAATATTTATATTCCCGAGACTGTTTTAAACGTTAAACCACTCTTCCAAAGTTTCGTACTTTAGAACTGTAGCAGGACTTCGCTCATTTAGACAATATTTTACTATATGGATTGTATGATCCACAATTTTTAACCGACTTCAAAAAGGAGGAGGTTATGGATTCGACCCGTATGTATGTTTTTTTTTTTATGTTTGTCCCCTCATAACTCCTCAGCATATGGACCGATTTTGATGATCTTTTTTTTATTCGAAAGAGGGCGATGCCCCGGTGGTCTCATCCTACACTGCATCAACATTGGCCCAATATTTTGTCAGTTCTGGTTAATAATATAGACTATTGTCACCTAATTATTAATACTTTATGTACGTACACGCATATCTCCTCAGCATGTTGTATCAATATATATAAAACTAAAAAGTTAAAAATAAAACAATTTAAAAAAGAAATTAAAACCGACTTCAAAAAAATAAAATTGCACTAAAAAGTAAAAAATAATTTTTTCCCTTATTTAATCTACGACTCTCATATTTTTTAAGTCGGTGCCTCATCATTTGCACTGTGTAAATCTGGCGCCGACTTAAAAAATATGAGAGTCGTAGATTAAATAAGGGAAAAAATTATTTTTTACCTTTTAGTGCAATTTTATTTTTTTGAAGTCGGTTTTAATTTTTTTTTTAAATTGTTTTATTTGTCTTCAGTATTTAGCATTGAAAAATTTTTACCGTGAGCTACGAATAATAGTGGAAGACATTATTTCATCCGTTATTAAAAAGCTACGACGCAGTGTGTATACTACCAACATAGCGTGTACTGTCGATCTTTATGCAGATAGGTGCTGCAGAAAATAAAATAACCCGTGATTGCGATTACTAATATGTAATGAGTACCTACGTACGAATAAATTTCGTCGGATTGTACATTTTTATGAAAAAGAATTATTATTATAGAAAATCGTTAAGCTTCGTAGAAAATGCTGAATGAGCCGAATAAAACTAAAATATCCTAGTACAAGTCGATCAACTACAAGCAATACTCCCTTACACGGATCAGCGATGACAAATCTGCAAAAATGTGTGTAGAAACAGACAAAATCTTGATACATTTTCATGTTTATGATTTGCCATCGCTGTATGGGATCGACGTTGGCGCTGCCGCCATATGAACACTGGTAGTAACTCACCTGAATAAAGAACAACTTCGGTTTGCCAATCAAGGTGGAGCACTTGTCACCAGTGAAGTGGGCCCACAGCATCTCGACCGGATACTTGAAATCGGACGAGTGTAGAAAACCCGACTCCCCGTGCGACATGGCCACCACTATCAGACAGTCTGCATCCGTGTGGTCTTCCGCAGCGGCTTTAATGAAAGGATTAATTAATTCGGTGCGGCCCGTGATAACGGCCACGGACTGTTTGCCAGAGTGGCTAATACGGGGAACAATATTGGGAAAGCTAAATTCACCGCGCCATTTCCACTTCTACCGTCGAAATTCGCGTAATCTCCGCCGAATTCACCCATCCCCTCTTTACATAATTTTCATCGCGTTGATTGAATCTTGCCACGAACAAATTCATTGGTATCGGTTGCCACCTTGGTACTTTGGAGATAAGTAGCAAGATAGCTTTCCAAGCTTGGGTTTCATTGAAAGTGGTCTCAATAGTTTCACGGCTCGTCGTCCGGAGCTTTATGTCGGTCTCGCGAACCGTGGGGTAGTACATTTTATTGTTAAGAACGTTTGTTAGCTTGTATTATGGTGAAGGGTCGGCATGTAGCTTTGCAGGCACTTGGGTTTAGTGTAAGATGTAATATGATCGGTGTGTTGGTATAGTATATGAGTAGCTAATGAATTTTAGGGGGTTGGTACTTGGGCTTTGACTTCAGCTTTGACGCAGGATTTTGGGTATATATAATTCTGTTAAATATTACCTACATTTAACTAACAGGTCCAAGAAACTTTCTACGTAGTTTGTGTTTGGTGTGTAGCCAATCAAATGCAAGGATACTTTGAACTGTGATAGCTGAGCTCTCAATGGCCTTAGAATGCTCCAGTCGAAATTAACGAAACGATGTAATATAGTTTCCATTTAATTGATGATGAAATTTCTCATTTGGAATTACCACATTCCTAAAACGATTCTGTTACTAAGATTTCTTTCGCGCGAGAATTATTCGTCACAACTGACTTATCTTCATCTTTTGGAAATTTGTAATTTACATGCAGAAGTGTAGATGAAGCTATAGTCATTTTAATTTTTCTTAACAGCAAAATGTTTCGTAATATTTATATCTGTAACTTAGTCTTCGTTAAGGGGAGGTTCTGGTCTAATAGTCGATTTTTTTTTTATTTCATTTTTCGAATGTTCAACCTTTTAGGAAAACGTGTTTAAAAAGATTTGTTGAAATTCGTAAAATTCCCGAAGTTATAGGCATTTGAGTAGCGGCAAATGCATGGGCAACAACCGTCCACTCCGGCGCTCACGTAAAACTTTAAATGCGTTTTTCTCGAAACAGTGATCTCAAAACGGTGGGATCTGTATCTCCAAAAGTTATCATTCGATTCGACTGAAACTTTTTTATTTTGAAGAATATACTTCTGGCTAGGGGGGAAACAAGAAAAAATTACAAAAAATATAAAATTTATAATTTTCAAAGGCGTTAGAAGGACGAAAAATATAGGGAAAAAGTGATTTCCAACTTCAAGTGTCGTTATTTTCTAAAAAAAATGTCATCTTTGTAATTTTTCTAGTTCCCCCCCTAGCCAGAAGTATATTCTTCAAAATAAAGAAAATTTCAGTCGATTCGGATAATAACTTTTGGAGATACAGATCCCACCGATTTGGATCAATTTTTTGACGCCTTGACTTTAACGACTCCCCAGGGCTGTCTGCAATGATTAATTATAAAACAAAAAATATATTTCTATAATCTAAGGCATCCTTAATACAATGCAGAAAGTCCCATTAAATTATATATAGTAGTTTTCCTTTAATTAATTCCTAAATATCACCTATTTTTTGGGGCTCTAAACCAGAACCTCCCCTTAAGTAAAACGAATGTACCAAAAATGGTGAGTAAGAGATTTCTTTCATCGACGTTATTTCTCCCTTATTTCCATACTACAGAAGACGACTAAGTAGATACGCCCAATATACGGTCAGACGCTGATCACTAAGTAGTATGTACGAGCTGTGCACGCCTCATGCGTACACGCTTTAAAGTGAATTAAAAATACACCGTCAATAAACAATTCATTTCAATATTACGAACATCTTACTTCAAAAATTCATTTCTTCTTTTTCGAAACGATACTTCAATATATAGTTCCTATTTCTCACTACCTAGTTTTACATCATAACTTTGCTATAACTTTCCCTGCACATGGTCAGTTTACTCTTCAGAAGATGAGTTCTAAACGGAAGCGTATGAACTATTTAAAAAAAAAACCCCCATGAGTTTCCTACACCTTATATGCTTTAGATTATAAAGAAATTAATTTCACCGCGTGATGTCCTCCCCAATGCCAATCACTAGAAACAAAAAGTCGTGCCCTTCTCAGTTATAGAGGTGTTACACTTATCACAATTTGACACCCTGTATATGCAGCGCACGATTAGCACTGCAACAGTAGGAGTCAAATTCAACGTTAATTTCGCATGTCTCACGAAGGCAAGGGTTAAACAGGATGACCAGCATGTCGCGTTATAGATTCGAAAGCCGTGTCGGGTTTCCGCACAACATTTAATGAAAGGATTAATTAATTCAGTCTGGTCCACAATAATGGTGACCGACCTGTTTACCGTGATGGGTCATAGGCAAGCAAATCAAGAGGTTAACTACGGCACGTATTGTTCGTTTAACCCCTCACCATTTCCGGACTCGCTGTTGCGTTTCCACGGGCAAACAACCGGCGGACTTGAAAATCACTTTTGCAAACTATTCGAACGCTTCCATCGAATCGCGCCCCGAACGAATCCCTGGAACCATTCAGGCTGCCTTTCCAATCCGCATACAGCGAGAAGAAAATGAAACTACTTGAGTCCATACAATTTCACAGCCACTTCTTTAGTGTCAGGTCGCTTCTTCCGCTGATTTTTACTGCTGAAAAGGTACGTAGATTAATGTCATTTCCCTCCACTTTTGCACCTTCAAGATATTCTCCTGTGAAGTGAATACACTGTCCACAATATTGGTATTCGTTTTTAAACAATCTGGAGACTTGTTTGTTGTAATAGCTTGCAGTTCTAATGACGCGACTTTCTTTAAACGTCATGTGCGAATGAAAACGTCGATCTCAAAACCTTAGGTGGAATTTTTCGAATGTTGACTTTATATCATACAAATACCATCGTCCTCCTATGAACAAATCAACCTCGATCCTTGAATAAGTCAACTTCGAGCTTCAGACAAGTCAATCTCGATCCCCTAAACAAGTGAACCTCAAGCCTCGGATAATCCCACTTGGAGCATTAAATAAGTCAATCTCCGGCTTTAGATAAGTCAACCCGAGACTTTGGATAAGTCAACTTCGAGCTTTAGACAAGTGATCCCCGAGCTTTGTACAATTCCACCTCGACAATTAGATAAGTCCACCTTGAGCCTCTAACGAGTTAGTCTCTAAATCTTCAACTACTATTTAGATCGCTGGAGAATAAGTTGCATGTTAATCCGTGATTAATAAACCCGATCCTTCAGTTTCTTAACAACACATGGACAAAATACGTTCCGCGTCAACTTTCAAAACGTGAATCTTTCCTCTAAAAAATTCTAAACAATTGCCAGCAGTAGCATCCACGAAGAATTGCAGTGCAAAGCTCCAATTTCCCTGAATAATTTGTTTTCACGGAACCCCTGCACAGTGTCGCGTGTCGTGTGTGCCAGATCGATCCATCAAACTGTTCACAGCTAGAGAAACGCCAGCAGCAAAGAGGTTGCAAGGCGCTCGCGCCAAATGCTTACGCACATTCGTTTAACCAGTGGAGAGAGAATCCTCGATTCTCGGCTGGACGCGCTAATTAATTCAAACAAATCAGCCTAGGCGGAATTAATTGGGAAACAGACGCCCCGGCAAAGAACTCCGTCGAATCGTTGGCGGAGGGGCGTTGAAGGGACGAAATGTTACGTAGACGCGCGGAACACGGTTGCCCCAGCAGTCAGCAATTGCTTCGCGCGCGTGGGCAAACCCCAGCCCATTCCCCGCATCTAATAACCCGATACCAGTGAGCTCTCTTACTAACAATATCCTGTAGGAGCATCCTCTTCCGCTCAAAGGAAGGCGGAATGCCCCCTCCGGCTGATCGATACACCGACTGCACTACAAATTCAGAAGTTTATTACCGCTGTCGGTTGATGGTTTCCTGGCGAATGTAAATCCAGTACATCCCGCTAAAGGCATCGGCTGCACGTGCGCACGCGAATGTGCAACACACGCGGGTGCAGCGTAGACGCTCCCGTGAGCGCTCGTACGTAGGCTGAACCCTAAAAGCAGTTGCCGAAATGCAACCCTCGGCATGAGGAAACGAGACTCTCCACGCGGCGTTCGATGGCCCGAGGTGTACCGAAAATTGCTGGCCAGAGGTGCTGTCGACGATAATGCTGGCGATAAATATTCGCGATAAAGCTTCAGGATATTTTTCAGGTGTTTAACGGTAGTGAAGGATGTTTGGGGATATTTGTAGGTGTTTGTCTAGAGTGCTTTGGAATGGTTACTTAATATAGAGTTACTGGCATAGGAATCACTAATGATCGACTCATTGAATTTATACATTTTCGGAATCCTGATAAGGGGCCGTTCTTAAATTACGTAAGGGTAATTTTGGCGATTTCTTACTAAGAATAAGAATTCTTAGTTTCGATTCTTCTTTGCCTGTTAATTTTGCTGTTTATGAAATTACTGCTTTGACGTAAGAGTTTTGATAAGTTTTTATTTCTATTTTTGGCGAATTTTTCAAATCTGGAGCTTTCGTATTGTGCAAAACAGTAATGAGTGCAGATTCCTCCCTTCCTAAGAATAAGTATTCGTAAGATTTTATATTCCAACTTATATTCCTTTATTATTAAGCGTGCGATATAGTTTTTTAGCGCCCCCTTCGACTGGCGCCCTTATGCGGCGTATAATTTGCGTAATGGATTCCACCGATCCTGATCCATGGATCATCGAATTATAGTGACTTCATTTTCCTTGACTTGGAGAAGGAACAGAGTCGACATGGCTCCCATTTTAATCGTGCTCTATGAAATGGTTTACTAGAAAATGACTGATATCAAAATATTCCCAAAAATACACATCCAGCAAAGAAATTCGTCAAAAGACTGAAGAAATCACCAACCCTTGCCTCACGAGCTATTCATACTCAAAAGTGATCTTCTATAAGAATTCTTCTAGCAGAATTACATGCAACAGCATGAAAGAGACTGCATAATTTTCCGAGGACCTATAAATCACAAAGCAAAAATGGCATCATATGGTGTTGGGATGCTCGACAAATGGAATGTTCCGTGCAGAAAGTTCCCGCAGTTGTTTTTCAAATCCTGAAACGAAAATCTACCAGGTGAAGGGACCATCAGCTGAATGCACTCGATGCGTCGCTTTCATTCTCTTTTGGAAGTCGGTTCGACGGATGGCAAACGTCCCGATTGATCCGCGAAAAACAGAGCGCGGCTGCGTACGAAATTCTTCGAAAACGGCGGATAAAATGACGCGTTGGCTCCAGGCCCGTTTGCACGTGGCTACGATTAAATTTTTGAATGTCTTTCAGGGGCTAGCTGGTCAAACAAACTGCTATAGGCTGCAATCCGTTTGTGGCGTGTGCAGGCGCATTCTGTTTCGAATACGTGAACAGGGAAACGTACTCTTAACGTCTAAATACATACATGAATGCTCGTACGCTATGAAACTTAATCGAAACGAGTCGTGAGGCCAAGTTGTGAAACTTAATCGAATCTGTCAATACTTCTTTGTATATCAAATATTCGTTTTTCTTTTATAACTTCCTTAAACTACATTATTGAAAGTTCTGAAAGAACACGTTACTTCTGTATAGTAAAAGACACTAAAGGGTACACTTGGTATTAATACACCACTTCAGTGTGTAAAGATAGTTAAAAAAAGAGGGCGTGCCGAAGATTTTTTGATCCACTGTAGGTGCACGATGCTTTGGATCATTACATATTTAGCGGTTTACGTCTTTTAAGAAACGATGCTTAATATTGAGAAAATTTGTGACATAAATATGCCTCCCACAGAAGAGCACGTTTCAATAATTATATGCGTATGTTATTATTTCTTGCTTAGCGTAATCGAAACACACTTTTGAATACTAATTTATAAGATGAAATATGTTTAAATATATTGCATATTGGTAGAAATGGTAGAACTCGAGATTCTTTATTTTTATTGTAAATTGAGGTGGACTACACCATTGTTTCGATTCTTCTTTGCCTGTTAATTTTGGTGTTTGTGAAATTATTGCTTTGACGTAAGAGTTTCGATAAGTTTTTATTTCTTTTTTTTTTGGCAAATTTTTCAAATCTGGAGCGTTCGTATTGTGCAAAACAGTAATGGGTGCAGATTCAAAATTGGTAATAAATCGCTCATTTGTTAAGTATCGGATTTCCATCAAACGTGCACCAAACGATGTGGATTTTTTTTACGTTCATTACACGTCGTAACTCAAAAACTGTCAAAAAATGTAGCTGCACCCCTCCTGCTGCAATGTCCTCAATTACATATAACACTTCATTTTACATTTCAATATTCTACTTTTCAGTCATATTCCTTGTTTACATTATTCTCCCATTACATACAGTATCGGCAATCGATATGGGTGATATATACTTTTATTACATACAGCTTTAGTAATTCCCTATCACCTAGTATCTCCAACGCCAGAGTATCGAACATTGACACGATTGAATAAATACCTATAAGGTAAATAAATCGAAAACAAAACAGTGCTTTCATACACTGAACAACAGCCCGAAACACTTTCGGAAAACTCTCGTCGATTAACCAAATGATGCATTCTCAGAAAACTGACACAGTTCAATTACAAAATCATCCCCTTCACAGTGACAGCAGGCAATTAAAAAACTGTCACCTTGAAAGTCACAAAAATCAATGATAAAAAGTTACCGCGTTCCCACTATATTGACTGTAACCAAGAACTATCGTACCCAGTCATTAGTAAACATCCCGTTACGCGGTTCTTGGCACAGGGCCAGTGTGAACAACCCTTAACGCGCTGCGAACCGCGATACGAGCAGCAGGCTGTGAACAGAATTATTAAATCGCGTCATGTATCGTTACGCCAGCCGCGAGTAATCGTTCAGAACGTTTTCACCTCGTCCGCCCTCCACCATCCCCAACCCCCTGTACCAGCACGCGTCGATCCCCGACTCGAAACGATACCCGTACCGTCCTATACCGCGGCGATCGACTGGCCGCGTTAATCAACCACCGGCTCTATTTTTCTGGCCAAATTAAAGACGCGACGGACACATCGCGCCGTTTTCCCTTGGAATATTTAACTGTTTACCATGCCGGCCGTGTCCCGATCCCATAGCTCGTCTAGGAAAACGGGCGGCACGCTGTTTGTTGTGCAAATAAAACACGCGAGCGCCTGTTTTTTGCTTCCGATATCGAATAGGGGGAACGAGGATACGCGTGCTGTCGCCGCCGCGTTCACCAGGGAGGTAAAAAAAATAATAGTGTTTATTCGGTCGAGTTTACGCCAGGCTGGGGCGAAGGCGAAGGGGTGGAGCGGGGTGGGGGGTGGGGGGAGAGCAGATTAAAAAATGACAGGTATCGTGCTTGTCGCCCTGATGGGGGAGAAATGAGAATTATCGATTTCACGGGGCTGCGAGTAAAAATATTGATGAAATAATGAATTCGTGGCCGCCCCATTCCAATGAATGATTTATGCGATTGACAGGTAAAACGAGGAGCACGTACGGAGTACACTCTTTTGTGGATCATCGTGCGAACTGGTGCATTGCTGTGTCTGGGGATGGCATACTATTACTTGCGACAAAAAGAGCCCCCTTCGGTGTTAGTTTATTTTATTATACACAGGGTATAATATAATACTTGAGAAATTGTTCGGGAATAGATTCAGGGTTAAGGAAGAAAATAAATTGAGTTCGTAGAAACATAGGTATAGTTCTTCTGTTTTTCCAAACATGTGAAACAATATTTTGAGGTGTCGCAAAGGCTTTGAAGTGTCACTTTTATTTTTTGTCTTTTTAAACATATATTTAAAATTCTGTATTTTTTAATTTTTGTAATTTTCTCTTTACCTCCGCAAGGGATGCCAAAGATGGCTGGTTTTAATTTAAAGTACCGACGAAAGTAGTTCTGTTAGAATTCTTCAATAAATTTGCAACATTTTTCACAATTAGATGTCCCAATACTTATTTATTTTATCATTCCTTAGTACTGTGTCCATTCTTGAAATATCTCTCATATACTACGGCACATCCTGTAGACCTGCTGGAAAGATGTGCAGAAGCGTTACATTTAAAGCGATGGAAAAACAGGACGACATCGAAGGGCGTCGTTACAAGATAAATGGATGTACGTATCAGATCGATGATGGAGAATTCGCAACGCGGAGGATATTAAGGACACCTCAAGGGGCAGGGAAATTAAAGGCTGTCAAACCCCGTCCCTCCCACCACCGAACGTAGCTTCGAACCCATCGCTTCAAATATGAAATCTTCGCCTTAATCACCACGGATTTTAAGGGTCTCGTTGCATAACATTTCGATTTAAGTAATCGCAAAGTGTCGATGGAATTGAATTGTCCCTTCTCGTCCCAGAGATAGGGAAATTGAACGGATCGCGTTCAGCTGCAGCTCAAGTTGCGGGGCAAGAATACAAGTTCATAAAAGAACGGGATAAAGACGGAAAGGAAGATACAGTTATAAACTGAACGTGACGTATCGTGACGCATTCCAAGCAGACAGGGGCGAGGTGGGAATATGAAAAGTTTCCTCGCTTATTATAAAGTTTCCTGATCATCCGACTTTCCGCTCAGCTACGCGGCACTGTCTGTATCTTTCGCGATTGTCCTCGCTGGTTATATCTCTGAGGGAAACGGTTGCCGCCCGAGCAAGGAAACGTTTAATGAGCTCGTTTCATTGTAAAATGTTTATGCAACTTCTCCGTAGTCTTATTCATCGGCAACATCATTATCCGCTTCGGGTCAACCATGCTGAAGGGGCACCAATATTCGACACCCTCTTCTGCACCTCCCTCTTCACCCCAGCCCGCGGAATTTCTCATAAAGATTTCTCCGAAGATTATTGGTACGCCGTGGATGGCATTCAGGCTCTCATAGAAAAATTTGCTAAATGAGGGATCGTGAAACTCTTTGGGGGACAGCTCCGGAGCGTTTGAAGCGATCGTTTCGAGAGGACAGTGTGAAGGAAAGACGACAATTCTGGCAGATTTGTCGTTACGGTATGCTTCAGGTAATTGTTTCAGTCCCACGGAAGGGTTTTTTTTTAGAAAAAAAGCGGATGGAACAAGATATAGATCGCAGAAACTCAGGTTGGAGAGTTCAACGAGTTTAAGTTCCAAGTTCGAACGACTTCGCGTATTATAAGACCTAGTTTTCCCTCCTAAGTGTTGTAAAGTGCCGCCTTTATGGGTCAGTGATTCTTTCCTTCCCATTGAAAGTGAAAAAGAAATGAAGGTATCGAGGGAATCGGTTGAAGGATGATTTCAGGATATTCTATTTGATAATGCATTTAGGACTTCGTTTGAATATCAATAATTGTTAAAGTAAATATAAACTTTTAAGGTTATTCGTTGACTCAAGATGGACAGACTTTATTTGAACGAAAATAGAATCTTATATACCGTTTGAGTTCTTGCATTGACATCACCCATTAGGCTACGTATGCAGGAGTTCATTAGGATTCATTAGAAAAATGCAATAAAAACATTGATTAATAATGTTATAATACATATGTTGAATATGAAACGAATATATCGACAAAGAGAATGAGAAATGTGGCGAAACCTAAGTATAAATTCGGTACTAAGAAGTGCAGGTCGATCTGTTCAAAGGAGAAACATTTAACAATATTGTCTGACATGAATTTTATTCGAACTTCATAGGTAGCCAGTAGAGGTAGACTTTTTTTAGAGAAAGAACTGAGTTTAAGGAATGGAACTACCATCCAACGTGATCCTGGGAAGACTGCACCCACAAAACATCCTGGGCAGGAAGCCCTTTACTGTTTCTACACCATGAAATTAGAGTCACAAAAATGTCTCTTGTTTCTTCCACTAATTCCCGTAATTTTCTACTACATTCTGGAATTTCAGACTTAATTTAATTAAATTTTTTTCTGCACTTTCCAATCAAATAATCGGCTCGCCTGCAATAACGATTTTAATTAGGGTAGACCAGGGCGAATCGGATCAAAATAAGAATTTAGTCCATATTTCTTCCATCGCGATAGAAATGAGCATTAAGTCGTTGTTTAGAGCTGGCATACGTTTTCAGTGAGATGGACGCGTGCGAACGTTACGATTTTGGTCCGAATCTAACCTACGTAATCTGCAATTTCGTATGTAAAATAAAAAGTGAGCTTGAAAATTCAAATGTGTTTATTGTTATTAGTTTGCACGGTGTCCGAGTTTAGTATTTGATGTATTTTAGATTATTATATCATAATATGTTTATGTAATCTACAACCTTTGAAATACTTATATATGGGGCTAATCGGATCACTCTTTTTTTACATTTGAGTATTTTTATGATTATAAATATGATAATTGTTTATATACAGATGGTTCGTACGTACATAAAAATGAGCAATCAGGGATCATGGTGCCCCCCCCCCCAAAATGGTGGAAGCTGTGATAAAAATTAAATCTAAAGAAATGACGGAAAAAATAAATTAATTAATGGTCTTAAGAAGATGGCATTGTATTTACTGTGATTAAAAATTAATTCGTCCACTTTCAGAAGATTGTCTGAGAACAGTGGTGCCACGAGAATGGTGCTGATAGAGGCGGCAAGAAACGGCAATATCCTTCCGATCTGTGTACTAAGTAGTGTCACTTGACTTCACTGTCATTAAATTCGATTCTTTTTAAGTTGATTCTAAAGATTTTGTTATGAAAATTTCATTTTTTTTCAGAAATTTCTGGGTTATCCGATTCGCCTCGAGTTTCGTGGCGAATCGAATATTTCTAACTTTTTCGTTTTTTGTTTATAAATGAAAGATTTTTATGTTTAATTTCAATTTTTATATATTGATGTTCAAGCCAAAGGTCTACTGGCCACGAACGAATAATAAAATATTCGTTTTTTACTCTTTAACTATTATTTTTTTTACCATCAAACACAAAGTGATCCGATTCGCCCTGGTCTACACTATATCGAAATGTACTCATGCGAAATGTGTAGAATATTCGCTTGCCTCAATGATTATGCTCTGTCGTAGATATCAATTTCTACTAATGACTTACCAGTGGCGCGTACCATGGCGCATGGTGATATCCTCTGTGTAAACAGGAGCTTGTGGAAAAGTGCCACGTTGAACGTCAAATATTAAATTCGTTCTGTTATCTGTATTATTAACGGTACTGCGTTCCCATTATAATCTAAACGATATTCCCGTTAAAATCGTGAAACTCTATCTATTCCTGGTGCCTCGTAGGTATGTTCAGGCTCCAATATAATTATCGCGTCGTCAGCGTTGGTAGGAATTGCGAGAGATGCTTTGAAACTAGGTACAGAATTACTTGAATGGAAAAGTTTAGACATTACCTAGGTACTTGGTAAAATATATTCATCGAAAAAGCTCACCAATATTTTTGTAACGGTTTATCAAAAGTACATTTAGTGTACAATAAAACACAGTTGTTTGACTCTACACTGGTTTACACTACTGGTTTTACCATGTTACTTATTTCTACTTTTCTGACTGTGTTTTATGGTTTCTACTATGTACTTGGTTGGTAACAACTTTTCTCTAATCGTCTGTACTCGGAGTAATATTGTTCCATTCATGGACCATATTCATACACTAATTTCGTAGTCACGATTCTTAAATTATTCACCCTAACGCAATCAAATCTACAAAGTCACTATCCCTTAATATTACAGCCCACAAGAGACACTACCTTGCGAAACCCACATTTTCCGTATGAGGCGAGAAGAATATCTGAAGCTAACAAAGTCACCGCGTCCAACCCTTTAACACCGTCCCATTGACCCGTGACAGTAAACGAAAAGGACCAAGTACCGCGAACTGCGGGCGGGAGTCGCGGCGAGCACGTTCATTGAAATCCGCCATTCCGATAATACCTTCCAAGGGCTTTTTAAATAAAACCTTGGAGGCGCGATTGTTACGGGCGGCGGGTGGTTTAAGGGCGCGCGATTTACGAGCTTCACGCTTCCCCGACGACGTAAGAACATCTTTGTCCAACGGCGACAAAGGCGTTTGATAAATGTATGTCGGACAGCGTCGCAACGACGGCTATTGTGTCAACATTTCAATGGATGAATATTAAAGAGGAGTATTCAAACAAAGTGCTGGGCGCCGCGACTTTTCGCGGACGATGCCACCATGGTTTCGTGTCTCCGGCCTTTGCGAGACGGTTTACCGACGATTTGCCGGGGCAAAACATCTGGATCTCTCTGGCGTGCGAATTTTATAGTTCCTTTACATAGAACGGGAATTTAGGAATACGTTTCAAGCGTGGTGGATGAAATACAGTTTTCTGTTTCTCGAATAATTTCTGTTTATACTTCGATTAAAGGTGACGCACAGGATTGGAGCAGTTAGTGACATTTAGTAAAAAAATCAACTTTCAGAAAATATTAATAAAAGTTAATAAAAATTGTAATTGGAAGGCACGCTTAAAGTTGGACAGTTTAAAGATAGTATTTTTCACCAGAAAGAAACTGCCTCATTCTTCGAGATGCCTTGACGACACTGTTTAATATTTCCTCTCCGCTTTTTTTCTAACATGAAGAGCATTCTTTTGCGTTAAGAATTAACACCGTCAACTAAAAGTTACTGTTCATAATGTATTAAAAAAGATCGTAATAGTTAATGAAATAAAGAAAATTGTCAAAATTCTATACAATTGACAAAGCATATCTTTCAAGTCTCACCGAGTCCCACATTCTAACCAATTGAAACATTTTTCATTTCTCCCTTCAGCCCACTGTTCAAATTATCACTGTTTAAAACTGTCAGCGTTACGTCGTTTTACGTATAAAAGCAGATGCTGTATCTTATCCTACTATGTCAGTCGAGTCTTTTTCGACTGAATTGAGTCCTTATTTTTTTAACCCTACTGAGACTTCGGGCCATTTTTTACCTAATTGTGCTCTCACTTCTTTGAAAACTCTGACTGTGAGAAAAATTTGAAATCGGTGTAAAAATATATTTAAAAGTTTTTCATTCAAAAGTATTTTCCTTGGGTATCTAGACCTTTGCCACTTTTCTGATAAAAGTACAAGTGTAGTGACACAAGACATGTCCGTACACTTAACACCACCGAACAGTGAGCGAACGAACTTTTGCACGCACCTAATATAATACTTGAACAAGTAGGTTATCGCTCCGAGTGGCGTCGACGTGTTTCCACGCCTAAAGACGCCCCGTGCATGGTTCCCGGCGTATTTTCATGTCGATATTTTCTAAAAAAAAACACCGATGGTATTGTGGGAGAGTCCCCGAATGTTTACTTTGAGCACACACGAAGTTGGAAATTTGTTTTCTAAAACCTTGCGTCACTGAGCGTTAAAACAAATGTTTCGTGTGGATAAATAGAGTCAGAATGATGTATAAATTTTAGTCTACGTGTCTATTGACTAATTTTTACCACGCTGCACGGTGCGCCATCTTCGGGTATAAATAATTGTGTTGAGCAAATCGCTGAAATAGCTGTTCCGCGTTTAATTGCGCGCGAAACCTTCCATTAGATGATTCCAGCTGATAATTATTTCGCCTTTCGAACTGTATCGCGGGTTTAATAATAACTGTCGTTCGTTAGCAGGTGCGCGGGAAATCGCGTTTTCCCCCGAAACAGGACATGAGAGCTCTATCAAAGCGACGACGTTACTCAAATAATGGAAACGCGACTCGTTACGCGTAGACGGACGAAATGAATTATCGTGCGTATTATTCGTATCTGTCCGTTGTTTAACGAGCGGGGCCCAGAAAAATGATTAAAAGCTGTCCACGCGTACGCGCGGAACGTGTCCGGCGTCCGAAATCCCGTTGCACGCCAGGTGCTTCGAATGAAAATTTCGAGGCGGAAATGGTGCAGCAGATACCCTTTTGTAATTTCATCGAACGATTTTCGCGCGATTGTACGGGGTTACCTGATCCGTGTCAGCTGCAAACTGACTGCTTTCGTTTCGTTTACTAAGTCACGTCTACAGCGCAGATGAGCAGGGAGAATCTGCCGGGCATAAAATGGATTTGGTAATCCACGTTTCAGCAGTTCGATATTTTATCTGCGAATACGCTTGGCGAATGGAAGGGTATCGTTGTTCGAAGGGAGAAATACAAGTAGGTATTAAAGATCGTCCAAGAGAGAATATTAAGGGAAATGTGCAGATTCATACACCGGAAAGTCTTGCTTGAATAGATTCGTGGAATGATTCCCGAGGAATAGGGCGTCTGAGCATCTCGTTTGGATTTGAACACGCAAAGAAATGTTTTGGAGACAGTTTAGAACTTGGGTGGTTCTAAAAGACGGATATGGTGAACATAAATTCTATTTCTACGAAATTAGTTCTTTCAAAATTATCAATATTATTAATGTATATTTTGTTTTAACGGGCCTGCTAATTTTTATCAATGTATTGTAAGTGATATCCAGAGGTAAGCCGTGTGTAATTAATACTACCTTCAAAGAACCTTGATATTAGGGGTTTAAGACATGTATTCTAATAAAATGTATATCAGTTTTCATTTTAGTTTTTCATTTCTACTGCCTGAGTTTAATCAATAATAAATGTCAGGGAAGTTCACTTACTCGATTTCAAAACGGTTCCAATAGTCCGAGTAGTTGGATCCGGGTACACCTTAACATCGAAATTAAGGTCATGCAATACTTTCTCAAGGTCACTGCAATCCTTTATAGAGCCCGTCCTCGCTGGCATCTTTTTGAAATAAACGTGATTGAAGATCAGAGCGACACCCCGTCGCTTGTGGTTCATCTTGTACACTTCAGAATCCACATTGACTTCGACTCGAGCGGATTTTTCAGGCACGAAATCGTCGTACCTGAACAGAAACGATGGGTTTTAGCTTCGCACGAATCATTTTCGACCTAGGAAACTTCCGATTACTAACAACCACTAAGTAGTATTTATTACTGATTTATTTTATTTATTCCAGCGAAGAAACGACTGAATTTCTATTTATTCGTAAAAGGAATAATTATAACTACCAGCAACATAATTAATTATGAAAAATTGTCGCCGAAATTTTCGGCTTTGTCGGACGTCGTCGATCGATATGCGGTTGGAAAAGACCGAAGCCAAAAAATAACGGAACGAAAACGTGGGTGGGGTCGCCCCCGAGTCTCGCGAGCCGGCGATTTTTATGCGGCTCGTAAAATTTTGAATCTCGAAAGGGCACGGCGCGGTTGGAACACGGCCATGCGCTCCGAGTGCAACAAATAACAGCTACGACAATGGTCAGATACATGGCGGTGGGCACTCCAGCTCAGAAACTTTTAGACGTTTACGCGACCGCAGAGCTAACGGATGAACGTTGTACCGCGTTGTACTGCACGCGTTGTAATTATTTAGAGGAAATATGGCCGCTTGGACGATTTTAGGATGAGTCAGACTTTAATACTATACAGGGTGTTCCTCTACCTGTGGTCAATACTCTAGGGGGTGATTATACAGGCAAAAATAAGACGAAATCAAGAGTGACGAAATTGCGGTAAAGGCTTCGTTTTCGAGAAAATGGACTTTGAATTTCATCTAAATAGATGCGCGTGCATCATAGGGGCATGCGGAGGTGAGCGGAACGTCCTACGAGCAGCTGACGCGTCGAAATTCAAAGTCAATTTTCTCGAAAACGAAGCCTTTAACGCAATTTCGTCACTCTAGATTTTCGTCTTATTTTTGCCTGTATAATCACCCCCTAGAATATTTACCATAGGTGGAGGGACACCCTGTGTAGTTTATGGTTGGGATTACTGTGGTGTGTTTACACAAGAAAATTTTTGGATATAGGTGCTGCAGCTTTGAATTTTATTGAAGTGGTGAAAGTGAATTTATTTAATAAAAACTATAAGTTTATACTGTCTGGCTGCATAGTAAGGTATGTCTGAAGTAACACTTAGAATTTTTTTGAGCTTTTTTATCGCATATATATATATATAGATATAATCGGTGGCATAAGCTTCTTCATAAACATCCTTTTCCGACGGGCGATGATGTGGGGGCTGTTATAGTCATCCAAAATGGAAAAACTGAGATTTATTTTGAGTGAACCACAGAGACCCCGTAACAATAAAAATTGGCAGAATGAAAGCATTTTGAAAAAAATGTCCGATTTTTCCCTAAAAATTTAGCCGTTTTCCTTCTGTAAAATTATTTTTTACAATTTAGAGACTTATCCGTCGTGTAAGTCCCGTTTCATCGTTCAGTACTTTTATGGCAGATTCGTCGTTCGCGTGTTCGCGCGTTCCTCCCCTTGAAATGGGGCGACAGCATTTATAAAGCCGTGTAAAGGAGAGCCCTTGCAGGGAAGTGCATTAGGCTGTTTCGTACTTTCCACTCACGTAGGTCTTCGCCACGGACGGGGGAATCTTGCTTAGGGCAGAGAATCGGCTGGTTCCCAGGGCGGGCGTGAGCACCACCGTCCATCGAATCATCCGACGGTCAATTTAATTTTAAGTTAGATCGCAATCCCCGGCTAAAGAACTTCCCGTAACGGTCGTGGCCGTTTTATCGCGGAGCCATGTTGCCATCGTAGCCTCCCTGTAAGTCCTGTAACCACGCACGTGCGCCGATCGAACACCCGTTCCCCAAGAAATCGGGCCTGAGCACGATTACCCCTACTTTCGCGCCGGGAATGAAGTGAAACGGCCCTGATACTTGGAGCGCGAACGTGGATAGTGATTCTGCTATTGGGTTCTTGGGAAGAAGCGGGCTCGAGTAGAAGAGAACATTCTCCACTTATTCATTAATTAAGGAGAAGGCAGGCTTCTGTAGGAGTTCCGCATTTTCATATTCGTGTAAAGGGATAAGATAGCTATAGGATGCTCAATTGGTGCATAATTGAGCATTTTTCAGGGTGTACGGGTTATGTATTCTTTTCTGCAGCATTTCTGGAGCTATGAAAATGGAAGACGGGGGTAGTGGTGCGTGATATTTATCGATAACTGTATAGGGTAATTCCGGGAGACGCGGCCGAGCTGGAGAGTTGGTCGAAACAGTTGATTTCTAGAGAATTAATTGTTCTGAACCTTAACACATTTTTACATATACACAGATGTAGAGTCTGAATATAGCAACTCGACCAACTCTCCAGCCCGGCCGCGTCTCCCGGAATTACCCTATATCGATATTTTTTTATCCATATTTCAAACTCTAATAATATAATTACAGGTATCGATAATTTTCGTTAAAATATCGATAATTTTCGTCGAAATATCGATAATTTTTACTGCACCTTCTTTCGTTCAAGCCAAGTCAAGCTAATTATTTTCGAATAAATTCTAGTTTCCTTTATAAATATGATTTGAAAAGTAATCTCAGCAACAACTACCTAAATGTAAATAATGGAAACAGTCGCGAGAGATGAGATTTTTGAAAATATATCACGAAACCTGTTTCTTGAGAGTTTAACAATAATTAAAAAATAATATAAGAATAGAATAATTGTCTCGGGAGTTTAAAGTCTCACGCGAGATACGATATTTTTGTTTCACACCTAGTGGATTCACACCTTCACACTGACGAAAACATTTTTATTATATTTCGAAAATATTTGAGCAGTGTGAACTGAACTGTTTTCTTTTAAATCTTTACAATGGTAACGAAGGTGGGGTTGGAGTGATTCTAATCGTAAAGCTCCTGACAGGGGTCGAATGAAACTGTTAACGTTTATAAATCAAAGTTATTTATCGAACTTTTAAGATTTAAGTCATGTCTGCTCTTGTTTAAGTTAACTTTGTACAGTTTTAACACTTATTTTATGTTCGATTAATACAAGTTCTGGAGGATCATATACTTTTGAACAGATCTGTAAGGGTAAAATATAAAAGTTAGGAATATTTTTTTAATTCGTATTATTTAAGGAACTGGAAGAAGGAGAAATATAAATGAGAAAGCACGTTGTGATTTTTATATAACTATTTTCACCGAATGGTTTGAGGTTACAACTTCAGATCTATGTACCCCAAAACATTTTCTGGAAATCTGTTTGTCGCAACATTAACATTGTCGGGGCAGAATAAATGTTCCTGCTTAACTGTAACATTTTTCTACTTTCAAGAAAATACAAGTTTCTTATTTTCACAGAAAAGTATGGAATAAAAGTTTCAGTTAATCCACTGCATTTTATAAAAGTTTCCTCAGAACAGAAAAAGTTATAGTCATAAAATTACAGCTATTTCATAATTAATTGAAAATTTGAACAGTTTCATTCGACCCCTGGCTCCGGAGCTTGGCGCTAGCCCCGCATTAACTGAATTTTAGTTCGCATTAAGCGCGACCTTAGGTATCATTGTAAAACTCGCATTAACTCGAACTATTTGAATCGCACTATTCGAACTCGGATTAATCGCGACCTAGCTGTAATTGCTGCTAATAGGCAGGGTTTCACAAGACGTTTCATAGAACGATATCTACAGATGACATTGATTATTATCGATACCGCTCTCCGCGTTGAATCGCAGCAGAACCGAATGCGGACCGGTGTCACTCGATTCCTCGGTGTTGGCCTCGCAGACAGTAAACGTATCTCGTTATACCTCGTCGTTTCCCCAGGGGAATTGTAATCGCGGTTCCAACGGCGAACGTGGATAAAGTTCAGTGGAGCTGGCTCCTCGGCCATGGAAAACTTGGGGATATTCAATTACCATATTTCACAAACTTATCGTCTGCGTTAGCGTCTATTAAAGGCGAGAGCCTGAAAAATTAACGAGTCGCGTTAAACGGTTTCAAAGCGAGGCAGCTTTGAATAATTTAAAAAAAACACACAGTTTCCATTGCTCGTGGAAACATACGCGCCGGAAAGTAAGTTGACGCTATTTAAAATCGCATAACTTTTTTAAAATTGGTCCAAACCACTTGAGTTTTTTTTTAGAAGCTAGTGGAATTAGTTTTCTAGGTGGCGTGTTTCGTCGTTTTGAAAAAAAAAACTGCACATGGTCGGAATAGCAAAAAAAAAATTGTAAAGGTCGTTTTTTAAACTTTTTTGTGAGCCTGTAATGAACATTCAAAAAACCAGTTTGTAGATTAAAGTAAGTTGTGTACGTGCTGAACATTTCATCTAAATCGGTTAACGTTGCTCTGAGCTACACACGTTTAAAGAATCGCGGAAATTCCCGAAATCAGCGATTTTTGACCTTATTCTGCGATCTTTAAACGTGTGTAACTCAGAGCAACGTGAACCGATTTAGATGAAATTTTCAGCATGTATACAACTTACTTCAATCTACAAACGGGTTTTTTGAATGTTCATTACAGACTCACAAAAAAAAAGTTTAAAAAAAAACGACCTTTACTATTTTTTTTTTGCTATTCCGACCAAGTGCATTTTTTTTCAAAACGACGAAACACGACACCTAGAAAACTAATTCCGCTAGCTTCTAAAAAAAAAGCTCAACTCGTTTGGACCAATTTTAAAAAAGTTATGCTATTTTAAAAAGCGTCAACTTACTTTCCGGCGCGACTATATTAGCTGAACCGCCCAGCGATAAAGGAAACTAAATAAAAGGGACGAAAACAAGCGGCGAACAGAAAGGAAGGACAAAACGCTACCAGGCCAGGTGAATCAACCTTTTAAACAGCTCGAGACACTGTGTTCCCCGATTCAAAGACTTCCCTAGCGAATACAGGCACGTTTACTAACTTATACCAGCAGCTTCTATGCGCACGGACACGAATGACGGAACTCGGTTGACAAAGGCCACCGCAGTGTGCTTGCAACCTAGTCATAATGGGGCGGATCTGGCGCCCATTATATCGAGCAAATATTTATTGGGCGAATAACGAGTTACAAGGAATTGTGGGCGTGTTTTCTCCAAACTCGAAAACATTTTGTAACCGTCGGTTTATAGTTTTATGTTAATCTTCGGACAATAATTAGATGGATTAGGCCGATTTGGAGGAGATAGGATCTGTGAAGCTTTCCAAAATAAAATCCATTTTAATGAGATTGCTAATTCGTTTATACGCAGGTTAGATTATAGGGGAGAGTGGGGCAAAATGGAATGCCTAACTTTGGAGTGTGATAACAAAAAATTCGAAGGAAAAAGAGCATGGGGCTTCACTAGGAGTCTTAAGTAGACGTTAGACTATAAGAAAATTAAAGACTTTGTTCAGAAAGATATTTGTCAACGAAGAAAAATTAGATTTTCCGGAGGTATTGAAATATTTGCCTCGCTTAAGGAGGGGGAGACCACTGTAAAGAATCGGAAAAATCAATTTTCTTTTTCACATTTTCTGAAGGACATGCGTTTCACGAATGCTCTCTCCAAATTTCACGGAGAAATTCGTAAAATTGATAGAGATATAGCATTTTCCGTGAAGCGGTATCTATTGCGATTTTGACTTCTTTTTATCGTCACGTAATAGACGTAGGTTTCTATTAGTTTCTAAATATTTTTGTCTGTTTGAATTCGGATTAACCATATGCCTAAGGCGCTGTCAACGCCACAGGAACGATTTTGCCGCAGCGCACATTTTGGCGAAGAATATACCGGAAACGGATTTATGAATTTCATTGAAAAATGTTCTTTTCACCC
The DNA here is from genome assembly GCA_029448645.1 of Andrena camellia. NCBI lineage: Eukaryota > Metazoa > Arthropoda > Insecta > Hymenoptera > Andrenidae > Andrena > Andrena camellia. Next base: position 44,671,262 of record CM055676.1, on the reverse strand, counting down.
TTCAATATATACATATTAACTATACTAAGCAATACATTGATTTACTTGCGTTGTTTGGTTGAAAAAAATCCCAAGAACACCCTTACTTTTCAAACCATTACAGTGGTCTCCCCCTTAAATGGTGGGGTACAACCGAACACCAATTTGTAAATTGCTACCAGTCAGGTTCACAGAAATTTATAGTCGTAAAATTGAACATATTTCGCTCAAATTCACATTCCATGTATATCTATATAGAGTGGCTCTTTCACCTTTGCTATCTTGATACCCCTGTTGCCATTCCGCATACAAAGTGCATAAAAAATAAGTTATCTGTTTGTAAACAGGGAATACGATGATTTAAATTTTTTCATCTCACGAACATTCGTGTTATAATTTCGAGCACAAAATGTTATAATTTCAAAAAGAAACGTAAATTCAACCACTTATGATATACCGATCGCCTGATACGACGTACAAATAACTTGATTACTTGTTTACCCAAGCACCCCTGAAATAATGGTTAAAATCTTAACGCCACCGCAATATATTATAATTCAGGTGTACGTGCTTCGAAACAAAGATCGAACCACGGGACAAATGTCTGCTTCCTCCTATCCATTGAAAGTTTCCCTGCTCCTTCCTCTGTAACGACGTTGTCACCGCGAAAATGATGTATCAGAATTGCGATGCCGCACGGTGCACGCAACGAGTTCCAAACTCGCCCGCGCTATATGCAACGTTACAACGCTATCGCATTTTTTTCCCGCCACCGCATCCTCCCCGCCGGAGCTTGTGGAGAAATATTTCCGTTGAAACGGGTTTCCCGCGGCCGGCACGCCGGGATGGCGTTATAAATACTAGCAGCTTCGTATTTTTCCCTTCTGATGATTACACACCGCGAATCGCGCCACCGTCCAGATGAGTAACCGCGACAGCGGACGACGCTTTTACGCTTCCGCATAATGTTATTCGCCGGCGACGAGGGAAGAGAAAAGGTGCCACTCGCGATATTACAGCGGCGCGGATGCAAGCGGTGTTTTAAAAAGAAGAGGCGAGAATCAAGAGCGAGCTTTAATGTCCCTGGTAGAAATTGAGGCCCCAGCGGCGGATGGGGCTGCGTTAAACCCCCGTTCGAATCGAACGAATTAATAATCGTCGGGTGGACGTGTTAATATGGCAATTACATAGTGGCTTTTTTATACGGGTTGGTGAAGGTTAGAGTGAATTGAAGGGTAAGAGGAGAAACAGGGAATGTCCATTTTTCGTGATTTTGCGATTTATAGCATATTTTGTTCCGATTCAACTGGAACTACAAAACTGTCGCATCACGAAGGGTTATAAAGTTCAAATACCACCGTAAGATAATGTTAAAGATTTGCTATAAGTAGGTACTGGTTAAAAACAGGAAATGTCCACTCTCCACTGGAACAAAATACGGAATGTCCACACTCTTTGCCTAAGCATAGGCTTCTGTCGTCAAGGCGAAACAAGAAATTATTTAAGAAGAAAGTTATATTGAGAAAATTAAATGCATAAACCTTGTTTCATTACTGATGGATTAAAGTATTAAAACTTCATTTTCTCGATAAAGCTGTTTTGTGACATTCCCTGTTTTTTCTCCTTACCCTTTAATTCTTGAACGCGTGTTTTCGGTTCGAATAACCACCATGGATCGTCCACGCTGGAATTATGTATAATAAATATTGTATTTTCTCTGTTTAGCTATTGAATCCTTTTGACGAAATTAAGACGAAATTATATTCGTGTTTCCGTGGCAAAGTTAATCGCGGGAAATGTTAGACAATAATGGAAGCATTTCGCGGTTCTCTCAAAAATGTGTTTTGGAGGTGAGTTTATTATTCTTGTAACATGGAAACTTGTGCAAGACTGTTTTATTTATTTCTAAGACGAAAATTACGTTATATATACAGATGTGGAAAATCTCGTAAAATTCAGAATCCAAATTCCAGGAACAACTTTGTGTTAGATATGCACTTAATGAAGAATTAGAAGTGTTTTAATTTTCAGAAAGTTTAAGGAATATTCGAACCCTTATTAATCGAATGGGGACAATAAAATTCATGGTTACTGTTGGGATGCTGAGAAGTTATTTAAACATTCATAAACGTAATTTAGCATTACTACATTTGTTTAAACTCGTGCTGAATGAATTACAAAGTAATAAAAGCTTCATGATTTCCCAGCAGGTCTCACAAAAAGACGCTCGCAGCGTTTGCTTTACTAAATAAAAAGATCGTGCCTCGCAGACTCATTGATTACACTTTACTAATTGTTATTCTAACCAAACTAAAGGATCACTTAAAACTCCAGCTGGCGTTCAAAGTACTCTGAGCATTTCAAAGGAAACAGAACGGAACGAAAATTTGCTACGTGCACCTTTGCAAACCTCTCGAAAACTATCTCGTCGCGCATAAAACAGTCCGTCTCAACATTTTCGACTGTAATACCGAAGTTCCCGCCCAATACACACCCGCGTGCTCGCGCGTGAAATTAATTCCGCCCGTAGAAATGTTAATTCTCCGCAGGTAAATATGCATATTTCATGTCTTCGCGATGCAGCACTCCATACACAGGGTGTTCAAAAGTTCGTGGTCCAAACGTTTGATAGTATACCAGAAGGTAATGACAAATGTAGCCCCGAAAAAACGTATATTTCTTATCGTTAGATACACCTAATAATTCAGAAAGGTCAATACTTTTTGATTAAAATAATAAAAGAACGAACTTCGTACGACAAATTCTTTCGGAGATTAAAATTCAGTAATAATTCCTGTTTTCACGAAAATAATAAAATAATGCAAAATTCGACACTCTGTGTTTTATAAACAATTTCGAAATCAGCAAAATGATGACTTAACCCCCCCCCCTAATTTCGTGCAGACTACATAATATATAAATTTCATTAAAATCTTTGCCCTCAATTGTAAAAATTCATCGATTTTGCGTGGGGTGACTCTGAATCAGTTCTGCTGTTTCTTCTCTATTACTAATCAATAGATACAGTTTATGTCCTTATCAGTTAATCTCGCCTCTTGATTCTGTCAACTAACTAAACCTGTAAAAGCACACGTGACCCTTATCAAAAAATAAAAGAAAAACCTTGTGCTTTTGAATCTATACTAAACAGCGAGTCATGTTTATCTACTTTGTTAGTTGTACATTTAGATGGACGATGCACGTATTAACCACCTTCTATGATAAATAACAGCATTTTTATTTTTAAACACAGAAACGATTGCTTTTATAATATTCTCTAACACATTTCTGTTTATGTTAATATATGTATTACACGCGCGTGTCACATCGCACGACTTCGCGAACACCGTCTATACTTGCCAGGTACATAATCCAGGTGCGTTGCAGTGCAGCCTAGATCACGGGGAATTTTACGTTAGCCGGTTACTGCGTGGCCGACGTTTCCTGGCAAAGTCACGTTCGTCTGAACCCGATACCTAAATGCGTGCCTCTCTGCTTTCACTCGCGTGCCGGACGTGTCAAACGGTCGGTTTTTCCTGCTTTTCTACGCCACGTGTCGACCAGAAGCTGTTACTCGACACGAAACGTTCCCATCGAAAACCGGCAATCGTGGTTTCGCGTCGATACAACGTTATCGCGTCACAGGAAAACGGTTCACCTGCCCATCGATCTTGTTACGAAATAATAAAACGCCACTCACTTTGGTTTTTGAAACGGCCATCCGTCCACGTTTGTAGGCTCCAGCGTACTCGACGTGGATGCGATTGGATCTGCAATCTGCTTTTCCACCATTTTAGGCTGCTCCTGGTCCATTTTCTGTTGCTTCTCCTCTATTCTCAGCAGCATGTCTTTCACTTCGCGCTGTATTTCGCCCACCTTGGGCTGTTTTTCCGTCTGTTTCCCTTGATTTCCATTCCACGCGGACTGTCTATCTTCTTGCTTCGGTTGGCTCTGGTTCTTCCCGAGCGATGCCTCGGCCTTCTTCTCTCGATTGTCATTCATCCCGCGCTCCTGCTTGTCTTTTATGTCTGTGATCTGTGATTTCGCCACCGAGTGCCTTTGTGATCGCTGGCCAAGTTCAAGCGACTGTCTGTGTAATAGGGAAACGTACGGCTTTATATAGTATTATCTTATCAGTGCTTGATAAGCAGAAACAACTACGTATCGATGATATATCTGACTTTGTATTATTGAAAAATGTTTGCTGTGAGTGAGGTAACTATTGGGACAGGAGATATGCGAGGACAATTAGTGTCTGGATGCCTTCCTCATATGACGTATGTAAGCCAGGAAGCCAGAAAATCGTAAGTCAATGACTGCGATGTGGTGACTACTTAGTAAACTTTACTGTCTTGTTAAATACTTTTTTAAAGCTTTCTGCTTCTGGCTTGAAAACTTCCATCTGCCAAACTAGCCTTTCGTTATTGAATCTGAGTCGTGCATCAGAGCCTGATTTTGCAAATCTCTTTTATCACTCTCAATTTTTCATTAAAAAAAGTAGATTATTATCTTTGTAGAGTCATGTCATTGTAAGTTAAATTTAAACAATTTAACTTACATTTGAAGATTTTTCGGGCAAATTCGCCACTGTGCGTCGCCTGTCCATTGGTAATATCTTCGTGAAGATTTAATGGACAATACAGAAGTTTAAATTTTCATTAGTCTCGACATAGTCTCAAAGCACGGAGCGAGCTGGACGAAACATTCCCAGCAGAAGTGATCGGTGGAAAGAGGTGATCGACTTGAAGGAGCATGTCTCCAAATCTTGTGGCAGTAGAAGTGTTAATCGAGCGAGTTACGCGGATGTTACGGCAGATTTTAAGGCGGATTCATACGTATCATAGCGTTTCTCTGTTTTGGAGCAGCTCACACCTATCCGCGTCAGTTGTTGCCACCGAAACAAGGGGACCAGCGAGACTGACAGCACTAAACCGTCGCGGAACTGATATGTGCGAATCCGCCGCTATGCGGTTTCTTGCTGCATTTTCGGCCGACGGAAATGCGCGACCGCCCCAGCAGCTGGATCGAAACGATGCCGCGTTATTATTCGGATCACTCGGCGGCTCGAGTGCTCCGCACGGTTTTCGAATAATAAGAAAACCGCCGGAAGTCAGCAGTATTTTACGCAGCCCAGCCCGCCTGCGAATAATGGCCACAAGATTTATGTACACACAGCTTCCGGTCCCTCCGTAACTCCCCCCCACCCCCCCACCCCTCCAATTGCCGCGCGGCGGTCAAAGGAAGACCGATTATCATAATACACAATGCAGCCGCTGTGACGGTGGAAATAATTTATGAAAAGTCGCAAAAAGCGAAATGGTAGCGTCAGTTGCGGAATATTTTCGCGATCTTGATAAATATAGCTTTTGTTTTCTTCGGCGTAGATTAGTGACACACGATCGACGATTTATCTGCGGGTAATCCAGCGTATCGTCTACCTCCCGTGTGTTACTCGCAGGAAGGTCTATAAACTCTAATCAACTCTGTTAATTGGTACGTAGCTTTAGAATGGGGAGTTGGTAACTGTTGCAGTGTTTCGTTTCGGTTTCTGAGACGAATCGGTGGATCGCTTATCGCAGAGACAGAATTTAAGAGTCCTTGTAGAAAACACTGTAAGTGCCAAGAATAAAAAATTTTCAGGAGAGAGAAAACACTTCCTTCACTTTAAATTAATTCAGATATTTGATTTGTTTCGATTGCTAAATATTCTTAAGTATACAATAACTTTGAACACTGTAAGTGCCAATCCTGTTTACCTATCGCTTCTTTAGCTTTTACAGTGTTTTCTACAGAAGTGGACGTACCATCTTTTGGCACTATTGGTAACTTATTTACAAAGGGGAATTGCATTAAAATTCTATACTCAGTAGTAGGTACCACTGAGACGTACCTACATTTTCTGATAAAATTGTTGCATCCTTTTCTACAAGAACTCTTCGATTTAATTTCTAGGTTTGTGTACTGCGTTTCTGAAAGGTCACACGGGATGCACGGCGCACAGTGGTACATAATGACATTATTTGTTCAAATCACCCTACAGGTCGTAAATTTTCAGTAAACTTGACGATTTTTTTTTAAATTCTCTATCGAACTGTCCGGCCGGAATTTTAAATTTCGTTGCTGATTTTTTTATATTTACCGAAATATACAGCACTTTTAGGAGATCAGTATCTGTGGGCTTTTTTGGCTGCCGGTTCCGAATTTAAAGTCAGATTTTCGAAATTGAAGATGGCGAATTCAATATGTCGAATATAGTTGACTTTTCTGATTCGATATTGATGAGGAAGATTTTTAATGTTTCATATTTTTAGACATGTACGCAAATATAAAATCAAAGATTTGCTTCCAGAAGCACAAATCTTGCTCCTCAAACAAGATTGCACATAATAAAATCGGATTTCTAAAGGCAACTGGGATAAAACGTTAAGTAAATCAGGTCCTCTAAAGATATCAAACATTAACAATAGAGAATTTAATTGCGAAGCATTTAAAACAAAATCGTCCAGTTTATTGAAAAATTACAACCTGTAGGGTGATTTGAACAAAAAATGTCATTATGTACCACTGTGCGGCGGTGGGTGAGAGGAAGTCGCGAAGTCTGTAATTTTCATGTAATACGCGAAAGTGATAACAACGCGATAAGGGGCAATCCAGTATTAAGAATATTTATGGACGCACGTGGAAATATGAATTTTAAATATTCTCTTGACCAGCATTGCAATTAGAGACATGCTGCAAATATATTTACAGAGACCGGCCGTAGGAACGTCAACTATTTTGTAGGGCAAAGGTGAGTCACTAGATAGTAACTAACGGATGATTAATACTTTATCTGTTACCGACTAAAAATGAAGGTATAATGGCAGAGTATAAGCAGCATGATTAAATATAATGCGACAGGAATGTGTATTGTACTATAATCGGTTTATGACACACTGCATTTCTATATCAAGGTCTCATTTTCCAAAAGAATACGATAAATTTCCGGCTTCTACCTATTGGAATCAGGAGTCAAACGTGACTTCAACCATCACAGATGATAACGCGAGGCATATATGTAGAAACATACCACAATTTTAAAAAAGATAAATGATGAAAAATAAAGATTTGAAACAATTGGGCTGCATGTATTTACACGAGACAATTTTCTGAATTATGACTCTTCAGCATTTTCACATATTTTCTATCTTTTTTAAACTATCACTATTTGTGCGATGTGAATAGGGTAAACAGTACAATGATCGGCACCCTAAGCGGAAAGCCCAATTGCAAAGTCTATATTTATTTGTGAAGTTTTTATATGGTCTTAATTTTCAGTTATTATCAATGATTATGGATTTCTCATTAATGTAAAACATCTTGTGTACCTATTAAGTCTTTTATTTTAAAAATATTCAATGAAAAACAAAAATAGGCATAAAAGTACAATCATTGGCACCCTAAAATTTGAGGTTGTATAGAAAAACATATGTAGTTAAAAACGAAGTTTAAAGTGTTCAAACAGACTATTTCATTCGCCATTAAATATTTACAATACTTAGTAAATCTGTATTTCAATCCATTACTTAGTTATAAAGCGACGAAATATACTTATCTACCCCTTATCAAAGTTTTAAGAAAACGCCTAAAACTCAGCCCTTTGTCCCACTTTGTGGTATTGCCAGATGTAAAATGTGTAGTTCAACTACTGGGCTTTGCAGTGGTGTAGTGAAAGAAAAATAAGAAATTGTAAAAAAGTACTTTCTAAGCTTGTACTTCTTAATATTTGTCTTTTTGACGAGGAGTGCCAATGATTAGTGCAGTGCCAGCATTAGTGCAGTTCACCCTACGTTCGAAATAAAAGTCACGCGAGCCACGGAAGTGTCTCTTCAGAAAGGGGCCTACGTTCTCAAAGGTGACTTGCAAGTCCGATTGTTCGAACGATTCCACTGGGGTTAATCGTGGTGACTAGAACTCGAATGTCATACAGCCGAAAAATTGTCGACTTGAAAATAGAAGTCGGCCTGAACCCACTGCTATTTTCTGTTGCAACTGTCAGGCGTACCACGATGTCGCAAACTAATTAAAGTTCCTCTTTCTCTTCCGTTCGTTTCCAGACTTACAACATGGACGCCCAAGTTGGAGAGTCTTCGGCATGTGCCACGGCGTTACTCTGCGGAGTTAAAGCCAATTACGAGACCGTTGGCCTGGACTCGTCCGCACGCTTCGAGAACTGTTATTCCAGTTTTGATGCCCGTGTACCGTCTCTTATCAATTGGGCGCAGGAGCAGGGTAAGTAAATGCCCGTCCATGGACATCGACAACTAACGCGAAGGATTATGCGCAATTGATTCCCGTCGGGCGCGTTCAATTGCCACTTAATTGCCATCGTCGCACGGGCGAGCGACTAACAATCCACTTTATTCCTCTACACTCTGCAACATGCCGCGTAACACACTGTGACGGGTTCACTTATTCGTTCTGGGTGCCGATATACTGTTTAACACTTTACACTTTTAACAGTTGTGAGTGATATTAACACATTGAGTGGCGGAAGGTGTCGCAAAATACTGTATCAAGTTAGTCAAACCTTTTGGAGCGGTCGCTTTTGCTGGGAAAGTTTGGTGTCCCTCACTTCGCGCCGGAGTTGGGCATTAAATAAAAAAAAGATTATTTAAATAACCAATCAAATAAATTAAATTAAAACAGAATTTTTCTTTTTAATCTCTCCTTAATTTAAAATCCATTACCTACTTAAAATACATCATGTCGGGATCATAATATGAGTGTAACTAATATTTTAACAAAAAATACATGTCAAAATTTTTACTTCAATTTCGCACCACAATAAATAGCGTTGTTTCATAATCAGTGCAACACAATTTCAATTTTATGTAGAAAATTAACATTACACAAGATGGTATAATTATATTATTTATTCGACCGCAAAATGGATTGAAAGTGAAGAAACGCCTATGTAGTTCTCGAAAGGAGATTTAATCAAACTCATATCTTTTTCAAATTCACAAAACTCGAAATTCTAATCACAGCTACAGAATGAAATTGCTGTCGTTACAATCAATGAAGGTGCAGTGTGAGTTATGCTCACGTTACAGCAAGTAAAAGATGGCAAGCGATATTCTCCGCGTATCGAAATGCAGTTGAATTAACGCCAATGCGCCACACCGTTCTTTCATTACCCCGTTAACAACGTCGTCGTAAAGTTGAATCAGCACTATGAACGTGTAACGTTACTTCACTGCGCAGCGAGTTACGTTGGGAATAGAACAGGCAGTGTGCGAGGGTAATATATGTAGCAGCGTTGGAGTATAATGATTGGATATTCTATGTAGAATCACAAAATATTTTGCTATTTCCTGTGCAAATTCTAATACTGAACTGCATAACAATTCTCATGTATCATTGAGGTACAGATCCAGTGGGCCATTTCTAGGGGAAAACAATATGGCTGCTATAGAAAGTGATTTCTGCACAGTACAGATGTGATCACTTCCAAAATTGTAGAGTAGGCATATGAGAGAATTATTCAAACAAAAATTGTCCAGTTTGAAGAGAACGTTGTACATACGAAACGATTTTCTTTTGGGTATAAACTTTAAGGGGATGCTGAGCTGAACTTTTTCTGTTTAAACAGAATTAAGTAGGAGGTTTTAAATGAAATTCTATTGTGGAATTCCGAGACGTGGAGTTTCCGAGGATTAGATAATACTTCACATACGAGAAAGTTTATTTTGGGGTTTTAGGTAAAATACCAATGTAATTACACAAATTTTGCCTAAACCTATCACATACGCCACAAAAAAAAAACGCTTTACCAGCAAATACCAAAAATTCGTTGAATCCGGAAAAAGCATCACTCCTTTTTTTATGCGAAAAATTTGACATAGAACAGAAACATTTCTAATATCACAAAAAATATGTTGCATCCAAAAAAAAAAAAATTAATTTCATCAATCTCAATTCTAAATAACTTGCCACTAATTCCTAAAACAAAGTACCTGCAAAAATATTTAATTTAAGACCACAAGTCCAAAGCTGGAGCCGAGGAGACCCACGGAAACAAAAATTCCAGCAGTCACGTTTCCCTGAAACTTCCACAAAGTGCTACCCCTTTCCTAACGCGATATCTCGGATCCCCGTACGACTCTTCCAAATTACAACGAGGGAGAATTATCCTAATTTCGAGCAGGGGCCAAATTGAACTTCGCGGCTGCAGGCAGACGGGCCAGTTATTTCAACACCCTCGTCGAAATTCTTCCAGCTCGCGGGGTACGACGCCACCCTCGGCTCCAATTTCGATATCTATCGAAATCATCGGGCATCGTTGTAACCTACTGCACCCAGCGGGGGAGCCCAGTTATAACTGCGTCTCATTAGACCGGTATCGAGCAATTAACAGAATTTCTCTGGCGCGCATGTACAGCTATTAGAGCGCCGTCGGTGGTTTGTAGGGGCGGGAGGGCAGGGTGTGGTGGCGGTGCGTGCAGGTCGTTATATTACGTGGTATCGAGTTGTTGTCACCGGGGAGATGTGATAGGGTTTTTATCGATTCGCGATTTTCCATTTTCCATGCACGAGGGACGACTATACGGGCATATAAACGCTACTAAATTCAATTCGAAAACAGGGATGGTTGGCGGCAGGGTGAGGGGAAATGGCGCTGGAGCAATGGAAATATTTATTCAAGCCATGGAAACGATCGTAAATAAGGACTCTTCATCTCCCGCTTTATTACACCGGGTCGTCGTAGCTGTGTACGAAAGATTTCCCCGGGACTGTTCAATGATTTCAATTTCCGATACATGTGCGCCCGTCCGCGATCCTTTGACTCCCGCCACGGTGAATCTTCGCCGTGGCGGGGCGTTTTTAATGACGTAACGTTGCGCGAACGGCCGCGGTTCATTCGCGAGGGACGTTTGGGAAATGTTTAGTTTGGAAGAAGAATCACACCCTTATGGCTATTTAACCTTCGATTGGGAAGCACATGATCAATTAGTGATTAGTATTGCTTCTGTATAGAAATAGGAATTCAAGATGTGCGAGTATGCGCCAAATTATTATGGATCAAAGTGAAATGAGTCCTCGTGTATAAATATCACTAAATTATAAAATAACTTTGTTCGAATGAGGCTTCCCTATCGAGATTATCGATTTGAAAGTGGAACTGACGTTTTAATCAAATGCACGCATAGTCGGTGCATTTTCGAACACGATTTTCTCAAAGACAAAGCCTGTTTCGAGCAAAATTTATTCCACAATTTCAATTTAAGTGAGATGTTCCAATTACTGACAGTGTCCCTATTATCTACCACTTTATTTATTTTACTTAATAAACACGTAACGTAGAAGGAACAGTCAGCAAAAAAATTTATTATTAAATTGGGACTGTCCTTCGTTTTCTTCTTCTTCTTCTTCTTAATATTATTATTATTGTATACTATTCTTTATACGTTACGGTTTTATTAACTAAAATATATAAAGTAGCAGTAATAAGGACACTAGCAGTAATTTGGACATTCACCTTATTTCTTGACAATGATTTCCGTCTATTTATTTCCAGACAAATTTCAGCATCGATTTCCTCGAAAACGAAGGCCCATATAAGAAAATTATATTCCACATTTTCTATTTATGTATTTTTGCGCAAGAAATTACCATAATCTCAGTTGTTACCCACCCACCTTATATAAATGAGGAATCGCGCACAGATACGGTCGACTATCCATATTCAGCCCAGAAAGTGCACCGAATGTATAAACCAATTCGAAGAACCGACAACGGGTAAAGCTGCGTTTAATCGATTGAACATGAAAGTAAGTGCTCCTCGGAGCTATTTCGCCATAGTAGCCGACTCAACCACCGCGAAAACTGTAGGATCATGTACCATGTAACAACACTGCACGGCCATGTACATCTAGAGCAGTAATAAACACCACTGTACATAGCCGTGTTCGTACGTCTGGCTGCGCCTACGTTACGAGCATGAAAGCGCAAGCTGCCTTAGCTCGGTCATTAAGATGAATTGCCTGGTTGATTAATCGCCCGCCGTTTGCCGTTGACGCGCTCTGCTTCGTGACCAAACACGATCACGCTTTCTGCCCCCTTTACCCACGCAATTTGTCAATTTACAATTATTGCCCGCGTGTCCGATCATGTTCGACACGCTCACGTCGCCGCTACTCAAATCAGACAGAAGGAGGCTCGAGGAGAACGCTCTGAGGGTAGTCACTTCGAGAAGTGAAACATTTAAGGTTTACTAACTCACGAAAAGCACACGAATAACAGAAGCTAATTCCAAATGCATAACACAAAAACTCTGTTACTTTAGATTTAGAATTTAATAAAATAATTGCTCAAAAATCTTTTACATTTTTTTTTTGCACGTTGCCGGTAGCAGGGTAAATGAAATCTACGCAAAATATTTCACTTTGCCTCACTATTTCATAGAGAGAATAAGATAAGAGGGGATGAGGTGATAATTTTTCAGAGGTTTTAAAGTAGAGGGGTGGAAACGAATGGATCAAGAATTTAACTAAGTGTTCTGCTTTTGTATTCTTATTTTCTGGTGCTTGGTGATTCGTTGCTTGTTACACACTTTTGCAGTTAGTAGAAACGTGACGGGATTTAAGGCAACGTTAGATTTCGAGACGGAAGGTGCTGACTAATGGCACGTCTGGCTAGTACGAAATCCGAGGAAGGATTAAAAGGAAATGTGGAAAAGGTCGAGATTAACCCCCACTTTCGAAATCAAAGAGGGCAGGTATACCGTAAACTGGGGGAACATTGGCAGTACGGGGTAACATTGGCATCTACTTACCTAACATCTATTAAAGAGGAAAAGGAGAAAATTTTTATGCATTTTCACATTTGTAGTACAATCACAAACGATGCAATGTTATAATAGGATACCTAAACTAAATTTAAAAATATTAATTAAAACAATGTAAAAATAAAAAAATTAAAAAAAAATAAAATAGAGTGCATTGAACATGAAAAGAAACAAATTTAAGTGTTACTGTAAGTTCAGATGTGGTAAAACTTTAGCTGTGAATGCTATTTATATGATGTGCTAATGTTACCCGGTTACGGGGTAACATTGGCAGATATTTAACATGTATTAAAGAAGGATAAGGACAAAAATTTTATGCATTTTGACACTTGTAGTGTATTTACAAAGGATGCAATGTTATGATAGGATTCTTAAAGCAAATGTAAAAATGTTAATTTTTATATTATATAGCAAAATATTCCGAAAACATGCCAATGTTTCCCCAGTTTACAGTACGGGGTCCTCCCACTTGTCATAAACAGCTGGTGTGATTTGGTAGATAAATGTACGATATCCAGACAGATATTAAAGAAGATTTATGATACGAGCTCAATGTCATGTTTTTATCTACCTTTATCAGTATATTATTTACAGTGCATTTTTTCTTACACCTTCTCCATCTTTTTCTGCCTTCCTTATTTACCTATCACCATTTCTTCGTACACCAATAGCACATTGCAGTTACTTTTAAAAAATCACAAAGGATACTAAATAATTCATATTGGAAATATTTTATCTCGGGGACTTATGCTGACTGTTAGGATGCTAGAATTCGTGTAACAGATATAAAAATTATTCACCAAAATAAAGAAGAATAAATATCGAATCAAATATAGAATGTCTGTCATCTTAGCCAATAGTCAGACTGAAAATAGTAATTTCTTTTAAGGGGACCTTCCGGTCTAAAAGCCGTTTTCTTTAATTTCATTTTTCGAATGTTCAACCTTTTAGGAATACGTGTTTAAAAGGATTTGTTGAAATTCGTAAAATTTTCGAAGTTATAGGCATTTGAGTAGCGGCAAATGCATGGGCAACAACCGGCCACTCGGCGCTCACGTAAAACTTTAAACACGTTTTTCGCGAAACAGTGTTCTTAAAATCGGTGGGACCTGTATCTCCAAAAGTTATTATCCGAATCGACTGAAACTTTTTTTATTTTCAAGAATATACTTCTAGCTGGGGGGGGGGGGGGGGGCAAAAATTACAAAAATGACATTTTTTGAGAAAATAACGACACTTGAAGTGTGAAATCACTTTTTCTCTATATTTTTCGTCCTTTCAACTAAAAAAATGTAATTTTTGTAATTTTTCTGGTTTCCCCCCTAGCCAGAAGTATATTCTTCAAAATGAAAAAAGTTTCAGTCGAATCGGATAATAACTTTTGCAAATACAGTTCACACCGATTTGGATCAATTTTTTGACGCCATGACTTTAACGACTCCCCTGTGCCGTCTGCAATAATTAATTATAAAACAAAAAATATATTTCTATAAAGTAAGACATCCTGAATCCAATGCAACAAGTCCCATTAAATTATATGTAGTAGTTTTCCTTTAATTAATTTCTAAAGATCACCTATTATTTTGGGCTCCAGACCGGAAGGTCCGCTTAAGGACCCTTTCCCACATGAGACTTGTGTAGACCACCGATATTTCGATTACATTCGCACATCGTCTACCATGTTTCATATTTTTTTAAACCAGCACTGGTGTCTCTCAAATAAATAGATATATCAATATATCCACGATACCAACCACGACACAGAAATATCTCGTCAGAAAAATCCTTTAGATACCCATCTCATTACGAACAATATCAAGCCTTCCTCAAGCTTCCTGCTTACCTCAAGGAATATTAAAAAAGAATGTCATCAGCAGAACACTAAATTAAACAACCAATCAAGCCCCCTCCCGCTCCTCCCGAAAACATCGAATTATCGGCGCATCGATGTCTCGTTAATTACTTGTTCGTCGGCAAATTTATCGTGCCTTCGCCGACAGTCAAGAACTGTGCGGAATCCCGGCAAATTATCATGAAATTAATTGAATCGATTATGCATTCGTGAAAGGGACTATCGATTCAATACGTAATTTCGTTCGTGTCGTGGACCAGCTGGGATTGGGATTTTCAGCAGAAGTTTCGCGGCGCTTGGGCAGATCTGGCCCTCCGCCTATCCGTGGCAGGATCTAAAATTTGCAAATTCATCTGTCGAGTTCCCGGTGACGAAGACAGTCGTCGAATGAACTTCGTCCAACGGGCGACCAGCTCCTCTGATCAATAATTCATTCCCGTCATCGCAGTCACGTCAACGTCGATGGCGAGAGTCGACTTAGGTACTATGCTTTGCAGAGATACAGTGACTAATCTTATTTATTTAAGTGGCGTGTAAAGCGATATCCCCGAGGATCCGGACTACCAAATGTGGTCTTCGACATCTATTACAGGGTCACACTTATTTGTTCAGATTCCTGCACACCCGCGGGACTTAAAATACTAACGCTCAAAAAATGTGCTGAACATAGCTGCAAATTTATTGTCTTGTCTGTGAGTTTCATAACAGCAGGAATGGTGAAGCTCGCCCCGTCCGTCACTTAATATTAATAATAAGAATATTAATGTAATCTTTTAATGATTGGGTGTCACACAAAATCTTACTATCAGAGATAGTTGAGCAAGACTTTGTTTCTATAGAAGATCGTAGGTATGTAGATTTGATGTACCTATAGAGTTTCCGTGTTGTATATGTTTCTGAGTTGGAACTGTCCTAAAGTGGGTCAAATGTCGGTTTTTAAGGAATTTTTTGGGATAGGGGAGGAGGTAAAAGTTGCGATAACGTTTGTATCGTATTAGATAACGCAAGGTGACATGGTGACTGGGTTCAGAGGTCTGTGGGAAATGTCTGAGAACATCTGCTTAGGAGGAATCTCTTGGTCTATCAGGGATGAATACATTACATCCCTGAGGTCTTGATTTGTCTACAAGTCCTACCAGCTTTACTCCCTGCTGCGTTTACGACATCGCTATGTCTCTGCAAGGCACTGTCTAATAATTCGTAATAGAGCTATAACAAAGTCCCGAATTTGTGTGTTAAGTGGCGGTAACAATCCAGGTAGAAAGTAGTGGGATTTTATTTTTTGGATTCGTGCATTCTGCATGTGGAATTAATGAGAATTGAGTGAAGGCTGAGATACCAAACACGTCTAAGCTCTAATAGATAAACATGATATGTAATATTTAGTGGTAAAATTATAGCGAAGTCATATGTTTGAAATCATGACAGTGGGTCATTAACCATTAAATTTATAATACTTTTGTCGATAAGCAGGTTTAAAAAAATGATTGAACTTGATAGTATCGATCAGTCTTCGCAGTGATATGTTTAGACTGTCTCGCTGGTGAAGGTATGACAGAAACAGTGTTCGCTCGTTGCAGTCATTGTGAAAATTATTATCGCTTCAATCACTTTTGTAAACTTTCTTATCCACAAAATTATCATAAATGCAATGGTTAATTAGCATAATTACCCACTGTTATGATTTCATTATTATCATCATTTATTATCCTTAATTTTTTCTGACTATTATCTATCATTAATTTATTATCATTCATTCATTATAATGTATTTTTATATAATAAAGATAATTAATTTGGACAGACGATTTTGTCGTTCTCTTCCTCTCACTTTTTTCTGCTTTCCTCTCTACCTCCTTTGTTGATCTCACCAGGTCAGACCAGCTCTTGGTAGAATCTTCATTTTCCATTTTTGACATCCTTGTAACACATAATTTCGATCTATATAAAAAAAATCTGTGCCAGTCCATCACCAGTTGAACAGTGTTCCTTGTGAGTGATTTTCATTTCCTCGTATTTCTTTCAAGCGTGCTTGCCTCGGTGCTCGAATCATGCTCACCTACTTTGATGTCTGAATGATTTTACGAGTTCGGTGTACATAGCTGTGTCACCAACTATGCGCGCTCGTACCTCGTGGTTACCTGGAGTTTCGCAGAGAGGATTCAATCCCGCCGCGAGCATTCGAAATTCTTGTCTCGCAGCGTCTCGTCCACGGTCCTTCTCTAGGTCGTTGCGAATACCCGACGCTTATCCCCTGTCATCTTCTCCTGTTGCTTTTCATCTTTCGGGGAGAAAGTGCGCCTCATCTGTATGATTGTCCTACACGGTGCACTAGGAGGAGGTAGGTTCCGATGAGAGGACATGAGAAGGCAGAAAGCCCGGCGAAAGGCAGCTTAATGGAAAGCCTAGATACGTCATGTGATTCTAAACGAGATTGCGTCTGGCACCGTCGCCGGGGAGACCGAAGCTTGTGCTTTATTGCAGCGATATTTTGTGGCGGAGACGCTGACACGGTGAAAATAAAACCTTGAGTAATTTCCACTTAGCATTACGAGCAGCCGCGCGTGGTGTCGTTCTCTTATGAGTGTATTGGATGTCTCGAGGGATTTTTAAGGTAAAAGTAAGGTGAACGTGTTCCGTAAACATGGGCACAGTAATCTTATATTAAAAAGTTATAAGAGATAGTATGAAGTGTATAGGGAATTATGGTTGTTTTGTGGTTTGAAATCTCCCTTGATCCTATCGATGATAGTGTAAGATTGACGTTGGGTGTATTGTGTTTACTATGGATGATATTTTCCTACGACTTTGTCTAATTTCAACAAATGCAATAGTCACCCTCGAACGACTGGGTCTACTTAGGTCTATTTTGACCCAGATCCTCAGCTCAAAGAAATGCATTCTCTGATTAGTTGTCTACTTAGGTTATATCACGAAGATAAGTTGCATTTGCTCTGTTGGTTGTGGGGTAGGTGATTTAATAAAACAAGTCTTTTGTAACTACAATCTAAAACTTTAATTAGGAAAGGTGTAGGAATATACGTCTGTATCATACAAGTCGCAAAGAACGAATGGCTCCAACGAGAGCCGAGAGAAAAAATATCGGTGCCCACTCGGCTTGATCAGAAAAGGAATATCTTTCCTTCATTAAAAAATAAACCATAACGCAGTATCTCCTCTTAGAGTGTTGATTCAATTTTTACCTTTACATTCCATCACGCACTCACGGCAGACACGAAATATCGAAATATAGATTTAATTTCTTAAAATGATATTTCGAATTTGAAAAATGAAATCGTTGTAAGAAAAGAATCGCGTTCCTAAGTGATAGAAAAAGAAAGGTGTGCATGTATCAAGACATTAATATCCTCAAATAGTTAATTTCGTACATGTATTTTCACACTGTAAATGCTTGCTCTTTATATTCCTCTCGGATGAGAATGTGAAGGTGTAAAGTGAAAAGAAATATATGTAGAACAAGATGCTGGAATTTATTAACTTTGGTGTGTAGAGAAATGATGCTGACCAATTTGCTAACTGATAATATTATTCCTTACTTAGACTATAATTAGGGTGCGCTTTCGGTTTACCTTGGTAAACTTTCGAAGATTTATCTTTAAAGTTGCTAGAAATACATCTGGGCTCGCCCTTCAGTTCCGTTGTAGATTTATCAAAGAAAGTTTGTTGAAATTGACGTGCTTATTACTCTGGCTTGCCCATGAGGTATCAAGTAACTCGAAAGTTCTGACATGTAACCTAAAATACCTTCAGTACACATTTGCTACAGCAAATATCCTACTATAAATATTTTGTATAGTTTGTCTATTCTCTAATAATACTTTCTCTATTCCACCTAGTTATTTCTTTAATATTTAGCGATTCACACACTGCAGGTCTTTAAATCGATTTTATCTCAAACCTCTGGCTTGAAATTGAATTAAAAATTCGATTAGTATGATTTGTGCTGTGTATTTGGTAGCATTCTAAGGGATTTATAGCCCATGAGTTATTAAAACCTATTGATATTATCAAAGTGACAGTATATATTGAGGAATTGCTAAAACTGAGCGACACTTCAGAAAATAAATGTCCCTATTTAGAAAATTATATTATTTCTTATTATTTTCTCGTCCTGTAGTGTCTCTCTATTAATTCGGATAGTGAAAGTTGTAGTGTTGTACTGTATACAGTAAACTGTTGTATAAACTGTCAAATTTATTCCACAATATATTCCGAGAGGCACGTTTCCTGAAAAATCTGGCGGGGGGGGTAAAAAATTCAGAAGAAAGATACGCCTTCGACTGTCGTCGTATCCAAAGTGGAATACATGGTGGAAGCTCGTTTCCGGAAGTCGAAGTATGTTCGGCAAAGCTCTTTCCTCCACCTTCATCTTTTATCGCTCGTCATGCAAATCTCCCAAACATGTATTATCTCGGATCCAAAAGTGTGTCAGTACTTCGAAATTGTTCCTCTCCACACGCCCCCGCGGAAATGCACGAATCACGGGAGTCTCTCCGTTCGAGGAAGCGGGCGCTGTCCCTTTTTCGACGCGCCGTTAGCCCCCTCGCGAATCCTCCCATCCAAAGAAACTTCATCGTTCCTTTATTTTAATTTGCATGCAGACGCCCGCTCGCCAGTGTTTATATGTAAATTACGGTTTATCTTGTCGCCATCGCGTCGCGGAGTGCCGCTTTTAAAGTGCCACGGTCTCGAGATTTCCTTTCTTTTTTTAGAGAGAGAGACCGAAAATATTGTTCCGCACGGCAGAAGTGGTGCTCGTATCGTATTTATAGTAGGATAACATTTATTCTTCATCCTTTGAATCGCGACAGCTTTCTTTGTGGAGGATGTAGATTGGACGATGACAAGGACGTAATAAAATATGCTCCATACTGAGAGAAAGAATAAGGTTTCGCGTGTTTTGTGAGCCATTTGGATTTGTATCAGTAGAGAGATGTAGGGTTGAGAAGTTTGTACTGAAGTAGATTCTGTATGCCATTCCTGTTGGAAAATTTTGAGAATCTTATCAAAACGACTGTTAGTAATCTTATATTTTCTTATTATTAATGCCGCCTTGGAGAGCTGGACAAAATACTATTTCAAATAGTAAATAGTAATCTTCTGCGTCCACGAAGGAGTACTTAATCTAAGCGATGAAAATTGTGAACATGTACTTCCTTACAGACAAATACTCGTACTTAAACTACAAACACTGCCATTGTAAGGAAATATTTTAAATACAAAGTTACAATATTTTACTCTATGCAACAGGTTATCACAAGAAAAATATTTTATTTGTCGAAATTTGGCGTTCTATTTAAAATTTATTATTGAAAATAGTATTTGAAATACTTTTCTCCAAATTCTGCACGCCACTGCCGCCTTGTTTGGATATGACCGTTTGAATTAATAACGGTGTGTATTCGATTTATCTAGTAAAGTTCATATTTTCCTATCCAGTTCGTTCCACAAATTCTCAATTGCGTTAGGTAAGGTCGGGCGACCGTGGAGGCCATAACATGATAATTTTTTTAAATAGTTCATAAAGATGTTTGAAGAAATGAAGTAAGTAAATGCAACAAAATACAATAATAAAGTCACTGCAGAAACTTGTATCCATATTTTAATAATCTGTTTGTTCAAAACCAGTAATTGTCTGGTGACGTATTTCTTGGCAATTAAAATCATCATGCATAGTCTAGGTTATAGCAGGATCATGATGGGAAAAGCGATTAGTGGGAATGGGGAAGTAGATTTATTTTTTGGCTCTATACGCGAACTGTTTCTTTGACCCATGCCACCGGCAAGTAGTAACGCTCAGTAAGTGGTCAGACGGGGGTCAGTCGTTCACGCGTAAATGTACCTAACGCTTCAAATCGGGTTACAGGTTACAAGTAAGTACACAATCATTAGTGAATAGTTGATTTTGAAATTGAACATAATTTAGGGAATAATTATTAAAATTCGTTGTTTCCTTTTCGCAATGAGAATGGAGCGCTCCTTGCCATCTTTCGATTACGATTTGGTTATTTGTCCTGAAATAGACTACAGAATGAGTATTTAAAAATATATTTTGCCATTTTAGGAAAGCAATGCATGACTTCGTATTACAGGAAATTTAATTAATACTACTCTATGACGTCTTTGAGCACCTCATTCAGTTTCATACACATTAACATGTAGCCCTTTGAATTTCACATCCACTACATATTCCCCCAGCTTGTTTTTACAGTTACAAGTGTCATTTTTTAAGCACATTCTTTGATTACACAGCTTCCGTACCTTTATCTCCTAATTGTAACTGACCACTGCTTGTGATAATCGTGGTGAATGTAATTTCATTTCTAAAGAACGAGCGGTGCGAGGCAATGTTTGCTACGAGCAATGTTAATTACAAGAAAAGCTAGCGAAGGTACACGGATTTTACAGTTACTTTCCAGCAACGAAATGCTATCATGACATTAATAAGGTAAAAGTAAACGAAACAACTGCGGTGTCCTTTCAGGACTTCATTTCCGCGCAGCTGCTGTTGCATGTAATCGAATTCGCGGTTAAAGAAAGCGGCCAAAGGGGCAGCGGTTAAAAGTAAACCAATCTGAAAACGCAAAGATGCTTTCAGAATCCTCGCTGAAATAAAATTGAACCATTTTTCCAGCCGCTCGCCCGGGGTCACTTGAATTTACGATAATTGGACGAAAGAGAGGGCGCGGAAATTGCTTACGCAAAAGAAACGAAAGTTGCGTTCCCAGAACCGTTGAGATTACAAAAAAGAAAAATACCGCCGGCCCCCCAGCCTGGAAAAATTAAGCTGCTCGCTATTGTGGATCAAAAACAATCTCCGACGTTAATATCCACCGCGTGGTTCAACTTCCCTTCCGCGCCATCGTCCGACCAGAGTACGCGACCGCTGAAAAATTCCTTTATTTTGCGTGAGACCCAGAACGCTTAAAAATAAATTAGACCAAGATTGCGGTGGAAGTTATGGAACCATAATGAAACGATCTTGGTTGAATTACCAAAGAAGTGGCATCCACCAATCGTGCAACCGATCACCTGAAACTGTGGATGAGAACGTTGTCGTCCAATCAGCCATTTTATCATTTTCTGCTATTTACTCACATCAGACGTTCTGTCAGATAGTTGGAGATGCATGTTGCTTGACTATGTATGTTCTGTAGTACCCAGTGTAGCTCCAGGCTAGAAATTGCGAGACATCGAGTCTATTGCAGATTTGATTGCAAGTTTCAGTTCCTTGCGTCTGAAGGCAACTATGGGCTTCGGGCTTTGATGGCAACTATAGGTTTCTTGGCATAATTGTTGGAGGTCCCGATGTAGAAGTTTATTCGCGGTGGAGCCTAAGATGGCGCCATGTGAGGATGAGGATTTTATGGAACTTGGAAAGAGGGATTAGCGGATTAGAAGGAAACCTTGTAACGAGTATAACTACTGATGGATAATGAAAATAATACTGTGAATAGTAAATCATTATCTACTAGGTGGCAGGTTCGTCTATTGATGAGTGAAAATTCTGTAATCTCAAAGAAACGATGTCAAAGGAAAGATTATTTAAAAAATTGTTGTTACGTGAATTAACAATTCGTTAGTGATCTCCATCAGATCATGTAACACAGTCCTTGCGACTTTAAAGTTTTCATTCTTGAGAAAAATAAACTTATTGCTATATCTCAGGAATATAATCATAATACGTGTTTTTTTATATTAATCTTTATTTATTCAAATAGAAATCAGCAAAATTGACACTTTGTTTCAATATTTAGGGATCCTATATCTTTTTGGCTGCTAAATAACATAATTTGTTTAACATAAATAATTGTGTAAAGATGCATACTGTGACTCTCGAAATTATTCGGACACTTTTTAAAATCGCATAACTTTTTTAAAATTAAACCAGACGATTTGAGTTTTTTTTAGAAGCTAGCGAAATTAGTTTTCTAGGTGTCGTGTTTCGTCGTTTTGAAAAAAATGCACTTGTTCGGAATAGCAAAAAAAAAATAGAAAAGGTCGTTTTTTTAAACTTTTTTTGTGAGTCTGTAATGAAAATTCAAAGAAACCCGTTTGTAGATTGAAGTAAGTTGTATACATGCTGAAAATTACATAAAAATCGGTTAACGTTGCTCTGAGCTACAAACGCTTAAAGATCGCAGAATAAGGTCGAAAATCTCTGATTTCGGAAATTTCCGCAATTCTCGACCTTATTCCTGGATCTTTAAGCGTTTGTAGCTCAGAGCAACGTTAACCGATTTTGATGAAATTTTCAGCAAAAATGTGTCCGAATATTTTCGGCAGTCACTGTACATAATTTTGTACTTCGTAAATTCGTTCTTCCCGTTAAGAATTTCACATGGAGAATGCGATCTAACATTGTCTATGTACCAGTAAAAAAGCAAACTCTGTGATCTTTACTAACTTTGTGCCCAAGAGCTGATCTTTCACGACGGGAAACTAACGTTTTAGGTGGTAGTGCCCGTAGTAAACCCGTTTCGTTACCATTGTATACATTTGCTTATTCATATCCTTCGCCACTTAGAAAATTCTTAAAATTTGCTTTAAAGGTTTTCGCAGCGATACTATCTGCTGAAAGTTTTTTCGGTCGAATACAGGAAAGTATACATAAGATTGTATGTAAACGTCGCTACGAAACGGCTGCTCGGATAATAGAACGTTCGGGTATTAGGGCATTCGGATAATGCGGGTTCGGATGCGGGAGGCTCTAGTGTATATGAAAGCCATTACCACCGAGCAATGAATCCCTTTCACCACAAGTGAACTGCTCCATTCACTGCCCTCACAGTTTCCAGCTTGCACCTTGACACGCTTATTGAGCATCGGGTCAGGGCCCTCAGAGCTCTACACAGGGCTCGTCTTCCTCCCTTGGTTAGGCTAACTCATAATTGAACCCATCTGTTGCCCCTACGATTCCAATCCTGCCCTTCAAAATGCCTGCTAATTGACCTGGCACCCACAGGGACACGCTGCCAGATAGTCGCCCGCCACGGTGGTGTCCGTTGGTTATGCTAAATCATAATTGAAGGCCTAGATGCCCAAGATCAAAGGATCCAGTGCTGTGCTTTGATGAAGGATCTTGTATCGACACACTCGAACCGATTAGCATCCAACCGTCGGTCCACTTAAGGTAATTGCTAATCCCCCGGAACACGGACCTCCGCGTGCCAACTTAATCTGTTAACCCGTCTACAGTAGGGAGAGACTTTTGCCGGGAACTGCTAAGGAGATTCCGCGAACATCCGCTTAATTAAAATACAATTCTGAGCGAACGACGAAAGTATCCCAACGACGCCTGCGGAATTCATTTACGACCACGCTAACCTGCCTCCTCCTCGTCCAAAAACTTGCTGGGTTTTGGTTCCTGGACGCTAAGGCATTTCTTTCCTCCATCTATGGCGAGTAAAAGAGAATGCTTTTAATTAGTGAGATTAGAGGAATTTGGTCCTGGTGAACTCGGTTCAGGAGAAGTTTGTACAGGGTGTGCACCTGGGTGATTGTTAATTGGTCCTTGGGTAGAGTCGATTTGAGTTCCAAGATATTTGATCTACTTTGCATTTTATTAAGGTTTATAGTGGTAATGGTGGCACTATGCCTTAGAATCATTGTTGGATAACTATCTACGGGCTATGAGTTAGAGCTGTTCGAGTACTCGGAACAAGCGAACCGGGATATATTTGGATCGAATAACCGATCCGAGCCGAGCGCTCGAAAGAACCGAGCGGCTCGATTAAAAAGCGAGCGGTTTGGTTAAACCGTTTCCAAGTGGGTATTGATTAATTTATAATTTTAAAATTGTGTTATTAAAAGAACCTCTAACTATTTTCAAACCCCTCGGGCTTGTGCGAACTTCGCTTTGATCGAGCCGCTCGCTTTTTAATCGAGCCGCTCGGTTCTTTCGAGCGCTCGGCTCGGCTCGGAAACCGAGTCCCGACTCGACTCGAATGTCGAGCTACTCGAATATTCTAGTACTCGAACAGTTCTACTACGAGTATAACAGTTTGTCGTTACGTAGGTAATATTGTTCCAAGGGGAATGTGAAAGGTCAAAGGTTGCATAGTAATGCCGCCTACGGTCGCCGTACAAAAACAGATTGCAGCATTTTTTACTACATGTCTGAGATAAGCTCTACCCATACGTCATCGTCTTTCGATGGTGACTGTACAAAGTCCTACTGACCTACACAAGGCGACGCGCTGATCGCCGAATTGCCGTGCTTCAGGTGTATCTAACTCAAATTTTTAAATATTAATAACTAAAAAACGAGATGCCCATCCCAATTTCGTTACTCTTCATTTTCGTCTGAGTTTGCCATGTAGAATCTGTTGAAATCAGCAAAATAATTTAGTGTAACGCATGGACGTCCGGAGGGGGGTGCAAAAGGGGCAATTGCTCCTCCCTGGCTTTTGAGAAAAAACCGTTTATTTTTCAAAACTGATCTTTATTAAGTTTATACCAAAAAAGGGAATATTTTTAATTTCCAGTTTTAAATTTTTAATTAAATTGGCACTACAAAATGGGTGAAAAAAGCAAGAGGGGTATATTTTTCTTTACCCATCATCCGAAAGTTGTCCCCCCCCCCCCCCCCCTGGTAATAAGTCTCCGGACGCCCTTGGTGTGACGGATTTATACAACTAGAGGAGTTTAAATTAGAAACAAAGATCCTCCTGAAAGATCGCGCGGAGGGGTCCTTCCTTCTCCTTCTTACCGGTGCTGGTAAAACGTTAAATAATAGAACCTTCAGAATACCAGTATTAACTATTTCTATTGTTTATGATATAATGATTTCCTTTTTTTTTTTATTATACCCACATAACTATACTAATCTCTTTTACTGTATCGTGCTTGTTCTGGCAGAATATAACAGGTTATAAGATTCATCACGTGCCTATTAAACCAATCGACCTGTGGAATATTACCTAACAACTGACCTTCCTCGCCTTCCACTATAAA
Organism: Andrena camellia; assembly: GCA_029448645.1. Lineage (NCBI taxonomy): Eukaryota > Metazoa > Arthropoda > Insecta > Hymenoptera > Andrenidae > Andrena > Andrena camellia. The sequence goes on along the minus strand of CM055676.1, from coordinate 44,645,626 downwards.
ATTACTCTAGTTTCTAACAGAATCAACCTTACTCCTACCTGATGCCAAACACCCTGCATAATCTCGCAAAGGCACACAACACAGACAAACACCCACTTTAAACCAGACGCGTCATCGGAAACAGCAACGCACTAGACCGTTTGTTTCCACCTCTCTGCGCCCAAAAACTACTTAGTAGCAGGGTGCAGGTGCAGTGGGCGCACGACAGAGTCAAGGCGCTCGTTTTGAACGAGCAGTGAATGATCCGTCTGCGAAGGGGAGTGCTCGAGCTTCAAATTTTGCATATAGCTGGTGCCTACCATGTACAGCAGTACACTAAACGCATAGGGCGCTCTGCTATAAAGTTTGCAAGATAATAGAGTTGAAAGTTTTGCTTTCACCAGAACCTCCATGTATACCCACGCACAAGACCAAAACAGTAATTAAGTTACAGAGGCAGTTCATCTGCCATCCATATAATAATTCCAGGTATATATACACATGTTTATTAACTTTCAACCATAGCTACCAGCATTTACTTAAAAGAGTCTCGCTCTTACACATACATAGGTATGTACGTAGCCCCACATAGAAGACCCGGAAGAGACGAAACTTCGAGCTCGATTTTCTCACAGTGCTTTCAAAAATGCGCTCCATGCGTTTAACACACAATTCTCCATGCCGCGTATTAACCGCGTGCAAACTTTCAACGAAATCGGTAACCCAAACTTTATTCACTCCTCTCGCGGACGTGATTCATGAAACACTCGGGCTGGTAGCTGTCCGTCGGCAGATTCACCGCGACTTGGTGTCCATAATTCGACATATTTCTGCTCGCAGGTAAATCAACGGGGTTGGTGACGACCACCAGGGTGACACACGCGACGCCAGCCACCCTTTACGCGCATGCAGCCAGCCGTTACTGGGAGGATGACGGCAAGTTGCCACCTGCTGCGCGAACCTCTTGCAAGGACATCGCACGTCAGCTGCTCGAGGACGAGCCCGGTCGTAACATCAACGTACGGGATTATACTTTAGCTTAACTGGCCGTGTCACACGGCTGGCAGACTCTGCGCGGTCTTTACCTCCATTTTGTGGCTCCCGTGGTCGGATACGTGCGAGGATTCGCGACGAGTCTCTCGGGGGTCGGCTGCACCGAAACACAGAACTCCCGTGGAGATACTATCTCGCCACGTGATTGAGCGTAACCCGATAAACCGGGGAGGGCTGAATATCGAGGGTTGTGGAAGCATGGATTCGGGATATTTCTTTCAGAGCTTAAAGCTTGTTTCTATGAATGACTGAGGATGGTTCTGACACGATGGCCTTGATGTTGGAAAAAATCGTAGAGTTCGTATAAATACATCGAATCGATATTGTGTACCGCTAATGTCACAAGGGTGGAGATAAATTCTCTAATTCTTTTTCAACTCGATCCCAATCTCTTCTCTCTATTCCTGCACATCGTACCTCTAAATTCAAATCTTCCTTTTCTTATATCGGGGCTCACTATTATAATTCCCTTTCACCTGATATTCGAGGGTTAAATTCGTTTCCTGATTTTAAATGTAAAGCTCGACGATATATATTTCTACGCTATTCTTAAGTCACCTCTATATTCCTTCTTTTCCTTGTCTCGTCTCGTAATTTTTTCTGTCTTTACTTTTCTTCTCTAGTTTTATTTTTATTTTTAGTCATTTAGTTACGGTTAGGCTTCTAACAGTATCGTACTGCAGCCTCGCCTTTTACTTCGCTACTCTTTGTATTACTGTTCTTTGATGTTTCCAAGTAATAAAGACGAATAATAATAATAATAATAAAGTAGACCGATCGAGTCAATGTCACTATTAGAATCAGAAGTAGTTTCTTAGATTCAGAAGATTAACCTTTAACCGGTAACGTCCCACTTTGTGACATAAACGATGACGTTGAGTCTCACAGACTTCTCTTTAATAATTTGACACTGTCAAATTTAAATTTATTTTTAACATATAAGTACTGGAGCTATTAGTAACTTTATTACATATTTAAAAAGACACTTTTGCATATTTATTCGAAACCACTGAAAGTTGTCTTCATGACACGACATATTCTATAAAATCGTTTAAGGTAGTTCCTAACCAACTATGTTAGTCAAATTAGAGTTGGGTAATAAACGATAAATATAAAGTAGTATGAGACTATAGAAATAATAATAATAATTTTTAACATCATGTATATATATTTGAAAAAGTTCAATGTTAATATAAATAATTGTAATACGAAAATAGAATATTAAATTGGTTAGCGTAGTGAATTGGAGCAGCAGATCTGACAACGTCGCATTCATTCGGAGCGTCTTTTATAACCAAAATGTCAGAAAAAATGTTCATATGAATTTGAATCGGCATTCGCTATTTAAATGTCTAAACATATCGGTTGTGCGACGTTGCCACGTTGACAGCTCTACGTAGTTTCTAAAAAAATTGCATGTAAACCTATTTTTTACGGGCATTTACGAAGAAACCATGTGGTCAGTTTTGCAGAAATTAATAAATTCATTTCGTGACATTTCGATGCACTTTTGTGCCAATTTTGGTACACTTCTTGAATGTAGTTTTCCTGTTTCAGAAGATAAACTGAAACTATAACCCTCTTTTTTCAACTCTGCCATATGCCACTGTGTTAAACTGCATCAATTTTAATTAACAATTTCTCGATAACGATGTGTTAAATCGATTTTAAATTTTGTACAAGGGTTTCTTGTATTCGAAATTAGTTTCGAATGAAATTTGAAAGAATTCTTGAATTTAGTAGATTATTCAGGAACTACCTTAAAAACAAAGTCTAATGAAAAGAAGGAAAATATAGGAAAAATAATTCTGCAGGAGTCTTCCAAACTCCACGTCGCCGGTTAAGGGTTAAACTTTCTGTCCTGAATGTTTTGCAATATATTATAGATAAATCTTTGCGCAGTTATGAAGAAATTTTACCCAAGCTTTGTTCATTCTGTTTAACGAATTTCAAACACTCTATAAGTCTAGATAACTGATAAAATAATGTACTGCAAAGTTATTACTTTCACTCTGTTCATTCCATCCGAATTAAACTGTTATTCCACCACAATTTCGGTTCGAAATACGGGGGCAATAAAAAAACTGCGTAACAAAAATGTGCAATAGTATAGATTACTGGCTCGCGAATGTTTCGTCCAGGTATACCTCAGCAAAGGATTCCGCGAATCCATTCAGCTGCGCACGAATCGGTGGCATCAACGTTTCAAAAATATTCAATGGAAGCGTGGCGCCGAAAAGCCAGAATTAAAGCGTATCGTTCGCGCAGGGGCAAGGGATATCCGAGCCGACAGCGAAAACCGAATCTACGTTCCATCTAGCGATTTATTGACATTGTTTCGCAGCAGGTGGCGCTCGGTGTAACGCCACGGGTAGAGGAGGGTGAACATGGAAGCTTATCGAACTGAAAAACATTGCTGCGAGTCGAGAGATTGTTTTCTGCCCGGCACGGAGCCCCGGGAGCGTCGAAATACTTGTAAGCATTCGCTCCGTGGTGGAGTCGCGGGATTGAATCTGGAAAATCAGAGGAAACGTCTGGAGTGGTCACGCGTCCGATTTATGCGACTGATTTCTCCTGAACGGAAGCTCACAGGGGAAACGCACGGGCGATAAATTCGAAATTTCCGTCGTAACGCCTGCCGGTCTACCGGTTTGAAGTTTCCTTCGAGCGGGGCACCGTATCGGGTCGCTTTCTGTAGGCGAGTTTCGATATTCGCGAGGCTCTCGATAGTCGGGCGGTAAGTTTCAGCGGCGCGTCGCGTCCTGCGCCTCGGAACTTCCCTGTCATCGTTAAAACGAAGCCACGAGGGGGATAAGACTCTCGTTTCCTCGTCCTTGATGGGAGTCTCAATTGTACGAACAGACTTGGTGGAATATCCAGTGATCATAGATGACGTTAAAGAGCAGCGAGCCTCCTTGGGATGGGTTGCAGGGCTCGATGCGAGGGAAGTTTCGATTTTGGGCAGGTCAATCGGTGTAAGACGACTGGTCGAAGGCATTCCTAGACAGATACAATAGGGAAGGGGAAAGGTAGTGGTGCAGCGGCTAGGGCTTTTATGCGAAAGTTCCATGCAAAACTTTCTGCTCGTTAAAGTCCGTCCCGCTCGGAGTTCTGGGGAGAGTTTCCCCGCAGATAGAAGGAATTAAAGGTTCACGGGGATGACTTTCCTGGCGAATGGAAGCTTTTCAATCCGACCGACGAACACTAGATTTATCTGGCGTAACTCGATCGCGCGGAGTCTGCGACCGCTTCGTTCATTACCTTCAACGTTGTTTTTCGTCCCTCGATTCGTGAAAGTGATGGGTGCCTGTTGGGCAAGATGTCTTCTAAGGTAATTTGTAATGCAGCTTGAAAATAGGATTGTTTTGATATGCAGTAAGGAGTTAGGAATGTGACATGAAAAGACGTTTGGACGAAGAAAAGTGGAAAATATGTAAAATATATCTGAAGTGGATTATGTCCTTAAGGGGACCTTCCGGTCTAAAAGCCGATTTTCTTTTATTTCATTTTTCGAATGTTCAATCTTTTAGGAATACGTGTTTAAAAGGATTTGTTGAAATTCGTAAAATTCCCGAAGTTATAGGCATTTGAGTAGCGGCAAATGCATGGGCAACAACCGGCCACTCGGCGCCCACGTAAAACTTTCAACGCGGTTTTCTCGAAACAGTGTTCTCAAAACGGTGGGACCTGTATCTTCAAAAGTTATTATCCGATTCGACTGAAACTTTTTTTATTATGAAGAATATACTTCTGACTAGAGGGGGATACCAGAAAAAATTACAAAAAATTGAAAATTTATAATTTTCAAAGGCGTTGAAAGGATGGAAAATATAGGGAAAAAGTGATTTCAAATTTTAAGTGTCGTTATTTTCTAAAAAAATGTAATTTTTGTAATTTTTCTGGTTTCCCCCTAGCCAGAAATATATTCTTCAAAATAAAAAAAGTTTCAGTCGAATCGGATAATATCTTTTGCAGATACAGTTCCCACCGATTTGGATCAATTTTTTGACGCCTTGACTTTAACGACTCCCCAGTGCCGTCTGCAATGATGAATTATAAAACAAAAAATATATTTCTATAGATTACGACATCCTTAATACAATGCAAAAACTCCCATTAAATTATATGTAGTAGTTTTCCTTTAATTAATTACTAAATATCACCTATTTTTTGGGGCTCTAGACCGGAAGGTCCCCTTAAGGGGTCATTCCACTTTGATCGGCCGAAATATTTAGCTATTTATAAGAAACCATAGCACATGGATTCTATGTAGATAATATAATGCACACACGGTTGAGGAGGCAGGATTAATAAGCAAAACGAACTGGAATACTATATTTTACCTGAAATGGAGGAGACAGCGGAAATAGAAGGAAATTCGTGTTTGGGTAACTCCTTATGGAAAGTCAATAAGGTCCTTCAGACGGAAGGAGATGAGCGGTTGTAAAAATCGCGGGAATTTCCCTGAATGTATTTATGCAAATCAGATGCCTCGAAAAATTGAATATTTTATTATGTTAAGGCCCGGAGTGCATGTGTTTCGTAGCAGCACGCTGTGCTGAATTTCTCGTTCCGTAGATCAACCTTATTAGCATACATGTTTTTTAATTGCTTGCTTAACATAGCAAGATTCAGGGGCGGGCCCGGTGTATTCTGCCTTTCGTTTCGCAGAATACTAAAATTGCAGAGCAAACTGTCGTTTAAAAATTGTCCTTTTAAAAGTGGCAACTAAACGAGACCAGGACAGTGCATCAACGTAATGGTGAACAAATTTCAATTAATGTATCAATTCACACTTGGCACGTCTCAGTCTTTCTTAGATACATAATATAATCCCGAATAGTGGCAGATTTTCATTTCCATTTTTCTCCCGAGAAAGGTGACACAACTATTAGCATACATTACGTTAAATTAAAACATGAAAAAGAAATTAAAAACTGACATTACACAGAAGTTTAAAAAATCTAATCCCTTTATCCAATAAATAACGTGTGATTCCTTTCGATGAATATTACATACAACCCATGAATTAATATAAAATATAAAACTGGTGACCTACTTTCCTCATCCACGATTGGGTAAAATGGACAGAAAAGTTGTTTGAAAATTGCAGTCAAGTTTTTAGATACACGGATAATGGACTTGTTAAATGTGAAACGCGCGTGTACCAAATGCTACTTCACTCATGATGAATGCGGTGAATGCGCGTGTTTTATTTAAAAAAAATGTTGCCCAGCATGTCATGCGCGTTTGCTGACGTTGCAAATATAAAAAGCACGCGATGTAGGTCGCTTGTTCGCAATCTCCTTTACATGCGATTTCTATTTCGAGCACCTAAAAGACAAAACCTGCAATCACCGAAATGGAAAATCTCGCAGGCAACACGGGAGAACGTTTCCCTTCGGTTGACTTTGAAATTCTGCAAAATTGCTTCTGGGATCACGGTTCTCTGATGGAACGCGGGCACGCGTATGAGAAGAACTTTCGAAAACCGTCGGTCTGAAAATGAAAGGCGCGGAACAAAGCGAGAGGGAGCTGAAAATTTACTAGACCCGGCTGTACGCATAAGTTTCGCACGCGTTTCGTATTAAGAATTATTAATTCCAGCTTCGTGGCGGGGAACTGCGACTGTACACGCGCGGTTGAATAATAATTGTTGAAATAATTGAAAGGGAAAGTGTTTTCGAATGAGGTAAAATAAGTAATAACTTCGTAACACTGTTGACCGTGATAATTTTGAAATTATTAAAACTCGCCGAAATTGATTCTTAAATTCACAATTTAAAAATAAAGATAATGTGTTTTCAGTCGGAAGTAAAGTGCGAAGTATGTTTAATACGGTTTCTTGTGATGTGAAGCGTAGTAGAATTATTTTCTTAGGATGATTATTCTCAGTAATCTTCATTTATACAGTTTTGGCCCGAGGTGGAAGGAAAATAAGGTGAATTTAATGCAGAAATTTTACCTACTGAATACTGTAACCAAAGGATTCTGAATTCTTTAATCACTTCTCGTTACCACACTTTCGAAATTAAAACTACATTTTTTCACGATTCCCTGTAATTTTCTCAAACACTTGTCTTACCCTCCTTCTCATCTCATCTCACCAATAATTAATCAAAAGCTACATGATCTCAAACGCTTATTCTAAGTCTCAAAGAATCCATCAAATTATCGATAAACAGACCCGACCTTTCGAACCACACAAAATCGTTTACCCAGATTCGCGTAATGCGTCAATCCGTATCATTTCTCCGCATATTTCGAATAAGCCGAATTACATAAATTTAAATGAAGACATCCCAAGCACGAATTTCCACAAACGTAAGTATCGACGGTCAAAGTCGCAAATGTGGATAACGAAAATCGTCGACAATTTTACACAGTGCACGGTAGCCAGTCTATTGAAACGGTGAATCGATTTCTGGCCTTATGCTCGCCGAACAGTCGAAGGTTAATACCGCGGATCCGATCTATCTCCGTGCTACGCCCGTCCGCCGATTGTGTCTGACTTTATTACGCGAAATCCAGTTTTATCCGTCCCGATAAAATACGCGCCAATGAAATCACGATCGATCTAGGTGGTGCTCGGCGGGGGCAGGCGTCATTTTGTACCGAAGGTGGTCCAGGACCCAGAGGAGCCGGATAAGGAGGGCAGGCGATTGGACGGAAGGAATCTGATCGAGGAATGGTCCAGGAACCACCGGTTGCGAAACGTGGCCGCGAAATACGTCGCTAACAAGGAGCAGTTCGAGAACGTGGACCCACGGAAAGTGAACCATCTGCTGGGTAACGAATAAAGCCACGTTTTTATTGCGTTCGGTATTGAGCTTCGGCAGCAGGAATTCGTTAGCGAACGGATTTGAAAATCATCTGTGATGGACAAATGGTGTGTCCTCGAGGGTATTCGATAAATTCCAAATGGTATTTCATGCAGCGTATTCGCTCTTTGATACTATTCGAATTACATGTGTAATACTGTTTTGTATTATCACAACTGAAGAAGATATTTCGGTGGCCTGTTTTACGTCGGACACCTTGCAGAACATTTTATAGAGTCTATTTATACGCGAATTGTCATATCACTGTGAACACATTTAGTACTCCCGTGTTGTTCAGAATGATGTTAAACAAGCTGTGGTAATTTATTTTATACCCCCAGGGACACCCCCCGTATCTCTTCTTTCTTCCTTGCTAGATTGGGCAGTCTGCTGACTTTAAGAAGCAAAGAAACAGACGCAGTGCAGTTTAAGATCAGTCGAGAAAATTGCAATGAAAATGAATTTTTTTATTAAGCTTTTCCCCATTCAATTCTTGAAATTTTTATGTGATTTTGAAAATAATGCTTTAAATACTCTGCTATTCAATGCTCATTATCAAAATAAACCGAAAGAACTCCGCTCATTTAGACATACCAGTGAAACCTCAAATTTTCAGTAACGTTCCTACTATTCATATAAAATAATGTTTTCAAAATTCTGGCAATTGTGGACAGAAAAACATGAGTGGATTGAAAAAGTATACAAGATACGAAAATAATTCTGAATTTATTCAGTCTTTTCTTACAACAGGATTAATTACCAGTAACTGAATTTTCGAATACTTGTCTCTGATTGGAAAATACAAAAAGGAGCGTGCATCATAGAATTTTAATTATTCTGAAGGACAAAGTCATTTCAAGTTTATATTACAGTGCATTAATAACTTTAATTCCATCGAAATTATTTAAATTTCTGTACATTTTTCTATATCTTCGAATCCACGAGCTTTTAAGATATTTATAGAGATTCGCCTTGTTAATAAATATTAAATGTGGACAGATAACACAGATTGAATAACATGATTCGTGCATCAGAGTGTTAAACAATTATCGATCGTGCATGATTGCATTAATCCTTGAACACAGTTAGGTCGTAGTTAGTTCGCCCTAATTATAAGCGGTGTGACGTTTGAATTTGAGATTACAGAGGGTCTACCGAACGTGGCTGTTGATTCCCAACGGGACCAGCGAATAAGGATCGGTATTGGCTCCCAATTAATTACTGAAATTTTCTACTTACGAAATTGACGCAAATGCGTGGTCATCCGTTGAAAACGCGTTCGAATTGGGCGACAAAGAAATAATGAGCGAGGGAACGAATGAAATTTTAATAAAAGACACGTTTACAGTTAATATGTATCTACTTAGTTCTTAACTGCTGAATGCGACATTAGATTTTCTTCAAAGTTCGCGATTAACGAACTGCTGATATCAGTAAATGAAGAAAAGAAGAGATACGACTTGGTTCTATCCACAATCGAGGCAATTAATTTCTAAAATAAATAGGAAATTCAAACATTCATGGTGCAAACTTTGTACGCATGCAGTAATCGTCAGAATAAACAAGGATGTGCTAGTAAATCTGAATTGAAGAATGAATCGTTACGGAGTTGCGAGACGTTACCGTTATGACATCGCTATTATGTAACAATTGAAAAGCATGATATTGTTAACATCCCATGGAACTCGAAACTTCAGGTGAGGCGAGGCAAGGAGCACTATTGTTGTCGAGAAATAAAGGGAAGACTTGTGTTTCTGAATCTATCCCGTTCTCAACCAAGAATCCTGCTGAGTTAATATGCATTTAAATAGGAGGAAGACAAATCGAACACATTCTGCGATGAAGCAGCAAACTTTCATTTCACAATTCGTGAACGTTTCCTTTCCAAACGTATTCTTACAAATCGTATTGTATTTATTTTAATCAGTGCTGCATATGTACAAATATTGTACCACGAATTACACATGACCATTAGGGCGGAGCGATACGAACATTGTGAATCTTATTTTTTACATTTTTAAGAGAAAAAGGAACCTGCAGACATGAATATTTTTCCAATATGTTTTTACAGTTGTGTTTGGTTAATCAAAAGACAACTATCCCGCACCCAGGCCAACTGAAAATTCAAATTTAAATTTTCGCCTATATAGTATCACTCCGCCCTAATGATCATCCCTTCGAATTTTTTACTTTTCCTTAGAACACTTACAATCAATTTAATGTTCCCTTGGATTTGCAAACATTTGAAATATATTACTGTCATTAGAGATGATGTAGGATATTAAATATATTAATCTATGTCTTGTACTTGTCAATCAACGTGTTAACAATTTGAGTGGCGCGAGGTTTTGAAAGATTTAAACTTCTATATAGTCTATCAAATCATTATAGGAGTCCTACTAATAGGTATGCGAGATTTTTCCGATGAAAATGAGTACAAACACGACCTTAATCAGGCTATTTTTAATTATACATAATTCAAATCGCTTTAAAATTCTGCAAACAAATTGAACATCGCGTATGACTAAAAATAACTTGAATGGGGTCGTGTTTAGACTCATTTTCATCGGGAAAACTTGATGCCCATTAGCGACACGTTTACGAAGAAACACTCGAGGATATAGAAATTCCAATTTTCATTACTGCGCTAATAAAGAATCTCTTAGGCAACGAAGCACAGCGCAAACTCTGAGCTTGATTTGTTTTCAGAGTTAAACATTCGAGGGGGGGGGGGATTGATCGAAATTATTCGCGTGATAGCGTCGTGACTCACTGTGAAACGGCGTTCGATGATTTCAGGTCTGTTTTCCTATTCCCACATGGACTTCGACGTCGATCGGAACACGAACGGAAGCGGCGACCCTTCCCTGGCCGAAATGACGATAAAAGCTCTTCGTGTACTGGCGAAAAATCCCGAAGGATATTTCCTCTTCGTGGAAGGTACGTAGAACAGGGCCAAGATGTGGGAAAATGCACCTCTGAATTTATAAGTGATTTACTGCCTACGTTGATTTACTGTTCCGCCATGTCGGGCGATGCGGAGGGTGAGAGAAAAAGAAGGGCGACGAAACTTGTACCGAAATATATGAAAGCGTTTTGGGACTATTGTACGCTCGGAACGGTCCGAGGCCAGCGAATTATCGCGATGGACTGACTGGAATAGAGCGCCTTCGCTGCCGATACAATCTCTTCCTGCTGGGAACCGCTTCCTCGCTCCCATTGTGGCTTTCGACAAGCGTGTCTTGTTTACTGTTCCATGCATCTTTACGTTTTCTGATTGCTTCGATAAGGATTGGTGACATTTCTCAGATATTTTCTGAATTTCGCGTGGTTGAAGGAATATACACGATGGCTGAAATAAAAATGACATGTGTACTCTAGACCCTCAAATTAAGGGGGTAGGTCACCCTCGATAGCCCTAAAACAGGCCTTTTTTCAAACGCAAATTGTAAAGTGATAAATAACAATAGAGACAACGTTTTTTCCCTAGTTTTAATCGCCATTCTATGAGCTTTAACACAAAAAAAGAAAAGTCTAAATATCTCTATGTACATAAAAGTTGTGAGTAAAAACGTAAAGGCGTGTGCGCGGTGCACCGTTTGATGGTGTACATAAAATCTCGAAAACCGCTCCAATGATTTGGATGAAAATTTAATGAGACATGCAGAAAACCATTCCCTAAGATGTGTCGGGAGCAGATTTTCGAAAAAAAAAAATAATACAATGTTTATGTTGAAAAATACGATTTTATCGATTTCTTGTATGAAAAATATTTTTTATCTTTTTTTTAAGAATTCATCTCGAAATTCTGCTTCCGACACATCTTAGGGAATGGTTTTCTGCATGTCTCATTAAATTTTCATCCAAATCATTGGAGCGGTTTTCGAGATTTTATGTACACCATCATACGGTGCACCGCGTACATGCCTTTATGTTTTTACTCACAACTGTTTTGTACATAGAGATATTTAGACTTTTCTTATTTTGTGTTAAAGCTCATAGAATAGCGATTAAAACTAAGGTAAAACCTTGTCTCTACTGTTATTTATCACTTTACAATTTGCGTTTGAAAAAAGGCCTGTTTTAGGGCTATCGAGGGTGGCCTACCCCCTTAAGAAAATGTCCCAATAAAAGTGGATCGTAAACTCATTTGCTCCTGAGATACAAACACTTTAAGTTACACCTAGAATTATGCTAAATTGTAAAGTGGAGGACACTATGAACACCTAGTGTGTTATTATAAGGCCATGTTTAGAAATAATTGCATCTCAAAAAGAAATGGTTATAGAACCCGTTTTTATGGAAATATTTTTCTTAAATAGTTCTGTGGTATAGATCACGCCTGTTACTTTTTATAAAAAGAAAATCAAAGGGCCGTGACACAACAATCCGGTGGAGTGATGCCGGGCGTTTCGCAAGTGTACGAAACGAAACAATCATTTTCACAATTGTAAGCAAAAATACCAAAGGGGCTATGTACCGAAATTAGGCAAAGTGGCATTCCTCCTTAATAAGATACTGCATGGCATTCTCAATAACCCTACTATACAGGGTGGTAAATTTAATTAATGCCACCTAAATATCTCCTCCAATTGTCCACCAATGGATAGACATAAATTTCACGTTTAACTTTAAATGTCATAGTCAAAAGTCACTTCAAGGTCATATCATTATACATATCTGAACGTATTATAATATTAGCTACACGATGAAGAACAGAAAAAAATATGCAGTTACGTGCAAAAAACATCGATGACTTTGAAAACTGAAAGAAATGACATTAAAAAAAATTCTTACACCATGTCGGTCCCTTGGTACCATTCAAATTGCATGTAAAATACTTTTGTGTACCATCACAATTGGAAGAGATATATAGGTGGCTTTATTTTCTTTTGTTTCAAAAGCCCGCTCGTATTTTCTAGATGAAACCTACATACCAAATGTTTCCATTTCACAATTAAAAAACGATTATTCAGCCCCTTTGTACTTCCATTCTACAACTGACATTCAATTTCGCCGAAATGTGTGTTCGACATTCACGTGTACGTACATATTGAACACGGTCCCGCCGCGGCCTGTAAACCTGTATTCATTTTTATCATTTCGCAGACCACGCGAACACGCGTAATTCAAATCCTTCAACAGGAATACGATTGAACTAATGCTCCCAGGAGTATTCCTTTTGTGAATAGGGAAACGCGAGTTTCCTACGCGCAGATTGAGTCAGCGTTCCGTACTTTATAGAGTTTATAGCCACCCGCCTCCCAGTAACCTAGGATGTATGTATGTATGTATGTATGTATGTTCCTACATCCCACGTTCTTTCGTCGCCCGCCGTCGTCGGGAGAGGCGCTCCCTCGGCTCTCACGGAGATACATATTTTTTTTCTCCTCTTTTGCTTCGAGGAACTGCTGATCCAACCACCTTCGCGGCCCCCGCACCCTTTCTCTCTCCCATATTTCGGCGTTCGTACACGGAATAATAATTGCCTCGTTACTCGTTCACCCAACCTGCCATCAAAATAGTGGTGGAATTCGCTGTGGGAGAGGAACTGAAAAAAAAAAAATAGATCGTCGGTGACAGAGAGCGGCGGTGGGTGAGAGGTACATAACTGGGAATTGCTTCGCGGAATTCGGACCGGCTGCGATTTTTACGGCTCACCCACGGGCAGAAACGATTTTCCAATTAACATCAAACGCTCGCGGTACGCACGAAAGCGTTCACGAGTCGATGAAGATCAAACGGTTTAGGGAAACCTGAAGTTCACATAATAAAGTGTTGCGATTCTTGTTTTTCGGTTTGTCCCTCGCGTGCCACTCACCTCGCCTCGGTGGATTCTCCAGGGCGCAATCGCATTGTAACGTTTGCTCCCCGTAAACCAATCGCCTTTTGCGCTGCCGAAAACTTCCATTGCTTCCTCTGTGCCCGCGAAAGCAAACGATTTCACTTGGTGAACCGTGGAATGGCATGCGTTACGCTATGCATCGCCAATGCAGGGACATGCGCCAATCTGTTCTCGTAACTTCTTCGTTATCGCAGCATCTGGTGAACTGTGACAGAAAAATGTCACGTCCGAGCTCTTTGACGCGCAGAGATTGAACGGTGCACTTTGAAACATCCGAAATTCAACTGTACACGCTTCTTGCTTGACGAAAAACTAGGGTAGCATTCAGAAATGGAGCTGATTTTTAATGGGCATTGTGGGCAGGTAAATGTAAACGACAACTTTGGACCATCTTGTACTGTTCAGAAAATGAGATATAATTAAATAATAAAGCGGCATGTTGATAAATAATCGTATACTGACCGAATCAGCATAAAGTGTATATACAGTAGATACTGGAAATATTTATTGCATCATTCACAAATTTATGTAGCACGCAACAATTTTCATAGTAATATGATTGATAAAATGATTCGTTTCTAACTTTCTTTGGCCAAGATAGCGAGGCACACATTTTTGCAATAAATAAAATTTACAATAATATTTTCGTATTACTATAAATATGGGAAATATAAGTGGATATACGTCCACTTTTCAAGTCATCTATTTGACGAATGTCTAGTGGGTCACTAGAAAATATAGTAACGGAAATCAGTGCGAAATACTGATTGTGAGTGTCTGGATTTAGGATGGTATACTTTTACAAATGAGCAAATATATACCGCTCGAATAAATCTATTATAAATATAATAAATATAATAAATTTATTCGAGTGGTATATATCTGCTCATTTGTAAAAGTATACCATCTTAAATCCAGACTATCACAATCAGTATTTCGCACTGATTTACGTTACTATATTTTCTAGTGACCCTATTCGTCAAATAGATGACTTGAAAAGTGGACGTATACCTATATCGAGAAAGATAGAGTAACAGCGCTTTTTCTTTCCAATGTCACGGAAAGATGCCTCAGGAAATTGTGGTTCATTCCTGTCCTCGACGGGGACACGCATTCAAAAGCATGAAATTTATGTCAGGGTATATGTGGCGCGAGCGGATATGTTTGAGGATGATGAATCTGTGTTAACGAACGCTGCGGTCGGCGATGTTCCTCGACATTGTCAACCGAGGACCAACAGTTTTTGTAGCTTTCGGACTTTGATTTAATCTGGGGAAATTAAAAAAGGGGAAAGAACTGCTTTGAATTAAACTGTATTTAACTGTAACTGTGTTATTATTCATTATTTTAAAATGTCAAAAAATGGGGCGACCCGTTTTGACGTACCTAATGATACGAAACTTTTAATGTTTGGGTAACCCATTTCAGGCTTCATTTGAAAAATATTTTTAAACAATTTTTTTAAAAAGGAGGACCGGAAATTACTTCTCTCGCACGGCACAGAAATGAAATCCTCTTTTCACTCAACACTTTTTAGACACATGCTTTTTAATTCTTTTCCAAATACCGTTTAACAAAGTGTAAGGAGAATAACTTGAAATGCTCGTATGGCGAAATAAAATTTCACTCATGTAACTGGAGAGGCAGAAATGTGTCATTTTAATATAAATACCCTGGTTCAAAAAATTTGATATTTTTCCCAGCCGTTTTAGTTTTTATAACACACTTGCTGCATTTAATATTTTGTCACTTATAATTCTCAGGAATGTGAACACGTACTAGGTGGGGTTTCAATATCGTTTCGTAGCGTATTTGAAAGTATGTAATTTTGAAAATAAAAAATTATTACGAAGATATATAACACCAGTATTTACTTTTTCAGCGGCCAACATTGAATGCTAACAACAATATTTAAACGTTTACAATTATAACGAGCAACTACACCAACACAAATTCTGAATTCCTTTAGTTGCCTTGCTTTGTACCCTTTACACAACATTGCACCATTAAAAAAAAATTCACCAGTGGCAGATTGACCAGGGGGTCAACTTATCCGACGGCCAGTGGGCCTCCGTAAACATTATAATTACTAAAAAAATATACATTTGTTTCACAAAAATTTGAAGTCTACCTTTTTGTCACTTATGTATTTTTTTAAACTTTTATTTATTACTTACAAAAATTAAATAGCCTTATAGTTGTGGGTGGGCCCACGTTGTCTCCTGGCAACCAGTATTTATAGACCCAGGCTGCCACTGTACTTCACTAAAATATCTGAATAAACATCTCAACCTTTAAGGGGTTATACCTAGTCAGGAGGCCGAAATAAAGCGAATATTTGAGAATTTTTTTAAAAAAGTATAAGCATATATTGGTACAGAACTTTTTGTATTTAAAAGAGTAACATTTGAGGAACATTTAGTAATATTTTCGTGTAAAAGTATTCATTTATAGGAAAGTTACAACCGATGTCTGATAAGCACTTTTTGAAAAGTAGTTTTGCGGTGAGCACTGCCATTTGGAATCAGGTTATCTAAAATCAAATAACCAAAAAGATTTCGTTAGTATATTAGTTTATCCTCTAATTAATCGATGGAATTTTCGAAATATTAAATTAAAGCAAAATGGCGGCTGTTTAAATTCAAGGTTCCGATTTTTACAAAAAAGGCCGTTTTTCGTTCATAAAATCGAAAGTATATATTGAAAAAAGAAATCCTTCGATCAACCACTAGATTTTTATATCCACAATAAGCCCACAAAATTTCAGAAAGATTGGTGCAGTAATTTTTTAGATATCTTGCTCACCCTTATCAGAAAGGCTTCTTGGATGTCGTTATATTTTTATTATAAACGTAAATATTTTTCTACAAAAAAATTACTAAGTGTTCATTAAATGTTGCTCTTTTAAGTGCAAACAGTTCTGTAAAAATATATGCTTTCGCTTTTTCAAAAAAAAATCACAATTATTCGCCTCTTTTCGGCTTCCTGACTAGGTATAACCCCTTAAACTAACGTAAACATGATCACCGGATCTCGACATATCATCCACTCAAGGTTTCATAGTCAGCAGCCCTTTTTGACTCTTTATCTCTACAGAACCCCTCAAAACTTAATCCACCACACACTCAACCACACTTTCTCCCCAACTTACCCAACAGAACATTTAATTCAATATACTCCCACGTTTCTTTTCCCAATCAATCAGTTGCTCTCAGACTCTACAACCAAACACTCCCGTAACAAATACATCGACACCTTCGTATCATCACTCAACAGATTATCCCAACAATCCCAGTAGCCTCGACAACGCCCAGCCGCATTAGCTTCCCTCTGCCGGCGACAAAAATTCGAACATGACCTTAATTCGCCTGGTAATTCCAGCGTCGTTTAGAGGTCCCCCGAGTGGGACACGGCGATGGGAGGGGGGCGGGGGGGGGGGGTATTAAGATCCGAAGGAGAGATTTCTAGGAAGCCGCCGGTAACGAATTCTTATCCAGGGGAATCCGTGGGTCGGTGCGGTGTTATCTGGTCCCGCTGCGAATTTCGGATTTTAATCCGAATAACCGGGGACCGGGTCTGACGAGTTACGTTCCTTCGCGGCGCTAATGCGCCAGACGTACTTTACAGCGGCAATCGGATGGTGGGGCGCGCGCGCGCAAGCAAGCACCCCCGCTAAAGTCTCTCGTAAACCTTTTACAACGCGTTCCCCTGTTCCGGTTACGTGAATTCGAGGCGAGAAATTTTCGCGATCCACCCCCGAAACGCTTCGGCGGTACTTTGCAACACTTTTCGGGCGAGAAACTACGTGGAACGATGCGTAAAGCACCGAGCACGCGACGTAAATAGGGGGAAAAAAAGAGCGTCGCTGTTTCAAAAGTAACGGGCAAATAAGGTTTACGCTTCGCGTGGTCCTCCCCCCCTCCTCGCCCCCTCCCCTCCCCCGGCCACTACCCGCTGCCTTTGCTTTTCAACTCCCGCCGAGTGCATAGGATTTAGAGACGCATATTTTCGCGATTCTCTTTTACGACGGTGGTGTTGATTTTAGTCATTTTGAACGGTTCACGGCGAGGATGGTATTGTTTGTATTTAATGGAAGGTGTGGCGATAGAGGGAATAATTCGCAACTCCGTTTTTGACAGTATTTGAGTTATGACGTGTAATATAAGTAAAAAAAATATTCTACATCGTTTGGTGCACAGTTTGATGCAAATCCGATAAGAAATGAGCGATTTATTGCAAATTTTGAACCTGCACCCATTACTGTTTTGTGCAATATTTTGATTTGGGCAGCTGGAGATTTGAAAAATTCGCCGAAAATAGAATTAAAAACTTATCAACTCAATAACTACTACTTAGTGTGTGAAAATATATATTTTTCAATTAGTGTTTACGTTTTAATGTTAAGTCAGAGTAATAATTTTATAAACAATTTTGTGTTAATTACTCGAAGTTGGTAAAGATGGAGCTACACACCTTTGCTGCAAGGTCCTCAAATGGAGATTAAAAGTGAGTGGCGTAATTAACGAGTGATGAAATAGAGGGATGTAAAGTTCGTCTTTTTTAATCGTGTAGAACGTGTCAGTTGGCAATGTCTTGTATTTTGGTAACGAAGTTCCAATTTCAGCTTACAAACAGTGGCAAGCCCATTTTCCCATTAAGCTATATCATAATCATTACCTAATTTTATATATATTCTAGTGATTATGAAACGCAGAAATGCGTAAAATTTCGTGGGGAATAAACAAGCGAATCAGTACCTACTGCAAGGTACGCTTTGCAAAACATGCAATTCGGGTTACAAACATCTAATATTAAAATGTTTTTTAACTTCCTTTGGGTATCGCAGTGACATTGTGCATTGGGTTGTATTAATCTTGAAGCGTTCGTGATAAGGGGACTATTTAATTTTCCGCGTAAAGAATTTCACGTGATGTAAACAAAGGTACCTGCCTCTGAATGTGAAACGAATTTTTCCTACCATTCAAAGTTGTTCCTCGTTCAAAAACAGTCCTTTCCATATTTTTTAATTTCGAGCAACAACGATACCCTTCAATAAATAGAACGCTCCACGTGGCATAAATAAGCAGTATTTCGTTTTAAAACAATGAATATCTTCACTGAAGCGAGTTCAATTGTTTACAAGCTTAATACAGTAAAATAATTCAATACGTATAACTTGTTACACATTTCCCCAATCGTTAATGACAGAAAATGGAAACTATAGACGATGTCACATTAATTAAGTGGAGAATAAAATAAATTTACGTACAGTTTAATCGGTTTGTTTATTCCAGCCGTTTTATTCTTGTTGGGCCCTTTGTAGACAGAGGAATAATAAAATGCCACTTCTGTTTGTTTCCTCTTGGAAGTTTCATTGATCGTTCGTGTTCCAATTTGTTAAGTTGGTGCGGAAAACTTTCTTCAACAATCCACTGAAACACTAAATCCCAAACCCTTCAAAATAGTACATAGGGACTCGCTAAGCTTGGCAGATAACATCTCACACATAAGATCACTATGCAAGAATTGGAAATGAAAGAAGAGGTTATAAATTCCACGTTCAATAAATTAAACTTCTAATGGTTTGTTCACTACACTCAATTATTTTATTCGGTACGAGTGGGAATTAAGGATAATCCGAATGAAAAACCGCGTTCCACGACGCACTGTAGAGCAGATGCGCGAATTCATTCTTTTTAATAATTCCCCTCTATTCCCGTCCTCTTGATTTTTATCTGCTGGCTCCTTCTTCTACCAGTGCTTCTAAACATGTTGACGGAAGTGGCCACTCGACGTGGCAGAAGCGAGACGATAAGACATCGCCGAACAAGCAGAGGAGGAGAGCAGCTACCGGGGCCAGTTTTTTTCAAGCTGCAACACGCGAACCCTTGAACGCCGCTCGCCCCAGATGGCACACGTTTCTCTGGTTTGCTTATTTTTATTCGCCATGAAATTAGACGAATCCCCCAACGAGGGAAACGAAATTCCTGCATCCTCCTTTCTACAATTTGTTCCGAATTTCCAGCTGCCCTTCGAAATCGCGGAATAAAAGCGTGTCCGTAGGCTCTCGGCGAATTTGAATAAAAAAATTCGTTCAGAAATCGAGGAATCCTGCGTAGCATATTTTTCATAATTAAAAGAAATAATTTGCTTCGATGTACCAGTGGGAAATGGGGCTGAATCATTTGAATACTTTGCATTTCATACAACAGTCATTGTAAACGAATGTTAAGAATTCAATGAATTTTTTCCCTATGTTTTTCGCCCTTTCAATCGCTTTAAAAAATACAAATTTTGAAAAATGTTAAAATGTTAGAGGATTCTCCACTACACAGAAGTATATTCTTCGAAATAAAAAAGTTTCAATCCAATCGGATAATAACTTTTTGAGATATTTGTCCCACCGATTTGAACAACACTGTTTGGAGAAAATACCGTCGAAATTTTTACTTCATCCACGCATTCGCCGCTACTCAAACACCTATAACTCAGGAATTTTCCGAATTTCAAAAAATCCCTTTAAACACGTATTCTTAAATGGTTGAAATCTCCCCTTAAGTGTGCTCACTAATTTTCATAAACTCAGATAAAAAAAAGATCCAACTAGGACAGTACCACTCTGGCCACATTATCGAACGGAAGTGACCAACAAATCAAAAAATTTTATCGAGTCTATCCAAGAATCATTGCCCTCGTCGCATTATTAGAGCCACCAGTAAGTAGCATGAAAGTAGCATAAATTCCTCCGACAATCGAACAGCAGTAATTCGAGGGCAGAAATTGCTAGCAGGAAATGCGGCTCGGTCGGTGAAACATGGCCGAAGTTCGAAACTCGAGATTCGCAGGACCAAATCGGTGGCCCGAATCTCTACCGGACCCCCCCCCCCCCCCCCCAACAAGGGGATGAAATGGTAGAGTGTGCTTGATGCGTTTGGCAGCTCCTGGCACCGGCGTATCGTTGCCAAAATCTGTCAGCTGGGGGATGCATTTTCCATCTGCCATCTAGAGAGCAACAGTTGTCGCGCTCTGGGAAACTTCGCGGATCTAGATCTCAACGTCGATTACAAACTACTCGCGTCACAGCATAACCTAGCGAGATTGCAGTCACGATCACGATCTTTGGGTAAAGTTTAACGGACGTATGGTCGGCCAGCAACTCGAGACGCTATCATCAGATAATGGAACGATGCGTCAAAACTGATTACGCTGACGACACATTTGGATAGATAAAGTCCGAATTTCCTTCTGCGTTAGTCAGTCAGTGTAGCTTCGTAACATCGAGGCACTTGCCAGTTATCGGTTGTCGAACCAGAAATCAGATTTTGACGTGACTTAACCCTTCGTTGACACACCTGTTTCTTCGATCAACTTTGACATACCTGGGTGGCTCACACCCAGAGCAATTTTTAAACGAGTGCCATTCTCATCCAAAGTATCCAATTATTATGAAAAAAAAATTATGGGTCAATTTCAAGGTCTCTAGAATGTATTCCAATAATTTTTTTTATTGAAATTTTATCACAGTTTTTGTAAAATAATTCTAGATTACCACATGTCGAGAAGAAACGAAGAAAATCTTTAAAAAATTGTAACTTTTACAAATTTCAATATTAGAAGCTAAAAATCTACAGAGTTGATGTTCAGATATGATATTTTGAGAGAAAAAATAGTTTGTAAGTCGGCTTTGAAAAGAAAGGTATTTATTTTGCATATAGAAGGTTCAGAGCGTCAAAATCAACTTATGGGGGGCTCAGACCCAGAGAGTCAACGAAGGGTTAAATTATCTGTATCATTTATTCACTAGAGAAGATACCTAAATATTTAAAAATGATTAACAGCGAATTGAGCAAAGGAATTAACGTAGTTTTATCCTAGAGGGTGTGAAGTTACCTTAGTCTAATAGCGATAAGAGATAGAATGTTTTCCTTCTTTTTTTCATTAACTTGTGTATTATCTCCTAATGTTAGGTTTCATTGGAGCAGCCATGTTGTACCTTGCTCTTTGCAGAAGCAATAAACACGTTATTATTATTATTTCATTGGACGCAATTTCGAGTTTGAGGAAGATCCTTATTTACTCTGGAACATTGATGCCTGCGAAAGAAATTGCCCAAGCTTGCTCAACTATCTCATAGATGTAAATTTTCCTCGCAGATCGTCAGCAAATCTCTGTTTAAGGGCGAATGGATCTGATTCCACGCACGTCTCTGCACGCATCCACGCATCCACGTTTCTCGTATTGATCCGACCATTCGGATCGCTTCTGAGTAGCTAAGCATCAAACTTTAAGTCGAACGGCTCCGGAGGAGTTTCAGTGACCCATTTGGCGGGTAGCCTGATAATTGAATCCGGGATTCTTGTGGATCGTTCTGAATAATTAGCGTTAACTGCGACGTTGGCAGCGTACTCGCGGACGCTGGGTCGACTCTAATGCTGATGGCGTTCACTTTGTATCTTCAATTGCGATCCTCCCTATTTTCTGTCTCCTTTCTTTCTATTTGTTATCTATGATAACAATCGCCATCCTCGATTTATAATGGAAGATAAACAAATTTTATGGGAAATAAATAACGTGATTTATTCTGCATATGTTGCATGTTATGTTTGGTTTTAAATTAACCTGTCAATTGGATCATTTCTGGATCAGAAATTCCTACAGCATGTTTGAAAGATTATATTTAGAGTCATTAACACTAATTTAACCCGTTTCATTCTGACTTGTTACTATATTTACTGTTTTTGTGCAGTTGAAATTCTAAATTCTTACGTTATCGTGATGAAAAACTCATGTTTCAGGATTTGTATCATTTATAATATTTTCTGTTGTTATCTCGTTATTATATGGCTTGGGTGTTCCGTGTCCCTTGTTACATTTATATTTCATTTCGAAGTTATTGATGAATATAAATGTTAGCCACTGTCGATTCGACCCGTTGTATTTACTGACGGTAGCTTTCAGTTGAAATAAAGTTTTTTTTTTATGTCAGGAACATAACGTTTCACTGCAATATAATTAGCAAACACGTGCATGACGATTCAGTGGTGATGTTTAATTTTCCACAGGCGTATTTTACACATGGACCTAAAACATTCTGCAACAGAGTTTCATAATGGTGTCACAAGCAGAATTATGCAATATTGCACTCTCTGAGATTTATAATACCTCTTGAAATTTAATACTAGGAGTGATTGATAAAACACACATTGACCACTTCCAGTGACTTCATGTAACAAATTTAATATACCTCGTGTAAACTGATTAAATAAATAACATGGACCTATTTTGAGCTTGGAAAGTATTAACAAGGAAACAATTGGCAATCTCTGATTTTCATGAGATTTGGCATGTGGCTGGGGTATTACAAAATAATCACTACATACTGTACTTACCAACTGATACTTATATTCAAGGTGTGGAAACTGTTCTCAAACTTGGGTATGGAAAGCCTATTTTGTTAAATTGGTCAACTTGTAGGCTACGTTATTGCTTATGAAATATGAAACATTTCTCATATTCAACGTCTTTTTCTGTTTCCATTAGTTCATGAGACATTTAACTATATAAACAGGTTGTCCAGTCTCAAGTTTGAAAACAGTTTTCACTCTTTAACATTAACATGAGCCTATGAAAAAATATGTATCAAATAAACTCATTAGAAAGTCAAGCACACAAACTTCATACTTCGTTTTCGTTATAAACCTCCTCGTTTATTTTACAAACGTTATACAAAAAACATTAACATTATTTTAATTACATTAGAACGGTGCAAAAGTTCGTTCACTCAATGTTAGGTGATGTCATGTAAACGGAGATGCCTTTTTTACTACACCTACTTCTACTTTTACCAGAAAAGTGTCAAAAGGTCATAGATAGCCCCCGACAAATACTTTGATTAAAAAAATTTGCAAGATATTTTTACATTTAAGGGGATCTTCCGGTCTAGAGCCCCAAAAAATAGGTGATTTTTAGGAATTAATTAAAGGAAAACTACTGTATATAATTTAATGGGACTTTTTGCATTGTATTAAGGATGTCTTAAATTATAGAATATATTTTTTGTTTTATAATTAATCGTTGCAGACGGCACTGGGGAGTCGTTAAAGTCAAGGCGTCAAAAAATTGATCCAAATCAGTGGGAACTGTATCTCCAAAAGTTATTATCCGATTCGACTGAAACATTTTTATTTTGAAGAATATACTTCTAGCTGGGGGGGGGGGGGCATAAATTACAAAAATTACATTTTTTTAGAAAATAACGACACTTAAAGTTTGAAATCACTTTTTCCCTATATTTGTCATCCTTCCAACGCCTTTGAAAATTATAAATTTTCAATTTTTTGTATTTTTTTCTGGTACTCCCCTAGCCAGAAGTATATTCTTTATAATGAAAAAAGTTTCAGTCGAATCGGATAATAACTTTTGGAGATACAGGTCCCACCGTTTCGAGAAAACCGCGTTGAAAGTTTTACGTGGGCGCCGCGTGGCCGGTTGTTGCCCATGCATTTGCCGCTATTCAAATTCCTAAAAGGATCGAAAAATGAAAGAAAAGAAATCGGCTTTTAGACCGGAAGGTCCCCTTAATAAAGACTTTGGTTCAATAAAGTGAAGGAACTTTAGCACTGACCCAACATTATTTATAACATTTCCCTCGCATCTCTGACTACAGAATATGCTTACACTGAATGTCTTGAGACACACCATGTACTTACTAAACGTGATTTAGTGCAGGAGGCGTATTTGTCTGCTTTTAGGTGGTAGGATCGATCACGCGCATCACTACAACAATGCCTATCGAGCTTTGGACGAAACGTTGGCGCTGGAGGAGGCGGTGAGGGCTGTGATGAAGGAAGTCGACCTGTCGGAGACGCTCCTCGTCGTGACGGCTGATCACTCGCACGTACTCACGCTCGGTGGCCTCGCGACGCACCGTGGGAATCCCATATTCGGTAAGTGACGTGATAAGTCATTGTCTGACAACCTGTGCCTTCCATTCTCTGGCAAACGAAGTAATGCTTAATGGGCTCGCGTGATTAGAACAATGTAAAATTTCCAGCCAACTTAACTGGTACCATAGCTAGCTAGTGCAAGAGATTTGGGATTGCAGAAGTTGGAACATATCTTTCGTTTTCAAACGTGGTTACTGTATTTGGGTGACTGCTACCGGTTAAAGCACAGATATTTCACAAGTTTTGCAAGTGATTGTCTTTGAAGAATTGGAACTAAGAGTTCCACTTCTAATTTGAGATAATATTGCGTTTATTTAAGATTTCTGGGATTTTTAAATGTACTTGCCAAAGGATTTATATATTTGATTGCTTTCTATGGCCAACAGTAATCGGAATTTAATGAAAGTCCCTACCTCCATTTTGTACAAAATATTCTTGAATGAGAGGATAATAGTTTAGTATGGTATCATATAAGATATTGAGGAACTCGGAATCCCCGATTTATAGTAAAAACGTTCCAGTGAACAGTGCATAAGAATATTTTTTCAGTACTAAGAAAATGTTGTCCCTTGATAATGAAATATTTTTAACTATATCATATTATTTCTTACACCTGGATGCATAATGGACATAATATTCAAACCACAAATGACTATGTCCTATATTTTTTACTTATTTTTTCATGTGGAGCACCACCCTTCCGGTTATATCACCGGTTACGGAACACCCTGTATTGGGAAACCAAGTGGAGGCGTGGCTTAGATTTCAGCGCTGTGGTGGTAAGTTGGCAAACTATTGAAAGCAGGCTCGGATCCCACCAAACATTCCGAATAAGTATTTATTAATCGAATAAGTAAAAATTTAGTGTTCAAAAAAATTTAAAAACACTCGTTTTTCACAACATGTCTATATAAACACTGATAATCGTATGGACTTCGACGGATTTCGGCCTACTCGCAGTAGTTCAACTTTCTGTCACTAGTTGGCGTATCGGAGTTCTTGGTTTCCCAATACACACAGTATTTCAAATAGCAGTACTTACCTTTTTTAAAACAGCTCTGTCTCTGCCAAGTGAATATATCCAAAATACTATGTATAATAGCAGTGAGGCACAGAACTGTCTCATGTGAAAAAGCTCTTACTATATATCAACTTCACCTATCAGACTATTAATCATAGATATAACCAGCCACTGTCATCCTGTTCATCCACAAAATTGCTATGTTCCGTGCGCGGGAGTCACGGCATGATCACGTAGAAACAGTACCTACGGATTTCTTGAAAATCGGTTAGCTACGTCCCTCTACCCCAATGTGGTGCAATCTCCATGAACAATTCCTTGCATCAGGGATCATCCTTTGAAATACAATCAAAGTGAACGTAAGGATCGTGCCTGGTACGGAATAACGTCGGGTTGGCTTCCAATATCGTGTCTCTTATTAACCTCGTTACTCCTTTGATTCCGCTTTTTCCTGGGAAATATGACGGCAAGGAAGGAGGAAACATTCCTCCGAGCACTATCCGCCTATACCGAGCAAAAACTGTCATGTAATTGACATTTTTCCCATATTTCGCTTTTACGTCTATCCACGCAAAAAGCGGGCAGAAAAAGCTTCTCCTGATATTAAATTCATCAGAAGACGCTGAGCATTACACGACAGAATTCCTTTAACACCATTCGCGATAATCCTCGACAGTGGAAAAGTCGCGCAATTTGAATACAAAGGCCAACTGGCTCTACTGAATTAATTCCTTAGCCAAATTCCCGGTTTGCTTGAGGGTTGCTTTGGTTTACTAGAAATTGCGTGGATCTTCGAGGAGATTTTGATTCACACTATGAAAGATTATAAGTTCTATTTGCTTCCATCAGCTCTTCCTTTACCGTCGTACAATTTAATCTCTTCAGTGTGGAGCTTTGAGGATGAAGTTCGCCGTATTATAATAGTGAGCATAAGTCTTACAAGATTGTTTCATTGATCGATAAGGAATTATCGAAGACAACAAAGCAGAGTATAATCGTTGATTAACATGGACGATGAAGTGAATGAAATTGAATTATTATATGAGGATATTGCGAAGCAGAATAGACTGTTTATTCGTGATTAAGTTAAATCGCGGACGAATGCAAAGCATATTCCTCGAGATAAAGGCATTAAGAGCCTGAGCCCCCCATTCTCGGATTAATTTCTGATGACGAAATAAAATATAGGAAAAGCCAATATCGACCATTATACTTGCAATAGAATTATTCTCTGTTAATGACAGCAAGTCACGAAACGATTTCATTAATATTATATTCATGGTGTTCGTTCGAGATAATATTAGTTTAATATTTCTTTAGAACTAACAGAAATATTTTGGCATATATTTTCGGATTAACTACGTGGATCCACTGTAATATAAAGTGATCGCTAGTAATCCCCACAGCAGCCAATGTGTTAAATTTTTATTCCAGACTCGTTTACCAAGTGACTGTCTCTGGCAATAATTCTCTGACTCGCTGTAGCCTCCCATTGTAACGTCTGAACTTTATTCCAATTTCGCCGCTACCTCTTTTGTTAAACTGATTTCATTAGAGCCGTCCCCCTTTTGCCGCGAAACGTAATAACACTCGGTAGCAATCCAATACAGGGGAAATGATTAGATACGCTGTTTCGTAGCTCCCAGCCCCCTTGCGCCGTCGCGTCGTAACGAGTCCTCCAAACCCGACAGGTCCTTCGTACCTCCTGATTCAATAACACTCAATCCCCCCAATTGATTTCGTAATCCCGTGACTCGTTCCCTGATTAAATTGGTCTTAACGGTCGCCGTGGAAAACCTGGCGGTTTTGAAATCTGAATCCAGGTCGCGGGGAGAGGGCACCACGCATCAGAAACCGATCGCCCGCAACGTGTGCGGTGCAGTAATGGCGGTCGGCCATTTAATTCAAAACCAGCATCCGAAAGGTCACCGGTAGCCGTTACCATTAGTAGTTGTGCAATTTTGATAAGTTACAGTCGAAACATGCGAATGGTAGATAGCATACTAAATTACAAATGTTTGATATTATTAATAAAAGGTTTAACTCATTAACGCCGCGCTCCGATGCTGATGTACGAAATTGAATGACGGTAATAAAATTGTATAAATATCTCAAATTTTTGGGACAACTGCCTCTGTTCTTCTTCGTTTCAGATTTATTTTAAGCGAAAAGAAAAGTAAAATATTTCTATCATTTATAGACTTTTAGGGGCCATTCGTCACACGAATCGTGTGACATGATATTAAGAAAAATGTTGAAAGACTAGAGAGTGCATTGCTAGCTGCAGGAAATCGAAGTATCTAGCAGGTAGAATCGCCCAGCGAGGGGACACGACAAGGCACCATTCATCAAAGTCCCATCCGATTTACAGTTCCCTCTGACTTTACAACGACGCTTCGATTCGAATTTTTCCTCTCTGACACACAAAGAAGGAGGGAAAGATGTTTAACGGCATCGTATTCGATGCAGCTCGATCAAATTCAAATCTGCTCGCTATTGAAGCCGCAGTCAGGGACAGAGCCGATGCGACAGGGTCGATAATTTATCCGTCTGCGACGTGTACGACTCGTACGTGTTCATCGAATGACCGGAAAGAGCCCGGGTAGCAATCCAATACCGGGTAAGTGATTCGGTACACTATTTTATATACCCTCCAGTCACTTCTTCATCGCGCCTGGAAGGCCAGGGGACCCTTCAATTCCAAGGTCCCCGATTCAATGCGATCCAATCTCCTCGGACAAGCTCACGCGCCAGAATCGAACGTTTGTCCGAGGTTAAATCCAATCGCCACGAAATGCAAAGGATAGTTTTTGTGGCTGGTGCGTGAATCGGCCTGGGTCATTGGAACCCTTCGATCTCATTTTCCCCGTTCCCGCGGCCGCCTCTTTCGTTCCATCGATAATTCGATAGCGGGAAAAGGTCGCCACACTTAATAGCCAAACCGTTCGATCATCTTTGAAGATTCGGGGAGTTTCGTCATTTTAACAGAGTTTGGGAGAGTTGTTTTTGTTTATATGTCGTGGTTATGGATTTAGAAGCTGTGAAGCGGTGTGTATCTATGAAATGGTAAATGGGGTGGGTTGTCAAAGAAGTGTTAGTGAAGGTATTAAAAGGGAGAGTAAGATACAGGCTGTGTGTAGGGTATTTTAATGTCAACTGGGTAATAGGACTAATAAAAGAGGGACGAAGAAAATTTAGAAGTTAATTGCCTAATGAATAAATTAATCATTTTTTAGGTACCTATTCAGTTCATCAGTCGCTTTGACTGTGGTACAACCGAGTTTCCAATGTATAGTAATTTACACGTGGAACCATGAAATTTAATCATCTTTGTTTTAGTGTTTGGATATGCAAAAGGAATGATTTCAAATTAGCATAGGTGTCGAGGAAAACCAAGAATGATTACTACTTAGACGTAGTCGGAGCAGTAACAAGTGAAGAGTCCTTGTAGAAAACACTGTGAGTGCCAAAATTAAAAAACAATTTTATCGAAAAATGTTCTACGTGCTAATGGTAATCCTGTAGTCTAGAATTGTAATGCAATTTTCCTTTGTAAATAAGTTACCATTAATGCTGGCACGCCCAACGCCACTTCTGTAGAAAACAATGTAAGACCCAATTAGTTAGGGACAAACAGAATTGGCACTTACAGTGCTTGAAAATTTAAATGAATGGTACATTCAGCTTTCTCTACAACTAAGAGGTGGCAAAATGCGAATACAGAGTTTTTTTACGAATGCAATTTTTTTTTCATGAATTTCAACTATATTAATGCAAAGAATAGAAAATTTTGTGATGTATTTGGATTATTGTATACCTACTTAAGCATATTTGCCAATCAAAACAAATCAAATTTCGTAAATAATTTAAAGTCAGGGAAGTTTTTTCTCCCACCTGATAAATTTGATTTGTGGCACTTACAGTGTTTTCTACAAGGACTCTTCAAGCATAGATTTCCTTGAAGAGCTGGGTATTCCTTAAAAACTTTCACCACTCAAAATGCTAAATCAAGTTCATTCCTCTTTACGAGAAGTCAATTCAAAACTTCAGTATATACCCACAGCTCTGAAACACCCTGCACAGCAATCTGCATATTCCTCTTAATCATCAAATTCCACGCTAAACATTGTCCTTCCCAGAGGAACCGACTGATAACGCTAATTACGTGTACGTCCCATTTTTAACGGACCTCCAGAGCGGGTATTAATTATTAATGTCACGCGCGACGGCAGTTTAAACGTCGTCGAGGACGGGGATAAATTAAAGCGCTAGGGAACATTTATATCCGACTTTGCGATTGTTAGTGTAAGAATCAATGGAAATTCAGGCGGTCTAGACTGCACGGAACGTGCGGGGAATGTCCGATAACATGCTCGCCAAGCATGTGCCCGGATTTTGCATTTAGTAGTCACGATAGCACGGTACACGGTTAAATAAAAGTGGGATTCACAGCACGACCGCGGATAAATTCGTGTAAACACGATTTCCCGTCGCCCCATATTTTATACAGCCCCGCTGGGCCCGCTAAAATCCTGTTATCGATTCCTTCGAGTCGTTAATCGCCTACTGTTTCGTGAAAGCATCGTCATTTGCAAGGGAAGGGGGCGAAGTGTCCCCTTTCGATTTTAATCTACCTTCGCAGAATGGTAACGCGCAGGTTACTCAGAAACGGAGAATTACCTGATTAGTTTCCATGAAGCGCAGAAAGCAAGTAGTGTTTTCGAGTTCGAAATCGTACGGGAAATAATAATGATGGCTGCTCGTGATCTTCTTTCATTTATTTGACACTGATAAGTGGGAAAATTATTATACTTCTATCTTTATTTCCATTTCTGTATCCAATTTTGTTTCTTCTTGGCTTTGATTTAGGCACGCTGAGGTTTTCTAGCGGGCATCATTCGATTAGTCTTTAAGGTATTTCTTAATAAAGTGTAAGGAAATATGGAGACAGAAATTGAGTTCTCCAATTACGTAGAAATGAAAGGAGCGAATATTAGTGGTTAATGGCAATGGCAGAGACTAAATTTACCTTCTGAATGGAGTTTTGTATATCAGGTGCCTTAAAAGCTATGCATAAAATACGTGCTTTTGCACACTGAACTTGAAACAATGTTCTAAATTATTATAGCGATCCAAGATGCGGTAAGCACGCAAAATCGAGTATGCAATGGGGTCACTTTCGAAATAGCACGAAATTATTAATTGTTACACATTCTCTCGAAACTCTCATGAACTTCCTACGAGCTTCAGTTATCCATCTCTGAAAGCGATGCATAATAAATCGTCGCGATGCAATTGAAACTTTTCGGAAATTCAAACTTGCCCCCCTGTTGCTTGCAGTGTGCACAGACGCAACACAAAGTTTATTCATTTTTTATCGCCTCGCGGCCGTCTAGAATTCGTCGTTTGCCATTATTTATTACTCGAAAAGCGATTCAGACTTGCGTCGACTAAATCTCAGTTTACAGAATTTATTAAAAAAATAAAATTGCACTAAAAAGTAAAAAATAATTTTTTCCCTTATTTAATCTACGACTCTCATATTTTTTAAGTCGGCGCCAGATTTACACAGTGCAAATGATGAGGCACCGACTTAAAAAATATGAGAGTCGTAGATTAAATAAGGGAAAAAATTATTTTTTACTTTTTAGTGCAATTTTATTTTTTTGAAGTCGGTTTTAATTTTTTTTTTAAAATGTTTTATTTTTAACTTTTTAGTTTTATATATATTGACACAACATGCTGAGGAGATATGCGTGTACGTACATAAAGTATTAATAATTAGGTGACAATAGTCTGTATTATTAACTATAACTGGAAAAATATTCGGCCAATATTGATTCCGCGTAGGATGGGACCACCGGGACATCGCCCTCTTTCGAATAAAAAAAAGATCATCAAATTCGGTCCATATGCTGAGGAGTTATGAGGGGAAAAACATATAAATTATTATTAACTGTAACTGGTAAAATATTGGGCCAATATTGATTCCGCGTAGGATGGGACCAACGGGGCACCATCCTCTTTCGAATAAAAAAAAGATCATCAAAATCGGTCCATATGCTGAGGAGTTATGAGGGGACAAACATAAAAAAAAAACATACATATGGGTCGAATACATAACCTCCTCCTTTTTGAAGTCGGTTAAAAAATAGAGTCGAAACAATATTCTGCATTTTTCTCAACTAGATTTCCATTAGTACAAATTACAGTGGATTGTGGTACGTACATAGTGTTTATACTACATCTTTTTAACACCAAGTGATAAATATTTTTAAAACACATGAAACGCAATTTCAGTATTCACTAATGAACAAAGAGACTTTCAAGGAATTCTCGTTTAAAAGGTAACCGATTTGAAGAATGGGTACCTATATGTAATTGTTAAAAATATCGACTATATAAATTTGGTTAAATCTTCTAGTCCTCAGAGTAAACATAATACTAGAAGTGCGTCATATTGGGATGTCAGATGTGTGTTTAAAATCACGATGCAAGTCATAGGGGTTAGATAGAGGATTGCAGGGAACGCAAACACTCAAGGAGTCTCGAGCCAGACAAGAGTTACAGAGTATTACGGAGTTACAAAGAGATAGAGCGCAAAGTTGTAAAGTGCACAGAGGTGACTGAGATTAGAATTTATGTTCGAGCCCGTTGTACACCTTAAACTGTATTTTGTCATTTTATTAAATACTTTCATCTATCATATACGTGTACTAAAAATTTCTAAATAATTCGTATACACAATTCTATTCTATAGAATTTTTCACTTCTGTATTTCGTTGGAGTAAAAGCTTCAGATTTTACTTATTTATATAAATTATGTATAAAGCTAATGAACTACACTTTGGGTTCACTGCACCCCAGTGTCATTTTTGAGTTATGATTTTCGTACTTTTGAAGCTTTTAACTTTTGAGTGATAATTGTACATTCGTAATACCCATACAATCATTCTTTAAAACTAATGAACTATTGTACTACACAACTAACAGTGGAATAAGAATTACATCAATTTAAATTTCAAACAAGGGACCAAGCAATATTCATTAAAATCAAAGAGAAAGGCCATAGTAAATGGGAAAAATGAAACGGAACAGTAAAAACACAAAAAAGGATATATATAATAAAAAACCAGAAAACCAATAAAGAAAGAAACAGAAGAATGATCATCGGTGTCGTACCCATCCTCATAAAGTACCGCGAGTACAGTTGCCCTTTTTCCACCGAAAAAACCATCGTTCCGTCGTTCATCACGTCCAGAAATCTCCACCCAAGGAAACAAAAATTCCCATTTACATCCCAGCTCTCTGCTACATCAACGAATCCATTAAGCGGCTACTTTATCCTGGGAAACGTATTAACGTTCTCGTACATTTCCCGTGGCGTCCGTGTTTTACCATGGGCGCGTCGATACGAAGCTAAAATAGCAATATATCATAGTCAGTGCGCCGTTGATCTTCGAGATCCCGAGCAGCGAAATTTTCTCGCCCGGGTTACAGGGAAAATCAGCAGGAATTGGACGAATATTACGTTGTTTTTCGCGAAGCCACCGACGCGACAGGGGAAATAGGGTCACGCGATCCCCATCCATAATAAACGATAATGGACGTAGGCGCGGACGTTGAATTGCATTCGGTAGATGTTTCGTAGGGGACACGCTGGAGGAGGCCGATAAATTGTACCGCGTTATTTTCTATTTGTTATATATTCCTCGATTTCCGTTCTACCCGGCATCGGGCGTTGTATGAATATGGAGGGCCGCCATTTGCACGACGTAACGACGGGAAATGGCGTTAAAAGGGACAAGCACGGAATCTCGTTAACGTTCGGCGCGACGTCAGGAGGTATAAAACACGGTGGGAAAATAGAGTGGACCCGTTCGGTTCGTCGAACGAACGAATATCGCCTTCGAACTTTCGTTCGCCGACCAACGACGGAAAATTGCGTTAAGCCACGATGTACTACGGGGGACAATAATGAAGTGCTGAAATCGATCCGACCAACAATTATCTACTCGCTTCAGGGACATTATTTATATAATCGACGAGCGTCCGTAGAAGGGAACGACCGGAGGGATATTGGAATTTTACAGAAAAATCAAGCAGGCTGCACCGTCGATTAAGCGAGACGGGATTAGCCGTTTCGTCGACCTCGTTCTTTTTGCTCAATGAAAATTTCATTCGTGTTTCTTGTGTTGAGAATAAACGTTTCGTGAAATCGCTTTTCAGAGAGGAGATTGGGGAGTGGGAAGGAGTTTGTTTTCCGTTTCTGTAGATAGATACTCCTATCAAAAGACGACGGAGACATTTTATATTCTGTACGTTCACTTTGTGCGTTTATATTTCGTTATATTATCTGGTGGTAGGGTCGTTACTGTTTTGAAGTGTCCTTTGATCGTATGGGTTGGTGCAAGATGTTTAATCCTCAGTGGTCACACCTTGTTAAAATCACAAGTTGGTCACTTTGGGTTCACTGCACCCCAGTGTCATTTTTGAGTTATGATTTTCGTACTTTTGAAGCTCTAATAGTCTCTTTCTTGAAATGTAAATTTTAATCCGTTGAAATTTGTATTTGAAAAAAATAGTTGCGGATAAAAGCGATTTTTTTTTGTTAAAATTCACCAAATATTTACAGTTTATTATTAAGATCTAAAAATTTACAGAAATATTAGCAAAGACACTACGTGTCACCATGGAGGGTTAAAGATTGTGAAGTTTCTTAGGAAGTCGTGGGTTTATTGTGTAACCTTTAGATGTGTCATCTGTGACGATTAAAGAATTGTAAAGGGAAGAAAGTATAACTTCGATTCAATGAACACATGTCTTAAAGGCTGTCTCGAAATACTGCTGTGGCAACTTTAAACGAAGTAATGGAACACAATAGAAACTGTCGACCATACAGAAAGCTTTCGACTCCAAAAGGAATGGAGCTTTAAAAGGACAATAGTATGAAGTCCAAGCAGAAAACAATTCTACCGAAATAATATCCACTATATAAAAAAAACACAGGATTCGGAAATAGAGAGATTAGGCACTTACAGCGTAAGAAACAGAAGATTATTTTTATTCTTAAAATACAATCCATAATTAAAATTAACGAATTCTTTAAGTAAAATGTAGTCTGAAAGTGAACAATGCTTTCTAATATTACTTTCTGTTTACTGTCACAATGTCTTCTTTATTCCGTCATTACCACTTGAATTTTCAAAATTTAATTGCCGAGCTATATAAGAGCAACGCAAAAGCAATGGCAGAACTCTTCATACGAAGCACGCCACAGCCGCTCTGTACGAGAACAAGAAACAGATGACCAGCGTAAGCAGTCTCCTCGTTAGTATCAGCTTGTTAAAAACACGTAAAAAGCGTTTATTGGAATTTAACCCCGGATCTCTGAGCGAAACGCTAGACGTGATTCGACCCCTTGAAACTCAATAGTGGAAAGATGATACGGCAAATACGGAAGAGATACAGGTTTAGTATCCTGCGTCCAAACTGTTGGACTTGTTGCTATTGCGACACAGCTGGTAATAACTGCACATCCTTATGTGAAACGTTATCATCTGAAGTCCCACTTAATTCTTAACACACAGCGTAGATCGATCGAATAGTTGGTTAGGGTGTCCCTTACAATTGAAGGTGCGATAAAATGTTGGGACGCCCGCTAATTTTATTCCTTTTGGTATGCTGAGTAAGTATGCAAAACGGAACAATCGGATTATTCTGAACCCTGCCTCAAGAAAATTAAAGTTACGATATACCGTAAACTTTGTTTATTTCTTTATTTTTTTTTGTCCACCTTTAGAAAATAATCGTTCACTTGGAAGTTTGGAACAGAGGTTTCTGGAAAACATAAATATTTTACCGCCATAGTCCAAAGACTGGAGAAATGGAAAACTTGTAGGTACCACCTTCGGTCTTCCACCACTTAACGATATCTTAACGATATTATTGATATAGCGTTAAGTATCAATAACTTATCGATAAGATATCGATAATCGATAGTCCCAACTCTAGTTCTATCACACATTTGCTTACATACAGGGTTGCATATTAAAAATACAGCTGTTTGCACGAGCGCAGTTTCGTTCGAAACTTTGAGTCTCTTGAGGCAGGGTTTAGAGTTGATTGATCGAGTCGAAATTTTGCACATATATTTATCACACCAAAAGGAAATAAATCAGGGGGCGTCTCGGACCGAATTCTTAAATTTAAAAGAAAAGTCATTATAGGGGACACCCTAACGTTGGTATTCTCAGTTCTATTTTATTTATCTGAGAGGATCGAGGAATAATTTCTGCTAAATATCGCTTCGTCTTATCAAAAATTCTGTCGACGAAAGTTCTTCGATGCCCAGATATGTATATCAAGAAGAGTATAATATCGACAGGTTCATCGAATTAGTGAGGTAGAAGGCATTTCTGATAATCTCTAGTTAAAACGCTCTTAGATCAAGGTGGTGAGAGAATAAGATTGACTAACTTACTAAGTACTATTCTTTAAACTCTATAAAACTCTGTGAAACTCGCATAAACTCTATATTCGTTATATCCCACCCTCCCATGGATTGATTATAGCTTTTGAAAGGTCTGAGAGCTTTGAATAGGGAGTAACTAAAACTTTACCTACTTACTTTTGGCATGTATTGGCTACCTGTAATAAGACACTCCCTGATAATTTATTCTATGTCGAAATATACACACACACACACTCATAATTGCTACTCAGCTATTTCGATGCACCTGAAAGCTTCTTTCTACGCCCTTCACGTACTCTCTCTCTCTCTCTCTCTCTCTCTCTCTCTCTCTCTCTCTCGTAATAATCTAATGAACTGTCCTCCCCACAATATTCGATTACGACCATGGACCACCGATAATATGTAGTGCTAGAACACCCATGCTCCTGGACCTGCATATCAAACACTTGTTCATCCTTATAGCACATGTCATAAATATGTACCTGCATACAGAGGTTGAAATGCATCAATACTTTAACTTTGGTACGAGGTTTAATTTAGAATGAAAAATGATTTTTGGCGTTCAAGTAGATAGAGAAGAGAGACATATGTACGCGAAGTAAAATATTAAGAGTAGAAGTATCACAAGTTCTTTGGTACACTGATATCGGCGCACTGGATCGGTCAGATTACAACTAAAATTATTTTAATAAATTAAAATAATATAACCTAGCTTTTTTGCAATTAATTAAATATATATCTTAGTGTCCGACGTTTCGATCTTGGTTTAGATCATTTTCAAGGAAAGTTACAAGCATATATCAAATACTGCGTGTGCTATTAAAAATAATAAGTCACCGTGCTAAGGCAAACGTGTGACTCACGAGTCGGTTGGAATCAGACTGAGCCTAAAAAAATGATCTAAACCAAGATCGAAACGTCGGAAACTAAGATATATATTTAATTAATTGCAAAAAAGCTAGGTTATATTATTTTAATTTATTAAAATAATTTTAGTTGTAATCTGACCGATCCAGTGCGCCGATATCAGTGTATTCAGTTTTACGGTCGAAATTTAGTTTATTATAAATTCTTTACAAGTTCTTTGGATAAGGATTATAATACTTTTAATCTCTGTGTTACTAGATGTTAGAGTATATATTTGGAACACTTAAACAATTTGAATTTCATAAATTTTGAGAACTCGATTGCTGATTACAATGAATAGAAACGGTGAAAATGTTTCTTCCTGAATTTCGAAATCTCGACTATACATGATTCTTAGAAAAGTATTCCTGAAGTACTATTACAAGTATTTTCGAAATTAATTTCTCAAAATTAGTTTCGTTCGTTCCCGCCGCGGCGAAAGTAATTATTATGAAGTGTGCAACACTAGAAACCACACACACGGAGAACATTTTTACTCCCTGAAACTAGTTCTTTCCGCCAATCATCCGGCCTGGCT
Organism: Andrena camellia; assembly: GCA_029448645.1. Classification (NCBI taxonomy): domain Eukaryota; kingdom Metazoa; phylum Arthropoda; class Insecta; order Hymenoptera; family Andrenidae; genus Andrena; species Andrena camellia. Next base: position 44,608,043 of record CM055676.1, on the reverse strand, counting down.
AACAGCCCAACTTTCTCTTGTTTAGCAGAAAATACTTACGCCCGTGGCTTTCGAACGGAACTTTCCACAATCTCCGATGGTCGTTGCAGCGTGCAAAAAATTATTTTCAACTCTCCGGAACTGCTGACACCGGTAGTACTCTTTATTCCCGCGGAACGAGAAACAGTGGTGGAGCGAAATTGATCGGAGTTCTACACCATTGACGAGTGGCTGAAGATAAAGCATCGATGTTGCGCCGCGATAAAGTTCCTTGCGGCAGCGGGAGAAGTTTTATCTCTCGCTACCGAGTAAATAACGTTTTCCATTTTTTATAAGATTTAAAGGCACCTACGGAGTCCACGTTGGAACTCCGTAAAAGGATTAGATGTCCGCCGCCCGGCCTCGCGGCCCCAGGGGTAAGCAGCTCGTCAGCAGGGATTCTACGTAATTGATCTACCCCGACGGTGCTATAAATTGACGACGCTCGAGGAACTGACACCGCGACCCTCTCAGAGAAATTACAATCGCCAGCGGACAATGATACTTGAAAATTTTACACCGCTGTCGAGCGATCCTTTGTTACACACACTCGCGCAACTCGACGTTTTGATATTTAACCCTTAACCGATGACATGGAGGAGACCTGCAGAATTATTTCTCCCATATTTTCCTTCCTTTCATTCGATCCTTTTTTACAGTGTGTCGTGTCACGAAGACAACTTTCAGTGGTTTTGAACAAAGGGCATGCAAAAGTGTCTTTTCAAATACGTAATAAAGCCACTAATAACTTCAGTATAAAAATAAATTTGGACTTGACAGTGTGAAATTATTAAAGAGGAGTCCGTGAGACTCCACGTCACCGATTATGTCACAAAGTGGGACGTCGCCAGTTAAGGGTTGTGGCGATGCAAGTCTGAAACGCGGAAAGTTGAATATAGGAAAAGTAAAGGGTCTTTGGTATATTTCGAGAGACGGGAATGAAATCTACGCGGTAACTTATTGGAACAATCTTTTGTATCATCCAGGCAGGAATAAAATCTTCAGACACGTAGAACAGGTCGATTTATGATCAGACACGCGGAATGAAATGCTTTACAGGCCAATGAGGATAAGGTCGTGCATGATAGAGCAAGTAAAAGGAGGAGGCATGTATTATGCAGGATCGCAGTGGCGCGAGTAGAATATAATGGTCTATGACCAGGCAAGTGTCCAGTAGACCGTGGGTACTGCAACTGTACCAGTAGTCTGTGACTGCGTATAATCAGACGCGTGGAACAGATCTGCGGGTATACAGATAAGCGTTGTGCTGGTCCTCAGTAGTAAAAGTTGGAAGTAATTTGAGTATACAGGATGACTCATGATAACACTTTGCTTAACCCTTCGTTAACACACCTGTTTTTTCGATCAACTTTAACACACCTGGCTGGCTCACACCCAGAACAATTTTTGAACGACTACCACTCTCATCTGAAGAATCCAATCGTTATGAAAAAAATCATGGGTCAATTTCATGGTCTGTAGAATGTATTGCAATAGTTTTTTTGATTGAAATTTCATCACAGTTCTTGTAAAAAAAATCTAGATTACCATATGTCGAGAAAAAACGAAGAAAATTTTCAAAAACCTGTAACTTTTACAAATTTAAATATTAGAAGCTAAAAATCTACAGAGTTATTGCTCAGATATAATATTTTGAGAGAAAAAATAGTTTGTAAGTTGGCTTTGGAAAAAAGGTATTTATTTTGCATATAAAAGTACAGAGCGTCAAAATCAGCTTATGGGTGGCTCACACCCAGAGTGTCAACGAAGGCTTTAATTATACTAGGAAATTAACCTTATTTCGTATTAGAATCGAATAGATTGTTTGGAAATAATTTCTTGGGTAAATTGTCTGTTCTAAATAAAATAGTCTGCAATCGTGAGTTTTGAACGCAAAGGGGGATATTAAGGAATAATATCTTCGTTACAGAATATGATGACGTGGCTTTGGATTATTCTTATTTCCAATGTTTTGCTTGATTGTCGGATAGTGGTATAGATTTATCTACGACCTGGCAAATGGAAGAGATTTCTACGATGTTAGAAGTAGTAAAAGCAATAATAATATATTTTTATCAGGTCCAACTTAGCTCTCCCAATCAGACAATACTTACACGTGCATTCACAATCTTCCATTTTGCACAATTAAGAAGGACATTCGCCCTATATCTCTCAAAGAAATAAAAATATTTATTTCGTTTTATCTATTTCAAAAATCTATTTTCTCCAGCCCTGAAATTATGTTTAAAATCTCACCGTGCATTCCAAGTTGCTCGTGCCAAACATAGCTTTTCCAATCAGATAATATACACAAGCATAGGTACGCACAATCTTCCAGTTTGCCTATTTAAAAGGAACACCTAACACCAACCAACAAGCACCTTCAAACAAAATTCAACTTATGCAGTCAACGCACTCACTGCGACTCAATACCATTAAGATGAAACGGATCCTTTCCAAGGACCCCGCTAATAAAGCCCAAAGCCTCGACGCAGAATCGCGTCTCTCAGTCCGCGTGCGGTGTTACAAACTTGCAGATGCGTATTGTTGCGTCTCAAGGAAACAGGCGTCATCGTGGACAACTTCGCCCAGGTAGCTCGGTGGCCTGAATAAACTTCTGAACGCAACGCTCGAGAAGTTTCACTGCGTGCCTCCGGTTGTATCTCCATCTACGTCCTCCCTGCATCTTCCTCGTTATAATTGCGTCGTCGATTCGCCGTTGCTCCTTGAGAGAAGGGAGGCGAGGACGCGAAACGAGAGCGAGGAAAAAAGGGAGCGTCGCGTCCGTTGTTCGCCCGCTGGGAAGGAGAAGTAGTATCGCGTTCACGCGACCGGAATAACGAAATTGAGTGGATAAGGAGGCGGGAGGGGTTGGGAGGGCTGGGGAACGAGATCCCAAGGACAAAGCACGGACTCGAAATGTTTTTACCGCCGGCCGTTCGTTAGACCGGATTACTTTGCACGGGCGAGCGAGCTGGACGATGCAATTAAACCGGCCGCGTCCTCGATATAATTTATTCGCCTCAAATTACGATTACACTCCCCCTCCCACCAATCTCCGACCGAGACTGCAGGTGGCAGTAGGAAAGATGGCGGAGAAAGGGTGCAGGCAGTCGAGACGTTCGAGGGCGATCAGCGGGGTGCGTTTTAAGAATTTAATTGCAATTTGCGGCACGCTGACTTCCTCGGTATCGATACGAGCCAGATTAAGCATATTTAACTGGCCGATTGAGCACACCCGCGCCGATTAGCCAACGGACGCGGGCAGGTACGAACTGTGCGACGGATTTAAGCCTGATACGGTTCGGTGCGTTTTTCGAGAATCGATAAATCGGTCTCTGTGCGGGCGTGAAATTTCGCAGAAGCCACGTCTTGTTTGCTCCCCCCTTGGATTGCGTTGCTAGAGTTCGAGCTCACACAGCACTTTTTGCGTTTGAATATTGTCGATCAGTGGAGGATAAACTATAATTTTGGATATTCTTCGGGAAAATTTCTGATAGGTCTATAAAATAATGGAATTATTTTATCGGGGCTGTAAGTCTGATGGTGGTCAATACTTATACTATTCGGTTTCATATGCACACTGAATGCAGTGGAAAATACGTTCCTCCTATAGGTAGGTGTAGAGAAATGCCCTCCACCATAGGAACAAAAGGGTTCAACGAGATCAAATGAGGGCAACAACGGACTAGTCCACATTTTTTTTTAAATTGAGTTTGTAGCAATAATGTATTCCAATAGGCTCTACTAATCATATAAAATAGGAAAAAAAATGTTCAATGGGGGTTAGTCCGTTGTTGCTATCAATGCCTCAAATATAAGAACTGTTAAAGAGTGAACAAAATAGTCGATCATGTTACCATTCTACCAGCAGAAATTGGTACAGTTAATCATCCACTTGACATGTACAGGGTGGGTACCAGATCGTAGTACAAGGTAATTGAGGACAATGTCTTACGTAAAATTGAGACATAAATATAAAATATTTTTTTTTGAGAAAATCATGTTTCAAAATACTATTAAGCGCACGTGCACTTAACGCCGTTGCGATTTATGATGAGACGTTATAAATGCTATCGTATTTCTATATTAATAACCTGACTTCACGAGTACCAAGGTTTCAGAAAGTAATTAAAATTTATGTATTACATTATTTTAAAAGTCTTTTTGCTTAAACTATATTACGGCGAAAAAGATATAGCTAAATAAATTTAATTAATAAAAGTGAGTTCCCCCTTTTTTGAAGGACTTCGTGCCATCGTTTTACTAACTAGATGGTGCCTCGTTTAAAAAGTTATGAGTTAAAAAATCTGCTGGCTGCAGTTTCTGTTACTTCTGTGTATATTAATATTTTTCTATTAATAAGACAAATGAAGCAGCAAATGGGACAAATAAATACAGTTTATTAATATTCTTAGTAGCCTATGTAACATTTACAGATTTGTTGAATTCATGAAGCATAGAATATTGGGACTAAAATTAACGACCACTCGCTCCAAATTGGGTTCATTGATTGAATGTTGATACTGAACGGATGCTCGAAAAGGAGGACGAACATTGGAAATTGGAATGGCTTAAGCAGAAATCAAACACATAGAACGTCACAACTGCGTCCTACGAAATACGCAAAGACTTTTGAAATTACCTGATATTTTATTACATTAAAAACTACCTGCTCTCTAATTACAGATAAATAACGCCCCAGCTAATTTCATCCAACGTTTGACTTTTTCAAACACTCCAACAATTTTTTAGTTTGAGGCCCGGAGAAACATGATAGAAAGAATAAACATAACAGTCTTGAGAAGTGACTATTTACAAGAGTAGTCATAAATAGAAATACTCGTTTTTAAAACGATAAACACTTTAACCAAATGATACACTCTTACTCAACGCAATTTTCAAACTTGATTTGCGTTCGAGCGAAGCCTTGTATAAGAAATCAGCAGCCGTACTACGATTTCATTCCCAGTCTGTATAACACTAATCGTCATCGTTCGATAGAAAATCCAGCCACTGCACACCGAGAGGAAGCTGCTCCTCCGCTGGCAGTAGTGCAAGCGCATAATTGCGCCAACAACTACGCGCTGGCCTGCGAGCGGTACCTACCGGGCAGTCCCGCGTCGACTTTCCGGGAAGCACGATGCTATCAAGAGATCGAGGGGTCGCTCTTCCGCCCGTGCAACCGCTCTAAACGCCCGAACAGTGGATTTATGGCAGGTTTATACGGCCTTCTTAACCCTAACTCGGCCCCTAAGCTCGCCCACGGCTGCGGAACTATCGGATTAAGGCTAAGCTCTGAATCGTTAGCTAAGCTAAAATCCCTCCACGGGGGGCAACTATTCATCGTTCTCGTCGAAAAAGGCACGGCCGGGGCGTCGTACGCCACGAGGAAGCGGTGGAAGGCCGAGAGTTTTCGGGAGAACGATCCGTGTACACTGCTTTCCAGCTTCAGCTAATGGATGGTGGGGGCGCGGGGCCGACTCCTGGCATCTGAAACTGGGTTACGGATGCTCATTCGCCGATGGAAGACGCGAGACCGGAAATTTTAACTTCCGTGCACGAGCTGTTTACGCGATACATAATTTTAATCGGCCCGAATTTCGTTTCTCGGAGTTGAAATGTTGAAAAGTTCTTGCACGTATACTACCGAGGGAGGGATGTAAAATTCTTTTTGGCAATGGTGATTCTGTACGGTAACGAACGCATAATGAGTTCATAAAGAACTGTCCTTTTTTGAGATATTGGTTGCTTGAATAATTTCCCAGTTTAAATGACCAGCGTTGACTTTCCTGGATCGAAGTGTTTCTGTAGTTTTTTGTATTGTTGGTCAACTTTGTTATAATTTTAGAGGAGAGTCAGTAGTTTTATTGACAACTGGGAAACGTAGGTACACAAAAAAATTATATTCATAATGACAGTATTTAAATAATTATTCAGGATTTAGGTACTAGTGATTGTGAGCTCATTTAGGTGTTATATGAAGCAGTCAGAGCAAAAACGGACTAACCCACATTGAAATTTTTTTTTCCTATTTTATATGATTAGTAGAGCCAATTGGAATATATTATTACCACTAACTTAATTTCGAAAAAAATGTGGGTTAGTCCGGTTTTGCTCTGACTGCCTCATATGAAACCAGGGAGAAAGCAAACTAAAGTAAACCTATAATATTGGGATGAGAGTAGGTATGGGTTAAATGTGTTTATTTGTCAGACTATAAATTGAGCTCCGTATTATTTGTAAAAATTGCACGTGACCATCATGTGAATACTTCACCTGAACCAAAGCTTCATTTCCAGAAATCAACATATTAATGATACCGCATACAGGTTATAGGTACTTCTACCCTCCAAAAAATTCATAAATTACACAAACCTGAATTGTTTTAGAACCTCGTTCACTTCACATTTTGGACACTTTCAACCCAGTAGTGATTGCGTAATTACTAATTCAAAACTAATGCTCACGGTGAATACCCTGAAAAGGTTCTCGCATTTTAGCATCAAGGCTCAAGCTCGTTGGGAAAGCTACTATGTATTTCAGTGGCCGAACTCCCAACTGATTCCCAATTAAAGCCATTTTCTGAATAAAAAACTCTAAAACTACTACAGCTCCAGAGACCCAGTTCGAATTTCCCTGCGGTCGAACCGGTCAATTATTTATTCATAAACCTATCAAGATATAGATCACCAAAAATACAATTTAAAAAAAGCAATACCTAATACAAAAACGTGCTCTAATTAATACGACACTTGAATCCCTTATACACCTGCATCGCAATAAAATCTAAAAAGCTGTCGTTTCGCCAATCGAAATCGTTTGCATCCCCCCAGAATGGAAATCGATTTTTCGGCTGTTTTTCGAAGTGTCCACGATTTTTCAATGAATGCCACCCCTCCTCGCAGCCCCTGGATCCGATCAGATCGCAGTTGATCCGATCCAATTCGCGGCACCGTTTCGCGTATCTGATTCATTTCCATGCCTCCCAATTTCTTTCGGATGGAATTACCTGGTGTGTCACGATACCGGTGCACCGAGCGGCTTAATGCGAACGAGAAAAATGCCCTTTACAGCCGGGTTACTTGGATAGTAAATCGAACCTGGCTTGGGGAGGAAGAGGGGAGGCGGTGTGATAGAAATGACATTTCGATGAGACACGAAGATTACGCATGAAATATGGCCCCGTGTTGCCGATGCGAATACGTATGTATATACATATATTCGCGCGTCCGTTTCGAGGACACGAATTACTTTCCACCAGATTCGTGTTACCCAGGCTTTTTTCGCCAGCTTGAGCCCCGACGATTTGCGAATTCGGGGCGGTTTCCGTGCAAGTTTTTGCTCGTTCGCGAGGATGAAGGATATGCTGAATTTCATTCAGCTCCTCAGACTCGACGAGCGCTTCGAATTTTTTTGCGCGCTATGTTAATAAGTACCTGTACGATAGAATTGACATTGGATAAAATCTGTTGAAAATCTGGATCTGAAGATATAATGTAAGTGCTTTCAAGAGGTACGTCAACATTGGTTAATTTTTTTAAAGTTTATGCATACATGAACGTAATAATAATAATTACACCATCAATTTATGTTACATTAGTGTACAGTTAATTAGAAGTATACATTTATTTTCCTTTTGTGTTGTTTTTAAAATCTTACCAGACAGCGAAGGTGAAATGGAAAACGCGCAGGCCATCGGAACTGAGGGATTGAAACGTACGCAGATATGTGGAGTAGAAAATTGAAAGTGTCATGGTTTTAAAATGCTTTTAACTTTTTAAGGGTGAAGCCCATTTGGTAAATTGACGGTTCTTCTTTGTTTACTACGTATAAATATGAAGCTAATGGCCGAAGTATTTCTTGACGAATATAATGAACACTTGTAATGAGGAAATGGTGGATAAGAAAAACGGAATTAGTGTGTTTCTTTCATCGATGGAATTTGTAAAATTTTGTTTTACGAATCTCAGGGAATAAAACACCACAGAACATTAACTTCGTGATGTCTAATTGTCTACAATAATATTTCTGTTAATACAATTATAAACTAATATTTAAAAAGTTATCAAAGTGGTATCAGCTGTATGCTTCGTTCTCCATTGCTTCGAATATTTAAATAGCTATGTGCACGTTGACATCCCTTTACGTCCCTTTCCCAGAAACCTCGGAAGTTTTCAATAAATCTACACTGCTCGGTACCAGCAACAAGCACAGAAATGGATTTATCGACGTACACGAGGCTTTCAGTGTTGCTTCGGAGATTGAGTGGATTCGCGTGGCTGTAAAAATCCTTGATAATGGCTGGAATTGGGCAGAATATTTCATCTGACCGTCAAAAATGTCGTGCACGGAAGAGTTCATCTATAGGGAAGCGTGCGGGGCAATAAGTGTCAAATATGAATTTATTTCGACGAAAGTTCGTGAATAAATCTGCCAGAAGGAAGTTCTCGGCCAGCTATTTCCGTGGAAAACATGTCGACTACCCCCTCGCGAGAAATGAACCGAAAATCTCTCGATAGTGTTCCGTGTTATTTATAGTATTTATTTGTGGAATCACGAACAGACATGTTTTTACGGTTTTTCAGATTTATCTACTTCTGTCGGCACCTAACACGATATTTTGATTTTCAGATCCAAAAACCTCAGATAATTCTTTCTCTTTCCTTAATCTAGATTCCGGAATAAAGTCTTTTTAATATCTCCCAAGTAGTTCATACTTTGCTCGCCAAGCTGCAATTACATTAACCAAACTAAGGTAGATTATGTTTCAATACATTCCATTCCATATTTATTATTTTCTTTCTTATGAATAGTACATTTTCAAACATTCAACCAGAGAAGCTTACATCCCTTTTCTACTTTTCTAGTTGCGTATACATCAGAAGATTCACCGAAAAACATTTCATTCTATACTCTCAACTTTGTTCACACTTTGAATGCTTGCTTCTCAATTGTGACTATAAATAATGCATCACTTGGCAGGAATTTACCGTGCTACTAGTGTCCACTATACCCAAGGGCCGTAGAACCGGTCCAACGTGCAGCTTGTCGTGTTTACTGCCACTCTGGCATGTCGATGAAACGGTCACAGATTTTTTAAACACACACACACAGACACACTACGACCACCGAAACGCCATTACCGTTGGAAAGTACAAAGTGGCAAGTGCTATTTGGCGAGTGGAATAAATGCGAGTTCCTTCGAATCTGGAAGTAGCGGGACCGTGAGCGATAATAACTTCGAGGAAGTGAAACGACCTTACACTACGTTCGTGCACCGCCTCGACGGCGGTTGAAACGCAAATGTTTTGGTTCTCGCCCTGTTTATTGCCGGGACATTCGTTATTTGTTTGGCCTTCTTTGAACCTGCAAATGTTTTCGCATAGCTAGGTACTACTTGGGCCGTAGAACTTGGCCAATATTTTTGATGAATACGATACGGTCCGAGTTCTTGGCAGGTGGGCACGATATTACGAACAGATGTAAACAGGTTGCAATACTAACAAAATCGGGAGGAGATTTATTTTTTGTAAATAACAGACTTTAGTGGAGTGGGTAGGGAATAACTGTAGAAACAGATCGTTAATTGCCCGATAATAAACAATGATTACGTAAATTGTTGCATAGTTCAACGAAAGTTATGTAGTATAATATTTTAAGGTTGCTAGTGCTTGTTTTCTTTTAAAGTTATGAGAGAAGCTTCCGCTTTTTGGGTGGGGATATTATAAGTAGAAATACTGAATGAATTTTAATATTTTTAGATAACTGGTCTGATCTTGGAATAACGCTTGCTCGAATGGGGAAGCTGACGCAAAGCTCAGCGCAGAGGGTGCCACTAGCGCATGTACGTTTGTTGACTGTTGATTTCAAAATTAAGGTCGAAATTAAAAGGAGAAAATAATAAAATTTTATAAAATGTTTGAAAATTCTTTATGCTGAAGTTGACTTCTAATATCTTGTTCTCATCAGGTTTGACGTCTTTATAACCTAAACGATGCAAATTTATTTTTTATATCAACATAATTAATAATAGCTAGTAACAATAGCAGCAATAATTATAGATACATGCTCTTATTATAGAAATAGAAATTAAAAAGTAAAACAAGATAATTTAAATACACCTAAAACACTGATGACAAGTGGCACATGTGCTGGTGGCGTCAGGGGTGGGAAAAAGCTGCAGTCAGCTTCCCTATTATCGAATTTTAAATTTGGAAACCATCGATGCAATTTCGGGGGTAATAAATAACACCTGTTGATTGCCCAATCATTTTGGTATTACCTCTTCTTTCTCGTTCAACGAACAGTGTTCGAATTGGCAGCCTTAATAACCGTTGAATTATAGAAAAACAAACTTGAATCTGGGAAACATTTTTACACATATATCTACAGTGACTCCCGAAAATATTCGGACACTTTTTAAAATCGCATAACTTTTTTAAAATTAATCCAAACGACTTGAGTTTTTTGGAGAAGCTAGATGGGTTAGTTTGCTAAGCGACATGTTTCGTCGTTTTGGAAAAAATTGTAATTGGTCGAAATAGCGAAGAAAATAGTAAAGATCGTTTTTGAAACTTTTTTTTATGAGCCTGCAATGAAAATTCAAAAAACCCGTTTGTAGATTTAAGTAAGTTGTATACATGCAGAAAATTTCATGAAAATCGGTTAACGTTGCTCTGAGATACAAACGTTTAAAGATCGCAGAATAAGGTCGAGAATCGCGGAAATTCCCGAAATCAGCGATTTCAAAAACGATTTTCACTATTTTCTTCGCTATTTCGACCAATTACAATTTTTTCCAAAACGACGAAACATGTCGCTTAGCAAACTAATCCATCTAGCTTCTCCAAAAAACTCAAGTCGTTTGGATTAATTTTAAAAAAGTTATGCGATTTTAAAAAGTGTCCGAATATTTTCGGGAGTCACTGTATATTAATCCCCAATAATTTAAAAACAGTTATGTCGTTAATAATATTACGCATAGTACTCTTCACCAGTAAGAAGACACAAGCTTCTGCTTTACCTAGGTACATACCATCGTTTTAATTTCAAATTTCCCTATATTTTACATGCTTCACCATTGTTTCATATTACCTCTCCAAACACTATTTGCTCCCGTATCCACTTACGCATAGAAAGGAATCCAGGTCCTCCATCAAATTAAAAGCCTCTCTTCCCTGCTTCAACAAAATCGCTATCCACAACCCACAAAGCAAAGAAACTGTAAAGTACAAAAATTACGAAAAATAAAACATGTCTACAATCATCAGTACCGAATGCCGAAAGTCAGCCACTAAAATCGCGCAGCGCAATTTCACATTTCTTTCCAGCCAACCCCCTTGTTTCCATCTCGAACTTGTTATCATTCCTACTATACACCGGCTGGCGTAAGGAAATCCAAGCGAAAAAGAGAAAATGAAAAACATTCGCCGGGGATTCGCTCGGGGATCCCCGAAACTTATCCTTATCTTCCGCGAGGTAATGACCGAAGCTCGTCTGTCGTCCGTGCCCGAGGCATTCCCTCGGAGAAGCCCTCTCCGCCCTCCCTTCATCTCCGTCTACCCCATCGTCTAGAAGGCCCTGTGAAATGTGTCCTCCTTCGTGTTCTATTGCTTTGGAAAGTTCGTGAATGCAGCCGTTCCCTCCGCTGTTACCCGCCCTGGTAATAAACATGCCACTGCGACGTGGCAGCTTTATGACAGGTGGAAACATCGCTCTTCCTTCGCATCGACTGTCTGCACCCTTTCAACGCCGAATGTATCGAACGACACATCCCGATTGAATGACACAGAAATAAGGCTGCACAAGGTTTTTAGAAATCACAGGGTTAAAAATTAGAAGAGCGTAGTATAGGAAGGTAGTATCACCCGAGTTCTTTTGAAGCACCTACCTAAGGTCCCGTCAAAGAAATGCGATTTTGCTACTGGTTTCTTTTGTTCGAAAGCTCGGAGTTACGAAATCACTAGTGCACACCAGAAAAGTGTCAAGTGGTCATAGATAGCCACAGGAAATATATTCATTAAAAAAAAACATATGATGTATTTTTATTTTTAATTACGATTTTGTCCAACAAACCGAGCGAACTTTTGTACCGACCTACTACATAGAGATCGGCAGTTGGGTACGACCTTGCGGGAACAGACTCGGCTGAAAATATCCTCTTGTGACGAGTTGTGAAAGGGATCGCTACAATTTCAGCCGATTCTGCGATGTCGTTGATTCCTTCCTATGACGCATCTCACGGGGATGGACAGGACGGATTCAGTTGTTGGACATCCGGCCGAACTTGGGGCCGTTTTGTTGAATCCCCCATCGATTTACGATCGCGGGGCTGCATCCCGGTGGCTGAACGCATCGGTGTCGCTGGGTTTGATGCGAGGGTGGAATTGGAACGAATGGTCGAGTGTCGTGCATCGTTGACGCGACGCGTCCGAGGGCCACGCTTCGGTCAACGGGATGTTTATGGTGGAGATAGATTTCCCCAGCGGGTGGGTGGAAAGTGGGCGGGCGAATAGTTTAATTATGTACGGATTGATTCGACGAATGGTCTCGCGAGTTATGGATCTTTGATTGCTACGTCCTGAACACGAAGGAAGGTAATATGTAGGTGCCATGAAATTGCGGAAATTAAAGTGTGCAGTGTATTGATAGAATTTGGAATGCCTGTTGTGTTGCACACATTTTTTGAACATGTGAACACAGACACGTTATAGGCAATGCAAACATTGATGCACCATTTTCGTGAGGAAGTAGCAAATAAGGGAGCGTACACCTAAGCAAAAAAGCAAACGAAACGAAAACTATATGAGAAATGAATTCGTTTATTATTTACAAACATACTTAAACTATTCATCTATAAAGTACTGCGACGAATTTTTGAAAAATTATAATAAAAATCAACTTTATAGTGAAAAAGCAAAACCCTTGGTGTTCGTGATTAATCGACTGCCGTGGGGTAATCACGAACAGAGTGCTAAATATCGCAGAAGTCTCACAGAAAGCGCGACTTCCATGGTCAACCCATAAAAAATGAGCTACAACCTATACCTACGGTATTTTCCAAATTCATCTTCTTGTGCGTTAGAAAAAAATTGCAATTGGTCGGAATATCGAAAAAAATAGTGAAGGTCGTTTTTCAAACTTTTTTTTCTGAACCTGTAATGAAAATTCAAATATTCCTTTTGTAGATTTAAGTAAGTTTTATACATGCTGAAAATTTCATCAAAATCGGTTAACGTTGCTAATCTCGAAGGTTCGAGATTACCCCATCCGATTTGTTTGTCAATACCCCACGGCGTCAAAAAATAAAAAAGAATTTATTTCAAAGATTAGAATCATGATTCAAGTAACGCCTTGGTCAGAAAATGTTGGTAAAAAAGTGCTTTATTTCAACTTAAAAAAAAAAACAATTGTATCATTAATTCAAGAGTAATTACGTGCAATTGAAAATGGACAAAATATTACTTGAAACATGATGAAAATAATAAATTGTGTTTATCTTGAAGAGCACGAGCGTTCAGTATTTATTATTTTCTGCCCGGCGTTGGATACGACCTAAACTATTAGCTAGTGGAGAGGGATCATCGTTTTTATTTATTAAAACACCGTAACATCGTATTCGCGATTACCCCGCGTTCGTGTTTATCCCACTCTCCCTTACTATTCATATTGATGAGGTAGTAACGAGGACTGGTTCTGGGCGTAGATGAACGAAGTAACTTGGATGAAAACGTGAGGATTAGAAGGTAGGGAGTGTTAATAGAATTTGGAAATCTTTTGGTGTTATTAAACAATTAAATTAATTGAAAACTTTAAGTGTAACGGGACACACATATTCGCGGACTGAAAGTAGCGAAGAAGTCACGTTTGTGTCCTAAATTGAGTCTACTCGTCAAATTGCTATATGTATATCTAGATTGAGAAAGTTTAGGCATAGACTCAAATGAATCTTTGAATATCTACGAGTACGGTTAGCAGGGGTGACTTTGTGACTATTACAGTCATAACGTCACCCTCTGAATGCGGGGAGACTTTGTGACAACTTCAAATTTTATTTCTCACTTCAGGGGACCTTCCGGTCTAAAAACCGATTTTTTTTATTTCATTTTTCGAATGTTCAACATTTTAGGAATGCGTGTTTAAAAGGATTTGTTGAAATTCCCGAAGTTATAAGCATTTGAGTACCGGCAAATGTATGGGCAACAACCGGCCACTCCGCGCCCACGTAAAACTTTCAACGCGGTTTTCTCGAAATAGTGTTCTCAAAACGGTGGGACCTGTATCTCCAAAAGTTATTTTCCGACTCGACTGATTTTTTTTTATTATGAAGAATATACTTCTGCCTAGAAGGATACCAGAAAAAATTACAAAAAATTGAAAATTGATCATTTTCAAAGGTGTTGAAAGGATAAAAAAATATAGGGAAAATGTGATTTCAAACTTTGAGTGTCCTTATTTTCTAAACAAATGTCATTTTTGTAATTTTTTCTGGTTTCCCCCTACCCAGAAGTATATTCTTCAAAATAAAAAAGGTTTCAGTAGAATCGGATAATAACTTTTGGAGATACAGTTCCCACTGATTTGGATCAATTTTTTGACGCCTTGACTTTAACGACTCCCCAGTGCCGTCTGCAACGATTAATTATAAAACAAAAAATATATTTCTATAATATAAGACATCCTTAATACAATGCAGAAAGTCCCATTAAATTATACGTAGTAGTTTTCTTTTAATTAATTCATAAAAATCACGTATTTTTTGGGTTCTAGACCGGAAGATCCCCTTAAGGAGTCATTCCTGTAATTACCCCGCAAAATTTGGCATCATTCAGGTTTTTTCTCTCAGTGAATACACTGAATAACAATGTCAATTTTTTTCATTTATTAAGCTACTTATTATGTATACGGAACAATTTTTTAAATACACTTTTAATTATGTTTTTTCAACGTTATCTGCAGGTAAAAATCGCGCCTTTGGAAAGACGGCGGGAGTGATTTCAGCTCACAGACTCAGATGAAACAAAAAAACCAAACTGATTCTTAATCATTATGAGTACCGCTATCGCAGGTGTCACAATTAGCCACGTAAGTAAAAATTTAACAAAATTGCGCGCATTCAAACTTCAAGTAAAAATGGACAATTTCGAGACTTGAAATTTGAATGCGCGCAATTTTGTTAAATTTTGACTTACGTAGCTAATTCTGGCACCTGCGGTAGCGGTACTCATAATGATTGAGCATCAGGTTGGGTGTTTTTGTTTCAGACAAATCTATGAGCTGAAATCACCAGGGAGGTATTTCTTTTCAAATGCACGATTTTTAACATTAGAAAAACATAATTAAAAGTGTATTTTAAAAATTGTGCCGTATACATTATAAGTAGCTTAATAAATGAAAAAAAAAGTTTGACATTATTATTCATTGTAATCACTAAGAAAACTTGCGGCGTGATTACAGGAATGACCCCTTAACTATAAAAGTAGCTTCTTATATACCTACCGCAATTCCGATCCAGCGAAATACAAGCATAGATGTTTCGCCAGCTGTACAGCACGTGCATCCACAGTAGCCAAGTCGACCAAATTCCAAGACAGCATTTAAATGTTAACCAACTAGCAAGTGTTGCAAACTACCCACTGAACCTATAACTTTCATCACCATCGCCCGTATCAACACCATCTATCATAGTTACCTGACCTCACTTTCACGAGCAACAACGAGATACCCAAACCGCCATAACACCCCCGTTGAGCAGCCGTCGGAGAATCCGCAACAATCACGTATAAAATAAGACCAGCAGCTCGAGCACAGAAATTAGAACCTAACGTCCTTTCAGCAACCATCTCCCGTTCACAAAGGCGTATAACAGTAGCGCGGAAGAGGACCCCCCTGACGATTCAATTACCCGAACGCTTATAGCTCGTCAACCGCTACGAAAATAGCGGTGAAAACTGGAACGTGGATGACATCAAGGAATCCGTGTCCCGGCATAAAATCTGTCGCCCTCCCTGCCCGCTTCGCCCGCCCAGCCTTGCGTTCTCTAATTTAACTTCCAAGGAGGCAGGGTCGGGGAAGGGGAAAGGGGTGACGGGGGAGGCGAGCTCGGAACAGATCCACTTTCGTGAGCCGCTGCCATCGCATAACTTTCGCGTCGGTGATGCGCTTTCGTGATCTTATATAGTCGCTAGTTAATGGCCCCGACTCGGACGAGCATGCAACCGGGACGAGGGCGAACGTCTTCGAGTGCACCCCCGGATAGGGAGCGTATCCAAACTGATTTATAAACGATCGGAGCCGGGCCCAGGGACGCGTTACCCAGCCTCGGTAGCCGAGCCAGTTTCACGGCATTCCGAGAAGTTCTGGCCTGCCCAATGAACTTCTATCGCGCCGCATTCCAGCCAGCCTCGAATATCGGGCGAGAGGCTTATTGCGCGCTCACTCGCCACATCCGACAGCAATTGTGCCGCAGGATTTACGCTGATAAATCGTCCAGCGACCGATAAGCCCTCTTAAATCGCTCGGCGTCGTAGCGTTCGCTACTGCTAGCCAGGCTTGCCGCATTAACACGCCTGGCGTCGACAGAGGCTTGAGAAATGTATGGAGAACTGTCAATGCTAGGGGCCCGAGTGCTGAAATAGCAGATTATGACGGCTGAGGTTGCTGTTGGACATGCTGCAAGCAACTCATACGGAGGTGGTTTCCGAGGTATGGGTCGCTAGTGCTTTGTTGCAATAATTAGACTTGTTCTTTCGATCCACATTGCGAAAGTTTTGGTGGTGGGGTAGTGAGAATCGATAGAGGTTCACGGGTGATTTGATAATCAATAGCAGACTCTTGCACTAGTTTGCTAATTAGTTAATAATGGCTCTTGGATCCTATTCTGCGCGCATGGGGGATGGTCAGCAGAGTGAGCAGAGTTTAAAAAAATGAGAAGTAATATTGGACGAGTACTGAATCCCCTTAAGCGACACGCTTCTGCAGTTATCTGCACCAGGCGTCTACAAGACAGAATGCTCTGTCATAAAGATATATACTTGTACACATTGGAGAAACTAGGAGGAGCTTGAGGACACGTTTCAAGGAACATGAAAAGAGCTTCGGGATACTTATCTCGTGGGGCATTCGTAGCACTTGTGTCCTTTTTTTTTTTAAAGAAATATCGCAATAGGTACTCATTTCAACGTCCTTTATGAGATAGGCTACTCGACGGAAAATAGTAAATTTGATCGAATCAGGCTTTCATTTAGCAATAGAGCAGAAACAATAGTTGAGGAAACGCGGATATCAGAGTGCTCGAAGTGGACCCCTGAAAATGAACAATTCGCCCGCGAATATCGTTTATCGATGTATTAAAAAGCTCGAACCAACGGCCGAACTTTGCGTCCGCGAACGAAGCAATGAGGAGGAAGGCCTGATTTATTGGAAACTCTCCAATGGAGTGGTGCCCTATTCCGAAGTCGTCGACGGTTGGCGATACGTTGACCGGACGGTCGCTTTTATGAACGATGATCAAAGCTCGATGGAGGCCGACATTAAATGTGGGCTAATTAAATTGCTCTCCGGCTAGTATTTTGTTATTCCTGCACTAATTAATTGTGGCCTAAAACTGGCCTAGGGACAGGAGAGTTAAGGGAGTTGGGGGGATGGGTCGCGTTTCCGGAGCACTCTTTGGCGTGAGCGTTGCGCCACGACTCATGGCCCGATGCGCCGTATTCATTGGGAAATCCGCGAAAGGGAATTTCTAAGGAGCGTAATTTATTCGAAGCTTTCATTCGTTGACGGGTGGAACTCGTAAAACTGCGTGTTCCCGAGACTTTCCACGACTCGAAGGCCGCTTTATGGCTCTTTGCTCTCCTGTTCTCCTCGACGACACTGAATGCCACCAGTGTCGCTATAAATCTACATTCCTTGCACTTCGACGTTCGACGATGTATTGATTCCACGGCTTTTCATCGCATCTTGGTGTTCACCTTGAACTTTTCAGTCACTTACCCCCCGTTTGTTAATTAAAAGAAAAGGCAGCTCCGGCGTAGCTTCAGCGTTTGGCTTCTGATTAATTTGCTGTTGGTAGTGAAATGTTGGTAACTGGGACTTGGAAGTTTGTTTGTGAAATGATTTGTGTGGCGCTACTGCATTGTGTGAAAACAATGTGGAAAGTAGTTAAGAGCTTCCTGTATTGGTGATTTAGCCTTGTCGAATTGAGTTCAGATTTATTTGTAATTAAATTGTCTGCCGTTAGTGTAAGTTCAGAATTACGTAACTAATTAGGTACTGCACGAATAACAAGTATTCTATAAAATTTGAATTATTATTTATGAAATGTTGTTAACCAACAAAGGCAGGGAAGATTACAATGGAAAACTACGAAGAATAATATACTGTAAATTACGAACTTAATTAGCAATTTCAATCTTCCAACTAAATAGTTCCCCCAGTTCTTTCCACCTCCTTTCACATTTTACGTGAACGCTGTTGAGAACTTTAGAGAAACCATAAAATAGAATTCTTAACCGATGTACTGAATGAGCCATTGTCAAAAATGGCAATCGGAGTTCACTTTTTAACGACGACGTAAGTTTACAATAATACTTCGAACAAAGTAGAAACGTTTATCGCTCGCAATCCGCTGCGAATAGCCGACTACGACTTACCTGTTTCATTGTTCAAATTAAATGGCAGGACTTGTCGTAGGAGTTAAGAGTCTCTGTGCCATTGTCGATGTCCTATCGATGTAAGAGCTTACGACGCTATCTTCCATAATGTCGACGTCTTGTAAATGGAAAAGTCGATCCTGGATGATTGAACTCGTCCCTCGTAATGCTGGCGAGCTACCTTATGAAAATTCAATTTTACTTCAAATAACGTAAAAATGTAATGTTTCCAATTAATAAGCCTCTTCATTTCGAACTTAATTCAATTGAAATTAAATTGGACAGTAGATTATCAATTTGAAATTTCAAATATTGACGTGATAATGCGGTTTCAGTTCACTGTGGAGCTATTACAGGAGAATATATATTTAAAGCATTCAAAAGGCCATTCAAATAATGGGGATGGTGGTTTAAGAATCAATAATTCTGTTAAAAAGTTTGTTTTTGAATAAAGGATATACAAAATCGAAAAATGCGAATTTTCTCGTGAAGCATTATTTTTCAAGCAATCAATCAAAATCGATCTCTAAAAAAACATATGGTGTTACTTAGAAAAAAGTGCAGCCGCGTTAAAAAAAAATTATGTTAAACGATTTTATTATAAATGCACTAAAAACTAAAAAATAATTTTTTTCTTGTACTAGAATTTTGATGATGATATGACTTTAAATAAAATCCTACAAACTCTGTGATTACCCTGTAGAATTGTTCAAATCAATTGTAAAGAAAAAGGATTATCACAGAGTTTGTATGATTTTATTTAATGTCACATATCACCATAAAAATGGTAGTACAAGAAAATAATTATTTTCTAGTTTTTAGTGCATTTTTAGTAAAATCGTTTAACATATTTTTTTCATATATTTTTTTTCTAGTTTTTAGTGTTTGTCGATGTGTATAATATTTTTATATTTTCTTTTCATTGTTGACTTTTTTTTATAAAAAAATGTATTGTCATCAACGAAATTTGAGTTGCCAGATTTGAACCATACATCAAACAAACAAACATACAGAGGATCGAAGCTAAGTAAAATCATTTAAAAACCATTTGAATCCCTCCTCTCATAATTGTACTTCACTTTGATCACATCTAATTCTCAATTATGTAAATCCAAAATCCTTACATTCCTAATCTTTGGATAAATATTTGCATTAATAAATACGTGAAGTCTACCTGCAGTAGAGCCTCGATTATTCGACTCCTGATAAACCGACGTACGCTTAATCCAGGCAGCTGACAAAATATTTCAGGTGTTAAAGCTGGGTAGAGCATTCTGTACACTTCGATTATCACTATTTCTCGCGTTCTACGTAACGTCCTTCTTAAATATCGCAGGTTCTTTAGATCCGGCGCAATTCTCGTGTGAATTCGTTAAATGATTTAACAGTACGCGTGTTGGAAGTTTGCCTGGTTCATACTTAAGTGCATTCTGTAACACTGGAACTTCTCCCACAGGTAATCTTTTCTCAGGGCGAAAGCTTTTCCCATTCCCTCCACGACCGCCATTAAAATTTTTGTAACCAATAGAAAGAGTAGAGTGATAAAACATTTACAAACTTATTTCGACTGTAACATTTGCTGCGCAAATAGCATAGATACATCTCTGGACGTATGCTTGCAATTTCTGTTTCAAAATGAGTAGTAAATTTTTGTTATAATGCTCCTGATTTTATTTTCTGCGGGATCCACCACGCGACGTCAGCTTCTCGAAATTGGCAAATGTATCTTAATAGATGTCGATGCAGCGTATACTTACCGAGCACGCTTTTCCCGCATTAAAGAAACGTCCAGTGGCATCTTCGTTACATAGGTCCGCCGGAGCAGAATAGCGGGGTTCAAGCCGCGCTGTGGCCGGCGCCGTAATGCTTTATGTGATATAGTTGAGCCGATTACGTGGCGGCATTCTGCCATTAAATATTAATTACTGCGTTGAAACAATGTACATTAGAGGGCCGAGGGGGGGGGGAAGGGGCGACAACGAGACGCTAAATACACATAAACACACATACACACACGGTTGCATGATCAAAGTGAAATGTAGGTCGATAATAGAAGCGCAGCTGCTGTGACCCAACAAAGGAACTCGTTTCCCGTCTTCTATTTCGAAGAAATTGCATGGCCCCACAAAAGAATCGGAAATGAGAGTTCGAAGAATCATCGCCATTCAAGATCACGAGTCTTGCAATTATTTGCGATACAAACGTCCACGCGATTGTTCCCCGCGAGAAATATGGAACTGTTACCATGGTAAATCAAACGGCAGGGAATTGTTGCCGGTTTTGTAAGGTGGTTATGATATTTGTTGTTGGGTACTTCGTGTCAGGTGTTGACGATATGATAAACTCCTTCAACGGGAAATAGTAATTCTCCACGATTGGCGGCGAATGGAAAATTCAATGTAGACGGTGAAGAAATCGAATGTTCTCTTACGAAACGTACGTTAATCAAAGTAGTTGAGTACCTTGGGATTGTTTACCCTCAAGGGCAGCTTCGAACTCACAGGTATCTAAAAATGTTTATTCGCCTCCATTTCGCTGATTAAGGGGGTAGGTTACCCTCAACAGCCCCAAATCAGGCCGTTCTTCAAACGCATATTCTGAAGTAATAAATGAATATAGAGATAATTTTTGGTTTAATTATTAAGCACCATTTCATTGGCTTTAATGCGCAACAAGAAATTTTTAAATATATTTATAGGAAAAAAAGTTATAAATATAAATGTGAGAGCGTGTACGCGATGCACCGTTTGGTAGTGAACACGATTCCGGACAGGTGAATTACCTAAAACACTAAGTAAAGGCATTTTTATAATCTGTAAGACAGTCTCCACCTTGTGCTGGAAGCAAAATTTTGATAAACAAATTAATACAATTTTCATGTTGATGTTTTTGATTTTATCTTTTTTTTGTAGGAAAAATATTTTTTATCTTTTTTTTTTAAGAATTTATATTGAAAATGTGTTCCCAATACGTAGAAGGTAATAGTTTCCTGCAGCTCCCTGTAAATTTTCATTCAAATCGTTGGAGTGGTTTTCGCGAATTTATGTTCACCGTTTTGGAAAACGTAGTTTCTGGGAAATCGCATTTAAAGTTGGACATTTTTATCCGATCTCGTGCAAGCTCGTACATTTTTTACTATAATTCCTTTAATTTTTGGAATTTCGGGGCTCGGTTGCGCTTAAAATACGTAAAAAAGATGTAGCTAGTGGAATATGCAAACATCCTAAGAACCAATTTTCGAAAATTTTGAGGGTAACCTACCTCCTCAACTTCACACTAAAGAGTGTGCACCCTTGGCAAACTCAACGTCACTTAAGCTCTCTTCCACTTTCATTCCATTCCAAAACAGGGAACAATTTGTAGAGTAGGGCTGGCTTCTTCCAAGCAAATTTATCATGGATGCGAAGAAGAAAACCATCAGCAGAGAAGAAATCCAAATTTTGTAAACCATTATACTACCCCCATCACGAACTCGCGATAACCCCTGAATTTTCACAAACTCCTGCTTTACACAATGAACCCACGCCACTGCTCGCTTTCTTCACACCTCGCCACTCCATCTCGTGCTCTTAATCGATTCTTTAACTTCACCCTACATCAGCCACGTCCCCCACCACGTCGAACTAGAACCTTACACTTCAAAGGGATCTCAAGATTTCAAACCGTTCCAACACATTGCAGTGACACCCGTTACTTCGACAGATCATTTCCGCCAGGAATTCCCCCCTAATAACTGCCACGAAAACAATTAGCGTCGTCTGGCGCGTACGCATTGCGAAAATTCCTGGGACCCTTAAAGGGAAAAGGTAACGCAGTCCCTTAATGCCAACGGTGCATTTGCACGGTAAATAAACGGTTAAATTATACATTGTTAAACAACAGACAGCGTGAAACGGCGGCGGTCTATTTTTGAAGGTTCCTTGCCGTGGGGTACGCGGACGCTTTTGAATAAAACATAGCCGCTGGCGGGCATGTTCTGGAGTCCATTCTTCCGGTTTCCCTGGCCCCCCTCTGCCCCCCCCCCGGCCCCTAACTCTGCGTCTTCTTCTCCCAGGACTTGGACTTTTTCCTCCTCTGCTACCTTTTGTCTGCAGCGAGCAACCACTTATTCATGGAACGACTCGGGCCGGGTCGTCTCTAACAATTAATGTCTCGCAGCGCCTACGGGTTTCGTGGGCGATCGCAGTTTAAACGCCATTTAAGTCAGCCTGGACATGCCTGCGCGGAATTTCGGAAGGAATTCTTCTCGCGGCCGGTCGCGACAGGGAATGGTTAATGTGCTTAGCGCGAAAATCGAGGGTGTTTAAGAGGATCCAGATGCGGGGAATATTGGGAATGCTTTAGCAACGCGGACGATGGCCATTGCCTGCCATCGTTTCCTCCTGCCTCCGTCCCAATCATTCTTTGCTATCATCCGCTCGAGTTCCATGGGGGGGGGGGGGGGAACCTTTGTTTCCCTTTTCTTCGCCAAATCTGTTCGTTAAGGAACGTCTTATTTTTTCTACGTTCCTTGGTTATTTCTGGAAGATCCTGGGAAGTGGGGGCGAAGAATGTTGAAGATATTTGTAAAAGTATGAAACAGTTTCTTGCCGGTAAAACCGAAACTTATCAGACTTATGGGAATGTTTTAGCCGCTGTACGTTTATTTCCTGGCTGTTGAATTCTTGGTTGAAAGTTATTTGAAGTTTCGCGGATACTTGTAATCTACTTTCGATAAGAGTAATTCAGAAATAATAAGGATACACTGCCCGAAATTACCATAAAGCCACCTACATTTTAATGTATTTTTTGAAAAACATTACGAAATTTAATACTCTGTCTCATCTACAATTATATTTAGTTCATACCAGATGTAGATGTATATAGTAGCGGCTCAGACATGTTTACATTTCGCATTTGTTCACTTTTTTGCTGCGCGAAACAGCATACGCGTGCGAAATTTCTATAAAGCCACTTAGTTTGTATTTAGATTCTGAGTGGATAACTACAGTTAGATGCTGTTAAAGAAGCGTCTATAGAAAAACAAACACTTCAAACTTTGATTTTGTCAATGCCGAACCGCATTTTTGATGTTATTCGAAAACATGGCAATTATACTAATTATTAATATAGAAATAAAGAAAAAACTATTGTTAATTTTGATTTTATTTATTTAAAAAGCAAGTGGCTTTATAGAAATTTCGCACTTTGTTCCTTGTTAAATTCTATTTTTACGTTTTTCTTTTAAACAAATGTTACTTCTATTATTCCAACCGATCTATATGCTGTTTTTTAACTCTCCCAAAATGGTTTGATACACAAAGTTATCAATAGTATGGAATAAGTATAAGATTTTATCAATAAACATGGTGGCTTTATGGTAATTTCGGGCAGTGTAGATAGTACGAAACATCTTATCCAAATTCTTCATTTTAAAGAAACTTCTCATTTCAACACCGAAATTCAGAGAATCTACAATTTCTCGTTTCACCAAACCGACCTCGCATTGTCGATACGTTTCGAGCCCCCAATCTCCACCCGTCATTCACAGAGCTGATGTGACCGTATCGCTTGGTTCACGAAGAACGCAATTTCCCAGCAGTATTTGTAAAATTAAAAAGCCTCGATACTATATCCTCAGCTTCCATCCCTTCCACCCCAATACTGCTCCGAAGATATCGTTGCAGTGGCAGTCAGTCCTAAAAGATCTTTTAATCGTCGACCGCTTTTATCTGCCTCCAACTTCCCCTCTTCCACTCCCTTCTAATCGGTAATGCACCTCTGATTGATGATTTCATCGCGCGCTCTTCTTCTTCTCCACAGGTTCTGACAGCAAGGTGTCGGACGTTGATGGACAACCGTATACAACGCTGCTGTATAGCAACGGACCAGGATACACGCAGCCAAGGAATATCTTACGAGAAGCAGGGAAGGATTCCATTCAGGTAAAAAAAAAAAAAAAAAGAAGGGGCCAGTTCATTTCCTCGGGCAGGAGGATACCTCGTCACTGTTTATTGGATCGGAAAATGATCGAGCGGAAATATCGGGGCCACGTTTAAAAATCCATCACGTTTTGTCGAGGGTTCATCGCGGAATATTCGATGAAACTCTTCGGACTTCATATATTCCGCCCCCTCGACCCCCTCCTTGCCCCCCCTCCCCGTCCCCACCTAACCCTTTTACAGGCTCGCATATTTTAACGTTCCATGGCCACGACAATCGGTTTCGTCTTCCGACCTGATAACTTCCAATTTCACTGGGAGGTATTGATTATTTTATCGCGTGCACCTAGACGCGGGTCGCAATTTCTTCTGTGTACCGCGGTTCACAGTGGGGCCGAGTGTGATTAATTCGAGTTGCTGCCGGGTGAATGTTTGTATCAATGCAAGGGGATAGTTCAGGGGGAAGTTAGTTTTGAAGATGTTAATTAGATATAGTGTAGACGAAGGAGAATTCACTACTCGAAGGTAGCTGATTTATATTCTTAAACGAGGTGTTTGTGGATAAAATATTAGCACTAACAATATAATGGATAGATTCACGTTCGTCCTGTACTTTTCAGATTTGTTCAAGTTCCTTTTCCATTTTCAAATTTTAAATACATAAGTCCATTTAAGAAGATACCAGGAATTTTGGCAACTACGAAAAGAAATAATTGTGTAGGTACTTGGGCACCTTCAACCATCCACGCGTTGTTAATTTGCATAACACTGGCCCAGGGGAAAAAGATAAGTGGACCAAGAAATAATTAAGAATTTATAATGAAAGTTGATTCCTGAGAAGAATATTACCTAATTATTACCTATACATAACAGTCAGCTAAATTGTCAGAAACCCTCATCGACGTTTCACAACAAAATTAATAAGTACCTACTCTCAATCAATTCCATAAAATATACTCTAACAATTAATTTACACAATTACATTAAATACTAATCCACAAAAAGCTACAGAACCAATAATCCTTCAACTAATAACTGCACATATTTATACTTGACAAACATTTATACTCATTCTCTGAAAGTCTCATTCGAAAAAGAACATTCCACTGTTCCGAATTATTCTTCTACAGAAAATCACCATATCCACAATCATACCACCATTCGCCTATCACTATCCCATTTCTTTATTTCTCACTTTCAGCCGCTGGACCAGATCCACAGCCACGTTTCATCATTACCCCCTTTCTTCTGCCTACCGTTCTTCAATCGCGCCAGTTTCCATCGTTCCGCGATATTAAACGAGTTATTGGGTCTTCGGGCGCTTATACTGATGGCGCACAATTCCTGGAAGACTCGACTAGCTACAGTGAGCAACACAAAGGCGAAAGGGAGGGAAATATTAAAATCGCGATAGAAGCGTGCGAGCAATTATCATTGATCCGTTCCACGGGGCGCTCGTTAACGTTTGCCTCGAGTTTCTTCGCCGAGAACCACCCCTGGATAGCGACGGGGAGAGGGGGTGGATCCTTTTACCATGAATTGATCGAGAGCGTCGCGGAAAAAGACTCCCCCCGTCGAGATGCGGAATTATTTGCGTTAATTAATTTAGAAACGTTCAGCCCTTGTGAAATGCAGGAAATTCATACGTCACCAGCCTGTTACCACGTTCGGGCTGATTTCTGCAGCTAAAGAGGTCGCGATTTGGAGCCGTCGGCATAAACGACGACCCAATTTCGAAGGGAGGGAAAAAAGGAACAAATGAGTTTCGTTTACAGAGGACCGATGTGAAAGGAGCGAAGGAAAAATGGGGACGAGTGGTGGGAGCGTGGGCGTGGAACAATGAGAGCTTTACGTTCATTAAAGTGATCGTTCTCTTCGCGATATAAAGTATATTTGATTTTATTTCCACGTCTGTGTAACACACACGAATATACTGACGGAAGCCCTTTGACGGCCAGAGAATTTCTCGCACACCACAAATCAAGACGTCGATTTCTCTGTCGACATGCTACTGAGTAGGTACTTTACGACTAATGTGTTGGGCTCTGGGTCGCGTGTTTCAACTGGGAAATGGGTTACGGTGGGGAATATTTTTTTTTCAACGAGCTCTGAGTCCTCGCCTCGTGTTCTCGCACGGTGGGATCGTGGAGCGATAACAGTAGCGTTAAGCAATAATCGTTTCGTCCTCGTAGCTCGTTTGCTGCTGGAAACTTTGGTGTTTTGAAGTTTCTGCCTCGTACTGGGGTTCCTTCAGTCACTTCGAGACGAACGATAGATTTTTACGAGTCTGTTCCCTCGAGATTTTGCAATGGATACGTAGATTGCTGGAAGTAATTACAGAACCGCCTATCAGAATGATTTTATCGACACTGTGTACTTTGAAAGCTTTATTAAGCTGTAGAACTTAGGTATTCTGCATAAATATTGTTGTACAGGATGATTTAAAAGTGACGTTACTATGCACGTACGTTTAGCGTGCAATTGGAACTAGGAAAATGATTTTGGTTTGTGAGGTACAGTCATTTTAAGTTACAGTATAAATTATGTTAAATTATTGTAAGATAGAAAAAGAAGAAGGGCTTCAGTTACTTAAGAGTACGAAAGGATTACAGCTACCATATATTTTATATGACACATTGGCTTTTTGAAATTATCTGAATGTTAGGTTGGTGCACATGAAATGTCGTTCCTCTGATCTTTGAAATTGATGGGTTGATACAATGCATTTATTTTTTTTTCTAATGAACGAACAGTTTCGGAATATAGGAACTGTAAAAATAGAATTTGAAAAAATTTTCAGCCTTAGAACTAATTCTTACAAAATTGAAATAAAGAAATATGTTAATCTTTGGAACAAGTGCATAGAATCATGTGAAAATTATTTCGATTACATATGTATTGAAGAAACCACGTGTGTTTAAAGTTTTATTTAAAGAAACAATATTTCATATGCACCAACTTAATACTTATATAAGTTTATTTAGCTGCAATCCAAAATAGAGTATTAGGTGCCCGTTTTTAGTAAGCCATCGTGCATATTCAAAAATTTGAGATGGGATTTTATCCTCGAGAATAATATCAAGTATTGAGTTAACTTTGGGTCAGATTAAAGTTGTATTTGAATTAGATTCCAGTTGGGCCCCACTACGCCCTTCCTGCAGTTGTGTTTTATATTCCTTCTTCCTTAAGAAACAAATAAAATAATATATCCAAGTTACACAAACTTAGTGCTGCACCCTTACACGTATATAATCCAGACACTCTTAAAAAGCACGATCAAAGAAAAGGTCCCAAATGATCCTCAAAAAAATTTCTTGTCCCCTCTTACAAAATTTATAAACAAAAAGCGAAGGAAGATGGATAAGCTCTACGATCACCCTCCCAGAATCCATCGACCTCTGCCCTCCCAGTATTTTCTTCATGACTTCCCAAACTAAAACGGGCCACTCGATTTTATTCCCCTTCTCCGATCCACGAACGAAATAAAATAATCAGATTTAAAGCCTCCGAAACGACAGCTCCCATAAAAGTCCTGAATCTGTCCAAATGTATTCGCGCTTTGCGCCAGTAACCTTCGCGATCCAATTTAACTCTACCTAGCTGCTGTTGCACAGAACGATATCTCTATTTCCCAACTACAGAAGCGTCGTTTCCTTTCGCGTAGAATTGACGAAGCCACGATGATTCTGAAAAACCGCCACACGGGGCGTTCGTTCCGGGATAGGTGGATGATGGACGACAAGTGCGAGATATTCGAGCTCCCTCCTCAGCGCGCAATAATTCCTGGAGATATCGTTCCAGTGCGCCATAGATTTCGGGAACAATTGTGGAGCGATCGTAAGAGGGCTGCCTCTCGCCAGGCTACCGGCTTCTTTTCCTCCAGCTCGACGGTTTACGACGGCTCCTTAACCTTTTCATCCCTTTCTGCCCCCGCCACGGTGCCTGGATCGCAGCGGGATACGATGTAAATGAATTCTCCATTAATCTGAGACACTCTCTTTATCTTCGACTGGGCGTTATAATCCTAATCTCGTTGCTCGAATGGCAATAGACGGCACCAATGACACGGGCAATAAAGCAAAGCTGTTGCGCGGGGAGTATCGCGAGGAACTGGGACAAGACTAGGAATTCGTGCTCCTTCGACGTGATCGGTGCAAAGAGGTCGAGAGGAAGGTGGAAGCTTCGAGGAAATCTTACGATACGATCATACTGCAGGTTGCTCGTCTAACACCGACCCAGCGGGAGCCGTGTTATAAATTATGCGAAGTTTCTTCCACGAAAAACTGCGGGAAGGAATCGATGTAGGGCCTGGTAGGGTTAGACGGCTATTAAGAGCACGGAGAATTTGCGCCAGGTGCTTCGTGGAGGGGTGAAGGACCTAGAATTAAAGTGTATGTAGAAATTAGATTTGAAGCTTGAATTGAAATATGTGTTAATATTAATCGGAATGGATGTCGAGGATATCAATTGTAAGTCATAAACCTGTCTCGATCTAAACTTATTTTATTACTAACAGAAGAATATAAAAGAATCCTCATAACAGAATTTACTGTAAACACTTACACACAGGTTGCATTTATGAGAGTAAAAAGCCACGAAAAAAAATATAAATAGAAAACCACGACTATGACATCATGACTATCCACGCAACGATTGCAAATATAAATCACGTAGGGGAGAGGTGCTATAAAAGGGACACTTTTGTTTAGCATCGATTTCTGACAATGTCATTATAGGTATTTAAAAAACAAGTACATCACAAGAAAGCGTGTTTATTTCCCTTCAATAAAAGTATATTACAAACTCATCAATTGTAATAGAAAATAACAAAATCTTCGATTTTCAAATAAGTAGGAAATGTCCCTTTTACGACTAGGTGGTTTTAAATGGGACAGTATAAGTCATGAAAGGGACGCGTTAATAAAAATAAACTTATTAAGTATTACAATTATAATTGTAAATCTTAATGATACAAAACAATGGAATGTATGAAAAAATTAACTCTTTGTACTATAAATCATCAATAGTTTTTACTATCTCTATAGAGTGTGACTTATCGTTAATGCTTTAGCAGCTTTTTAAGTTGATAATTTAAAACAATGTCATCTGTGTATCAGATGATACACTAATAACTTTACAGGAAAGTAAAATACATGTAGTGTCCAGTAGTACATGTGTATGAGAGGGACAGCCATGAAACGGTCGTCCCATTTAAGACTTGTTGTGCTGTCCCTTTTAAGACTATAAGTGAGTTTAATATAATATAGCCTCCAAACAAACAAAACAATCAATTAAGCTTACCTATTAAGTATTTTCGTTTCAGTTTAATACAGGCTATTTTAACGATATAACACTTTAACACTTTGTATGTAACTTGATCTCAAAAAACGACACCGAAAACCAACGAAATTTTTTCTTTTACTGCCGAAAAACATCAACTGCGAATTACTACTCTGTTGCAAGTGAGACCGCAGTGAAGTTTACGTCAAATGACTGGGCACTAGTGTTGTCATAAACAGGAAAATAACTTGCATGTGCAATGCGTTTAGAATTTTGGCAATTCAATTTGTCCCATTTAAGACCTGTCCCTTTTATAGCACATCTCCCCTACTCATACCGATCACTTTCAAAGATATCATCCCATGTATAACTACAGAATACGATGCACGTCATTACGATTTACAACGCAGAAATATTGCTCAATCGAAATCACATTTTGCCACGGTTCAGTGCACGTTAGATAACAAAGAAGTAAAGAGCACGCAATATTAATCCGATTTCCATCGCAAGATCCCCCCACGGTCAGACAATACCACCCCGCGCGATCGGTACCAATGTTCTATTCTATAGCTCGCTAGAGCATCGCTCCCCGTCGGATCCCGTGGGCGTTGACGAGGAGCAGGTCTTGGCCCCGAGCCTGCCACTTGTCGATTTCAATTCGACGAATTGGCCACGCTGCCGGGGGGCTTTGAACCCCGATGAAAGTTCCACGTGCATTTCCAAAGGTGCACGCCCGATAAAAATGCCCGCGCAGTCGCTAACGCCATAGCCCGTTACCCATGGGCAAAGATCCCCACCCCGCCACGCTCTCCAGCCACCCTCTTGCGCCGCGGGATATACCCCTTTCATCTGATCGCGGGGCTGAACGTGCCAAAGGGACTGCGCTGAGTGTCAACCGCGCGTCGAAAGTGCCCTCGCGAGGTTCTTTCTTTTTGCAGCTGGAGAACCGAGGGGGGCGAGTGAGGGGGGCGGGGGGTCGAGCGAAAAATCAAAGAAGCGTTCCTGGAAGCGTGGAAAAAAAATTGCATCGCGACCGGACTAATGAACGCGGCTAGTACCGCTAGCTGGGGATGCACGCGGAATATCAGCTGGCCGTGTGTCATAATTACAAGGTCGAAATTGCAGGGTTGCGTAGCCCGGTTTCGGTAACGAGGCCGCGGCCTGGAATTTCGTTTATGCCGGGAAATCGTGTTTCAGCCGGAGATTTATAGGCGTGATTTATCGGCACTCCCCTTCCGTGATTATCATTTCGGGCTGGATTTCGGGGGGGCTTTGACTTTGATTGTAAGGAATGGTCGGATGCAAGGTGGGGACTACATACCTGCTCAGGGTTTGAGATCGTTGCTATTAGGGGAATTCGTCATATCGTCGAGTAGGTATAAGTTCGGATTGAAATATAGTTTTCCTACGTGCGTATATATTATGTAGGTAGAGGATGAATGAAATAGAGGCCGTAACAGTCATACCTAATACTGTTTTGCGGCGAATTAAGAGACTAATGCTGGTACTCCCGTGTAGTCCACATTTCACTTAATGTAGTGTGAATAGAAGCAATTGGTAATCACAGAATTGTAGACACTGGTGCATATTACTCTACAATGTTGACGTATTGGTATAAAAGAAGCCCTAAACCAAATCTAAAAATCATTAGATCCCTCAAACATTTTAATATTATGTGTGGCGTCGGTTTGTTTTCACGCCGAGGGATTTCCACCCTGTGCATGGCTTTGCCGTATTTTTACATCGATGTTCTCTGAAAAGCATCGAAAGTATTGCCGAGGTCGGTGATTCCTGCCGGTTTTCACTGTTTTTTCTACATCGCACTCCCCCCCCCCCCTCTCTCTCTCTATGTGTTTTCACCCCCGCGTCTCTGTTCTCCAATGTTTACTTTGAAAACAATACCTGCTAATTGAAAATTTCAGTTTCTGTATTCCCTATTAAGGACAAAATTCTCATTTGAATTCGAATTCCATATAATTTAAAACAATCCGAGTAAGGTCGTATTTAGACGCGACGTTCTTGGAAAAACTTTATAATACTCTCATGAAGGTGTAACAGGAGACATGGATACTTGAATTTTCTTAAAATTCCCGGTTGAAGCGATCGCTCAGAAAGGCCCAATAGACTTGAAACGGTATTTCGTCAAACTTTACGCCACTCAAAGTGTTAAACAGTACGATTCAGTATCCAATTAAAATCCCACTCTCTGAATGGGGGAACGAAGCAAGTTACCATGAAACCTGATGAATCTGCCAGAGTCGATGACCAGAAATCCCTTTTGCCTTTGCAGACGGCGGGTGTACCACGGGCCTGGGCGACCCACGGAGGAGAGGATGTACCGGTAT
Source organism: Andrena camellia (assembly GCA_029448645.1). Taxonomy (NCBI): domain Eukaryota; kingdom Metazoa; phylum Arthropoda; class Insecta; order Hymenoptera; family Andrenidae; genus Andrena; species Andrena camellia. Next base: position 44,575,826 of record CM055676.1, on the reverse strand, counting down.
TCGCCATTGGTCCACTGGCGAATGTCTTGTTCTCCGGCAGCATCGACCAGAGCTATATACCTCACGCGATCTCGTACGTCGCCTGTCTGGGTCACCAAGCGAGCCGGTGCTCCCGAGATTCCACGTCTAGCAACGACACAATGAGCGTCCCGATAAGCTGTCCCTCGGCGGAGCCGAACAGCGCCGCGATATCCAGCGACGTGATGAATGACCAGGCCAGAAATCCACCCACGAAATCCGCCGCCTCCCTCAAAGCTACCAGACGCCGTTTGCTGGCCAGCGTGCTGCTGCCCGTTATCCTCGCCATCATGCCCTGCCCGTTCGAGGCCAGGAGTTAATGCACCGTTTGAGTCTCTTCCGTCGAACAGTTACCCGGCTACGTTCGACGTGGATCGCCCTAAAGAAGTCCCCCCCCCCCCCCCCCCCGCCCCTGACGATCGCCCGGGATGGGACAACAGGTGATCCTCGTAATCGTTTCCTCGCTGAGACTCGAGGATTAAGAAGCTCGTGCGTAGAGGATGTGGGTGAAGGATTACGCGCGCGAGCCTTTGCAGGGCTGATAGGATGTGGGCAAATGGAGGGTCTATTAATACCCGTCGATGGAACGAACTGTAGATTGGGGATCGTGAGCTGACAGTAACGCGGAAATAAGTGGTATCTAAGAGGGATGGGGATGAGACTGTGCTCGTCGTGAATTTGCCTGGGATGGGAATAATTTATCAACGACTGAGATACGTCAAGCCTCGATCAAGGAGAACGCCAATTCCCCCGCGGAAAATTCATGGTATCGCTGAACACGACCAACGCACGGATGGGTTCCTCGCTCCCTCTTAAAGCATGGCGCTGTCACGTCGCGTCTGAGGGGAGAATTAATCCCAAACTGGTACTTCTTCCATCAGATGGCGTTACGCGGAACGTACGTGGCTGGGGGCGGGGGAGGGAAGCGGGGGGGTATGTTCGGTTCATCAGCGTCATAGGTCCACGGATGAACTCGGATAGCAGGCGATCCCGAAGATGTTTTCCCAAGCGCGAAACAATAAATTCGCCAAGCCAATCGCGCCGAACGTCGCGCGAGTCACGAGCGTTTTATGGGGGATTCGATGGAATGCAAAGTGGCAATTTCCCTGGGAAACACGGGTATCCAGGCGTTTCCTGACTCAATCAAGGGATATTCACTCAACGGAACCTTTTCGATCCTTGATCTCGGGCTCCGCTCTGTTCAAGGGAGAGTTAATGGCAGTTCGTGACTAATTTGGCAAAGAATCGGGAATCACGTGACGAGGCTGGGGAGATGCCGAACGGATCAGGGAGAATTTACGACGATAATGACTATCGTGACGCTGCTCGGTGAACTTTGGCGACTTTCAAAGCCCTCCTAGGATCTAAATGAGGTTTACAACTGGCACGTGACGAGGATAATTCAGCCAATCCTTGCGCGGCACCGCGATGAATTCAGTGGTTCGATTAAAGCCGTGTTGAGTATGACGGGGAGAAGTGTTATGTGACGTTCGGGCAAAGTGTCGTAGAACTTGGCATTGGAACTTTGTGGAGTGAAATTCAACGGGGATGAACGGGTTTTCAGTGTTTTTCAGGAAGATCCGTTTATGTATTACGCGGCAGTCGGATCGAAACTATGTGATGGCTCTAAAGACTCTGTTAAGTATATCAGTACAATATCAAGCAAAGGCACGAAGACGAAAGAAAGCTTGCTGCGCGCGGGCAATCGAGTCCAGTGTTTTGTACGATAAACATGGAAGTATTTTATCAACGACGCAGATCATTAAACACTTCGAGGTTGCTGTAATAGAACGTTTAGTCTGACGCGTTCATCCATTTCCTCATTGATACTGTTCTATTTGTTAAAAAGAATTTAGGGATCATTCGTCGCAATCTATCGATATATTTTAACGCCACTAATGAGCCAGGCTTACCTGGTTTTCTAGAAGATATTTTCCATTCAAAGTACAATTTGGGGAGCCCCGCTCGAAAGGAAAAGAAACTCCTTGAATGTCAAATCCTTGAGAGAGCCTGGCTTTTAATGTTTTTCTTCAACGAACGAAAACTGCCAGCTACCAAATGCTTTAGCGTTTAGGGACAACCTGTGAAATTGTTACGCTGATCGATCGAGAAAGCCAGCGCAAGCTTGGCTCCACGTAAGTAATAATGTCATCGATTACTTTTAGAGAGAAGAGTTTGCTTTTCTCACTTTTCGCAAAGTCACCAAGTATCGTCTTTCAGACACAATGGAACACAAATAATATTGGGACACGTTGCAACGGGTCGTTTCGTTAACATTGGAATACGTTAAAACGAACCTTATACACTGTATTACACGAAAATTGAATTTAATTGAAATTCGTGATGATACGTTGTGTGCCATCGAATTTCACAGAAATCCCTGTTTCGTAATTTTCATGAGAACGTTGTTGCTTTTGAAATAATTAAATTATGCTGTTCGTTAAGAGGAGCGTAAGAAGGAAGGGAATGAAAATTAATTAGAACAGGTGACATCAACGAATGAGACTTAACCTTTAATTCAATTCACTTCAAATCAAATTACTATCTGAATGGAAGGACTTAACCCAGATCTAACGCAGATACTTTTATTTCGGGATGTGTTGAAGATAAATGACCTCAGAACTAGATGTCGTTCGTTTTTACCACCCGAAGTGGATATCTCTGGCGTTTGTAACTGGAAGCAACGGCGATAACTACAGCGGATCGAGATAAGGGGAACGCTCTGTACATGATCCATAAGATACGTAAAACTGATCGATGTGGATCCTGAGTTTCATACACGCGTTTGTCTCGTTCAAGTGATACGAGTTGGTCATCAAGATCGTATCAATAATGCCTCCGCTTGTTCACGTTGCATAGGCGATAGAATCGAGGGTCGCTGACGTAATCAATCCATTCCTGACTCTAGCAACAGGGGAATCGCTGCAGAAACTTGCAGTGTGCATCTCTCGTGTGTATTGCAAGCACAGAGTTTCGGGAACGAGGGTCGGTACTGTTGAGTGTTACAACTTCGTGCGGATAATTAAAAAATTATTATTACTACCCCTACAAATTTGAAAGTTACTAGTACTATCATTATTGAGTTTGAAACTTATTCCTACCACTGTTATTATTATTGTTCCACTGAAAGTAGAATCATAATGTTACACCACCATGGCCCGTTTGGTTTTTTTAAATAATGCGAAATTGGGTTTGAAATTTTCGTTACGGCAGATAAAGAATTGTTTAGTGCTACTTGTTGGGTACTAATAAAAGTAGTAACTTTCATATCATTCCAGTAAATTAATCATGCCACAGGGTTTTATGAAACCGTCATACTCCAAGATTTAATCTCAGCTGCGATACGAGTAGAGGAGAGGTGGTATGAAAGGGACATTTTTGTTTAGGACCAGATAGTAAGAAACTAAATAACCATTCTAGTTCTAATCGGTAACATTAGAAAGGACACTTATCTGACTATAACTCTTTATATTTACCTCTTATTTTTCGCTTTTTAAAAAAGTGTATTTCTCCCTTTCATAAATTTTTCTTGCGTCCCATTCATAAATATAACAACGCAATTGAAAATCTGGTCTCTAGAGTTACAATATTAAACAGGGATTACCTGACGTATCTTTTATTGTTCTTGAATAAATATCAGTCCAGATGCAATAATAAAGAAATCCGTCGTTGGTAAGCACTTGATAGAACGTTCCGAGAGAAAACCAAAAATTTTACTTTGAAGCGTGAAAAAAAATCGTGGTTTGGCATTAGGGTTTATATAAAAACCGACTTTTGAAAAAACCGGTTTTCGAATTCCACTATTCCCCCCCCCCCCCCCCCCCAAAAAACGATTATACCGGTTTCCGAATTTTCCCAAAAAATAATTTGTACTTATTTTAAAAATGTTCAGCTTCCTTAATATTTATGGAATCACAAAAATATAACAAAATAAAATATACTGTATCTATACAAACCCAAATAAATAAATAAAAATTAAATTAACTAAAATCCGTACAATTTTTGAGTTCATTTAATATTTATGGATCTACAAAAATATAACACAATAAAATAGACTGCATACAAAACCAAATGAAAAAAAAGAACTAAAATAACTAAAATCCGCACAAAATATAAATCTTTTACAGTGGTACCAAATTATAAATCTTTATTCCATTTAGTATTTTTCTTCGGAAAATATGAATTCATGAAAATTAGTTTTACAGTAATGAGTAAACTGTTACCTACTACAATATGCTTGTGTCCGAGGCGATTTCAAGTCAAAAGGTTAAAGTTTTTAATTAAATAATGTAATTCATTTCTGCATATTAATTCTAGTATATAAAACCGGGTTTTTATATTTAAAAACTGGTTTTCGAATTCCACAAATTTATAAATAAAAGCCGAGTTTAGTTTTTAAAACCCGACAAACCCTATTTGGCATGCATTAATGTTACTACAAAAGAAAAATACTTTCGTCGTGGGAAGATCCTTTATCTTTTAAATAATTTAAATGTCTCTTTCATACCACCTCTAGCGTGACAATAGAGAAGCATTCACCTAAAAAATCTCTTGCTGGGAAGCGTTGAAATGATCTCGCGAAATTATTTAACTGTGAGACTTCGTCCAGGGAAAAGGACAACTCGACGAACTGAACCGTGAAATTTGAAGAATGATCACTTCAGCCTGTTCCCAAACTTTCGCGGGAAAATACTGGAACTTCTGCATCCGTTTGTATTGATTCCTTCGGCATTACCTTAAACACCGTCGCTATCCATCAATGCGCCTACAATGAAAACCAATCGACGGGTCCAAGTCAACCCATTACGCACTGCACTCTCCAATTCATCGTGATTCGAACGTTTCTGCCCGCGTTTTTACACATACCGCGCTAAAAATCCGCGAGAGTATCGAAGCTTGTGTTAGGTCCGTGCTCATGAAATATTACCTTCATATTCGAACTTCGAAGATACGTAACTTGTTTTAACTAAAACAAAGTAGATGCAAAGAATGCAAATTCCCCTAACAAGCTTCAAGCTGTAAGTCAGATATATTGAAGAATAGTCAAACTTTTCTTAGAAACAATTTTTTTGGACGCAAAGAGGAATCTCGAAATCTCATAGCGGTTACTATATACGTATAACGCCCTATGTAATTAAATATAAAAATGCCAAGACCCAAGAGAAATACAGCCACCCACAAATTTGTTTACGAAAGACTGTCATGTTGGTTCGAACACACTACGCCTGTGTCCTTATTTTTTCTATTCAAATTATGGGTCAAGTAATGTCAATCTAGGCATCAAGGAGCAAAAGCGAGATAAGGGCTTTTATAAGTAGTTATTCTTCATAATTTACGTGAACAAATCTGTGAGTCACTGTATTTTCCCCAGTCACTAAAGCAGAATGAATACAGGGTTCCCAGTTATTAATTTTATTATTATTATTCGTCTTTATTTCTCAGTAAATATTCAAAGAAACGAACCAGTAATACATTAAAGCAGATGGAAGTAAAAGTCGAGGCTGCAGTAAGGGAAACCGGGGCTGGTTGTCTCAAGGGGTAGGTTGACTAATGGTTAATAACTTCGCACCGACATATGCTCTACTGCGGAAAGATTCACTGTAGAAAGAAGTCACTTCTACTATGCCATGCATTTATGTCCGACCCCGCGATCGCACGTTTTTTTAACAGTTATCAGCGTTTGTCGAAAAATTGACTACGTACGTAAATATTTTTTTCTTAAAGATTTTATTTTCTCACGCTCTATATAGTTATAATAGAATAAAAGTTAAGGGACTTAAAGTTTGTTTATTAGACAACCTATTGACATAGTATTTTTGTTTATACATAAATAATTTAAGGTTATATAGATTATTGAAGTCAAAATGATCGGTCGGGGCTGGTTGACTAATAACGTTAATAAGGTTTAAATTATTATTTTGTTATTCATAAAGCGATTTTTATTTTTTGTTTAAATTTCACTATGTTATAAATACATTATAATTAATGTTTAATTTGAAAAAATTTTCAGCTTATTATTAAAATATGATAGAAAGAAATTAATATTTTATAATGAAACAACTCTTGTGACATTGTGTTATTTTATTACCACTGAGATAAGTTACTAATAACAATTTCTTAACTGATTGTGCCTATCGTCAGCCTACCCCATACTGTAAGTCAACCAACCCCGATCATGGGGCTGGTTGACCAGCATGGAAGGTGTTAGAAAACCATTAAAATACCTTAATTGTTGTCACATTGAGTCAACATTAATAATTTAACCAGATAGCCAAATGTATGCCCTATTAAATATACTAACCGGTTTAATGATATTTCGCCCACATAATTTATTAAAAATCAAAAACTGAAAAACTGGCCTACCAGCTCCGGTCTCCCCTACAATACTGTTAGAAGCCTAAGCGTGACTACAAAAAAAAAACTAAAACTAGAACTAGGAAGCAAGAAAGATAAATGATGTATCGTGATGATATTAATCATGTATTACGTTAAAGGTGCAAATCCACGACGAGACAAAAATATCGTGACTTTAATCTCACGAGACAATTATTTCGCGATGTGTTTCCACTAATGAAGAAATTTTAATTTTTTCATGAAACTAGACTCTCGCCAGATAAGTTTCATGATATATTTTCAAAAATCTCATCTCTCGCGACTGTTTCCATTCCCTGTCTCGCGTAAAATCTCATCGTGGATTCGCACCTATACAATCTGACGAGAATTATCGCGTATTACATATGAATCACTATATAGGATGAATCAACCGAAGCGAGTCAATGTTCATGGAGGATCGACCACTTTGGGATCGCCGTGCTTCGATCCTTATCCGTAATAGGTATGAGTTCTCCAGTCAAGTGGACCGAGCTCCGCCGATGGAGCTCATCTATTTTCGTGGAGTATCGGGGGAATTAGAAGCGAGGATCTACCGGATGGAGCTTCCTTTGCCTCTCGACCCTGTATCGTTCGTTATCGGAGGGGAAGAAGCGCGTCTCCGCCGTGGAGAAATGTCTTACGTTGCATCAACGTATTAGATTCCATTTCGTTCGGTCAAGGATCGTCGACGCGGATAAACCGTTCGAGGGAGAGAAATCCTCACGGTGATTGTCTATTTACAATGGCACGTGGAAGTGGGCAGGCTAACAGGACGTGTACAACCGTGGAAGTCGGGGGAAACTGTAAGGACGTGACGGTGTGTACCGTTTCACTAACGCGGATCGTGTGTGTACCCTTCGTTCGGATCTTTCTATTGATACCCCCCGGGGACATCTCTCAACGCCAATATTATCCCAAGTATTTCCTTTGCCCGATCCTTTTCTTTACGTAAGTATCGACTTATATATTACAAGCACAGATGATTTGTTTTAGAAAATATGAAGTTGCTTCTCAAATAGTTTAGCTTATTCTGTGGGAAGTCCAGTGGGTCTGTATTATTGTTTGAAATTACCGTGGCTTTGGATCGTTGAAGCGAAAAGCTGCATTTTTAGATACTATTTACGTACTGTCACTTGAAGTGTGAAGCTTCCAAGAGAAGTAATACCAGCGAGCCCTACAATTTGAAATTATATTTAACAATTCTGCTCCTCGTCGATCTAATCTGGATGGACAGAATTTAATTAGTAGTTTCAACTTAAACAGTTCATCTTGCATGCTGCACACATATCTACAATGCGCTCGATATCTGGAACAAGCGAAGTTAAGAGTGAAGATAGGATTCTGAGTTTCAATAGCAATGAACAATCATCATAAATGCATCGTATTGAAGAGTGCAACGTCCCTGTATTCTTCCGTAAAAACCAATCGTGTTGATCGTGTATCCTCGAAACAGCAGAAAGATTTACAGAGATCGACGCAATTTACCGGGCGATCTCTCGTATACACATGCAACAAAACCGTTCCATCCGCAGAAGTGAGCCAGTTATGCCGTTCAGACAGGCAACGAATATCCTTGCGTTTCGTGGGATCGTTACGAGGAACAGCGGTGTCGTGGATGCAGATATCTCGCAAGGATCGCCTTGTTCCTTTCTTACGACCCATTCTATAGTACGGTGTTCTTATGTGTTGGTCATCGGGCCGATAGGTAACGTTTTTCAACGCTAATAAAAGCGTGTAGTAAAAGTGAGCTTCGCGACGCTATTGGAGGAGGCAGCGTAAATATGTTGTAAATAAGTTTCGCGAACGATGTTAAATCGCTGGCGTGCTGTGGTGGCTCTTAACGAACAATCGTTTACAGGGTGTAGAGAAATCGTTGCCATTGGTCTGACGTATTACAATTCATAGTCGCAATTAACTTGTTGAATGAAAGTACTTATGGTATTTCTTTGGATCAGTGATTCTTTTAGACATTCGCCACCACATCTGAAAATGCTGATAGGCCATTATTACGTTATATTGTCGTCGTAATTGTACATATTAATAAAGGTTATATAAGAAAGGTAGTAAAAAATTTTGAAAGCTGAAGCTTTGAGTGAAACGTTGTAAGATGTTGCTTTCTGTTGTGATCTGATTTTTCGGAGGAGAAGTCATCGGTTTTAGGATTCTATTATATTTTAAACCTATAGCTACGAATTTCGTGTCCACTAACATTTTTTCTCGAGGTTTCGTTTAGGACTTAGGTAAAGATACAGAACTAAATAAAATAGGTACATCAATAATTTAGGTCCTTATTTCAGACCTAATCGACACTGAATACAGATCTAATCCACACTTAAATCTAAACCTGCTGTTCGTTATAAATTTACTACATTTCTATTCCTTTACAATATCTCTTATTTGTAGCAAAAGCGACATATTTTTAAATTTACAGGGATTCAGATTTCAATTACGAAATTCTGATAATCTTTAACCCTTCAATAACAACCGCTACAACTCGTTTGAATTTTCATTTCTTCGCGCGAGTAGTTGCAAGCATGAATAAGAATTTTACAACATACGACACTACCCAGCAGAATTACGATACCGTTTCACCATTATTTTCCATCCTAAATGGTTTCTCACCGTTCATGTGTTGAATAAATAAATAAATAAATTTTCCCAGAACTGCACGAATCATTGTTAAGATTTTAATATACAAAAGATTTCTGAATGCTTCACAAGGAATAAAGATTAAGGTTCTTGAGTCCCGTCATTTTTATCGCAAACCAACTACACGAGACGAACATATTTGTCTTGAAATATACATGCTATCAGGGCGTTGCACAGTAGGTACACTTCATTGTCCCAAAGAGGCTTGAACTAAAAGTTAAGAAGCCCTGCCCTAAGTCTTTCTTTCTTCGCCACGCGTGGTCGTATATCGTCGCGATAACAGCAGCAGGTGGATTCCGACAATTCGACCAATTCCAGGTCGGCAAGGATCGTGAAGAAATCGATTTCCGCGGCCTAACACGGGTGGCTTAATCTGCGCCAGTAAATTTCTTGAAATAGGAAAAAACTCGAGCGACTCCTCTTGTCGGAAGATTTCGAGATAGCAACGGGGGAAATCGAGCGAAGGGGGCTCGTGATTGAATTGGAGCGTACGAGATAGAACTCAGCCACATATAACCCTCGAACCATTGTACCGCCTCCAAAACTCCCTCTTCCTTGTCGAAGTACATTGTGAACACAAAAATTAGCTTTACTTTCACCTTGAATTACAGCAAAAAACATAAATCTAGTCACTTGTTCATAGATAACCATATCTCCTCCTCGTGTCTTCTTCAATTAGGACACTATCCCGTGTTTAGTGTTATACTGATCTTTCCCAAATGCTGTTAGCGAGGGTGGAAATAGAAATTTCGCAGGAAAGGTGGGTCGTTTGACTTTAGCGGAGGCAACGAGAGTGCTCGGTAGCGTAAGGATTAATTATTGCCATGTACAGGTTGGAGTCAAATGGCGGTCGTGAACACGTTGGCGGGAGAAAGATGCCGGGCAGACGCGTGTCTCAGTCGACGTGGCTCGTGGCGACGTTTGACGCTAAAGGTTAATTAACTTCCGGTGTCCCGTGGGCAGCCGATGCTGGATCGACCTTTCCGTCTCTGGCCCATTCAGATTTCCTCCCTCGGGGGAAAGAAGATAAGCGCCCCCTTCGTTCTTATGGACGCTCCACTGATTACCTTCCCACATCAATTTCCAGCGGTGTTCGTGCAATCAGAGATTGAAAGCAAAAGTGGCGAACGCAACCAGCAATAATTGAACATCGATCATTCGCGCTTTCGATATACGGCACCGTGGTTGCGACGCGAAGTAACATGTGTCATTCAGAGGCGAAGCAAACTGGAGCACTTGATTCAATTTTTCTTGACTCTTTACTGCGCTCGAAAGGGCTTTTTGTCTACCGTGTGAGTTAAACATATTGTCTTTTCACAAACAGCGACGTAATTGGAGCGAAGGAAGGACAGAAAATGTAATTACGAACATTGTTGACGGTTGTCCAGTTTTGAACCAGATATTCAACACTTTTGCAACCGAATGCGGAGGATTGGTTTTCCATTTGTAATGTTAATGAGTTCTGAATCTTTTTTAATTAAATTTGGTCACATTCTGCAGAAGTGAAAGAGTCAGTTGAGGTTTTTTTTTATTTGTATTCTTTATTGACTACGTCATTCTTTACTACTGTGTTACATTTCTTACTCTGGAAATTCGGCATTATTTGAAAAAGAAATCGAAGGGTTTTGAGGCATATAGTACTCATAAAAATCAGCACCATGTCCACTGTTTACTTGGAATCAACCATTTATTTTAATTTCTTATGCAACATATTTTCATAGACATTTTGCATTCGCTATTGTACTTCACTTGCATCGTTGATCTAAAATGAAGAAATCACATTTTCCTAATGTATGTACGCATAAGAAGAAGGCTGCAAATAGTCGATGAATTCTATGCCTACATTCCCACAAATAAAATTACTCCCCTCAATCCTCTATGGTTGAATTTTGAATCAGTATTGACTGGATCCTTTCTGACAAATTGTGCAACTACCTATTCAATATCCCCTAAAGGGATTACCCGTAAATAAATAAATAAATAAATTCTAAACTTGGACACAAAGTAAAAGAAATATAAAACTTTGAAAGATCGTTACCCCCAAATTTTTTAATCATCTATTCTGTAGATTACTTTTCGTATTAAAACCACAACACGGCTTTCAGACGGCCATGTAATCCGAGGCGACAATAACGTCCCGAAATGGTGATAAAGTAGTCACTTGAGAAACTAAAAAGCTCCATCGCGAACATGCAACGAGTCTCCTCCAACTTTACGCAGTTAGGAGACCGATTTGTATCAATTAAGATGCTCTAAGGACCGCGGGAGAAGGTATTGCTCCGCGTCCCTCGCAGTTATAACCCCCATAGAGTCGGCAAAAGGAACTGGAACATATTCTTCCACCGTGTTCCTTTACGACCTCTATGCGAAGGTGTCAATAGCGACCAATGCACCGAACGCATTACTTTACACGTAGTTTAACGAGTAAACTAGACACGACCCTTCCACCCCCACAAAAAAACCATGGTATAGCACATTACCCGCGTTCGCTCTAGAAGCGAAGAATCGTGTTGATATTGACACTAACGGCTATGACACTGACAACGAGAAAACCCGGAAACGATGCTTGTTCTATCGCTCGGCACCATGCTCTTAGGTTAAAAGGGACAGATGAGTTTAGATGTTGATAATCACGTTTTCTTGAAATTGTCTGTTGTACGTTGTGTTCACAGTATGCACGTGTATGTGTGTTGCGCGTGTAAGCGTGTGTATGATGGTCAGCGATAAATTATCACCGTGTGAGCCTAGTCTCAGCGAAACTGAACCTATGGTTAAGATTTTAGCGTCGCGAGTCGATTGTAACCGCGATAATCCGTGAGACCAAACTCCGAAGTAGAGACTCGAGCTCACAGATCTATATATATATAAATATATTTCTGTAAATAACGTGAATACGAATTATTACAGATGGAATTTACTATAGATATCTGTATATTATTGTTTCATAAAAAAGGAATTTCGGAGATGTCGTTGCTTTGTTCATTTCTTCGCCTTTTCTTTTATTCCTCTCTCTCTCTCTCTCTTAGGTATTTGCATCCTAGACGAAAGGAAGTAACGCAGCACTTCAAGGAAAGGAGTTTAAAATAATTTAAAATAAATCGCTCTGAAATTCTAGACCAAGATGACATAGGAAAAGTTAGCGTGGTAAGGAACATTGTGGTCATCGCTGGAAATGTCAACTTCATGTCAGGAGAAGATACACATGATTCCAACGACAAACGATCGTGATTCCGAACTTGTATGATACATTTTAGATGCAATGTGGAAGATTGGATCAATATGTTTTTTTTTTTATAATTTAAATGACATCATTTATTTTATCAGAATAAACTTAATATCTTCAGAATTTTATTTGATTCAGAAAAACTGGTCGATATTTGCTGAAAATCGGGTTGAAAACTAAAGTCATGATATCTAACCATCTCTCCCGAGGTACCGGGAAAGATGGTTGGCGTCGTTGGCAGAGACCACTCACAAAATTATTCATGGAGAAATAGCAAAGAAGAAAACAAAATTAATTATGAATGGATACCATACTTACAGATCTATTGATATTTAATTTGTTTACGCTAAACAAGTAAAGAACACATCAAATAGAAGGTGAACTACCCACTGCCGATTAGCAAAGCAACTGAATACAAAAGTGAATAATTAAAATAAGTAAATGGAAATAATAAATAAAATAATACCTCTACTATCTTATTATCCAAAATATTAAACGGAAATTAACTTAGAAATATATTTTAAGTACGATTCAGTACACTACTGTTTTATAAAATAGGTTAAATGTAACCTGAACTTAGGGGTCGTCCTTAAATTACGTAAGGCTTTTGGGGGAGGGTGCGCGAATTTCTTACGTTTTCTTACAAGAGGAGGGGGGAGTCAGGTAGCGTCTTACGTAATACTTTTTAATTTAATTTTCAATAAATACAAATTCTATCATTAATGTTCCAGAAAAGTAGTTTTAACTTAAATTTCCCGAATCCGAGTTAAGGGGTTAGGCCACTTTGGACGGAGCAAAATTGCAGTCATTTTCGGCATTTTTTTTTAGAAAGATAATGAGATAAACAGAAAAATCAATATGAACCTGTTGTTATACAGCTCTCACCGAAAAAAATCGTATTTTTTTTCTTACAAAATGGCGGCAGGAGAGCCGTGATACGCAAAGTCTTGAAGAGCGACGTTTTCCACGGTGTCCAATCTCACGGCTATACCGTTTGACTTAAAACAAAAAACCAAAAAGTTTTATTTTCTACACTCATTTTCTCAAGTTTTCGCTTACAATATATTAAAGAGGAAGGACCAAACTATATTTTGGCATATTTGTAATTAAGTAATTATGTTCGCGCACCGAATGGACCGGAGCTTGCGAGCACGTGTTCCACAGTGAGACTGGACTACAGAGAGTCAAGTCAACGGAGAGCGTAAATTTCCGTTTTGACTTTTATCAACACTGTGTTGCAACATGCACCCTTACGACGATTTACCGTGGTAAAGGAGAATAAATTGGTTGAAGCAGACGTTGAAGAAACAATAACAATAAAAATATATTAATAAAAGAACATGTGTAACTGTTGTACAAGTGGATAAGTATTATACGAAAAGGTAATTTCACACCGCGTTTATGACCCGGTAATTTGGTGTGCCGTATGACCGCGCGGACGAGACCGGTGGCCGACCAGATGTCGGAACCCTTTGCCCCTTTTATTTTCTAAAATACTAAAAGCTAACGAATATTGCTGAAGTTGTAAAACGAAAGTGGACACGGTTATGCGGAAACACGGAGGACCGAGTCCCGTTACGAGAAGACAATGCAATGAAGAAAACTTATTCCTAAAGGGATTCGAGAATCATATTGTCGGATATAAAGGACTTAAAGCTACGATCCTAATCCTAGCTGTGCCATTAGCGAGACGCCCGCACGTCATTGCAACATTATTTATTAGTTTATGTGAGTCCGGAACAAATTAATTCAAATAAAAATGAAAAAAAATTGAAAACAGAATAATGTATCAACTAGCCCCGGTCTTCCCTACCCTATACTTATACACCTACGATGCATTATTCTTGAGAATAATAATTCTGACAATATACCGTAGGGGAGACCGGGGCTAGTTGATACGTTATTCCGTTTTCAATTTTTTTCATGTTTTATTTGAATTAATTACTTAATAACAAATATGCCAAAATATACTTTGGTCCTTTCTCTTTAATATATAGTAAGCGAAAACTTGAGAAAATACATACAAAATGAATGAAAAAATGTTATTTGGACGACGGCAAAATGTATCAATTTACCCCACTGCGGGGCTAGTTGATACGTTATTCCGTTTTCAATTTTTTTCATGTTTTATTTGAATTAATTGCTTAATAACAAATATACCAAAATATACTTTGGTCCTTCCTCTTTAATATATAGTAAACGAAAACTTGTGAAAATACATACAAAATGAATGAAAAAATGTTATTTGGACGATCAATTTGGATGTATCAAAACTGTTTACTTTTTCTCTATGTAAACGAAAGCAGTTAGAAAACGATTGCTAACGCCAAGCTACACAGGTGTACGCTGGATCGTAGTAAAGAATTGAACAACAAACTTCACATATCTCGCTCAAATGGAGCTACATATATACGGTGTCGAGATAATTCGTCTGTATCAACCTGCCCCTGTATCAACTAGTCCCGGTCTCCCCTACTTTCACCTTCAGACCAGACAACCGCATTAGGTATTGAACAGAAGAATCCATCAGGCGAGCTTTCGTCCCAACCGCCCATCGCTGCCCGTGAACCAGCTGTAACGAAGTGCAACAGCGAAGAGCGTGATTAACTTAACGAGCAAACGTATTATAGGGGAAGCTAAATACCGGTAAATTATATCGGGCGCGGTTCCATTATGAACCAGCGTTACTCGCAACCCCCGTTCCCCGAACGATGCATAATTCATTCGGGCCTCCAATATTCCGCGCTCACTCGTACGTCCACCGTGGTTTTCCGCTAATGTACTATCGTAGTTTAGGCACGGCCAGGCATCGCGCGCAGATAGCGATCTGCGAAGTTTCGGACCGCGTAGCCAGACAACAACGACGCCTAAGTCGCGCGTGCACTTGGGCCAAAGTGTCTTAACCCCTCCGAGGATTTCTCCAGTCTCAACCGGCTCCCACGTATTTCTGCACAACGTGCACCTTATGGCGCGCACGTAATTTTCGCCACTAAAAATCCGCCCCTGCTTATCTCACACGCTAGATTAACCATGCTGGAATCAATGAAAACAGTTTACCGCTATATTCAAACTCACTTAATTCGCTCTCATAAAGTTCAAATTTAAGAGGTTGCCAATGACTTTGTAAATCAAGTTCTGAAGTCACCTCGGGGCCAATACAAACCTTTGTTCTTCAATCATAATAGTACCTTCGTCAAGCATCTTCCATCTTGGAGCTGAAACCGCTAGAAATAGAGGCAGTACTCTTCTAACTCCAATCCACTCAAGAAATTCGCTTGAAATCGTCGTGCAAGATCCGGCGCCGATTCCACGTGAACTGCGCGTACACAAATCACTCACAGTAGTCCGATTCCTCTATACCCAAGTTACCAGCAACTCGATCATGCTCGTTCGCTTCCAATTGTTGGCACTCCAGTGCCAGCCTATTTAACTCGCTGCGCGGTATCAAGTAGAGCAGAGTCTAAGGTGGCATCGAGCCCCGGCGGTTCGTCATTTGACTGGCGAAACACGTTCTGCCACTTCTGAAGATGGCGGAATTCTGCGGTGGTATCGCGACAAGACGGCGGACAAAACTAAACCCGTATCGAATATGATACTCGACAGAAAGTGTCTGTTCTAATCAGGCCTGTGTGCGGCGACGAAGAGGTTCCTGCTTGCGAAGCGGCGTCGTCGAATAATAGGAATAACACGCGACTGGATTCGGTGTATATTGGTGGCGGTACAAGGGAAGGCGCGCCGCTTCTGCCCCGCGCAAGCGAATGGTTTCACAAACTCTGTAAACTACTCATTTCGAAGTTTCCACCGAACGACGGGGGTGGCTGGAAGTGATAAACTCGTGACAGCCGCAGCCAGGTATCCGCGAAATGACAGATCGCATGGATATAGGATTACCCTGTATTCCGCCAGTCATAGGCGTTTCAACGTTTATTACTCTGATTGCTTTTTATTCGAACGGGAGGAAGAACCGAGGCTGGGTTAATTTGGAGGCTGATGGAACGTCGACGTTTAGTGGTGGGAGCTAAAAATAAAAATATAAATGATTAATAGAATTCACACGTAGAAATGAAGCAGTTCTAGTAAAGATCTATACAGTAAATTCTGGTTCAATGCTTTACTGTAATGAATTGATAAATTTCATAAGTATATACTGCTGGACAAAATTGAAGGAACACTATAATTTCCCGAAAATATTGGTAATTTTCAAATAGCTGTATCTCCGCGACAAATGTTCGCAAAAATATGTAAAAAAGCATTTTAATGCTTTAAGTTTCTAGTTTTTGAATCAAGGACTCAACGTTTTTTTTTTTTGAACGTATGTACGGGCCAAAAAAATTGTTTTCGGGGAAATCCGATGGAGATCTCTTACAGAGCAAACATTTCTCTTTAATTTCGTTTTTTCTTGTTTTGCTGTACGATTTTTATTCACCGAGTTATTCGTGATCAAAGTAAAAAAGTTTTTTTTTCACTTTGAGCGCATATAACATGCGAACGCATGATCGTAGAAACATTTTCATGAGTGGGTTTTCAAGGCTGAAGTTAATCTAAAAAATATTCCAATTCTTCCTGCACTATTCAACTCGTTTTAGAAAGAAATATGAAAAGCCGAGTATGGGTTATTAATGGCGAGTTCCATAAAACCGAGCAACCCATACTAATAAAAGAACTTTATGCTACCTAATGCCAAGAGTTTCTACTTTAATTTATTTCAAACTCTTCTGTGTGCTATAATTAAAATCCTACATCCAAGCCTGACGTCACTCCGCAACTCTACTCCAGCGGAACTCAATCAAAGTTTTAAAATCGAAACGATTTTAATTCGCTCGACTGGTCTCAGAGTCTCGTGATCTATCGGTCATTCGAATATTGGCAACGAGGAAACACGACGCTACTCCATTTCCATGGCTCGGCGGCCCTGGTAAAGATTACATCTGGAAAATGTGGCTGAGATTAACGTGCTCGCGACTTCATCAAAGAACTAGAAACGGTTTCAAGAACTCCGCAGATTATCCACCTGCAAAGTTCTCCCCTGGTTAAATGGCCTGGCGCGAGTCCGTCTCGAAGGAACAATTATACTTACACGCTACCGCGGGGAACTACGGATGCCAGCAGATTTATGATTTCGATAAGGGAAGAAAGGAACGTATTGAATTCCGTTTCTTATCGACGAGTAAATTACCGATGGAATTTGAAGGATCGTGCACGGCGAACATTGTGAAGGAAGCCTGATAATTGCTGGCGCCAATGTTCATAAAACTGATATCAAAGCAGAGGACTTATCTATTAAGAGGAACTGCGAATGTTAATTTGTAATTCTGATGGGAAGATAATTTTTTGTCTTTTATGAGGGATAAAGGCGTTTAGAGAGCATTTGAAAGACAATAGAATGCAAAGTACTTTGAATGAAATAATTTCACATATTTTCATTTCATATACATAGCTATATGTGCATATCTAGAAGGAAGGAAAGGAACGATCCATTCAAATATTTTAAGTTTAATTTATCCTTAAATTCTACCAAATTATTGCAAGTTAAAGAATTCTTATATCTAACTACTTAGAATATTTGACAATCGTAGCCATGGGCTCGGACCGATTACCAAGTCTCGCCACGAGGAGGTTGCGGCGTTTCGAGATCCATAGAGAGATAGATGGAATCAAAGTGCCATCGATCTCCGTTTACATGAAAACCGTCTACTAAACTAAAGAGATAGATGGGAACAAAGTTCCATCCATCTCTTCAGTTTAGATATAGAAGCTGGAGAACTACCAAGCAATTTCTCGATTGAAACAAATTCAGCAGGAAGGAAAGACGGGGGGTGAGCATGCAATGAGTATTCGATGGCGCAGTTCCTACCACCCTGCTATCCGAGTCGAAAGGGAAAAGCGTTCGGCGCCCCCGAGGCGATTCCTGTTGCTCCGAACGATTCCGTCAGGAGCACACTAGGTGTCACCTGACTCGGGCCGGATAACGCGGAGATTGGGTAACCGGCCCGGGAGACTTATAGTGCCTCTACGAGCTATAGTGACTTAGGTGTGAGGTCACTCAGCGGGGTCTTAACCGATACCCTGCTGGGTATGGGCCGCTAAACGTGTCCCCCTACTACCTCTAGCAGGAGTGTGTTTAGGGAAGATCAGGACAAAACCGGGGCCCTATTGAGCTCCCGGGGCTATTGTCATCACATATTAAATACAAATCCAGTACCAAAGCTTAGTTGATGTCTTTTAATCATGGTAAACCGTATCTTCAATTTCTTTTTTATTTTATTAAAATCGAAGTTGTAACACTTTAATCTTTAGGGCCCCGGTTTTGTCCTGGTCTTCCCTAAACACAGTCCTGCAAGATGTAGCAGGGGGGCACGTTTAGCGGCCCGTACCCAGCAAGGTATCGGTTAAGACCCCGCTGAGTGACCTCACACCTAAGTCACTATAGCTCGTAGAGGCACTATACGCAGGCAGTGTACCAAAAGGTGCACCCCCTACGTCCGAAACTTTTCCCTATCGATAAGAATACCAGGGGACGGAACTGATCCATACCGATTCCATGCTCAGCCACTTGCTCCCGGAAACCGAAGCGGCGGCGACCTCCTCATCAGAGATGAAGAGCCAACAACCGAGCAACGAAGCAAATAATTCAGTGAAGACTTAGCAATTTTACATGGGTCCTTAAATACTTCATGCTATAGTAACTTAGCCTGTCACTTTTCACTAGTTTTTTTTAAAATATATTATCTTATTAACCCCCTCTCTCGAAAGGATGAACCTGAATAGCTGAAACAATCAACTGCGTTATGTTAGTAATGGTGTGTTGGAGATTTGATGGAACTGACAAAAGACTTATTCGGTCGGTGACGATCGAGATGGTTTGGAATGGCAGGAAAGCATGCACGAGCATGCAAAACCATCGTAGAGATACATGAATGAGAGCAGGAAATATAAACCCATCGCTGAGATGCATGAGAGTTGAAAATGATGTTAACATTAATAAAATGATGTTTGATAAAACTAGAGATGTACATAAAACAAGTAATAACCCTTGGACTTTGAAATGATTTTCTACTCCAAGCGAATTTTATTTTGTTATCGATGTTTACACTTTCGGTAAATGTTAATGCTTATACGTATTGCAAAGTATTAATTATAATGCTTAAATAATATAATTTTTAGTTGGGCTTCGCGACAAAAATACACAAAATCTCGGTATAGAACCTTCTGTAGCGAGAAACTGATCGATACTTCAAATATATTCACTTAAGGGGGTATAGGACTATTGAGCGATTGAAATCGATGGTTTCTTGTCGGTTGGATTGCTTAGATACCAAACAATCACCATACTGGAACTTTTCACAGTTTTTTATGTATGCTTTTACAAGCAATGTAAAATAAAAAAATTGTCAGAATGTTGAAAAAAATTCAAGTTATTTGACGCTAAAGATGGTCCTGCGTAGCCCGCAGCTGTAATTGATGTACATAGTCCCAGGTGAACCAATCATCTAAAAGCAAAATGCTTTGGGGTGAGTAATTTCTACACTAATAGTTATCGTGTGAAATTTTGCTGGGCGAATTTAAACAAAAATTGTAAAAGTTACACACGAATCAATTTTTTTCCACATTTTTATGAAAAAAAAAATCGTCTCTAATCAGTTATAAAATGTGTTTACAAACATCCAATGTTGATGCGGAAATTCCACACGATAGAGAAAGGAATTCTACAGCTGCAGTTAAAATTTTAAATGAAACTATTCATTCGTTCAAGAGTTATGATGTACACCGTGTTTGAAAATGTAGTTTCGAGATAAACGGCTTCAAAGTTAAGTCCCATACGCCAATACTGCTCTGCCGTTACTCGAGGGTGCACTCAATTACGTTCAGCGCTATAATTTCCGTAATTATTCGAATTTCCTCGCGACACATTGTTGTAAACGTTCACAAAGCATGGCACTTTCAGAATTAATAACAATAAAAAAATCGATTCTTCGAGATTTCAATAGTCCCTCTTAACAGAGACAGCGCTCAATTAACAAAGGCAGAATACACGTGAATACATCTGAAACATCTATTGGAATCACAGAATAGTCTCGTACGAATGGGCCCTAACAGGACATCGATCCAACCAGTCACAACTTTACGACTGAACATCGCTCACAATCGTCCCCCGACCACTTAACCTATGCACGCCACTGAGATTGCGCCAGCATCGAAAAATCATGCCAAAATTGAACAAATACCTGGTTGCGTCGGTCATCGCGGATATCAGGGAGTGTGTGCGCGTCTCGAACGAGATATATTCTTGGCTGGGCGATATCGAGCATCTGTCATGGAAATTCCCCACGAAGACCGCGAGGGACATAAACGCCATGGAAGTTGTGAAGGAGCACAATGGGACCGCGGGGGAATTCTATATTCTTCTCCTGGAGCTGGCTTACGACAGGTTGTTTACCTATTTTTATCCATGAACTCTACGAACGTGTCGCAGCGTGATTGCGTACATTCCGTCCAAGAACACCCGCGAGCGTACGAGCCTCCATTGTGATACCTCATCGCCCATTCAATTACCTAAAAAGCGTGCGAGCGTTATGCAGCTAAAGGCGGGTTAGCACGGTTCGCTTTGGTTGAACAATGCGGTTGATTCGACAGAATTGAAACAACGAAAAGTAGAAGCTCTCTCAGCGTCTTTCAATGTTCAATTTGATAAAACACTTTGAATGGTAATTTACACTGTTCACTTTGCTTTTAATTTTATTGAATCAATCAAAGTGAACCGTGTACATTCGCCTTAACGGTGTCGTCAAAGGTAGCAGGGGCCTCGAGCTTTTTAGATGGAACTCAATCGAACGTACGATGCACTTCGTCGCCCTCAGGGGCCATTTCCAATTGAACAACTCATTACTTTCGTTTCGAGGGTCCAAGGCTGTCGCGTGACGGAGGCGGATTAAGTTTCACAGAAACCATCTTGCGGATGGAATTTGGCAAGTTTACTTAAGTACAAAGTGCTTTCGAATGGTGGGACAAAATTTAGTAAGCTTGTATGAGGTTATTTGGTTGGTAATGAAGTTTTTAGGAACTGACCTTATAAAAGTGCAACTCAACACGAGGGGTAGGTATTTATCTATTTAGTGTAAACACTAGCTTACCCAGGGAATTGCTGACTAACTAAATAATGAAGATCGTTTTGAAATCAGCTTGTAAAAAGTGGCCTCTGTTGCAGAATTCAATTCGTTCTACGCTTAATCGTAGAGTTCATGGATAAGTATCCCTTCGTGGAAGACTTTTTCAAGGAGGTGGCAGGCGTGAAAAGACCGAATCACATTTCATTGGCCAGTCTCTTGAGCCTCGTTTGGGATCGGCTGAGAACTATGCCTGATTCTATTTCCCGTCACATGGTGAGTCAACGATAGATTGGATATCGAAGGGACAGTCAGAACCGCAGATTTTGTCTCCACGATCGCGAAAATGTGTAGAAAAGATCTGATATATCAACCCTCGGTTGCCACACCGGGCCAAAATGACCCACAATTTGATTTTCAGGTAAAATATCTTTGAGGCACCATTTAAAATCGTACAACTGCAAGCACGATGATACTTTAAATGTTAATGTTCAACGATGGATTTAGTATCTCAGAATTTTTGTGATTTAAGGGGGGAACCTGGTTTAGGATGCTGAAAATATGGTCATTTTTTAAGAATTATTTTCTCAACAAATATAAATAGAATCTTTCCAAAAATTTAATGGTGTTTTACTGTATATTCAGATAACAAGAAATTTTTTTTTTATTCAATAAGAATTCATTTAATATTTTTTTCGGCGCCGCGCCGCCGGAGTTGTCAAATTGTGCAAATCCTAGCGGATCCAATTTTTGCCCGAAATAAAAAAGTCAAAGTTTTCCTTAATTGACATGAATTTATATTGTCGAAGTACTAAAAAAATAAGAAAAAAGTCTAAAATTGACAAAATTATGGGACTTTAACGAAAAAGTTACGATCTTGACGGACAAATTTCGGCGTTTTTATGCAAAAAGAATAGTTTAATTCAATTTCTGCATAAATGTTTTTCATTCATCGATGATATAAATTCATGTCAATTAAGAAAAACTTGGGGCAAAAATTGGATCCGCTAGGATTTATACAATTTGACAATTCCGGCGGCGCAGCGCTACAAAGACGTACCAAATTACCAATAAAACAACAATAAATGAAATATTATTGAATGAAAAGAAGTTTTCTTATTGTCTGAATATACAGTAAAACACCCTTAAAGTTTTGGAAAGATTCTATTTATATTTGTTGAGAAAATAATTAAACAATCACCGTGTTTTCAGCGTCCTAAACCAGGTTCCCTCTTTAATTTAACAGATAGTTTTTAAACAGCAGGTGATTGAAAATTGGCTTGGGTCGAATCGAACCAGCGTGGCAATTATGTACGTTCGAGTGCAAAGTGTATTCGGTATGACAACCGAGGGTTAATGTGTTCGGTGAAGATGGATTCCTTGTAGCGATGGCAAGCACGAAACCGTTTAAACCAAGGGGGAACTATTAATGAAAAGATTAATCCCGTGAAAGAAGTTTAAACTGACTTCGGTAAACTTGGCTTTATACTGGGGGAGGTTGACACGGCCGTAAGACAAAGTTACGCTAATTACACGGCGCTTCGATGGCGCTCGGGAAATTAAGTCTCCGAACTATTCCACCCAAGAAATTTTCTTTGTAACGTTCCGTTGATTCGACGTACCGTGAACACCTGTACGCGCGGTTAAAGTGCTTTCAAGTCGAGCCCAAGGGAAACCCTCAAATCCACGTCATCGTCGTAACTAATTCTGAAAAGTATCAAGCCGCGGGAGCTTGACGCTGCACGTTGCGCCGCCGTTTTATGCAGCACAACACCACGACCTGCAACTTCGCGTTCCACGAATTTGAAAGGGATATTTCCAATGTTCCCAAATGTAATTAATGCGTTTTAGCCCCAGAAAGTTTATTCGTCATAGAAGAGATGTTTATTCAATAGAATCGCGTTGCAAACGATAAACGTTAATAATACCTAGCGTTAAAAACGTTAGTAAGTACTAAGTAGATCCTTGCCTACGACAAGGTAGAGAGTTGATGAAATTATATTTCACTTATCATGTCGTTATAAACTTATCCAACGCGTCGAGTAGTTTATGATGAAGCACGTTCCAGTAAATATGCAAAAACCTTTTATAAAAAATATTGAGAAATTTCTGAAGCATAAACAGACGCTTTTTTCTTGCTTTTGAGTGCTATTTTAAGTATACCATTATATATCTAGAGAAGCGATAGAAGGGTATAGAAAAATAGAAATAGGAAGACAGGGCAAAATGATAAAGAAAGTATAACAACGAGAAAAGGGGAGGGAGGTGCGAAGGAAAATGTAAACTAAATGAAAAATAAATAGAAGGGGCAAGGGAAAGGAAATAAACGGACAGAGGCAAGACGTGCAGCCGATTGTTAAATCTCGTACGCGACAGAGTAATCGTAAAAATTTGCTTGCTGTCCAAACGAAGGATGCTCTCCAAAAGTAGGACGTCCACAGGTGAAGAATGGAGAGGACGATTCGCAGGAGTGCAAAGTGTCTCGTAGTACTCAAGCAAACGGGAGCGTCAACTACTGTGAGAGTTGTGCGATAGCTGGCGAGGCTCTCCTCCAAATGGTAAACGCAATCGAGCACACCTTCGTCGAGAATAAATTAATTTCCGTTGCTGTCGCAGAAAGGTATACAGACTATAATGGAGATTGAAAAATGACGCTTCTGTGAAATAAAATTCGTTTTACTTTTTTTTAATGTGACGATAATTAGTGAGACGACAAATTTCGGCAAAGACTTGCAACTTTTACAGTTGCTTTAATTATTGTGCTCCAAAGTCATTTTTCGGTCTACAAAGAATTTATTCTATAAAACTAATCATTCTTTTATTAAAATACAAGAAGAATGACGCATGGTAGGGTTGATAATTTCGAGGAACAAAAATTTATTAATAGAGCCTGCTTTCGCAAGAATGGATTAAAATTCCAAACATTAGCGGCTTGAATTTTTTACACAAATTCAAAGTCTTCAAAATAGTGACTCAAACCCCTCTAATTTTACATAAGCTACGTCATATTTCAATTTCATAAAAATCCATCACATCGACTCCCTGAACTGGCACAAAGGCAATTCATAATGGAATAATTCAATTACAACCAGTCTTCTAAAAAATGAAGACGTCACTGCAATGCAAAGCTTGACATTATAATTCAATCGCGAGTGCTACTATTTAGTACCTTCTCATTATAATTTACTACACTCACCTCGGCAAATTACTCTGCCATTAATACTACAAAATGTACTCCGATTTACAATGAAAGGAGCTCTTGAAGCTTCTCCAACGCCCCGAAAAGAATCCGTCTCCACTAAGCAATCTCCCACCCGACGTCGCATACCCCCGGAATCACCATTCAGCTTAATAAATTATGACAAACATGTGAACACATCGCAGCGAACCATCACGATACGTCGTCTCGTGCATTCGTAACGATCCCCGGTGCTTTCCGCGCAGAGAGGAATCGCGGAGCGATATTTACGAGAGGACCCAATGGTCCGTGATGAGCAGATTGGCGAGGGGTGTAGGGACAGACGTTGAGACAGCGTTGACGACAATGCGGGAGAGCAATCTCAGGACGGAAACCACTAGACGAGATCACGAGGAGACGAACCGGGATCTGCGGGCGAACTTGACGCGTCACGAGAAACGGGCGGATGCTTTACAAGCTAAAAACTCGGATCTGGAGGACGTACTAGAAAATGGCAGGTTTCCTGGCTAGGTATTCCGTTTTAAAAGATGTCCATCAGAGCGACGGTAGCATCTGTCGATGCTTCTTGCCGTTCCTTTCAAGTCCCTCCATCACTTACGCCCCCTGCATCCCCCTTTTTCTCGCCCCTGCTCTCTTTATTCTTGAGTTTTAATAGCCCCGGTAGTAACAGACTGTTTCGCAGCGGAACTTTCTTTATCGATCAAATTCCAAATAGCCCTGGGACTTGGTCGGGAAACTCGGCTACACGGGAGTTAGGTACGAAGTTTCAGGTTAAGCAAATCGATACATAACGCCGGCTTCGAGTGGAACGTACATATGGGAATGGTCGCGGTCAAACAACGTGCCGGAAATTCGACTGAGAAATTTTTCCCTCTTCCCCCCCCCCCTCCCCGCGCAGCCGCCATGGGTTTGGCAGATGCGGCTTGTAATCGATGGAGGACGATTTATGAACGTCCCTGTAACAGATAGTAAATCGGAGGGATACACTTTTTCGGACACCGTGTCGCGATCGTGCTCGCTTTGCCGGGGGCAATTGGTGATTTATAGGGGGACCACGGAGACAATAAAAGGGATATTAGCTTATCTGAGCCTTTTCACTTAATGCAGTTGTTTATCGTATTCGAGGGTGAATTGAAGGGTAGGGGGTATGTCACAAAACAGCTTCATTGAGAAAATCAAGTTTTAATACTTTAGTCCATCAGTAAAGAAACAAGGTTCAATGAACCTAACTGTAGGGGAGTTTGAGAATTCCCTTTAATTGTTGCATTGTGGAATAAATTATGCTGCAATTCGTGATACCTGTTGAAGCATATGAATGACCCAGCTTGCCATTCAATGTGTCGCCGGGACAAAAACTTGCGTGTTCTATCAGTGAGAATGAAAAATCTAAAAAAGTCGGCGGGAAGTAAATATTTTTGTTTCGAGTATTTATGAATTTTTTGTCCACTAAGTACTGCTTGATGTTTTTTCATGGATATTTTGTGGAAACGTGATACATTGACTATAATTTACGGTATTTTATTTTATCCGGTGCGTGGAGGTTTTGTACGTACGACCCTTAACATGTTAACAATGTCGGACGGGGTTACTTGACTAACAAGGGGACCTTCAGCTCTGGCAATTTCAGAAAATTTTGATACTTAGTGTACGTGAAGGTCTTCACTCGGACATTAATTTCTCAAAGCAGTAAGATGCGCTTTTCAGCTAAATTCGAGAAAATCGACTTTGAAAAATTCCCTTATGTCCGGGGTGTTTCTCTACCTATGGTCAATACTCTAGGGGATGATTATACAGGCAAAAATAAGACGAAAAACAAGAGTGACGAAATTGCAATAAGGGCTTCGTTTTCGAGAAAATTCACTTTGA
Organism: Andrena camellia; assembly: GCA_029448645.1. Lineage (NCBI taxonomy): Eukaryota > Metazoa > Arthropoda > Insecta > Hymenoptera > Andrenidae > Andrena > Andrena camellia. Next base: position 44,549,395 of record CM055676.1, on the reverse strand, counting down.
ATCTCACCTAAATACGCGTGCATCGTAGACGCTGGAGGGGCAGACGCTGGAGGGGCAGGCGCTGGAGGGGCACGCGCTTACGATGCACACGTATTTAGGTGAGATTCAAAGTCAATTTTCTCGAAAACGAAGCGTTTGCCGGAATTTCGTTACTCTTGATTTTCGTCTTATTTTTGCCTGTGTAATCACCTCCTAGAGTATTGACCATAGGTAGAGGAACACCCTGTACATAAGGGAACTCAGAATTCTTCAAAGTCGATTTTCTCGAATTTAGCTGAAAAGCGCTCCTTACTGCTTTGGGAAATTAATGTCAGAGTGAGAACCTTCACGTACACTAAGTATCAAAATTTTCTGAAATTGCCAAACCTGAAGGGTCCCCTTGTAAGCATAGGAATACCACTAAAAATTGCATTTTTTTATCCTCAAGATGCAGTCGAGGCAAAGAGTTTTAGCTGCTCAAGTCCACTTCCCCCACCACAAATTCTTCCAAACTAACCCCTACCAGTTTTACACCCTATCTTCCCTTCAAACTCTCAGGCCTTCCAAATAGACCATAACAAACAAGTACAAAATAATTACAGTATCTAATACCATGATAATTAATAAAAAAAAATAACACTGTGAAGGAATGAAAAAAAAATTAAAAAAATTTATTGGTCGTAGTATACATATGTACGCGTTTCGTATACTATATTGATGGAATTAGCAGCGTATATATACGCCTTTCGTATATATTGATGGAACTGTGACAGCGTATATATACGCCTTTCGCAGGCAAAGGATTAAAACTGAAAAGTAAATGTCAAGTCAACTAATCCCATCATATTTGTCAACTAACCCCGGAGCTGGGGTTTGTTGACTTATTCGTCTCACTACTCTAAATACAATAAAAACTACAACCTAGACTCAATTAAAACGATTTTCAAAATTAAGCCTGTATACCTAATGAAATTTGTAAACTTTTGGTATGCAGCAAGCCAACAAAATACCAATGGTCTATTTATAAAAATTAGAAATGTTAAAAATTAGTCAACTAGCCCCGGTCTCCCCTATTGTTTACTTGCCGCCAGCAAAATACGTTATAAATCGCAGAATCACTAAAAATGGACATTCCCTGTTTCTCCTCTTACCCTTCAATTGTATTTCTGCCAAGGAAACGTTCCCAAACCCTGAAAATTCTAATTTTCATGAAACTTCGCGCGAATCTATGTAAAGCATATTGCAGGGAGCAATTTTTTTTATTTTTTTTCTGCAGGAATTTACTCCGAAGGGCCCCTAAAGTTATCGTGTTTTTTTTTCATTTTTCTAATATAACTTTGTAATGGTGGGAGGTGGAACAAAATTTTAAATATAAGAATTGTTCAGTTTTGTAAGTTCTATCGCACTACCAAAAGAGAAATAAAGTTGGATGAGCAATGAGCACGGCTACTTGGGAAAAACTTTCCTGACAGAAATGATCACTCAAAAGAAAGTGAAGGTAGCTTAAAACCTTGCGCCACAAGGTGTTAAGCTTGAGGAACAGATGCCTATAACAACTTAAATATAGTTGGACGTATGTACATAACATTCTATCAAGTATTGATCTACAGTGAAAGAGGAGCTGAGAGGGACACAGGGAAGGAACGTAATTCTAGAACTAGAGAAGAAGGAGCTGAAAGAGAGCCTCGCGGATGCGCGGAGACGGATGTCGCTTCTGGGTATGTAAGGGGAATTGACACACAAGACGACGCACCAACTGTTTCGTACTTTCAAGCAGAAAGATCGTTCCTCTTTAAAAGCACTACGTCCCTCGTAAACTTCTCCGGGAAGTATTACTCGACGAGAGCAACGATCGAGCCCCCAGTGATTTTAGTAATAATAATCATACTCTCGGACGTTCATTGCAGCCGACGGAAACAACGTTTTGCAAAGTCAGGCGGAAGCAGTGGTCGAGAGCAAATTGGGGCTCGAGAAAACCGTGATCAGACTTCGAAAGGAAGTCGTCGACACCCGTGACGTGCGTCTGGAGACAGAACGACGTTTCGAAACACTTTTGGACGAGTCGAGGAGGGAAAAAGATTCGGTGAGGTCATTTCACCGACCCTGTGGGCCGTCCAGTTACGATTTCTCGTGTTGTATAGTAAATCGCGAACGGAAACTATATATATAGTCGCTTGTATTTCGCGAATTCGAAGCATCGTTATCTGGATTAAAAGTGTGACAGAAAGTCATTCATAAATTTATGAACTAAAAATCGTGAGAGTCGAATAGAAAGCTACAGGTGTATCTGCAATAACGGATGTTATATCGATTGCAAATATTTTCTAATTCCTAATGCTGCTCTTTTGTGAATATCGATATTGGTGAGCCGTTTCACTAAATAATTTCTTACCAAGAACAATCTTCCACAAAACTCCAACGTTCGTATGGACACGTAACAAGTAAGGACACCGAGGGTGTGTAATAGAAATTTTAATTCAGAAGTATCCGAGGACGAAACGCACATCTCTTCTTTCCTTTATTCTTCCACCTTTACTCATCCCCACATAATTGGTAAACTGTGAATATGTACTGAAATATATAATAGGAAGTAGATTGAACCAGGCTGGCAGACCTACTTCCTAACAGAAATACAAGAGCCCAAAAGTTTCGTTTACGTTTTGCAAGTCGGAGTCGCAATAGGTGAACTTCGTATGAATGTTAGCGAAGTATTAACCTAATCTAATTGCAAAACATTAACAGAAGAACATGCGAATGTTTCAAGTTACCATGCGAATCAGTGTGCAGGTAATTACTGCAGAGCTAGGGGCCTTTTATCAGAATTGTGAGCTGAATTATACGTACATGCTATGGTCATGAAACAGAGTTGGTACGCAGTGTATTGAAAATTTTGTTGCTATGGCATGCGCTGGCAATCGTTACGCGTGAATAAAACGAGGGAGCGGGAAGAAAATTCATCGAAAATCGTACGTTCGATCCTCTGAAGTAATTGCTGGCTCGCGCAACTTAATTTATTCCAAGACCCATCGACGCATTTGTTTCACCTATTTGCAACACCTGCTCGGTGATTAATTAAAGGTATTAACTGGCTGGTCTGTGCAGCGTGTTAACGACGCAGAGACGATAGAAATTACCCGGTGTTTAAACTATCGGTTCTTCGTGTAGGTGATCACGCCTCCCTGTGAATTAATTTGCAACTCGATTAAATTAACTTATGCGAATTTAGGCGAATTTACGATCTAACGGCATCGAGAATTATCGCACAGTTTATAGCCAGATCGTATTAATAGGAATCGCTACCATGTATGAAACTGACAAACCCACTATGTATATCTGGTAATTTAGTTTCGGTTTTTGGGTTGAGCTAATGATTCAATTAACTTTTGGGTTGCTTGTGTCTGCAGTAAATGGGAACCTACAATTTCGGGAGGTATAAGAAGTGGTGGGAGTGCCATAAATTGATTTACATAGCTTGTTGTCAGTTGAAAGTAGAATATAGGAGACTGGTTATTTTTAGAAACTTAGCTAACACACCTATAACTGTGGAAGCTCGAGGATTTATTACCTTTTTTTACGAAAGGTCATTCGCAGCTTAAACTCCTTTCATCAGTTCTCTTCCTACACGATGTATAATATACCCTCTTGAAATTATTCATTATTATTGTCAAAATATGTTTGTTGAACATTTGAAATTTTTCGTTGTCAAACGTTGGTATGTCAGGTTTACAATACATGCAATACCCATCAGCAATCATAATAATGTCTTTAAATACCTACTACAAATGGTAAGAATTTGTAAAAATTTACGTACGTACCTAAAACTTTGCGTGACTCTAAGAAATCCATTTTACTTCATATTTATCACCGACGAAACTATACCATTCAAAGATTTATATCCGATGTACCATATGGTGTTTTGATGAGTTTCGATAACCAATGAATACGTAGCTGGGGAATTCGAAAAAGGTCGACAGTGAGCGGAAGTTTGGTTTAAAACAAAAAAATAGCAAAATATGTCGATAGCCTAAATAGGCAGCTCAGACAATTAACTCGGCCGTGTAAGAAACTCGTCTCTTTCTGTACATTTTCAGATGAACGACGAGCACAGAAAGGAGATTGGAAAGTGCCAGGAAGAAATTGCATGGCTACGTTCGACAATCGCGAATCAAATGGATAACGAGAAAATCAAAAGCATCGATGATAACAATTCTAGTAAAGTGCCCCGTGGAGAAGCGGTACTATCGACCGGTGATGATCCTGTTGCAGACATGACGCGACAATTGACTACGAACCGTGAGAAAATCGAAGTACTTTCGCGACAAAACGAGAGGCTATCAAAGACGCTGCATCGACTACGAGAATATCGTCTAATGGGACCAGCCGTATCGAATGTCTGCAAGAAATGACGGGTTTATGAAAATGAATGTTTGCTTCCTGAAAATGGCTGCTTCTGTGACCGTTATCAGAATATATATGTATGTAAACCATCGAGCGACGCGCACAGAAACGCCTGTTCCTCGCATCAAATAGCAAGGCATACACTTATAATGCGTATTTATCTGTTGAATACGAGAATAATATTAAAAATAAGATAAGCTAAAAGTTACAGTGGACAGTGTGATTATCTTATGACATAGCATTACAAATGAAGATATTAAACTTGTAAGTTAAAATGATTGCATCCATAGGAGCTTCATTTTTTCATTGCAACGCTACGACAGAGTGGGTAAAACATATGTACAAACACTATTTACATACTGCCAACATATGCACATACGTACTCGAACGTGATTGGCTGAATCATCGATGCGGAACGCGTACTCAACCATGACGAAGGGTATATATACCCCAGAGTTTTCAGGAGCTAGTCATTCCAGTCCTTGAATCAAAGGAGACAACATGGAGTTCTTCAGATCTTTCCTTCGCGTTATTGGATTACTGAAGCCTACCAAGGTGGACGTCATTTCTGAACTTCCACCAGAGGTATCGCAGTTAATTCTACGGAAGTTGGATTCTGAATCTTTGTTGTGTGCAGCGCAAGTGTCACGAAAGTGGCTGGATGTTTGCAGATCTGACAAGGGTCTGAGACAATCTGCAAGAAGCTACATTGGAGGCATCGAGAGGCAGAGGAGAGAAGAGTTCCTTGGAGAAGACTCCCCAAAGGAATCCAGGACTACGGTGCCGCAGAGGGTGCGTGCGGTAAGAAGGATTCGTAAACCAAGGGTGCTACCAAGAAATGAGCCACCTGTTAAGTTCGAGGCAGCGGTGGTTTTTGGGAGAGTTCAACCCCCTCGAAACCTGCTACAACGGACTGGGGTAGGACCTTCTGTAGGTGTCAGAAATAGTAGATGTATTAGGGTGTAGTTTAATAAATTTTGTTATGACAAACCTGCTACTGCAGGTTTTATAGCTCTAATTAATTTTATCTAGGCGATAATTATAATGTAGAGTGTTTCTTTTTGTTGAGCAAACTATGTTGGCTTGTAAAGGATGTAAGTGTAGGTTTGATCGAATTGATGCTTAAGGAAGCTGTAATATAGTTAGTTAATTTATGTAATAATAATATCACTGTAGTATCTCAGACAGATGAGAGAAGAGTTCCTGGGTGGCGGGCCACCTGGGAAAGCAAGGATTGTGTTACCATGGACGAGCGCCAGGGATGCATCACGTGCGATTATAAAGGCACCCGTCGTTTTTGTGAGGATGAAACCCTGACTGAATTTTTCGCAATGTACTGAGGTAAGATCTTCCTTAAGTGTAAGGACTAGAAGGTGCATTAGGATGTAATGGAATAAATTTTATATTGACTAGCTTGTCTTATGCAAGTGCTTCGACATAATGTTCCAGTGCTATACTATTTTATAATAACAACTACGTAGGTATTAAGAGTAGAAAATAGAGAATAGAAATTATGGAGAATTCATTTATGTTTGTGTAACGGTTTTTATTCAGAATTATTTTCCAACCTCAAAGCTTTTTTGAAGTTCTTCTGAATCAATCGGTGATACTAGTAATATAGCGTATTGTTTACACATGTTTACTAATATTGTTAGTATATTGTACTCAGTATGTCGGGGTAATCTGGATAAAGTTTTTCGTAGGTAGCTGAAGATACAGAATTGCAAAATGTTGCAAGTGGATATTTAAATAATCAAATATAAATTTTTTAAATGAAGACATCCTATTTAGAGATGACCTATTTATTGATACGGGTTACAGTCGTATAGCTTTAATTCTCGCAAAGGCATCGATAAATTAATCAACGTAGACATAACAATTTGATGTCGATCAAAATGTTCGAAACACTAAATGATGTCATTGATTAGCTGATGAACAAACTTCATTCTTTCCTTGAAAAACGAAGTCTGTTCAGTCGTTACGGGCTCGCTAATATTCCCAATCTCGATATAAGTTTTATTATTTGCGTAAGGTTGCCACAGAGACCGCTCACTCAGATGATTGGATAGAGGAACACTGAAAATTATACAAATTAATTCCAATTTAAACTTATCTTATATAATCAAAAAACTACATGTGTTGCTGAATTGAAGAATTAAATTTCGAATATTCAACGAAGTATAAAAAGTACAAAAGTATTGTAATTATATTCTGATAATCGAGACAAGCCCGCAAACAGGAAGTTTTATCGTAAAAAGTGTTTCATTGTTGGAGAATTCAATATTCATACCCATTAATGGCGAAAGACGTCCATAAATCCACCATGACGTTACTTATTTTGCGATCAGATGCAGATTGTCCCACGTTGAAAGGCAATTGCAAACTTGAAGCAGTTTCGGGAAATAGGTAGATTAAGTCATCACCGTGCGTAATACCCACGTCTTTATTATCCTTTGTCGCGAGTGACGTCAGACTCAATGTTCCACGATAGTTGAACAAGTAGGTATAGAACGGTTGACTACTGATCTCCGCCAAAGCACGTATGTATTGCACGGTAGGATAGAAGAAGATAAGGTCTGTAGCGACATTTGTATATCCACGTATAACCTACAGGAATAAAGACCATACACTCATTTTAAATGGCGCTGATAGTGTTAGTGTTGTGAATGATTTGTACGAGTTGAGACTATCAGCGCACTAGTGACGTAAACCTAAAACGTTTGTTGTGAGAGTATGGCTAATGAAATTATTAACGTTCTAAAGTCGTTGCTTAATTTTGTATTTTTAAGTACATTGGTAAGATTTTTTAAAGAATATAATTGCTGACGTGTGTAGTAGTAGTGCATAACTGTGAGTGTAAGAATTTTGGAGGACTGGTATTGCGCGACATAAATCAACAAAATGCTCTGTGCATAATCACGTTTCTGTGCTGCCATTTTGTAGATGTTTTTGGAAGGTTGCTCAAGCAACTATAGAATTAAAATTTTGGGTTAGGCCACTACTCCGCTCATAGCATCAACTATATCTTAGCCATTGTTTTTAATATTTGTGTGTATAATGGGGTAATGATTCACTTCATCTGAAATGCTTCCAGTGCCTTTTACTACATTAGAAAAATCGTGCAGTATAAAGAAATACTAGCGGTTTTTATGCAATAACAGAGATGTCAGGGCCATTTGTTTTTTTTTTAGCGAATACCACACTTTTCCATCCTTCATGTGATAACTGATATTTACAGAATTTCAGAGAACTATAATAAAAGAATACCCAATTGTGTTGCTCTATAACTCAATTACCTTATCTTTATCTTCTGGAATTTCCGTCCCCCAGTAAAAGTTCTTGATTTTTCTTGCCAATTCAGTCGAATTTCCCTTATTGAATAAACCAGTATGTTGCAATAATTGTGTTATGATAATTTCTGGAGACGATGCGAATATATCGTACAATGTTTCATTAGTGTAAAGAACTGGAAAAAATGCATAAAAGTCAAAATAATAAAAAATAACGTGCGAACTTTTACTTTTCCCTTTTTTTGGCATAACCTTGATCAGTAAAATTATAAACTAAAAGACTAACTACATGCATTCTTTTCACTATAATCTTTGATTTCACATACACACATCACATGCACTTGGCACATGCTTAAGCCATAAAAAATCTTCAGATGTATCTCTCACACACTACTGACGCATTCAACAGTCTAGCATAAATATTATTTTCCCATCCGAACCATTCAATCATTTATGAAATCCTCTCACTTTTATGCTAGTAACACTTCGAGTGGCGTCGGCTTGTTTTCACGCCGAGGGATTCGTGTCCTGTGGTAATATTGCCTTCAAAGGATGGTAAATATTATCCAAGACTCCCCGAATATTTACATTAAGTACTTCCAAAATGCAACGTAAATTACGTGAATTATTATACATGCTTCGCCAATTTTCAACCCTTACCTTGTGTCCCCAAGAGCGCTTCATCTCGACAATTTCCAGTTATGAACGAGCTGTTCTTCAGTTGATTCTGCTGTAGAAGATTTATAGGAGAGTCCGTTATAAATGCTGTTTTAGAGTATGGTTCGATAGTGGGTCCCCACAGCGACACTAAAAATTGCTCCATCAGCGCAAAAACTGATTCTGTCCGTGCTAATTGCGAGGCTGAAAGCTTTCGTAAGCAAGCCACTAACGAGTACGTGTTGTGAGTCGGGCAGTTGTACATTTCCCCAACTTTTTTTGCTTTTTCGTAATACGCTGGATTGCTGTGAAAGCCCCATTCATAGATGGCGAGTCCACTTTGCATGATGTAGCGATTGAATAAATCTGTAGTGATTAATCATTTTGATATAAGTTCGCCTGTTTAGGACAATACACATTAGAACTAATTTTGTATTCTCTGTTCCCGTGCATGAGCTTTTCGGAAATAGCAAATTCTGAGATCCTAGAAGCCCATCTCACCTTTTGATGGTTGCAATATACTTGTGCACAACTCAAATGACAATGAAAACCTTGAAAACAGAAAATATAGTCTTTTGGACCTCGAACAATTTGCAAGCTAGTATCAGAAGGGCTAACTTATAAAAAATTCCACTCTCTACTCTTAATTTACTGAAGCTAACAAAATAACCAGCTACTTAATTTTAATTCCATTACAAATAGGGCAAATTTCGTTAAAACTGCTGCCATGTATATACTCTGATGACTTGTTCAGCTGATTCACGAAGAATGTTTGATTTATCTAATTTAACATAATGTACAGTGCGGTATCCTATACCGAACGACCTTATAACGAACAGCTTTTCTCATTAAATCAAAACTTTACAATGAACCCCCAGAAATACAACCGGCCATACACGTGCGTGCAATGTATAAACTTTGAATATAACAAAGTAAATTTATATTACGTATATATTTGTATGTTCTTATTTTACATAATTCGTATTACGAATCTACATAATATGCACCATTCATAACTACGTAAACATATATGACTGTATATGTATCCTATTACGATGGAGTGCTACAATGAACAAGGTTGTAGTACGAATCAGTTCGTTATAGGATACCCCACTGTACATTGTGTTCTACAGTATGTATCAAAAGTTCCCAGACTTTGAATTTAATAATTTATTCTGATGGAATAAAAGACAGCAAAAGGGAAAACATGATACCATGACTTGACTCCCGCCCTCCTTTTTCTTGTTGATCTGAAGCAGTGGTTCCCAACCTATTGGTCGCGACTCGCAAGTGGGACGCCAGGGCTATTTTTAGGTGACGATTTTTAGCACTTATTAATTTTAATATGGTTACATTGCCATATTCTATTAATGTTGTAACACTGGTTTTTCATAAATGAAAGAAAGAGGGGGGTCGCAAGTTATTTGAATATTCTAAAAGGGGATCGCGACTCAGAAAAGGTTGGGGAAGTAAGTATCTGAAACGAAATATTGAAGAACAAGTTAAGAAAATAACCGCTGAGACACTTCTTCGTGTGCCCGAAACATGTGTCGACCAGCATCTACTGTGGAAGAGCCATTCTCAGGTATACTAATTGTAAGTTACGTAACTACCACGCTGTCTTTTTCCTGTCTCTCATTCCACCACAATAAATTATTAAACTCCGAGTCCGGGAACTTCTGATGGATTCTGTAGCAAGGAACGGAGATGCTGTACGTACGTTTAGATTGTTTTGAAAGAGCGTGCAGATGAATGCAGGCGCTACCTGCGCTCTGACCAAATAACGTTACGTCGTTTGGATTGCCGCCAAACGCGCGGATGTTCCGTTCCACCCATTTCAGAACTAATACCTGGTCCTTCAATCCGAAATTTCCAGGCGCCGCCATGTCGCCGGTACTGAGGAACCCGAGAGATCCTAACCGATAGTTACACGTAACAAGTACGATATCGTTGTCGAGCAAGTAGTCTGGGCCATAATCGGTTCTATTTCCACTTCCAGTTCGGAATGCACCGCCATGTATGAATACCATAACAGGTAACAAGACGTCTCTCTTCAGCTTGTAAAGGGACAGAACGTTGTTTCATTCAGGAATTAATTTAATTACGGGATAATGGTGCGATTTATTTTCATGTTACCTGAAGTAATACTAAATGGTTACTTGCGATAAAATTGAAGATAAGTAAGAGTTACGAGTTTCTCAGGTATGAGCATACATAGAGTGTAAGATTTTAAGGTTCAAATTAAATTTAAAATCTTTGTTCTATGAACCTAAGGCTTTAAAGATAATATGTGTAAGGTGTATGGTAAAACAAAGTAAAATATTTATTGCAAAGGTGTATAGCTCACTATCTTGGCCAAAATAAGTTGGATACGGATCATGAAATCAATCGAATGAATTCGAGATCAACGCGTTAAATATTTCCAGTACTGTAGATTGTATAAAGTACAAGTGTATGTAAGACATTAATAGGAAATGAATGCAAATCTCGTTTAGAATAATTATACATGGAAATTTCAGGCATTAAAATTCTGGAAAGCATTCTATACGAAACTGAATCTCAGCTTTTGTTTGGGTCATGAGTACCTATTAACAAATATTGATCGTTTACTGTTTTTAATCGATTGTATAAATGAAAAGAGTGGCAACTTGAAACGAATCTGTGCACATTAAAACGGTTTATGTTTTTTTAATGTAAATACTGTTGTTGTAAATGATTGTTCGTATGATTCAGATTAAAAAATTCTAAGTTGTGACAAGAATGGGTTGTATTAAAACAAAGATTTTACCGTTGGAGTGTACGTGTTTAGGAACAAGCAGTCTTCACTCCCTATTACGTTATCACCAGAAATTTGCGTACACATTTCACCTTCCGTTTGCGCGTTTAGTATTCCATTCCATGGTCGTTTTGGTACTGGATTTCTAAACCTTGGACCAAACAGTGCACAGATTCACAACTTTTTTCTATAACTTCTGCCATTATTGAAGAATAAATCAGAGAAATAAACGATAAACTAATTTTTCAGTGATAGGTACATTCCCGTGTTGGTGTAGTATACCTGTCAATCTCTATTATTTTCAAAATTCTAACGAAAGTTGTACTCGACAATTCAGGTATTTAAATGAATTACAGTATAAGGTATGACTACCGATTTAAAACTTTATAAATTTAATTTATTGCGTTACAACATTCTCCCAGAAGCTACGACAGCTGTCATGGCAAGCGAATTGCACTTCCTTATAAGAAACGTAAAGAAATCTCAATGATGATAATGTGTACAATATAAAAAGTAGGTCAAACCATGATATACGTTATATCACTTTACACAAGATAAACTTCCTGAAGGATATCTTCTCACAATCAGCTGAAAATAAATTTAGGTTTTGTATGATCCCCTTTTGTAACATTCAAATAACTTGCGACTCGCCCCCTATTATAAGTTAAAGAAAACACGTTAAGAATAGGAATTTCAGATTATATTTCTAACTTAATAATATTAAAGAAAATACCAAAAAATCGTGGCGACCACCCAGAAAACACTTCGCGACCCCCAAGTGGGTCGCCACCCACCTGTTCTGAATCCCTTGTATAAAAAATGTGTGATATTACATGAGTACTGAAGGTAATATGTACGTCTGAGGAATTACTCTGTGGATTCTGAATTGCTAGCAACACTTGATTTGAATACAGGCCTACTCAGAATGGAACAAAGAATCGGAGATGCGTTGAATTCGAAACCTGAATTTTCCAGTCGGTGATTCTGCATAAGGTATCCCAAGGAAGGCAAAAAGTTCTCTCCCTTTCCTTGTTTCCAAAACGGTGCCCCTGACAGATCCCTCTCGAGTTTGTATCACTGGTTTAGTTAAAATGCACGAAATATCTGTGGCCAGTAATGCGAGCAGAAAAGTAGCGGCCATAGCTGACGAAGCTACTGATGACAATACTGACTTTAACAACTGGCGGTGTGATTTTTAAAGAGACAGATAACACGGCGTTAGAGTCAAATTTCTACATCAGTGCCTTTTATCCGTTCCCTTGAAGATAGTTCTCTACCTACTTATGTTCTTGAAAAATGTAACGCAACTGATCACATATTGCAATGTTGCGCCATTTCATAAAAACTTAGTGATACGAGCAATGGCCGACCAAATTATGTCACAATTGTTTAATTGCCGTGGAACATTATGGTTGCGATAGACACTGTTCAAAAGCGGCTAAAATGGTTCTCAACTGCGGAAAAATTGCTCAAATTCTTTGGCATCATAGTAGGAACACTAAAACATGAAAGCATTTATTTTATTCCTATAACCAACTATGAATCATTTTCTGAAAAATTTACTTATGAAGAATATTCCTGTGGCTGTCCCATTATGATCCATCATAAGCTTGTCCACACGCCAAAGTACTGTTCTTTTATTTCTAAGTATTGTTCCCAAAAATCTAAATACGATATACAAATAATACACTAAAAAATCATAAAAGAAAATTTTGCACTGTTTAACAAGTTCTAGCATTCTATGTTGTAAATTTTTTCGTAAGTGCATCGATGCACTTGAAAAATTTTCACATTGCACTTTCGCAATTGCAAACAAATTTTCTTTAAATAGAACCATACGATTTTACTACATAAATAGATTTCTCGAATTATTATTAAACAGCTTAATATGTTTGCCTATGGTTGGTTTTAAACTTCAGCTGGGACAACGTTACTAGAACCACTTTATGTAGTCGTGCAATAGATAATGTTTATCTACTACAGCAAATGCATCAATTACGACAATAAACTGACGCTATGAGTGTAAAATTTTTTTTTATTCTTTTGTATTCTGTTATTGTGGACAACATGAAAGTTATCCCGTCCTTTTTGCGCACCCGACGTTCTACAAAAGTGAGAATGGACTTTATTTCTAAGCTGCCATTGGAGTTGTCGCAGTTGATATTCCGAAAATTTGATTCTGAATCCCTTCTGCGCGCAGCAGCCGTGTCGCGACAGTGGATCAAAGTTTGCTGTTTAAAGAGGACGACGAAATGGTACAAACTCTCGAAGATGATGGCGATGAAAGCTGTAGAACGGTATTTCGTTCCTCTTGAATTGGGGGACAAGAGTTTCGAGGCAAGTTGCTCTCAAAGAAATGAAGATTAGGACGAGAAAATTACTTGACGACTGGAATTTCTTCGAGATGAACAGTTACTTCGACGTACATAATGAAACTTCACGGCTACAGCCAGGACTGCAGTACATATGAGTTGTAAGATGTTTGAGACTGCAGTGCGTCAATAACGGTGGAGGGTTTTCACTTTGATTTTAATTTTTAATAGAGTTAGTAACAATATAGAGGTAAAAGTACAACTTATATAATCTACATCAGGCTGCCCCCTTTGTACCATTTACAGGTACTAAATGAAGCTTTAGCAAAGAAAAATAGTAATGAAGCATAGATATCATGGAAATGTGATATCTACATACCATATGTACACCGAGTTCACTTGATTCTCGCGAAGCAATCACACTTCCGCTGTGTGAATTAATTTGGCGAGAATCAACTGAACTCTATGTATCATATACCTGCTATATACACACACACACACACATTACATATGTATAGGAATATATAAAATACGTACTCGAACGTGATTGGCTGAATCATCGTTGCGGAACGTGCACTCAACCATGACCAAGGGTATATATACCGCAGATTTTTCAAGAGCTAATCATTCCTGTCCTTGAATCAAGGGTGACAACATGGACTTCTTCAGATCTTTCCTTCGCGTTATTGGATTACTAGAGCCTACCAAGGTGGATGTTATTTCTGAACTTCTACCAGAGGTATCGCAGTTAATTCTACGCAAGTTGGATCCTGAGTCTTTGTTGTGTGTTCGTACCGACACGCACGTGAAAAAATTCGCTGTTTCTCTCGGGGTTGTAAGGCCCGATTCACCTGATGGTACGCGTGTAGCCGGACGATCTTATCAGCCGCCAAACTAATTTATTAGGTGACTGTTTTTTCGTAGAGTCTGATCCGCACGATGATCGAAAAATGAGAAGTTGCTCTGTTCGTTCTTGTGGTCCGAACGATGATCTGATCAAGCAGACGAACCTTGCTTTTAGCGAGCTGATTGAATTCTGCCTTGTCTACCTTTGCGATGTCAAAGTTAGACAAGACATCGGAATTTGGGAGGCGGCAACATTTTTGATTGACTCAGCTTTCCTTGAAGAGGAGGAACCTTCCCTCTGTGATTTCGGTGGTGGAGGAGGAAGTTTTCCCTCTTGGTGACGTAGCGGGGAAAACCGAGCATCTGGCTACCAAACCTCGCCAGGTTGATCGGCCGGAGCGTCTCGCTAGGGTCGCGGTTTATGACCGTATTGTCCCGCGAGTCAGCGATGGTCAACGATATGCCGGTTCGAAGTTACCATATACCACCCGCTGGCAGAGCAATTAACGGATTTTCTCAGAGCGAGGACGGTCGAGGTGTCCAAAAAAATAGCACGATGTCGATTGCTGCCTATTAAACATCTGGCAGGTAAATGTTCCCCAAAACGCGTTGAAGGTAAGCAATTGCCTGCTAATAATGGCTAGTTGAATTTCTGCCTCGCTCTGAGCCCCCTTTTGTTCCCGTAAGACGGAACATTGTGTGCATCGCAAGTGTCACGTAAGTGGATGGATGTTTGCAGGTCTGACAAGTGTCTGAGACAATCTGCAAGTAGCTACATTGGAGGCATCGAGAGGCAGAGGAGAGAAGAGTTCCTTGGAGAAGACTCCCCAAAGGAATCCAGGACTACTGTGACTCCAGCATATCTAAGCAATAAAAAAATTCATATAAACATATGTCCATATTTTGCTTCGTTTTGTCGATATAGCGAATACCTGCAGAACGTTCCTTGACAGTGTTGAAACTGTTCCAGCACATCCCAGCAACAGCTGGACACATGCAGAGAGTAAGGCGGTCATTGGTAACACGTCTAGAACACTTGTATTCAGATGCGAGGTAGTCATTTCGAACATATCTTATAAAAGTAAGCAGATAAAATTTTTTGAAAACAAATTCGCAATAAATCGAAGACAAAATCGAGTAGGACATATGGTTATATAAACATTTTTACGACGGACTCCATTTGGATATCTGGCAACAGTATATACATATTCCTAGATTTCTTTCTCTCCGATCCGTCTTTTCTACTCCACCAAAACTCGCTCTGTTTATTTACCTATACACGCAGCGAAGAAAACAGAAGTGCATCGTGAGTGGTGGTATTGCGACCAGGTTCTTTCTCGGTGTTCAATGGACAAAAGCCTGTCGAAAGCCATAAAAGGCGTGGGCAGCTATGTAGGTCTAGAAAAAATGAGGGGGAAGTAGCAGATAGGTGAAAAACAACAACAATTTCGGTCATAGCTGCTTGCACAAACAACCGACGAATTTATAGGGAGGAAAGAGAAAAAAGCGGATGCCAACACTCGAATCGCGGCTGTCGCTATCGGGTAATAAGCTATAAGACAAACTATAGATAAAGACCTAAAGCAAAAAGCTGAGGGCACAGTTACTTATAATTAAGTAGATGTATGGACAAAAGACGTGTAAAGATACAAGAGCGTACTAAAAGGACGAGAGCAGGTGCCCGCGCGTAAATTACTTCGAGCTTGAAAGCTCACTTGAAGCTCGAGTCACGGGAGCGAGTTTCTTATTGGTGCTGGATGGACAGAGGGCTGTTCTCTCAGATAACATACATTCATTTCTAAAATATACAATAAGCACTGGGTTTAAAAGTGGATGTTTATAATCGTACCTTGTAATTGTAAGAATAAAAACATTTTATGTAACATCATACATCAGGGGCTGCTCGACTTGTACAATTCGTAGACAATAAATAAAGATTTTCATACGAATACTGAAGGAATAGGGGTTATCTAGGTTCCCTTATAGAAAATACACAGAAGTTCGAATGTTAGTCTTTTATTGCGGACAGGATGTTAACCCTTGTTGAGGTGTGGGCGAAGACTGGCGTCTGCCGGACGCACAATTTTCCGACAAGACGCGCGCGATCAGCAACACCTCCTAATTGGTTGACCCGTTGTCGGTGTCAACCAATCGGTACTCTTCAGGCCCAAAATCGCGCCACCCATGTCGCGCGTCTTTGACGCGCTTCACCGTAACGGGGGTGAGTCTTTGGTGGGAGAAATACCCCTTGCAATGCACAGTGGTCTGGATGGTGGCCAAAATTCAATTTCTCAACTTCAACTTTACAATGTCATTTTTTTTTTATGAATTGACAACCCTCCAGAGCTTCTAAATCCGCATAGCTTTCTCTTTTCAGATGACTCTTTGATTAGATATAATATTACAAAGACAAAATCATCAAATTTTATGTGAATCTAATTGTTTTAATTACTCATTATAGAACATCAAAATACGTGTTTATATCATACAGGTATATAAGTAAGGAAGTATATTTCAGTTATTTATATGTGTCATAGGCATTTTTTAGTCCATGAACAAATAGTGCAATGTTTATATGAATTTAAAGTTTGAGAAGGCTTATAAAAAAAGGATTAAGCCAGATTAACATCGGACTTTTTTACATGAAAGCTTACACAATTGTTAACAAGAGCATGTAAATTTCAAGTGCAATCTCCTGCAATCTTCAATTTTATGCAGACTTTTAGAAATGACGCTCGAGGTATTGTATATATTTTATATGTATAATAATTTTTAATATATTTTTTTTAAGTCAAAGATAATGTTAGGTCTGATTCTTTTTTCTCTTTCTTTCTCTAGTACGGCTATGATTTTTAATTTTGGCTATAAAATACCGCTTTCCAGATCACAATGCGCACCATATTGAATCCGCCATTTTGATTTTAAATTTTTGGTGCCAAATTCGTTATCAGCGACCGCAAAAACCCTTAATCACCAAGTTTCAGAATGATCAGAATTTTGGCCGCTAAATGTAGATATCCCCAGACCACTGTGCAATGCAGCGGAATTTCCCCCAGGCCCCGAGGCGCGTGACGTGGCCGGTCGCAGGCCGCCCGGCCTCGCATCGTGGGCCCTTCGGAAACTCGAGGTTTATGATACCCGCAATAACTATTGAGGTCGTAAACGAAAGTCTCGAAGGAAAACATGCTTTGTTCAAAATTCAATCCCGAAAGTAACGGAAAGCGATTTACTCAACAATAGTTTTGCTGACGCGCGTGTCATAAACCCTGCCGACCATCTGCACGCCAAATGTTCATACTTGGTCGTGCCGATGACCGCTACAATACTTTTAATTTCTTACTAGCATTAATTAATAGAGGAAACTACATGTTCGAAAATTTACCAACGGATAATAATAAAACAAATTAGATACCACGAGAGCATTGCAGTCATAATATTCATTTATTTAATTCACACTACGAATTCGCTGTACGAATTTCAAGGGTTTACCTCATTAGCGCGTGTGGGGGTAGAGAGTGTAAGAGAGAGAGCGAGAGAGAGAGAGAGAGAGAGAGACAGGGATAAAGAGAGGAAGACAGAGAGCGCTAGTGTACGTAAAAACCGGAAGGAGAATTGGCAGAAAGTGGTTAGCGATTAAACTGAACACACATAAATTGTACCACACGTTAATAAAAGTATTTTGTACAGTAGTTACATGCTGAACCGTAATTATATATATATATATATATATATATATATATATATATATTACTGGTATATTATATACGTGCACCAATACATAATACACGTACTCGAACGTGATTGGCTGAATCGCCGATGCGGAACGAGCGCTCAACCATGTCCAGGAGTATATATACCCCAGATTTTTCAGGAGCTAGTCATTCCTGTCCTTGAATCAAGGGTGACAACATGGAGTTCTTCAAATCTTTCCTTCGCGTTATTGGATTACCGGAGCCTACCAAGGTGGACGTCATTTCTGAACTTCCACCAGAAGTATCGCAGTTAATTCTGCGCAAGTTGGATCCTGAGTCTTTGTTGTGTGCAGCGCAAGTGTCGCGAAAGTGGCTGGATGTTTGTAGATCTGACAAGAGTCTGAGACATTCTGCAAGAAGCTACATTGGAGGCATCGAGAGGCAGAGGAGAGAAGAGTTCCTTGGAGAAGACTCCCCAAAGGAATCCAGGACTACGGTGCCGCAGAGGATGCGTGCGGTAAGAAGGATTCGTAAATCAAGGGTGCTACCAAGAAATGAGCCACCTGTTAAGTGCGACGCAGCGGTGATTTTTGGGAGAGTTCTACACGCTCGAAACCTGCTACAACGGACTGGGGTAAGATCTTCTGTAGGTGTCAGAAATAGTAGATGTATTAGGGTGTAGTTTAATAAATTTTGGTTATGACAAACCTGCTACTGCAGGTTTTATAGATCTAATTAATTTTATCTAAGCGATAAGTATAATGTAGAGTGCTTCTTTTTGTTGAGCAAACTATGTTGGCTTGTAAAGGATGTAAGTGTAGGTTTGATCGACTCGAGTCTTAAGGAAGGTGAAATATAGTTAGGTAATTTATGTAATAATAATATCACTGTAGTATCTCCGACAGATGAGAGGAGTGTTCCTGAGTGGAGGACCACCTGAGAAAACGAAAATTGTGACACCAAGGAGGAGATCCAGGGATGCATCACGTGCTATTATAAAGACACCCGTCGTTTTTGTGGGGATGAAACCCTGACTGAATTTTTCGCAATGTACTGAGGTAAAATCTTCTTTAAGTGTAAGGGCTAGAAGATGCATTAGGATGTATTGGAATAAATTTTATGGTGACTAGCTTGTCTTATGCAAGTGCTTCGACATAATGTTCCAGTGCTATACTATTTTCTAATAACAACTACGTAGGAATTGAGAGTAGAAAATAGAGAATAGAAATTATGGAGAATTCATTTATGTTTGTGTAACAGTTTTTATTCAGAATTATCTTCCAACTTCAAAAATAGTTTCTAATATAGCCTATTGTTTATATGTACATATAGATTGATACTATATCTTATGCAGTGTGTCGGGCTTATCAGCATAAACAATAATATGTCGTAGGTAGTTGCAGATACAAAATTGCAAAAAGTTACAAGAGGATATTTAAATTATCAAACATCAATTTCTTAAATATAGACATCCTATTTCGAGATTAGCTATTTATTGATACGCGTTACAGTCGTATAGCTTTAATTCTCGCAAGGGCATCGATAAATTAATCAACGTAGATATAACAATTTGATGTCGATCAAAATGTTCGATGCACTAACTGTCATTGTATATCTGATGAACAAACGTCATTCTTTCCTTGAAAAACGAAGTCTGTTCAGTCGTTATGGGCTCGGAAATATTTCCAATCTCGAGATATGTTTTATTTTTTGCGTACGGTTGCCATAGAGTCAGCTCACTCAGATAATTTGATCGAGGAACGCTGAAAATTATATAAATTAATTCCAACTTATTTTACATATTCGAAAGACTACATTTGTTGCTGAAATGAAGAATTAAATTTCGAATATTCAAGGAAGTATAAGTATATGTAAAAATATTGGAATTATTTTCTGATAATCCAGATAAGGCCACAAACCAGGAGCTTTATCGTTAAAAGTGTTGTATTGTTCATACCCATTAGTGGCGAAAGACGTCCATAAGGTTACCATGACGTTACTTATTTTGCGATCAGATGTAGATTGTCCCACGTTGAAAGGCAATTGCAAACTTGAAGCGGTTTCTGGGAATAGATAGATTAAGTCATCACCGTGCGCAATACCGACGTCTTTATTATTCTTTGTCGCTTGTGACGTGTGACTCAATATTCCACGATAGTTGAACAAGTAGGTATAGAACGGTTGCTTGCTGCTCATCGCCAAAGCGTGTACGTATTGCACGGCAGGATAGAACAAGCCAAAGTCTGTCGCGATATTTGTATATCCTCGTATAACCTATAGGAATTAACAGCATACTCACTCATTTTAAATGGCGCTGATAGTGTTAGTGTTGTGAATGATTTGTACGAATTGAGACTAGGTATCAGCGCACTAGTGACGTAAACCTAAAACGTTTGTTGTGAGAGTATGGCTAATGAAATTATTAACGTTCTAAAGTCGTTGCTTAATTTTGTATTTTTAAGTACATTGGTAAGATTTTTTAAAGAATATAATTGCTGACGTGTGTATTATTAGTACATAACTGTGAATGTAAGAATTTTGGAGGACTGGTATTGCGCGACATAAATCAACAAAATGCTCTGTGCATAATCACGTTTCTGTGCTGCCATTTTGTAGATGTTTTTGGAAGGTTGCTCAAGCAACTATAGAATTAAAATTTTAGGTTAGGCCACTACTCCGCTCATAGCATCAACTATATCTTAGCCATTGTTTTTAATATTCGTGTGTATAATTGGGTAATGATTCACTTCATCTGAAATGCTTCCAGTGCCTTTTAATACATTAGCAAAATTGTGCAGTACAAAGAAACACTAGCGGTTTTTATGCAATAACAGAGATGTCAGGGCCATTTGTTTTTTAGCGAACACCACACTTTTTCATGCTTTATGTCAGCGCTGCATTGGGTATTCTTTTATGATAGTCCTCTGAAATTCTGTAAATATCAGTTATCACATAAAGCAGCGGCTGCACAAGAAGCTGTTTTCGGCGTCTAGGGGCGAGCAACCCGCCTGTCCTGTTGCTAAGGTTAGAATCGGTACGGAGAACTGCAGTGGTGTATGTGCGTGCTCGTAGGCTCGTAGCGTAAGTATATATGGCTAGGTTCAAGTCATACCAAATGCACATACACTACTGCAGTTCTCTTCTCCAATTCTGACCTTAGCAACGGGACAGGCGGGTTGCTCGCCGCTAGGCGCCGAAAGCAGCTCCTTGTGCAGTGCTGCTTTATGTGATAACTGATATTTACAAAATTTCGGAGGACTATAATAAAAGAATACCCAATTGTGTTGCTCTATAACTCAATTACCTTGTCTTTATCTTCTGGCATTTCCGTCCCCCAGTAAAAGTTCTTGATTTTTCTTGCCAATTCAGTCGAATTTCCCTTATTGAATAAACCAGTATGTTGCAATAATTGTGTTATGATAATTTCTGGAGACGATGCGAATATATCGTACAATGTTTCATTAGTGTAAAGAACTGAAAAAATGTGTAAAAGTCAAAATAATAAAAAATAACGTGCGAACTTTTACTTTTCTCTTTTCTTGGCAAAACTTTGATCAGTAAAATTATAAACTAAAAGACTAACTACATGCATTCTTTTCACTATAATCTTTGATTTCACATACACACATCACACGCACTTGGCACATGCTTAAGCCATAAAAAATCTTCAGATGTATCTCTCACACACTACTGACGCATTCAACAGTCTAGCATAAACATTATTTTCCCATCCGAACCATTCAATCATTTATGAAATCCTCTCACTTTTATGCTAGTAACACTTCGAGTGGCGTCGGCTTGTTTTCACGCCGAGGGATTCGTGTCCTGTGGTAATATTGTCTTCAAAGGATGGGAAATATTACGCAAGACTACCCGAATGTTTACATTAAATACTTCCAAAATGCAACGTGAATTACGTAAATTATTGTACATATTTCGTCATTTTTCAACCCTTACTTTCCGACGCCACAAACCCCTCATCCCGACAATTTCCAGTTATGAACGAGCTGTTCTTCAGTTCATTCTTCTGTAGAAGATGTATAGGAGAGTCCGTTATAAATGCTGTCTTAGAGTATGGTTCGATAGTGGGTCCCCACAGTGACCCTAAAAGTTGCTCTATAATCGTAAAAACGGACTCTGTCCGTGCCAATTGCGAGGCTGAAAGCTTTCGTAAGCACGCCACTAACGAGTACGAGTTGTTAGTGGGACAGTTGTATATTTCCCCAACTTTTTTTGCTTTTTCGTAATACGACGAATTGGTTTGAAAGCCCCATTCATTGGTGGCGAGTCCACTTTGCATGATGTAGCGATTGAATAAATCTGTAATGATTAATCATTTTGATATAAGTTCGCTTGTTTAGGACAATGCACTTTAGAACTAATTTTATATTCTCTGTCCGTGTGCACAAGTTTGTAGCTTCAATAACATGTAATGCAAAAGCGCTGTTAGTTACAAAAAACTGTGCTTCAGAAATCGTAAATTCTGAGATCACAGAAGCCTATTTCAGCTTTCGATGTTTGCAATACACTTTCGCACAACTCAAATGACAATAAAAACCTCGAAAACAGAAAATATAGTCTTTTTTGCCTCGGACAATTTGCAAGCTAATATCAGAAGAGCGAAATTACAAAAAATGGCACCCTCTATTTTTAATGTACTGAAGCTAACAAAATAATGGTCTGCTTAATTTTAATTCCCTTACAAGTATGGCATTTTTCTTTAAAACTTCTGCCATATACATACTTCCCGAATACACTAATTCCTCATACTAAACCCGACGAACGGGGCTGGCGGCGGGCGAACGACGTGATGCGGAGACTATTCCCTTAGAGCAGTATATGCTCTAAGACTATTCTGTGCGACCGATGCCGCGAGTGAGAAATCCCAAGAGCCGAGCGAGAGGGAACGAAACAGTTGACACGAAGTTGCCGTCGACTCTTTCGTTCTCTCACTCTCGACCGAAGGATTCCAAGAAATGGTGGGGATAGTCATCGGGCGTAGTACGCATGGTAAAAACGCGACTATAACGAGGCATGACTGTACTCCTCATTACTGATGAAAAGTTCTTCCAATTAAGTCCGTGGTACATAATAGCTTTTTTGACACGTGTTTTCTCATGGCTTCTTAAGCTGATTCACGAAAAATGTTTGTTTTTTCTAATGTAATATAATGAACAGCGCGGCATCCTATAACGAACGACCTTATAACGAAAAGTTTTTCTCATTAAATCATTACTTCACAATGAACCCGGAGAAATATAACCGGTCATACACGCGTGTGCAATGTATAAAATTTAAATTTAATAAATTAAATTTATAGTAGGTATATTTGTATGTTCTTATTTTACATATTTCGTATTGGGAATGTACATAATATGCACAATCCTTAAATACGTATACATATGTGACTGTATATGTATTCTATAACGAACGAGTGCTATAATGAACTAGGTAGTAAAACGAATCAGTTCGTTATAGGATGCCCCACTGTATGTGTTCTACTATTGTGTTCTACAGTATATATAAAAAGTTTCCGGACTTTCAATTTAATAATTTATTCTGTTGGAATGAACGGTAGCAAAAAGGAAAACAGGACACCATGACTTGACTCTCCCCATTTTTCTTGTTGATCTAAAGCAGTGGTTCCCAACCTGTTGGTTGTGACTCGCAAGTGGGTCGCCATGGCTATTTTTAGGTGACGATTTTTAGCACTTATTAATTTTAATATGGTTACATTGCCATATTCTATTAATGTTGTAACACTGGTTTTTCATAACTGAAAAAAAGATGGGGGTCGCAGGTTATTTGAATATTCTAAAAGGGGATCGCGACTCAGAAAAGGTTGGGGAAGTAAGTATCTGAAACGAAATATTGAAGAACAAGTTAAGAAAATAACCGCTGAGACACTTCTTCGTGTGCCCGAAACATGTGTCGACCAGCATCTACTGTGGAAGAGCCATTCTCAGGTATACTCATTGTAAGTTACGTAACTACCACGCTGTCTTTTTCCTGTCTCTCATTCCACCACAATAAATTATTAAACTCAGAGTCCGGGAACTTCTGATAGATTCTGTAGCAAGGAACGAAGAAGCTGTACGTACGTTTGGATTGTTTTGAAAGAGCGTGCAGATGAATGCAGGCGCTACCTGCGCTCTGACCAAATATCGTTACATCGTTTGGATTGCCGCCAAACGCGCGGATGTTCCGTTCCACCCATTTTAGAACTAATACCTGGTCTTTCAATCCGAAATTTCCAGACGCCGCCATGTTGCCGGTACTGAGGAACCCGAAAGCTCCTAACCGATAGTTACACGTAACAAGTACGATATCCTCGTCGAGCAAGTAGTCTGGGCCATAATCGGTTCTATTTCCATTTCCGGTTTGGAATGTACCGCCATGTATGAATACCATAACAGGTAACAAGACGTTTCGCTTCAGCTTGGAAAGGAACAGAACGTTGTTTCATCCAGGAATTAGTTTAATTATGAGACAGTAGTGCGATTTAGTGTGATGTTATCTGAAGTAATCCTATACGATTGCTTGCGATTAGATTGAAGATATGTAAGAATTACAAGATTCTTAAGTATGAGCATACATAGATAGAATGATAAGATAAGATTTTAAGGTTCAAATTAAATTCAAAAGCTTGTTCTATGAACCTAAGGTTTTAAAGATAATATGTGCAAGGTGGATTGTAAAACAAAGCAAAATAGTAGCTCACTATTTTGGAAAAACTAAGTTGGATACGAATCATGAAATCAATCAAATGAATTCGAGAGCAGGACAATAAATATTTAAAGTACTGTAGATTGTATAAAGTACAAGGGTATGTAAGACATTAATAGGAAATGAATGCAAATCTCGTTTATAATAATTATACATGGAAATTTCACGCATTAAAATTCTGGAAAGCATTCTAAACTCGTTGTCATGTAAGAAGGAACCCATTTCGCGCATGTAGAATGAGCTCATTGGCTCCGAGGGAGCGTTGGTTGTGGTATAGCCAATAGTAGCGCAGAACAGGTCTATGCGCAGGTTCCTTCTTATATGACAGAGTATATACACGAAAATGAATCTCAGCTTTTGTTTAGGCCATGCAAATTAACAAATATTGGACATATACTGATTTTAATCGATTGTATAAATGAAAAGAGTAGCAACTTGAAACGACACTGTGCACATTAAAACGATTGCACATTACGGTCTTTTAATGTAAATACTGTTGCTGTAAATGATAGTTCGAACGATTCAGATTAAAAAATTGTAAGTTGTGACAAGAATGGGTTGTAGGAGATTAAAGTTTTTACCGTTGGAGTGTACGTGTTTAGGAACAAGCAGTCTTCACTCCCTGATACGTTATCTCCAGAAATTTGCGTGCACTCTTCACCTTCCGTTTGCGCTTCTAGTATTCCATTCCATGGTCGTTTTGGTACTGGATTTCTAAACCTTGGACCAAACAGTGCACAGATTCGCATTTTTTTTCTATTACTACTGCCATTATCGAAAGATAATTCAGTGAAATATACGGTAAATTAATTTTTCAGTGATAGGTACTTTCACATGTTGGTGCTGTATACCTGCCAATCTCTATTATTTTCAAATATTCTTACGAAAGTTGTACTCGACAATTTTAAATGAATTACAGTATAATGTATGACTACCGATTTAAAGTTTTATAAATTTAATTCATTGTGGCACAACATTCTCCCAGAAACTACGACAGCTTTCACGGCAAACGAATCGCGCTTACTTATATAAAGCGTAAAGAAATCTCATTGGCGTCAATGTGTACAATATAAAAAGTATATTAAACCATGATTTACGTTATATCACTTTACACAAGATAAACTTCCTGAAGGATATCTTCTCACAATCAGCTGAAAATAAATTTAGGTTTTGTATGACCCCCTTTTGTAACATTCAAATAACTTGCGACTCGCCCCCTATTATAAGTTAAAGAAAACACGTTAAGAATAGGAATTTCAGATTATATTTCTAACTTAATAATATTAAAGAAAATACCAAAAAATCGTGGCGACCACCCAGAAAACACTTCGCGACCCCCAAGTGGGTCGCCACCCACCTGTTCTGAATCCCTTGTATAAAAAATGTGTAATATTACATGAGTACTGAAGGTAATATGTACGTCTGAGGAATTACTCTGTGGATTCTGAATTGCTAGCAACACTTGATTTGAATACAGGCCTACTCAGAATGAAACAAAGAAACGGAGATGCGTTGAATTCGAAACCTGAATCTTCCAGTCGGTGGTTCTGCATAAGGTATCCCAAGGAAGGCAAAAATTTCTCTCCCTTTCCTTGTTTCCAAAACGATGCCCCTGACAGATCCCTCTCGAGTTTGTATCACTGGTTTAGTTAAAATGCACGAAATATCTGTGGCCAATAATGCGAATAGAAAAACAGCGGCCATAGCTGACGAAGCTACTGAGGGCACTACTGGCTTTAACAACCGGCGGTGCAATTTTTTAAACAGACAGATAACACTGTACATTCAAAGTTCTTCTTCAGGGCCTTTTATCGTCTCTACCTACTTATGTTCTTGATAAATGTAACGCAAATAGTCAGACATTG
This sequence comes from Andrena camellia, assembly GCA_029448645.1. Taxonomy (NCBI): domain Eukaryota; kingdom Metazoa; phylum Arthropoda; class Insecta; order Hymenoptera; family Andrenidae; genus Andrena; species Andrena camellia. The sequence continues at coordinate 44,522,854 of CM055676.1, read as the reverse complement.
CAACATTGCCCCTTTTTATAAAAGCCAAGTGATACGAGCTGTGGCCTACAAAATTATCTTACAACGGTTTAATTGTTGTGGAATATTTAGGATACGGTAGATACTGGTCGAAGGTCCCAGACTTGCGGCTGAAATGGTTCTCGATTGCGGAAAAATTGTTCAAATTCTTAGGCATCATAGTAGGAACTCTAAAAAATGAAAGAATTTATTTCATTTCTATAACCAACTTTGAATCATTTTCTGAAAAATTTACTTATAAAGAATATTCCTGTAGCTATTCCATTATGATCCATCATAAGCTTGTGCAGCACCCCAAAGTTCTATTCTTCTAATTCTGAGTATTGTTCCCAAAAAACTAAATACGATATAGAAATAATACTCTAAAAAATTGTAAACGAAAATTTTGCACTGTTTAACAAGTTCTAGCATTCTATGTTGCAATTTTTTTCGTAAGTGCACCGGCGCACTTGCAAAATTTGCACATTGCACTTTTATTTAAATATAACTATACGACTTTTACTACATAAATGGATTCTTCGAATTATTATTAAACAGCGTAACATGTTTTTCTATGTTTGGTTTTAAACTTTACTTGGAACAACGATACTACTATCACTTTATACAGTCGTGCCATAAATAATGTTTTATCGACTACAGTAAATTCATCAATTATACTGTCCAACAGCCACTTTGATCTGTAACATTCAATAGCCATTTCGTATAGATTTTTGTGCGCTGAAAACGCATCCGCAAACCGTTTGTCGTCATCTCCCTCAGTTTTCGAGAAATTCGGTTTTGAATCAAAAATGCAAATTTTTAAATTTGAAAATATTTTGAGTTCTAACAGTAATAGATGTTCAATTGCTTGTTCCGTCAAATTATTCTATGAATCCGCGCGAATACAACGATATATGTTATTATTGAATTAAGATCATTAACCCTTGGTTGTCACATCTCCTTTTTCGAACGTAGTTGTCACACTGTGTCATTTTGACCCAGCCAATTTTCAATCAGTTATTATTTAAAAACTATTTGTTAAATTAAGTTGCAAAAATTCTGAGATAAGGTTTGAACATTGTAGAATATACGCCCATCGTTGAAAGTTGACATTTGAAGTATCATCATGCTTAAAAAAAAATTTGAAGTAATAAGAGTTCCGACAAAAAATTTTTTTGCTTAAAAAATCATAACTTTTTTAATTTTTAATATTTTTAGCTAAACATTTATAGTTATACTCTCGAGATATGTTGCTTTGATAAAAAAAATAGTTCTATGTCGGACTTTTTAAAAAAGGTATTTATTTGGCAAGTATGCAAGCATTCAGTAGAATGGTGACATCATTTGGGTTGAAAAACTCATTATTCCAAACTTATTATTCCAAGAATACAACATTTAATGTTAGCAATAACAAAGTATGTTAAATTAAAAATAAGTCTATTGCAGATCGCCCACAGTCATTGCATAAATAAGTACGGTGCCGGTCGCACATCGGGCGCAATAACAAATGTGTCCTGACTGTCGCTTCAATAAAAAAAAGCAATTCGTATGAAAATACATCTATTTTTACTTTTCTGATTGCTCTCAGACCCAAAAATGACTATATCCGATTTGGAGTAAAAACGACGCCGTTGTCACACATGGGGCAATTTGACCTTACCTCAATTTTCGACGGCTTTCAAACACGCACGGGCGCTTCCACACAGTCGGGAAGTATCTCTAATCGTAGAGGATACATGAAAATACTACTACATGGCGCCAATAGTATAATTCTTAATGATGCTTCAAAGATATTTGATCGCAAAGTCAAACTGCGGGTCAATTTGACCCAGTGTGACAATCGAGGGTTAAATATGTTTAAACAACGATCAAAGGGAAAAGGATACCTGAAATGCACCAATTTTGGCAGATATCTTTCCATATTTTTCAAACACCACGGGTCTAGGAGAAAGTCTGACCACTCCACGCGATGCAGCAGACATTTTTCCTCCGAAAGAACATCAACAGAAGTGGTAAAACACCTTTTGTTTTCAATACAGAAACGAAAAAGTTTGGCAAAACGTGCGGCGCGGACAGTGGTAGTCACGCGCGTTACGCGATTCTGTAACGCTGAGCGACAGTGGACGGGCCCACCGCCATTGTATATATAGATATATACATTACATATGTATAGGAATATATAAAATACGTACTCGAACGTGATTGGCTGAATCACCGATGCGGAACGCGCACTCAACCATGACCAAGGGTATATATGCCGCAGATTTTTCAAGAGCTAGTCATTCCAGTCCTTGAATCAAGGGTGACAACATGGAGTTCTTCAGATCTTTCCTTCGCGTTATTGGATTACTGGAGCCTACTAAGGTGGACGTTATTTCTGAACTTCCACCAGAGGTATCGCAGTTAATTCTACGCAAGTTGGATCCTGAGTCTTTGTTGTGTGCAGCGCAAGTGTCACGTAAGTGGATGGATGTTTGCAGGTCTGACAAGTGTCTGAGACAATCTGCAAGTAGCTACATTGGAGGCATCGAGAGGCAGAGGAGAGAAGAGTTCCTTGGAGAAGACTTCCCAAAGGAATCCAGGACTACGGTGCCGCAGAGGGTGCGCGAGGTAAGAAGGGTGCGCGAGGTGAGCAGGGTGCTGCCAGGAAAAGCACCATTTGTGAGGTTCGGATCTGTTGCTTTTGGAAGAATTCAACCCCCCCGAATTCTTTCGCAACGGACTAAGGTGAAACCCCCTACAGGTGTAAGAACTAGTAGATGTATTAGGCTGTAGTTAAATAAATTTAATTTTGACATACATGCGCTTGCAAGTGTATTTAAATTATTAGTATATCTAGTTTATAAGTAATGAATGTAACATGTAAAGATTTTTTAATTATCAGATATATTTTATTAAAATGTAGTTAACGTACTTGGTTCCCAAGGAATGTAGACAGTATAAGTGTCCTTTATCTCGCAAAATGTGGAAAATATTTTAGCTGTGACTTCAGCAAATCTAAACAATAAAAAAAATTCATATAAACAGACGTCTATATTTTGCTTCGCTTTGGCGATATAGCGAATACCTGCAGAACGTTCCTTGACAGTGTTGAAACTGTTCTAGCACATCCCAGCAACAGCTGGACACATGCAGAGAGTAATTGGTAACACGTCTAGAACACTTGTATTCAGATGCGAGGTGGTCATTTCGAACATATCTTATAAAAGTAAGCAGATAAAATTTTTTGAAAACAAATTCGCAATAAATCGAAGACAAAATCGAGTAGGACATATGGTTATATAAACATTTTTACGACGGACTCCATTTGGATATCTGGCAACAGTATATACATATTCCTAGATTTCTTTCTCTCCGATCCGTCTTTTCTGCTCCACCTAAACTCGCTCTGTTTATTTACCTATACACGCAGCGAAGAAAACAGAAGTGCATCGTGACTGGTGGTATTGCGACCAGGTTCTTTCTCGGTGTTCAATTAACAAAAGCTTGTCGAAAGCCATAAAAGCCGTGGACAACTATGTAGGTCTAGAAAAAATGAGGGCGAAGTAGCAGATAGGTGAAAAACAACAACAATATAGGTCATAGCTGCTTGCACAAACAACCGACGAAGTTATACGGAGGAAAGAGAAAAAAGTAACAGCCGACGCTCGAGTCGCGGCTGTCGCTATCGGGCAATAAGCTATAAGACAAACTATAGATATAGACCTAAAGCAAAAAGCTGAACAACTATTCACTTACAGAAAATTAGGGGACAGTGATTTATAATTAAGTAGATGTATGGACAAAAGACGTGTAAAGGTACAAGAGCGTGCTAAAAGGACGACAGCAGGTGCCCGCACGTAAATTACCTCTAACTTGAAAGCTCACTTGAAGCTCGAGTCACGGGAGCGAGTTTCTTATTGGTGCTCTATGGACAGAGGGCTGTTCTCTCTCTTTCTAACCTTACCTTGTAATTGTAAGAATAAAAACATTATATGTAACATCATACATCAGGGGCTGCTCGACTTGTACAATTCGTAGACAATAAATAAAGATTTTCATACGAATACACTTAATTTCTTATTAGCATTAATTAATAGAGGAAACTAAATGTTCGAAAACTTGCCAACGGATAATAATAAAACAAAGTAGATACCAGGAGAGTATTGTAGTTACAATATTCATATATTTCGTTCTCACTACGAATTCGCTCTACGAATTTCAAGGGTTTACCTCATTAGCGCATGTGGGGATAGAGAGTGTAAGAGAGACCGAGCGAGCGAGAGAGAGAGAGAGAGAGAGAGAAAGACAGAGTGCACCAGAGTACGTAACAACCGGAAGGAAAATTGGCAGAAAGTGGTTAGCGATTAAACTGAACACACATAAATTGTTCCACACGTTAATAAAAGTATTTTGTACAGTAGTTACCTGCCGAACCGTAATTATATATATATATTACTCGTATATTATATACGTGCACCAATACATAATACACGTACTCGAACGTGATTGGCTGAATCACCGATGCGGAACGAGCGCTCAACCATGTCCAGGAGTATATATATACCCCAGGATTTTTCAGGAGCTAGTCATTCCTGTCCTTGAATCAAGGGTGACAACATGGAGTTCTTCAGATCTTTCCTGCGCGTTATTGGATTACTGGAGCCTACCAAGGTGGATGTTATTTCTCAACTTCCACCAGAGGTATTGCAGTTAATTCTACGCAAGTTAGATCCTGAGTCTTTGTTGTGTGCAGCGCAAGTGTCACGTAAGTGGATGGATGTTTGCAGGTCTGACAAGTGTCTAAGACGATCGGCAAGAAGCTACAATCTGGGCATCGAGAAGCAGAGAAGAGAAGAGTTCCTGGGAGCAGACTCCCCAAAAGATGCCACGACTACGGCACCACAGACGGTGCGTGCGATCAACAGGGTGCGTGAGGTAAGGAGGGTGCTACCAGGAAATGCACCACTTGTGAGGTTTGAAGCTGCTGTTGCTTTTGGAAGAATTCAACCCCCTCGAATTCTTCCGAAATGGACTAAGGTAAAACCCCCTACAGGTGTAAGAACTAGTAGATGTATTAGGGTGTAGTTTAATAAATTTTATTTTGTAGCTGTTATTTTATGTTCTGATAAATTTTAACATTCTTGCGCTTGCAAGAGTATTTGAATTAATATTTGTAGTATATCAGTAGTTAATTTCGTGAAATGTAATAGTAGTATTTACTTAATTTTTAGAAGTATTCAAGGGGTAAGACCTTCTGTAGGTATCAGAAATAGTAGATGTATTAGGGTGTAGTTTAATAAATTTTGTTATGCCAAACTTGCTACTGCAGGTTTTATAGCTCTCATTAAATTTATCTAGGCGATAAGTATAATGTAGAGAGTTCCTTTTTGTTGAGAAAACTATGTTGTCTTGTAAAGGATGTAAGTGAAGGTTTGATCCACTTGAGTCTTAAGGAGGCTGGAATATAGTTACGTAATTTATGTAATATTAATATCACTGTAGTATTTTGCAATAAATTTTAATATGCCCTCATTATGATTGTTTTTCATTATAAATTTTTTAGACTTTAATACAATAAACATTTACAGCCGATGTCTGTGTTTTTAAGAATGTGTTTCCACATATCACGATCAACTCCTAATCTCATCACTTGAAAAGGGAAGCAGGTCGCCACAAGTATGCCTCCTCATTAGCACCCTAAGTCATATTGCGGTGTGTTCTGGTACCAAAATTGCATTCGCTTGCTACGAGACAGATCTTTCGATTTCACTGTTGTATTAGACTCATCTCCGATCTCAAGATACTTTTTGGACGTGCATGGTTGCCATTTGTTGTCGTTCGATATTTCGGATGAATTTGGTTCACTAAACATAGAATACATTAATTAGTCACACTTTCAAGAAGAGAACATGCAATCCCACTCTTTTACAAGTCATAAGAAATATGTGTAGAGACCAACGAATGCCCCCATTAAAAGCCAGACTAATCAACTCCATAAAATAAAATATAGGGCAAATTGATAAGGTACCCACTAATTATGTGCTTAAGTACTAAAATTGAGATACATATTTGCAGAAAGTCGAGTTGATCAGTTTGGGTTCTGGGTGGCTGAAAAATTAGTTCTCCTTCGTACCCAGTAGCAGAGAAGCTGGTCCATAAGTCAATTATAAGATTAACTATTATATAGTCCTTTTCAGTACGCTGTATGTTGTACTCTGGACCAATGACTTCCGAGGTCAACGGGAATTCGTAAAATAGGTCATCTCTGTGCGCCACACCTTCACGTCCTAATTTACCACCTATACGTAAAGCTTCACTCAGAGCACCTCGATATTCAAAGTTGTAGTTGTACACTGGTTTCATCTTATTGTCAGGCTGCTGCACGTATTCTAGGAGTTGCCATTCTGGATACATGTACATAAAGTCTGTCAGGATGAGCATGTAATCGTAGATAACCTGAAATTTGATAGGAATAACAATTTTTAAACTGGTTGTGATGGGTGAGTAACAACTTGATGAAAGGTTGTATTTAACTACTGCGTACTTAGAGAACTATTTGTATTCAAATCGAAATTATAATTCATTGTATGTGCACGATTCAACCTGTTTCTTTAATGATGTATACAGAGCAAATGAATTCTACATTTTGCATATGATACTTACGGTGTCTTTATCTTCCGGTAATTTTTCACCCAAGTAAAAGTTCTTCACCTTGATGGCCACGGCTGTCACGTTCTCCTCTTTCAATGGCAGATAAGTCTGTAGCAGTTCTTTGATCACTTCCACTGGTTTCTCCACACATAGATTGTATAATTTCTCGTCCTCCTTCATTTCTGGAAATTCGTGTGTTAGCTTAATTTACGATACTAAAAGATTGCAATCGCTTCAACGAGATGTGCCATATTTTCATTTAAATATAACAAAATTTGTCACATAGAAAGTTTGAATAAAAAATTTTTGCAAAGATAGCGAAATTCATTTATTAATTATTCTTTCTGCATGAAAATCTGCTCTCTTGAAAATTAATTAGTAGATGCTTTAACTCTATATTCTAATATCCCCCAGACACACCACAATTTAAATTAAAGTTACATGCTGATTTCTCTCTATTACTTCCTGTATCAAAGTCCTGTATTTAAGAACTGACACGTTCAACAGAAGTACCTCTGGTCGATCGGCAAGAGAGCAAGTATTAACTAACGAATTTTTGTTTCTTACTGATTGCAAACATTGTCCCCTCGTCCTTCACGTTTCCAGTTATCACTGGACAATTCTTCATCTTCTTCTCTCTTATTACGGTCGCTGGGCTGTCCGGTAAGATAGAATCGTCGCCCTTGGACTCCTGCGATGGCCTCCATTCGATCGACGCTGCTCTTTCTACTTCACTGAAAACGGACGATGATTGTTCGACTAATTTCTCAGCATCTACCTTTCGAAGACAATCGATCATCTTATGGGAATCGTCGGTGGAACAGTTTAAGAGAGCCCCAAGTGACTTTGCTTTGTCGTAGTAAGATTTGTCGTTGGTGAACGCGTGTGGGCAGAGAGCATTGCCACTCTGAGTGATGACTTGTTTAAACAAATCTGTAACAGTCAATGCATCATACATTCTCCAATGTTATCCACCTTTTATAATCGCTGATTTTATAGCTTCCTGTAAATGAGCATATAAATCGGGAATATAGGAAAACTTGTTTTGATTTAGAGCTTCGCTCTCAAGATAGACGACTGTAAGGCGAATGTAAAAATAAATGTAGTCGGTACAGCTGCGAGAAAATAGGAAAATGTACATACCTTTGGACTTCTCTGAAAGTGTGTGTAAGTGAGCGCAGTCGGCACCAGCGCCGTGGCCAAACAGAGTCACTTCGTTAGGATCTCCACCAAAGACGTGAATGTTTTGCCGGACCCATTCAAGCGCCTGCCTCTGATCCTTCAAACCGTAATTTCCATCCGCCGCTGAGTCGCCAGTACTGAGGAATCCAAGGGATCCTAATCGGTAGTTCAATGTGACGAGCACGACGTCTTTGTCAAGCATGAATTGTGGCCCTGTTAAAATTAGGCTGGCATTTGACACTAGGAATACCCCCGTATGTAGATGGACCAAGACGGGCATCAGATTTTTCGGGTTGGTCTGTAGCAAACAGGATCATATAAACAATGATTTACATAATAATGTAATACTTTGTGACTATAATCATACGTGTGCCACGCGTTTAGCTATAGAGCACACACTGAGTATGAATACTCTAGTATTTAGGAAATCTAGAATTAATTAGACAATGTAGAATTCTTGTATATTTACGTCTGGAGTGTACACGTTCAGGTAAAGACAGTCCTCGCTACCCTTTACATGACCACCATGATTCTGTAAACATTCGTTGCCATCTGTATGTGCCTGAAGAGTTTGCCCCCAGGGCTTCTTTGGAGTCGGACTTTTGAATCTGCGAAAGGTAGAGCATACTTTATTGAAGATATCTTTTATACAGTAGCTCATTTGAGAGCCTTTTCCACAGATGCTGAACGTCAAAAATAGGGGTGTTTATAAAGCAGAAAGTAATTCAATTTTCTATGTGATTATAGTTCACTGATTGTGAGAGTAACATTGTACAATCTATTCACTTGTGAAGTATTTAGTCTCGAGTGGATCGAATGAAAATGATAGTGACCATATTTTCAAATTACTCGAGCAGTGTTGCACGGGAATAGGTAAGGGTGACAGTCGCTGAAGTCATTAATTTTTCTGCTTCATCAACGAATACAGTAAAGGAATAGTATAAGTACGTTCTCGAAGAGAAAGAATAATATTTCCTTCAATTTTGAGTGTAAGCGCTAACTTAAAAAAAAAACAATTTCAAACAAGTGTAAACACAAACCTGAATGGACCAACCGGTGGTTCAGCGTAAGGTATCCCGCTGTACCCCCAAAACTTGCGACCCTTCTTTGATGTCATTTCCACACCGTTCACTTTACCTTCGTGTGTTTCTACACATTTGGCAATGCAGCTTTCGAAGCAAGCTGCTGCCAGGACTAGAAGAATGAGGTACTTCATGGTGGACTTCTGGTGCTCTGTATAACGCAGCAGTAGCACCTTTGAACTGTTAAAGCTACATTTGATTTACTTGCGTGTCACTTATATACTAAAAAGCTCACGGCAAAACAGAGCCGTTTAGCATTCACGTGATAAAAACGGGATATCTCGTCATTTGAAGGTGTTTAAAAAATGGAAATTATATGTTATTGCGATGATAAAGTGTAATAAATATGCTTCTTCTCATGTATCTTTCCACTTCCGTCACTTTCCTTTTCTTGCCACTGGTTGTAATGTAGATACTGCAATAACGGGCTTGGATAATGGCCATTGAATAATGCAGTGTACAGAATAGTAGAGCTACGCGAAGGAACGTTATAAAGAATTATTATTTCCCGCTTTCGGATTTTGTATTAATGTGAAGGATTTTTGCCAGGAACAAAGTAGATACATTAATCGTTGCAATATGAAAAAAGAAGTACCACGTTTTCAATTATAAAGTTGTTTCTCTTTGTTTGATTTCAAGCGGAAAATATTTCAAAATCGATAACTGTACGAAATATGCCTATGTATACATCATCATCTTCTTAAATTAAGAGAAGTCCCCTTTTCTTTAATCAATTAAATAATTTATTTCCTGGCTTTTCAGAAGGACAGTGTAGTAGTAGTAGTGATAGGATGTGAAATACTCTGTATTTACTGATAGTTTTAAAGAAATCTTTTAAATAAAATGCATCGGTGTGATTTATGGCACACTTCCATTATCTCATGATGAAATATGTGCCATGTGAAATTGAAGCGTAAACGTTTAGCGTACACCGTATCGAAAGAATTAGCATTGAAAAAAAACAAAGTACTACTACGTTCACTACTACTTGTCAGAAACTATCTTACAATCTATCAATTATGTGCATCGCCTTTCGGTCAAATACTCAACACAATTTCCTTTTAATATCAAACACAGTATCCTTTCAATATCAAAATCTAGCTTAAAGTAGGCGGCATTACCCGGGTAAAACTTTGATTGTCAGAGTGTCAAGGAGGTGAAATAAGGAGAAAGGATGGAATGTCCAGATTTCAGGGTAGCCTATATATTTTCCCTCTGCAACAAAATTTGGTCCAGTTCGATTAAAAAAGCCGGGATATAAAGTACCCTATATGTTATTCCTGGTCCTAGACTACATGTACCTATACGAAATTTCAGAAATATCCGTTGCGTGGTTGCGACGTGACTGAGTAACAACCATCCAAACACACTTTTGCATTTATTATAATAGGAGGGACTAGTAAGGATATTCTGACAAAAGTACTGGCAAACTTTGATAAAATACTGCCTCTTAATATTACTCTAGACATAACAACATTAGTAAAATTTAGTTAGTTGAAATACATATTTAAGAATATCGCTGCTGCACTAAAGCTTATCACATAATAATTGTATGTGATAGGAGTTATGTACAAATATTTAATATATAAACAATAAATGTTATACAATAATACTTATCTACTTGCCCTCGAACGTGATTGGCTGAATCATCGTTGCGGAACGTGCACTCTACCATGACCAAGGGTATATATACCGCAGATTTTTCAGCAGCTAGTCATTCCTGTCCTTGAATCAAGGGTGACAACATGGAGTTCTTCAAATCTTTCCTCCGCGTTATGGGATTACTGGAGCCTACCAAGGTGGATGTTATTTCTCAACTTCCACCAGAGGTATCGCAGTTAATTCTACGCAAGTTGGATCCTGAGTCTTTGTTGTGTGCGGCGCAGGTGTCGCGAAAGTGGATGGATGTTTGCAGGTCTGACAAGTGTCTAAGACGATCGGCAAGAAGCTACAATCGGGGCATCGAGAAACAGAGAAGAGAAGAGTTCCTGGGAGCAGACTCCCCAAAAGATGCCACGACTACGGCACCACAGACGGTGCGTGCGATCAACAGGGTGCGTGAGGTAAGGAGGGTGCTACCAGGAAATGCACCACTTGTGAGGTTTGAAGCTGCTGTTGCTTTTGGAAGAATTCAACCCCCTCGAATTCTTCCGAAATGGACTAAGGTAAAACCCCCTACAGGTGTAAGAACTAGTAGATGTATTAGGGTGTAGTTTAATAAATTTTATTTTGTAGCTGTTATTTTATGTTCTGATAAATTTTAACATTCTTGCGCTTGCAAGAGTATTTGAATTAATATTTGTAGTATATCAGTAGTTAATTTCGTGAAATGTAATAGTAGTATTTACTTAATTTTTAGAAGTATTCAAGGGGTAAGACCTTCTGTAGGTGTCAGAAATAGTAGATGTATTAGGGTGTAGTTTAATAAATTTTGTTATGCCAAACTTGCTACTGCAGGTTTTATAGCTCTCATTAATTTTATCTAGGCGATAAGTATAATGTAGAGAGTTCCTTTTTGTTGAGAAAATTATGTTGTCTTGTAAAGGATGTAAGTGAAGGTTTGATCCACTTGAGTCTTAAGGAGGCTGGAATATAGTTACGTAATTTATGTAATATTAATATCACTGTAGTATTTTGCAATAAATTTTAATATGCCCTCATTATGATTGTTTTTCATTATAAATTTTTTAGACTTTAATACAATAAACATTTACAGCCAATGTCTGTGTTTCTGATAAATTATAACATTCTTGCGCTTGCAAGAGTATTTGAATTAATATTTGTAGTATATCAGTAGTTAATTTCGTGAAACGTAATAGTAGTATTTACTTAATTCTTAGAAGTATTCAAGCTTCTGCAACATATTTACTTTTAAGTGTAGCTAAAGTTGGATCTACAGGGTGTATATAAAAATGTAGGGCATTTTTTTCATGGTCAGTTCTACTCATCAAAGTAATAAGAAAATTACGCATATGTCAGATAATGCTTAGTTTTGCAGTTATAAGCATTTCTATAATCCGTAAAACACCGGCCCGAAATGTCTATTAGAGGGCAACCGGCAGACTGGCGTGTTCGTCAGTTGGCCTATATACTATATTTTCATTCGTATCCTTCCCTTACCGCTTTTAAGAAAACAAAGGCGAAATGCCAATCGATATATCAATCCGCGGAAACACAACTGGGCTTCGTTAAATGCCATCTTAATAGGCGTTTCGAGCCTGTGTTTTACGAAATATAAAAATCCTATTATTGCAAAAACTGATCATTCTTGGACAAACGCGTATACCACCCTTTCTTTTTATTATTTTGGTGAGTAGAACCGGGCCTGAAAAAATGTTGCACATTTTTATAAACGCCCCAATATATTGCAACATATTTCAACAACCAAAATTACACCTAATTCAAACTAATGATCAAGAATTAATAAATGTTGTTAATGGTTACTTTTGGCACACATTGTTAGCACATTTGCAAACGACTACCGTCATCCCGTATCACTTTCAAGAAAAGTTCCTCATTTCCATAATTGCCCCTTCTTCCTATTTACATTTCATATTTCACATTTCACTTACAAACTACTTTTACACTCTTTTGCTTTTGGACTGCACTTTGTGCTTATTATTCCTGCCAACAACAAACGTACCATTACTTCCTCGCAGCCCACCACTGTAAATCCCCTTTTGTGACTAAATTTGTCAAACTATCATGCTAATATACTTTTACGAAACATCATATCCATCGATGATACATTCCTATCGTTGTTTCAATCAAAATTACCGGCACGACCCTGTCTTTTCTGCAATTGATACTACACCCCCCGAAAGCACCACTTGACTTGGTTCTGCACCACCAACATGGAAGATGATCGATCGTAAGGGGTTGGCGCAGGCGCTCCAAAGCGGAGCATACACCGCGCCCCTGCTTAGAGACGAGAATACTGGCAAATTTGACCAAAACAAACCAGTGAGCATGGACACAAAGTAGCTTCCAGGAAGCTGTTAACTATTTCCTCTTTGCACCAGCCATCGATAGTGATCTAGTCAACATGAGCCCTGGTCTTGGACACGATCCCCTTCCTTCGTACAATATCACTGCATTAGGTAAATCTCCGCTCTACGTCTTTTCTCAAGCAATTTCTGCATGTCCTGTTTGCATAATTTTGTTAAGGGTGTTGTTACCTTCAGGCAATACTGCGCTGTGCCTGTGGCAACAACCGCAGCACATACTGTTCCAGTTGGCAAACTTCTGTTTCGCATTATCCTACTCAGCGCCTTCCTCGAGAAAGGGAATACTGTTTATGCATTCCGTCCTGATAATTGGTAAGTTCCTTTGTTTCGAGGCAAACGTACGTATTTAATCGCTACAGGTTGATTAATGAGTACGCGATACGACACGATTAATTGCAACTCGTAGGGGGTGCGGAATATGTTCAGGGTTCGAAAATATGTACATGATTCTGGGAATATTATTGCTAGATTGTTGTTTGTGAGAGCTAATTTTTGTGATAGATCTAGTCTCAGATGATTGGCAATGTTGTATGTGTATCAATATACGATGCAGAAACCAATAAAAAATTTGGAGCTCTGTGCACCGTGGAGCTCTTTGCAACTTGAACGGTGCACAGAATGTAAATCCCTTTGGCTTCTATTTTGATTGGTCGATTAACGAAACTTTTATTTAAGGGATGTTTAAGGATTACAGAAGTGGTGACTAGGGTTTGTCGGTTTTTAAAAACCGGATTTAAAAACCGGATTTTATCTATAAATTTGGAAAATTCGAAAACCGATTTTTAAATTTAAAAACCGGTTTTATATACTAGAATTAATATGCAGAAATCGGACACAAGCATATTGTAGTAGGTAACAGTTTACTGTAAAACTAATCTTCATGAGTTCATATTTTCAGAAAAAAATACTAAATGGAATACAAATTTATAATTTGGTACCACCTTTTAAAAGATTTATATTTTATACGGATTTTAGTTATTTTAATTTTTTTCATTTGGTTTTGTATGCAGTATATTTTATTGTGTTATATTTTTGTAGATCCATAATTATTAAATGAACTCGAAAATTGTACGTATTTGTACGGATTTCAGTTATTTTAATTTTTTTTTTATTTGGTTTTGTATAGATAGAGTATATTTTATTCTCTTATATTTTTGTAATTCCATAATATTAAGGAAACTGAATATTTTTAAAATAAGTACAAATATTTATTTACTATTTTAATTATATTTTTTTGTGAAAATTCAAAAACCGGTTTAACCGGTTTTTGGGGAATAGTGGAATTCGAAAACCGTTTTTTTCAAAAGTCGGTTTTTGTATAAATCCTAATGGTGACGTTACCCTTCTTTTAATTTTCATTCCCACTATGTAGTATGAAACTATTTTTGGGTCAGAAAAATGTGTCGTAATTGTATTGTTGGTGATCCTTATGTTAGCACATTCCCAGACTTTTCGAAGATACTAATTTTTTAACTAGCATTTTATGACATTAATCTGTCCTTTCAAGGCTTTATGTTGTTGTCTGGCTGGGCATGGCACGTTATATGTGCCCCTGATATATTCTCTTGGAACTTCAGTTTTTTATTGTTGAACATTGGACAGCTGGTTTACATCGTGTACCAAATGAGACCTGTTAGATTTGATCCAGAATTGGAAGAAGCATATCATACTCTTTTCTACCCCTTCAAAGTAAGCGTTGCAAACATTCTACTCCATTGCATGAAAATTTATACATTTATGTATATTATCAAATCTATAAATTTATATATAAAAATCTTTTACTCGTTTTTGAGACTTGTACTATGAAAAGTTAAGATGGTTGATGAAACAAAGTTATACAAAACGTTCCCTTCTTGTGCACTGCCATATGAACTGGAACACATTCGTTTTAGCTATAATTCTATAAAACGATATTGAAGAGGGAATTTATTTTCTCTATCCAATAGGTATCCAGACTACAATTTAAAAGACTGATGTCCCCAGAATTCGCGTCCATAATGTCGCTGCACGCTGGGGAGGCGTACGCCATGCAAAACTTAACTCGGACCGACAGATTGGGCCTGTTGCTCAGCGGCAAAGTAAACGTTCTCAGTGATTCGAATTTCTTGCATCCCATACTGCCCTGCGAGTTCTTGGACTCGCCAGAATTTGAAAGTTCCAGGGCATCTGTCGATGACAAGTTTAAGGTGAAAATATGATTCGTATTCCTCGGAAGACTTTCTTCACAATTTTAATTCCGATGTATTTCATTTAACTAATTCATTGATCTTTTGTATTAAACACCTTGTTTAAAAATTATTTCCCCTCGTGTAATTTGTAATTCACATTGGTTGCAGGTATCGATCGTTGCTGCGAGCTCGTGCAGATACTTATTTTGGCAAAGGACTGCACTGGAGTACCTTCTTGTAAAAGAAACATACATGGCTACAGTTTTGACAACATTGGTTGCGAGAGACATAGCCACAAAATTGTACGCTATGAACAATAAGGTAGCAGAAATTTTTGAACGTGTAGAACTTCGTCTATAATAACACTTTGAGTGGCGCAAGGGTTTGAGAAATTCCCCTTTAAGTTAGTCAGGTCTTTCTGAGCAATCGCCTTTCTGACAATATCTCCGATGATTTCCATAAAGTGTCGACGTGAAAACACGCCAGAATCGTACACAGAATGTAAATCCCTCAACGTGAAGACACACCGACGCCACTCAAATTGATAATATATCTGCAATTTTGTCATGACTTTATCAGCAGTCTGTAGCTTACACTGTTTAATATTTATTAAAGCCTTGTTATTTTTAGTTGCTTTGTCTCACATTTTATATAAGAATACAATAATACAGGTATAACATTATACATGTATACACTTATACAAGGTGAGGCACCTGAGACAAACTACCAGTATAACACCTGCAGTTTTGAAGATAGAGAGAAATGTTGGAAACAAAAGTTATTTGGTTCTGTGGTGAACAAAATTTTTTCTCAGGGGGAGGTGCTTAGGAAATTTGAGGGTCACCTTTATTTCTTTAAATGTAACTATATGTATATTTGAACAGCTACCATTGCAGCCCTTCTCAAGGCAATTTCAATGCTCATGGTCATTTAAGGTCACAGACATAAGAACGTGTGGAAAATGAAAATTCATTTTTGATGCCTCTGAAACAGAATATTCTCGGCTTTATTGTCGGAGTCAAATTGAATTCGCCCTGTGTATCATCATTGTGTTATGTAGCGACTACTCAAGGCATGAAGACTTAGATAAATAATCGATAACATAATGGTTTACGTAAAGATACTTCGTATCTGGGAAAAATATTTTTCATCAAAACCACATTTTGCAATGCAAGTAATAGTAGCTTTAAGGTGGCAAATCATTACTCACCAGTTATTATACAACACAATTGATTACCTGTAATA
This sequence comes from Andrena camellia, assembly GCA_029448645.1. Lineage (NCBI taxonomy): Eukaryota > Metazoa > Arthropoda > Insecta > Hymenoptera > Andrenidae > Andrena > Andrena camellia. The sequence goes on along the minus strand of CM055676.1, from coordinate 44,506,540 downwards.
TTTTTAGCGGATTTTTTTTAAAATTTTGCTTTATCTTGACATTTGGTTAGATTGTTACAGATAAAGGGTCCCATCTGGACATAAGACTTCCTACTATCAGCGCAGGATTAAGCATAAGCGGGGAGTACAGGAGTCCAAGGGCGTCTAGGCAAGCTCTAATTCGCAGAAAAGAGTCCTGCTTGTCTTCTGATAATGGTACTCACCATATTTACATACTAATATACCAATTAGTAATTAAAACTTAATGTGATTTTATATTTCTTTTAAATTAACACTAAATACATCATTCAATTGTTTTACCATTCCGAGCATACTCTAAAAATACAATTTCCATCCAATTAGGTTATTCATTTCCTCATATGTGTACACTTCTACCCAAAATACGGAATTTGCCGATTTTCATTAAAATCACATTCTATCCCCAATATCCTCCTCATTTGAAGTTATATTATAATTCGAGTTGCCATAATTGCCAAGCATGGATACGGGACGTTTAAGTGCTAAATAAATCAAACATGAAAGAAGTGGGTAGGTAATGGTTTATTTTTAGGGTTGCCATAATTTCCAAGCATTGATACGGAACGTTTAAGTGCTGAATAAATAAAACATGAAAAAAGTGGGTGGGTAATGGTTTATTTTTAGGGTTGCCATAATTGCCAAGCATTGATACGGAACGTTTAGGTGCTAAATAAATAAAACATGAAAAAAGTGGGTAGGTAATGTCTTATTTTACTCTGTAAAATATTTCACGGGAACAGTGAAATACGGGACAGTCGTATGGCAACCCTAATTATAATACTGTCAGTGTCCATAGCAATGTCCTTTATTCCAATAAATTTTAGTAGATACTTATATTCATTTATTCAATCATAAAATACCTATTTACCTTAATACACATACTGCCTCTAAATTGCTGTGCAACAGTGCACATCTATCCTTTTCTGCTACATTAAGAATGGAACACCAATTTGTCGACGATTTAATCTCCGTGCATTCCATTCCAGGGGTCGCAAGTTTAAAAGATCGTCCAGTGAACAATCTCTCGAAAAAGGGGGCACCGAACATGGAGCCCCTCCCTGAAATGCCCTCCTGCGACGACCTGGCCTCCAGCGGCGTGGAGAGCTGGCTGGATTCGTCTAGCAAGTACCACAGCTGCGAAATCGTAGACGAGGAATAGCAGGAGGCCTCGCTAACGCCGGACACCTTCTACGAAGGGGACAGCGACTAATGTCGGCGTTTACAATGTGCTCTCGGATATTGAAAAAGATTTTCCCAGTCGGACGGTAGAAAGCAGTTCGTCCGATAAGAACGAACTTCGCCTTTTAACAATTACGCGAAGGTGTTATGTAAAATATTCACGTAGTCGCATGTCGGCGATAACTGGTCCGTGTTTGTTGCACGGTGAAAGAGGCATTCCTCGTCGCTTATCGTATCGACACGTGCCTCGATTACAGTGTCTTTGAAGGAACGTTCAAACGATGTCCTTAAATGGCGAAATTATATCTAAATAGGACGATGTTAAGGTCGCTCTAAAAAATGTGAATGGTTGTAGGATGACCGGTAATTTTAGTTCAGACGAAAGTGTGCGATGAGGATTGTTCCTCGGTGGCCTTGGGCAGTTAGTTGACTCTTCTCGGTGAGGCAAAGGGAACAACTGCTTTTGGTGCACGCTTTGTTAGGTGGATATAGAATTGTACAGATAGAACGCTGTTTTAAAAAGTGTGTTGATACTCCGTCGATTGTTACTCGTAATACTATTTGCAATGTCACGTGATATCCTTTAGGGCGTAAGGTTTTCATACTATAACAGTTCTTCGGGTATTGGTTTATTTGGGCATTGAAGAAATAGGAATGCTTTAGTAGGCTCAATGTTTTTAAGCAGTCTGGCAGCAGGATGATTCGTGGAAGTGATCAATGTAGGATTGTAGGGGGATGTTTTAGTCTTCAAGGGGGATGTTTTAGTCTTCATGTGTGGTGCAAAGGATTATCTTATTATTGGAAGTCGATCGTCTTACCATTAAGGAAATGATTTTGAATTGAAATAAGTGAAATATGCTGTGCTTTACTATTATATATGAGGTGACAACTGAGTTCAGAATGAGTTCAATAATTTTAAATCTTATTAGGAGTCGATAATTGGAAGTTTGAATATTTATTCGAGGATGTTGCGTTTAGACATAATCTCCAAAATGTTTCCAGTATACGTGGCTGAGTGTATTTTAAAAATGGCTGTTATCCCAAAGATCGAAACGTATGGCATTCCATTTAGCAAAAGAAAATTGTTCCTGACAACATTCATACGAATAATTCTGCTAAACTTCCCAAGCTCTGAAAACAGTTACATTGGCCACTTTAAGTGAATCAACCTGTACATTATAAGTTAGTCTGTGTTTCTAAGAAACGAATTAAGAAATATTTAAGCTACTTATGACAGTTACGCTTGTCGCTGGTACTTGTTACTTGATCATTAAGCTTCTTCTGCTACGTCAATTAACAACCGTCATTATTGTGCGTTACTTATAAGTTGATAGAACTATAGTTGACATATCTTGCTCGATGATAAGCGACTCCATGTAAGTAGGAAGATTTTTTAATGATAAAAAGTTTTAAATAAACAGAAATGTTTCCTTTTATGAAACAAATGCGTTAGAGTAGAATGCATTAGATAAGAACGAAAATGTTGTCTCTGAAAATTGAATGTCATCTAAAAAGTATTTTATATAGTACGTAGTTCGATACAACGTAAGAAACTGTCAGTAGTATAAGAAATGCACATATGTAGAACGGAATAAGGAGAGTGAATCAGTCATGGGTCAGACACGTAGTCCAAAGAATCTCATTTCAGCATCTATCAACTCCAAGAATCTCTCGATGAACAGAACGTATCAAAAACTCTGGTGCAGTGTTCAAAGACTATCCTATAAATCGTTTTCGATCAGTTTTTCTCAAAACTCAGCGCACACAGGACTCGACACAATGGTGAGTGCGCTTTAATCCGACGTTACCTCGACATATGTTTTCATGTAGGATAGAAAATTACTATAGTTTCGAAGGCAGCATTACGCTACAAGAAAATGAAAATGACACCCGTGTCACGGAGTAAGCAGTAAGTGGTATCTTAACAGACTACTTGAACTAACTAGTTTTCTCGGACATGCCCGATGTGTCCCTAAGAAAACGCCAGAAAGTGCTCTTGAAGCAACTATAGTTCCAAGCGTTAGTTGCGTGAAGGTTCTTATCAAGTAAGGAGGTATCAACAGGACAACAAATCGTTATCGTATAATTAAGAATCTTCGTATAATACGCATATTATATTATGCAGCAAAGAACGTCCGCCTCTACACTATTTCGATAAAGATTGTTTACAATATCCTAGTTATGTGCATATTTTAGTTCATAACATTTTGTACTATAGGTGAGTTTTAAAAGCATTGTACGCTGTGGGCATTTTTTATGTTGTTAGTAATTCATAGAGTTCTTAATCTGTAATTACGTGTACTATGCACATAGTTGATATAAGTTATTAAATAAGAAGTTTTAATTAAGATAAACAATGATCGAAATAGCAGGATAAATCCAGGCACAAACGGCTTCGTATTTTACGACGCGCATTTGTAGGATACGTTTTATTTTTTCTTAAATATTATACAGTTGTTTATATTAGACAGCTTTTGGGGGACACATTTTCTGAATTTTCCTGAAGAGTAGTTTATTATTTACCGATAATTGAAAACAGTGGAATTGTTAATGTTCGATGATATATTTTTAATGGATATTTTAAACACATTGTAATAACGTTTTGTAAGAATGTATTTTTAAATTCTTCGTAGAAGGAGATGCTTGCCATGCAAGATTCTTAAATATTTCTTAAATATTTTTTCAAATTAGACTGTGAAATGATTACTGTAGGTGCTATTCGTTAAGTCATTTATTTGGGACAGAGATGTTATTGTAGAACGCTAGTTTATGGTTTACAGTTTTCATCTTAGAAAGTATTTCACCACAGGAACTAATGTAAATACATTGTTAATTTTGCACTGTAGCGTCATCGATGGCTATATGAAGGTTCGATCGAACAGATTCGAGATATATAATTCGTAGTGTTGAAATACGTGTTTTGTACAGATTTTAAGTACCGTTTTCTTGTTAATAAACAATGCAATGTTCAAACACGAGTTTACACAAAATCTTGTTACAAGTTATTTGTCCAAACATCATCGATTCACTGTCTGCTACTATGAAACATATGATATCAACCTTGTCAAAGGTAAAAGTTGATACTCACACATTTTTCTACTGAAGTGAAAATTTCATACGCTTCTGACTTCGCGTTACTGAACCATCAGAACACCCTTTAAATGAAGGCTTAATATTAAAAACTCGTATCAGTTATATTTATCTACTTATCATATATTCTACACATGAGTGTTTAATTTATATTTTTAGAGTGATAAGTTTTAGCAAATTCTTGTTTTGTACGCATGATAATATGCTTAAACATACGTACTTCCGGCAAGTTATTTTAAAAGTCCACGTCGCACGATTGCAAATCGATTATTCCCAGAAATATCCTTAACCCTGCTGATAATTTGAACGCTCAGTCCACGCTACGTGCGGAACTCTCCTAGCTGTATCTCTCAACCATAGTCGATGAAGCCTAAGGGCGCTTTCAGGAATTACACACTACAAAAGGTGAAAGACACCCGAGAACAGAGTAAAACATACTCTTTCAAAAAATAGATCGAAAAGTCTGCAGACTTTTGCAAAGGTTACTAGAAAAAAGTATGATGTTTTTCATAGAGTAGTAATACACAATTAGAATGCTCACTGTAATTGGAATGACAGAAAGGCTCCCAGGGTGGTTATTAAAGTGTTTTTCTCGGTGCAATTGTTGCCTGAAAGACAGTTCTATATAATGAAGGCTTAACTACTCGTTATGGGTTCATGGCATGCGTCCAATGAGTTTTTGAGACATTTGCTTTGGATGATAACCAACTAATTTCGTTAATGGCCCATCAAATTATGCTGGAGACATTGCAACTTGAGCAACAATAGATTGACCCGCTGCTCCTATCCTCCTTGCCTAACCCTTTCGTATTATTTACACGCGCCTCGTCAAATAAACTCTTTTTATGACCCGTAATACCGTTCCTTTGATATGAAGAAATAAGCTAGAGTTATATCTACATATATGAAATGGAAGTACTAAATTTACGCAAAGAATTAAGTGAACAAATCAACGTTCCCTCGAAAATGGAAAGGATATATGGACTTATCAAAAGTATAAAATCGATGGAAATGTTTTTAAGAAAAGGTATTAATTTGGAGATTTTTATACAGAATTATAAGGAAAAAGTGACCAAAAAATTGTTTTGAGAGCCTCAATTTGATTAAAAAATTGTAGTGGGTAAATTAATAATACCATATTACTTTCATAATATTAGATGAAATTATAAAGTATATTTTATTTTAAATTAGTTAAAATTACCATTATAGACGCGCATTTCTTCTTTTCTATCCCGTCATTTATTCTTAACAGAAATTTCATCCATGGATCTAAGTCCACCTGGATATTTATTTAAAAATTTACATTTCTCCTCGTACTATTAAGTTTTGCATTGATGATGTGCTACAAAAAAAGAATCGAAATAAAAGGATCTATTCAGGCCACATGATGTCCGTGGAACTCGAGACAATCTGGTAGATTAGGAAAAACGAGCGTAGGGTCGCAATTAACATTTAAAGTATTATCTCTTCGCTCAATCTTCTCGGAGGGTGTATTATCTAGCCCAACTCAGACAGACTGCCTCGAAATAGCACGGGCAATCGGAACGGCCCTGTACTGTACACTGAAAGAAGATTGATCTGATGACGAATACTCTGGCTGGGCCATCTGTATGTGTAATTGCTAGCCAGTTCGCTGAAACGGCCTAATTATCGCGCCTTCGATTTTATCAGAGTAGAAAATCTCTTGTTTATTCATGTTTTATTGACCACCTATCTATTAAATGTGAATTACCTAGCAGAATATTTTAAATATTTAAACCCTTACCAGTTAATTCAGCATTTTAAATCTTCTAAAATAGAACACGGATTGAACAGTGTCAATGGCAATATTTTACTTGAAATTGAACGCTTACACAAGGGCAAATAATTGAGTTTTCTACTTTACTGGTGTAAGCATTTAGAATTACGACCAATGTGTTCGATTACAATGCTCGATGCCAGTCAACAGGTGATCTTTTGAATCATTATTTTATTCTTGGGATTACACCAAACGTATCGTGGGACAGTGAAGTCTGGTTTAACGATTGTCGTGTATACTCGACGAAGATCGATCGATTTCATGTAATCAGACGATAATACTGATAGCGAAAGGAACGTATCTATCCCTGCCTATTTCATGGCTGTCTGGTAGTCAAAACTTCGCGTGACAATGGCCAATGAAACCATGAACCAGGAGCATTGGAAGGAAAAAATGCAGCATTGAAATATGTATAATGGAATATACGCGTTACGATACTTACAATGATTTAGCGACAATCGAAATCACGAGCATTTTAAAAAATGCGAAAGCAAAAGAAGGTAAGAATTGAAAGAAACGAGAAAAATCCTTCCTGTGCTGGATATACAGAAAGAACGAAATAAATTATTATACATATTAACAACCGTTTTTATCGCCCATTTAGAATGTACGATAGGAATTCGCATGAAGAAAGTTATTATCGTTTATATATCGTAAAACAGCAGCTAGAGCTCACTTCATTTAATTTATGCAACCTAGAAGATAATAACAAGGAAATGGGATAATTACTTACTAAATTTACAATTCTTTCGGAATCGAATATGAATATTTATGCTAATGCATATTCTTATGCCATCTAGTGTTTCTTTTTTTTTTTTAATGTAATTCAGTCAAACAGTTGCTGCGCCATTTAAGAGTTTTGAAAATGCATTTTTTATTTCACACAGTCTGCACGTTCTGCGCTTAAGGTTTATAAGACAGACTGCAGAATGCGTGTGTTATTTTTTTAAACATTTTCTAAATTATTTTCATTTATACACAGCCCCGCCGGGGCTAGAAATCTGTAGACGACTACAGACTTCTAAAGCCGTCTTAACCGTTTCGTTCCGTCTTCTGTTTTTGCTCCGCGGTCACTTACAAGGGAAGATCCCGAACCTGGAAATTCAAAATAATCTGATACTTTGTGATTATGTAGGGGATTTCTTCCTGATTAAAACGCAATTTTTTTTGCTGCGCAAATCCACTCTAAGGGGGTGAAATTGACCCCTGAAAATCTGATTATTTTCCGATTTTGTGTTATAATTCGTAAACTGTAAAATATTTTTTTCACTAAATGATAGACCTGATTAAAAAACGTAACTTTTGCCTTGAAACTTTTTTTCTATCTCTTGCAGTTCGCGAGCTATAACACAAAATAGGAAAATATCCGAATTTTCTGGGGTTAATTTCACCCTCTTAGAGTGAATTTGGGCAGCAAGCAAAAATTGCGTTGTAATCAGGAGGAAATCCCCTACATATTCACAAAGTCTCAGATTTTTTTGGATTTCCAGGTTCGGGATCTTTCCTTGTCAGCTTGCTTCTATGTCGTGAGAATGAGTGAGAAGCAGTTGCGCATGGTGCAAAATGAAAAATATTTGCAAAGAAACAAGTTATTATTGTAAAAATTCCGATGGACCATTATGTGTAACTCCATGCTTTGAATTAGATCAAACAGAAGAATAATAAATTCCAGTTATCCTGACAACAATATGCTTTTCTTTTCCCATATTGCTTCCGGATTTAACACTTTTTCGAATTAAAGCTTTTAATCTAATAATGAAGCACGCGAGATATATCGTCTGTAAGATCGCACGAACGGTATCACGTCGTGGGATAACACGTCCGTGGAATCGCAAAACTCGTCTGTGACCTTATACTAACAGTATCGGCGTCGCGACATAACACTTTTGAAGGAACGAAACGGTTAACAATAAGACCGAGGACCGAGGCTCGAAGAAGCGCGGCTTCCTATAGGGGCTGTCCCCAAAGTTATTTGTGCTTCAAATAATTCTCGAATAAATATATAAATAAAGATGAAAAATTGTTTGAAGCTCAAGATGAAAGGCCTTCGAATAAAGAAAGTATCTGTGGCCAGCGGATGAACTCCCGTCGAATAAACTGCTGCATCCGTGGCGCTTCGAATAAAGATAACTCGAGTTACTTTTATTCGACGATGGTATCTTTTATTTGGTATGTTATTTAAATAATTTTTTAGGAGCTTCGCGGGACAACACATAACTCGGCCATTTTTAATATTCCTGTACAATATTTATACAATATATTCATTAATACATGCCCTAAACATAAGAAGTATAGAAATAATTTTCAACCTCTTAGTATCATAAAAAAAATCACAACATTTGGTGCTGTTTTGAGCGTCTCAGAGTGGCGCAACCCCTTAACCCTTCGTTGACACCCCTCTTTTTTCAATCAACTTTAACATACCTGGGTGGCTCACACCCAGAACAATTTTTGAACGACTATCATTCTCACCTGAAGAATCCAATCGTTATGAAAAAAATCATGGGTCAATTTCATGGTCTGTAGAATGTATTCCAATAGTTCTTTTTATTAAGATTTCATCACAGTTCTTGTAAAAAAATCTAGATTACCATACGTCGAGAAAACACGAAAAAAATCTTCAAAAAACTGTAACTTTTACAAATTTCAATATTAGAAGCTAAAAATCTACAGAGTTATTGTTCAGATATAATATTTTGAGTGAAAAAATAGATTGTAAGTTGCTTTGGAAAAAAGGTATTTATTCTGCATATAGAAGGTACAGAGCGTCAAAATCAACTTATGGGTGACTCACACCCAGAGTGGCAACTAAGGGTTAAAGACGGCTTTATCAGGTCTGGCTAGGAAAAAATATTTAGCTCTGATGAGAATGAAACCCTGAATTGCCGTTTACGAAACAACCGCTATTCGCACCTACCCAACACACTTCCTTTTAAAGAATTTTAATTTCTGAGAATATATCGAGTATTAATTGTTTAAAAAAAAATACGCGTTGACATGAAATATTCTACACAACGTGATCATTCAACCTCTACACCAGTTGGGCCATTAAACAGCCCAACCTCCATGGTGTTTTCCAGAGTCACGGGGAAGACGATCTCGAAGCCAATGATACCGCGGGTGTACATCAGATAAGGAAAACTGTAAAGCCGCTCCCTTCGGGACTACGTCGACTGCACGTGTTTCGCACCCACGCATGTTCCCCTTTGAAACACGCGTGACGCCCTCGCAAGTTACTTGTGCTTCAACGATATATTCAACAATTTTAACGAAGTGCGCAGTAACACGAAGTTACTCACAAACAAAACAAAGAAAACTCAGGAAATTTCGATAAAGGTGACAAAAATTACATGGCAAGAAATTGAAAAGGAGCGTGTGGAGGCGCAGATCCATTGGGAGAAGCCTAGCCATAGATGTAGCAGATGTATCAAACGGGAGATCATACCAAGGGTGAGGAAGAGGTACGACGTAATTGGGTAGACGTGTACAAGTGAGCAGCAACGAAGAGTAGCAAGAAAGAATATGTAGCCTAACTGACAACTGATTTAATAAATTCTGCACACTGTATCCCTGCAAGACGAGAAGAAGAACCAAGAAGTACGTAACACGCATTAGCCAGAACTCGACATGAAACCCAACAAAAGGAAAGGCAACGTAACGTGTGCGTGTAACAATGAACCATAGAACGTGACAAAAAAATAGAGAGAATGGTACATATAAACGCCCGAAGAAAGAGCGACGCAGAAGGATAGGCTGGCGGAGGGCAGGAAAATCGAAAGGAGGCTAAGCACCCAGGAGCAAAAAAAAATACGGAGCGCAAGACGCGTGGGTAAATAGCATCCGAGGCGAAACAGAGAGGGGCGAGGGGGGGGGGGAGGCTGACAACGAGGAGGACCGTAGAAGAGGACAAAGGTAAACTCCTAAAAGGGAGAAGTGGCCACCGGGAGGAACGCACGATCGTGAAACAGGAGCCCGGTAAGATGGGGTGGAAACGAGTTTCGTGTAAGTTTCACGGACTGGTGACGAGTGCTGCCACCTACGCGGAGGGCGTGGCGCTAGTTCTATCGGAGCTTAGTCTAACGAGAGCTTTGGCACGCGTAGCACGACTCGGGGATAGCAGCACTTGCGTCGCTTCTGCCAGCCGCGTGAGAGCGACAGAGTGACAGAGAGGGTGGGTAACGTCGATGAGCGAGAAAGAGAGAGAGAGAGTGAGTGAGTGTTTGAGAGAGAGCGAGGAAGATAGAGAGAAAGAGAGAGAGAGAGAGAGAGTGAAAGGGTGACAGTTTAACGTTGCGCGCGACCAGGAGGAAGAAGGACAACGGAGGCAAGCATTTGGGGGTGGAAGAAGGAGAGGGTGACGAACACGGTGGTAGCGAGAGATGGGTGTACGCGTGAAGCGGAGAAGCGGATCGACAGAGGAGTGATGTCGCGGAGATGAATGAACCGGCCGATCGTACGCGACACGTCGCGATGACATCGATAGTTACCGAACGGTGGACGCGGCGCGGGTTGGCGCCGCCAGGACGAAGGACGACGGAACCAGGATCACGGTGCTGAGGGCTTACGAGGGAGTACCAGAGAGTGGCGGCAGTGACCATGGCGCCCCTCCTAGCATGTAAACAGTGTTTCACGCTCGACGCACGCCTCGAGAGCAGCGTTCCTGGTGCCGCTACCGTCGTCGTCCCTGCCGCAGCCGTCGCCGTCGCCGTTCACGTCGGCCCGAGCCGGAACCGATGAACAGCCGTCCAGGTCGCCAGGCTGGCCGGATCGCAGACGTCCCGGGGCAAGACGGTATGGACGGACGAGGCGAGTCATGATTCTCGTCCTGCTGCGTTGCCGTTGTCCTCGTCCTCGTCCTCGTCCTCGCCGTCGACGTTGTCGCCGTCGTCGCCGCCGCCGCGCGAAACCGTGCTGCTCCGACCCAGTGCTCGTTGCTCGCCGCCCCGTCGTACGTTCTATGCGCGTGCAAGACGTTGAATCGAGCCCCCGGAGCGACGTGCAAACGTGATTGATGCATGACGCATCCGACCGCCACCTAACAAGTGGTAACGAGCGTGAGAAACGAGTACGTTCACGTTTCCGTGACAATGCCTATCGTTCGCGTGTTATCTGTAGCCTCTCGGTCTTCTTTTTTCTTCTTCTTCTTTTGTAGTCTGCCCTTTCTGCCCTTTCCCATTGAATCTCGTTCGATCTCGTCAGTTCGTCTTTTTTTTTTTTTCGATCAGTGAAACGATGGGTAGGACCGTTGTCAGAGCTTGGCGAGAACACATGCCACCTGGTCGAACGTGGACCGTGAAAACGGCGCTTTAGACGAGCCCCAACCATCCCGTCACGTTTTCTCTGGATTCGACGCGGCTAACGACAGGATACGTTTCAGACATGTGGAAAAGTTTCTTCAGACTCTTCTTAAACTCTCTTTCTGCGCTTCTTTGAAGACGCTTTGCTGGTTGGAACGGGGGAGCGTATTTATGAAGTTTTCGGAGTTATGGGAATTGAAGGTGACTTCGGAGACAGGTGAAATAGGTGTCTCGATTCTTGAATGGTGTTTTAGTTTCATGGTAGTAGGTTTGCTTCGATTCGATGGAGGGATTAGTTGCTGATCGTTATTGTGAAGTTTCATTGATTCTCTTGGGTACGTTTTTGTGAACGTAAGTGGTTCCGTAAATTGAACATAGTGATGCTGCTGTCTTGTAATAGAGACGTTTGAGCAGCGGTGCAGCACTGTGGTGAGCAAAAACAGTTGTAGATTTAATGGTGGCACGAGATTATTTTCATATAATGAGTCTTCATTATGAAGTTACGTTTTGTGTTTGCTGGTGCATCTGTAAGTGTAAAGTTATCTATGACTCTTAACATAAAAGGAGAAGCTGCTAAGTGCAGTTTGTACTGTAGGATACAATTTCGTTTTTACTATATTTCGAATTCCGTCTTTTATATTATAATCTGTAGTAATAAGAAGTTTATTCAATCGATTTTATTGTGTTAATTGTACAAGTTCGTTATATCTTCGGGGCTACCAGCGTGTTCATAACGGGGCTACCAATGCATGTGTACTACTATGAAACTTCGTATGCGTTTCAAAGCTCGACAGTCGACCACAGTCGAACTCGAGTGGACAGGTGGCTCTGTGCAAATCTTTCAAAGACTTCTGGTAAAATTGTCCTCCTTCCTTTGTTCCGTTTGCAGTTTCATTAACGATCTCTTTATCCTCTAGTATATTTGATCAATTAACTTCAATAACTCCCCGTAATTTCCATTGAAATAAAATTTTTGTTAATACTACTCGAAAAAATGTTACATTGAAAATTCATTCCCGCGTCATCAAAATTTTGTTAATATCGTTACATCGTTGCTACTGACATCTTATTTAATTCGATAATGTCGATACCAGAGGGCAATATTTATTTTCGTCAATTGCAGAAGCGGGAAACGAAAATAAAACTTTGTTTTAGCCAGGAAACTATTTTCATGACTCATAAATGTTTAAATTTAGAATTTGACCTTGTTAAGCGCAAAATGACTGTCATTTACAAGTACATACAGAATTAATGGAGAAACTCTTGGAACTGCTTGTAATAGTGTTGCTTCTTAGCTCCTCGAGTATGTCTGCATATTCTTGTGCCTTATATCTTTACAAAAATGAAAAATGATTTCCTATTAAATGAGAATAAAAAATAATAACATAACTGTCACTTTGGTAGTGTTCTACAAAAGTATATTTTGGTACTATCTGTCTATCCTCAAGTGTCATAATGATCCTGTTTACTTCATTCTTTTATCTATAACCGCATAAATTATTTACCACGCGTCTTGTTGTCACTCGTGGACTTAAGTCACGTCCCATGTACTTTTCGCATTGTATCAACAACTTAGGAATTATCGGCATACTCGTCAGGAACACCATCCACGACGAAGGGAGGAATTTCATTTCACTATGACAACTTAGGAAGTTAGTTGAAACAATTTAGTTATCCATTAGACTAGCAGGAGCGTATGTTGACAAATTCTCATCAAGTTACTCAAGAACTGCACAATTTCCAGAATAATATACCTCAGTTACTTGGCCACAGTGAACGGAAGCTTCTACATCCATTAATCTATCGAACGAACCACTCGAAATCGACGATTAAAGATCAGTTATATAAAGTCAACACAAACTTTTCTATATCTGCATCTCCTGCAATAAATTAAACACTTAACTCACGGGACTGTACGATGTCACTGTATTCTTACCAAAAGTTCGAAACACTCAGGATTCTAAACGTTGATCCTTTCGCGTTGATCTCCAGAAGCTTCCTAAATTCGTCGGTTTGGATTCCACCTAGCAAGGTTGCTTTCCGTTCCATAGGAATCGATACGCCTCCATAGGAGCGGACTGAAAGTTTCAAGCTCGGCAGAGGGTCTTCAGAATTGCAGGATCAGAGTTGCAGGATGATGTAGGGATTTAAGGAGGAGATACACGAGACAGAATAACTCAGCCGTTCAGTTATACCATTCTCGCAGAGCAATCTACCGTAACAGACTTCCTATCGTATCCAATTGAAATCGTGTACACCGAAAGTGCTGGATTTTAAGAGTACACATCTGATTTTTTTTAAGTTGAAGGGAAATTACCGAAACGAAGCAGTAGCGAGCACTTAAAGTCTAACGTCGATTACGGCCCCACCGGTAGGAGGGGTGTAATTGATTTTGGTCTATCGTGTGATGTTTCAGGCGAGCCTGCGGCTTCTTCGAGTTAAGAAACGAGACGCGATATGCAGTGACTCGCGCGTTCACGTGAGAAACAACGCGATCCGCGCAAGTGTTCGCATGCTAACAATCGATTGCGGGGCTCGATCGGACGCCGTGACTCTCTATAATCGTTCGGTGAGAAGTTCGCTAGTGAAGCAAGTCAATTGCAATGGTGTTGCACGAAGTGATGACCTTCTGCGTTGCCGAATCGAGAGGAAGCTCAACACCTTTGTGCTGCCACACGCTGCTGACGTATACGCACAGAAGACTGAAGTGTATCATTCCGCATTCCAAACAACATATCGCTTATCCACCATAAGGTAAGGGATTCCCTCGAATTTTATCATTCTTAACGACCGTTTCAATGTGTTCTAACCTTGACATAGAGGGCGATATCATAAAGAGGGGAAATAAACTATGGGTATACGCGAGAATAAGTGAAAGAAGCATGGTATATAGCTGGACGAAAACGAGCTTCTGTTTCAGTACGGTATGGGGAATAAAGAAAAATAACTCAGTAGAGTGAAACTTCTTTTAAGTATACTTATGCACTTATTAATACTGAATTTGACTGGTTAAAGAAAATTACTGTTATAATAGGAATGTTTATTTGGTGTATTTTACGTATTCGCAGTGTAATACAAATATGAGTCTATTTTAAATAATATTTTCGCCATCCTACATTGCATACTTTTAGGACTTACTGCTCCTTTTTTACAACTGTTAAGTTTAGTGATTTAATTCCTCTTAACCGAATCCTAACAATCTTTAGTCGATACAGTAGCTATCGGATTTGCCAGGAATACTGTATTACTGCAGCGATAAAATTATGAGAACCTCGATGTTATTCGTTTCATATGCGATTTGCTAGATTTCTCGATTTTCGGTGCACTCCGCTTTCATTAGCTTCCTATACATAGGCACTGCAGCTCGATTTTTATTAAATTCCGCGGTCTCTGGAAGCTCTTCCAGTTCACAGAGTCCTCGCGCGAATTTAGGTATAATATCAATTTCCATTATCTGGCTTTATACTGTATCGATACATTCATTCATCGAAAAATGAATTTTCATTAAACTCTTGGCTTAGGAATACACGACCTTTCAGTAAATTACACACAAACAATCGACTTCATAAATAATTTTCTACCATTTCCTTTTAAACGCACAATAACGAATGTGCCGTATATAAAATAACGCATCAAAATTTCCTCTTTGAAAATATACCTTTCCACTTTAAAAAATGACAGTAATCTTAAGTTCATCGATTAAATACTTTCGTCTACAAACTGTTGGTTACTTGGAATTTTAAAGAAGGTAAAACACAAAATAGAAAATCTTACATTATACATAGAAACTTCTTCCAAATGAAATATCCAAATAAGAGACACTTCTAATGAGACAGAATTAATTGCCTCCATTCAGGAACTGCAAATCACAAATACAATTATAAAAAGAAATTTCCTTGATCTTCTCCCGTGGATCATTTTCGTCGATTTCCGAATATCTATTCGCATCACTCAAGCAAGTACTTCAAGTTAATTCGACCACATGGAGACATAAATATTATAAATGACCGCGTAGAATCGTTCCCACACAATATCCTCGGCCAACAGCCGTACGATTCGCCCGAAAACGGACGCGTCCAGTCACAGCACTTCCGACGCTCAGAAAGGACACTCGCTTCTCTTCCCTCTGAGCCGTGACTCTCGATTTATACCACCCGAGAATATATTCCTCGGCGCAATCCATTTGACGCGCCCCAGGAACGCGTCACTGGGTGGTCTCCATCGTTTTCGCGTCTCCTCGCGAACACCAGAAAAGTCGAGGTCACGAGCCGCCGGGCATTAAAAAATTAATTGCGGCATGCGATCTTAGTGTATTACCATTTACCTGTTGCACGTTCGTGACGACGTATCGCGAGCAACACGAATCGCCTCGACCAGCGTCTCCGTTCCGTTTGTTTCTTCCAGCCCCTCTTCTCCTCGTTGATCAGCACGCTCGATCGACCCGGCCTCGAAGACGAGGCCCGTCGATCCTCGGCAAGTGGACACACCTGAAGGGAGTCACGTAGCTCGCCCAATCGAACGATATTTGTTAATCGTTGCAACGCCATTACGGGAGAAACAACGCACAGTTTGCTCGGTTAACATCGTTTGCGCGGAAGTAATGTTTACTTTCGTCAGCGACCCTCGCTTTAAACGAGATTATAGGCTGCAAGGGCAAGGCTTTATTTTTACCCCCCTCGCATCAGACTATAATCCGAGTAATAACGCGTTCACCGAGTTTCTTCACCCTTTTGCATGTGCGCTGGAAAATATGCGGCACCCTTCTCCTTCGCATTGTGTTCTGGGACTTTTGACCATTCACCGTTGCTGAAGAGCACGTGCAACGGTTTTGGGTGTAAAGTATTTTCTGGAGGATGCACTGCGCGGGAGTTTCCGTTCAAGTGTTCCTTTTTCTTAGTGGTGATCGGTTAGAGGAAATTAGGGGAGAATTTTGAACTGAAGTGGACGTTGGCGGAAGGGTTAAATAATCATTATTAATAGTCAATGCGATATTAATATAAACATGTCAGTGCATTTTTAGTTGAAATCTTAACTTACAAATGGTCGAGGAAATATTATCTGTGGCATATATTCTACAGAACGTTCTTACGAAATGAAGATGTATGACGTTTAAAGCCAGCTTTATGATTTGTAGCTGCATTAAATCTCGCGTGATTTATCTCCATCAACCTCCATATAAGCTCATCTTTCTATTATAGAAATCTTTTATACAAATGCAATACTCAGTTTTACTTTGCAGCACAAGAATGGTACGTACTCTAGCTTTTCCTCGGGATTTCGACTGCAACGCCACTACTCAAGCCCAGTGTCACTGATATCGGGGCCTTAACGCCATCAACATTTACTTTACACACTTTCGCAATTTAAACGTTCTCAGAAACTCCGTTCCCCGAACTTTCTTTTGCGAATAAATATCATTTAGCTGAATGGAAGATCGCTTTTCAAAGGACACAGCCTGAAAAGCGAATACGTGCACCGTTTACGCGGCACAGCGTAGGATAAAGACTTTATTCAAAGTCAAGCGCGCACATGTGGAGGCGTACCTACGTGTGCATGGCTGAAGGAACGACGCTCGCGTTTCACGGCGATATAAACTAAGCCTCTTACTTAAATTCGAAACTCAAACCGGCCTGGATATCCAAGTATCGGAAGTAACACCTGAATTCCACTTAAAAGTACATATCCGTGTTACGCTGGAAGCCGGATAAGAGGACATTTCCTCGAGGACATTTTCGTCGTCCGCGAAATTACAATTAGAAACGCGCAGCAAAGTTAGTTTCTACGGAATATATCAAAATGATTGTCCCGAAACTTTGGGAATGTGTGCAAGGGAACGCGGAACAACGCTGGTATGAAGGATGCCTGGAAACGTTTCTGCTTCGAGTTTTAATGAATGGAACGAGTGTGCAATAAGGGCCTTTTCACGCGAGACAATTTTGTGGTTGGTGATTGGTATTTTTTATACATTCATATCGTTAAGGAGCTACTTAGTTCTTGATCGGGCACTAATTTTTTATCAGTTCATGAATTAAATCGTTCTTTAAAATTTATGACAACGAATAATTGTTTGAAATAATCTCTAAAATAAAGATTAACAATTCAGAAATATTTGTGTTGTATGTGAAAGCTGTTAGTATTGCGAGTTTTCGTAAAAATAAATGTGTAAGGTAATACACTTGCAGAAAGCCCTTGTTGGAAGCCATCTCTTACGGATTGAAGTAAGAGATCACATTACGTGATGAGAAATTAGTTTCCATGCATTTTAGATAATCGAAAATTAATCCCTCACCTGATCAAAAATTAGTTTCCATGTATTTTAGATGTACAAACACTAGTTCCCAATCACCTTATTGTTCCATAGCTTATAAATAATTACATTATACTTATTTTCAACTTTATTAAATTTTTTCTTAAAGTTTAAACATAAATTCATATTTTAGTATCAAAAAACTCTATGATTTAGGGGTTTATTACGTTAAAAATCAATATAAAAGCGAGAAATTCTCTAAAATGATCAGAAACTATTTCCTTAACGGTATAGTCTGTCTTATCCATTTTTATCTTATGAAAGATAGCGTTACCTCTTCTACGTGATTATCTACTTCAACTATTCAATGGTGTCGCTAAATATTATTCAATATACCTTAAATACAATGTCTAAAATATGCACGACGTTGCCAATCCACATGTTCAGATGTTAAATTCTCATTAAATTAGTTTAGAAGATAGTTATCGATGAAAATGTTCGCAAATGATTGAATTCAGTTTCGATTTCTCTGCTGTGTGTTTATTTATTAAAACAAAAGACTATATTTGTTTCTGCAATGTAATCTACGATATACTCTACAGTATTCAGAGTTACATAATGTTGTTATGGCGATTTAAGTGCACTAATGGTGTCACATGTAAGCGGCGTATTGCACAACACAATTGCGACCGTATAATTACTGTATGTGACATTTGCACACATACGGTTCGCAGTTGTTTTCGTTAATGTAGATGGAACGTAATGCTGCTTCTAAACAGTCCGTTTCGCGTAGAATTGCACGTCCTTGTTACCACATTTCGCTCAGCGGACCGTGATTAGCGGCTTGCACCTCCTATCGCGAATTTCAATCGTTCAATTTGTGGGCTGCGTTAATTATTTTCCTATGTGACAAGGACCGCCGGTTTTCTAAATATACTTCTTCACAATTACACTCCCTTGCTGTGGCAAACGAATAGACGAATAGAGATTATAAAAAGTCTAAAGTATAATTTATCACTAAGTACTACAAGTTTAATAATACTGAATAAAATTAATGAATTCCAAATTTTTTACCTGCTGTACCTATTATCTGCTATGTTAGAAAGTGTTTGAAGGAAGAGAAATAAAGTCGAGGAAGAAACTTGTTGCTCGAAGTGAAGTTCTGTTTACAGAGATCCATTGCGAGAAAAGAAAGTGACTTTCATTTTTGTAACTGCTAATAAATAGTAAATAATTATTGTACAACTTTGATTCCATAGCACACTCGATACATTAAAACTGGATCACTTTTCAGAGACAGTGCCTAGCAAAGTGGCGTCTGAAAAGAAACTGAATCTGGCAACTGAACGTTGAGCTCACTATTCTGTGACAGGTGTAGACCAAACCTTTATTTGATCTCTGCAAAAGTTCTTGCTACCGTTCATCCCTGCAATTCTATAAATCACTGGTTAATATCGTCCATTCTATGCTGCAATTCTCCTTTTCTAAAGACGACTTCTATTGTTGTGTCATCCCTGGCATGTTACCGCTTGCCACTGTAAGGGAACTGCACTATTTTGGAAAGTCACCGTGTACCTGCAGAATTCCACTTTAGATTTGGATACTTTAAGAAGCCATATTTCACGATGGCCCAGAAGAAGCTATTACACTTGAGTTTATTATATTCCTTGCAATTGGCTCCATAACACATTCCTGGGAAATTGTAATTATAAATTATATCATTTGAGAAACTTCCATTATGGTATCTTCTACTGGATCTATCTAGTCAAAGTGTTACAAACGTTTTTTCATATAATAAATGCTAAACGAGTTATTTCAGATGACAATATTAACCGGTTTACTTTGTATATCATAACAAAATTAAGAAAAGAATTTAGTAAAGTCAATTTATAAAAGTTAGCCCTTTGACAGTTTAATCAAATTTTTAACTCCGGTTCAAAAGAATGTATATTTTTTAGGTTCTAAATATTTCCGTTTATGCGAAAAGTTAAAAAAAAAGCATGTTTTACAAGTGGTACATTTTTCTGTTTTCTTGTTCGTCTGTCCGTGCCTCACACGGGATAAACTGTTAGGTACTCGACGCTCCGCCCGTGCCTCACACGGGGAAAACTGTCAATGGTTTAGTAAAGTTTCATTCAGTGTTCGATGTTTAACAGTTTGACGAAGTAGGCGTTTCATGAAAATGTCACCCCTAGTTTTTACACAGAAAAACACTAGTTTTGATAGTAATAAAGATCCCCAGGCGCGCATTACACTCCAAAACCTAAAAGTACCTACCTAACTCTGAAAAACGGACTAAACACCTTCGAAAAGTATTTTCTTTTTTTTGCTGTTGTTATTTTGAGCTTCCAAGGCCCATCAAACCATTGGACCTCGAGCCTTTTGAGAGAAGCACATCGATTGACGATCAGTTTCACCTGTCGCGGAGACGTTGGTCCCCATCAAAATTTAATTGGATCCCAGGACGGATTAATGAGCAATTAAGGCTTCGCGACAAACGAGGCTAATTCGTTCAGACAGGCGTCGAGTGTCGAAATGCCAGTGGATGGTAGAGTTCTGGACACACTGTCCAATGGAGCTTGAATAATTGCAGCGCGACGCGTGCAGGCCAGTAATGCCACCATCATGCATCGACGAAATGGAAATAAAATGGAATGGAACGGAATGTAACGGAATGGAACGGAGATCGGACGTATTCTGCGCTTTTGTGTACTCGCGTCGCAAGCAAATCGAGTCCACCACCCCCGACTTTTTATATTCAAAGCTCGAAACAGTAAATAGTGCTCCGTTTTTATTTATCTGCTCATGCGTTATGACAGAATCGATGGTTTACGATTATAATAAAGGTTACTAGCATGTTCAGAATAATGTTCCCTAAAAGACTTCGTACTCCTGTTTTCTGTAAAGAATTGCTTACGCTTTATTGCCATTGTTGGATTTATAATTTCCCGTTGATATTTTCATGAAGAAACAAGTGTAAGATTTGCAGAGTAAGTATGGTCGAGATGGCAAATGGATTTTGGTTTCTAAGAAAACGACTTTGAAAATCTGCCAAAATCGTTTCGAAAATCCAGACAATCTTGTTTGAGAATATGTCTCTAGCCTGTTTCTTTTTACGAATATCGTGAATTTTTGCGTAGGTACTATTGCTGGATTGGCAAATCAGATAAGAGTTTGATTATACTGGTTAGTTTTTAGTAGACATTAGTTGCGAATATTGCTTTCCTTACTGTGCCAGCCCCTTTCTTTTCTCCATGCTTTCTCTATCTCTGTAAAATAACCGATGCTGGAAAAAACGTATTTACTAGAATCTACCAATATTCGTAGTCATCGTGCCACACACTAGAAATTTTACAACTATGAAATTAGTAGTACATTTTAAACAATACATGTGAGAGGAAGAAGAATCAGCACTGGATATTTTAATAATATTCCCTGGAAGACTTCGTTATTCCTATTTTTTGCACTGCGACTCAAACTCACCTCAAACGTTCCCTAATTTTATTCTCTATCAAAGAATATACCCGTCGCAACGCAATATCGTTTCATTTTCCACGATAAATATCCTACAATATTTTTTCCACGCACTTGCAACTTTACTCGTCTGTCTTCCACGCATCTAACAGAAGACTCTGTCCCCCTTTTTCTGTAATTGGCAGTTCACGCTTTCGCAGTTTATCGATCACTAATAAGCCAGCAGGTCGAGTGGATTCACCCTAAATTGATAGCTTTTATCAAATCCACGCGGACAGCTTCGTTGTCACTTTTTCACGCACTCACAACTCCGTTATTCTTTCTTGCACGCGTCTGTGGGTACGATCGCCCTTTTTGCAAGCGTGTAAAACTACGTTCCTCCTTTTCCTAAAACTGCTTGTTCTCGCCTTTTTGTTCTCGCTATATGGAGTACCGATGACAAAAAAAACCGCCACGATTCAGCCTCGGCCTCCCATTTTTTGCTTCAAGCGTGCACAACTGCGCACAGCCTTTTTTGTACACATACGCCCCTACTTTTGTTTTTTTCACGCGTGTGAAAATTGTCACGAAATTTCTTCTCCCTTTTTCTCTGAAGCTAGTTCTGTGGTCTGGTGGCAAAATGTGATGTGTCCACTTTTCGTCAAAATTAAGATATTTGCTTTTCAATCTGTGTCGAAATGAAATCTAAATACTTGGAAAATATGACATCTCTACGCCGTGTAGTTTAGAAAAAACGAAGTTCTACAGGGCATTACCTACTACTGAAGACTGCAGAATTCGACGAACTGGAAGACTTCAATGATGAAATGAATGAAAATTTATAAAAAATGAAATTTCACACCTTTCCGTAAAAAATATATACTATTATTAATTTCCTTACATAAGTTACTATTTCCATGTTCAGTTAATATTTTGATTAAAATTAATAAATCTTAATAAATTACTAAAAAAATGAAAATCAATTTTTAAAATTGCTAAACTGTAAAATCAGGGAAACAGGACATATCAGGTTTTGCCATCAGACTACACAGTTGTTCACACCTTTTTTGCTATCGTCCAGAAGAACCAGAGCTGCGCAAGCTTGCCGCAAACTTGCTTCTTCGCCGTAGCTGGTCAGCTGTGGCTGTTTCTTTTGAAATCCGAGAGAAGTCATTATCTAATTGCTCAGCATTAATTTCTTTTACCTTGATATATGTCTAGTGACGTGATAAACATTAAGCTGTATTTTTGTATTTGTTCCCAATATGAATTTGAAGGGTTGGAACACACCTTATCTTCTGTATACGCGCATACAATTCAAGAAATTTGCTATTTCGTGACCTAAATGGGTTTCCACTTAAATACTTCATGCATGGAAATGCAATGAAATTGGCGCTCTCTGTAATTTTTTCCTCTCTATTCTAATTTGATTTTAAGATGCCACACGCCGAGTTACGTGGAGATAGACGTCAAGATCCCCACTTTACTTTAGGTGGCCATTAAAAGATAATTAGTGATTAAAACTTCGTCGACAGGAATGCTTTTTCCGACACTTTACTCAATTTAATCTCCAGGAGATTTAGGCCCCGATTCATTAACAAAGGGATCATGTAAGGGTCGAGGGTTCTATAATTCAGAGATTATTCTTTCCAATCTCGTACGATAACAGAGAGAAGGACGTTATCGTTGCTGATGGAGGAAAACTGAATTTCTTTCTGTGTTCAAATATTACGCATCTGTTTATAACAGTCTGGCGGTGTACTAGCATGAGAATTTCGTGAATTGTCTCTTCCATTTGAATAACTAGACCTAAGAATTTCCAGTAACAGGTCAAATAGCTTTTTTCAACTGTTAAAAAACTCGTTTCATAAAAGCATCCATAGCAGATGCTTCGGTGCAATAAATTTATGTGGCATTTTCTTTCTCCTATAATTAAACCATTACACAAGTTGTCTTCAGGCTAAGTAACATAGCAGCGGAATTTATTTGAAATTCGAGCTAACATATAAAAGCATTTGTTCGGTATTATTACAGTTGCTGGTTGTGATAAACAGGTACGCATTTAAATCAACAGTAATTTGAATGCCAAAAGTGGAAATGCATGTAAACGTGTGTTCCCTGAATCGCTAACTGCCGAAATCAATTTACGATCTAAACAATTGCGACATTTCGCGATACGACCATCCTGCGTGAATCGTTCACGCGATCAACTTTGAATCCACAAGTGGCTATGCAAGAGTAAATAACAGAGTATCGTACGCGACATTATATTTCCGAGAATAAAATTTATTGTCTCCTTGTTTCCTCATGGTGACAGAAATTTTCTGTATTTACTTTGACACAATTGCCTTCTGAGGCTTGAATTTTCTGTTCAGTCGAATATAAATAATTGACAATTTCTTGGTTCGACTGAATGTGCAAACGCCATTTTGCTATGAATTCGTACAGAAAGTTAATACAAACGTCTACGACCTACGTCATTGGTTAATCCACATGATGTAATGTTTGTGTACAAGATGACCCGTGATTAGTGGTATTATAATAATAAGAGCCATTTTTATTAATAATGAAGATTAATATAAATATACTTATAATATATGCAAATATACGTATTCTGGGGAATTACAAAAATTTTAAAAAAATTTATTATTCTCTACAATTTTGTATATGTTATAATCTTAATCACCTACAAATTCGTCTCAAAAATATGTATTATATATTATATACTGCGATAATATTAACTATACAATATCAATTACACTGAAAGAAAGCATTTCTGAAGTTCCCCGAAACTACCCAATTGTCAGGTCAAACTTGAAATCCTGATGTTATGCACTACCACGTCCAAGTATCAAATCCACCCAGTCCAAGGGGATCCTAATATTTAATTCCCAAAAAGAAGTCCACAAGAATACTAAAAAATCTCACCAACACACGTTGAAGCTTCGATAATAAATGACACGAGCTCCCGAACGAGCTCCAAGTTAAATCTTCGAACGAGGACGTCGAAAGTTAACAGGAATCGGCTGTACGATTCAGGATTCGTCATTACCGTGAAACTGCAACGACACGGGCGAGTGAATTCTCAGCGCCCGACCTTTGAATTTTCCAATGAATGCACCAGCTAGGACGGATAAAAACCGTCATTAGGATAGCACTGTGATGTAATACGGTAATCCTGAACCCAGCTGCATATATTCATGGGTAAATTCGCCGTGGCGGAGAAAGCCAGAACGGAGGAGACCGCGTGGCTTCTGGCTGGAAGTAGAAAGGGTCGATAGCCCTGTTCGTACGGCGCTCGCGCCATCCGCATACCACAGGCAGTCGCGAGGGCACACGTACGCACGCTTGCAGGGGGAGCTGCGCGTACACAGCCAACATGGATTTCTGGATCGCTCTCCCTCGTGGCCATGATGATTTTAATCTTTCTTAATCTGGAGTGCCTGTGTCTGTTTGCCGTGGGAGTCGCTTAATATCGAGGGGAGACAAGTGTCTAAATAAGGGTAGGAAACTTTTGGTACTCTTATTTGACAAATTCAATGAGTAGCTAGCGAAGATGAGCTTTTATGCGCTCAGTTCT
Source organism: Andrena camellia (assembly GCA_029448645.1). Taxonomy (NCBI): domain Eukaryota; kingdom Metazoa; phylum Arthropoda; class Insecta; order Hymenoptera; family Andrenidae; genus Andrena; species Andrena camellia. The sequence continues at coordinate 44,481,878 of CM055676.1, read as the reverse complement.
AGATTCCGAGCTCGAAAAGTCTAGATACATACATGGGTGTAGACTTTGGATTCAAGATTTTACGATTTGGCATTTGTGTACTTGGTACTAGGGTTTGGATTGTGGATACTAGGTTCTAGGATCTGGGCTCAGGATGCTAGGTTTTGGGTCCTAGGACCTACCATCTACAGCATCCATGGGAATTCTGGACTATAGGCGCTCAACACCTACTTAGTTACAGCCTGTAGGTCCTAGCTTATTACCTTTAGCCTCCCTCCTCTCTATCTTCTGCCCTCTGGCTCTCTGGCTTTCAGGCTCCAGCTTCCAGATTTCACTTTATAGCATCCAAGTCTTTAAGCTCCTATATTCTAGCTTCGACATAGGCGCTAGTCTCCATATTCCAGGCTCTAAATTCAAATCTCTATCTCCTTATGAATACTGACTCAGATGCCATATCTGACTTATGAATACTGTATACCGCACACCCTTCAACCTTTCTCTTACATCACACTTCATTACCATTATTCAGGGGCAGATATATCAGTGGCACGAGACCATAAAAAAGTGTCCAGAATTTAGGGCCAGGAACTCGACGCTACCAGTAAAGACCAATATACTCGATGGGAAAGCAGGGTCCTGAATCCTGATCCCCTAGATAACTCGTGGCTGTAGAAGAATAATCGCGAAGAGAATCCTTGTGGGAGGCAGTCGGGAGATATTAGTCAAAAGACAAAATTCTACGCGCTAGATTGAGTTGTAAATACTACTTAGTTTCGGTAAATCGCGCCGGGTTCGTGAGACGAGTGTAAATAAGAGAAACGTGTGACTACAATTTCTAGGGATTTCCCTGTAACTTGTATTACGACCGATGCCTTTGTACTTTCTTCCTTTATTGATTCCCATCGTAAATTTGCTGCTATACTGAATAGAACGTGCTATTTGTAGCTTCTCTTTTTGCAAGTGTAAACCGACGTTTATCATCCTTAATGCCGTCATATTGGTGACTCGTGGAGCCTTTCTTGCAGCTTCACTAAACCTTCACCTAAACTCATAAATAAGGTCTCATCTAATAAATAAGTGCGATCACAGATATGTACAATAAGATTTTGACTCACGTTAGATTTCTCGATAACTATTAATGGATGCTGCAGAGCATTCTAAGTTTAAATACAAGCTTTTCACCCACATCTGTTGTCAGTGAAAGCAGCAGTCACCTCGAGTTAATTTTAATTGTAGTCAAAGGTACCTATGTGGCGTGTGTACCTCATAGCTGCTCGCCAGTGTTTCGTCAGTTTAGAAGTTTCAGGTGGGAAATAAATGAATTATGTCGCGTGTGTACAGCGTTAACTCTGACAATCTAGTTAAACACGTTATGCAATTATACACTGTGTTAATGTGCTCAACGCGACACGGTTGTTTTACCATAGAGTTTCACTGACAATAAATTTTCGCGCCGAATCTAGAACTTCAGAATTTTTTAAAAGAGGCATAAATGATCTTGTGACTCATTCAGAACAATGTATAAACTGCAATGGATGTTATTTTGATTGATATATGTGAATTATGTCTGAATGATGCCAATAAAATATTACAAGAACGCTGAGCGGCCATTTATTTCCCACCAAACCAACACAGTCATAAAATTTAAAAATTTATTTATCCATTCATTTTCGAGGTAGGCACTCGTTTTTAAATCCTCCACAGCACCATCGTGTTTCGCATTTTTCAACATCATATTCGGTTCGCGAGGAAAGTGTCATGCTCAGTGGCCAAAGCTTCCAAGGAACGGCAACGCTCCTCGTGTCTTGCAGAAATTTCAAAAACGTCAAGGGGGTCCCGCCTTCCGTTACGGATCCACGACAATTTATATCCCCCTCAAAGACTTTTCCTTCGTATTTTCCTCCGCGGAGCGCCGAGAAATATCTGGGTATTTCACGATAAGCGTTACGTAAAGGGACGCTGCGTCTCTGCAACAAATTTTTGTTGCGGGTGAACCTCGCGTGTAAAAGCTTCATACGCCCATATAGCAGCGTCCCAGTTCCTCTTCTGCGCAAAAGGGACACCGAGGATCCATCGAATATTGAATGCCGCTCAATTGATCCTGGATGCGGTTGCATGCCTATTTCCCTCATTGTGCACCGCCTCTTCCTTACTTCCAAATCGCCAGCCACGAATATTATCGTAATGACGTCGCAGGCATTCGAAGACCTTGTACGTACCTTTAAACGTTCACATTCTTTTCGCAGCGTAACCGTTGCGATATGATATTAGCTTTTATTATATGAGGTGTAGAAAATTAATGGTTATGATTTTCGCGGATGTATTGAGACATTTGGGTTGATGAGAATTCGATAAATAAATCTGTTGCGAGTTTATGGCCTTGAAATTTTGGGTATTAATCCACTTTTGGTGGTTGTAGTAGAGGGTGAATCTTTTAAGTCTACTGTGTGTGAAATTGGTTTAGTTTTAGTATAATATTTTAAGGGTATGGAGTTATATGTAGAAAGGCAGAGATGTAAAAATACGAGTTATGACAAAAAAGCCCCCCTTGTCCCATGTAATGTAAAAAGGTTGAACTCGAGATCTGCAGTGGTTTGGAAGAAAACAGCTCTTAATACTTTATCTGACCCAACCACTATGTAACGAGTATTTAAATTTTTTTATTGAAATATTAAACTGAAAATTATGCAATTTTGATTAGTCACTATAATCCTGAAACTGTAAGGAGAGGAAAATAAATAGAAACTACCCCTTGCACAATTCGAATCCTATTTTCTCCACAAGCAAAGGCACGGTAGTATATTACAACACAACTACATAAGACTTTCGTATTTCTTTCATCAAAATCTACTATTCAGAAGAAGGACGAAGACGTTCCAACGAGTTCAAAATTTTACTGTTTAAAGCCATACTTACCCTAAATACTTTAATAAATACTTTTACCTTCTAAGGTAATAAGTTCTCATTGTAAACCAACTACTTTATCAATCATGTAGTTTAAGAAGATTGTTTCATAGGGCGTAGATTTGGGGGTGTTTCGAAAAATATTTCCAGCACCTTAGTCCCACTTGCTGTCGTCGTGGTAACTTCCACACAATCGCCGAGTTCCCTCAGCAGAAGAGGCTTCGTAATCGTTCACGCATGCCCCGAAGACTTGTTGAATATCGCTTAATATCGCGAGAACGCGACGGCGAACGGGCGGGTGAGAAGAGCAGAAAGTGGTTGGCAGACAATTGAACGGGCACACGCCGGAGGAAACTTTTTTATGAGCGAGCATAAAACCGAGCCATGTACAACAGGGAGCATCAATCGCTCTCTAGGAGCGCGAGATCGATGGCCGCGTAACAGGGAGGGTGCTGTTAAAAAGTGTGAAATCTTCGTTCGTGCAAGCCCCAACGACTCTGCAATTCGAGAAACACTTGTTGCCCCGGGTCGGGTTTGTCAAGGCTGAGTCGAGTGTCTCGTGCGTGAAACAACGGCACGATGCGGAAATAGTTCCACGCGACCTTTCGACCCGTGCCTGGAATTCGTACGCGATCGCTTCCACGGGCGAATCGATCTCGCGTGCGCCCCAACTTTCTGCCCCCCACGCTGCCCGCTTTCGCGATGTCAGCCTGACATCAGACGAAAGTCGGAGAAAGAAGGCAGCCGCGGAGTGAATTAACGTGACGAGTCTGCCGTGTTCTGGGGGCTTGATTAATTGTTGCCTCGGGTGTGTTGGACAAATGCTTCGGGGCAAGAAGATGCATTTAATGGCTGACGACGTTTCTGCTTTTCGCGGGCAACCGGTTTTTAGAGGCTTTTGGGTGGTCCTTCCGGGGTCTTGAAAGATTGTGACAAGTCGTTGACTGTTTGTAGGACGTAGGTAACGAAGACAGTGGGAGATTTGAGGTACTTTTTCTTTTTGTTGAACTGTTTATTGAAGTTTGCGTTAATGTGAACTGGATAACTTGGATAAGTACAGGCTCCTTAATAAACAACGGACTGTCTGAGATCTGACAAAGTACATCATTTTTGTACATTTAACCCTTCGTTGACACACCTCTTTTTTCGATCAACTTTAACACACCTGGGTGGCTCACACCCAGAACAATTTTTGAACGACTGCCATTCTCATCTAAAGAATTCAATCGTTAGGAAAAAATTCATGGGTCAATTTCATGGTCTGTAGAATGTATTCCAATAGTATTTTTTTATTGAAATTTCATCTCAGTTCTTGTAAAAAAAATCTAGATTACCATATATCGAGAAAACACGAAGAAAATCTTCAAAAAACTATAACTTTTACAAATTTAAATATTAGAACCTAAAAATCTACAGAGCTATTGCTCAGATGATTTGGAGAGAAAAAATAGTTTGTAAGTTGGCTTTGGAAAAAAGGTATTTATTTTGCATATAAAAGTACAGAGCGTCAAAATCAGTTTATGGGTGGCTCACACCCAGAGTGTCAACGAAGGGTTAAAAACTCCACTGCCCCATACGCGAGCTTCTGTCCTATGTAGAACTGATTTCGATTTTAGGTATCTTTTTAGGTGTTTTTATCACAAATCTGATTTGGTGTATGTAAATTTACGCACTTAAGGGGTGCCCTAGTTTGACTGCCTGTTTTCAGGAATTTATTTCACGAAAACTATTTTATACTGTACCTATGGTGTTTTATCTGCATATTCAGATATGTTTGAAAAATTTACAGTTATAGTCGATGGTGTAAGCCTCCATAAAAAAATTTTTTAGCGGGTGTCTCCGTCGTCCTAAATTAAAAAATCAAAGCTTATTTTCATCCTTAGAAGTGTGACTGTGATCGATACCTCACAAGGGAACACCCCGAACCCGAAAATTCAAAAAATTCTGAAACTTTGTGAATATGTAGGGAATTTTCTTCTGATTACAACGCAATTTTTGTTTGCTGCCAAAATTTACTCTAAGAGGGTGTAATTGACCCCTGAAAATCCGGTTATTTTCGGATTTTGTGTTATAACTCGTGAACTGTAAAATAATTTTTTTACCAAATGATAGATCTAATTAAAAGAAGTAACTTTTGTCTTAAAACTTTTTTTCTATCTCTTACAGTCCGCGAGTTATAACACAAAATCGGAAAATAGCTGAATTTTCAGGGGTTAATTTCATCCCCTTCGAGTGAATTTGAGCAGCAAACAAAAATTGCGCTGTAATCAGGAGGAAATCCCCTACATATTTACAAAGTTTCAGAATTTTTGGAATTTTCGGGTTCGGGATCTTCCCTTGTCAGTCGTCCAAAAAAAAAAAAAAAAAAAATGTAATAAGATGACGGCTCTTGAAACAAAAACAGTTGAGTTTGAAAGAAAATTTTTGACTCCTTTAGCCTGAAAACATTGTTTCTACAAGTATTTGTTAGTCGCTAAGGTAACTCCTTGCTGAGGTCTTCGTAACAATTTCGCCCTAGACAAATTACTCATCACCATACTTACTATTTAAAAGGTTCAAATTCGTACACAGTATAAATTTACTCATCCCATTGATGAAGGTTATGATTATTTTCTCCCCACTCAACTCGATTTTCTCACAAAATATCGAGTACCGCGTCCTATGTGTGTGATAGATTCTTATATGTTGTGTATACTAACGATGCGTAAAAGTTGAGTCAAATTGGCGATCCGAACTTCGTGCATCCTCCATGTTAGATCGTTTATGTCCCATTAGACCGATTCAGCTTAATATTAAATTGTAAACGGTGCTGTTTAGAGAAACGTTGTCAACGTATAACTGATCTATGATATTTCACACTTAGGATTCCAACGCTATACACAGATCGATGGAGCGTTGAGGACAATACTGGGTAGCTATTATATGAAAGAAGTACAAACATAAAAGAAAAAGGAGAGGAAGGAGGAGTTTGAATAGAAATTGTCTAAAGGGCTTTGAACAAACTTCCAAAGCAATTTCGAAATCCCGATCATATCGGGGAGGAAAGGTCGAAAAGAACGTTTCGTTACTTAAAGATTTCTGATCTGTTACTTAGCTTGATTTCGTTTCCTTTGCTAACCGGATTTGTAAGTTTCCTAGAAACTTCTGCATTTCAGAACATGATACCAATCTGAGAGAAGAGGAGCCGATATTGTTTTGGGTCAAGGGAGCTCGTGTCGATTCTCGCGAAACTAGTCTGGCGGACTTTTAACAAAGAAGAAAAAATATTTCAAGTCACGGTGGATAGGGATCTCTAAATCGAACTGCATGGTTGTTCAACTGTGTGCATTAAATGTATATAATCTTTAATAATCATCTGTACTCCCCCCCCCCCTTCAAACATGAAGTTATTAGTAGTACCATATTTTAGGACTAGCTACTTCATTGCATTTTGATTTTACAAATATTCTTTTGGACTGTACTATGATCCATAATTCCTGAATCTTCTCTATCATGCCTCCTGAGCTTTGGGTGTATCCACCATACTCCATGAAAACCTAGATCTATTTCTTAGAAATCTATAGATCTTCTATAGATGTTCCATCAGATCCTACGAATTTTGCACCCTTTTTACCAACCTTTCACACCACAATTTGTAGATCATCTCCGTAAGCCATGAATCTTCTCTACCATACCTCGCGAACCTCGGTCTGCTTCTATCATGCTTCATGAAAACCTAGAACTACTTTACTATACCTACCCCAAGAATCCTGACTAGCCTTTCATTCGATTCTACGATTTTTGCATCCTTTCTCACGTATTTCCCACGTGGTGGGTCATCTTTATCACGACCCAGGAGTCCTGGGCAATCTATATTACACTCTGAGAGTTCACAGTCATCCATACTCTACACCATCAATCATCTGAACGAACTTGAATCAGAATCTATCGAAGTTACAACGTGTACATTGCCTCTATTGGGTATCACCAGTCCATTATCGTTTGCATCAAGTCTCCTGAGACCGGGATCACCTGCATCGTGTCCCATCAGTCCGAAGTCACCTTCTATAGAACCCTACAAGTACTGAATCGCCCCCGCCAGGTCTCGCGAGCCTTGTGATTCCACTTCCATTAGGTATCGATCGTAGAGCAGTAAATTTAGAGCAGTGAAGCTACTATTTAGGCATTGCATATCAGCGTTTCAACTTAGCAGCACCAAACAGAGATTAGAACAAACCCTACGTGCCGTTTGAAAGTGCGTTTTGCATTCCTCAATTGAAACAGCCATGTGCAAGGTACAACACGCTTATAGAGTTAGTTTCCCAGCCACCAAATTTCAGCTACTCTTTCTGGAATCTAATATCATGGCTTTGTGTGCAAATCCCGGGTGGTTGAATAATAACAATAATTTTCTACGTGGTAGGTGTAATGTTGCTCGCGCAACGGCAATGTTCTTCGCGATTTTTATCTCTGTTCACAGCTGCAATTCGGCCACGAATGCGTTCATCGAATGCACACGTCCTTCAACCGAGTGTAATTCAATTACACGTGGCTTTAAGTGTGACTGGCTTCGAACACACACGGCTTTGTTCAACGCACTTGTCAGTGACGGGTACGCAGAGAACTCTTTAAAGCTTGTAATTGGATACATCGTTAAGCATACTTACTCTTCTGTCGTTGTTTCCGTTTGATCGTAATAGTAACCACGTTAAATGGCATTCTACCTCTGTAAAGCGGCTCAATGCAATTAATTACCATTCATCGATACAATATACTCTCGCTAACAAGTAATTGAGCTGGAGCCTGATGAATGTATAATCAGTAATTAAATGTTACTCAGGCGTGCTCTTCGGTGTACATTAGGGGTGTGCGGGTACCCGACTTTTCGGGCTCGGGTCGGGTCGGGTAAAGTCGGGCGGGCTCGGGCGGGGGCCCGGGACAGACGGGCCTACGGGTAGTCCGACTGTGTCGTGTAGCCCGATTATGTCGCGTAGCCCGATTACTTTGGGTAGCCCGATTACTTTGGGTAGCCCGATTACTTCGGGTAGCCCGATTGTATCGGGTAGCCCGATTATGTCGGGTAGCTCGATTAATTCGGGTAACGCGGTGCATGATAAGTTAATATACATATTCAACTTTTTTAAACAACCGAGTACTCGGCATGTACAAAATCTTTATCTATATGAAACTTTAGAATAAGATAATTTTCACTTGAAACATTTTTTATAAACATTTATGAATACAAATAAACAATGATCTTACAGTTGATACAGGAAATAGGCATGCAATGGAACAAGTACACGGACAAAGATATTACCGAAAAATGTGCAACAGCTTCGTCTTTTACATGCTAATTTAAAATAAATGCGTTAAAAAGCATATTCATATGCTTGTATAGTTTTCTTAAATACTATGAAACATCCAGATAATATGCGTTTTTAAACATGTATTTAGTACTGCGATATTAAGAGAAGGAAGTTTAATGTATTATTAACAATAGTTTAAAAAAAAAATTCATACCTATTACTTACTTTTGGGGGCTGTTACGCGAGAATTCCAGTAAAAATTCAACTTATGCACCTTATATACAAAGTTAATATACAGGTGGTAGGTATCGAATGAAGGTCACTTTGAATAAATCCGTTAGAAGCATTATTTTTCCACGTGAAAATTATCTTATTATAAAGTTACATATTGTTTATTATGTAAAGATTTTGTACATGCTTGCCGAGTACTCGGTTGTTTAAAAAAAGCTGAATACGTATATCAACTTATCAAGCACCGCATTACCCGAATTAATCGAGCTACCCGACACAATCGGGCTACCCGAATTAATCGAGCTACCCGACACAATCGGGCTACCCGTAGGCCCGTCTGTTCCGGGCCTCCGACCGAGCCCGCCCGAGGTTACCCGACCCGATCCGACCGCTCGGGTACCCGACACATTCGATTACCCGCACATCCCTAGTGTACATACGTATTACCTATCTACATACGAGGAGTCTGGTGACACATCCAGTTTTTATTCTATTTATTTTACACAGATGGCCTCCAAAAAAAGCTATGACCTTCCTTAAGGAAGGTCATAGTAGTGGAAGAATGCATCAAAAAGTGTCTTAGCTTCTTGTCAATCACCCTTATGTATCCGCAGTTATAACAATTTTCTTGCGCTTGAAAAAATAAAGGAAAAGTATGCCAAGGAGAGTTTGATACGTAAAGGTAAGGCAAATGGAGAGTAAGGGGACGATGAAAGCACAGTGTTTACCGATGCTTTGGAACGGCGATTAATGTCAGTTGCACAGAGTGACAGACATACAGCGCCCAGTGCTCTGGTAAATTACTGTCTGTCAAATAAAATCGAAACTGCGATCAAATTAAAATACTATTTAGTTCTTTCGGAATCGGACATGGCGCCTTGAATAAATAATAGGGCGCTGATGAGTGCCATCCTCGTTTCCAGCTGCCTTGGCTTGACAGCCATAATCATTACTCTGAAGTGACACGAGTTTCCATTTGAAATATTGGTACCATATCGTCGGGCCTCTATTGTTCACACATAAACTGAAATGTTAAATTGTACCTATACGAGGTAAAAAAGAAACTTAATTTTGAGGTACCCGTGACGTACACGGAGAAGTAATGAAACGTGTGCAATAATATTAATCCTGAACCCAAGCTGACTTCTGTGGTGAATGGTGCAATTGAAGCTTCTATGAGAATTTCGTGAAGATTAACTTCAACCAAAATTCGAAATTCAACTTCGGGATTCCATTCTATGCACACTAATAGCAACGTTTTCTTTTTTGCAGGAGGAAACGTAGAACGAGAAATATTTCGTGAGATAGTATGTGCAAGACTATTATTAAGCGCGTGTTCGTAATGATCGTGCAAGTCGTTTAGGCGATGGCTACGACATCAAATCGTTAGTCCTAATACTTTTGTTACATAAATTTAAAAGTTCCTTGTCGATTGAGTTTGTTTTAAATGTTATAAGAAAAGATTGTTGTTTGATTAAATTTTCATATCATAAATTAATATTTAATAGCTTAATTGGGATGTGTTTGAAAGAAGGTGATTAGTTTAAATTGTACTGTTCCTTCCTTCAACCTTTTACTAACTTGAAATGAAATTTATTAGCTTTTTTGATTAGTTATCCTAAAAATTACGTTACCAATAATTATATCTCGACAAGCGCCATGCAACGACTTTTATCACAAACACGTGGGTCGACATTAAATATGGGAAGTGAAATAGTGCTTAGATATGAACAGCGTTACTTGTTCTGCTAAGGTAAATGGGTTAATGTTCCATGAAGCTTATTTTAGTTTGAGGGACACGAAGCTCGCAAATGATTCTTTACGGCTTCTTACGTTAAATTCGACTCTTGAGATTTTATTCTTCCTTTCTTCCTAGAATAAAATCTTGATATTTTACTAAAGTCTAATTACACTTCGATTAAGAAACATAATCACCGTTACATTATCCCTCAGTTCGAATTCAATTTCAACTAAAAAATTCAATTTTAATTAAACAGTCTCAGATCAAAGTTTCTCACCATACTCGTCAAAGAAATCCATTTATTCATGCGTCTATTTAGTGATGTGCATTTCACTTACCTTAGAGATGCAAATTATCTTCGCCTGAATTATCTCTAAACAGGTGAACCTTATCAGGCGAAGTGTCGCCCCACGAAAGATTAATATACGCCGCTGATCGCGATTTAAGTTCACGTAGTTCGAAGCTATAGTTCAACGGTTCCTGGCAGACGGGAATAGTATGGGCTGAATTTTATTTCGAAGTTACCGCCGATAATCGGAGAAACTTCGATAACTTGGAAGGATACGCTTGGTACATTTTACGTCGGAAAATTAAAAACTTCCGCCCGATCTTTCCGGGTACAGCGGGAAACATTGATTACAGTTCAACGTTGAAATATTGCCAAGCAAGCGTAGGTACGTGGTAAACAAGGAGTTAGGAGCGTCAGAAATTGCAGGAATTTCGTCTGTTGCGAGCGTAGTCGAAGGGGCGATGTGAATTTTGCACAATAAACAGAGGCTCGTTTGAACACCGGCAAATACTGGAGACAAATTCCTCTGCGATTTATAATTGCTTCACTACATGTCGAATTTTAATTTCAAATACTGTTCCTATGTGGAAAATAAAATGGAGTCATCGCAGAATCAGTGAAAACACAGATTGCAACAAAGACTTTTGTCAATGATGTCTTGTTTCAAACACATGCATTCAATATGTGTCACATTATTGCTTGCAAATTTTGTTAATCTTATTGGTGAGATTGGGATATTAGTATTATTCAGCAGGTGTTGAAGACGAGGAATTGAAGATGGAGGGTGGCTGCTGGAAAGGTGTAAAAAGTTGGTGGGAAATGTCTTTTGAATTTGAAGAGTAACAGCTTCTTGAAGTAGCCATTCGATTTGATAGAGTTACCTTGCAACTTACAAACTTATTAACTTACAAACAATAGGTTTCAGTGTTAAATACAGTATTTTAGTTTTATAACAGGATATTCGTAAGGATTCCTCGCAATCCAATGTTTTAAGCGTTACAAGGAAAGCTTATTTTAAAGAATTTTACTATCAATTAAACACAGTGGAAATTGTATTTCGAATCTGCAATTAATAGTACTACTTAAACAATTGCATAAACATAGCAACAGTACAATTAACGCTACCACGTCCCTGAGGGTTTTTTTTAACCCAATCGTATTCCCCTTTCTTTAACCATGTCTTTCTCGAATCACTCGAGTTTTCATTCTTCCGAGGACTCTTCTAACATAAGGGGGCATAGTACTTTTTTTGCCCGAACATTAAGCATCCTTTATGAATTTTTTCTATATGAAATTGAAAAGCTAGAAAGATGGAGTTTGTTGCAAATGAAAGATCACTGCTTGAAATTATTAAAAGAATTTTTATTAAAACAAAAGTACCCTCCCTCCCCTCCCAATAATCGCTCAAAGTTGGTCCCTCGCGGAATGAGTAGAATTTCGGTGCCATAAATTCCGCCTTCTATGCTTATCTGAAACAAATCTAGACATTAAAATTTATTACACTTTGTGGTGGTTCTGATCCGATTCCTAAATTTCACATTTAAAACAAAATGGCGAACTATCAATCCTACAATTTCCGTGTCGAAAATCGATACCTACAGTTTATTCCTCTCGGTTCCCATGCGTCTAGAGCAGAGTCTGTCGGCTATAGCCCGACTGATGAGTCTACCTCTGACTGACGGTCGTCCCAAGACGAAACCGCACGGTCTACTTTTCCTCCTCGATCCTTAAAATGACAATCCACCTGCCCTCCACACAGTACCCCCATTGCGCGTAACCGGCCTTGGGATTACGGTTACGCCGCAGGCAACCGGGCAAAAGATCCCTTCTCGTCCAAGAACGGGTAAGGAGGGCCGGGCGGTTCCCGACGTTACAGATACGATCATAAATTCCTCCGAAATCAAACCAGAAAGATCACCATACAACTCCTGTCAGAAACCCCGACACACAAACGGAACGGGAACGATTTCCATAAATTGTGTTTCTAGCATTCAATTAGAAAATTTACGCCAATTCCGCTGAAAGGTATGCATATCGGGCCCTACGCGCCACAGATTTACCGGACCAAATCCCCTTCAGACCGCCATTTCCCCCGACACGAACCACCGCTCCTCTGTTCGTTTACAGTAGATACAGGGAGACTGTTGGACAGCTGTCGAATTGGATCAGCCGACGGTATACGTGAAGACCCCGCCAGGATTCCGCCCTTCGATCCCTCGAATCCCTTGGAATCTTAATGGTCACTGACATGCCACGGGAGACAGCCTGGCTCCGTTTGTGTTTCACCGTTTAATTTATGCGAAGCTAGTGTACACCCGAAATTATTTCTTCTCTCCCGTGGCTGGTTGCCATCTGCCTCGCCCAAGATCGACAATTTCCTGAAATGGAAGATCGGCCGGTTCCGTCGATCTTGCTCGGAACACGAATGATAGGAGACACCAGACCGGGCGTCTTTTTATTGGAGACGTGATTGGCTAGGAATTAATTTTCTGATTGCTGGACACTCTGTGCTTGCACAATTGTTTGGGCTCGATACATTTTCGCTGTTTACTCGAATATTGACTCGAGTCGGGGATGGCCTGGTTTCTTTCAGTCGAAGCAACTGATTTTTGTGAATTTCCTTCGGTATTTTATACAGTTAAAAGTTATGAAGTTGTTGGGAGGAATGTAGACGATTTGAGCACTTTTATGGGCAGCAATATAGAACGTATTGCAAATTATTTATCTAGTTTTTGGTGTTAGAAAGGGGAAGATTAGAATGATAGGCAGGATGTGATTCAATGCTAAGGATATCCTGAAGGCTAAGTCCTCTGAAGATGTTGATTCTGTAGTAATGCTTCCTGGACATCCTTCTTCCAACTATCTCCAAGAAGTTTACTAACCCAGGAAGATTAGGGATTGATCTTGGAGTGTTTAGCTTCACCACAAACAAGACAACAGGCTTCCTCCATCAAACGATTAAGGCAACAGATGGTCTAAGGGGATCGTCTAAGGGATTCCGGGGAGTAAACAATGCTGCAAGCACAGTATTCTCGTATCACCACGCTGTAATTCGTAGTATTAGCTAATGTAAGTAGATATTTTAATAAGGGACAGAACCAGGGGTGGGATTTCAGGTATCTAGCTCCCTTGACAGTTGTATTGGACAACAGTGCCGCATTATTGTCGAATCTGTGTGAGATAAGCAGAGTCAATCGCTTGAATGTCTTCGAGATAGCACTTGCAAGCCTGTCCATATTGGGAAGCTCTCTTTGTCCTCTCATGTTAGGGGGAGAATGCGTCTTCTATTCATCGACGGAATCTGTTCGAGTGGCCACTGAAAACCGAGATATCCGCGAGCGTCTCTATACTCAAAACGCGTGCTCCAAGCAAGCTTCTGAGCAAATAGTTTATGCAAACCCAATAGACTCAAATACACATACTGTCCTATGCTGTATAACCCATTTCGTTTCATTGTGTATCAAGTACTTTCACTGACCATTACCCATAATATTCGCCATGCGGACACCGAATTCACAAACCACACAATCCCTCACCATCATTATCGCATAAATAGACCAATATCTTTCTTCTAATAGCTTTCTCCTATATTCCTTTTCTCTTTCTCTTTTCTTTATAGTCTCTCGTCTATTATGTACTCTTCATATATCCATGATCAGAATGAAAAATTGTTGTTTTGCTTTCAGGGGGGAGCCCTATTTAGGACGCTAGGAATAAGGTGATTCTTGGGAATTTTTTTTCTAAGCAACTGTTAAGCGGATCTTTTCCAAACTTTCAGGGTATTTTAGTTCGCATTCAAACAATAAAAATTAATTTTTACGTTACAAAGTATTCGGTAGAAATGAAGATATATGAACAGGTTCGTTAGGACTCGCGCGCCGGAGTTGCAAATTGGCGATTGTAATGGTGGCCCCATTTCTTCCCTGAAATAAAAAACCAAGGATTTTTTTATTTTGATAAATAAATTGAACTGAACAACTCGTTTTCCATAAATAGTACGAAATATATTGGGGCAGAATCGTAACTTTTTATTTGAAGTCCTACCAATTTGCCAACTTTCAATTTTTTTTTTGATTGTTAGGTTCATCGACAATGTAATTATACTAGAAATAAGAAAATTCTTGGTTTTTTTATTTCAAGGAAGAAATGGGACCACCATTACAATGGCCAATTTGCAACTTCGGCGCGCGAGTGCTAACGAACGTGTTCATATATCTCCATTTCTACCGAAAACTTTGTAACGTAAAAATTAATTTTCGTTGTTTGAATATGAACTAAAATACCCTGAAAGTTTGGAAAAGATCTGCTTAACAGTTTCTTAGAAAAAAAATTCCCAAGAATCACCTTATTCCTAGCGTCCTAAATAGGGCTCCCCCCCCCCCCCTTAAAATTACGCTTTATAAAAATTGCTGTAACTTAAAATGCACTGAATATTTTGGCATGAAACATCAATTAAAGACATCCGAAATATCAAGCTGTGATTACGTTAAATGTTAATATTTATATTTACTAGTAAAAGTATGCAACAATATGTAATTTTAGATGTTAAGGTTTATGTATGAAAGACCTCACCTTGAAAATGAATAAGTAAATCAATCATTACCTTTTTTCTTGAGTGATGAGAGGAGCATACTATTTGGAAAAATATTACGAGACTCGAGCGTTATCATCAGTCTCATTACCCTATCGAGAAAATTCGAGCGTGTGCCCTTTTCGTGGACGATTGATCGGCGCTGAAAGTTTTCAAGGTAGCCGAACGTATCAGCTAGAACGATATCCGTATGCTAATTAAGCGTAGCGGTTCTTTCGTGACCCGATGCCTCGGTGAAGCCGACACCATTTGTTCGTTACCGTTTCGCCTGCTCCGCGGGCTCGCCCTGCGCCCCGTCGGGTCAGGGTAAATCATGTGACGTCATAACAGGGTGTGGTGATTTACGTGAGACTTCCACATTACCAGCCACCATTGCATGAGCGCGCACCGCGTGTCCGTGTGACGTGTCGCAATTGGGCCAACACAGAGGAGCGCTGGCCGAATTTTTCTTGCTGCAGGATTTCAAGTACGCACTCGTGACAAAACTGTCACGAAGTATCGAGATTTCCCGTTTTCAATTTAAAGGGCAACTGCATGACACTCGACGCGTTAGTAAAAAAATTCGTCACCGCCACTTAATTTTCAGACACATGTAAAATTGCAGTTAAGACGCGGCGGAAACGAGCATTTAGAATTAAATTACCGTGACGCTGGAACTGCGAGTGCCTCTTTGCTTGGAGGAATTTTTATAAATATCTGGCAGGTTGGTGAGTACAGGAAAAAGAATTGTGTGCTTTTATGGGATGGCAATTTTTTTTATTAAGTTGAAAAGTGTTGGAATAATATAATTGTTACTGTTAACACGCAATGTAGTCTCATTTTGCGAGTAGCTTGATTTAAACTTACTTTCCCTATTCCTGCAAAGAAGTTAGAAAGGTGAAAAACTTAACAAGCTTAAAGGGACCTTCCGGTCTAAAAACCGATTTTTTTTTATTTCATTTTTTGAATGTTCAACCTTTTAGGAATACATGTTTAAAAGGATTTGTTGAAATTCGTAAAATTCTCGCAGTTATAGGCATTTGAGTAGCGGCAAATGCATGGGCAACAACCGGCCACTCGGCGCTCACGTAAAACTTTCAACGCGATTTTCTCGAAACAGTGTTCTCAAAACGGTGGGACCTGTATCTCCAAAAGTTATTATCTGATTCGACTGAAACTTTTTTTATTTTGAAGAATATAGTTCTGGCTAGGGGGGAAACCAGAAAAAATTACAAAAAATTGAAAATTTATAATTTTGAAAGGCGTTGAAAGGATGAAGAATATAGGGAAAAAGTGATTTCAAACTTTAAGTGTCGTTATTTTCTAAAAAAATGTAATTTTTGTAATTTTTCTGGTTTCCCCCTAGCCAGAAGTATATTCTTCAAAATAAAAAAAAGTTTCAGTCAAATCGGATAATAATTTTTGGAGATACAGTTCCCACCGATTTGGATGAATTTTTTGACGCCTTGACTTTAACGACTCCCCAGTGCTGTCTGCAATGATTAATTATAAAACAAAAAATATATTTCTATAATTTAAGACATCCTTAATACAATGCAAAAAGTCCTATTAAATTATATATAGTAGTTTTCCTTTAATTAATTCCTAAAGATCACCTATGTTTTGGGACTCTAGACCGGAAGGTCCCCTTAAGTTACTCTTCAATTTTCACTGTAATATTCCATTTTCCATTTATGCGATATATTCAAAGCGTACCAATGAAGTACAGAACGGATATAAAAGCATAGAAAAATGTTAATGTACACGATTCACCTTTCGACACTATAGCTCGAAGCTATCCATAAATAACCAAGTAACACGAGTTTGCATGTTTACGACGTTTAACATCCCTTTCACATGACACTTCTCATTCCCCGCGCCCTTTTTTTCTCAAATGTTCCATATCAAAGAGTCTGTCGCTGCTGGCCACTTGGCACTACCTCAAAGGGACGCCGAAAAAAAGAGGAGCGGAAAGGGAGTAAAGCGTGGCCGTTCAATTTACACCGCCACGGACAGAAGATGTAACAGAAAAGAAACGTGTGACAGGGATGAGAAAGCGAGAACACACGACACGACACTTTAATAGCTTGGTCAATCAAAGAGCCGCTAAACTTTTTTGTTTGCAAGAGTCTCAGCCACGGAGAGATACATTTTACCCCGGAGTTAGACCCGCTCACGTCTCGCTTTCCACCCCTTCCGGCTCGCCGAACGCCGATGGTAAAGTGAAAGTCTATTTACAATGCCATCGCGGCCCTTAGGACGTTCTGGAACGCGTCGCTGCATCGACGCTTAAAAGCTCAAAAGACGGTCGTTATTCGATTAAACGCGCGTCAACAGAAAGAGAGTTCAACGGCATCTGGTTCCGAGCGGAAGGTGATTTCCGCTCGATTGAAGTTTACTTACCATTTCATCAGTAACTCTGTGGAGCTCCATTCGACGTTCCCAAGCTTCATTCTTACGTCTCGCATATTGGCTGCCTCCTTCCTTTTTCTGTGAAAAGGTCGGGTCTATTTCCTCGTAACGGTAGATATTCGATAAGATTAGAGTTACTTTTACAAAGATATCGAAGGATTTTTTCAGGCGACAAACTGTCTTCGACGAGATATAAATACAGCTTAAGAATTCGTTATCTCGTAATACCTCGACTCCCATGAAACATTGCTTCCGGACGTCTTCGTATTCCCTAATAGCCATACCGACGAACATTCTTTTCCCTTCTGTGACGAATCCGAACGAAAAAAGGTAGTAGATTTCCTTACCCAACAGAATACCCTCTATCGTGCTACTGTCGTTGCGCATTCCTCGAATTAGGTACATTCACCCGCCCCGCCACGAGCGTGCAGTCGGGCTTGCATGAAATTTGTCTGCGCAATTTAAGCCTGGGGCTAATCAGCGATTCAGCGAGGGGACACAACGGAGTCTAGGAATTTTTGCAAACCGTAGCGAATGTCTGATCTCCGCCGCGTTCCATTGTGGACGCCTAAGTGTCCTACGCCGAGTTCCATCGTCGTCGTTCCGACGTAAGCAGCCATAAAGGCGTTAGTGTTAAAGTGCTGCTCACGGTAGGTGGTCGGTGCTGAAAGGGGGAGCAAGCAAATCTGTGTGCGGTCTACGACATGCACACGCCGACCGCAGACCTAATTGTCTCCCAGGCACTGTGCACGTTGCATTCGCACAGACTGTCTTATCGTATGCATTTAGGCCGTCTCGGGCTTGCTAACGATCACTGGAAATGCAGATTTTTGGCCCGAGGAGAAAAATAGCCTACTTTGGCGCCAGGAAGAAAGCTGCCGCTGAAATCTCTGACAGACACACAGCCACGAGAACGAGGGGAAGCTACGAGTGTAGGTGATGTGGTTTCCAGTTGATGTCGATAGTGTGGGTAATGCTTCTGCGTCTAAGGCACTTAGGAAATTCCTATTCTTTCTACTTTTGCCAAACGTCTACACTTCTGGCGAAAAGAATTATATTGACCTACGTGTGGGTTTGTTAATACGATCACCATTAGCGATAACCATGAAGCCATTTTTCGTTGATAGGTATAATCGAAACTATACATTGAGAAAAAAATTCTTCCATCATTCAGTAGATTTTTATATAAAAAAAATAAGCCCACAAAATTTCAGAAAGATTGGTGCAGTAATGTTTTAGATATCTAGCTCACCGTTTTTAAAAAGGCTTCTTGGATGTCGTTGTATTTTTATTATAAATGTAAATATTTTTCTACAAAAAAATTACCAAATGTTCTTTAAATGTTGTTCTTTTAAGTGCAAAAAGTTCTGTAAAAATATATGCTTCCGCTTTTTAAAAAAAAAATCGCCTCTTTTCGGCCCCCTGACTAGGTATAATCCCTTAAGGGGTCATGCCTAGTTGGCAAGCGAAAAAAAAACGTGATTTTCGGGAATTTTTTGTGAAAAATCTAATGTATATATTTTACAACTATTTGCTTAGTTTAAAAGTACATATATTCAGCAACTCTCAGTAATTTTGTTATAGAAAAATATTAAAAAATGAACGAATAACAGCCACTCTCCCGGAAGCTATTTTTTTAGCGGTGAGCACGATTTCCCAAAGCCGGAGCATCTGAAATCGAGAAGTGAAGAAGATTCTGTTAGTATATGAGTTTATCTAGTTCGTGAACGAAGGATTTTTGTTTTCGATGAAAACTCTATTTTTAATTCACGAAAAACGAACAATTGAGACATCGAAAAATCATGATTTTGCGTAAAACGGCCGCCATTTTGTCTGAAATCATTTTATTGAAAAATCCTTCGTTCACGAACTAGATAAATTCATGTACTAACAGAATCTTCTTCACTTTTCGATTTCGGATGATTCGGCCCGGAGAAATCGTGCTCACCGCTAAAAAAATAGCTTCCGGGACAGTGGCTGTTATTCGTTCATTTTTTAATATTTTCCTATAAAAAAATTACTGAAAGTTGCTAAATACATGTACTTTTAAAATAATCGAATAGTTGTAAAAAATATACATTAGATTTTCCAGAAAAATTCCCGAAAATCACGTTTCTTTTCGCCTGCCAACTAGGTATAATCCCTTAAGTAGATTAATTGTGTCTTGATCGATACTTCAGATGTGGTCACTTGCGATAGGTGAAGTTGGTATTGAAATGATCGAAAGTTTTGCAGATGACTGGAGGGAAAACGTCCTTTGATGCGTACTTTTAAATAAACGATATTCCTTATTCAGCTAACACTGACAAGCTGAAGTAAATTTCTACGTATTTTGCATGCATGGTGCACTCAGTTCGATTTAATTGTCGAGTGTGAAGAAATACAGTGAGAGGAACATAAAAGTTAAATTAGTATTGTGTCGAGTTGGGAATATTTCAAGATAATATTTGAAATTTTTTTAAAAGATTTCCACGTGTACATGTGTCACTAATTGGACAGGCATTTCATTCGAACCGCGAAATAAGGGCACATTCGTTGCGGATGGACAAGAGCGACAGAAGAGGATGAGCGATTGTGTTATTGCAAAGCCACGCCAATAGTATTAGTCACGACGTTCGTTACACCGAAACGTTTGTTGCTGCTAACGAACGTTTCTTCGAAGGCTTAATTGCGACAGCAGTTTCATTTTTTCAGTAACAAGTGCATTTGTTGTTGACATTGCTGGTTTGGACGAAACGATAGCCATTAAAGGATGATATCGTTACGATTGCAATTACGAGTTTCGTAGAGAGGATCGAGGTCAGTTTTAATCAGTATATTTGGAAGTGAAATTCTATTTTAATTTCCGCAGATTTCACTGTAGACAAAGTGTATGGCGTTCTGTGGTTTTAATAGAGAAGTAGCGTCAGTATACTATTTACAATTTACTTCACGAATTATAGTACATATAATTTCTTGTTAGAAATGTGTCATTAGAAATTTTAAATCCCTTACAATTTATCAATTACGAAATTATATCACGAGAATCTGTTATTTACAGAGTTACAAGAGCGTTTTGTATCTGGAAACAATATTTCACACTGATCTTTTTATTTGTTGCAATCGCCAAATATGGTGACGTTATTTATTTACATCGTTCCATCAAATCCCATATTCACTCCTCATATTTAAATTCATTATATAATCCAATACTAATACTTCTCCATTCAGTGTTAAAAGTTGTTAACGAACTACAATTTGCATACTTGGGCATAATTTTAATAATAGTTAATAATAATACCGTTGGTGGTATTCATGATAATGACGATGCCATTTCTCCTTGGCCCTTTATTCAATTGTTGATTCCAAAAGCAAAAGTGATTAGCAAAGCACGTATGGATAGAAATATTTTTATATTTTCAATAACATTAAGTCCTCAATTAATCAAGTTTCAAGTACTTTCGATCTGAAAAGGTATCCCCGAGAATTTCGGGAGCTCCTCAATAACCTCAATAAACGTAGAAAGAACGAATTCTTTTCACCAGAGTGGATGACACGAAGGGGTAGCAAAATGAGATCCATCGGATCCCCTCGTTTCTGCCATAGAGAACACATCCATTTCGCCTTTTCCTCTTCCTCACGCTCTTCTTCTCTTTGCTTTCGCAAAACTGCCAATTGTTCCCGACGCTTTGCCTCCTTTATTTCATTTCCTTTCGATCACAGCGCCGAAGTTCATGCCCGCGAATGTCGACGCGAGCTTATGAGGCGAGAATCGAACTCCTGGAACGCCGCTCAAAAGCCCCGATAATCCTATTTATTCGAGGATCAAGTAGACACTGAATACGATAAGAATTTTAATAATCAAACGAAAGAATTCCTCAAAATTCGGCAAGCTATAATGCAGGTACGAAATGGATAGGTATTTCCCCCGGAAAGGAACAAAGGTAACTTCAACCTTTATAAGAAATATTATACTGTTTAGTGTCACCCCCATTTTCGACACCTTGATTTGTGTGGATTCATTAAAAGGGTATCCATGAACAAGTACTTAAAATAAATTCACTGTACGAATTATTTATTTTTCCAATAGCAGTAGTGTGGAATCATCCAGAAATTAGATAGATGCCATTTTATTTCTGAAATTCTTCTATACTAAAACGTATAAATGGTTCATAGGAAATTTAAGCAAAAGAATATGTAATCATTAAAGTTCACACAATCTGAGACTACAATGAAAGATTACTTTGGAAGAAATTTTGGGAAATGTTCAGAAGTAGAAAATGAAATGATTAATGTTCCAAACGGTGCAAACTACATTACGAATCGTAACTGAACTCCTCGCTGAGTTTGAAGCTAATTATTATAACAGCCCTTAATAGACTGTATCGCGCACGAATCATCACGTGCATTCCCATTGAAATGGCGCCACGGGAAACCGTCGTGGGAATTAATTTTCATGAATAACAACGCGCCGGACATGTTCAAAGTATTTCCGACGCAAAGTGCACCCAGCAATTTGTAGATAAATCGCTGTTTAAAGGGGCACATTCTCAAGGTTGCTCCCTCGGTTTACGGTGACCCTAACCTGTCTACATTTACATGTAACTTCGATCGTCGATTACACCTCTTGAAAGTCTAAAAATATATTAGGACCTTCAAAGGCATAGTTTGTAGCAATAACTTCTAACTTAAGTAGAGAGATTAAGCTTCTTATATGGTAGTCGTAGAACTTTTTTTTAGAAGTAGTACTAAGAAACTTTCCTATCTGACAAGGAAACAGTTCATCAGCACAGTGTTCATTAATGATAATAGAAAAATTCTAGAAAATCTTTCCAAACGAGAAAGATGGTTATGCACTTACAAGTGAAATAAGTCAAACTATGATCAGACACGCCAGGGTATATGATATTAAATCACTAGATTCTAGGAGAAAATCGAACGATGTTATAAAAAGTGTTTTTATTAACCTTCTCTAATAACCGTTTAACATTTTTCATGAAAAATATTGTAATATTTACTTCACCCCCATATGATATTGAATACTATGATCGTGGTTGAAGTAGAATCAAAAAACGTTAACAACCGTCGGAAATAATTATTTTTACGGTTTTCCTATTCAAACAGAACTACATACTGCAAAACTTTTCTAGATAAAAACAACAATTCTAAAGCAAGGAATATACCGATCTGATTAAAAAGCATATTCAAGAAACTTCTCAAAAATGACAATAGAAGCCCAATAGTGGCATAGACTATTGCAAAGCAGAACACTGTTATAAAAGCAAGCGTGAAAACGATTTTTCAACTAAGGAAAATCGGTGCAAGTGCTTCTGCATCCCTTTTTCATTACATCTACGTTCACCCTTGTTCGCAGGAGGCAGCACCCGCGGAAAAATAGGCCAGAAAAGAAGAAATTCTGGATTGTAACTTAAAGTTCCGGATGAGAAATCACCATTCCCGCGATAGCCGCCCTCCAGAGTCTCATTTATTCTTCCGCGCTGTTGGTAAGAATCAGCACCAAACATTCTTGCGAAAATTCATTTTTTGCCGCGGACTGTTCGTCGTTTGGGGATTAATTATAACGGTCCCCAAACGGGCGAAATACTTGGACCGTGGTTACTCCGCCACCCGACCTCTTTCATCGTAAATCTTTTCAAACCATACTCTTTCTGCCTTTCATTGTTTTCACTTCCCTTCTTGAATCGTTACGCATTCCCTGAAACTTCGTCTACACTTTGAAGATTATTAGACTCTTGGTTTAGTGAATAGTTCACCAACACTTATTACAGGACATCTGTCATAGCCCTTGCCTTTTTTTTTATAGATGCTGGTTAACTTTTCAATTACTTCTCCAAAGTTACAAAGAATTTTGTGAATCTAATGAGTTTATCAGACTTCAGTCACGTTCTTTAACTAGTGTTATTACAAATCTTGATGCAAATTGGGCATTAGTCTTCTAGTTACTTCAAGCTGTGAGTTTTATACATGTCGTGGAACAATTCTAAAATAAGCCTTCTTGGAAAGAACCTTTATTTAGTGATGAGGGATCTGTCACGAAGGACAGACTTATAAAGTCTGGCCATAGACAATCCGTTAACCCTTGCTCTCAATATATGAACCTCGTTGTTCCTCCAAACTTTATTATACTCTCCATCCACTCCATATTTCACATTAGAACACATACACGCCATTTTGAATTTTATTGCGAGTAAGAATTACCGAGATTAACGAAACCTTCGTAACACACTACAAAGTCAACACTTCCGTTTAAGATTCTCAATCTACATCGCTGCTTATACTCTAAACAAAGGATTAAAAGTCCTTTTCCCTGGAAAACAGGAAGCCCCTCACACGTTGAAGTTCAAAGAAGGATATTGACCCAACATTTCAAGCCCCTTCATAAACACTCCTTTTAATATAATGAGCAAAACACTTTGATTTACAGTTTCTTACCCTCCCTGTACCAGGCAGGGAAATAAGAAAAGGCTATGGAAAACAGTGGGGATTAAGGGTTGCGTACATTTTGCCGGCAGATTTGTGCCGAAGGAGAGCGTGCATCCGTAAATTGTCGCCCCGGTAGCGCAGAATCGCATTCACTTTTACCCAAAGTCTCGCGCTTAAGTTCATGTTTTCGCGTCTGATACGTGCCGCTGGCTGGCCCCTGTAATCTCTTGGCACTGGCGAGGCTGGGTTTCCCGCGTTCGTTGTGACGTAACTATAATTTAGATGCGTCCCGTTGGCACGCCCGTTGACAGTCGTACGCTTGGTCAGATGCCAAACGTCTCCACGTATGGGGCAAAAGGTTGCTCCAAGCTCCCCCATTTTCCACGCCTCAGTTAACTTCACCAAATACCTTAGCGTAATGGTCAGCCTGGATACCTCGATGCTGGAGAGTCCTTATCTTTTTTCCCTTTTACCTATTTTTTTCTTTTGCCCAACGCCTCTCGCCGAGTTTAATTCTCGTCGGTGATCTACGATCTTTCTGGAGGTGATCTACGATCTTTTCGACACCGTTTGAATGCGCGTTTAGTTGGAAAAACAAGTCTGCTATGTTGAATGACGAATTGTGAAACATCTCTAAGTCACGCGGACGGGGAGGTGTAAGTGAGATGTCGGAAGGAGATAATTTAAGCGTGCTTTTGATTAAGGGGTAATGACAGTGTAGAGCCCGGAAAGGCAGCCTGATTTTGAGAATTTTTTTATGCGAGTATAGTGAATGGAATACCAAATCTGTTTGAAGGACTTTATTGTACATACCTTGAAGGATGATCACTTTTTTTTAAAATTTTTTTAATACAAAATGGCGGCGCCACAGCTCAACAAAAGAAACTTCTTCTGAAAAACAGTGTTTCGCAGCCGGAAAGATTTCTCCGTCAATTTTTGACCTAGAACAAAAAACCGTAATTTTTTGAGTTCTATATAAGATTATCTCGGGAAGTACACGAGGAAATTAAAAAATACTGATTTTTGTAAGAATGGTGCGTGATTGAACAAAACACGGAACTGCCACAACCTCGAAATTGTTGAAACGTTTTGTTCGATCACGCACCATTCGTACAAAAAACAGTAGTTTTTAATTTCCTCGTGTACTTCTCGAGATAATCTTATATAGAACTCAAAAATGTTTAGTTTTTTGTCCTAGGTCAAAAATTGAAGGAGATATCTTTCCGGCCGCGGAACACTGTTTTTCAGAAGAAGCTTCTTTTGCGCCGCAAAAGCTGAACTGAACTGAAGCTGTGGCGCCGCCATTTTGCATTAAAAAAATTTAAAAAATTGTGATCACACTTCAAGGTATGTACAATTAAGCCCTTTAAACAGATTTTGTATTCCATTCACTATACTCGCATAAAAAAATTCTCAAAATCAGGCTGCCTTTCCGGGTTCTACAGTGTCATTACCCCTTAATAAGTAGAGGCTCCTGAAGATTGATGATGAGTGTTAAGTTTGATCGATTTTCAAATACGAGATCTATATAAGTGTACTTCGTTTAACTTATTATATGCGTCTTGATTATAATAAAATAGAGGTAGTGTGAATATATGGCTCCAGATTAAAAAATGTACATGGCATTGGAAGTCCCATAAGTAATAGCACCACAGAAAACTGGAACATTTGTCATTTCAAATCAAAGAATTTTTATATCTAAAATTAATCTTGACATTCAATAGCTTGAAATAAGATATACTACTGCATATTTCTACAGATTCTGTGTCTGTTCAATGAATATTAATAAATCTCTGTTACTTCTACTAAAATTAATTTCCAAGTCTTATCGACAGGTGTCAGTAGGACAGAGAAAATTTAGCCATTAGTGATTTATAAGTGGTGTCGAATAAAATTCAAAGTATTCGTTGGAAATAACTTATGAATCAATTTTGCAAGAGAAAATACTATTAATGTAGATAGCTAAAAGCAAGCGTAAACATGATAAAAGCTGGATTTCTATTTTGTCCCCCCCCCCCCCCCCGCAACTCATACTATACATAATGTATTCTACTGTATTTGATATGCATGCAAATGTACTCATTGTTACTTGCTCGATATTGCGTTTCAACAATGTTACAAGATTATGCACGCCGAATAATTTTGCCACGCTCACGTGCTCGAGTATTAGAAGCGATGGCGGTTTTAAGCAGCCAGGCGATTTGTACTACTTATGCCACGAAGTAGAGCAAGTCGAAATTTGGGCAGACACAAAAGATCCACGTACCGCGCGACACAGATTCTGCGGAACCTGTGTACATTCGTATAATAAATAAGGCGGCAAGGTTTCCGCTCTATTGCATACCATGCAGTGCGCAGTCTTTTCAGTATTCTACCGAGACTCGTTCGATATTTCAAAAACTCTTTCCTATACCAAAGTGGATTCATTTAGAATTATTCAATTGAGATTATTAACACGATTAAATAGATTTAAATATGCTTCAAGTTATTTAATGCCACTTTCGATTAAATCAGCGTATCACGTTTGACTGGTACAAGTTAACGTATATGTTTAATATACGTTAATTGAAAATGAGAATTTAGTAATTGCTCGTAATATTCAAAAGAATTTTTCAGTGGCTCGTGCACCTAGCTTGCCATTTTATATTTTAAGAAACTTCACTTCAGAAAAAGGAAGGACAAAACTATAAATGGTGGCGTAATAATTTCTTCCGTGGACATCGAGCGTGGAAGGCCAGCACATTTCAAAAGTCAATCGGTACAGATGCACGTAGTTTACATGAAACATGAAGATCGAGCACGATGGCAATAAGTCAATCGTTGACAATAATGGACGATCGTCCTTCGATGGACAATTTGTCTTGAAAGCTGACGACGCGGCGGTAGTTTGCGTCTACCGAAATATTCTACGATACATTCAATAAACATTGTGTATTACTTATACACACGCCTACTAAAGTGATAAAGGAAACACCGAAACTTGTATATCAACGCTAAAAATAAATGTAGCCCCCGTTTGAATGAAAAGCTAAACTAATCAATTTCATAAGAAACGATTAAATTCTGAAGCTAAGTAGTCAAAAAACATGGGATCCATAAATATTCAATAAACTCATTTCCTCCTTCACGATGTTTACATTATTTCACTCGAAATATAGAACGATTGAATACCATTACCCCAACTTTCTCTTACCCAAACAACCATGCCCCTATTAATTCTAATTAAAAAAAAGTGGCCCCCTTTTACAGTCACAATAATTCATGCGATTGGACGAGAATGAATTTCCAGAAAATGAATCGCCGTTCGTAAAAATGCCTACGAAATTGGTTCTCTTTTTTCGGCGAGCGCCTATTGAAACCTTCACAGGGGTTCGCATATTCATTCGAATTTAATGCTCCCGTTGATCGATCGTCTCAGCCGTGGCGAGAGAAAAATGACGCAACGAAATCAACAAGACTAGCCCAGTAGCTCCTCGGATAATAAAGCTTTGATTCATCGTGCCTGGCGATTCCAGCGCGTATATTCGATGATCTATCCGCTAACTGGTGCCAAGCTTTTTTACGGGCCGCACAACACGTTCGTTTAGAAACATCGAGCCGAGGCTTTTCTTCGAAATGGCTGAGCGCGAAAAAAATAACGAAGAGTGTGTGCCGCAGCGCAAGGTAAAGTTAATGAAACAGACTTTAACGGTTTACCAAAAGTGGTGTAGTATTTGTTATCGCTATTCCAAAGCTTTTGTCGCATTTTGAGCGCGAAGTGCGTTTCAAAGTGTTGTCTGCGGAGTTTTAAAATGGTGTCACAGCTTTTATTCCGACTGGACAGAATCATTACGAGTTCGCGCTCCCAGTGTTACTGGTTTCTTTCACGTTCTATCGAGCGTGCGCTTTGAGAAACGGCCCCGCGGAGGAGTGATGATAAATTTTGCCAGCTTGGATTTATTTGCTTCAAAGGAGAAACCCTTGTACTCGGATCGTCTCGGGCGGAGAAGTGGAAGTTTCAAAAGAAGTACGAGTATTGCAACTTTGCGCAACTTCTTAGTGTCACGAAGGGGTGGTCGCTAGATGATAAAAAGGGAAGAAATAAAGCGAGGGAAAAATTCTTCGTAAAGTTTAGGTTATGGTGTCACCAAATTTGGAAAATTATTTCCTACTTAGGCTATCATCTGAATACATGGAAACATTTAAATTGTCATGCTTTTCGTGTGTTTGTACTAAGTAGAGAGGAAATACTTCGTATTTTTAATGACAGGGAATAACGAAATTTGAACATCCTTTCATTCCCAAATTTGCTATTCTATTCAAAACATGCCAATAGTTTCTGCTGCGTCATATCACCATTTAGAAGCTCGTTGGAGATTCATCTTTGAGGATGGATGACGTGAGTATGAATAAAAGTATCATTATAGTGATCTGCAATATAGCCTTTTGTTCGTTTTCTTGGCAAAATACTCGGTTCCTGCAAAAAAAAAACAGATGACATACTGGCATTGTTTGTACCAGAGGATGAACACTTTTTGCGAATACAACTCCCCCTTGCTTCTCCTTTTTGCTTGCTGCGCACGTCTTTTTTGCAAACATTCCACAAAGATCTTCATAAACTCTTTGAATCGAATGTTCACTGCTCCAGTTACAGTTACAATTTAAATAATTCTCCAAATTAAATCAGTTAAAGAAACTTCAAATAAAAAAGTTAATTTCGAATTACAAGTTTCAGGTAGTTTATAATTTACGATACAATTGATTTCTAACAATGCACAGAGTTTTGTAACTCAATTTCAGAAGCATCCAATCTCTTAAATTCGTGTTCAGTTTCTCTTAGGATTCTTTCCCTTGAAATTTTTTTTAGAAGCTTGTGGAAAGTAGAGGTGTCAGTACCGGGCCCGGGGACATCCCCTGAATTTTGCAAACGGCCTGCACAAACCTGCTGCATGGGGCATGAAGATACGCAATGCAGGGAGACTGCCCACGCCCTTGATTCGATAAGCCGGCCCGCGATATTTTCTGTTCTAAATTTAAGGGTTCTCGTGGGTTTACGAAACGTCAGACGCCACTAAGAAGCAGGGGAAATCTTTACGTCGTAACTACGGGTGGAAATTTCCTTGCGCATAAATAAAACACACTTGACAGGGTCAAGATGGAGAAGCACGCAAAGGCTGAGCCTGGGGAACAAGTGAAAGATCAGATCATAAACCCGGCACATGCCACAGTTGTGACTCGAGTACTAGGACGTGATCAAGTGTCAGAGTTTGCAGGAAGAAAAGGCTTCTTCGTTGAGCTTCTGACACAATCATTTACCCAAAAAGCCACTTAGCTGATGCTACTAACAAAGATTGGAAAATCTGCATAGCTTGCGGAATAATTTATAAAGATCATTCAACTGTTGTACATTTTAAGGTAGCGCGATCGATGGTACATTATAGTAATTACATTCCCGTTCGTAAGTCACTGGACATTCTTTCATTTCCAGCAAACTAATTATATTGGAGCATGGATACAAGTTTCTCAAGTGACTGTATTATATTATTTTGTTATACAGGGTTATCCACTTAATTCAGAACTGGCGCGCGAGAACAGATGCCTTGCGTGGCCTTTTCCCGACAATCGCCTCAACATTTATCATCAGACGCAAGGAAGAACGACGCAAAAACCCTTAGCAAGCTGCTGGTACATCAAAATCCAATTTCTTCTTTAGGACAGGGACTGGCTCAATTCATCTGTTCTCGCGCGCGCGTTCTGGATAACCCTGTATTTACTTATTTTGCTTTTAACAAACTTCAAAGACATGTATGAACCATTCAAACGGATTGGAAAGTAATAATGAAGTGTAAATCATGACATGGCCTTAGTAAAAGTAGTTATATTAAAGTACCCACTTTGGATAAAATACGCATCAGATTGCAAGATACTGTGTATTGACTACATTTGAAATGTGCACGGGTGCTCCTCACCGTCACGTGACACCCACACAGCACCATAACATTGCAGCAACGTCTTTGCAATGATGCGGTGCAAGATTGCAATGTTGCACCATAACATTGCAGAGACGTTGCAGGTTCAGTCCTATGTCCGCCTTCGCAATATTGCAGGTGTGTATTTTTGCAAAGTTGCGGCAACATTACAAATATGTAGTTCTGCAACGTTCCGGCAATGATTCTGCAACGAAACGGCAAATTCTGGCAATGATACTGCAACTCTTCGACAATATTGCAGGTGGAACATTGCACGGCAACGAACTTGCAATATTGTAGGATCGTTGCCAATGGAACACTGCACGGCAACGAACTTGCAATATTGGCGGAATATTGTAGGATCGTTGCCACTCCAATAATGCACGACAATGTTGCAGCATCGTTCCTGCGATATTGCAATGCAACCTGCAACAACACAATATTGCAGCAACGTTCCTGCAATATTGCTGCAACGAAGTGTGCTGTATGGGACTATACTTCTAAAAAGTTCCCGCGAGCAAACGCCCCGAATTACCATATGGCATCGAAAGTCCCATAAATCCGCGTGAAAAACCGAACGCGCGGTGTCGCGTGCCGCGGCCATTGAGATTCAAGGTTCCGTTCAACACGTAATTACGCAGGATCTAGGTGTCGCGTGCATCTCGCGTGTCCGATGCTATCGAGCGTCGATGTTCCGCTAAGCGTATCGAGGGGCTGGTACCGGTGATGTGCTCGAAATGGGAAAGATCGTGGACGCCTTGGAATACTTGTCGTCGTTGTTTGATAAGCCCCTATCAATTATATGCGTCTAGGGCGAAACCGACGCGGCCACCCTTGTTCTACTGTAACGTCCTTGGCTCGATAGCTGGAGGTGTGCTAATTAGAACCGAGATATTTCTCGCGTGAGCGCGTACACCCCCGTCGAATAGGGCCTGGCCTGCTCGCAAGGGCGAATTTCATGACGGCAACTACCACTGTTCACGGAGGTGGCTGCTCTAATTATCTTGCCATGGATCTCCCTTGTTTCGTCTCAATTTAATGCTTTACGCAATTACGCGATACGCATGCTAATACGACTTCCGCTACTTTCAAGGCTTTCCACTTTCACAGCGGCGTTTCCTGCTGCTTAGCCTGCTGGTGTAGGTTCCGTTGTTTCTGTAGTAAGGGTTAGATATGGCGGGCGTGAAAGGGTAGATATACATACCGACAAGGGGATACGGTTTTTTAATTCGATGAAAATTTAGATAAGTCTTTCTATCTGCGTTCCTATTAAGTTCTCTGTGGTCCTGTTCAGGGCTGTAACGAATGTTCGAATAATCTAAGTATTCGAATACCAGAGAATTCGAATATTTGGAATGACCGAATTTCTGATCGTACAGAATAGGAATCTGAACATGAAATATTTTTTCGCACTTTATCCTGAAATTCTTTTCATATTGGCCTTTAAAATTATTTGTTTTTCAAATGATAAATTTGGAACTTTATTAATCTTTAGAAAATTTATATAATTATTATTCTAATAATAATGAGTGGACAATCCCGACTGAGTCGGTCAAAGGCCCCCTCCTTTCTCCTTTAGGCCTACCCGCGTCCCGCCATGAGCTGGTGATAAACAGTAGGTATAAGCAGATTTTTTGTAGGAAGCTAAAACCCCATAAACGAGTTTAAAGAACTGTAATATTTTTATTTCTTCCTCCGTTACCATAATGTTATTTCTCTAAATTTATTATTGGAAGAAATGATTCGTATTTGTAATTATTCGAATTAAATACACCTAATAACAAAACCCGAATATTCGAATAATTACAAATACGAATATTCGAATAATTACAGCCCTAGTTTTGTTATTAGTTCCTGAATTTTTAAGGGAATAATCATCGTCTATGAAAAATGGATTCTGTTCCCGTGCTGCGTGTAGAATTGTAATGTAATTAGTGCACAATACAAGATAAGGGTATAGAATGTGCAGGATAAAATCTTGCACTGGGTTGGGATTAAAATGGTTTACCCATGAATAGTGATAGCGGTTCGAAGTTACTCTTGCAGAAAATGTGGTGAGTCTATGTGGAGCGACCTTCAGGCTGAACTATCAGCCAGGAACATGAGCACACTAGGACCTCCTGTATGAAGCGGGAACTTCCACCAAGTGTAGCAAATTCAAAGTCATCGCACAAAGAACTATTCAATTTCACTTCTCTCCATTTCCCTGAACTTCACAACTACCTTTAGTAACAACAAATCAAATCACTGATGCGAGACTTACATACGCAATAGTCACCCATAAAAGAACTGTATGCAACATTTTGAATCTATGCCTAGACATGTACAGGATGTAAAAAATCATATATCATAGTTCACACAGGTGATTCTACACCTGGTAAAAAAATATACCCCAAAATTAACCTTCACGTTGAAATTCAGGATCAATCTTTTTTATTGTAACGTGTTTGCTATGTTCCAAAGAATGTTTCTAACAATGAACGACAAAATGGTTCCTTTGTCACTTTTTATCTTCCCAGTGAGTAGAACACGTTAAAATAAAAATCAAAATGGGTCTTGAATTCCGAGGTGAAGATCGATTTTGCGGGACATTTTTTTAACAAATCTCCACCGATCCAAAGGTGTAGAGACACCTGTGTGAACAATGACATATAATTTTTTACGTCCTGTACATAAATAGCAGAATCTAAAAATATTTTTAAATTTTCTGCATCGTCAGTTGAAAGCCACAATAATTCCACAAGGGAGGGATTCCATTGAGGAAGCGAACGATGGTCTCCCACCGATAGAAAGCAATGAATGCGCTTGGCAACTCGGAGCAAACGCCAGAAACTGCAACCCTCGCGCCTAATCGATTACCGCGCGATTCTCCAGGCCCGGGCGTAATTAATGAGAAAATATGAAGCCACGAGAAACATAACGGTGTGATACCTCAGAGGCTTTGTTCTCCCTCTTCATTTGCACATCGTCCGCGTGTCTGATTTCCAGCGTGCACGATAGGATATTTATTGCGGCTACGGTTTGCAAATGACATGCAAATTACTCGCGCGCCCCGGGATGTCTGGACGAGAACGAGCTAGCATCGGTTTTTCTCCTGCGAATTATCACAGTATTGCCGGCAGTGCGTTCGTTACGTTTATGGTTGCAGTGACAGTAAAATGCTGGACCAATGTGGCGTTGTAATTTACGTCGGGGACATTCAATCGAATCGAATAAGTTACGTGAATGGAATCACCATTTCAGAGGGTAACAAACAGAGTAGGTAGAGACTTCACGATTTTTCATTCAGCAGGGTTATGTAGGAATGTGGTAAATGCGGTTGGTTGTACATTTTGGTAGAGGTAGTAGTTTCGAAAGTTGTAAAATAGAAAACTTTAGGGTATCTATGGGTTGTAGGACGTTTCTGATATTTAGGGCATCTGGAAGCATTGGAACGCATGGGACCTGTAAATGTCCTGTAATTTCTGAGAGCTCTGGGACCTATAAAACTTCTAGAACACCTGGGTTCTCGAGGAACTTTACGTCTCCAAAAATGCTTGAGGCCTCCAGAGCCTTTAGTACTCTAGGGTTCATATTAAAAGTAGAAAGATAGATATTTTTTAGAACTACCCCTTGCAATATCTTTAGTACTTGCACCAGACCACATCGTCATCTACCCTATCGAGTTCCTCGATGAGAATTTGACTCCATAGAGTTTCATGGACATCTAAACTGCGATCCATAGGTCTATGATACGATATACCACGTTCTAAAGTTTCGGAGTTACCTACATCTAGCTCTTCGTGTTTATGATCAATTGCACTGGCTGTAAAAAGATTATATGTCATGGTTCACACAGGCGATTCTGCACTTCTGGTTCGGTGGAAGTCTGGTAAAAATACATACCGTAAAATTGATCTCGACCTCGAAATTCAGGGTCAATTTTTTTTTATTGTAACGTGTTTGACTCACTAAAATTGGAAATAGTGTCAAACGAACTATGTTCCAAAGAATGTTTCATACAATGAACGACAAAATGGTTCCTTTGATATATTTTATCAGCCCCCCCCCCCCCCCATTCAGTAGAACACGTTAAAATAAACGAAATTGGATATTAATTTTCGAGGTGAAGATAAATTTTTCGGCAGAATTTTTTAACAGATCTGCACTGATCTAGAGGTGTAGAAACACCTGTGTGAAACGTGATATGTCCAAACCCTATAGTCTATGACCTTCTGTATCAAGTACAGATCTTTATAAATAGAAAATCAGTATTGCATTTTTACCTATAAATCGTCCTTATACAATCCAGCAAGTTACACGTCGCAAATGCATTGCTCATGGCATACGCAGACGAAAAGCAGCGTGCATTATCGAAATCACGTGTCATCAATCACTCGTGTGGGCACCCTTTCCACAACCGTCAGGTAATTAAACCACGTGACATTCGTAGCTGTTAAATTATGATTAGCGATTAACCGGTTCAGCGGAGGAGAGTGTGACACACGAAATTCTAGTGAAACTTGGAACATCCATCACACATTATTATTTGAATCCAAATAATATTAATATAAATCACTCCAATGCGCACATGTGTGATATGTATCAGAATTGCAAGCAACAACAGTAACTTAAAAGCACATAGCAAGAAAGTAGAATTCCAGCTTTACTGTCTCCGCGCTCTGTTAATACCTTCATTCTGACTCTCAGAATTATAAATTATAAACAATGCCGTCTCTATCGCTAGAATCGCTACAAATATTATCGTATTGTGCTAACTGTAATTCTCCTACCAACATCTTTTAATAACCCACCCCACCACTGCCGTGCCCCAATATTTTCGTTTCAGCCACCCACTCGACGCATCTTTTATTAAAATTTCATTCCTCTAACCAACCGTTTATTACATCTCCATTGGCAACGCACCCCTTGGCTACGTGACCGATATAAAGGATGCAGAGGAACCAAGAGGCAATAAGTGTGGTGCCCAATCGCATCTATCTTGTCACTGTATCCTTAGACACAGCAACGCTTTGCCGCCGGCCGATAAATTGCAGCTTTCGCACCAAGAACAACACGGTAGTGCTCTTAATCCTGGAAACTCCCAGTAGACTTTCGCCAGCGTTTCTCGGCGGAAAAACTTTCACCTGGCACGTACGATGACGTAACACGATATTCCAGCCGTTGTTATTTCATTTCGACGTAGCGTCGCCCACGATCCTCTGGGGTATTTCGTTTCACTCGTCCCCGTCGAATTCAATTCTCTTCTGTTCATTAACGCCACGAGCCTTTTCCTATCTGTACAGTGCTGGGCTCGTATCGTGTGTACATGCTCGACAGGAACGAAGGTGGGTTCGTGATTTCATTCCGCAACTTGGAAACCCAACATGTCTTCCTATTTTGTCGCAAGGCGATGGCGTTACTCCAGGCACCATCAATTTCCTGCTTTTGAAAATTTACAATCACTTTGAGGGTGTCAAATTATTGAAGTGTCAAATTCTTTTGAATTTTCGACTTGCCGAACATCCCTTGTTAGAGTTTCGTATATATGTAATAGGAAAATATGGCACAATTAGAAATAAATAATGTACATCTTTGCCATTTCCCATACAGCAGACTTCGTTGCAGCAGTATTGCAGGAACGTTGCTGCAATATTGTGTTGTTGCAGGTTGCATTGCAATATTGCATTATTGGAGTGGCAACGATCCTACAATATTCCGGCAATATTGCAAGTTCGTTGCCGTGCAATGTTCCATTGGACTACATATTTGTAATGTTGCCGCAACTTTGCAAAAATACACACTTGCAATATTGCGAAGGCGGACATAGGAGTGAACCTACAACCTCTCTACAATGATGCGGTGCAACATTGCAATCTCGCACCGCAATATTGCCGAAGAGTTGAAGGATCATTGCCAGAATTTTGCCGTTTCGTTGCAGAATCATTGCCGGAACGTTGCAGGACTACATATTTGTATTATTGCCGCAAATTTGCAAAAATACAAACCTGCAATATTCCCGAATAGTTGCAGGATCGTTGCCAGAATTTTGCCGTTTCGTTGCAGAATCATTGCCGGAACGTTGCAGGACTACATATTTGTATTATTGCCGCAAATTTGCAAAAATACAAACCTGCAATATTGCGAAGGCGGACATAGGACTGAACCTGCAACGTCTCTGCAATGTTATGGTGCAACATTGCAATCTTGGACCGCATCATTGCAGAGACGTTGCTGCAATGTTATGGTGCTGTGTGGGTTCTCAGGTAGGACAACTATTCCCTTTGCATAATAATTTCTATTTTTATTTTCAAGAAAGAGTCGCACTATCATTACACCGAAAAAACAGAACTTTCGCGTTGACCTAAGAGGCACTCAGGACCACTCAGACACCACAACCGAATAATTCAACGAAAGCTTACTGTGCACTATTACGAAATTGTGGAAATCATACCGAATTCTGAGCTGAAGAAAGTTATGAATCTTAAAGCGACGATCTCGTTTCCCTCCGCCGCATTCAGGCTGCATTCCATCCTGTTTTGCTTCAATCTCCATTCTTTATCATTCAGATTCGTCCCTCAGCCGCTTACTTCGCGGGCTGCGGAGAACGCGTGACCGAAAATAAACGAAATTATCGCTTAACGGATTAAGGAGCGATTGTGGCCTTAGCGCTAATTCGGCACGTGGCAGGCACATCTCTAGATAATTCGATATTACCGTTCGATTCGGAGCATTTCCGTGTGGGGCCCACTGACTAATCCGATTTCGCGTCGACAAGATTGCATCGTCTAGCCGGAAATTCGCCAGGGCACTCTAGCTGCCGGATTTTGTGATCTGGTCAATCTAGCGTAAACATTATTCCGCGTCAGTAATCGTTCCCTCGTCAATTTGGCTTATTTCAGGATCGAAAGTACACCGTGCCCACTCTTCGTTTCCGTTTAATATACCTCGGTATAGAAAGTAGAATCTGGAGTGGAGCGATGAAGTAGGGTGAAGCTTACTTGGCAGGATGGAATTTTGGTAGACAATATTGGATAGAAATGGTTTGATCGGAGGTCATGTGAGATGAAGAGGGTGGTAAGACAGTTTGTGACACTTTTATGTCTGTTAAAAATATGGCTGTATTAAGTGAAATATTTGGACAGCAACTTTTTAACTCGTTGAAAGGTACGTGAATTTTTTAAAAGCATTTAGCTGATAGTATTTGATATTAGTGGATGTAAATTGGATAATTTTGGAAATGGGTTCCTAGGTTCTGTCAGTTTTGGAGCTGCTTTGTGAGGGGTCTTGGCACAATGCTACGTGCTTTGTGATTATCTATTTCAGGTAACTCCGCTCATGTTGGGAATTATTAGTCACCAAGTACAGGGGTCCGAATACTCAATTCATTAATTAAAGAAAAGTGGGTGTGGCAGATGGTATTTAAGTGAGAGTCTGCATTCCTGTTGATGTTACTAGAGTATACTTCGTTGCTGCTTATTTTTGAGGGAAAGTATCTTTTTGTCATAGCTATTTTGGTTTCACTTTGGTGTCATCAAATGATATTCTGTATTCTTTAGCCTCGATGTGCACATTGTGTTTATCATGTACATAGGCTCATCTGATGCACCTTCCTTTGAGTCACAGATATCTTGACAGTTCCTAGTAAAATCA
This sequence comes from Andrena camellia, assembly GCA_029448645.1. Lineage (NCBI taxonomy): Eukaryota > Metazoa > Arthropoda > Insecta > Hymenoptera > Andrenidae > Andrena > Andrena camellia. The sequence continues at coordinate 44,444,464 of CM055676.1, read as the reverse complement.
TTAACGCGATCTCTGTTTCATCCTTTAGTATCATGTACATATTCCTTTTAATAAACATTGTAAAATTGTGTGATACGACATTATCCCATTTAACGTCCTTACAATGCGTATTATATATTACTGCGAAGATGGAAACGAGAAAATAAGGAACGTAATTGTTTTTCGATTTATTGACGTCTACGTAAGAAAAGATGTTGAGTGGCTGCTCCTTGTGCGACAACAGATTATTGTAAACGGTGGAATCGTTTCTGGTAGCTTTTATTCGAACAGAATTTCGCCTACCTACTTCTATTATCGATTGCTCGTGTCCCTTGTTTTCCCTTTTTGGTCGGTGGATCCACCGTAGCGTTTCCGTTCCTTTTATTGACCCACTTTTCCAGTCTGCTCCCATTACTTATTTAAAAGTAACACGTGGCCTGCCACGAGTGTCATGGTGTTTTTTCTCTTTTTCTTTTTACTTGAAAACGGAACCAAGCCAACACGTTGCGCCCTCGTGAGTGACAGAAAGCACTGAAATTCTGCTGCAGTGTGTAGGTAACCGTAAAAAAATTTACTCGCACGATCAGAAGTGTAACGTCAATTCTGAGGGTTTAATTCTGAGATATGAGTGTTTGATTCCTCGAAATGCTTTCCTAAAAATCGAAAATAAAATTTCGTAATTCTAGATTCTGAAATACTTTCAAGTTATTGTGTTTAATATTCCCTATATTAGATAAAAGTGCAATTTAAAGCCCACCCTAAAGGACAATTTAAACGACAAAGGATCAATACAAAGATTATTGGATTACTAGGTCGCTAATAACCCATACTAGTAGTTGATGCGACACTAAATAATGGAGAAAAAAAATATTCCCTGTATCACTTTTCCTTGTAATTCTCTATTTCTATTCCTGATATTTCTTTTCCTCGTAATTCTCTATTCCTAGTCCATGTAATTTATTCAATATTCCTTTTATTGAGTTGACATTTCCTCGTCTCTCCTAATTATCGTTTTCATATTTGCAATACCCGAAGCTTATTATAAAACTTTATTGTCAGCTGGCCACTAAATTGAGAGACGTCGATAAAATTAGATAGCGGAAAGAAACGACACTTTAACGAGGTGTTCATTGACCCGGAACTGGAAATGTCACGGAGGGCTAGGCGAACCCTTTTACCCAACATTTCTTGCGCAGGTAGGATTATTAGAAAAATGTGAAATCACGATCCGTATAATTAAAACCCATTAGTCATCTGATTCGTTACAAAATGAAACGGTATCGTTTTCGATCAGTATTTAGAGAAGGATTTATTCGATAACCACGTTTGAGCTGAGATTAATGGGCGCACGAAACTGTATACGTGTCTGTATGAAGTTACATTTTTGGACAGCAATTTTTCAACCCTTTGAAAGGTGCATGAATTTTTTAAAAGGGTATAGTTAGCTAGGATAACGATCAAACACTCGAACGATAAATCTTATTAGTATCTGAATAAATTTCCTCTGGTTCAACGCCAAACAACCGTTCGAGCCCCCTGAAAGCTGTGTCATAATCAATAATTTCATTATAACTGACCAAGTGCAATTTGGCAAATGACTTAGCCACTTTGCTGGGAATGGCTGGCAGTCAGGCGACATATGTAAGTACTGCTTTACTGGCGTTCTCCATGGAATGTTCTAATAAGAATATTTTGATAACGGTGGCCTTTTATGCACCGATTTCTTTTAGAGTTCATGACTTGTTATAAATTTGAATATTTTTCAATTTATGATTGACTATGTTTGTAGTTCTATATTTCCACCAAATCACGTACAATGTAGCTTCTCATGTTTTAAATGTGTCAGCACCCTTTTGCTATGAAGCTGATCTTCTGGAAGCAGTGTTGTGAAAATGACGACTTGAGTAATATTTCATATCTGCGTCCAGTTTCCCCCAGTTTTCTCCTAGTTTATTTCCAAACATGTCTTTTGATCTAAGCAGATTCTTCACTCAAATTTAAAGAACAACCTCCGCAACGAATCTTCAATGTACTAATTTTTCAGAAACAAAACCTGAACTCAACACATTACTGTCAAATTAAATCATGAAGACTACTCGAAATTTGTCATACCTCTCTTAACAATAATACTTGCAGCACTTGATGTGCTATTAAACACCACATAAAAAAAATATAGATACTTCCCAACATCTTATTATTACATTTTTATTACACTCACATAGTATTTATGTTATACAGAATATAAATGGGAAGTAAAAATAAAAGGAATAGAAAATGTAAAAAGACGAGGATTCAGATTCGATTGCTGTTTTTAAACTTGACCTGAAATTTCATACAAGGGTGCAATTCGCGACTAGATCCTGTTGGAATAGGGAAGGATGATTCGGGAGATAAGTTTTGACGGCAGATTTGAAAGAAGGAAATGTAGGAAGTCCGCAGAAATTTTTGGGAAGAGCGCAAAAGTAGTGAAGCACTGCCACCATAAAACACCACGATACTTGCTTGGTGTGCACGACGAGTATATAGCTTTGAATTAAAATAGATAGGGAAGGACCCATCTTTGCTTCTTCTTGACACAACTGGATTCCCGTAACAGCGGCGAGGCGTGGCCATATTTCTTAGCAGAGTAAGAAAAACGTAGACAGGACTTCTCAATAGATTGGATACGGGAAAGGGTAGTGTTGGTAAAACAAGGGCATCCACATAGTCGCCTAAAGAAAGAAGTAAGTGACAAGGGAACGTTTCCAACCCGAAAATTTTGATATTAATGAAACTTCGTGTGAATGTAGAGCATATTCGTGTGTACAAGGAGCAATTTCATATAATTTAATGTTTAATATAACTTTATTTTTATTTCGGTAGTGTGACAGAGCATAAAAGACTGAACAATTCTTATATTTAAAGTTGTATTAAAAAACCGAAAAACGCGATAACTTTAAGGGCTGATTTCACCCCTTCAGAGTGACTTTGCGCAAAAAATAAAATTGCTCCTTGCATACTCCAATATGCTCTACATTCCCACGAAGTTTCATTAAAATCAGAATTTTCTAGTTGGGAACGTGTCCTTATGAGAAACGTAACACTTCCTTTAAAACCCACCAACAAGTTTTCGTTAAACCATCAATTAACAAAGTCCCCTGGCCGAGTCCAACTACCCCTAACGTGCTCAGGGTACCACGCCGCGGATCAGCCTTTCGTTCGCGAAGGCGGGATTACGTAAAGGCGATGGTCCGTGACCCAACGGATTTAGAAATCACCGGTCCCGGGCTATCTCGCGTTCTCGATCAGAATTCCGCGCCAGCAGCCTTTATTAACAAATCAATCAATCGCCGGCGTAGTCGCGTATCCGTGTCGGCCGAGCAAACGATATCGTCGTGGCATCGTTGCTACCGATAACAAGAGCCGGCGCGGCGGAATCGGTGGCCGAAGCCTCGTCCCGAACGAGGATACGGTTGGCGTACGTTCGCCTCCGGGGCAGATAAGATCGTTTGCTTCTGGCTGGTAGGTGGTCCGATGACGTGGCCGATTGTAGGCCAGCACCGTTATTTCGTGGGGCAAGATTTTCTAGCGGCCGCCAGAAAATATCCTGCAAGATCTGCCGACCCGTAAACTCGGCCACTAAAACGCTTCGGGACGGAGCCCGAGTCACGCAGCCTTTACGCGACCTCGAAGATAATAAAGTTCTGCTATTGCATCGGTTGCTGAGGCGATGAATCACGGATAGATGGGATCAAGGCTCCGTCCTGGGATCGATGCCGACCAGCTTTCTCGTGTTTTTCACTTTTGGATCGTTTGCATGGATACCAGCCTGAATGGATATTCGGTAGAACGCTGGGATGTTTGAGAGGGATTGTGTGTGGAGGGAGTTGAAGCTTTGATGGGAACGTTGTGTGCAGCCGTGGGGCAATTGTACTGTTGGATGCAAGAACGGCCTCGGGACACTCAGGCTCTTTTCGGATAAAACGCGTAATTAGATTCCTCGTTCTTTTATCGCATCTTTAAAATTGACAGAGCTATGGTAAATTCTGTGAATCGATGTTGGCCAACTGACTCTATACATGAACCTGAATATGACACGATCTGCGACTACTTTTATGACTATATTTTTTTCTAATATTATGCAAATATTAAATAAATAATAAAAATAATGTTACAAAGAATTGAGAGGGTTATAATTCAAATTAATTACACTGGTTAATTTATTACATATATATAGTCCAGTTCGATTACTATTAAAAGTTCATTTAATATTCACTGCTCTGAAAATAGAATTATTCACACCGTCGTCGACTGCGCATTCCTTTCTCCGTGAGAAGTCAACGAATCGGATATTTTTTTCTACTTTCCTCGGGGACAGTTATTGAAATTGTTGAAATATGCAAATCCGCCAGTGTGTATCACGCGGATGTACATACAGGTAGAATGCCAAAGACGAAAGCTATGTAACACCTCGAGTAGAACAGCTGGGTTGGACAGAGGCGAATACATAGGCTCGTCTATGTATACGTATGTTCTGGAACCGCAAGGATTTAGGGTACTCTTACGATGCTTTCACCCTTCGATCGATAGCGGTCGGCTCACCCTGGATTCCAGTGCAGCACAAAACTCGGAAGGGAAAGCTGCCTGTTCGGCCGACTCGGTGACTATTGGCCCCCGGAAAAATGGATATGCTATGGTCAAAAGAACCGTTAATTTTCAGATATTTTTAGATCGGTGCAATAGTTCGTTCGCTTTATTGAATCGAAGCTTTATTAGAAGTAAAAATGTATTACATGTTTTTTTAATCAAAGTATTTTCTTTAGGTATCTATGACCATTTGCCAGTTTCCTGGTAAAAGTACAAGCAGGCGTAGTAGAGAAAGTCATTTCCATGAACTTAACATCGTCTAACAGTAAGCAAACGAATTTTTTCATTGACCTAATAATTTGGAATGAGTGTTCGATCAGAACGCAAATTTAATGTAGGCCCAGTTGCTATAACAAAGTACATTTTTATTAAATTCCGCTCTTTTCTTGTGGACTTATCTCTGATTCGTACTGATACAATATTAGACATGAACTAACAAGTGATCCTAATAGGGTGAAGAGAATGATCTCAAAAGTACCTTCAACGTTTCAACCCTTAATTTGTCAATGCATCTTTGAACGCCACTTCCTTGTGTTTTTGCGTGATACGTTTTTCAGCTTGTATTATAGGTTTCTTTAATTAATGCATCTTAAGGAAAATTGTCAAGTTATAAACTGAAAAGTGTGAAATCTCATTTCCTCGAATCTGATGCTGTCCTTAAATTATTCTTAATAATGTAATTCTGAATTATAGTGTCTTCTCTGCACTATTTCTTTTTTGTTACAAGTGAGTCAGTTCCAATGTTCGATTATGCTGACTACTGCCAGAATTGATTAAGTTTTATTTAATTTTTGTAGAATTCTTTCGGTCACAATTTTCACTTTTGATTTCCGAGACAAAGTCAAGATGAAACGTGCAGCATTCAATACTTATTTAAAGCATATCCAGGTCATGGTGACGGTTCTGGCAACAAGTGTCAGTAATGCTGTCCTAAAGGTGGTGGAGATTACGTTCGTGCAGTGTCAGCAGCTGTTTAATACAATTCTGAGCAACCTAATTACCTTTAAAGTTACGTTATTAAATGGAAACACCTCGCTATTCGGAAATAAAACCATTCAGAAGCAACAGCAACGTCTTTAGTAGTTTCGCTTTATTGAACGTTGCAACTTTCTGGAATTAAATTCGTTGTTAGTAAATAGAGCATAATTTAGTTAAAACGATTAACTAAATTCTTTTGGCATGAATAACTGCGTAGATAAACTATGTAGATCTTCAAATTCTATTGCGCATTTAGTTGATTTCTTTTGGAACTCAGTGTACTCATTTAAGCACTCATGTCAATGAGGAAGGCAGCTAACAATTCTCATTAACTTCTACGTATGCGCCCAGGTATATCTGTACCCAGGTACACATGCATCCACGTACTCCTATATTCCACACCTCTACTAATCCACCACCGCAAAAAATGACGCACAGCGCTATTTACAATTCCTCCCACTACCGCAAAAAATGACGCACAGCGCCATCTACAATTCCCCCCACCGCCACAAGAAATGACGCACAGTGCCATCTACAATTCCCCCACCACCAACTACAATTACCCCCACCATCAGATATTACGCGCGCAGCGTCATCGAGGATTCCCCCGTCTCACTACATCCATAGTATTTCCTTTTTGCTTATTTAATTTTGCTCATTAGTCCTCTACTGGTTTCCTTTACCTTCCCTGTGCCAAAGGGTTTACCCGTATAAATAAATAATTAAATACACATTGACGTCGCCGAAGGCACCCACTTTCAAGATAACAAGCTAAAAGAGACATCAGAAACTTAAAATGCAAATTCGGTCCCCTTAGCCAATCGCGGTCCGCACGAATCGCAGACGTCGCTCTATACATCATCAACTTAGAAGCTCGTCTAATCGAGTTCCAAGTCCAACGAAGGGCACAGTAAAGTCTGTGTCGCTCCACTAACTTTGGTACAATAAATTGATACGACCGATAAAATTCATATTCGGAGGAAGATAATGCGACTGAATCGTTTCCGTCCTATTTAGAAAGAAAAATATTACCTAAGTGGGCATGCGGCGAATTCGGCATGCAAACTCCGAGCGCTGTTTACTTCGGACCCGTGCCGGGATTCGAATACGATTCGGCTCATAAACCCTCCCAACCTGCTCGTAAAGCCCTGGCGAATTGTATTTCTCCTAGACAGCGAGCCTGTAACAATTCATAGTCACGCGACTGGCTACCAGCTGATCATTTATGAGGAGCTGCCCCATATACCGATGTAACGGACTGTGTGTAACTCGTGCAATATCTTGGAGGATACGCCCGGGTGTAACTGGCTGTTGCTTTGCAGGTAGGTAATGTAATCCTTCGGAATTGCTCAACACGAGGGCGAACGAAATTAATTGGGCCGTTGCATGGAACGCGCGGCTGCTACGCCGTCCATTACATGCTTACGTGTTATTAGGTCTATTTACCCTTTACCTGTAGCTGACGAGAACGTACAGGGTGTCCCGCGAAGTAACGGCCTCTTGTAGCCTGCTTGCTGGACGATTCTGTAGCGACAAGCTCGTGTGCACAGGGGGTGTATTCCCATCCCCGGTCGAGACTGGCGTTGTTTAGGTTCGGTGGAAAGTGCGCTGGCTATCGAGGATAATGTGGGTTGTGTATGACGCTTATTTCGCGTCCATAGTGGGTATACTATGAGAGTTTTAGGCTAGGGCGAGGAGGGAGGATCACAGGGGGAGGGATGTATCAAGTTCGTCGGAGAGAGGGTGCCCTGACGGGGAAGCGGAGTATCGAGTTTGTAGGAGAGGGATGTAGTGAGACGGGGGAATCCTCGATGACGCTGCGCGCGTAATATCTGATGGTGGGGGTAATTGTAGTTGGTGGTGGGGGGAATTGTAGATGGCACTGTGCGTCATTTCTTGTGGCGGTGGGGGGAATTGTAGATGGCGCTGTGCGTCATTTTTTGCGGTGGTAGGAGGAATTGTAAATAGCGCTGTGCGTCATTTTTTGCGGTGGTAGGAGGAATTGTAAATAGCGCTGTGCGTCATTTTTTGCGGTGGAGGATTAGTAGAGGTGTGGAATATAGGAGTACCTGGATGCATGTGTACCTGGGTACAGATATACCTGGGCGCATGTGTAGGTATCTGGGTACAGGTCTACCTGGCTGTAGGTGTACCTGGGTTAGGTTACCCTGTAACACGTAATCACAATTTTGCCCATATTGGAAATAGAATTCTGAAGATTCGGAACTGGTACATCCCAATACCCAAAAGTAAAACTTCAATTAGAAGTCGTTTTAAAGTAAATATTTACTTCCAAAAGAGATCATCCAGAAAGAATTTGCACACCGAAGTTAAAATATTGCCTGACGACCTTTTCCGAGGTATGCCCACAGTGGTTAACAAGAGTGATCAAGTATATAAGACACACCGGGATTGTTGCTCCTCTCGTTTATTTCTCAGGCACAGCGATGTCAAAGGGCAGGCAATTCGCGCAATCAAATGGCGGGAAATGTGTCAAGAGTGTCGAATCTAGACGTAACGGAATTAATACCGCGCCGCAGCAACGGGGCGCAATAATAATAATTATTCAAGAATGCGGGCGAACTGGGTGACCGTGGCAACACCCGAGTAATTCGCGAATAACATTTATTTTTGCTCCGATGCAAACCACTTGCAAACTACTGGCTCGTTAAATGTTCGCGAGCACGCTGCGTCTGGTAGATACGCCGCTTACTGTTTGATGGCCCAGCGCACACCGATATAATATCTGTATATGTAAATTTGTCATACTAATACGCATGCACCGTTTGCAAGTGTAATTCCATGATCGACAATGTAGACGATCGAGGAATTTGTGATCATTGCATTACTGGTGGTCCTATGTAACTTCGAATATGTACTACGAAATAATTAGGGATCTACGGTATTTTTGTTTTCTAGTTTTTAAGGGTTGTGGACTACATTTTAGTGCTGTGAATATAATTTTGTACAGATAAAAGGAGTATTGCATACTTCTATGGTACTTGTTATTTTTTAGAGCATGCTACATTAACAGTAGTATGATATTTATTGTGTAGTCTATGTGGGGGTAGATAATATTTTATGTCGAATGGTAAGTTGATTTATTTCTAGCCACTATTTAACAACAATTTTTCACAGGGCTACGATTCTCGTAATACAAGGTGAACGGATAGGTGTGGCTAAAAATTCTTGAGTTACTATTCATAAAGAATTGAAATGGTGTGAAGTCACTCTAAATATGAAATGAAATCTATTTATAGAAACGGAAAGCATAGTGATACCATGGTAACCCCTAGGAAAATACATAAAAAACTATTCGCTCATCTATTATTTAGTAAAAGAATATTTTACACAACTACGACGTGTTGGAATTCGTACGCTTACGGTTCGCTGTTGTCAATCTGATGCATAAACAATTAATGCCACGAATATGCACAGGATACTCTGGAATATGAATTCAATGCAACCAGTCGGCCATGGTATTCGTATTCAAATCACAGTCGAAAGCAGTTGGAGAAATACATAATCCCCATGCAGTCGTCAAAAGCATGGTGAAACATACGAGAATATTATCAAGGGTTAATCTCGCCACGTAATATCGTTTATGGGATTTCGTATCCATCCATTACTCACAACGTGACTGATCGTCACTCGTTTCGTTTCAACGGAATTCCTTCCCCATTCAATGAAACTCCTTTCTTATTAACATTAATGGGTTTCTGTGGATACGAGCACTGCTTGTTATTTATGCGACACGTAACAGATCGATATAAATCTGACACGAATCCAAAATTGACTGGTTTAGATTTACAGAAAATTATGGAACCTTTAATTTCATGTCGTGGAATTTCTTCGACTTTTTTTTAAATATTTTATGGTTGGAAAAGATCGTTGAAGTAAGAATATTAGAAATATGCAAACTACTGTGTTTTCAGTTATAAGAAGTACCTATGTGGAAATTGGAAGCAATGTAAGAATCTGGAATTTTAAAAGATATTTTTATTGACAACATGTGCTGGGACACATTTTTGGACTGCTTCAACGATCTTATATACCTAATTTCTTAAAGAGTAGGAGCATGTATCGCAAGGTCTCAGTGGGAAACTTCGCACATTTCATAAATATCCATAAGGCGAAGCCATCTGGATAGCGGATCGATTCATACGTGTCGTCAAGTACAATTTCAACAAGAACGATTATTCTGGAACTTCAGTGATTTTCAGGATCAGCACCCATGACTTACGAGTGTTCATTGGACCTGATGATTCTGCTGAAAATTCTAGAGCATGTTAAGATATAAAATGAAATTCTGATATTTCTGATGAATTGTATCCACGAAACAATTAAATTGAGCAATTGAATCAACGAAATATGAAATGTTTCATCAGTCTACATTGCCACTACAGTGCCGAGCAAAAGTATTGGAACACCCTTTACCAGAATATGAAACTTTTTTAAAATTGATCCAAACGACCTGAGTTTTTTTGAGAAGCTAGAAAGATGAGTTTACTAGGCGACCTGTTTCGGCGTTTTGAAAAAAAGTGTAATTGGTCGGAATAGCGAAGAAAATGGTGTAGGTCGCTTTTTCAACTTTTGTATCTGAGCTTGTGATGAAAATTTAAAAATCCCGTTTGTAGATTTAAGTAAATTGTATACCTGAAAATTTCATGGAAATTGATTGGTCCCGAAACACGCGACAGGCATCGAAATATGGAAAATCTTTAGATTTATTACAGTTATAGTCGGAAAACTGATTTCCACCAGTTTTAACTTTATGTAGTTCATGGCTACGTTAACCGATTTCGATGAAATTGTTTTAAAGGGTGTCCCAATACTTTTGCCCGGCACTGTATATATTTGTACAATATTCCTCCTCTTAAATTTATTTGTGTCTCCATCGTGATTTTTGGGTCCTCCCTCAATTCACAGTTCACACACAGTTGTCTCAAAATTCACATATTTCTAAATATACATGCCTAAGTATTTCCTAAGCGTAGTTTTCCTAAAACTACGCCCGAGGCACGTGAGACTAAAAAACTTAAAGGGTAAAAGGCTGTGGATTAAAAAAGCTAAACATATCTCAACATCTGGACAGACTATCAGCTAAAGTCCACGATACCGTAGGGGCTAATTCTGTTTACTCAGTTCTAACTGGCTTGCAAATCGATCGCGGCAATATTCCGAACTTATCGTTGCCCATCGATCAGGGCGTAATTGCATTCTTGTTTACGCATCCCGCGACACGTGGGTAAGGGGTGAAAAAGTATGATCTGTTGACAGTTCGAAAGTGCATAACGCGATCTCGCACGATATGGACGATCGTGAAGATAGACGTGAGTGTTTTTCAGCGGCATGTCGACGAATGAAATCGCCATCGATTCTGTCCGGTGCCAAACGCGAGAACTCGTCCATCTGCCAAGCGGATTCGAATGCAACCGTGTAATCAGCGTCGAAGAAGCAAACTTAATACGAACGCTCGGTGTGATTTATTCCCAGCGAATTAGTATTTATGTTGAGCAGACGTTTCGTGCTGCGTCGATACCCTTTCAATTTGGCATGGATCTGAATTTAATTCCTGCGAAATTTATGAACTGCGACACTTTGTCACTTAGCTATAGTAAATTATACTATTCTTCTTTTCTTATGTAAATATTTTAAAAGATAAAAATTTTGTAATAAATTGTTGCAAGTACGGAAGGAGTACCTTTATGTGAATATGTCACTTTACTGTGTGAAGAAATCCGTCGACAATGTGATATAGTATTAATAGTACATTATTGTACAGTAGATAATCATGTTCAAATTATAATCAAATTTCTTTTAACTTGTCAAAATTGGAGGACTTTTCAATGTCACATTGTGATATACGTTGAATGAAAAATTTCAGGATTATGATGTAAAGTGTGAAAATAATTTCAATTGGGAACCACCTACTTACGGTACAAGAAATTGGAAGGTGTAAGGTTCTTTTAAGTGTTCGCTTTTAGCAATTAGTCCTGCATAGAAGAATAAACGACAGAGCCGTGTAATGTTCGCGATGCGCGCAGCCTTCAAAGTGAGAAGTTGATCGAAATTCCTGTACCCCAGTACCATTAATGGTACTCTTTGACGAATTTCTGTGAAAATCAATAGCCGCTTCGTGACTAAGTAAGCACCTGAACACACTGTGGCTCACTTTGTCACGCGGAACTATTGAGTTACTATATACCTAACTACTAGGATAGATCTCTGTGTGAGTAGCATTCTTGTCTTGATGCTTTTCGTCCTCGGAGTACCAAACTGTTGCTGGTCTGTTCATACATTAATATTTATAGGATATTTTCAAAAATATTACACTAATATTAATATTCAGTTAAATTATAGATACAATCTTAATAGAAATGAGCGAGGCTGATTCATCCTTCAGAATAATATACTTGCAAAACATTTCTTATTTTTCATAACTGAAAAATTTTGTACCAATTGGCAGTTACACTACCAAAACCTCTAAAAGTAAAACGGGATTTTCAAGTCACAGTAAAAGCGGGATACGATTTTAAAATTTTCAACTGAGGAAAGAAAATTCTTCACAAAACTAAATCTTTATTTCCTCCGATGTATGTGTAAAAAGTACCAATAACAAAAAATATTTTTTTTATTAAATACTCCAGAATTACACACTCAATACAATGTCACAACCGTTTACAGTTCCCCAGGAAGCAAACAGTGTGAAATTGTCGTGTGCCCCATGAAAATCGTTTCCCAAGGACTCTTCAGGTCAACCGAAATTATCAGATCTTCCAGCCGAAAAGTAGTCATAGCCAGAAGTAGTCGTTTCAAAGCAACGACGGGGCAAGAACGGCCCCCGGTCGTTGTTGGAAATTTACGATATTTTAAGCTCCGGGCGGAACGTAGCGTGATTCGCAGCAAGTCAAACAACAACTCGTTCAATAGACGTTGGAAGTTCTGTTTGAGCTGCGCTTAAAACTGCCAGTTACACCGCTTCATTTCCCGCCTCCTACCCCGCCAATTTGGGCCCCGCAAATTCAACTCGCTCAAGGCGGTGGAACTCCTGGCCCGCGATTCGAGCGATCGTTAATCGGAATTGAATCGATGTAACTTTACGCGTTGTCCTGCTATCACGATGATTATTCCCACGTTCAGTAATTTTGCTTGGGGGCCGTCCAAAATGGCGTGCTTGCCACGAGAAAGCAATATGCCTGGAGCCAGGGGTGCATTGGCGTGCTTCCCTGCTACGAAAGGGCTGTCGAAATTTCATGTTGGATATTTCAGTACCAGACCAAGTCAGTTTCATAAAGTATATAGTTATATAAGTATACGAAGTTTCTTCTTGGAGTAAAAAATTCTCTAAAGTGCAAAGAACATTTACCAACTTTCAGGAGGATTCATTCCACTTAATTTGTAAGTACAAACTGAATCATTCTAATGATTGTTAGGAAAGACAATGTTATATAGCACCTTCAGCTTCTGATAACATAATCGGGGTAAATAAGTTCTAGTTACTATTTAGTTACTAAGCAGTTATGCGTTACGTATATATTAACTAACTAAGTAGCTTCTACTTTAATATATATTAATTATGTATCAAAGTAGACTATTCTTAGTATTTGCTAGAGTGGACCATGTCAATTTTATAGGCCTCAAAATTATATCAGTAATTTATTAAATAAACTCGACTTATTCTCAATTGAGAATTAAACCTAGATTAATCCTAATGTTTCAAAATGCACTGAGAATCCCATTAGAAACTGATATTTTGCAAAAAATTTTAAGTCACAGATCTGGAATTAGCAGTGCTTCGTTACCATTTACCAACGTCAAACTCTTCAAGGGAACAATCATCTTTTCTTTCAAACACTGAAGCTGCCTTGTTGCAAATGAAGCCTACTTCTGCTTCACATTTGCTACCTTCTCAGTTGAATATCTGACATACACAAAGCGAAGTACTCCCGTATTGTCCCAAATAGGAGGCAAAAACAAAGAGGAAACATGAATTAGAAGCAAGAATGAAAAAGTAGTAGCATTACAGACTTTCATGCATATTTGCTTCAAATAACACGCAACATTTATTCAGCCAGAACTGTGCAGGGCAAAAGCTACGACAGCGAATGTAAATTAGCCCTAACAGAGCTCGAACGTTAATTACAGGGGCAGGTGAAAACCGCGCCAGCTTCGCTACCCCCCACCCCCACTATTTATTTATTTACACGAACTTCGCCGCGAAGTGGTTCGCTAGCCATTAACCCATGTAATCGTTGCTCGATCGAGAATTGCTTCAGCTATAAATGCTGGGCCGACAATTTCACTGGCTGGCTGAAGGTAAAAGCTTCGTCTTAACGTATCCCCTGTTAATTCGATGCTCCTGCACTTTGTGGATTCACCGTTGCGTTGGTTCAATCAGCCGCATTGTTTAAAATACATTTAGGAACGAAGTGCGATTTTCCACACTTGCTTTTAATTTTTTATCTGAGTTCGTCGTGTGGATAAAATTTAGTCCACGTACATATGTGGATGTGTCTATTGTTGCTGACCGAATGATTATACAGAGTATTCTGTTTCGAACGATCCATGCAAATATTGTCGAAATTGTTAGTATGAAAGAAAATTTCTTGCGGAAATTGAAACATTTCCAGAGAGTTTTTGTAAAGCTTCCTAGAATTTCGAGAGGAGTATATCCCGAATCACGCTACCTGTAGATTTATTTTCATTGAAAATAAAGACGTTTTTAGTGTTTTTGATGATTGTATTATAATGAAAACAATAAGAGTTGTTTTTCAGCCATGAAATGAAATTGTTGTGAATTCCAAGCGTGGCTGTACACATTCAAAGGTATTTCACTAACCGATAAAATAATCTTCTATATTCTTCACTGACACCTCTAGAATACCACATAAAGGACACTATATAAATCTATTGACAAAATTAATAGTGACTATCTCAGTTTTCCGAAACGACCCCGTCTATGAAACATCTCCTTGCGAATTTTATATAAAGCATGCTTTAATACCTCCGAGGTTTACGTACATGGATTAAAATGGGACGTCTTTTATTCCTTCCTTGACCCAAATCTATTCCTATCGGAAGCAGCCTGTCACGGTTGCAACATAAACCTGTAAATAATGGCACAAGCTATATAGTTCCTTACAACGCCTATGCAGGCAGGGACGCGCTCGTTGCCCAAAGAATGGCCGTACGTGCTGCATAGAGAGGCGAAAAGAAGACTACTCACTTGTTTCCTGCAACGCGTGCCTCTCCTTCCCAATGAAATAGCCGTATCTTTCTCACCTTTAGAAAAAGAAAGAAACTGGAGGAGACCTCACCTCAAAGTCCGTAGGGTAGCAGTTTCCTGGAAAGAAATGGCGGACCCATTCAGGCGGCATCCCTTAGAAAATGGAGTAGGTATGTTCGCACGTCCGATGCCCATACTTCGAAATGTAAATTTTCCAGGCAGATTCTTTGTCACGCTGATCAATACTGACAACCACAGGTATTCGGTATTCCTTCGCAGCATTTGCGTGTGATATAGCTGTTTGACTGTCCAGTACTCTTGTTAAATAATAATACGTGATGGGAATATTATACATATTTATAGTGTCTGTTGGAGAAGACTTGAGTTGAAATACTGAATAATAGATTTTTCGTAATATTTGCAAGTTAAGGGGGGTGTAATTGAGTTCAAAATTGAAGGAGTCGATATTCTTTTGTTTGTGACTGCTTTTTATTTGGAAATTTGTAGTAATTTTTTTAACGCGTTTTGTGTCACGTGGTCTACCGATGGCCCACCATATTTATTGGAAGTGAAAGTTTTATCGAAGGGGAAAAGTGTTTCTCAATTTAACGTCGAGATGAAAATAGAAAAGAGGTGCAATTATGTAGGATATAACACGACTACTATTTTTCTATGTAATTGAATAACGCAATCTACTTTTCTTCTCATATTTATATTTCTAGACAAAAATCTGAATTTTCACCATGGGATGAAATGTATTAAATTAGTGGTAAGATGAATCCTGGCATTGTTAAATTACGATGATATGTAATAGTGAACTACTTTGGTGCAATTGCTGAAGTTCATTTATGTGATTTATTGTGGTTATTAATGAAACTATAATTTTATTAAAAGAGGACGAAATTGTATAATTTACATATACATACATTCTTCTGTGTCAAACTTCTTTTAATGAACCAAATTTTAATGTTCGTCCTTCTTACATAAAATTACACTCGTCAGAAGCTGGTTCTGATAAATAAGGGGTACTCCTAACGCGACACTTGATTAACAAGGTTCCCGTTCCGGCTGTCCTGATTGAAATGCGAGTTTCCAAGTCTGTTACGTATTTACAAAAACACGTCGGGTGTGCTATGTCCTAAGAAATCCTGCAGCACTTTACTTCCTCGAACTTCTGAATGGAATAGTTCCAACTCTAACATTTTTCACTCAAAATTGCCTCCCCAGCAACTTGGAAGTTGCAGGCGAAGAAACAAATGTGGGGATTTTATTTTTGTCGAAACAAAAATCGAACTGTTCAAAACGGAATCAATAAATCAAATTAGTACTGCCTACTTGTGTATAAATTTTTAATTGTCTAAAACATGTAAAGATATCGATTGAACCAGTAAGTTTTTAAGCGCATCAATTGTAAAATTGATATTAAGTATAAAGAAATACAGGGAAGGTTGAATGATCCGCGTTTCTGGCTACAAAAATCTCTAGCCACCGCCAGATTGAAAGGTTCGCCGTTATGCTGGGCAAATGAAATATACGTCTGGATCATTCCCAAGTTGGATCAATTGTTGTAAGACCGCAGTTCCCGATGGAAGTTGCAACTGTCTGTCGGCCAAATCTTCCTCGTCGATCCAGTATTCTTCCACCAAAATCAATTCGTGGGAGAAATTTTCCGATACGCTAGTTGATCTATCACTACATGCAACCTTTCGTGTTTCCTCGTTCACTGCGAATGCGAACAGTAACCATTTCTTGTGAATAATAACACGCAAAATTCAATTATCTCCTATGCAAATAACACAATTAAAAATATTTATTTGACATCTGAGTTTCTTCCTTCCTTTGTCATTTATTTATTTTATGAGATTATTAAATGAACAGTAAAAGTACGTCAACTATATTGAATATTACACTTAAAGGAGAATTTACTATCAGAATTTGAGGGATAGAGAGTGTCACCTAAGACAAGGCACCTGAATAACTTCTACAGTTTTTGAGATAGGAAGAAATGTGTGAGACAAAAGTAGTCTTGTTCCAAGAAACCCATTGAGAGATGGACAGAACTTAATTTTTTCAAATGGAACCATGTATTTTTGAACATCTAGCCCTATCCTTTTAGACCCTAACCCCTAAATTTTAGGGGTTGATTCTACACGCTAAAATAAGACGAAAATGAAGAATGGCGAAATTGCATTTGAGACTTCGTTTCTGAGATATTAATTCTTGAAAATACGCGTGAAAAGCTTCTGAGGCGTGGGATTTAGACTAGATACTGCCGCCGCGCAGTAGTACATAGTTAGTCTGGTCAGGCGCGGCGAGGACAGTGATGCCGTAGACACTTAGAAACACCCACTTGCTGCGCGGCGTCGTATGACATCACTTCGACTATGAGATAGATGGGCCTTTCCAGGTGACTACGGCACTGCCCTCACCGTGCCTGGCCTGGCTAACTATGAACTACTGCTGGCGCGCAGTAGTCTAAGTTCCTCGCGTCAGCCGCTTTTCACGCATGTTTTCAAGAATTAATAACTCAGAAACCACGCCTCAAATGCAATTTCGCCATTCTTGATTTTCGTCTTATTTTGGCCCGTAGAATCATCTTCTAAGAGGAGGATGCCCCGCTGTAGTCAAATACTCGGTATAACACCTATAATAACTACCTTCATTCCTCCATGCCAAGTATCAAGGAACGATTCGCATGCTCGTTATGTGAATAATGTTTCCAAATTCCATTCCACTTGATAAGAAAGTCGTAATTGTGCTCTGCAGGTGCGTCGTTGGAGCAGAGTTCGGTATTAACTATATAATTTTTTAGTTACTTTAACTTTAGATTATTTCGCAAAAAAAGCTAATTATTTTTATTCGATGAGAATTTGTTCGTCATATAAAAAATTATTCGTCATATGTCGAATAAAGTTAACCCGAGTTAATAAAAATAAAGTTCGAGTTAATCGTCGAATAAAAATAATTAACTTTATTTGCCAAATAATATAAAGTTTGCTCTGGTTATCTAAAGTTAACTCGGGTTAACTTTATTCGAGATAAGACAAATAATTTTTTGTAACTTTTATTCATTATTCGAAATTTTATTTAAATAAAATTTTTGCCCATCTCTGCGTTGGAGTCGCAAGAAAAGTGAGGACACAGAGAAAGCCGACCTTGTTGTCCCATTTAATCGTTTCCCTCCGTCATATTTTCCTATCCCCGAGGAAGCAGACGCTACCCGCTCTAATTCAGCTTCGTACTCTGTATAGTCCAACAATTTTCATCCGGCCACTTTTTCATCAAGCCAGGGAACACTGCACAGATATATAGTCGGTCGTGTCTCCAGCGTCCTCCGTGATTCGATTTCCCCTTCTGGGGTGGGAGGCAGGTGGGAGACGATCCCATGAAAGATGCAACCAGTGCGATTCATTGCTCGGCCGTATCAATATTTACGTCGAAACGCTGGCTCCGGACGCGTCGATATTTTCCACCCGGCGCGAATCGAGATTTAATGCAATTTGTCCGCCGCCCCAACCGTTTCTACGCGTTTCACCGCCCTTCCGACGGCGTTTCCTTCGCGAGGCGGTTCACACGTGCGCACACCACGGAAAACTTCGCCCATTTCCATTTCAATTTGACGAAGTGACGGGAATAAGACGGATTACCTGGGCACGAAACGTTACGAATAGCGTAGTGGAAAGATTCGATTGGACTGCCGACCTAGGTAGACGACTACGGAGTTCGCATTCGATGCTGCGGGGACTGACACCTTCATTGTCATGGGATTTATAAAGCACGTTGAGATATTATGGTACAGGGGATGACCGAGTTGGTGGCGAGGAGATTAAGTTTGGAAATTTCTGTGTGAAATAATGCTGGTTTGGGGTGGGAAGGGGGATGGGATGTGTTTGAAGTAGAATGTGCTGTTGTTGCTTGCAGAGACGTAGCGAATAACTTAAGAGTTACTCGAGTGGTCTGTGAAGGGTATGACTATTCGTAAAGGTATGAACAGCTAAATGTGTTTTTGCCAGAAATGGGCAAACATTTTATTTAAATAAAAATTTCGAATATCGAATAAAAGTTAAAATAAAATAACTTACGTATGAAAGTAGTGACTTAATTGATTTATCAAGTGAAAGTTTTAACAGTAAAGAGATTTTTGAACTACGTAATTCATTTTCAAGGAAGTTCTTACAAAACTCTAATCACACTTTCTTAAAAGCTCCTTAAGGGGACCTTCCGGTCTAGAGCCCACAAAAATAGGTGATCTTTAGGAATTAATTAAAGGAAAACTACTATATATAATTTAATGGGACTTTTTGCATTTAATTAAGGATGTTTTAAATTATAGAAGTATATTTTTTGTGTTATAATTAATCATTGCAGACGGTACTGGGGAGTCGTTAAAGTCAAGGCGCCAAAAAATTGATCCAAATCGGTGGGAACTGTATCTCCAAAAGTTATTATCCGATTCGACTGAAACTTAAAGTTTGAAATCACTTTTTCCCTATATTCTTCATCCTTTCAACGCCTTTCAAAATGATAAATTTTCAATTTTTTGTAATTTTTCTGGTACCCCCCTAGCCAGAAGTATATTCTTCATAATAAAAAAAGTTTCAGTTGAATCGGATAATAACTTTTGGAGATATAGGTCCCACCGTTTTTAGAACACTGTTTTGAGAAACCGCGTTGAAAGTTTTACATGGGCGCCGAGTGGCCGGTTGTGGCCCATGCATTTGCCACGACTCAAATGCCTATAACTTCGGGAATTTTACGAATTTCAACAAATCCTTTTGAACACGTATTCCTGAAAGGTTGAACATTCGAAAAATGAAATGAAAAAAAAAACGGCTTTTAGACCGGAAGTTCCCCTTAAGGATTTTTTGTAGCAAACTCACTACAGACTAAAGATTAACTAACAAGGTATTTATAAAAAGTGGCTAAGAATTAACTCAAAACTTACTTTCGCAACGAAGGCACCTTAAAACTAGAGTCTTATTCTTAATAAATTGCCAAGTAATTCGAACATTATAGCTGCAATGGACGCAACTTTGGTCATTGTCGATTCATTAGATTACCATTTCGGTTTTATCGTAGACGATTAGAAAGGAGTAGCACCACGGCAGTCTGCAAACAAATCGATTGCTCTTGGCTCAAGAAACCCAGCTATGAATGCCAAGATCTTGAACATCTGTTGAAACATTTTACTCCTTGGTATTTTCACCTAGCCATTAGTAATCGCTTTTTTTCGTTTTAACCAGTTGAAATAACTTCTGGACATGATTACCAGTGAAATATAAGAATACAGGTACTCAATTATTACTTCAGAATTGAATCCTAAGTCGTGGAATTCTCTTCTGAGAATGTGTTTCTTACATAACATTCCTTGTTGCTATGAACTGTACATACACTGGATCACTTGTTCACTTTCAATTAAACTGAACATGTGATTGTAATAGTAAGAGAAGTAATGCAATGTACTTTGCACATAAAGTAGTCTTAGGGAACAAACTATTTGACCTATTTAGAGAGAGCCTATTATTAACGCTGTGATCAAGTACCGAAACCATTAGATGGTCGCCTTTCGTGACTAGGAACCCATACCCAGTGTTTCATGCTTTTATCTCTAATCTGTTTGCTGTAATTACGATAACAGTTGGCGAATTACCCAAAGTAATTTGCAGGAAAGCGTACTGGGTATGGGCGATATGTGAAAAAGATATGAGAATAATCTTCGTAAATACATGGGGAAACCGTGTTTGACGAAGGTTTGCGAAATCAACAGGGAAATTTTGAAATGATTTCCCTTTTTACGGTATTTAACTGAACACCCTGTATTAGTAACAATTTTCCCTGAATTGTCTTGTGAATTAAGAAGAAGAATGGTGAAAAGTTTTCTCAAACGGTATGAGAATGCGTTTTGCTGCTTCTGACGACAAAAGAGAAGAAAACAAATTCTATTTTTCGTGTCTAAAGATATGAAAAAAATTGGGTCAAAATAGACCCGAGGTCCACGGTAGAATTACATAAATAAAAACTTGTCTGGGTCAAAAAATACTCGAGATCCGTTATAGCGGGGTTAACAGCACTAGCGACTTCACCCTCTACTGCTTTTGCCACCCTGTGCAGCATAATATCTCACCTTTTAGTACAGTGGTGAGCAACCTTTTGTCCGAAGTGGGCCACACGTGGAAACCTACTACTCTACGCGGGCCGCAATATTAAATGCATAAATATAACTAATCCTACTATATCTTTTACAGTTCAAAAGATATATGCCAATGTTCAGGCGGGCCGCAGGTCAGCGGCTGGCGGGCGAAATGCGGCCCGCAGGCCGCGGGTTGCTCATCACTGTTCTAGTACACCTTAAGAAACCAATATCTCTGTGAATGTTTCCCGGAGGAATTAACGACGCCGTAACGTGGCTGTTGCAGTGGAAGAAGGTGATGGCCCGTGCCACGCGCTCGCGACGAAAAATGGCGAACACGACTGATGCCCCTTCGCCCGCGAGCAGCCTTTTGTCGTCCACCACGGCGACCCCGTTCACCAGCCCGACATCGACTACCTACTCCACCGAGGGCTATACAACCTTCAATTACAGCGGCCTGCCCAGCCTTGGTGGCTACTCGTTGGAGGACGTGAATTACACGGAGTTCTGGGTGGACGTCTGGAATAGCACCGAGGCCAGTAACGTGACAGAGAGGTTAAATACCACTGTACTGTCGTCGGGAAGTGGCTACTGCGACGAATGGGAGTCAGCGCAGCACAAACTCTTCCAGGTGAGCGCTGATCCACGCTTTCGCACAGTTCCTGTAGAGACAATGAGTGTAACGATAGGTGTGCCACAGAATGTAGTTAGAACGGTGTACAATGTGTTCCTTGTCGGATAGGATTAGGATTGTCGCGAGTAGTGCTAGAAGCAGATATTTGGTCGAACTTTATACGAGTACTTCGAAACATAGTAGTGTTACTTGTAAATAGAATTGACGAGGTACGTAGGGATAGTTAGGAGAGAGTATAGCGTGTTAACTAGGAATAGATTTAGAAACGTCACGGATAGTGTTAAGGATTGAAGGAAACGTGGCACTTGTAAGTAGAGTTGATGACTAAGCAAGTGTGTTTGTGATCCAAATGAAAGCTTCATGGTGGTAAAGCGGAACAGGTCCTCATCTGATGATGTGTTCTTTAATATTGTCACTTAGATGAATTATTAAGAGTAAGCTGAAAGAATCTTGCTGTAATTTAAAAGATTTGACATAGTAATCACCTTTCCATTTTTCTTTTTATCTTCCCAAATTAACATAAAACGGGCAAAATGAACGAAAAAAAATTAGTATAAGTTACAATAACATTTGTAACTGCAAACACAAATAAATTGTTAGAAGTACGAAAAAATGTGTCATATAAAAATGCATTTGTAGATACTTAAAACATCACATTCTTAAACCAGTAATGTAGTTTCTCAAATTTTCATACGACTACCTGCCACATTAAATTAATTAGTTAGAAACATATTCCACTGCCATTGGTAAATTTACATGAACACGATTCAGTGACTGATAACAATATCGGGTTACGCGTTTATCGCTGCATCGTGAAACTCGCACCGTTCTCGTTGCTTTATTTAAGCAGCAATCGATTTAAATGACACGATAAGACGTTAAATACACAGGACAATAGTTGCTCCAGCATAGTATTTATCGACGCCATGCAATTACGAGCGAAAAACAATATTTTTCAAGCTTCCGTCGTCTAAAATCTAAAGCATAACTCTGCAGAGAATATCGTACACTAAAACAATTAAAAGTTTACCGTCGTTCTAAAAATAAAGAAAAAAGATCGCTTGCCCTGACTCTACAAGCTACATTCTGTATCCTACAGATAAAAGATAAGAATTCTATTCAAATTTTGGGGTGCCACCGAATGGTGGCTATTCATTAAAATTCCAAGAGCTCGGAAGCTTTACTCCTACGTAACCGACATTTCGTTAAATTCGGTTGGAATTTCGGCTGCACAAGATAAACCATTGTCGTCGCGTGGAATAATCGTCTTCCTCGGCGACAGATTCATCTCTGGAAGACATTCTGGCACGAGGATTATTACAAATAACTAATGGAAAACCTTTTCACCGTGAAACCATTTAGATAGATGAAGGATGAAGCCACTTGAATATTAGGTAACGAGAAAATTCGTATAATAGAATACTATGGGTTTCGAAAATGCGTTACTGCCTAGAGGCAGGCCTTACGAAAGCAGAATTTACTGTTGCTAAAATAAAATCTTCACCTTTCTATAGCATCGTAAATATCTACTTAGACTAATATTCAAGAGGCTGTAGCTGTAAATTCACAACTTTCTATTCCCCCAATATTTTTCAAACACCGTCAAATTGTAGTGATCAACAGTTACTCAAAGAAAAACAGTACCTATCTATTCTGTTCCATGAGACGAAAGTGACGAATTCCACGAAATGAGACACTCTCGCTTACAAAATCGATTCTTCAGAATAACATGCTCGAACCTTCTGCGCATTTCTTGAAAATATCGTCACGAATCTACCTCTCATTGCACTCCAGCACTCACATTAACATCCTCAGTCAGAGACACTCTGATTATGAGCAAAGTGCCCATAGGCTGGAGCAACTCTTCCTTCGAATTCAAAGAAAATTGTCCGCAAAACGAAGGCTCGTTTGCTTCAACTGTATTCCACAAACTCGAGCCATCTGTTCGCAAACAAATGATTCCCATCGTGGTTGCACGATCAACAACGCTCCAGCCCCCAACATCCATCATAACTCACAATCAGTGCAAACTCCATCAGGAGTCACCAGTAAATTTACTCCGTTGCAATCGAAACTTTCTCTATCTCGTTCCTCGAGGCGAAACGAACTAACCCGCCCCTTCCCCTCCGTCGTGGATGCTCACATTGGAAACCGTTTCAATTTGCGTTTTGTCAGGCGGCGAATTTGTTCTTCGCGGCTGCGTTTCTGGTGCCGCGCTCCTTCAAGGCCTCGGTTCTGGCTCTTCGCACGTTTCTGACGGCTGGCTTCATGCTGGCCGCCCTCTGGGCTGGGATCACCATATGTGCCCTGGACGCCATGCTATGGTGCTTGGCCCTAGGCCTCCTGAACGGCATCCACTCCCTCATACTAGCCTGTCGATTTCTGCCGCCCGCGCTCAGCCCAGAGCTGGCCGAGCTCTATCTGAAACTCTTCAAGCCGTACAAGGTCAGCAAGAAGCACTTCCAGGAGCTGGCCAAGGAGGCGAGGATACTCAAGCTGGACTCTGGCCAGACGTACGCCACGGAAGGCGTCACACCCGCGGACGAACGGCTTTCCATACTCTTGCGCGGCAGGTGAGTGTCCCAACCGGTCGTGCTACCCCTGCGAGATAGTCGTGGAATCGATCGGGGAGACGATCGAAGGTATTAACGTGCTCCGTGAGCGGCTTTCGTAGTCATTTCGACGCGCTTGGAAGCTCTTCTTTTCTGGATGTGCTTTCGTCGTTGCTTGGTAACGTGGTTTGCGCGCCCCTTTTTCGAGGGAGGGTTTAGAGGCTCCGAAGTGGTAATGCGTAGCTGCGTAGTGGGTTGTGCGAACGGACGATGCGATGTTAAGTAGTATGTGTAGTGGATGATGAAGTGGGATTTTGAAATTTTATGGTTATTGAAGTGGTGGTTAATAAGGAATTTGGAAAAAACATTTCTGCCGGTTTCTGACAGGGAAGATCCACAACCGCGAGCTGTAAGAACTGTAAGTTACCAAACGATAGAGCTAATTAAAAAAAGTAACTTTTGTCAGAAAACTTCCTTTCTATCTCTTACAGTTTGCAAGTTATAATACAAAGTCCGAAAATAGCCGGATTTTCAAGGGTCAATTTCACCCCTTAGAGTGAATTTCGGCGGCAAAAAAATTACGTAATGCATACCTATATATCCTCTATATATTCCCAAAGTTTCATAATTTTTTGAATTTCATGGACGGGGATCTTTCTTTGTGAGTCCAAATATATACATTGTTATAGTTGGGTTGGTATATATAGGAGCAATAGGTAAATGATGGAAAATTGTGAAAATTTGTATTTTAATCGTGATAACGCCAGATATAACTGCTTGACAATGTATTATTCTGTTCAAATGTTTGCACATCGCACACATTAATATCCATATATCTCCATAAAGTCTCGTACCATCTGCTTACGAAGTTTAAGTGCATGGTGTTCGCATGGCGCTTTCAAAGAGAACCTTGCTCATTGTTGTGGATTAAATACAGGGCGTCCCGCGAGATAAGCGACATCAAAGGAATACAGCAATACAAAAAGAATACGTTTATCTGATGGAGGAATGGAACAAGTCCCAAAGTGTATACAATCTCTCTCTTATTCTGAATGATCTGTTGGAAAAGTTCGTCGATTATCTCGTGGACCAACCTACATAGATACGCCAGAAAAGAAAAATTCTCAAGTCCATTTACTTCCAGTTCCATTTGTAAAATAGGCGAAATCTGCATTCTAAATTAGCATAAACAAAAATTCAGCCCGATAATATAAAGGGCTCGATGTCAGTGTTCAATCCACAAACTTTCGAACTGCAATAAAACTACTTAAAATTATTCTCCATTGAATTTTGAATCTTCAACATAAGTTCTTGACTTTTCCTCTTTCCTGGCAATCGGAGAAGCTTTTCCTCCGCAAGAAATTCGCATCTCATAGAACATCCTGTTTACATTTCGCGTACAAAAGATGTGCACTCCTTGCGAACGCTGCATCGCGTCTATAGGTACAGGATGTTTCATAACGCGTGTGCACGACTTTAGAAGTCACGTTTGCACAGAAAAATAACATAGGAAATTCGTATGTACTCAAACTGACTACCTTGGGGTGTAGTGCAAACCCAAGCCCCTGAACGTGCGTTTCATTGATGTTTTGATACATTCCAAACTTTCAAGAGTTACTCTAATTAACTGGCAGCCTTTTTTACATGTTGCATGGTTATGTTAACGTTATCTACGATTGAACTGTAAACCATAGGCTTCAATTGTTCTAGCATTAAAAAATCCAGTGAGTACAAATAGAGAGATCCTAAAGTGATAGTGTTGTCAGTAAAACAGCTAATTGGAAGGAATTACACTAGTAGTCCACTACTGCTATTAATACCACTCCTAGTAGTTCACTACTATTGCTACTACTACTATTACCCCCAGCAGTTCACTATAACGATGAGTTACAGCGCGGATTATTAAAACTCAAGAGCGTCTGTAATTAGGGGACAACGATACAAAGAACAAACATTTACACGAATCACATTACATATTTCTGTGTGCTACGTTTACGCGCGAAACTATGCCCTCGTATTACGAAACATCCTGTACAGTTCCGTGTACCTTATCGAGAGCGCAGTTTACGTGAGAATTTGCTGTAACGAGTCGATGTTGGGAGCGCAGGCTAAAGGTGACTTGCGACGGGACTCACTTGCACCACATCAAGGCTTATCAGTTCGTCGACTCGCCTGAATGGGAGGCCATGCACGAGAACATCGACGACGTCTTCCAAGTGACGATCAGAGCCGAGGAGTCCTGCATGTACATGTGTTGGACCAGGCTGAAATTGCTCAGGGTACTCAGGCATAGGCCGCTACTTAAAGTCGTCCTCAACACCCTCATCGGTAAGGACATTACGTCCAAGTTGTACGCCCTTAACGAGCAGCTCGCTGGTGTCGCCGCGGCCAGTGAGACAACCTCGTCGAATCCTTACAGGGGCGTCGCGAGAAGTCTTAGCGTCGACGCTGTTAACACTGAAACTGCCGGAAGAGTACGCTCAACGACGTGGACCGCACAGAGGAGGCATAGTAATCCCCGTAGCGACAGTGAGTGTTACCGTTATCTCCCAATCGCTCACCAGCTCATCCATTTATGAAAAGCAAATCGTCTGGAGACAAAGACCGTTGATACGAATATTGGAGAAATTGGGGGAAGGGTAGCCTCAAATGCTTTTTGAGTTTTGAAAGCATGTTTTGTGGACTGCAAACATAAAAAAGTGCTGCTGTTTCAGGTTCGGATTATGAAAGTTGTATGTCAAATTGAATGTACTTTTTGGGTAATAAAGTTCGATTACGAAAGGTACTTAAAGGACGTTATTGAATTTACGTATGAAATTATCCAAGATTATCTACTTTTGCAGGTTTCTACTTCTATTGAAGGGTCGTCAACGTGTGACATTAATTTTCTATTCTAGCTTCAAGGAAAGACGCAGGGAGGGATGAAACTACTCATGCAAAATACAGAAAAGGTTATACTTTTTGAATGGTTAAATATGATTCTTCTTCTAAAAAATAGGAGAAAATTACTGTTTTCAAATGACGTATAACTTATGTACCTTATGATTATTATTTGTTAGTCATATCGATTTTTTATTATAATCCATTCTTGGAAAAATATTGATGACCCTTCAATAAAACTATAAATCTGCAAAAGTAGAAGAAAATCCATTTGGATAATATCATACGTAACCCGAATAAAGGTCTTCCTTGGGAAAAGAAATTTGTATTAGAGGAAAGTAGAGTTAAGAAAGTATTTGTTAAGATCTGAAGTTTGATCAAAATTGGACCTGTAAGATTTTGTCCTCAGACGAAAAATATAGTGATAATCGAAATAAAGTATACAGGAATTATAGTTTAAATCAAAAGAAATTATATCGCGTGTAATGTGGAGATTTCTTACACTAAATCAGTGAATTACCCACACCAGAAATTAAACTTTCTTTTCCACCAGCACTATAATTTCAAGTATTTAGTGAATAATAGAACTATGTTTCCAACTGCAGGAACATTATTTTTATAAATTCTTATAACGAAATGAAACATAAATTTCTCAATAGGAACTATCAGGTCATTTCGAAAGTTTTTGCCAATATCGTAGGGCCCAGTTATGACGTTCTATGCGTTTGTTTTCTGCTGATCCCATTCTAACGTTCGTTCCTTTTTCGAGCATCAATTCAGTGTCAGCATTCAATCAGTGAACCGAATTTAGAGCGAGTGCTCGCTAATTTTGGTCCCAATAATGTATGAATCTTTTATCTCCTCAAATTCAATAAATCCGCAAAATGCTACACAGACTACCCACTAAGGATATTAATAAATTCTATTTATTGAATCATTTCCTTTCGCGCGAGACTTTTCGTTCCTTTGCTAGTCCGGCTGAAACCGTGGACCGAGACGTGACGTCGGTGGACGTGGTGCCTCGATCGATCACTATCGAATAGCAATTACGCGGGTCGCGTGTGAGATATGGCGAGCTGACGAGCGGCGAAATTGACTGTCCACAGGGAGTTCACCGTCCCGGTACTCGCACCAGTACTGGGCGCCCGTGGTGGCAAATCACTTCCCGCCGACTTCGCCGTTCACCCAGGGCCAGAACCTTGGCTATTCGTTACTGCCGCAGGGTGTTCAGTTCTCGCCACCGCCACGGGCACCCTTACTGTCGCATCAGCCGTTGTCGCGGCAGCGTAGCGGTGGCACGAGCGGCGATTACACCCTGCTACCTCAGACACCGAAGCTCGAAAGGAAACGCTCGAAAAAGGGGACGAGGGAGGTGAGTACGACGCTCTTCCGCTAAAGCCGCTACACCCTTTCGACCCTAGGCCGGCGGACGTTTTTGACAGATGTAGGGGCAGGTGGTGGCTGGGTCGTTTGGAACTCGTGGTGGCTTTTCTTCTATTTTTTTTTTTTAGGAGTAAAGTTTCTTGGGGAGCTGCCGAGAATGGTGGGATTTTAGTTAAATGATCTGAAAAGAAATTAATTTTTGGATGTCTGAAGCATTCGTAGTTTACATTGTTTTTATTCGACTTGGAATTTCTTTGGCTTTTTATTTTAAGGAAGAAGTAGGCGAATTAAGAATTCTTAGATTGTTTTATATAGAAAAATGATTTATTGAACTTACTGTTGGGAAGAATATGGCGAAATCATTATAGTTTTTTAATGAACAAAAATTAGGTGTAAAGAGATTCTGTACAAGTGTACTTTATGGGTCCTCGCATTTCCTTTTTCCATCGCGACAATTTTCCAGTGACTGCTGGTACAATAGTGTTCCACTTGTACTTAAATCATTTTTTTAAATCCCCCTTCACTTTATGCATGAAACTTAATGCAACAAACAGGAACTACAGCAGTTCAAAATTTCCCTTTATTTTCCCTCGCGTATTCTACAAATCTGCAGTTTCATAACACTCAGCGTCAAAAACTTTGTGAGCGTTCTCTACCTTTTCGTCTATTTTAAAATTCTTTAGCATAATTTGACCCACCCTGTCACACTTTACACCAAAATAAGCGCCCTTTGCTTCATATGAAACTCATTCATCTCACTTGCAACAGCATGTCACTTAACAATGAAGAGCAAGTATTACAAGTCTCGCGAGAGATTACCCCCGCTTACATAAAAATCACTTCGCATTCATCCTCGCACGATTCAATCAATCATTACACCAACTTATTCTAAACCACACTCTCATCTGTTCATTCCCTTCAACGCGGACGCTTCGTACTCCCCCTGTCTCAGCAAAAACTGTCTAGCTCCAGCGACAGGCGACTGTTTTCGCAAAAACGTCGAGCAGCACCGATGTTCAATAGCCCGTGTACGTTTTACATGTATCTCAAGCTTTTGTTTGCCCCACCTTTTCCGGTCTGACGTTCGAGCAGATTGCTTCTGGAGTCGCGACAAGCTTCGTCGCTTCTTCCCTTCGCGATCGAGCATGATTAAGTATCACGAAACGAAACAGCTTCCCCCCCCCCCCGTTCCTTCGTCTTCGACCAGTCGATGTGAAAATGGCACCTTGGAGCCAAGAAGAGGCGACCACGGCGGGATTGCACCGCGTCATAAATCGCAGAAAGGGAAAAAGCTCGAGGAATATATAGTACAGGGTGTTCCAAAATTATGACACAAGCTGCAACATGTATATTAAAAAAAGTGATCGAACAACTCTTTACCATTTTGCAATATCAGGATTCCCGTTTCAGCTAAAAGCAAATCAAGCAGAGGAGTTCGACGTCTAAAGGTCAAAGTATAATAATGCACAAGCAGTATGGAGCAAATAATTGAGGAGGGGGAAAGCAAGTGAATGGTGCCATTCTGCAATATTCGCGATAAAATAAAATCTAAGTTACGACTTTCATGCTCTTTAGGTCGTTATTAGTACTAAATTGTACTGCAGAAGTTGGGATGTTCTTTTAACCCTTCGTTGACACGCCTCTTTTTTTCGATCAACTTTAACACATCTGGGTGGCTCACACCCAGAACAATTTTTGAACAACTGCCATTCTCATCTGAAGAATCCAATCGTTATGAAAAAAATCATGGGTCAACTTGATGATCTGTAGAATGTATTCCAATAGTTTTTTGGTTGATATTTCATCACAATTCTTGTAAAGAAAATCTAGATTACCATATGTCGAGAAAACACGAAGAAAATCTTTAAAAAACTGTAACTTTTACAAATTGAAATATTAGAAGTTAAAAATTTACAGAGTTATTGCTCAGATATAATATTTTCAGAGAAAAAATAGTTTGTAAGTTGGCTTTGGAAAAAAGGTATTTATTTTGCATATAAAAGGTACAGTGTGTCAAAATCAGCTTATGGGTGGCTCACACCCAGAGTGTCAACGAAGGGTTAAAAGAAACTGAAACAACGGAAAACAAAGAAACAATTGTATTTACAGGGGGCGATTCCATGACACATTTTTTATTCTCAGTCAGTCATTAATCTTGCAAACAAGTAATCGAAAGCACCCGTTCCGAAATTACACCTTCAACATTTTCTGAATTCGGAATTTTAATGGGAACGCTTATAAACTTGAATTTCCGATATCACGAAATTGAAGCTTCAGATTGCAAAACGATAAGGCACTTTGCCATTTCTTCTGTCACCTGGCATTCGCATGCTCCAGCTTGTCTCACAATTTCGGAACACCCTG
Source organism: Andrena camellia (assembly GCA_029448645.1). Lineage (NCBI taxonomy): Eukaryota > Metazoa > Arthropoda > Insecta > Hymenoptera > Andrenidae > Andrena > Andrena camellia. Next base: position 44,413,709 of record CM055676.1, on the reverse strand, counting down.
TGTATACGTACGTAGATGTATCGCTGCGGGAGAACTCAATTACCACGCGTACTCGAGCCAGAAAAGTGCAACCGATATTGAGTTACCGTGGACCAGCTTCAACGGCACGACTGAATAGCTTTATTCTTGACCTCGCGCGCAAAAAGTGGATAACAAAATGAACAGGGACGCGACTGTTGTCCACTCGTGAATGGAGCAGCTGCCGCGAGAAGGGCTGGGAGAGACTCTTCTGGTCACAAGTGTCAGAAAACTAGCTTCCTCCTAGAGACAAATGACGCTGGCTTGGATGCGTCTAGCTGTCTCGCGTTCCCCTCTTTTGTTCTCTGTGGAGATTTCAGTAGCCTACGCTTTAGCTTGAATGCTCTGTCCATTTGTATGAGAATCGTTTTGTCACTACTTCCAGGTGCATAATTATTAAAATTGGAATACGTTATCGATATTGAAAATTGAATTTTGGTGGAATGTAGGATAATGCGCTGCCTGGGAAATTGGGTCTTGATTAAAAGGGGTGATACAAGTGTTGAAGTGTTCTAATACGGAAGAGATGCTTCAAATACCTAGTTCAAGTAATTGGGATATATAAAGTCAAAGACATCATAGAGTTAACACTGATGCTAATAGTGAATGAGTGCAGTATAATTGTTAGTTGATAGTGTATTGATGCATAATGCTGTTAATTAAGATTCGTGCCAATCACACATATTGTAAGGAGAATCAAAGTTGATACTATAAACATGAAACCAAATATTTGAAATATTTAGTTTTGACAGTGCTGTTCAATTTCAGGGAAATGAACCTCAGGCATTGCACTGATTTAGTATTCATGATTACATAAGGAACTTAATTTCATCTACTTTCGAAGTAACTTAATTACTCCCTGGGATAATTGGATGCAATAAACAAAATTTTGTTCTATATCTAATTTACTGAATTCATTTCTGAAATTTTAGTACGCAAACTATTTCCAAACAGTATTTCAATTACGTAAATACTCCAATACATACATGAAATTAAATCAACAGCAATCAATCTGTAATCTAAACAATAGATCAGAAAGTGGACAACAAATCCACGAAATGCCAGTAGAGTATAATTCTCAAGATCGCAACTATGAATTCAATCTACTTCAGATATAAATGTAAACAAAGAAAAAGGACCATCCTGGAATGTAGTTTTATGAACATCGTCATCCATTCTCTAAACAAGGTGTCATTGGTAAAGAAGAGAATCAAAGTATCTCTATAGTCCTGAGGAATATCACACGAGCCACTTCTACGACTCACGACTCCTGTTTCAGACATATTCACTTGACAGATACAGTACTAGCATAAAAAAGGAACGATCAGTGGGAAACGTTTGAATTGATCTCAAACACCATTCAGGACTCACGAAACTGTTTAACGCGGAGAAGCTCCAACCGCATCATCCCCCAATACATTCAGATAAACTCAGCTCTGTTTCCAATAATTCCTCAACCGACTATCTCCAAACGTAGAAAATCAGCCGAAAATGGAGGCAATCGAATCGCGCGCATCGCTTCCTAAATCGACGTCTGACACGAACGATTATATTCCACTTACGTTTGCTATACGCCTACCCTATGAACGTTCGCAATTTAAAGCCGCCATTAATCACAGTTCCCTCGTTCGCACGATACAAAACAGGAGAAGAAAACTTGGAATAACGCGGAATAATGCTCGCGTAATTATATAGAAGCCTGCGCAGCTTCAGACGTGCGTAAATAGAATGCTTATGGTTAAACGGAGTCGAGGACGTCAGGAATAGTCGCTGGAGAACAGGCCAAAAGTCCCGCAAGAAAATTGCATGCCAGATTCGCTGCACGCAGACCGGGAAACCCGCAGAAATACCCGTCGCCCGACAAACGATAATGAGATTTGATAATCCTTCGAAGGAAAACAAGGGCACGCTTAATCGCTGTTGCACGGATTGGTTGCAGCGCGTAATGAGACGTTTACACGTTCCTCGCGGGGCGGAATGGCGCGTGCTTAGGGCGAAATGTCAAATCCCTGGTCGCCGATTAAACGCCTGTGACGCCGAGCAAATTTGTTGTGGAAACATGATCGATGGAGGCGGCTGATAGGGCAAAAGACCGCGTCTTTAGTATGAATGTTAAGAACGACACGATCGCATGTGACGCTGGAATATTTCAGTGCACACTCGCGTGATTAATACGCTTACGCGCGGAGCACTGGAAGTCCTCGAAAGTAGAAGAAGAAAGGGTTCTACGATATTCGAGAAACTGGGAAAGATTCAGCGCTGATCGCCAACGTTGCGCCTCGAGTAGAAGAGGCACGGAGCGTTTCAATCGGCAGGGCTAATTTGGCTTGATAAGCAAGAATGGCAAGTACAAAGCGATGGCCCTTGATACACGATAGGAAGAACGCGAAGAAAGGGGCTGCTGGTATCAGCGTTTTAAAAGGTAGCGTCTATTTTTGCCCACGACAGAGCTGATAATTTCAAGTAAACACGACACAACACGGGAAGATGTACTGCAGCGGTTAAAGGGAGCAGCGTTCTTCGAAAGAGATTTATTGGGAGTTAAGAAATGACGTTTATAAAGATACCGTTGTTGTCAAGAGTGTATCATGAATGAAACATGAGATATTTTATGCGATTAGTGTTTGTCAGATTCTGCTGGGCCCTTAGTAGTTCATGGTAATTAACTTTGCTCGTGAAAACTTATCGAGGTTTATTTCGTAGCACATGCACCGCGTTGTAGCTTGTCGATATGAATTTCTGGGGATTAATTAGCATCTTTTGCAACAAGAATTGAACACTTTCCCGTTTTATCTACTAAAAGTTCCTTTGTTTATGGTAGAGATACAGTAACAATTACTAACGCTGGCTTACAACTCAAGAAATGTCACTGAAACTCAACGAGATAAAAGAAAAAAAATAGTTAAAAAGCAAAAAATATTTTCACTCAAACTTCCCTACGCAAAACGGCAACTTCATTTGTATCAATATGGTTTTGGTATGAATTTATTGGCTATGCACCTCAAAAAGTTAAGTCTATTAAATAGTGTAAAAAAGGAAAGATGGCATAAGAGAAAATGGAAACTGAAACGAGTTTACAGGGAATATTAGAAGTTTGAAACAATTTTGACGCATTCAGGTGTGACGGAATTTTCCCTTACACGCTGCGTTTTAGAACTACATGCATACATTGTTGATGGCGGCTGGTCGATTTTCCAGCAAGGTAACCGTTCCCCCTATGTGCGCCACACCTTCCATTACAAAGTATTTGGCGACGAAGCCTGTCACCTAGAAATGACAAATTTCTCCAGCTATTCAGGAACAATCGTGATAATACTGCTCCTTTGGCTTTTAGCTGCGACCTTTTCCTACGACACCTCGGCAAATCGGTGTCGAGAATCTAACATTATTCTGTTGCAAAAAGAATTTTATAATTTGGGGTTAAAAGTAAGATTATTACAAAATAAGATGAATTTTATCTGTTGAAATAGAGATTTGAATTACTACAGATGCACAGAAACGTTATTGTTTAGGTACAAAAAATTAACTAGATTTTCCTGGAAGTACCTCTTTTTCTTCGTTAACTTCAGCAAAATGGAAATGCAAATAAGTGAACAATCAAAAAGCACTTTCTTTCTACCCACTTACATATATGCAAAGTTGAGTTATTTCGCGGTAATTTACGTATGCATTGAGTGGCACTTTGTAGACACTTGATAGGAAATTAATGACACGGGGTCTTAGGGGGTATTAAATTCATTGGAATTCAGAAAGGTAATAAGTCATGAAACGATTACAGAACGTTAATGTGTATTCTGCGGTAACGGGTACCAATTATGTATTTCACTTCGCGACAGATCCGTGCACTAACGACCCTGACAACCACCACAATCAGTTTTGCATAACATCGTTATTAAGTACACACGTATGCAGCACAGTGTGACCAAAGATGGGGGAAGGATAGAGCAATTATCTCGGAACGCTCAACGTAACAGCTGTGTTTGAATTTGCACTTGAATTAATATTACAATGTGTCTAAGTTGTTGCTAATTACGCTCGTCTAATTACTTTACCATCAGCTGAGGATGGGAATAAATTTCGACTGCGACTCTTAGAATACCCAGCATTACCGAAATGCATCCTGGAATATCCTGCACAAACTTCCACATCAACATAACATAAAAAAAAAATAAAAAAAAATTCTGCAACTTCAAAGATGCCTCCTTATACCCCAAAAGCGTTTAATCCAATATTTACAATAGTTTTTTTTTAAATATTAATAAATATCGCTTACTCTTGGGGGCTGCCACACGAGATTCCCCCCTTCAACCACCGTCCGTGATTTTATTCCCGATAGAAAAAGTGTCCCGCACTACTGTACAGCGTCCTGACCAGGACTCCTTTGACATTGTTCCAGGTGACGTTCGAGACGCCCGTATGACGGTCGCTCGACGGGGAGGGCCCTGCCAGCGTGCCTCTACTTTCTCTATCGCCGCAGCGTTCCGCCTAACCCCGTCGAGACCTCGTCAAGCTGAACCAGCTTCCACGGTTCGTCATCTGAAGCACGTCGGTGCGTTGTCGAGCTACCAATCGCACGGCCTATCAGCCGACAGAGCGTCATGGTCACGCGACACCACGAAACATACGGACAATCTGAAAGAGGAGCGAGTCGTGGCGAGGGGGGGGGGGGGGGGGAGGGGCCCCACGCGTGGGGCCTAGTGACAGTGCTCTGCGGACTAACGACGGCACGGTCACGGCCGGGACTAGCGGCCTCGTTCCAGTCGAGTTCCGGCGTGACGCGCGACCACGAGACACATGTTCATATCCCGCAAGTGCTACGCCTTACACGCAGCCCGCGGCTGATACGCGCGCGTGCCTAATCAACGCCGCGTGTCCGCGAATCGATCATAGTGAAAGGCAAGTGCACGGTGCCCCCGTAACGTCGATTGTCCCAGAGAGCGCGTCCCCTTCTTCTTCCTCTACTTCTCTTCATCCTGGGTCGAGGCGCGCGGTCGAGGCGGGAACGTCCGGGTGCAGGGGGAAACTAGGACGAAAGGGGGGTTGAGAGTTTCGCGATCGAGGCGAAAGCCAGGAAGGCGGGAGAACGGAGGCTCCTCGAACTACACGCTCGATTGCCGGGGAACACCCGAGTCCTCTGCTCGAGTCTGGTACATCGCGAGAGGAGGGAGCCGAGATCTCGCGGCGGATGGAATGGGTTGCTTTGATTTCAGATTTCGGCCGAGGATGATTACCTGCATCCGAACCGAGCCATCGTTTTTCCGTTTTCATTTCCGCCGGGGGAGGAGCACCCTCGCGGTCGGCGCTTACTTGATTATCCTTCCTTTCGCTCGCGATGGATTGGTTTCGTTGTTCGTTTACGCGGCCGACTCCTCTGGATTGGGAACTAATGAATCGCGTTGAATAGTGAGATCGGTTGGCATCGCGTCGCTGAACGGACAGCGAACACCGGGGCAATTCCGTACGAGGCAATTGAGTAGATTATATATTGAATACTTCCGACGACGCCACTGTGTACACACCCTTGCATCGACTGTGATTATAACGGATATAATTGTTAAGTCTTTCAGAGAGAATCGAGCTGATTAAATACACGTACAGGGACACGACGCACAGCGAATTAGCGGCTACAGAATGCTGGGGGAATCCTCGTGTTCGGTAAGTTCAGACGTCTGACACTTGTTTGGTGTTTGTTTTTGCGAGCAGATCAGCAGAAATTGTTTTCGTTGAGAAGAAAGGTATATATTTATTTACTTTCTTATGGAAATATAGTACTCATTTAAAGAAAGCTGTGTGAACGTAGGTTCAAGAATTAAATTCGTCTAAATAAAGTATTTGTGTTCTAGTACTGTAAGTAAATTCATAGTGTAAAATACAGAGGGTTACTATTTAATATCTCTGAAATTAAGGTTACTATAGAATTTTTTATTTTTATTTTAATACAAATATGTCACCAGCAATTCTGGAAATTTATTAAATATCAGGAATTGGTTGTTTCCATTTAATAATAAAAGTCTGCAATTCAAATTAAAAATAAAAATTTCATATACCTTTTAGATTGGGAGATATTAGCCTGTAACGTCCTCGAATTTATACTTTGTACATTCCATTGAACTTAACACCATTGTGGTGCATTGCAAAAATTCTTTATTAAACATTGCTTGAGACATGCATCCTATTTGACATTACAAATCAGTGTTATCCATTCGATATTAGTGTACTGTGTCTTCCCAATATCATCATGAAAAAAAGAATTTAATAAGTGTATATAAATCAGAAGGTCTTCGTTGTTGCATAAAATGCTATTGTATTACAAAAATATTATTGTATTGTAACCAGGGAAGCACAAGTCACTTGCAGTGCTAGAACAGAAAATTCCATTTCACGATACCGGGACGAAGTTGATTTTCAAATCTAAATTTACAGTACTGCATTAAAAGGAATTCTTGTTAATAGTAACTTCTGCCATTGAGTTTCCACTTCGGTTGAGCGACTCGTCTCATTAAGCAACATCGTTCGCCATCGCGAAAACAAATCCTGCACTCGGCAGCGTGGCGAAAGAAATCGAAAGAAAACTTGAATGGAATCCTCGAAGCGTGTCGCTCGACGGAAAGTCTAACGATTAATTTCCCTCGAAGGAGAGCGATCGTTTCGAACGTTGCGTCCTACCGGAAGCTCGTCAGTTCAGACGTCCTGAAGGCGACTATCGATCCCGAGGATCCCCCATCAGGGGAAGTGCACATTCGGGGAAAACAGAACGATTGTGGATACGTAACAATGCGACGCGCCGCGAACGCAACGCGGAATTTCGAATTACAAGCGTGCCGGAAAAGTTACAGTCCGCAGCCGAGGTCCGGAGCGAAACGGGCGCAGGGAACGGCCGACAGCAGGAAGAAGGAACGTAGAGGGGGCGAGATGAAAAAATAAACGTATCGAAGGAACGAACGAACGAACAAATAAATAAATAAAAATACGCGAGAAAGCGCACGATGAATGGGAGCGTAATCTCCAGACGTAACGCAATAAGTGCTTCGTTAAATTAAATTAAAAAAAAAAACCTGCAATAAAGTGCTTCGAAAAAAATGTAGTTGATTACGAGAGGGTTAAAGAGCAAAGTTATTATTAAGGCGAACTAAGATCTAATTAAATTAACGTTGCGTCGCGTGTTATAAATAGGATTATACACGTAGCAAGGGAGGAGGCGAGAAAACAAAAAATGATAAACAAAACAATGTGTGTTTGTATGTTTCTATGTTTATATAATCCCCGCGTGTGAGAGCGAGGCTGTAGAAGATCTAGAAGACACACAAACGATCGTAACGACGAAATGGAAATAAAAGGAAAGGATGAAAGGAGAATTGGTGTGATGGCGGAGGACCGTGATGCGGCAACAGGAGACGCGCGAGCGCGATATATCGACAGAGATCCGGCAGCAGGTGCGTCTTTAATGTAACAACGATCACGGGGCGTGACGTTGGTTCTAAACGCGTTGCGTTGTGCTGACAGGCATTGTAGCGCGTGTAGTCGTTGACGTTGGGTCACGTTCGTCGGAAAATATATCTCGTACCTGGCAGAACGTTATTGCAACACAGTTGATACTTCTTTCGTCTGTTCAATTGAAACGAAACGTGGACACTGACGGCCACTGCTGTGAAAATTGTAAACGTAGGGAGATAGATCAAGAAATTTGATGTGGACTATCGTGTATTATTTACTCTAATTATCATTGATAATTAGGGTTCGGCATGTGTCGCTAAATTTTATTATATGATTTGGAAAGCAAAATTTTTATACAATGAAGTATGAGTTTTGTGGTCCGTTTTGTAAGCTCTGGTATCGCTAAGGAGAAGTTTCCACTTGCAAAAGTACGTCGAATATGCGAAGGGAAATGGCTTTCTACGTAGTTTTCTTTTTGAAAGGAATCTGACTGAGAATTGGCTAAAAAACAGAGCTACGAGAAAATTGTTTTCCATGGGTTCGATTTAATTTTGAATACAGAATTAGTTCATTTTGTTATTTAAAAATGGGGCACTTCAAACATATACCTATCGTAGACGAAATTGCACTTTCTTTTACACGATGCATCCACATTGCGATATTGCTGTATATCACGTTGCTTGAAAACATTTTTTTTCGAGTATCTTGAAGTACCCATATCTTTGTGTGATTACCATCAGTGTAGAAGTAAATTCCAAGATGCGTAAAATTCTTAACTTTTTCCTTTATTTACGTTCGTAGTGTTTATACAAAGGCCATTAGCTAACCAATAACGTGTTCAACCAAAAGCGTCTATCATTTAACTTGAAATTGAAACTAATTTCCAGGAAACATTGCACTAATTTCTTTGATAACATTTTGATCTGTTAGTACCTACCAACTAACTGCATACCGATGAGCATAGTAACTAGTTAATAAACCTGATGAAGGTAGATACTTGTTTAATCAGGCCACTCATACAGTATTAAGAGAAACTAAAACTTAACAGCTTCAAGAAGATACCAAAAGAAAGGAACAAAGGGCTCGTACACTATTAATTAATTTATATAAAAGATTTAGTAGCTTGTGTTCAGAAATTTTGTCTCTGACTGATACGGTGCGCTACTAATGTACCGGCTGACAGAAATTAATTACACTGGAGTGAAGATTCTCACGTAAAAAGGCCTCTTGAAGCTTGGGATCGTAGATCGCTTTTCATTCTTACGCTACCGTGTATATTCGATATTTAATCGCGTAGGAAACTAAAGAGTTCTCGATCGTTCTCGATCGATTAGCGTCACTATCGAGAGCATAGAATCGTAATGCATAGTTTCTATGACAATACAGACGTGATAGAGACCTCAAAAATCCGATTCCCTCCGCCGTCGCCGTGACACGATAGCGGACATATTTATCACACATATTGACGCGCTTATATTTTTATATATGTATAGTAAGAGGATTGTAAAATAGTACTGATAGTATTGTACATAAGAGACAGTATTACGTGTCGTGGTAATTGCATTCGAGCACTTTCAAACTTTCATGTGTCGCTAGCCGAATATTTAATATCTCGAGTATCTCGAATATCCATATTGTAGATCGCATTTACGTAAGTCGATTTATTTTGTCAATAATAGTGGCTCTTTGACTGGCATCGCTATTTATTCCACGATTTCCATTTGCAATGTGTAATTTGAAGTGTGTATGTCCAGGAGAGGCAGACAGATTTATTGGAACAACAAAATTATCCAGTGTTAAATAGACATTTTAAAATTACTATTACGTTACACTAAGCATCGAGGCTTCTTGAATGCGTTGAAATGGCATCATCATTAGTTTTGTAGAATTAATTTTCGTCTCGTAAAGAATTATTATAAATTATTTCGACTCTCATAGAAATCCACAAGTTCTGATCAATGTTGGTTCTGAAGTAGGAAAATACAATATTCATAACAAATTTTAGTTTACGAAAGCTTCGATTAAGCCCTTGCAAGTAATAGATGTAATTGAAACGTACCTTTAATACTTGTTACTTTTCCATCGCTGGTTGACAAAAATTAGACGAAATATAGTATCTGACTTATTCAGTGGTTTCTCTATTAGTTGTCAATTCTCAGTTCTATTGCACTTGCATTGAATGAAACGATTTGCATCGAAACCACAAAAAAATCATCCATTCCTCGACTTATTTACCTGCAAAAGGATCACGATAGTAGAACTTCGAATTGACCACTACTAAGGAAACCATTCAACAAGTTATATATTATTTCGCTTTTGGGTCAGTAACAGTTATCACTGACCCCCAGTTAAAGTTGTTCACAGGGCAGCAATTAATTCACTAGGACATTGCCAGTCAAAGAGTTAATATCGGCCGCAATAACCAATACGCTCGGTGTCGGTGGGCAGAAGTAGTAGCGGACCATACTCGTCAGACACAAATCCAAGCCTTTAATCCACGTTCCCACGTGATCAATACTCTCGATACGAGAACACAATTGAAGTACTTAAAAAGCGTCGCTTTTCAAAAAGACATGCACTTAAAAGGTGGTTTAAGATACCAGCATACGAAAATTCTGTTTCATTTCATTCTAATCATTCATATCAGATTCCGAAGGCACCTCAAGTAGGTAAAAAGAACTCATATCCTCTAGAATTATATATTAATATACACACACTTGATAATTCTACTTTTTTCCATATTACTTTTTATAAAGACTCTGATTATTCTTTATATTAAATACGATTGATCGTTCCTCTTGTTTTATTATCACAAGCCTATTTTATGCAATCACTTCATCTTATCAATAATCCCTTTCAATTAAAGTCTCCCCCGTTCAAGCGACAAAATTTTTACGAACGTTGCTACACGGGAATCGTGCTTTTTATACTGCGAGAAATAATGATCCACCTTCGGTTCCGCGAAATCACACGTTTCAGGGGACCCAAAGTCGTCAGCAATTATTATTCGGCTAATGAGGATAGAATATGAAGAATACGCATCACACGTGTCCCGATTCTACGAATTCGTCGATATTGGCATGAAACCAGCTGAGCGGCAAATATCTGGCTTGACTTTAGGCCGGGTTATTTACATACGAATGGAGACCGTGTACCGAATGCATTTGCCAAACATTTTTTTTCTACTCATCGGGCACGCTCAATATTTTCGACATCTGCAGGACGATCGTACAATGTGCCGCGTATAATGCGAACGGGAACACGGTCGTCGTGGCAGCTGGTGATTCATGGAACGCGCAGCGAGCCGTTAATTGTTTAACCGATAATACTGTTTCCGGGCAATACGGCAGGAACGTAATTAACGGTTGAAATTGGCGGAGTTTTTGATGCATCCTTCGATCCTGCTTCGTGGATTATTATAGTAAACAAAATATGCGCGCGAAGCCTCGTGAAATTGTGACGCCACATCTGCTTCTGAACTTGTACGTGTGGTCTCTAATTTCGGTGGCTTCTGCATTCCCTTGCGAAAATAGATACAGTAGCATATAACGAGTCCTTAACTTTCGTGATTCTTTGTACGTATTATTTCGAAAAGGACTTGAAAATTCTTACTGTTTTTGGCATTGATGACCTCGAAGACCATACTTTTTATCGCTTTTTCGATTCTTATATTTATTCCATGTGTAGTTTTTAATAAAATTAGTTAATATCATTATGATCACCGAGTACGAAATTTTGTAAATTTATGTGCAGTTTTTCATTTTTGATTTCCGAAGTTAATTAGGAAAATATTCACATTGCAATGAAACAAGTCTTCGACTATCTTCCTTTATTCTTATTAAATCAAACAGAATTCGGAAAAGAATATTATTTTTAATATTGAAGCTATGATTTTCGAGAGCATAATTTATCATACATATATTCAGTTTTTATTAGTCTTATATTTGTTCGATATAATTTGGTCAAAGTAGAGTTACATATGAAAGCACTTTATAACAGTTTGATCATATAATAACGAAAGTTCATCGTAAATACGGTTCTCTTGATCTGTAACCATAGAAATTGTTATTTTAGTTTGAATCGACGGTGTCAAGGAGACACCGATAATGCGTATCAAGTGTCAGGTCTTAGTTCATCCTTTGTGTACATTGCTTACCAACGTACCTTATCGATTTTCGATTATCACCGCCTCCCTCGATGAATATTCCTAAAGGGATTGAAACGAATCGATGGAAACGATTACAGAAAGCGCTGAAAAGTGGCAAGAAGTGTTCCGTGGGAAAACGGATCGATTCCCTAGTAGCGACTTCTCGGAAAATTTCCTGTAAAAAATCTTCTTTATTCTCAGAATCCTATGTTTTATGAAAACAAAAGAAACTAAAAGCGTTTAAATCCATTTTTTTTTCATAAAGTATTTCCACTGCTCCTCATTTCACGTGTTATCTTTGAATGTTACATAGTATTGCATCAGGCTTATTATAAAAGAATTCTGTTTTTAAAGCCAACATATACATCTGCAAATTGATCTCAAATTTGATGAATTTCATATCCCTACTTTATATATATCATAAAGAGATTCTCAAAGGTGTACCATATTTTTTTTATCAAATTATGTGGTACGAAGTGAGTTTCTGTATTACTTTGAAAAGAAGGCCTTACCCTCCTTTTAAAGGGGGAAAGTAAGGTGTAATCTAATAATTTTAAGTGGAATAGTTATCTAATTTTTGCGTGATGTTCCCATCAATTTAGATAACTTTTACTCGAAAGAATTTTTGAAATAACGAACGTCTTAGAAGTTGCGGGAAGATATAGTTTCAATCATATTGGTTTACAGAGCGCGTCTGATCACAGACGAACCGTCTTCCCTAGCTGCCTCGCGCGTTGCTTTTCTCCGGCACGTCAGTAGTACGAGTCAATCATATTTTCTCTGTATTTACTGTATCCTTTGATACTTGCATCATTTTGAAAATTGTGTCGAATGAAAGTTGCTTGGATTCAAAGGGACTTTATAAATATGCAAAAATTGATCATCAATTCTGTTTAAAATTTTTTAACTCTGCCACAGCTTATCCTTTTAAGAAGACTGAGAAACTGAAATTCCTTGTTCACCAGATAATTTTAAATCGTTTCAAATTATTTTCGTATATACTTAACGCAAAGTACTTTAGTTAATAACTGCAAGAGGCAATGGACGCGCAATTCGCTATGAACATTAATTGTTTATTTCACTCCAAGTGGACTGCAGCGAATTTCAGAAAATGAAAGATCTCGCTGCGAGGAATTTAACTTAAGTTGGGTCAACCGGAATTTCCAGTGGTAGAATATTTTGTAATCAGTCCTTATTAAAATCCATTACACTTGAGACATGCTGGAGATCCTTTTAATTTGAGAGGATACAAAGAAAATAATTAAAAGCTATTCAACAACGTTTTAGTCCTATTTACTCAGAGGTAATGAAACATTATTTTACGATGGTGAATAATATTATTTCCACTGTGTCCAAGTGCAATTTTCTGCGGAAAATTACAAATGGACAGACTCCAAAGAGCCACGAATCTCTTAGAAGATCATTGAATGTGAGAATTGTTTTTGGCAAAGTAACAAGTTTAATTTAAACAAAGCGCAAAGCGTTATCAACAGAATTCCCGTACGTGCGTGCACCAAACTAATTCAGTTCCCAAAAGTCGTCTACCGTTATTCCAATGACAGTCGAAAAATGAAGCCATAACGTAGCTGCAAAAGCCCTCCATTCCTCCTTTGGAATTCCCATCGCGTGATTTTTCTGCGTAAACGAAAGTAGCCCCGTCGGCCAGGGGGAACATTTTGCTTAATCAAATCGTATTTTCCGACGGACCGCGGTGGCCCACGGTGTGAGTGAAACCCCAAAGAGTGTCTTTATCGACGTTGTGTTTCGCGTTATCGAGAGAATCGCGAATGAGAATGGAGAGATTGAGTCGTGCATAAACGTGAGAACGAAAATCCGCACGGACGAATGAACGAACGAATGAACGAGAAACGAGACAGAGTAATGTGAACAGCAACAACAGCACTGTATATTATTACAATTATTTATTATTACGATATGTTCGTTGACTATTATGTTAGAAATAAAAACTACATTGAGAAACCGCTTGTGAATAGTCTCTGATCGAACACACCCTTTTAGATCTTTGCCTATCTTCTTCCAGCTATAGCTCTTTCGTCCCCCTCCTGCTACCCTCCAACCCTCTCACCCACCCCTGTCGCCGCATCCTCCAGCCTTCTCGTTCCGTATGCTTCGGGGAAACAACGAAATGGAAGCGTAAAGGGCACTCGAAACGGAAGAAAAGCGGAACAAGAGGCGCGGCTCGAAGGCCCGCTTCGAAACACAATACTATTTGCTGTTTCTTCACCGTCCAGGCGGCTCGAAAACGATTTCACGAGAGTTTCGAGTGCCCGATCACTGGTATTAAATTCACAAGTCTCGACTGCGACAGGGATACGAGACGACTCTTGCGAATAAATTCGAAGGGGACTGCAGAATGCCGTCAAGGTGGAAGGCGAAGCGTCGAGGAGGTGAATATTCTTTTCAACCAATTCCGTTCACGAATTCCTGCTCTGCTTTCTTCCGTGGATACTTGTGTGTCCCCTTTTTCCGCATGAATTTATGTTTTGCTGCGAGGGAATTGTTTACTCGAGGAAGCTCATTAAGGTATGTATATGCTCAAGGTTAGTTTGAGTAAAGGTTACTGATTGTGCGATTAATGAAGACTTCGTAAGGATAGGAAAGTGCATGTATAATTTCGTTTACGATTCTCAAGTTTAATCACGAGCTTATCTTGTGAAGAGTTCGGAAATTTATTTTATACACAAGATAAAGATCATCTTTATGTGGCGATATGTGTAATGAAATTAACCAAGGGAGATTTTATAATGCGTGATAAACTATTAAGTCGTCAAATGTGATTTGTCTTTTTGCAGTATCTATAAATGCATGCTTCAAGTATTTGAAGAAAGATCGATAACCTTCGAATTAAGTGATGGGTATAAATGACTTTATCATTCTGAAGTCCCTTAAGGGCTTCAAAGCTTATGGAATACTTCCTCCCTGCCAGGAGCTAACAAAGTTTCGTGCTTTCTCTCTGGAAGATTAAAAAAATTGTTAAAGGTTGCCAGATCTAATTATAACAAAATTGAAAACTGAAAAGAGTTTTCGACGTAGGGGAACGACGAACAAAACCAACGACGCTATGAAGTATTATTTTAAAAAACGTCCCACATGAAGTATGAATTTCGATCCACGAATGTTTACTACAAAAATAGAATTAATTTTTAGTAGAATTTTTATTCGAAGGAATATATTCACTACTTACTGGTCTTTTTCTACTCAACACTCGTATGAAATTCCAGTTATAAATTTTTTAACGGTACGCGTGACATTCTGTCCCTTGTTCCTTTTTCGTAGACGTTTATTCTGCATACATAGACCCAACGAATTTACAATCGATCGCTCAGATACACGGTCCGCCATTAAGCAATGGGAAAGATAGTGTTTCCACGAAACAATGCTCTACGGAAAAACTGGAACGGGAGAAAATCAATAGCATTGTTTAAAGAATTCCGCCAGGTTCGTTCTATTCATGTGGCATTTACACGCTCGGATACCATTAACTGACAGATGGTCGAAAGCAAAAGTTCAGTGCGAAACAGACTCTACTTTTCGTTTCAGAATCGGAACAGTTTGAACACCACTTGAAATATTATAGAATGGTGAGAGAGTGTAGAAAGTGAAAACTACATTTTTTTAAAACAATACTTTCTGTCCAATTCAGGCACAGATGCTTTGATTTAGGTAACGTATAAAATTTATTAAATTTTTTTACGAATAAGTACGAATAAATTCCATGAAGAATTTTCTTCAATTTTAATAAACGCGATTTTGGTATTCCCAATTTTATTCTTTGATTTTGGAAACCCTGATGATACAATTATACTTCTATATTTTATTTCACATCACTTATTTTTTCAAATTACCTAGTGCAACGTGTTCGAATATAGAGCTTGTCTTACGAGCTCATGAAGAGTCCAGGGTTTCTATAGCCTCCTCGATTCCAATTGAACGTTTCAATTGGATCTGAGCTCGTCTAATGGACCTCTCTATAGCGCAGATTCATTCATTCGATTTATGCGTCCACTCAGTCGCTAATTTATTCACTTCTTCGTTCGTTTACTCACACCTAACATAATTTCTCGCGTCTTTCGTCGTTCGTAAGAAATCTTTCAAACGGAGATGTGTCTTTAGGAATAAGAAATTTAGAAGCATGCGCTGCGTAGTAATTATTTCATTAACATTCAGGTACATTACTGAACTACACCCTCGTGTATATATATATATATATATATATATATATATATTAACTCTTTATTTAGATTACAGTTATTCGATTTGAAGAACTGTCAAATTTTCTTCTCATCGAATGAAATTAACACTTTGAGTGGCGCAAAGTTTTGATTCATGCCCCTACAAGTGCGTCAGGCTTTTCTCAGAAAATACTTTGGATGGTTTTCTAAAATATCAACGCAAAAGCACACCAAAACCATACACAGAACGCAAATGTCCCAGCGTGAAAGCACTCCGTCGCCACTCGAAGTGTCCAATTACATCTCTTTGCTATGTTTCTGTAGGAATACAACACTTTTATTATCCAATAACTTAACTAGCAGCAGTAAAATTTACAACTACAATAACAAAATACTGCATAATAAATAGTTGTGTGTATCGTTGTCCATAACTCTGTTGATGACACTTGTGTCTAAAACACCTCTGACAAATTACACTTGCAGAGTTATACCTGTCGTAACATATAAAATTTAATTGAGTTTCCAGGTTCGCGCAATCATGATGGTTTTCCATTCCAATTGCATGAATGCAACTGTTCGTTCAAATCTTTTCTCACAAATTTTGATTGAAAAAAAAACAACCAAATGAACCAGAGTGCCACCCCCACTATATTATGTAACAGCCACGAATGATCAGCTGAGGATTTTCTAACTTTAGCACAATATGTAGAAAAATGTTCTAGCACTATTAATCACAATTGCGTATTTGGTTTCTGGATAAAGGTATTATGTGGACGTCGATTTTCAAGAAATGGCAGGTTCAATGAAGTAATGCACAAGTGGCTTATCAAAGCACAGGTTAAGTTTCTCTTGGGCAGCATTAAAGCTTGTTGACCGACCGAGAAGTGTTTGCTGAAACAAGTGGACCACGTGGGAGAAAATAACACTGAGGTTTTCGTACCTTCTTGTGTCTTCGTTCGATAAACAAAAAGTGAACTGTCTTTACTTTTCGATTTATCCCGACTACGCAGCTTGATTCACTTCTGTTGAATGTTTTCTGGATAGAGCGTGGAGGGTTCGGGTGACGTCCAGTTCCCCTCCAATTGTTGCGTAAATATCGTGAAATTTTCATAAGTTTTCGTGGGTAAAAGTACGTCCGCACCACTGATATTCGATTTATTCATAATTTCTATGTCCTTATCGTCGTCAGATCTCGATATTTTGATGTGCAACTTTGGGCTCTCTCCCTTAACCATCTGCGTGGATACAGGAACATATTAAACTAGAAGAAAGTTGTGAAGTAATCTTAGAAAGAGAGCGTGGCATTATTTATTGGCAATTTCTCCTCGAATAACTGACTGAAGCTGTATAGAAATTTCTGATGATACATATGATGAAACATTAAGAGAAGTCCGTAATAATATGAAAAGCGCACGGTGACCCGTGATTTGAATATCTCAGAGAAATTCCTTGCGAACGTACATTAAGCGTGAATGCATCTCGTAAACTGAATATAAACCAAATGTTGATGCATTGTATGCTCAAGGGACATAAAGAAATATAATTGAAAATTCCAGTGCAGGTCTGAATGTCTGAAATTCTCGAGTTAGGAGTACTAACGTCACACATTTACAAACAAATCGGAGAAATATTTTAATAATGAACATATTGAAACGTTTGTCCTTTCTGTATCTTTCAATGAAGATTCAAAACACTCGTGCTTTCATTCGATAAAACTATTTCTAATATTTATCGAACACAAGGTAGCATTCTTTAGGCTCATTTGAATGGATTAATAAAGTGACGAAGCGTTGTGTCTAACACTTACTTTTATCTGCACCTTTTTA
The DNA here is from genome assembly GCA_029448645.1 of Andrena camellia. Lineage (NCBI taxonomy): Eukaryota > Metazoa > Arthropoda > Insecta > Hymenoptera > Andrenidae > Andrena > Andrena camellia. The sequence goes on along the minus strand of CM055676.1, from coordinate 44,396,091 downwards.
TTATTAACGTTAACTACTTTGGATTCGAATTCTTCCTCGTCGTCTATGTAATCACTTTCACTAGTGAACATTGGGATCGAGTCCCTTTCATAGTTCCTCTTCCTCTCCAAGTAATCGTTATGACTGTATTTATCGTCACTTTTTGGTAACTGGATCACTATAGTATAAGGTTTATTCTCAACGTGACCATCCAAGTCTTTGCTTGCAGAATGATACCTGACACGTTATCAAATCATTAAAAATTTTATTGCTGAGCCATCTAAATTTTCGAAATGTCGATTCACAGGGGATTTTTGAAGGTTGAAACTGTAGTTGAATAATGTGTCGTTTATGATACTTGCACCTACTTTATGATAGCATCAGAATATTCCATCAATCACTTCTATTTTTTAAACACTGATAGCCATTTAATGCAAAAAGTTCAAAACACCTAAAGACGTATACAACTGATCCCCAAGTTAACGAACTGAGACACGTTTCACATTAAAAGAAAAAGGTGGTAAACGAAGATAGAAGGGAAGGAAGTTCAGCAGCAGTCACTCGTGGGTGGTCGTCACGAAAGCTAATCTCGATTAATAGCAGCGGCAGAGGGCAGACCAGTGATTTTCTGTCATGAAAACACGCTGTGACCGCAATCTTTCCGAATGGTCTCGAAAGATAGAGAATAATACGAGCGACTTAACTGTTACGCTCCATTAGAGGCGACCCTACGAAGGGCTGCAAAATACCAGTAGACACTTAATGCCGTACAAAGTGCGAACGACGTACTATCGATTTCGCAATGGAACCCGTTCCCCGCGTAGGATCTCTTTCCGAATATATTAGACAATTTATGGCAAGTACATAGTTTTCGATACTTAACTTTTAACTGATAATAAAACGTTCTCAACCCAAAAATTCGGACTTTAATGAAACTTTCTGTGAATGTTGAGTATATTGGAGCATGCAAGGAACAATTTCTTTCGGCGGAAATTAACTCTGAAGGGATGAAATCAGCCCTCAAAGTTATCGCGTTTTTTTTTTTGATAAAGCATGCAAAAAGGAACAGCTCTTATATTTAAAGCTTTGTTCTATCTCGCACCGTTACAAAGTTATATTTAAAAACACGAAAGAATGTGATAACTTTAAGGGAAGGTTTTACCTCTTCAAAGTGAATTTCCGAAGAAAATAAAAATTGCTCCTTGCATATTCAAATATATTCAACATCCATAAGAAGTTTCATTAACATCCGAATATTCCGGTTGGGGACGTTTTCTTGTAAGCTAGAAACAACCGCGTTGAGCAACTTGTTTGTCACTGAATTTTTGTAGCAGAAACGGGTGTGACTCTGAGGGAATGCGATTTCGAAGACACTTCTGCGTGGGTATTATCCATTGTGAATGATACAGAATGCTGTTGACTTTGTCTGTTAAGCTCCACTATCGTAAAGTTTAACAGTCATTTCGTACCTATAATATCGTGGTCTGTGAGAATAATAATCCTCAGGCGGTATCCTCTTCGAATGGTAGAACTTCGATGATCTGTGACCTGTATACCATCGCGGCCGACGCCATGGTCTGCGTTGATAGTACTTGTAAGGTCTAATCAGTTTATGAGTCTCCCCAGTTTCGATTACCTCGAGCAGTAGAGTGACAAGCACAACTAGAAAACAATGCTGGTGAAGCAAGAAATTATTGATGTCATTCATGTTAAAAGCAATACGATAAAAAAGAGTACTGTGTTAGTAATACTGCGCTTGTACTATTAGATAGTTGCTAAACAATTCCCTGTAAATAGTTCTTGAATTCAACTTGAAATTACCTATAATACAATATCAATAAAACTATAACAATCTTACTTGCCAAAAAACCACAAGTTCGACATTTTTTAAAATAAAGATTGTAATCTTTATTTTAAGTAACTGCTATATTGAACTAAAGAGGACCTTGCTTTAACACCTTATTCTATCATAAACAGTAACAAATATATTTACAGGGATCGAAACAAATGAACCACCCTGCATATAAATGCAGCATTCCAAGCTGACTTTGGCTTTACTTTGCCCTGCCTTTTGATTTTATTCCGCCACATATTACCATGCTCTGTTGTTTCAAACCTATGCACCGTATGATTTTCTGAGAAAGTAACTGGAAGGACGTAGTAAAATGAAAATTCTTAATCGCATTATCCACACTGTAAATTTACTTGTGTGGTTGTAATTGTTACGCGATTAAATGTGCAACAAGTATTTCATTGTTGTTACCCGCGTGAATGTGCAATAGAATTTTCACTCGCGAGCGATAAGTTAAATAGGAATACTTTAAGCGCCACTAACTTTCCGGCAATAGAAACTTTCCACGAGTCTAGCTGCTCGCTGGAATCTTATCTTTCATGCTATTAAGACGACGGCGAATCAAATTGGCCTATCTGTCACGAACGTTTCCAGGAACAATTTGAGGAAATCCTTGGAGTCAGTGAAAGTTGTGGGGAACTTGAACTTGGTTTATATCGAATAATATGCTAACGACTGGTCGTGTTGTTTATAGGTAGAAAATTAGTGACGGTGAAAAGAAATTTTGATCGGTAAATGACAACGAAAATAGTACACTTTTACAGAAGGAACTGTATCTATATGCATTGTATAAAGGTAGAGGATAAACCAGGGATACTAACATGATGAGTAAAGTTTAGTAATTAAAGTTACTTGTACACGCACAAAGGTGATAAACTTATTACTTTTAAACATGTGGTTATCACTATTGTGAGAGGTACATTTATTTTTTTTAGTAAATTTATATAAAGTATTAGCACATGTTAAAATAATTGTTAAATGTAATACGTTAAAGTAAATGTGAAAATAAGAAGTGTGTAAATATTTTATTTAAAAAGAGTATAGAATATATAAATTTTAGATATAAGTCAAAATTAAACAGTATTTGTTTAATTTTCATATGGTTTGTCTTAAAAATATTGATATTAAAATTTGAACTGCGAAAATACATTCCAAATCAATTTTTAAAGGTAGCAAAGTAATTTACTTGTTAATATAAACCTCCTTTCGATTATTCTCGTTTATACCCACATAAATAATCGAATTGTTAGCTTATCGTTCCCTTCATATGCCTCCAGTGCTATTTATTACATTTACAAACACCTAGGAATTATGCTAAATAGCCAACAAATCTTTGAAACGAATTTAACCACAATTCCAACAAAATGTATCTATCCTTTAATTCCGCTAATAACTTTAATTATTACTTCCGCAGCAGTACAGCATAAAACATGTGATACCTACAGCATTTTCCACGTAAAACATTTTACGTGAAATGACGCTCTTAATCTTACACAAATGTCACGATAAATGGAAGGACGTAAAAGTTCATGAGGACAAGTTTCTTTACCTTTCAAAAGATTCTATTTGTATTACTCGGTTTCATTATACGTGAGAGAAAAAAAAATAGAAAATCTCATGTTTCTGAGTTTGTTCATCGTAAATAAATGGTAAACATATTAAATGTCGCACACGATGTACAAAATGATTCTTATTTCATAATTTGTGAAAGATTTAGTTTTCAAATCTAATGTGTACTAATATTTCTCTGTGTATTTCAATGATTATGTGTCGAAAATTAGTAACGAAATCATTATCACTGTTTGATAAATAAACTTTGCAATAAAGTTTGTATTGCTAGTTATCGAAATTCTGCTCGCTCGCAGCGAATTTCTCTAGAAAGCATAGATCGCCTTTGAATTTCCTTCCAACCTGGAAAATCAAACGGCAGCCACCGTAACGGTGTATCATGATAAGCATCGACGATGCTATCGGGGCGAGAGAAATCAGAGTTCAAAGCATCTTGGAGACGCACCATGGGATAAAAGAGAAACAGGGCAGAGATACGTACAGATATGTACATACATAATTAGAAAACATTTCTTGGACAATTTTGCTTTCTTTTTGTGTCCTAAATACAAAGCATTTTGTTAGACAGGGATACGGGAATTTTACCTGTACAAGCTAAGGTAAAACCTTAACGTGGACAAAACATACATTTCAAATTTTGTATTTACTGTTTTATACAACGTACACGATACAAAAAAAAATGACCCCCACGTAATTTGAAAAAACTGTCATTGAAGAAGACAATCAACACCTTGACAATACAAATAATATATAACCACAATTCACGATATAAACTGTGATCATTAGTGATATTAAACTACTTACTCTTCTAAATATATTCATACTGAAAATCTTGACACTTCACACCCCGTCAAATTAATCTGCTCCTTTCTATATTTATTAGAACAGAATTCACAGTTCCGAAAGTCAGAACGCAGTGCAACAAATATAATGACTGTAAACTTCACTCGCACTTCACTGTCTTCAAACGATTGCAATTCGATCAGGTGTCGTTAGGGAAACGAAGAGACAAGCGTTGCCATATTATGCGCATTTCGGAGCAAGGTGTCCAGCGTCGTTGACAATTGCACATATAATATAACGTCCACGTGCGTTCACTGTCATAGCATGATTCGAAAGTCTGGACATCGCAAACGTCCTTTTATATTTTCCCCACTCTGCTCCATGGCAGTGTCGTCTAAAAACGTGAGAGCGAATTCTGGCTCTACGTAGAATTCTTCTTCTTTTTCTACGTCAGACGATCTCAATTACGTTTTATAGCCCTTTTTTATCTGGACTAAATCTCGGACGGCGCGATTTAAGGTATGCTGTGCTGCTGCTAACGAAATAATGCCCAGGAGCCTCTTTTTATTCTTTGTGTCCTTTTTTTTTTGTAAGCAGTACTTGAAAAAATTATTATATGTACTTACTACAGTATTAAGATCTTGCAGGAACTGTATATTAATTGTGTACTTTAACAATTTGTAAAAGAAACAATTGATACGGTTTTTTATCGAATTATAAATTAATTCTTTGATGATCTGTAAACTTGTAAAATGGCTGGCAAATAATAGGCGCCAGGCAATGTGAAAAAGATTTTTCATGTTTTGTGTAGAACTTAAAATTGATTTAGAAACTTGAGTTACTTAAATTGAAAAACTCATTATTTTCGTTTCGTGTGTGCAGTGATGGAACTATTTATGTAAATCATAATTTGTCAGTAAATGGAAAGGTAGATTGAAGAGAAATTAACGAAACTTTAAGATGTTTATATAACGAACCATTATGTGCTATTGTCAAGAACCCTCTATTGTCCACTTTGTCCTATCATTACGAATTCGCTACCCGCTCTTCTATCCTCCATTCCATTGTCGCGAACATCCTATTGTCAACAATCTCCTATTGTCTCCAAACTCTGACTCTCCCCCAAAATATTTCCTGTCGCGTGCAATTCATTGGATACGCCAATCTTTCATTATCCACATGTATTTGTAACATGTTCTGACGAATAAACGTTTTTACGGAAGCAAATGTAAAACAAAACGTTCGAGACAGCAATTTCGTAGCTGTGGCCAGTATTGGAAATGCAATTAAATCAATTAATCTCGTTTGTATTGGTTAGCGGAACAAATGTAAATTCGATATTCCCGGTTGCACTGGCGAAGGTGATTTATCTGTAACTTGAAAGAATCATGTTGCTGTTTGTTTGATAGCGATGTGTCAAGTGTACACGGCGAGCCCAAATCACTCTATACATCATACTATAAATCATTCATCGTGATGAACATAAATCATCTTTGCATCGTCCACGGCACAATTTATAATTTTTTCTGACAAGCATGGTTCCATTTCAGTCTCATCGTTAATCGATAAGGATACGACCATATTTATTTCCTTTACTATGTATGACAATTTATTTACTTTTTACACGACAAATTGTTTAGTCGTTCTTGTAAATTTTTGTAATTAATTAAAAGATATTTCATTCACTTTACTTTTTCACAAATATTTGTATTTTAAATCATGGTAATGAATTGGACAAAATTCCAATAAAATACTCGATATAATTTAATACTTCTGTTAATGCATTACTTCTGTACATATTCGAATTTTCTCTCAGTTTATGGATATAATACGCTAAAGTATAATTTATATTGAATTATCATTGCATTCGTGCTACGTCTGATTATTATCACGTGCAATATGTACGCGTAGTAATGCTTTAATCTATGAATTAATGTCACTTAATGTAAATAACTGTATAATTGTGTATAATTTTAATTAAGGACATATATGTTTGACTGATTAAATTTGAGCGTTATTAATTAACTACCATGTAATATCGACTCAATAGACGTAAAATTCCAGAATACGATCTCCCCACATACATTTCCGCAAGTGTCTATAAAGACCCATAGGTGCCCATATTATGAGCTAATAATACTGTGATCTGTAAATATGCATTGCTTTGAGCCGTGGCTTACAGAGAATTGTCTAACTTGGAGACTTGTGTAGCATGTCTGTTAATATGAAGAAGTTGACTAACATCTGTTTGCCAATAGAGGCGTTCAATGTGACAAAAATGTTACATTCACTGTACATTTGTATCAATTTAATTAAATTTCAAATAATGTTAGAGATAGATAAGTATTACATAATTAGTAACAATTTTTAACAGCTCGCTGCGAAGTCAATTTAAAATTTTCCACCCTAGGCGAAGTTTTACCAATTTTTCCAAAAAGGCCAATTCTTCCTATCAAATTAAAAGACAAAGCAACTTCGTGAGATGTATAATTCCGGAGATAAAAATTCATTTATATACCCCATTTTCGAGAAACTGGAAAAAACTTGCAAAATTTCACGGCGTGTATTTTTTAAACAAATTCGGAATCAGCAAAATGATGACTTAAACCCCCCCTAATTTAATGTGAACTACATAATCGATTTGGCATGGAATGGCCCCTACGTGATTTAAAACGGTATTTCGCCAATACATGCGCCACTCGAAGCGTTAATTAAAATACATGCGCCACTCGAAGCGTTAATTATGCATGAAATAATTTGCCCTAAAGTCTAATGGGCCACGAAGACACGCCTGGAATCGGTGGATCTGGTAATGGATGAAAGACGGTAGGTAAGCCCGCGCCGGATGCGGCGAAGCGTTTTCATTTCCGTTACGTCTGCCGCCGCCGCCTTCGCGATTTCACGAAGACAGACTTTAATACCGAGCAACTGCGAGCGGATAATAAAAGGATCAGCGGGAACTGGGACAACGTCGGTGCCAAAAAGTTTGATGGGATCGAGAGGCGAAAGACAGTCGCCCCCGCCCCTTCTGTCCGTAAATCCGAAAACACCCAACCGTTGCAGTCCTGCTTCGCGGAATCCAGCGGCTGGCGAGGACGTTGCACAAAAGTGCAATGCGCTGCATCGTCCCAACTTGCACCCGCCTTGACTTCTCTTTGACTTTCCCCATCGCGCGTTCGTAGCAAGAGAAGCGCAAATTCGGATGAAGGGACGAACGACGGAGAAGAAGAAGGTGGGAAGGTAAAGGTAAGGAGGAAAAAGGGAAGCAATTAAGGAGCGAGGATAGAATTGCTCGCAACTGACGACACGTTTTGTGGACGCCGCGCTGAGCGTCTACTGCTGTTCACTGCCACGCATTAAGGATGAAATGGGACAGCTTAACCTGAAGGTTCTAATGTGAACGTTGCGCTGAAGACGCGGAACTGAACGTCGAACGACGTCGAAAGTAAGGGAGAGGAGAGAGCGCTTTCCTCTGGAGACGACTGTAAACGTGGAGAGCCCGAAAAATTGTTCATAGACACTTGCGGAAGTGTATGTGGGGAGATCGTATTCTGGAATTTTAGGTCCATTGAATCGATATTACATGGTAGTTAATTAATAGCACTCAAATTTAAGTTACGGTAGGAATAGTAAAGAAATTAGAGGAATGAAAAATTTAGTTAGAATTTTACTATTCGTTTCATACTTGTGTATTTCATGTTTTATTGAATCTCTTGAAAGGTTTCAATAGACAACTACTCACAATTACTCACGAGGGGAGTACATTAAGTTCGGGTCACCCATTGGATTCGAATTTGACATATAATTAGTACACACCGTGTATAAAGACATATTAAACGTATAGAGCACGTTATTCAAAATTTTTCGAGAAAGTCCAGTTCCAAGTTTTGCCCTTTTTAAAACATCGATGTACTAAATTTCCTTTTCTACGGGTACCTATATACGAACATTTCTTAATTTATAATTCTTTTTGTTATTGCTTACTTAAATCCATCTCGTGCATAGAATCTAGCGAAATTTTGAGTAGTGCGCCCTGTACGTTTAATATATTATTCTGCATGGAGCACACTAACTATATGCAAACTTTGAGCCAAATTGATGATTCAAATCTTGGGCGCTCCCCTTATCAGACTGTCCATTATTCGCGGAATACATTGCATACAATTGTGTGCATCCATGTACAATACGACGAGTGGTGTACGCATTTAATTCGATATGAAACGATAAAGATTGTAATGTAGGTTAACAATTTGTGAAAGTACACTGACAATAAGTCGAACGCCGGTAAACGTGATTTCGTCCCGATTTCCCTGCGAAATTACTTTTCACCCGATCTCCTTTTCAATGGCAACGAGATGATGACACTTAATTAAATTTCCAGCGATGTTTGTTCAATTAAATGAAGCAGTGGGCAACCTTGCATTACATTTAATATTACCTCCGGATATAAAAATGAACATAAGACGAAGACTTTTGAATTTAAGACAGCCAGCAGGTCTGTGCATTAAATTAGAAATGTAAAATAAGAATATTAAGTAGCATGTCGAATGCTACAAAATATGCAAAATATTCTCGCATCAATTACAGTTTTTTAGAATACGTAGTTTTCTTACGCATTGCATTATTGAACACTTTTAAACCTTTAGATGCTGAGATTTCAATCCCCAGCACAAACCACATGCGGGAATCATTAATTATATATCGTTATTCATACTAAGTGAACGCCCATGGGCGGTCAACGCACGCGCTACTCTTTTTAATGAGATCCTTGTGTGTGCCCACAGCATCCAAAGTGTTAAAAGAAAGTATGAGCAATCGACGAAACAAAAATGCAGAAAACGCGAAATTAACACACTTCTGTTCGTCACAAACTGCGTCACTCTCATTAAGCAGTTGAACCAGGTTTTTATTTCTCGAGTAGAATTTAATTTTACAGTGGCAATTATCGGTCCTTAGATTCTACGCGAAAAGTAAAAACCATCGGCGCCAGCTGACGCCCGTGTTTGCACATCTCGTGGTCGATACTCAGCGTTCGTAACGCAATCGACGATAATTATTGTCAGAAATGCCCTACAATTCATTTTATCGCCAACAAAAATACAATCAGACGAAACCACAACGATGTATCGTACGGATGAAAATTTAATTTGATATCGTAGAAACGTGGAAAATTTATGAAACGCTAACAACGAATATTGTTTTCATCAACGTCGCGTATAAAAAGCAGTATAAACACGTATAAACAATTGTACCATTGAAGCTTTGAAGGAAGCATGTCGGTCTGTTTACATGTTTTGGACGCTTCGAATCAAAGTAATTACTGGGAATGCTGATTATAAATTACGTGTAGTATAAATCCCACTTGCGGTGGCTAAGTAGCCATTGTAAGTACAGAGCCTGAGTAAGATTGGAGTTCTTTAATTAAAAAGAAAAAAAGGATACACTCGTATAAAAAAGTGGAAGAGACTTTTCGTCGACGCAATTCATAATACTTATACGTAATTAAGATGGAAGTCAATTCTTAATCCACATAAGTTATGAAGATAAGATTGTTGCGCTAATAAAATTTAATTAGATGAAGGTCCCTTCTTTTCTTATTTGCATCTTTTTTCTACAGTTCTGATGTTACGTAATTCAGAGGAAACTTAATCCTTTGCACTTTTGACACCACGGTATTGCATTGATACTATTATGATAAGACAAAATAATAATATGTCAAATGTAATAATAATACATTATACGAGAAGTGGAGTGTATTTTGGATAACTGAGATTCGATTAATGAAATTAATGGTAACTCGACTAAAGAGTAAATGGACCGAGGATTAAACTGAAGCTAAGAATTCTGTGAGCATAGTTCCCTCTGTGAATCTTTTTTTTTCTCATTTAATGATCCATCTCTTCTTACAATTACTTCAAAGTTTCGATTTCAGAATTTATTCCCTGCTTGAGATTATGCAGCCCCATCTTACAGAATTCCGGTGAATATTAAATGAAGAAGACAGTAACATAGTCCACATAGGTAGCACCAGAAATTGAAACCATAATAGTGGCTGAATAAGTAGAACACACAATTATGGAACCACAAAGGCGACTGACGAAGTGCAAAGGATTCGTGTTCAGCCTCATTTCTAAATAGTATAACAGTCGATGTGTACAATTCGAAAACGTTCATTTCAAAATATTCAGCCACTCCAAAGAAAAAAAATTCTAATCTTTAATTGCCTAGATTACCCGGCGTACTAATTTCCCTGTCCTGCATCGTGTATTGTTCTTCTCTAACCGACTATGAATTTAAAGCAGCGATCAGAGTTCCAAAACACGATAGTCAAAAAGAAATTTTCTATCTATATCCGACACCTTATAGCATCGTGGCATTCAAAACACACTTCTTTCCAAGTTCTGAAACGAATTCGGTGCTCTATGCACCAGCTCTAACGACGATACAGACTTTCAGGAAATTATCACTTACTTATGAACTTATTTAGTGCTACCCCATCGTGTAAGTTGCAACTAATGAAGTACAGTTTTATCGTGGCTAATTCTGATAGCTGGTATTTCAGAATTCACCGTGTTTATTCATAATTATCGAATTAATCAGGGATTAGACGATAGCTACGCCGATTTTTCTTTGATCGTAGCACTGATCGTTAAGCACCATCGCGATGACGTATCGTGAACAACTCTCGAAGTCCTATTTCTCAAATTCGAGGGGACTCTGCAACGAGATTGGGCAACATGGAGCTTGACAGATTATGTCGATCAAGAATGCTCTTCCAGAATGGCATTGAGTTCCTACTCAATGGAACTTCAGATGTTATCTGGAAAAGTAATCCGATTTTCCATTCTGTTTACAAAAATGTACGGATTTGTAACGTAAAGAAGGGTCACACTGAGACTTGCGTATGCTAGAAACTTTTTTAATGAAAATTTTCGTGGTAGTGAATAAAAAAAAGAGTAGTGTTCACAGGGAGGGTGCTAGCTGCGTGTGATTTAGAAACATCGAGTAGCCCCAATTTAAATCTCGATTTAAAGCAGAAAAAGCGTGAGTCTCTTTTTCTGAGAATTCAAAAGTACCAATAGATTAGAGCTACTTTACCAAAGTAGAGCACATTACTGTGCTAGCAGTGTAGAACTTGAATACAAGCATTGTATGTAGAAAGATGTCAATGCCTGACCAAAAATCAATCGATCCACAGCTGTGCCAATTACATTGTTTACACCTGGGATGAAATAAAATGGATATCCAGTGATGTAGTTGTTAACGATAATGGAATTCTGGAGATGGTTACTGTAATAGTGGAAATAAATCGAGCATCTTACGAACCCTATAATCACCAAGACACCCTCTTAAATGAATAATTCAAGGAGCACTGTCTACAGGGAAAAGTCCCTTCCATTCTAATTTTCAGTCATAATTGCAAACTGGTTTCCATTTATAAAATAGAGTCTAAACTGAAATTCATCCATGGAAGACGAGATCAACGTGATGGCGCCACACGACAAGCTTAGAATTGTTTCTGGTGTATTCTTTACTACTATACCTACTGAGACAACTCCTTTTATCTGACTCCAATAAATCGTTCTTCCTTTAAAGTGACCTTCACGCATAATTAAATCTATCAACTTATTAATAACTGGAAGAACAGAAATATGTACTTCTAAAAATGGAAGTTCGAACTTTCACCGGTAACTCGTCCCGCTACTTTACATAACTTTCCAAATGCACATAAACTCATTATACTTATGTCATACCCTTCTCCCCTCAAACACAGAAATTTAATAACTCATCACTCAGACGACTCGACTACCCTCCACAATCCAAGTCTTCGAATTCACGTTTTAACATCGAGCTACCGCAGTTCGTAATGACTGCGAAATAAATTCAACATCAAAGATAGAAACAGCTTGGGAACAGGAACGAACATAATATGAAGTCCATTCTAGCCTTTCCTAGCAGTCCTAAGAAACAGCCCCTGGAGGCTGACAAATAGGATTAGTGTTCCATCCCGAATCCTCGGGATCCCGTACTACGCGCTCGTTTCTTCAGGCTCGGTGCAATCAGTGGGTTTCACCTCGAGCCACCAGTCATTGGGGTAGTGGTACTTCTGTAGCTCGATGCCCTCCCTGGGAACAGGGATCAGCCGACCGCCAAATTGTTTCGCTGATAAGGGAGGAATGACGAGTTGAGGCGGGAAACATTGCAGACTTGGGGAGAACTCGCAATCTGGAGGCAGCACTCTTCTCGTCCAGCCCACTCGCCTTACCATTTGCGTCTGCAAATTGGAGAAGGTTCATAGTAAGTCATAAAATATTGACACAAGTGGGAAGTTGGACAACAGGATAGTGTAAGGGGAAGTGTGGTAATATTTATTGTAATATTATTATGTAATCGAACATGTGCCTGGGTCAAAATGTGAAGTGGAGTTGTTAAGTTTTTACTACAATCGTTTAATTTATTATACAGTGGCGGACAAAAGAAAGTTTACAACTTTTAAAATCGCATAACTTTTTTAGAATTGGTCCAAGCGGCATGGGTTTTTTTTTAGAAGCTAGAAGGATTAGTTTGCTAAGTGACGTGTTTCGTCGTTTTGAAAAAAAATCCAATTGATCGGAATAGTAAAAAAAAAATACTAAAGGTCGTTTTTTAAACTTTTTTTGTGAGCCTGTAATGAAAATTCAAAAAACACTTTTGTACATTGCTGATTTCGGGAATTTCGCGATTTTCGACCTTATTCTGCGATTCTTAAGCGTTTAAGCTCAGAGCAACGTTAACCGATTTTGATGAAATGTTAGGCATGTATATAACTTACATCAATCTATAAACAAATTTTTTGAATGATTAATAAATTTTCCTCTTTTGTTCTTAATTTTCATATTTTAATCTTAGAAAAATATTGCCACAGATTGTACAGTACACAAGGGAAGATCTCTAATCTGAAAATTCAAAAAATTATGAAACTTTGGGGATATATAGAAGATATATAAGTATGTATTACAACTTATAACACAAAATCGGAAAATAGCCAGATTTTCAGGGGTCAATTTCACCCCCTTAGTGTGAATTTGGATAGCAAAAAAAATACATAATACATACCTATATATCCTCTACATATCCTCAAAGTTTCATAATTTTTTGTATTTCCGATTTGGGAATCTTCCCTTGTCAGTACACTACAGTAAAGGAAGTCATATAATAGAAAGGAGGAGAATTGTCTGTTGTTTGAAGCTTTCTGTACATTCACAAATTTGAAACCCCCTTCGTTATGAAAGCATGTTATTTGGCTATATTTCGCCATCGACGTTTTCACGTTCTACAATTTTATTTACTACAGAACGCTGTTCGAACAATTACACCGTCATAAAACCTCACGATGTTAATAAAAGAAAGTACATCGTTTCATTGCCAAAAGTTATACCCAGCATCAACTTTCCATTGTCCTAATTACACCACTTAAAATTCACGACTCCTCGTCGGATTTATAACTCCTAGTGCGTAGGTAACACTGCAGCTTTAAAATCGCAAAAACAGTAGGTTCAGGAGACACTGCAATCTTTAATTCTACGACATTACCAGTCATTTGCAATCAGCACAGCCAATAGAAATTTTTCACCATTTTTTGGAATTCAGGCATTTAAGAACGAAACGGAATTTTCATTTTTTACATTTTCATTTTGAAAAGCACGTACTCCACGTGTTTAAACTAAACTTACCACTGCGTCCTCCTCGAACACCACGACTTCGACTTTGGGCGCATCTTCGCCGACCTCGTGCTCCTGTATACGATACACCCCCGCTGCGTGCAAGTAGGTGGCGCTCAGACCAACTTCGCGAAAGGCTTTCGTGATCAGGACGTCATCGCGTAGCGTGTCCACCAGGCACAATTCGACCTTGCGCGCCCAGGGTAGCGCACGGCCGATACGAACTTGACCCCAGAGTCCTCCAAGGCACAAGAAGTGCACGATGCCCAACTTCTCCAGCACCAAGTGGGCCCTAATAGGATCACAGAGTCTAGCTCAGTGAAACTCGTCATGAGAGAAACTTTGGGCAGTGAAAGTTACGCTTCGACCGTGAAGCGGTTTCGATTCGCCACTTGGAATTTGGAAGGAATTTTCGTTGATCAACGTGCGACCTGGTTTCACTGTCCAGAGGATCAATAAATTTAATAGATGGACGAATGACGGACGGAGGATGTAGTGGAATAGTTAAGAGAGATGGCTAGCATCGTAGAAGAGCTTTTGTGAGTATAGTGCCTATACGAGCTATAGTGACTTAGGTGTGAAGTCACTCAGCGGGGTCTTACCTGACACCCTACTGGGTACTGGCCACTAAACGTACCCCCCTACTACCTCTTGCAGAACTGTATTTAGAGAAGACCAAGACAAAACTGGGGCCTTAGGGCCTTAGGGCCCCGGTTTTGTACTGGTCTTTTCTAAATACAGTCCTGCAATGCGCACACAAAATAAAAAGAAGGAAACACTTTATTCAAGCAATGCGTTACAATAGAGAAGACAAACAGCGTGCAATAATCGGAACCCAGGCTGAACTCGCTACAGCAAGTCATCTCCATGCGATACTCAAGATCATGATCCACGCTACATTCAGATACGAGGACTTATCTACAGCCGGGAGTTAGAATTCAATCGTATGGACCTGTAGGCAAGCTCGTGGAGCTTCTCCGTAAATTCTTCAGGAACGCTGCATGGTTGCCTGGCCGCATCTTGCCGACTGAGGTTGTACCAGAACAGCACTATCATCAGAAAGAACACCACCAACGCTCGTAGCGGAGTGATACGAAATCGTCTGCGTGACCCAAAGCTCATACTGGTAACCTTGAACACAAGGAACCATCCTCGTCAGAGCCGAACGTTTCTGTTGTCCTCGTTCAAGAGGACGGGACTTAAACTAAGCATGCGGTCCTCGATCAGCGAAACGAACGCACTGTTCATCCACGAGCAACCGCCAATGAAGCTTTCAACGAAATGGAAGCACAAGGCAGATCATCACACGCAGTGTCCCACATCGTGACCACTCGTCATTGCATAACTGCGAGGAACGCCGCGAGTGAAGGCACCGGGACGCCGCGTGACCGCGTCGCGACGCTTTCAACCGCCACGCGCAACGGACACATGACCCACGTGTTCACCTGGCCCGTCCGAAATCACGTTTCTCGGGACACCGCTTTTTTTCGCACCCTGATCCGCTGCACCACCGTCACCGAATATTTGCGATTCCACCGTATCTAGCCCCCACTCCTCGGCCTTAACGCTTCATAGAACCGGCAACGTTGCAAGCCGATCGATTTCTCTGCTTTACCGACAGGCATGCCCGTTGATCGGTGGCGCCATTGCTGGACTAATTACGGCAAACTTTCAAAACTAGAGGCAGTAGAGGCACAGTAAAGGCTCTAGACGTGTATAATCACAGACCAGGTGTAGGATAGACCCATCACGCAATGTAATTTTATGTCACACGCTCGGGGGGCTCGCGAGCCCCTTTACCATTTTCATGTCACACCCAACGTTATCGATTGAGTCTAAAATAAGATTGTAACGCTACGCGTGGTAGGAACTAGAATTCAGCACAGGTAAAAGTAGATAATTTTTTGAGAGTCGGAGCCCGCGATTTACAAATGTTTCTGTTAAAGTAACAATTTAAAGATCGTCTTATGAACACAAAAGAGGATGAAAATAAAACGATGTCACATTCGCCTTTTAACCTTTCTGTCCTATTCCGGTTTAATTATCTATACCTCGCTGTGACAATAATTACACTACTCACGGAAAAGCGCTTGGCGTCTCCCATACGATTCCTCTTGCTCCGATGCGTCTCGACAGGAGCAAACACTTGACCTGACTCAAGCCGCCTTCCGCGGAGATTGGGTAATCGGCCCGGGTGACTTACGCAGGCAGTTTACCAAAAGGTACACCCCCTACGCCCGAAATTTTTTCCTTTCGGCAAGAACACCGGGGGATGAAACTGATCTACCCATACCAATTCCATGCTCAGTCACTTGCTTCCGCAAACGGAAGCAGCGGTGACTTCCTCATCAGAGATAAGGAGCCAGCAAACGAGCAACAAAGCTAATAAAATTCTGTGACTACTTGGCGATTTTACATGGGGCCTTAAATACTTCAACTATAATAAATTAGCCTAGGCTTCCTTAGATGTCTTTTGTCACTATCACTTTTCACTATCACTATCAATATCTAGAGACGCGGTAGCGTCTCGACGCCAAGTACAGGAAAGACACCCTGTATATGTCGACTGTCGCTACCGCTATCATTTACTCGAGAAACGGCTATTCCAACCTAACCTGAAACTTATTTCATTAATATCTCATCACGCCTGCAATATTTTCTAAATTTAAAGGCATTTTTCGTATGTAAGCCGCATATAAGCTTTCGCATAAGTTTCTGGAAATTTGTACCATGCATGTACAAAATAATACCACGCATGTACAAAATAATATATATATTGTAACAAATTGCATTGCATTTAAATTGCCAGATATTTTTATACCAGCAATTTAGAGTTTTTATGTAAAGCTTAATATTATAGAAATGAAGGGGACGCCCAGGACTTGGATAAAAATGAAGGGGACGCACAGGCTTGGATGGATAGATATGAAGGGGACGCACAGGCTTGGAGGTTCTCCGGAGAAGATTAGATAGATAGACAGAGCATCTTGTTTCGCACAAGTTTCTGGAAATTTGTCAAATCAGGTAAATCGACAAAATTTGTCAAGACATAGCATTAAGGATTATTAAGAAAATAGATTATGGTGGACTGCTTGCAATGTAGAGCAAGTCACATTAGTGAAGAAAGTACGCTGAAAACACATCTCCCTTAATGCTTTTCAATCTTTTGTGAAAAACATTCGTAATACTTTAATAAAATCCACAGCAGTTGCCACGCTATTCATTAATTCATTAATTTTTTAGATTCCCATTAACAATATTTCAATTCACCAATAAACATGGTAAATTAATTTTATTCCAACACCAATAAATTGTGTGTTGAAAATATTGGATCTCTTTGTTCATGTTCTGTTAAGTAAGTTCTACTACGTTAACTTGTATATAACTAAAATGTGGCTTTTATATATATTTACAGATAACCTAAGCAGAAGATGATACAGTGTGATCTACGTCAGACTATGCACGCACAAATTTGCAGGTAGGGTTTTGCATACGCAATTATTCATTCAATGATCTTGACAATGAGCACGTGTGATAATTTATATAATTAGTAAATGTGTCCTATTTTTCAGTTAACGATGCAGACGAAGAGAATTATTTCAACAGCTAAAAGAGAAAGTAACCCTGCTGCACGAGTCAAAAAAGCAAAAAAATTACGCCAAATACATGAAAAAATAAATCACAAAAAATAGAAGATAATAATAATAAATCATAGAAAATAGAACAAATAAAAAATCACAAAAAATAGAAGATAATAATAAATATAATATTAAAAATTATCTGAGGTCATTCCCAATGCAAGTTATCTTTGTAAAAAGAAGTGAGATCCCCATAAAAAAACTTCAAAAAAGTAAAAAATATTACGCCAAGTACATGAAATCAAATAAATCACAAAAAATAGAAGATAATAATAAATCACAAAAAATAGAAGATAATAATAAATCACAAAAAATAGAAGATAATAATAATTACAAAATAAAAAAAAGATGTGAAATCAAAATAAGCTGCAAGTACATAAAGGTGCTTTCCAACTGTGCTTAAGATGACACAACTACATATACACAGCTAAAATGCTGTGTTCATACATTCCATTACTCATATCGCGGACATTTTAATTAACCCATCAAAGAGAAAAATGTATTAAATAATATTAAGCAGATATATCTGTATACAAATAAATATTTTAATACGAATAAATATTTTATTCAAAATAAAAAAAACTTGGCGCTGCGCCCAGAATTGGTGTTGCTAAACTGAATAAATATGTATAAATTGCATTAATCTTTTTCTTTCTTTCTTGTGCGTGCGTTCGTGAATGTGTGTATGTGCATATACTACGTATGATATTAGAATTATATATATGATGTAGAATAAATCTGACTGCGTTTCTAATGTATATGTTTATGTATTTTAGATTGTAAGGGAGTTACTGTAAATTATTAATACTAAGACAATTAACATTTTTTCAGTTTCGCAGCGCCAAGTATTTTGAATGAAATATTTATTCGTATTAAAATATTTATTTGTATAAAGATATATCTGCTTAATATTATTTAATACATTTTTCTCTTTGATGGGTTAATTAAAATGTCCGCGATATGAGTAATGGAATGTATGAACACAGCATTTTAGCTGTGTATATGTAGTTGTGTCATCTTAAGCACAGTTGGAAAGCACCTTTATGTACTTGCAGCTCATTTTGATTTCACATCTTTTTTTATTTTGTAATTATTATTATCTTCTATTTTTTGTGATTTATTATTATCTTCTATTTTTTGTGATTTATTTGATTTCATGTACTTGGCGTAATTTTTTTACTTTTTTGAAGTTTTTTTATGGGGTCACTATTACTCGTCACTAGTTTTTTTTAAATGTGTTATTTTATTAAAAAGGAGCAGCAACATTTGGCCCTCTTGTATTTTAAACGCGCCATTTCAATTATTTTACATTCCTTGCTCTCGGAATGGACTCGTTGGGCAAAGTCTTTTTGCGCGCAATTAGGTAGGATGCTTATCCTTCCAAAATTGCACGCACAAAGATTGCTATCCAGGAATACAAGGTACTCGTGTCTACTATCGCATGCAAGTACAAAATATGACTCACCGGTCAGCGA
Organism: Andrena camellia; assembly: GCA_029448645.1. Lineage (NCBI taxonomy): Eukaryota > Metazoa > Arthropoda > Insecta > Hymenoptera > Andrenidae > Andrena > Andrena camellia. The sequence goes on along the minus strand of CM055676.1, from coordinate 44,377,094 downwards.
ATACGGTCCACCCAGTCATCATCGCTATCTTCCAAGCTAGCATGGTGACCCTAGACCCTCTCTAGGGCCTATGCTGCAGGTCTTCTCTAAGGCCCATGCTTTGGGCCCAATCCCTAGGCCCCCCCGTTTGGACCCTCTCTAGAGCCCACGCGCTAGGCTCTCTCTAGGGCCCCCCGTTTGGACCCTCTCTAGAGCCCACGCGCTAGGCTCTCTCTAGGGCCCATGTCTTCGGTCTTCTTCAGGGCCCACGACAGGCCCTCTCTAGGGCCTAGAATCTCATTGGTAAGTCTACGCTGAAAATTGAAGCTAAGCGAAAATTTGACTCTACTTCCGCGATAAAAAAACAATTAGAGCGCCGGTGCTCTGGACGAACTTTACACGCGCAAAAAAGTGGCTCTACTTTCGCGAAGAAATTTCAACTGGAGCTTCGGTGCTCTGGACAAGTCACAGATACGCTAAAATTTGACTCCAAATTCACGGTAGTACTACTCTAATTAAGAGCCGCGGTGCTCTGCAAAATACGTAGATGGACGCGAAAAAAGCGAGGACTCTACGATCGCATTACGCGCGATCACAAAGGATCTTGCTAGACTGCAAAATTGCTAGGAAGATTGGTTCCACTTGGAACCTTTTCAAATTTTTCAACGTGACTCTACTCGACTCGATCGATTCGATTATTTTGCGAATTATTAATCGGAATTGTAAAAATCGCGAGCAACTGTTGTATTGATTTAATTTTCTGATTTTAAGACAGACACATACATGTCACTATCTACGAGTACCTTGAATGGTCGGCTCATTGGATACTGCTCTTTCCAACACGTATGTGCAGCGGTTAATGGCTCATTTCATATAATTGGCATTCGTTTTAGGAACATTTCTGCAATATTTCGTGAATGTGGTTTAGAAAAGAGCCACGTCACGAGGCTACTGCCTAGACGCCCTAGACCATATTCGCGAAATATTGCATAAGAGCTCCCGAAACGAATACCGACCATGTGAAATGGACTCCTGTTTGTCGCGTATTTGTGTTGGAACAGCCAGAATCGAAAGAGCTGGCTACGCTACATATTCTACAGAAACCATTTTGTTCTATTGCGTGCACCCACATTCAAAGAATTATAAAGTAACGAACCGTTCGCTGTCATAAAGATTACAGCATCTCTGCAAACTCATAAGTTCTGACCAGCAACACCGAGACCAGCACCCTTCTGACCAGCACCCATTTAGCCCTCAGCCCAGCAGCTCTAGTTGGACTCGTGCATGACTCTACTTTCGCGGTGAAAAGGCTATTAGAGCACCGGAGCTCTCGACTAGTTTTACTTGCGCAAAAGCACTGACTCTACGATCGCATTACGGGCGATCACAAACACTATTACTGAAACAAACAATTTGTATTTAAACAAGTTCCAAAAAATTTCCTCTAAATTCCAGGCAGCCGTATGGAGCGCCACGCAATTCAGACATTAAGAAAAATTTCGAGCAGCCACATTGGGCGCTTAATGATTCTCAAGATTGATAGAAGAAAGGAGTGGCCCCTTTGAGCGTCTATCACTATCATTTTTCACTATTAATATTACTTTTCACTAGTTTTTTTTTAAATGTGTTATTTTATTAAGTCTCTTCCCAGCGAAGGGCTGAACCAGAAAAGCTCAAACAATCAACTACGTTATGTTTGTAATGATGTGGTCGGCCTGGAAGAAAATTAAGAAAACATAAATAAGAGCAGGGAATGGAAATAGATCGATGAGATGCATGACAAGGGCACCGAGTCATACAAAACCATCGAAGAAATACCTACCCGAAACAGAATAAAATTCTGATTAGCTACCGAGACCGAACCAAAGTCACTGAACGTAAGTTTGGCTCGATCTGGGCCCTTAACCTAGATCGTAGGCTTCAGTCTTTGATTCCGTTTCGCAAGTCGCAATGCTTGGGAAACGTTACCAATTGTCCGAGCACACCAACATGGAGGTACCTACGAAAGTGACCCATTTCTACAAAATATATTTCTGGTCCATGTTCGACCACTGATTTGCGCATTTTTGAAAATTTGGAAAAAGTCTTACGACTAAAGTTCTTAAGCTAAGACTTATTGCTAGAACTATGACTAGTTGAACCTAAGCACGCGGACATGTTCTTCCGCGATGTATAAAACTTTAGGTTTAGTAGCATAAAGTCATTTTAATGCTTGGGAGAAAGAAAGTTAAGTTTAAACACCAGCCACTTTGGCAGCTGTCATTTATTATTATACTATTATTTTATAAAGGCACCATGTGAGGTCCAGATACGAGGAGGTAATAGTGTCATTTTTATTTCTCGTAACATTGCCACTAGTGTTTTTAATGTCGGTGCATTATGATTTTAATATTGTACGGAGAGAGAAAAGTAGAAGTAGCGAGCATAGTGACCAAGTAGTACAAATATCAACTGTCAATCTTAGTTATTATTATTTGTATGAGAAAGAACTTTAACTTATATAATTGAAAATCCGTAATAAATTAATGCTTTCCATTCACGTTTTATTAAGAGAATCTAATGACTCGAATGTAATTAAACTTGAGAAGTGTAACTTGTAGAAAAAATGTGTGTCGTGACGTGCTTTACAACACTATATTTTTTAAAATACAGTTTAACAACATTTAATTTTCCAATATTTCTTCGCGTTTGGACAATTCTTTTTCGCATTTTCGAGCGCTAGTCCCCTTATTGCATCCGAGACCTCAATTCAGCTAACTCCAAGCTTGTCTTATATGGGTACCCGGGTACCCCGGTTATCCAACAAGCGTGTATATAAGTTTGAAGTTTTACTATTTAAAATTTTATGAATACATTTTTATTTTCAAAACGTAAATCGACGTAAAAATGTCTACAGAATGGGGAGCCGAAGCGGTTTGTCGATATTTTTACAAGAACATTAAAAATTGTTAAAGGAAACATAGAAATGAGTACCCGGGTATCCGGTTGCGTACATAAGGGTTAAGTATGTATTCGTGATCACTACGCTCGCTACAGCAATAATCTTGTTCGATGGCATGCAGAAAGATTGAAAGAATGAAAAAGTAGATATCACTCACCGTTCGTTGCAACAGTCTCACTGCTATCCATGCAGAAAAGCATCCCCCTTCAGCAGTAGCTATTCGATCTGCAGGCCAATGTCCCGCAGCTGCAGGGTCAGTACCGAATAGAACGTGTCACACTCACAAATATGTCGCATTAATTTCGCGATGAAGAAGCAATAAGAGCACCGGTGCTCTGAATGAGTTCCAAATGCGTTAAAACACTGATTCTACGGTCGCGTTCACGTTACTAACACGCAGGGCCACTGTGCACTACGAAATACTTTATCGCGAAATAAGCACTGACTCTACAATCGCATTGCACACGATTACAAAAGCACTTCACGCTTTTAAACATCTATCAACAGCGGAAAGATGTGTTCGCACTCGAGTAAAGTGTTTCCAAAATAGTCCTCTAGACACTGAGTGTAATGTAGTAGAATTTTGTTATTGGGCCTTCCACATAGTCCAGTAATCGATGGAATTGATGCAGCAATCGTGAAATCACGAAATAATATCCACTGTGACTGCACAGATATTTAGTGATCCGATCACCGTCGCGGACAACGTCGAACTGTTAGGGCACACCGTTCGGCGATGTAGTGACTTTGGTAGAGGTTGTTGATGTTTTTGTCGCGCTCGGCCGACTCCTAGCTAACTTGAAATTCGTCAAGGCCAGAAATAATATTATATAGCAATGTCCATTGCAAAATTTTCACTTTTCACAACTACAGTCGTGCACCCCACACCTTATACACGTATTTTTATCACTGCGAGATGTAAGCCAACACTAGACAACTCTGTCAAAAAGTCTACTAGATGATAGGTATATTCTAGTGAAATCTTGTTAAACGGTCTTCTATTTAGTCCAGTAGTCGAACGAATTGATGTAGGAATCGAGAAATCAGGAAATAGTATGCACTGTAACATCCACAGATATTTAGTGATCCGATCACCGTCGCGGACAACGTCGAACTGGTAGGGCACACCGTTCGGCGATGTAGTGACTTTGGTAGAGGTTGTTGATGTTTTTGTCGCGCTCGGCCGACTCCCAGCTAACTTGAAATTCGTCGAGGCCAGAAATAATATTATATAGCAATATCCATTGCTAGACAAAATTTTATTTCACAATGCGTGTTTGAAAAGTAACTCGATTTGCAATTGCATCTAAGCACCCCACGACACTCGTGCATTATGCAACTTTCTGCGAGGCTTTTAAGAATTACAAATAGAATCCAATTATTATTACTTCACTAGACTGATTAAACAGTGCATTAGAAACTTGCGGGAATGTCAGTAACAGCTTCAATTTTTAATACTTTGTGGGGTACGATACGTGAAAGGGTTCTACTACACGCAAAGTGCTAATAAACAATGTCATCGTGCAATTTATAGCTCGCACGAGCTTTGAAGAAATATCATTTTTGAGCGCCATAGTGTCTTGATCCCCGAAATGGATTTTCGGAGAGACATCCGCGTGAGTCGTTGACAAACCGAGATAAAGTATAGCGTAACAAAAGCCTGCCTTCTATGTCAAACTCTCTCGCTCTAAACAAGTCACACGTATACAAGCAGCACCACGCACCTTTCAGCAACAAAGTAGTTGCTGAGTTAGACGCTGTTCATGAGCAGATGCCACTACATTCAGTCCTCAAATTATGGGTCGGTAACACAGTTTGGGTGGCGACACGATCATCCATAAGGTGATAGGTCTATCCTATACCTCGTCTGTGGTATAATGTCTGGTAAGGACTAGAGAATCTGTAGAATCCATGGAATTGTTAAGACCTAGAGGATCTATAGAATTTCTAGCTTTGCAATGAGAAAAAAGAAACATTTTTTTACAGACTTCCGTGATTTAGTTGAGTGTAGTTCCCGGAGTGGCCGTTCTTAATTTTAGAGTTCGCCACGATCGACCTTTCACGAAGTCGGTATTTCAGTTCGCGTGGCATATGCTCCCGTAAGATGTCAGGTCTGTCCTTTAGACCCTCTATGCTATTATCCTCGCGCCGCGAGGAAAGTAGAGTATGAAAATAAATGCCCCGGCGGTTTCTTTCTCATGGGTGGAGAGAAGTTTATCATTTTGATGGGTGGGTCGTCGAGGAATCTAAGTTAACCGACACAGGGAATGGGAAACGCGACGCTGGGGACTTTCGTATTCGACATTGCGGTTCGCACGTGACTACCAAAAATAGTTTTTCGCCCTTTGGAATCTTAACGGATCGACGCCGCTCGGATTTCCGTACTCCTTTTTCTCCCCTATCTCCCCGTATTTCCTCCTTTTCCCAAAAAGAAGTCCCTGTAATTCGTTTAGTGTCCTCGGAAGAATTGGGGTGATTCCTGTAACGTCCATAGGCATTCTCGATTCCACCTTAAATTTGCTGATTCGTTCAATATTATAAACCATTATTTTCCATCATAATATAAATACCATAGTTGTTAGAAAATTCTTTCTTGTATGCCCATGACTTTAAACGGTCTCGTGTACTCCTGAATAACTAGGAGGTTATGTTTTTGAACAGTTGAGGGAAACGAACAAATATTAGAGATGGAAGAAAATATTATATAACGTTTCTATCCAAATACCTGATTCGTATCGCGTGTTGTAGCTTCTGCACGAGTTACTTGTTTAAATGACCCCGCATTTATCGAATAAAAATCGCGTAGGGTCAAATATATTCGAACAGGACGGCAGGGTTAATGTCGTACTTCCAAATACCAGACAGATCAAGCAGAACGGAGCAAAGTTTCATTTATGGCAGAGTTTGAGGAAGAAATTGCTACGAAAGCTATTAAACATGGATGTATAGAATAGGTGACGCGTTACGTGTACGCCATTCTTGTGCAGGAAACTACCGTTAGATAGATGAACGTCAATTTAATGGAATATTTGCCCCTGCGGAGATCAAACGCGCTGTCCGTCATTAAGAAACTATGTAGTGTTCTGTCTATACAGTATTCTTGCACTTTCATACCATTGTTTTTTATGCGTGTCTATGAAAGGGTTAACATTCTTCGCTGTGGCAGCTTCCGTCATGAGTCGTTTCGTAATACATTATATTCTTTTTCAAATATTGATTTTATCAGGGGGCATTTAACGTTTAATTGAAGTAGTATTAGTTGACTGTGTCAGTTGATTTCTATAGAAAATGAACACGTTATCGTATCTAACTGATCTACAGAGCAGAAGGAAGACCTGACCATTATCTTCAGCTACTTCATACTAAAAATATCGTCTCTCGAGAACGAAATACCTCAGTGAAAGAATAATGAATTTTAATGAAGCAGAAGTATATATTACCAATCTGCAAATATTCTTCACTTGCAGAAAAATATTCTTCGCCAAAGAATGCTAAAGACCAATCACAAACTATGTACCTAGGAATTCCTTTTAAAATTAGGGTGCATCTTAATTTGAAGTACCTATGTATATAATATCATATATGTATAATTCAATTTCGACTAGAAAGTGGTAAATTAAAAAAATTAAATTGTTAAAAAACGATCTACCGTACGTTAGTTAATATTTATTTCACACGCCCAAGGTGACATACTTTCGATGTAAAATATGGCGCGGCATTTAATTGTGTGTAAATCGGTGCACTTATAAAATGAATGTATATCTTTCATTTTCTATAATTCACGGACAAGAATTTATTTCAATTCCTTTCCAAGTTACATATTCAGTGCTTGGTACATGTAATTTCGAATGCACAAGGTCATGGTTCTGCTTCAGCGAAGTAGCTATTCGTGTAAGTTAATTATGACCTCGGGTTTGAAAAATCTTGGGGAGGAAACTTTCCTTACTGACAGTTTCTTCTGAGGTAGGTTCCATTTGCAGCATGACTGGCGTCCGCAAATTCGTCAACGCGGGAATAGGTTTAAAAATAAGACGTACCCCCGAAAATGTGGCGCGCTATTGGCGTTTCTGCTCATTAAGATAATTGAGTGGAGGCAAGGCCTCGCCGCGATAACTCATTCAGAGGCGTCGTTCCCTCCGAAAAAGTAAATACAAAGAGAAAGAGGAGTACAAGAGACTGCGTGTTCGCTAAATGAGTTCCGCGAGTAACAAAACTGTCAGATAATTCATCGAGCTTACTACTTCAACCCATTTCTCGCGACGTATTTACGCAACGACAGTTTTATGCACATATTTACAATGAGTTTTACGGTAATTTTCAGTAGAACTTTCAGTTAGACTATTGCCATTGGAATTAGTTACATAATATTTAATACTTGCCCAAGAAATTAAGGAATTTTATAAATAAGCAGGTACCTAATAAATAACATTTGGTTTCATATGAATTCTACTATAAACTTCAATACAATTTTCTCATTCCCCAGAGCTCTCTTATTCCTTCTACATATCGTAATGTAAGAGTAATTGCCATTATTAAGCAAAGCACGTATGTACAGTGGCGGACGAAAGAAAGTTTACAACTTTTAAAATCGCATAACATTTTTAGAATTGGTCCAAACGACATGAGTTTTTTTTAGAAGCTAGAAGGATTAGTTTGCTAAGTGACGTGTTTCGTCGGTTTGCAAAAAAATGTAATTGGTCGGAATAGCAAAAAAAATAGTAAAAGTTGTTTTTTAAACTTTTTTTGAGCCTGTAATAAAAATTAAAAAAAAAACGTTTGTAGATTGAAGTAAGTTGTATACATGCCTAAAATTTCATTAAAATCGGTTAACGTTGCTCTGAGCTACAAACCTTTAAAGATCGCAGAATAAAGTCGAGAATCGCGGAAATTCCCGAAATCAGCGATTTTCGACCTTATTCTGCGATCTTTAAGCGTTTATAACTCAGAGAAACGTTAACCGATTTTAATGAGATTTTAGGCATCTATACAACTTACTTCAATCTATAAACGGGTTTTTTGAATTTTCATTACAGGCTCAAAAAAAAGTTTAAAAAACACTTTACTATTTTTTTGCTATTCCGACCAATTGCATTTTTTTCAAAACGACGAAACACGTCACTTAGCAAACTAATCCTTCTAGCTTCTCAAGAAAAACTCATGTCATTTTGACCAATTCTAAAAATGTTATGCGATTTTAAAAGTTGTAAACTTTCTTTCGTCCGCCACTGTATGTATGTACATAATATAAAGAAAATTGTCCCCGAATGGCAACGATTCTCTATTCTCTGCACGCCCCTTAAATATTGAAGAAACCCTCTACCACACCATTTCCTACTCATTAAAAATCAACTTACATTCAAGTAAGACACAAATTAAATATAAAAGCTGCACAAAGTTGAGCAGAAATGCGCTCTCTGCCGAAGCAAAGGTACAGTTGCAAATCCTCAAACGCATCCCCATGATCATCCCCCTGGAGACACTATTTCACGTCCCCGAATGATATTAATTTACGTTCCCCGGAACTCGAAGGGTTCTTCTATTCACCGAACTGGAACGCTTCGCCGTGCCGTAAGTGGACGTGGAAAGAAAAATTGCGGTGAATGTCGTGGAACCGGGCGGGACCGTAAAACAAACGTTTCGACGGGGAGCTTTTCTCTCCTTCTAATTTTATCTTGCTGCTTCCCTCCGTGGTCCTTTGCCCGTGTATTTTCGTAGCACGTGTCACCTACGTGTAGGCCACCTTATCTCCGTAGTTAACGAACACACGAGCGCACTTGGCAATCTTTCGAACACGTGTACACGATTATCCCTCTTGTTTCTGTTCTAATGCTTCTATCGCGCCACGCGATTTCGACAGCTCGGGCGTAAGAAAGGTTCACTCGCGAAAACGTAATAAAACACGAAGTTCGAGTACGGCGTAGGAGTGCGAGTCGAAACTCTGAAATTGTCATGTTTAAATTCAAGTCAGCTTAATGTACATATAAAACAGAAAGTCGATATGTTTGTGTGTTTGTCTGTCGCTTAAAAACTTTCGAACGATAAACTCTGGGCTCACGATATGTGCTTCGGCTCTTTATGCCTGCCTAATCTCGATGAATGTGACTATTTTCACAGAAAAGTAGATATAAAATAATTTTTTTTTTATAAAATCAGAATCTAAATTCCGGGCGAAGCCGCGTAGTATAGCTGTTAGTATTTTTATATATTCAGATTTGGGAATATGGACCTTCTGGGTAACAAGCTTTCTTCGAGAATTTTGTTAGACATAATATAAGTACCTATCTATTCGATAAGGGCTTTGTAGCAATGCGGTTCAAAAGAACTTGCTCATCACCACACTTTGCATTTTAGAATTCGAGGGATTAAGAGGAAAAATTTGCATTATTCAATATGCTCTACCTTCCTATGACATGATTTCGTTCTTTTGACAAGAATGCAACTGCACACTGGGTGGTTTATGTCCGGGCAAATTGCCTCTTTTCTTAAACTTCCTTCCGAATTGTTATTTTTCCTAAATAATCGTTTAAACACTTGACTCAAAGAACTAGTATATATTACAGTAGAGACTTGAATAAGTATCCCACAATTTTTTCAGATTTTTTCAAAGTCAAAAACAGTAGAAAAAACAACCATGAACATAAACGATCCAGTGTGCCCACGGCGGGTTAATGAAATCTAATAATTTCTTTTAAATAAATCGATTCCTCTACTCACCCTACATATAAAAACCCAGCCCATTTATTAATGCCACCCTGCACAATTGTAACAAGCAGTAAGCAAAATGAGTTTTCCTTTTTTCCTGAAACTTATCGTAGCCCTTGTCCCGCGTAAATGGATAAATAAATGAAGCTCGTTACATTCGACGAACTTAATGGCCCCCGTTCCTGTCCACCATGTCACGTTCTTGGGAGAAAAAACGCGATCATGACTGTTGGGATTATAAAGGTTCGCGCAAGTGTCGATTGATTGGCGCATTCCTTTTTAAACGACTCTACCGTTTCCTCTCGCGCCGCTAATCGCCGTTTCGATTTTCTACGACGGCATAACAGCCAGCCATGTTTTTCTGTGATAATGAACTCCAGCAATCTCGGCTCCCAGGCGCAGGCTCGCTCTTTGAATGTGCCGCCCGTGGGGAGCAACAGGGGCGTGATCCTTGGTCAACGATGCAAAGTACGACAGAAAACCGCGAGCCTCGATAGCGGTCACGTAGAAAGTCATAAAAATGATTTCCTGTGGAAAGCTCGCCTCCCGATGGCCGCCGGTCAGTATACTGCCGGTACATCATCGTCCCCGGAACGAATTATTATATAGGGGGATTGAATTTCGCTGGAATATCTCGAATTTATCGCGCGAGTGAATTCGATAAATGCTTGTTGAACGTTGACGGGGCAGTAGTTAACCGTTCGAGGATATTGAATCGGTGTTGTGATCCATCAAATGCTGCAATTCGATTGAGAGTTATTCAGTAATTAGCAGGGAGTGGAGGAGACTGAAGAATTTTGCGAAAATAAAATTCCCAGGTATATTAAAATACGAAAAAGCGCGAGAATTTTTTAAAGTCTGATTTCTAGTAATGGGGTGAAGTATATTGGAAGTAGGTTCGAATCTGACTGAATAGTTTCGAACAGTTCACGAGTAAGTTTTGAGGCGACTCGAATATTTCTCACCTTTTGCGTTTCTGTTTGGAGAAGAAAGATTTTTAAGCTTGGTTTTATTTTTTATTATTAATGTTCAAGGCAAAGGGGTACTAGTTACAAATATATAATAAATATCTAAGTAGGTAGACCGGGGCGAATCGGATCACTTTGTGTTCGATGGTAAAAAAATAATAGTCAAACATTAAAAATCTAATTTTTTATTATACATTCGTGACCAATACATCTTCGGCTTGAACATTAATATATATGACTTGAAATTAAACATAAAAATCTTTCATTTATGAACAAAAAAGGAAAAAGTGAGAAATATCCGATTCGCCCCGAAACTTGGGGCGAATCGGATAACTTAAACAAATCTAATTTAATAACAGTGAAGTCAAGTGACATTACTTTAAACACAGATCGGAAGGATATTGCCGTTTTTTGCCGCCTCTATCAGCACAATTCTCGTGTCACCACTCTTCTCAGACAATCTTCTGAAAGTGGACGAATTAATTTTTCACCACAGTAAATACAATGCCATCTTCTTAAGATCATTAATTTATTCTTTTCGTCATTTCTTTAGATTTAATTTTTATCACAGCTTCCTCTATTTTTTTGGGACATCATGATCCCTGATTCCTCATTTTTATGTACGTACGAACCATCTGTATATAAACAATAGGACGGAGCGAAACTATATAGGCGAAAATTTAAATTTGAATTTTCAGTTGGCCTGGGTGCGGGGTAGTTGTCTTTTAATTAACCAAACACAACTGTAAAAAAAATTTGGAAAATATTCATGTCTGCAGGTTCCTTTTTCTCTTAAAAATATAAAAAATAAGGTTCACAATGTTATTTTTTACATTTTTAAGAGAAAAAGGATCCTGCAGACATGAATATTTTTCCAAAATTTTTTTACAGTTGTTAATCAAAAGACAACTACCCCGCACCCAGGCCAACTGAAAATTCAATTATAAATTTTCGCCTATATAGTTTCGCTCCGCCCTAATGGACACCGTGCAAACTAATAACAATAAACGCATTTGAATTTTCAAGCTTACTCTTTATTTTAAATACGAAATTGCAGATTACGTAGGTTAGATTCGGACCAAAATTGTTCGCGCGCGTCCATCTGACTGAAACCGTATGCCAGGTCTAAACAATGACTTGAAATAATTGACGGGCTATTGCGGTAGGTGCGGGGAAGAGAGGCGATGTACTACGAACGATCGGATTGCTGATTTCTATCGCGATGTAAAAAATATGGACTAAATTCTTATTTTGATCCGATTCGCCCCGGTCTATCCTAAGTAGTTTCTTAATGTTTATTATAAATCATAAATCAAAAACTGTCACAAATGGAATTGCACCCCTTTTGCTGCAAGGTCCTGAATTGCAGATCGTCCACCATCGTCCACGAAACTACGCGACTCCCCGTCCGTACGTGTTCGTACGTCGATCGACAGGCTCTTTATGACGAATGGACAGCACTGTGTCAAGAACAATGGAGTTTCGTGGGATCGGGATAAGGTGGTAGCGCGAAAGGTGGCCGGCGCCACAATAAATCCGTTATCCGGGGCTATCTTAACGACATTGTTGTCGCGTCTGACTTTAGTCGGCTATAAAATTCGGTCTGGTTTAATGTGAATTAAATGAAGAAATTCCACGGATGCCGCGTGTGGTCAGCTTAGCCCAGAGTCGCGCAAGGACGAGCCGTTTTACGAGCTATAAACCCTCTTTCGCTATTGTGTCCTGGCTGCACGGAGCTCTCGCGTACACGCCTGCAGTTCGCTTTCCGAGGGAGGGACCCATGGTCGTCTTTTTTAAAAAGCACCGCCTTTTTCTGGTCGTGCCTGAGCACGATTCGAACCGTGCAGGCCGTTTACGCGTTTTCCATTCTCTTATCTAGATTTCAAAGCGGCCACCTCTGTTCTTCTGGACAACGGAGCCGCTGGATCAATCCGGCGAGATCCCCGGGGGGCGAACTGGGAGGGCAAATAAGAGCGGCTCCCGAGGCACGTGATGAGAAAGCTTGCGCAGTTAAATTGTACGTATTTGTTTGCTGGGCAAAAACGGGTGACGGTTGTTTAAAGGTTGGCGCGTAGGTACTTATACCTGCTGGCTGACTGGGGAAGTTTACTCGGATTGAAAGGGGAACAGTGCAGGAGGGACTTTGCGTGTTAACTCGTTAACAGGGGAGATTAGTTGTCTTATCGTTTGAGGATACCTTTGCAGTGAGCAGGAAGCGTTAACCTGTCGCGAAGATTTAATAGCTGCACCCCTTTAGAGGGAGTAGAGGTGGTATTACGATATAGGTATATGCATACAGCACTTGTCGCGGATAAAATCAGGCAACGATACCTCTACCCTCTCCCTGCTAAACATCACTTTCTCAAATTCAGAATACACGTGTAGGGGAAACTCGGACAAAACCGGGTACCTGGGTAAAATCGGGACGTGCTATTATTTTTTAAACTGCCTTAAATTTCCCCGCGTCGTTGCAGCGACATATTGTAGCGATGTGCATTATTTCATCCACAAAAGATGCTCGTGTTACAAGCGTGCTTACTGAGGTTACATCGTCTTTTGTGTGTTTGAAGGCTCTGATCTAATTTTCGATCATTAAGAAACTTCAAACACTTTTGACAGTATTGAGGTAGATACTTTTTGCTGTGAATTATGTTAATTGTTGCATATTAAAGTGTAAATAATTAAAAGGTTTGTTTTTACTTCGCCCATGGTATTGTTGATAATTCGTAATATTTAGAAAATTGTATGCTGGGGCAAAACCGTGCGGGGTAAAACCGAGTGCCTGGTTTTGGACAAAATGTGTATAACAATGAAACGAAAAAGGGGAAGTTATCAAAATTAAAACTAAATCCTAATAAAGGATTACCGCTAAACAGAAAGAGAACCACAAAATTAAACAAAATACCGAAGGATAATGATAACAGTGGTGATGACATTTGCATTTGTGTTCAAGAATCTTATGGTTCATTGAAATTGAATGAAGGTTGGGTGCAGTTTACAGCTTGTTCTAACTGGTTGGGGAACTGAAGAATTGGATGAGTTTCGTTGTCATAGGTGCTAAGGCCAGTATCTAATGTGGTACCCGGTTTTACCCATGCCATGGGGTAAAACCGTAGGAACGGATCATATTTTAAATCGTTATTTTTTTATTTGTTCTTTTAAAAAGAAATTGGATATATAGAGAAGACCGGGGTAGGTTGTAACACAGGGTAAATTGTAACATAAGTAAAATGTTTTGAACGACAAATCTGGTAACCCACAGCATGCGAGAGCTGCTTGACGATATTAGCACCATCGGTTTTAGTGACACAAACGAGCGTTATGTATTCATTTTGTGGTTATAGCCCAGAATTTTAGTATTTAGAGCACGTAAGTAAATTTTGTCTTAGCACTTTTATTTCAATAAACCGTCGTTAGAAACCGTTTGAATTTTTGTTTCTTTGTCGCAAGTTAGTTTCTCGTTTGCTGAGATAAAACGCAAAAATTCAAGCTCGGGTTAAATTGTAACATGCTACTACATACTCCGCTCTAAATGGTGATAAAGAAAACATGTTATTTGCTGACACACCGGAAAAAGATGTTCTAAGACGAACAACAGAACAATCGAGAATCTAAAAAGTAGAAAAAAAAAGTATGAAGGCAAAAGTAAAGAAAGTGCAGAGGAAGATTTTATCGAATCAGATGAATAAGCAATGATTGTTTAACTCATGTATATCAAATATTTACTAATGATCTGTGTTATCATTTATATTTTTTAGGAATGTTTATTTGTGTTCATATTTGTATTTAAATAAGTAAAACAGATGTTTTACAATTTACCCCGGACTGGGGCACATTGTAATAAAGGTTCAGATTTATTTAAGATGAAGCTAAGTAGATGTCTAAGCGTCCAAGATATTGCCACGTACTTACACTCAATGAGTTCACCACATATGTAAGTAAGTAGTAAGTGACGTAAATTATTTCCTGATTGAGGAAAACACTTTTAAGAAAAAACTGTGAAAACTTTTTTGTTACAATCTGCCCCGGTCTCCCCTACTATTAATTACTAAAGAGTTTACTCCAATGAATCCTAATTGCAATTTCTTTTTTACCTTACTAATGTCAAAATTATGAGCATTTTATCCTTAACGTCCCGATTTTGCCTCGGTCTCCCCTACTTAACATAAAATTATCTAGGAACCGTGGACTTAAGCGCTCCTCTGACTTTACCAATGGTCCAGGGTTCAGCAGATCCAAACCCACCAAACGAAGGCAACCAAGAAGCCGTCGCTCAACAGAATTCCTCCATGTACCAAAAATGACTAATAAGCATCGCCAGCTCCTCAACCCCCTCATTCCTCTGCGCTGTCTCTAGCTGATCCTCCCCCCCCCCCCCCCTTTTATTTCGGGGAGTCTTTATTGTCCGACAGTACCTACTTATATGTCCCGTGTCGATATTCCTCGGGGGATCGAGAAAAACAACAAGATTGATCACGGGGCACCGAACAGAGGCAGATTAGTGGTTTATCGGGGAGTGATCTTCCAAAGAGACATCGAGTGTGGGAGGGTAGGGGGGTTGGCCGCTGGGGAGGAAGGGCTGATGGAGCAACCAGGAACGCGAGTTGCATTTCAATGGGCCCGGCGCGTACGTAAAAGTGTTTCGTGGATTCCGGCGGGGTAAAAACCCTCGGCGATGACCGCTCGGACGGGGGCCCCCACAAAGGTGCCGCCATTTCGTGCCGGCCACGGCCATGGTGGTACCGCGCGCGCGCCGCACCCCGCGGAATGCTCGAACACGACGATTTTTGATACCAACGAACGCGGAGGTGTGCGGATACGCGAAACCTTGGCCATTTTGTAATAGGTCAGTCTTCGAAAATGTGCCCCTTGTCGGTTGGAGGGAACGCAAGGGCTGGCACGAGTATCAGGCGGTAGTGTACGGTGCGAAGCGTTATAATATAGGGTGACTGTACCTAATATCGCCAGGCAAAAGTTAAATCGCTGTCAATTGAATAATAATTGATATTCCTGCATGCAGTTCGTTTCAAAGTAAAGAGAAATTATTCATCTTTCATGTAGCATAAGTTAGAATCGTTGAAACCTACAAATTTTTAATTAGGACTCAAAAAACTTAAGACAAAAATCGGGTCCTGAAAAAAGTGTACCTAATATCGTCAACTTAAGGGGGGAGACCACTGTAAAAAATTTGAGAAATCGATTTTTTCTTTTTTACATTTTCTGAAAGACGTGCATTTCAAGAATGCTGTCTCCAAATTTTATGAAGAAATTCGCAAAATTGACGGAGATATAGTATTTTCTGTGAAGCGGGGTCAAACGCGCGACCGAGCCGCGCGGAACTTTGAACGCGTTTTCCTCAGAATGATATTTTTCAACCGCGTTGACAGTCTACAGAGAAAACTATACGTCCAATTAACACGATCCAGGACATTTATTGTACGGAAAACCCGTGGCTATTACGTGACGATCAGTTTTTTTCAATTTTCGACCTGCTTCTATTTTTTTTTATTAACATTTCCCTAATTTTGTACCCAGAAAAAATGATTTTTTTTTCAGTGGTCCGCCATTTTGTAATTTTTTGCAATTTTGACTTTTTTTGATCGTCACGTAATAGAGGCAGGCTTCTAGTTTCTAAATATTATTGTGTTTTTGAATTCGGATTAACCATATGGCCTGGGCACTGTCAACGCGACCAGCATGTTTTTGCCGCAGCGCAATTTTTGACGAAGAGTATACAGGAAACGGATTTATGAATTTGATTGAAAAAAAACTTTTCTTACCCTTCGATATGTACACTATTAATTATACTAAGCAATAAATTGATTTACTTGCGTTGTTTGGTTGAAATAAATTCCCGAAAACACCCTTACATTTCGGACCGTTACAGTGGTCTCCCCCCTTAAGAAGTATTGATTAATTCATGTATATATGAGTTTTTAAAGTCATTTTCACACGTGCTTTTATTATTTCTTGCTGTATAAATATTTTTTTATCCATCTTTGATTTTATTTTTATTAGAATAATATAGAAATTTAAAAATATAGATTTTTAAAATATTTTATTTTTTACGTTCCGTTGTACATATTGGACAAATAAAGTTTATTTCGGTTGCTCCGCACATTTCGTGACCTCACCTGTAACAAACATTACATCGGAACCATTTTCCTCCGGTAGCCGGTATTGAGAACACGCATACTGCTAAAAGAAAAACGCTATTTTCATTACGAAAAATATTTGAATCGATTTCATTTCTTAAGTACATCATTAATTAGGTATTTCTAGTAGATACTCTTGCATTCACAGAATTATTAGACTTACCATCTCCGAATGCGATGTAAAATTATGATAGTCCAATAAATTTTTACACTATTAAGATTCTCTAAAATCCTTCCCTTTCTGTAATTGTTGATCACATGATGCTGCAATTACAGTATGTCTTACTACATATATTTAGGTACTAATTCAGTGCATGACCAATAAATTTTAGAGTTTACTTTGCGAGATATAGCGAGCGGCGATATTAGGAACATGAGCGATATTAGGTACAGTCACCCTAAGTAGTATATTAAACACGGGAGCAGATCAGCACACTTTTAGAGCTTATCCTACTTAGTCCATTTGAGGGTAACAAATGTCGCATATGACAATGGCACCACAATTTTACAGATGTAATTTATTTTCTATAAGTTTCTGTAAAACCATAAGATACCACTGAGAGCACCCAAGTGAATAATTTGTACAACTTTTCTTCTTTTACTTACTGTCGAATAATGTTTTCTATTTTATGCTGAAATTCGCTTTTTAATGAATCACAGATAAATTAATATATACATATAACACTAGCATAAAGAACCCAATTTTCTTTTCTATTTTATTTAATATGATAAGAGAATCATGTATGATCAGAGGATAAAGTAATGGTAGGTAAATAAAAATGTCGTTACTAAATATGTGAAAAAATTTGTGGTTAAAATTGATGTAATTACCGTAAACTGGGGGAACATTGCCACGTTTTCGGAATATTTTGCTATATAATATAAAAATTAACATTTTTACATTTGCTTTAAGTATCCTATCATAACATTGCATCCTTTGTGAATGCATTACAAGTGTCAAAATGTATAAAAATTTTGTCCATATCCTTCTTTAATACATGTTAAATATCTGCCAATGTTACCCCGTAACCGGGTAACATTAGCACATCATATAAATAGCACTAACAGCTAAAGTTTTACCACATCTGAACTTACAGTGACACTTAAATTTGTTTCTTTTCATGTTCAATGCACTCTATTTTATTTTTTATTTTTTAATTTTTTTAATTAATATTTTTAAATTTGGTTTAGGTATCTTATTATAACATTGCATCGTTTGTAATTTTTTTCCTTTTCCTCTTTAATAGATATTAAGTTGATGCCAATGTTACCCCGTACTGCCAATGTTCCCCCAGTTTACGGTACTTTGTACGGTTATTTTTTTCAATCGGACCTATGAGAAGCTGCTCAGTTTGTCAAAAAATTGAAATTTTTAATATTCTGTATGTATTCTCAGTCGTTAGTTTACAGAACGTCAACGACGTGTTTGATACGCTCGAGACAGTAATCTGTGTACAAATTCGTTTCGAAATCGGCAGCTACTAGAGCAGATAGATCGTTAACGGGTACAATTACGGCGGGAAAAAAATGGCGGTCAATCGAAGCGCAATAACGCGCACGGGAAGTCATAGCGATGTCAAGTCAGTCACATAATCGCGACACTATTCAATTACGGTGTCATAAAGTACGCGCATGATGGCCGGAAAAACGGTCGAAGGATCGTTAATTGCTTTCGCGATGAACGAGGAATTAGAACGTTGCTTATGTGCTTGATTGCTTCCGAAGCTGCCCTATAATTCAACGCCCTTTCGCTTTTCCCGTATACTCGTCGATTTAAATGTGCAAGAAGCTAATAAAAGTTCCTGTCACATTCTCCTACGCAATTAATTTTACGAGGCTGTTGATTCATCTTATCGCGAATACAATCGGAAGCGATCTTTCATTACTGGCGGAAAACAATAATTCTCACAATAAAATTATACTTACGTCATTTTAAACGATACAAATTTCATAAGAATCACTACGAACTTTCTTGAATTAAAAAGAGGGAAATGTCCAATCTCTCAATTCCACAGAACCTACACAAAGAAACGAACACTCATACTCGAGTAATTCCTCGTGAAAAGTGAACGATGTCCTACCAAGTAACTGTGATATTTCGTCAAATGGACGTTACAGCACAAGCTCACTAATCCCGCGGTATTCCCTCGCGCTTCTCTACTTTTAAATCACTTGGAAATTAATTACGAACTTTGGACGAGCTCGTCGCACAGGCGTTCAGGCTGGGTTTACGTGGGAATCCTGAATACTTGATCGAAGAATTCCTTTCGGCGTAACACGCTCCGCCGCTCCCATAACGCAATAACGCAAGATCCAATTTGTACGTTTGTTATTTCGTTCACGCGCTACTTGACCTTCTTTCCCGTTGGAAACCCGTGATTGCCGTCGTCTTCTTGGAAACTCGTCGCGCACATTGCGGAAAACTGTGCTGTTATTGTCGAGCGGAAAGTCGGTAGAGCCGCGCCGAGCACGATTCCACCGGAATGGAAATATAGTACTCGGTGGGACTTGGTTCACTTGCAACTGGTACCGAGGAAACTGGGACACCAATGTGGCATGCCTTTGCAAATTACGGCGTCGACGATTTAGACCCGTTTCTTTTGTGCGAAACAACAACCGGTGGATGTTTGCGTGTTCAATGGAAAGGAAGTGGAAGAAGCCCCGCAGCGCGTTGAATAATGTAAGACAAATACAGGAAATGTCTTTCGTCCCTTAGTTGATACACTTTGCCTGAAAGCTAGATCTCACTTCTGCACTACTATCACATATTACATCACGAATAAGTTACATAGTTCCGTCGTAATGCAGATAACAGAACTCCCTTTAGTAGCTCTGCCTCACCCGTCCCTTCCTACGCGAGGGTCTAATTTCCACAACTACGAGCTTACAATACCATCAAGAATATCACTCGATGAATTTCCAAGGGTCTAACTAACTCTGGCAAATCCATGACAATTACTCGCCGAAGTGACCGTAAGCCCAAGGAAATCAGTCAATGGTCAAGGGAAATTAAGTTCGTTCTGTTAAGTTCCTTTCTTCCCCCGAATGCAGCGTTCACGTTGTCTCCTGCGTCGCATGAATTTCTCCCCGCGGCATTGCGCGCGGTCGCCAGCTCGCATTCGTAAAACGGAGCCCGCATGGGACAAGAAAGCCAGCGAGCCGACGCGGCCTGTCCACGGTAACAAATATTAAATCGTCAACGTACAAGAAGACTAATTTGGGACGGCGGAGGAATCGACGCCGCAAACGGCGCGGCGGCCCCCGCCGTGCTTCTTGCCCGTTTAAAACTTTCGGCATCACGAGGAGCGGAATGCGTGTAACTGCTGCCCTCCAGCTTCCCATAGGGCCCGCGGAGCCTTAACGAACCGAACCGACGCGGCGTAAAGTTCGCCGAGGGCCCTCGCGGAACACGCTGACAACGCGAAGGCGAACCATGTGGTCAATGCGCGTTAAGCGGCTCGCCGGCCGGCCGTTTAACGTTCCCCCGTGGATATACGAACATTCCACGGTTATTCCGAATATACCAGCGGCCGTTTTTATCGCCAGCGTAACTTACGACGCACCGGGGGCGATTTCGGCTACCAGCAGCGTCTGGCGCGTTCGTATTTTCCCGCGGCGCGGGCGGCTAGCAAAACGCCGAACGTCGTCGCTCGTTCCCTGTCACCTCGTTCCGGCCCCTTCCTCCTCCTTTTTGCGAGGTCGTTTATGGCGCGGAGGTGAGGAGTGCGCCAAGCCGATGATATCGATGCCTTTAGAACAGTTTCAGAGCTCGTTCCTGGCTCGTTGGCAAACTGTGGTATCTCCTCTTGTAGGTGGTTTGGTCGTTGGAGGGTCCTGCAAAGGAATTTTATTCATAATTGACTTGTTTTCACCGTTTCTTGCGAGTAATTTAGATAAAGGGGAACGTGTTTTAGGCAACAGTTGTGGGGATATTGGAGGAATGTCATTGTTTTAGAGCTGCATTCTAGAGAAGGTGGTTCAGGTGCTGGCAGACTGTGGCGCCACCTTTGTTGATGACTCGTGAATTGGGAGAGATTGGTATTACAGGGTAATGGTTGACTGGACTACGGGGCCAGTAAGGTACAGCTTAAGGGGTCATTCCGGTTAGACGGGTTGAAAGAGTCGATTTTATTTTAAAACATTTTTCAAAAGTACATATCTTTAAGAATGTACTGTTAAACTTTTGTGGAAAAATTCCGATTATTTTAGCTTCTATCAGAGGCATTTTGTACGGAGCGCAGAGGCTCGGCCTCTATAGACGAAAACTTTGAAAGTGGTTTTGTCGAAACGTCATTTGTCCACATCGTGAAGATAAAATCTCAAAATCTATCGAACCGATTGCTTTATAAATTTTACTGCTTATTCTGCACACCTGTGACTCTCGCAGCGACTACAACCAAGTATTTTCATTGAGTCTACCCTACTTTTAAAATCGAAAATAGCAAAAGAAAAAAACCGAAAAACAATTTTCTTGCATTTTCCCGCCATTTGGCTAATTTTGAAGCTAAATCACTAATTATAGTCCGAGCGATAGCGACAAACATACTGATCAAGAATCTGTTTGGACTTTTCGGTTCAGATAAGTCTAACAGCTGAAATCGCCTGCACGAGCGAGGCATGAATTTTTAAACATGTCATCAAGACCACTTTCAAAAGCATTTGAAAAGCAATAATTTTATTACTTTTATATTTTTTATTTACTGTGGAATTATAGTTTAATAAATAGAAAAAAGTATTATTCCATTACTATAATTATTTTCGTCGCAATAAATTCCTGAAAATCGCTGAAGTTTCCGGCGTGCTAACCGGAATGACCCTTTAATAGTGGAAAATCTATGAAAGTGCTTATGTACATTGGTTTTCATCACAAATACCATCCAATAAAGCAGCATTAAACAGCACAACAAACTAGAAATACACACCAACCCACTAGTGCAACCACTTCTACAGCAACAGGACTACCGAAGATTAAAAAAACACTGGCCAATCGACCTCGGATGAGGCATAGGAGGTCACTTTACTGGAAGTGCCCTCATCATGCCACACAAAGGACTCTAATGTTGGGTCCTAAGTCAACGCATCAGCCTATAGAACCAAATTCTGATTGCTGATATATCAAATAAAAAAAATGTTCCTTTTTTAGTTTCATTTTTGTGATTTACTCAGACTTCGCCATCTTATGTGTATGTACATACTATTTTCCCACACTTCGTCTTGGAACAGTGTCAAAAACACGTAGGAACAAAGAACTCAAGCGAAGATTTTCTGTCATCACTGTTTTTATACAGCGTTGGAATTCATTGAATCGATATTGACAAACAGTCCTATTACCTTTGCAAATTACTTGGTGATTAAAAGCTGTTTTCGAGGTACGATGTTCAGCTAAGAATGAATTTGGAACTCTAACAAAAGTGAACTAATTAGCTGGCGATAATAATAAAGAATTTGCTCGTGTAGAACAGATGTATGCTCAGAATACCCTCAAGACACTCGAAAAGACAGCTTTCTATAGACAAATTTTTATCACAAAATAATCCGCATATTAGTTTGCATTCATCTTGTCATAGTCTTCTCAAAATTCAATATTTTATTCAATTTTTCATGGTACAACGTTGGCGTTTTCCCTGTCATCGCAAATTCCTCGCATGAAATTACCATTGAACAAACAGATCAACACAAAATTCGACCTACGAGTGCGAAAGCTACATTTATGTATCTCCACAATCTTAACTTTCGATTAATCCCCGCGACCGAAACGGGGAGAGAAATCTGCTGTGTCAAACAGCAGGCTTACAAGTGGTACAAAGTTAAAGCACGTCACGAAGCAACATTCAACAACTGGCGTCTTCAATTAAAAATATTCGCCGCGGGACGTTATCAGAGAAAGGATAAGCAGGCACCTCCGAAAACATCGGCACGCCTCTGATCAGCGCCGCGAGTGGTACACCTTCAGATTGCAATCGAAGGGAAATAAATTACGCGTCTGGTCCCGGCGCATTTGTACTTCTAACGAGCGTGACAATGTCGAGACACCTTGCGCACTTTGATTCGGTGGCAGTCAGCTGCCCCAGGGGCCCGTTGCGCCACTTGTCAATCCTTCTCGGGGAAACGACAGCCCAGCGACGGTAATCTATGCAAGACCGCGCTCGCCGTTGCCCGAGAAGCCCTCGGACACCTGTGCGGCCGGCTAGCGCGAAAACTCGATACCTACGCGGAGCGTGAATGTTAAAACCTCGTTAAGGAAACACAATTTCCCGGCGACCCATTAAAAGCTGACGCAACCGTGGCGCGTTCAGTGCTTCGGGAAAGTTTCGGGAACATTCAGGTAGCTCCATCCGCGACAGAAAACCGGTTGGAACTGGAGCAGTGGTCTGAAGACGAAGAAGGTGTTGACGTCGGGAATGCAAGATTTGACGTCTGAACGCGACAGAATTAGTAGAGTCATAGATTCTGCTACTAGACCCTAGAAAACCTTTCCCCGATACTCTACGAAGGATTTAATATTTCCTTGGCCACTTGTACCATAAACAGAGACGCAGGTGTAGTAGACCTCAACAGTGTGCTAAGTAATCAATCGTTAAGAGATTAACATTCCCCGCAAGCTCTGTGGTATCAACAAGTGCTGCCCCACCCTATTCCACGGAGAAGCCAAAATAAGTGGAAACTCGAACAGAATCCGAGCCGTCCGTATTTGTCCCTAATCTCGAATCTCCAGCGGCTGCAGTGTTGAAGCTCACGATCGGCCAGGTTCCATTCGTGCCCCTTAAATCCGCCATCCGCGCGGCCAACGGCGCAAGAAAGAAGGGGGAATTCACGCGTTTCAGCAGACGGACACTGGCAGCTAATAAGACACCAGTAAGTAGATCCCTCGGTACGATAGTCTCGTACGTGTCGATAGAGTTTTTTGCGAGGCGCGCAGCCGCGACTTTCGATGGTGACTTATGAGACAGTAAATCTTTCGTGGTGGATACGCGGAATTGGTATCCCCCGGTCGAGCACGAGTGAGAAATACTTGGGATTACTGGTCCGATCGGTTCGATAGCCAGGCGTCTTCGGCATCCGATGGCAAAAGCAAGAATTATTGCTCACTCTGGCCTGTGATCGCGGTCCCCGCGTGTATCGCCCCCCCCCCTCCCGCCCCTCCCAACCCGGTCGCGGGTCTCCTAGGAAAACGCAGCAGAACCTTTGATTGCTTGTGAAATCAATATGGCGGCGACCATCAATCGAGGTAATTGACAAGGTAATTGGCGCGAGTTTCATACCACCGCGTACCGGCGCGCGCAACACACGGGAAAAACTGGCAGCCACGAAATAACGCATATAGGGAAAGTTGTCGCGCGACTTCGGGACGCTTCTGCACGTCCACGGGGTCCTTCCTCCTTTTTCTGACCCCCTCTTCCTTTTACTCGTCTGGCTTTTTTTCTCTGTTTTCCCTTGGACGAGGGCAGACACCCTTCGCTGGTGTGCTTGGCGAATGTGTGAAATGCTGCGGTATAAGGAAGGTGCTTACAGGTCACAGAATTTTGCCTGGATCTAGCAATGGTAAAAGGGAATAGAGAAGTATTAGACGAGATGGTTTAGACTGTGAAAGACAAAAATGAATGATATTTAACTTGAAAATGTTTGATTCTTGAAAGTCGTTTGAAATAACAATATTTTTATTGCTTGAATTATATAGTACCGTAAACTGGGGGAACATTGGCAGCACGCGGTCACATTGGCACACACCGGGGTTACATTGTTTTACTTCAGATTAGTAAAACTTAACCTGTTAATGCTATTCATGGGCGTCCGGTGGGGGTGCAAGAGGGGCTGTTGCCTCCCCCCCCCCCGGCTTTTGAGAAAAATTCGCTTATTTTTCAAAACTGATCTTTATTAAGTTTCTATTAAAAGAGGGAATATTTTTAAATTTTTAATTAAATTGGCACTATAAAATGGGTTAAAAAAAGTAAGAGGGTATATTTTTCTTTACTATCATCCCAAAGTTGACCTCCCCTGGAAAAAAGTCTCCGGACGCCCTTGATGCTATTTATATGATGTGCCAATGTTACGAGTAGATTTTAGTTAAGATGTAAAAAATAAAATAAACAAATTTAAGTGTCAATATATCTTACTGACTTCAGGTTAATAAAACTTAACCCGTTAATGCTATCTATATGATGTGCCAATGTTACCCCGGTACGGTAACGTTTTAACATGTATTAAAGAAGGAAAAGGACAACAATTTTATGCATTTTGACACTTGTAGTACAATCACAAAAGATGCAGTGTTATGATTGGATACTTAAAGCAAATGTAAACATGTTAATTTTTGCATTATATAACAAAATGTTTCAAAAACCTGCCAATGTTCCCCCAGTTTACGGTAGTACGCTCGTGCAAACTTTGTTCTATGGATTTGTGAATCCTGTGCGTGTGATTACACGTTCATGGTGGAGGATAGCAGACATTAATCTCCTAAGTGGTTACAATGCATGGAAGAATGTCCAGTGTTACACGATGCAACTACCCAGTTGCAATTCATTACTTTACAAAAATTTCTGCATACAATAAATTATACTTAATCCCATAACAGAATCTCCATTCAGCCAGAGAAACAAATTACCCATAAAATGAACAAATTACTTAAATAGGTACGTCACGCGATTAAGTCTCTTATTTTCCTTTAAAATTTAGAGGAAAATAAGAGACTTAATCGTGTGACGTACATATTAGAGTCTAAATCATAAATGATAAGGCTAACTGCAGCTGCACTATCAGCCCAACCCTGAAAATTGCCAGCGTTACCTATCAGCGTCCTACCAGTTACCAAAGGAAGACACGGCAGTTACACGGGTTCCAACGAATTACGGGACACAGACGCCGAAAGAGGAAGCATCGCCGACCCCTCCATTAATTGACAAAGCGGTGGGCAACAATCCTGCCCGAACGAAGCAATTCCATTTACACGCGGCGGTGATGAATCCAGCGGCAACGGTCGCGAAAAAGTGGAGACAGTGAGGGAAAAAGGAGGAAGAAACGAGGATTTTTCTGCGAGCATTTACGAGCCGGCCCAAACCAGCCCTGACCCCGGAAGCACGGTTTAATATCCGCTTATGACGGCTATGTTTCACGGTCTGAGACACCCACTCGGCCCCATTCCGCCCCATCAACCCCCATAGTGCGTTTAATTTACGTGTTTTCGCGAGTTATTCGTCCCCCACCTTGGCCAACCCCTCGTCGAAGGGGGTCGGTCACCATGGCGACGCGGAGTGCTCCGACGCCCAATCGTGGGGCGCCTGCGATGTCGGCGTCAGCCCT
Organism: Andrena camellia; assembly: GCA_029448645.1. Taxonomy (NCBI): domain Eukaryota; kingdom Metazoa; phylum Arthropoda; class Insecta; order Hymenoptera; family Andrenidae; genus Andrena; species Andrena camellia. Next base: position 44,351,049 of record CM055676.1, on the reverse strand, counting down.
ACGAAGCCGTGGAAGACGATAATAATTGATGGCGAAAGGGGGGACAGAGGCAGAGGGAAACGACAGTGGGACGAGCGAGAGGGCGGGGTGGAAAGGGGCGCGCGGGTGGTGGTTTTCGTTCTTTCCACCGTTCCGTTGAGATGGGGTGAGCTGAATCGGCGCCCTCGAGATTTCTGTTATTAAGCGGACTGCCCTCCAAGTTGGCTTTCATTTAGTCAGGTAATGCCGTAGTTTAGAGAGGCCGGATCGCCTCCTCTTTTCGATTATTTGTTTACTCGGGCAGATAGGTTAATTGTTTCGTCGTTTCTGTGCAGAGGTAGGATGGTCGAGGGTTGGGATGGGTTTGAATGAGAACAGGCGGAAAGGGAGATGTTGTGTTTCCTCGAATTTTGAGCTGCGGAGGTTTATAATATTGTATTGCAATTATATAATATAATTATAGGAGAGCCTTTTCATGTACGAGCTGTGGTTCCACTTTATGGTAGTCTTCAAGACTCGGCAGTAGGAAACGAATGAATGCTGACTAAATACGTGTTCCACTACATTTTCGATAATTTTTGCAATATGAAGCCGTTTAATCTTTGAATATCTAAATCCCTTCATTACCCATTATTTGACTGTGTAATCTATTTAACCATCTGCTGTAATATCCAGAAAAGTTACTTTAATCCTTAATTCAAAAACTGATTACACAACAAAGGCACAAGCGTGTTAGAATTAAAAATAATTTCATAAAAAAGAAATGGTGTTTTAATGAATTTGATAAGCGTGTCTACAAGTTATTCCTCACACGATTTAACACCCGTCTTTGAAAAAGTACATACTGTAGCACTGCTGTGGAGCAACATGTAAAAGTTTCACGATAAAGCAACACGATTAGCAAATAAAATAACACTTGAGTCTTTTCCACGCGACTGACAATCTTATCGTCTATAAAATGTTAAATTTCTTTCCAGAAACGATTACCTAAAGGTAAAACGTTTTTTTTTTATTTTAAGTCTCCCAACTGGTTCTCGTTGTAACCGCCAACTTTTCGCTATCGATGTTTCGTTATCAGCTTCAGATCGTTAGTTAATATTGCCTCAATAAAGCCGATCGTAATTTCGACGAACGGGTGACTCACATTCGCGCATTTCACGCACGCTTCGAATTGGCAACGAGTCAAGGAACACCGAACGCATTTGCACGCACTGCAGTAGATGTGCTTTAAGTGCACATTGCGACGCGAATTAAGCAACACGGCTCCAATTGCGTCAAATACTCGTAAACGTTTACATATTTACTATTTCAAAGGATGAAAGTAAATTAAATAATTGAAATTGGAGTAAATCTCAGATTCTTCAGGATTAAATTCGCAATAAAAATAATGCATTGCAGGTGTAACTCAGATTTAACTTAAATCTAGTGAATACTCAAGTGAAACCAATTCTAGTCCCACTCCAGATCTGATATCATAGACTTTTACGTAAACACTCAAAGGAAATATTCAGCAATGAACATCATATTTCTTGCACAATTTCTGTAAGTACTTACGACTTCTAATTTCTGCCATGCAGAACTATAGCTCGACAGTTGCGCTCGAAACAGTGCCTCCTCAAAATCCTAGCATTAAGCCGGGGATCCACCTGGAAGCTAAGTTAAGCTAACCTAAGCCAAGCTATACTATGCTAGGTCTGGCTGTCGTATAAAATATAAAAAACATAGCACAGCGTAGCTTAGCTTTTGTTGGAAACGGTTCCATAGGGACGTATTGAAGCAAATTTTTTAAAACAGCACAGCTTAGCTTCCAGCTGGACCCCGGCTTGAAGCTTCATCTCATGTTAAATGTCTACAGAACTCCTACCTAAAGTCCTACATAAAATCATCATATGCTTTCCTCCCTAGCAACACAGTATCCTCCTCTTCCTCGCTTGTCGACTTGCTATTGCTTGCGTTCCGATCATTCATTTGTAAAATCGTCTGCCACGTTCCAAGTAGCTTCATTTAATACAGCCCCATTTCGAATTAGTCCCAGAACGTGACAAAGTGAAATTCGTGTTCCAACTATTCCCCAGGCTATCTAACTTTAACGTTCGAACAAAATGAACCTGATCTGCCTCATCGATGCAGACCACAAAATTAGTCGTTTCCTAGTAAGCTCCTCCGCAATCGTGCGCCCGGCGTCATCGATCTAGTCTGGAAAGTGTTGAGGGTGCCACGTGCAGGACGAACGCCGCGCGCTCCCGGCCGCCTATCAGGAGTCCGGCCGCGGCGGTCCGCCGCGCAGACGCACGCGGCAGCTCTGATACGGCGAGCTGGCGAAGACGGAAAGGGACCCTCCCGCGGCTGCATACCGCTCGACCAAAGTAGTGCAAACAGAAGCTGAAGTATCAGCACGCCCGGCACGCTACTTACTCCGCGTATGCGGCCGAAGGAACTGGAACATCGTGCTGGCTCCCGATCCGGACCCCGCAGTAACACGCATGCACCAGCACAGAAACAAGCCCGATCGCGGCGCGTAACAGCCCCACGGCGGCCTACGGGGGCTAGGGAGAAAGAGACGCGGGCCCCCGGATCGCGAGCAACCTGGGCTATGCAACGCTGAAATTCCGGCGACTTGTGGTGTCACCCGCTGAATTCCACTTCGGCCGGCGAAGACGACCGGGGCCGATTTCCTACCTCCCCCGTCCACGTCGTCCTTTTTCGATCGCGTGATACGTTAACGAGACGACCGCTGATCGATGCGCCGGAACCCCGATCCCGCGGGCTTCGAAACGGTGATCGCCGATCGAGACGCAGATACGGCGTTGCCCGCTGCCAGCGAGCTTCTCTCTTTTCACCCGTGCCCGTCGCATGGCTTTTCTATTCTCGTGGCCCACTCGGCCGCGGGCGCTCCTCGTTTCGTAGTGTAAATCCCGCTAAGTGGATTCTTCTCTTTAGATTGCATGGTTGCGAGTTCGAATGAGAGGCTTGTGGAGGATATTTACTGGTCACTTTCAGTTCTTCTGAAATCAAAAATGATTTCCTGGGCATCTTGAGCTTCGACACTTACTTTTACGAGGATAAATCGCGATAATGCCACGTGGAGTCATTTTTGGCAGTGGCGGACTGGGGGGCATCAGCCTGCCCGATGGCAAGTGGACCCTGTGGGCTCCCTTAAACACTGTAATTGCTACAAAATATACATTTATTTCACAAGAATGTTAAGTGTACTCTTCTCGCCACTTAGGTATTTTTTGAAAATTTTATTTATTTGTTATAAAAATTAAACGATAGCCGTATAGTTGCAGGTGAGCCCCCTTTGTCTCCTGGCAACCAATATTTTTAGACCCAGTCCGCCATTGGTTTTTGGAATATTGTTTCCCGTGCTATTAACCCTACCACGTACTCCGAATCTTCTTCGACCCAGTTCAATTCTCATTTCTGCTGATATTGTCTCAATTTAAGAACACAGGCTTTTCAATTGAGCGCTCCACTTTCCTTCCTTCGATTACTAAATGTATAGCTAAACTGGATGCCATGCAGCGTTAAGTAATACATGTCCCGAGCATTTGTAAATCTTCCTCCGAAATTCTTCAGAATTTTTTTAAAAGAACTTCGAGCTCCCCTATCCCTCCATGTTTATGTTTTCGGGTGCTTAGACACCGTTCGCTATTCTGGCCAAGAGAGCCAACAAGCGACGATTCGGCGCGGAGTAGCGCCGATTCTATCTGGCTTAATCGGTAACTGATCGCATGCAAATCCACGGCGTTTCTCGCACGAGAGAGCCGGTGGACGGGCCGAGCGGGAGGAGAAAAAAGAATGTTTCCCTGGCTCTCGGCCAAAGAAGCGAGAGTGGTGATCAGCTGCGCGAGATAAAATCTTTACTTCTTTCCTGCTGTCCCTTCGCCAGGCCACGATCTCAATACACGCTCGCTTTCAGGCTGGGCCGACAGGCCGGTCGGTCACGATCACAGACGAAACCGAGCATGTAATTGTCTCGTAAATTCCGAGTATCGGTTTAATAGAATATAATAAAAACGGCCGACGTACCGATGAATTCGAGAAATTTGTTTCTTTCCCCTATCGCGTATGAACGTGTGTGCTCGCGGTAGGTATACACCGCGGAGCAGTTGGCGCTGGATAAGATCGCTGAATCAGCCCATAATGACCGGGAAACGATTTTAATTCGCTCTTTAAAGAGCGTCGAAATTGCTGCAGTTTTCGGAGGGAAATGTTGAAAAAATGGCTGATGTTTGAGAGGGTACTGTTAGTTTTGATTATGATTTTGTAGTAAGGAATTGGAAATAATGTTGTGCCTTCATTGCATTTTGTTAAATAGAATGTGATAGTAGGTCGATAAAGGTAGGAAAGTATTCGAGCTTAGCTACACATGCTTCGCTACGATAACTTGGATTTTCTTTCATTGGAATTCATCATTTCTTTTTCTGTGCTTATTGTTTCTAAAGAAAAAATTCCACGATGTTCCGGTTTAATTATTGCTTATTATTTTCTCGATATATATTTCCTGAATTTGTTTGGTTTTATAGTTAAAGTAGAGACTTTCCAGGTTAATTTATTTAAAAAAAAAAAAAGGAACTTTGGTGATAATGTTCACAGTCATTTTATATTTCTATTTATTTTTTTCGAAAGTAGAATTGTAACTATGATGATTAGTGAAATACATAGCTGAAGATCTGTTTTGAATAGCTACATTTAAATATTCAAGAAAAATCTTTGACGTCAGTCATACACTCGAAATCGATGTCTTCTCCGCGAATCTTAATTATCATTGACGTCAGGTGTAAACGTGCGCCTTCGTTCGACACGTCAGTTTGCGCAGATGTTCCCGGCGACGATAATCTCCGCTATAAATATTCGTGTGTGATTATCGGACGTGTCACTGGAAAACCGAATCGAATTCGGAGAGGAAGCATCACCAATACGCGTGGTAATCATGGTCAAAGTAAGTATTTCAATCGACTTCAGTGCTGTTTGAGAAATTAGGAACGTGCGTACTGAAAATTGTTTGGTAAAATCGAAATTGTCATTTTGAAGTCTATTACGAATTTCTGGTAATAATTCATTCAGATCTAAATAATCTAAGGAATATATCGACAAATAGAAGTATCGATTAACATTTAATGTGTTTCTAATAATTAAGACTTACATTTTTTTGTTGCATTGTAAACATTTCTTAAACTAATTTTTATTTTAAAATGTGAATGAACAGTAGTGGAATAAAGAATAATTAAACAACGACTGTGGTAACTTTAAACGTACATTTGCTGAATTAGATAAATACCAGTGTGCATAACGTCCTTTTAATTATTTATTTAATATATCATTTTATTTCGTTTTCTTGTTTAATTACTTTAGTATTTGCAAACCGACAGTTTCAGATGCTTCGAGCAATGAAGCTTGCAGTTTTCGCACTAGTACTATTGTATCTTGCGCGAGAGAAGCAGGACTATGACTTCGACCCTATCAAAGTTTAAATCACTGCCATTTCTACCATCAAGATGACTTACGTGGAAACTTAGGAGGCGTCTAACGCGCCAAGAATGGATTCTTATTCTGCTTACCGTCGATTGCTATGATTTTGTATATACCGTTGTATATAAATTGCATATTTTAGAGCAAATAGAAATTGTACAAATTTGATCGAAACAAATATCTACGATAATTAACGTATCACACGAACTCAGAACGTCAAGTCGAACTAAATGTGACGTGAAGAAATCGACACTATATGTATACATGATCAGTATAATGCACAGTGGTGAATCCTAATAAAAGTGAATCTCATACAATAATCTATACTTATATAATCGTTGTGCCACTGATTCATCACCGTCCAGCCCAAACCGCTGATCCTAGAAACATGAAATTCGGAGGACATATTCCTTTTGCGACGTAGGTGCTCGATAAGAAGGGATTTTTTGAAATTCCAACCCGAAGGGGGTAAAAAGGGGTGAAATATGTTTTCTCGGACTCCTTATTATTTCTTAGACCCGATTAAATATCAACTTGGTTTTTACTTACAAAGGTTACCCACACAAATGCCTAAAAACCAGATTCAGCATTTTGCTCTAATCAACCCCTCAGGGGGTGAAACGGGGTAAAATGTGTTTTCACGGATTCCTTAATATCTCTTAGGTACGATTAGATATCAACTTGGTTTTTACTTCGAAAGATTACCCACACAAATGCCTAAAAATCAATTTCAGGATTTTTCCCTAATCAACCCCTAAGGGGGTGGTGAAAAGGAGTGAAATGTATTTTCATGGAGTCCTTAATATCTCGTAGGCCCGAAGTGAAGCGCGGGGGTTAGGGTCGTCCTTATTTTTCAACTTTAAAATTTGTATTGTCTGACCCTCTTAAAATCTTCTATTCGACAAAAAAAATATCTCCGTGTGTTTTATTTGTATATTTTGATATATAAAGGTCGCTCAAGGACTTTATATTTCGCATGTACCACAAGTTTGGCAACTGCGACTTTCCATAATTGTCACTTGTCAGTTTTAATGAAACGGGGCCCATATTTATATACCAGAATCCGAAACCATGCTTTTATTTATGCGTTTAACAACTTGAATAGAATGTACGTCAAAGTTTGCGTCTGCATCTAATTCGAGAGCTGCTGATGAGAGAAATTTAAATGTGCATATAAAGCCTTATGCCACAACACAATACAGTACACACTCGTTATAAACCCGTTTCGTCTATGCGATGTGTGCCCGAATTTTAATGTTATACTCTCACTTAAAAGTTAATAAAATTATTTTGTCCTTATTGCAAAAGTTTCTATCAATTTATATCAAAATAGTAATATTTCAATGCCATTGAGCGACCTTCAATCCTTAATATATTTTAACAAAATTTTAGACGAAATTCTTTTGAATTATTTGGAAGCTTCTGAGAGGGTCAGAAGAAAATTTTAAAAACTTTGATTTTTTACCATACATATAAGGACCACCCTAGCGGGGGTATTTTGCTAGTAATTTATGAAAGCAACTGTTAATGTTAACATAATCGATAGAGGAAGAGAGATAAGCGTAGGCCTCGCGAGGACGCGTCCATTCCCGTTTACGTGCTTCCACTGTCATACATCAATGTCACACGAGCGAAGGGTGCTGAAATAGTGCGACATTGAAGCTTTGCACGCGGATGGACATACGGTATTCGTAACATTGTATGCATATCAGACAGCTGGGCAATGGGCGAGGAAACATACCCTTCGCAGTGACCGCCATTGCACTTGTACCTCAAAAGTCTTGCAAATTGCAATATCCCGAGACATCTGGATCCTGCAACTGTTCTACTTCTGGCGCACCTTGGATCTCTGCATATAAGATTCCTAAATATTCACGGAACAAACACACATTGCCCTTTGTCCCTCAAGCTCCCATGCTCACCAAAATTACAATTCCATTAATTCTCCTCAATCGAATCACCCACAACCCAAAGAACCTCGAAATCTCCAAACACCAAGCCTCCGAACTTGACTACTCCACCGAGTTCCATCCAAGTCTCCTCCATCCACCGTTTCGCAGAAAGCTCCAAGTGCCGCGTCGAAAATTCGCTCCCTCGTCCAAAGCTCACTGTACCACGCGCAACAAAAACATTCCCCGCCCAGGGCGTTCGCCCCTCCCAAAGACAAAGCTGCAGAAGCTTCCAGGCTCACCCTCGCTGTCCACTCGATCCGGCCACCGAAACCCTCCCCGCAATCATGCCCCTCGCGAGAGCTCCGTGAACCGTTGATAAAAGCCTCGCTGGGCTCCCCCGTGCTCCTTGCCGAGCCCCGAAGAATCCAGTGACCTTCATCTTCGCGCGGACCCCACGCAAGCTGGCCAGCGCTCTCCCACGAGATGAATTTATGAGCAGGGAAATAGAGAGACAACCGTGTCCCCGGCGATGGCGGACCACGGGGTGGATGTGTACCTGTTGTGTCGTTACATAAGGAAACGCGCGCGTGTACATGCGCAGGACGGCGGTGTATGGGGCAACCGAGGGAGCCTCATAGGCGTAGATAAACGGCTAGATAATGCGCCACGCTGACAGAAAGTCTCCCCGTAGCTACCTGCTCCGCGGGATGCCTCGTGTGTCGCGGGACGATCGTCCCCGATCGCTGCCGCCCTCCTCCCCTTCTCCCCCGCCACTATGGGACCGGGCCCAGAATCATCGGTGAATTAGGGAGCATGATTCGAGCATTCCTCCGTGTCGCGATCCACGACGCCGCTGCCGGCTCGTGGTTATGGATTTTCGGCTCGACAGAGCTGGAGAACGGGAGGGGGTGGGTTTCTACGAATGTTTCGTGATTCCGTTGTCCTTTTTCCGTTGACTCGGTCTCAGTGGATGTAATTGAAGGCTGCGACATGTATCTGACGCACTGTGGAGGGGGATGAGCGTTCGATCAGCTGCAGTGCGATTTTTTTGTATGTTGGGGTATGGCACTGGTTCCAGAGGCTTGGAATATTGGAGCGAGTGCCTTTTGATAGAGATTTTGGGAGGGGAGTTTATAATATTGGAATGGTAGAGAAGTATGAAACTGTGTATAGCAACGTTTGAGTGGCATAAATGGGAATTCAATTCTAGCTGAGATAGATTGCAGTATAACATAACTTGAAGGTAGGGTAACTGTACTCGTAGTTGACAGTGTACCAATAGTTGACAATTTTATTTTCAGTCACGAATAATGAGCTTTTTATTAAAAAAATGTTTTTGACTAATACGCTGTTTGAAAAAGTATTAGTAAAAAACGTTTTTTTAATAGAAAGCTTATTATTCGTGACTGAAAATAAAAGTGTCAACTATTGGTACACTGTCAACTACGGGTACAGTTACCCTAATTTATTTTTAAATATTACCGAGATACCAGAAACGCACCAATTTCTGTATAAGAATTCTTTTCGGTCTCTGTACACCGCGCTTTCAACTTTCCCAAAGCGGGTGCAAACTGAACAGAAACGTCACGTTTTTAAATTAATTTTATACCCTACTGATCCCATTTCGGTAGGAGACACAACTTCAAAATCACGTTTATCGGGCCACTGCTGTTTGTAAAATATGTGGCGCCTCCGTATCGAAGATTTACAATATTGATTTCACGCACAAGACATCGGAATTCGGTCCTCATGATTGATGCACGATGACAAACGCGACAAGCGTACAAGATGTCATACCTGTGACTTTCTACTTAATTACGAATGCGAAAACGGGTCCTGTGGAACGATCGCCCCTGGATCATACAAATGTAGCGCTTATTTCCGGGGGTCACGATAACAAGAAAACTCGTCTCTCTCGTTATATAGCTTTTTGAAAATATAAACGATGGAGGAATTCGTGAAGTGTTGGCACGGGTATTCGCAGGGTTTAAAGTTATACGATTGAGAAAGATGTACATACAAATGTGACAACTGCTAAATAGGACGATGAGGTTGAATTTTCATTCGTCTCGTTTATTCCTCCGTCGGGTGATGTAAGATTAATCATTTTATCGAAAAGGTTACACGGTACGCGTCTGTTTCCCTATGTAAATAAAACTTGTAATTATAAAATGTTCAGCTCATACGTGCCTAAACAGATCATTTGTGAAATTTTGCATTCGAGTTTCATTAAAATAAGAATTTTCAGGGTGGGAACATTCCCTTCTAAGAACGAAACCATTATTAATTTCCAGTTGCAGCATATACAGTGCCGGACAAAAGTATTGGTACACCCTTTAAAACAGAATAACTTTATTAAAATTGGTCCAAACGACTTGAGCTTATTTAAGAAGCTAGAACGATTAGTTCTAAAAGCTTCTCAAAAAAACTCAATGTCTCAATACTTTTATCCGACACTGTAGGTACTTTTTATCCATAATGTCATAAGTTCGAGCCAACTGAAACTCATTTTTCCTAATCCTGTGGACCAAATAATTATTTAAACCAGTTTTATTCTTACAAACACCTAGAACCATATACAGAATCTTGAAACTGCGTTTTCTCCGAAAATTTTCAGTAGTGCAGCTCGCACGTTTAACACGCAATTATAATTATTACATGTACGTGCACTAACTGTATTCGAAAGTGCCAAATCGGTGATACGAATCCTCTGCACCACCCCTCGCCAGAGCATTCCAATTAATCGGCGCTCGTTGAGCGTGATTTTTCGCGCCTCGAGCAACAGCCACGTTCCCGGAACGCCCGTAAATCGCGGAGCGTCTCGGTGGTGAACAATGCGGAAATTAAAAACTAAACGCTAAGGCCGAGCGAGCGCGGATCCCGTCCAGGACACGGCGATCTCGTTCGAGGCTCACCTCGTTGTGTTTTTGCTCTGCATAAATGATGAGTTCGAGTATTTTAATGAAGACATTCCGCGGGCGCTCGCCCGGCTCCTTGGCGCACGGCGAGAGAAAGAGGAAAAGGCCAACCTCTGCTTGAATAGACACGTTCCTTGCCGCGCTTTCCTCCGCCTTGCTCTATTGGCGTATTGTCAGGTATGCCGCGCCACCGTGGCCCCGTTGATCACCCGATCACAATTATTTCACGACGATCCTGCTTGCTGCTCCCACCGAGATATGTGACTCCGCAGCGGGGAATTTCTGCAGCTTCCTCCCATCTTTTCTGGGGAACTTTTCCTGCTCGTAAGGCCATAGCGGAGTGCGAGAATTTCTTCCATTATGGTTTCGAGTTATCGGTGACAAGTCCGTGATAGGAATTAGGTAGGAGTGACTTGGATGGGAATCCTGTGTACAGACCAAACTCCCAACGTTCCGAGTTTAATGCAATTAGTGTATTGATATAGTTGGACTGAAGAGAAGCACTTAGGTACCGGGAATAAAATTGCAGCTATAGCAATAGTAAGGTAAGTGCGGGTAATAAGGCCCGGCAGATAATAAGGCCCACCTGTCATTTACCCTTGGTAGGTCAATTTACAATACTGGCAGTGTCATTTATTGCTTTTATTACATACGAAAATGTCATTCGAAGAGTTTCCGCGCGATTAATATAACAGTTGTCGGCTGTATATTCAGGAAATGTTTCACCGGCAACTAGCGTTGCTACAATTAAGCCAGGATTCCACTGAGGCAACGCAAGGCAACATGTCGCATGCGATGAGTGCGATAGTGATTGCATGTGTTACATGTGAAAAAAAGATGCGACAATGTTGTCGGTTGCCAAAAAATTGCCTCAGTGGAATCCCGGCTTTAAGAATTACGTCGGTTTCTTGGCTTTGTATTGGCAGTACTCGTTATCCAATTACTGTACAACTATAGGTGTGTATAAGTACATATGTTGGCAACATATTCCCAGAAAATTGATGATTTTGTAAAGTGCACGCTTAACATATAACCTCGACAATGAGGCAGTGACAAAACAGATAATAAGGCCCACCAAAATATAACGTGGGCTTTAAGACTCAGGAAGTAACCAGAGACCCCCTCCAAAGCAGGAACGATATTGAGAAGGGCTCCAAAGCACGTGTCACTTCAACCAAAAATAAAAAGACAAGATTGTGTGAACAAGAGCCCATGCCATCCACCTCCAGAGAAAACGGGGACGGCAACTCTGCAGACAATTGGTTTTGCAAATTATGCAGAACTGCATTCAAGAGTGATATGCGACAGTGTATCATGTGTCTCACCTGGATACACGACGATTGCTTTGGGCTCACACCTGAGGAAGAAGATGTCTTTGTTTACCCGAATTGTACATACTAAATAGGTGGGCCTTATTACCTGCGCTACACGAAATAAAGCCCGTTTACAAGGTTTTTAAGAACCTATTAATTTTCGTATTTGTTGTGTTCATATATTGTTACAAATATTACAGTTTATAGTTTAATGTCCACTAATTTCTATAAAAAAAAAGTTTTCAAGAATATGTACAAGTTTTTTTAAAAAAATTATAGATCCTTAGGTGGGCATTATTACCTGCACTACACGAAACAAAGCCCGTTTACAAGGTTTTTAAAAACCTATTAATTTTCGTATTTGTTGTGTTCATATATTGTTATAAATATTACAGTTTATAGTTTAATGTCCACAGATTTCTATAAAAAAAAAGTTTTCAAGAATATGTACAAGTTTTTTTAAAAAAATTATAGATCCTTAGGTGGGCCTTATTACCTGCACTACACGAAACAAAGCCCGTTTACAAGGTTTTTAAAAACCTATTAATTTTCGTATTTGTTGTGTTCATATATTGTTATAAATATTACAGTTTATAGTTTAATGTCCACAGATTTCTATAAAAAAAAAGTTTTCAAGAATATGTACCAGTTTTTTTAAAAAAATTATAGATCCTTAGGTGGGCCTTATTACCTGCACTACACGAAACAAAGCCCGTTTACAAGGTTTTAAAAACCTATTAATTTTCGTATTTGTTGTGTTCATATATTGTTACAAATATTACAGTTTATAGTTTAATGTCCACAGATGCCTATAAAAAAAAGTTTTCAAGAATATGTATAAGTTTCTTTTTAAAAAAATTATAGATCCTTAGGTGGGCCTTATTACCCGCACTTACCTTAGTATAAATAATGTAATGGTTAATATTAGCAGTATATCCAAATTACTTAAGGAGACATTCTCATTAAACTTTTTTAAAAAATTAATTTTTTTCACATATATTTGTAGCATAGTATCTGAAGAATACTCAGTAAAAGTTAAAAGACGAAATTCGTAACGGTATAGATTCTACAACGATAGAAACGACTCGACCTCCGAACGGCCGCAACGTACCTACACTAAGTAGTATTTCACAGGGACTTCTACCGAAACTGAAAATACCGGTATCATACCGGTATTTTTCGGTTCCATCTTCAAAACCTTTATAGAAACCGAAATACGCAAATACCGGTATGACGTCATACCGATATATGCAAATACCGGTATATTTACCTATATTTACCTGTAATTTTTTCGGTTTTCGGATTTTATTACAGTTTTCAAAATATTATTAGACAAGAATTTATACGCTAAATGTATACTAATATATTTGTATTTTTATGAAAAGATATTACGTTATGTCGGTGTTTTTACAGTTCGAATTAATAAGGGCTATGAAGATATTACTTTAATCTACCATGTTACCGAAAGAAGAATCGGAAAATAACGGTATTTATTTCGGTTTCGGTACTTCAATGATTTCGGTATTCACCTATTTCGGGTCTATAACGGTTTCGGTACTCATCTGTTTTGGTACGATATCGGTTTCGGTATAGCTTTGTTGACGTAATACCGGTTTGAAGTCCCTGGTATTTCATGAGATAGGTACCTAAAAAGATTCCAGTAGAAGTAAGTACTTCCCCTGACTATTGTTCTGAACAAAACCATCAGCCACCGTAGTTTCCCAATATTATTCCCCACTGTGATATGAAATATTTTATTAAGTACACCGATTACTATACACAGAGCTGAAGTTCGATTTGACGTTGTCATTCGAAGCGACAAAAGATTCCACTTGGACGATTCATTATCGATTACTCTGCGTCAGTCTATTTAGCATTCACGCTAATCCAGTAAAAGTGGTTCGTGAAATTAAGATACAGGCAACATCTCGCTCACCGTCGGAGGAACGACTTTTTTACAGTCACTTCGTGATTTTCACGAATCACGATGCACCTGCCCTTACTCGGGTGGCTGGTTTTATTGGCTCGACGCACCCCCAACGATACATTGAACGGCGCAAATGAGACGTGACTTGAAAACTAGTAGGGGTCCCGGCAGATCGAACACGTGCACCCAGTGCACCCACTTAATCGTTATTCCGATGCGTTACGGCTATTAGCGAATAAACCAATTCTGCCTGTCGTTTTCAGCGTGGAGAATTGTGGGGGCCTATTGTTGCTGGCTATTTGATGACAAAAAATTTTTTCCTTACGCCACGCAGCACAAGAATGAATTTTATTGAATCTTTCATTTGTCATATCATTTCTTCGAGTTTTTTATGCTGCGAGGTTATAATCGAATATGGTTGAACATATTCTCAATTTTAATCAGTTTTAACTAAATTAAGAAATTGATATTTGTCAATTCCTTTGCTATTAATATTTGTAATCAATGTTTCGTTGGGTTTCTGTGTATCTTCTTAACCGTATCATTACTGACGAGTAAATATTTATGTACACTGTTGATGACACTCTGTTTTGTGAAAGAAATGAGTATGATGCTTGATTCTTGTAGTTCTAATGTTGAGCTGCGTGAGATAAATATCTTTAATTCTCTATAATACCTTATTACTTTAGGGTAACATGTCATATTATCTATATTTTATATTGCAGGTGTTAATCCAGGAATGTTCCATGTTCACCAATTCTAATTATGATGAAATGAAATTGTTATGTACCCATTAATTTATATGCAATCCTTAATATCCACTAATGCCTTAAAAATAGAAGATTACCTCAGACTAGTTTACTTAGAAAATTAATATTCCTCTATAGTACCATTTCGAATGATCACTGTTTGACAATTTAAATACAAAATAATCCTTACCCTTCCCCAGAAACTGGCCAATCACCACACATGGATACTCCACTTAACTCTTTGTGCTGCATTAAAAGCTGCGCATGAAGCGATCACCTTCCTTACATCATACATGAAACACCAGCTATTAAACACTTCACCGAATATTGCCCAAGAATTCCTTCCGTTTAGAAGCCAACCGCCCCTGTTCACCGAAGACGCCCGACGATCCGGAAGTCGCGGTTCTTTCAAAAGCTCCCGCCGGCTACCGGTTTTCTGCGACTGCACGCGAACAAAAAGGGAACCGGGGACCGGGATGGAGGTAAAAAAAAAAGCAAGCGAGGACACGGAGGGGCGGACTACGATATCGGGAAGGTGGACGTCGTGTACCGCGTACCCGGGACATCGTACGTCAAAGGTTCGAGCCCGTGGGAACACAACGGAGAGATGCCTCCAATGCCGAGGCGATGCCGAACCGAAAGTGTTCCTGCAGGTAGACGACGGCAGGGAACCTCTCCGATGGGTGGCGAAAGAGGAGAATAGGTACTAGGGAAATTCACCTGCGAGAAGGGAGTGAAATCGATGAGCAATATTGAGAAATTTAAATGGTAAACTACGCAAGTGCCGAAGAAATCGGTAGTTATTTTTCTAGTGGAAAAGGATGTAAATTCCATGCTGAATGCGGTGGCAAACGCTGTAGGTGCTAGAATAGTTTATTTAACTTTCTATGGGTGTCGCAAAATAGATCTGAGATCATAAGTACCTGCGTCGCTGTGGTTGAGATGAAAATATTGAAACTTTTCACTTCTGGCATCATTTACCATTTCAACTCCTCGATTTAGATATCATTGAAAAAGAATGTAAAATTGAACTGCAGAACTTGGAAATTCTTTAATCTATTATACTTTTATATCTATAAGAATTGCTTCATTGAAACTTGCATCAGTTTAAAATTATTGATAATTTTAGATGCAGGTATTCATTTCATCAAGGAGGCAAGATCACTAGTGGCACGTCCCCTGCAATGTGTATAAATGTATCCCTCGCCAGATCTCGCAGATTATATCACAAGATAGACTTAGAATCTTGTGTCTTCTCTCTTGCATCTATCTTCTTATTAGTGTTTAAGTGTGATGTCTATTCGTGTGTGTAATAAACGGGCCCGGCGCGTGGTATTTTTCTTGTGTGTGCGATAAATGTTTGGGGCCTTTCTAAAAAATTTGTTTTGGAATAAATTGCGAATAAAAAAAAAACAGAAAATGAAAGTCAAATGAGAACCTCTCTACAATATGATCTTACTTATGCCCTACTTAGTTCTGCTTATACAAATTTACGTTGCTTAAAAATGTATCTCATTTTTTTTTTAGGTCTTTTAGACGCTTCTTCTCTTTGCGGCGCCTTTGTGCATCGCGCACTTTTCACACGCAACCATGGGTGTATGGAAACATCGGCATATATCGACAGTGTTTTAAAAAGAAATGAAGTCTGAGAAACGAATAACGTTAATTATTATCTGGAATTTCAACTCCTGAGAGAGCCAAGAATTAAATAGAGGGGGGGACAAACAGGACGGGGAAGAAGAACAGAAGGGGTTAGGCATCTGCCTCAGGTGACACAGTCGAAATATGCCCGTCGGCATTCCTAGACGTTTTTTCGTCTTTGTCAAGCATGGCGTCACTGTGTCATCGAGACCGCGGCGATTCGAAGTCCAGACGTATGCAGCTTTTGGATCTCTTCGATCATTCCAATCTTCGAACCCTGTTGATCTGGTGATATCCACTGCATGATAGGCTTTGGATACCGGAATCATGCGGCTAAGATCAGTGGTGGTGCTCCAAAATGCGTTTACGATTTTTATGTTGATATTACATAGATCCGAGGTAAATCACCTGGATATTATAATTGGAATTTGTAATTCACATAATACATACCTACTCATTATCATAATAAAGAATCTCGGGATTTACTTTGTTGGATAATTGAAAAGTCCTTGTAGAAAACACTGTAAGTGTCAAAATTAAAAAAAAAAAAACTAAAGAATTTTATCGGAAAATGTTCCACTTGCCAATGGTTATACTATAGTATATGTATAATTTGATTCTTGGCATTTACAGTGTCTTCTACAAGGACCCTTTAATTGTGTTTGTTTAACGAATCAGCGCGCAAAGCTTTATAATATATAATGCCTAAATGTTCTGCATTTTCCTTTCATATTCGTTATGCATCGTTAAACGATTTTATTTATTTTTGTATACCTTTCTATATTATGTTACCTAAAGTAATTCTCTCCCAACCGAATGAAGAAGAAAAGACGAGAAATTAGAAAAAATGATGCACTTAAATGAGCCTATTGTCAGTAAGAATTTTTCAAATAGGTACTTTTAAAATATAACCACTTTGAAGGAAGTTGTATACATTTCAATAATATGTTGCTTTACTCTAGAATTTATTATCCTCGTCATCACGGTCCAAGGAAGCGTAATTCGATATAATTGTTTCGGGCACCGTGGATCATCTGCAATGGTGACAAATAGGGGAAAGGACGGGCAGGACGTAAGGTTGGTAAGGTAAAATTAATATTCATATTCACGGTTGGATCATTTGTTCCCCTGGTGCAATATCAATAACCTGACCCTACTAGCATCCCCCTCGCAGGGGTGCCACTCGCGAAAAGGGGACGCACTCGGTATTTAATTACCGCGAATCGAGGGGCTGATCCACGTACAAGTGTGCGGCGGTTTCGTTATAAATTGTTTAATGTTCTCGCAAACGATAGCCAATTCTTCTTTAAAGAATCGCCTCAGAACGAATAAAACACTCTGCGATTATTAAAATACATCAGATAGATCATATTTAATTTCATTTAATCTTTTCAATGCAGAAAATAAACATAGGAAGATTCCCTAAACAATCTTCCTGGTCGCTGAAAGTTAACCACTAAGTAGTTCAAATTTCCTCATATTCCGCAAAGTGACCTATAACAATATTTCTTTATACAAAATTCACAATTTTCTATGTTTCATAAGAAATTCCATTCGTACGATACATTATTTGTCAAAATTAAATAATTCACTTTTATTTAGTTCAATATCTGCGCTCCAATTCCATCTAGATTATAGTTTTCCGTTGCGTTCAGAACCAAAGAATTGGGACAATCTTCCGAATCGACAAATATCGTGTGTGATACTGTGAATAGACTAATACCTCGCGGAAACACTTTGCATTTCAATCGACTAACTACTTATAAGAGAAAGATCCCAAACCCGAAAATTCAAAAAATTCTGAGACTTTGTGAATACGTAAAGGATTTCCTCCTGCTTACAACGCAATTTTCGTTTGCTGCCCAAATTCACTCGAAGGGGGTAAAATTAACCCCTGAAAAATCGGCTATTTTCCGATTTTGCGTTATAACTCGCGAACTGTAAGAGATAGAAAAAAAGTTCCAAGACAAAAGTTACTTCTTTTAATTAGATCTATCAAGTGGTAACCAAATTATTATACAGTTCATGAGTTATAACACAAAATCGGGAAATAGCCGGCTTTTCGGGGGGCAATTACAGCCCCTTAGAGTAAATGTGTTCACAAAGTTACAGAATTTTTTGAATTTTCGGGTTCGAGATCTTCCCTTGTTAAGTAGCAAACTAAGCCTCGTGGCACGCGATCTCAATGTCCATCGTCAATTGTTTCAGAGACCATCGAATTCACCCTGGCGATAAGTATTCTCGAAAAAGAGAGCCAGGAAGTCTGCTACCGCGTACACGTTTCTCGTGGTCCGCCTCACGTGGCCCTCACGTGGTTTCCTGCTCGTGGTTTTTCCATGTCTAGCCAGCATATGCACGATTGCGTAACAAAACACACAAATCATTCGCGCGACAGAAGAAACAGAACAGACTGATTTATGTTCGGGGAGCGATGGCCTATCTGCATTCGCCTGACGAAATGCAGTTTGACCCGCGGTAACGAACGGACTGTCACTGGGGCTGAGGAATGCGTCGGTTCAGACGTTGGACACGACCAACTTCCTACGGGACACCATCGTTTCGACAAACGACGGCAAGGAAAAAGCCACCGTATTGCGACGTGATAAAAGCACGCCAAGGAATAAAATAAAGAAAAGTGCACACCGAGCGACGTGTAAGTGACCCCCCAAGTCGGTAAAATATTCTCAGATAGGTACTCTGTAACGACAAAATTGCCCACTGCACATCCATTCTAACGTTCAATTTATCGCACCATTCCAAATGTGAGTAGAACATAGGTTATTTGCAAGTTGAATAAGAAAGTGATGCGTGCAAGGCAGAGGAAAACGGTCATCCTAGAAAATAAACGACGCGTGGGACAACATATCTGCGTTTCTTTAATAACGCCACTACTTTTGTTCCTGCATCCATCCAACTGCGCAATGAAAGGCACCATCGTGAACAGCGCCAGAAACAAATCGATCCACATCGCACCGACGACCTCGATTATCGTGAGAGTCACGACGCCCTTTGAAGGATCGTTCGTGAAGCAACACACCCCGCGACATCAGCATCGCTCAAAGGATCTGCCCGTACACGCGCATGCTCGCACCAATAAAAAACAAAGCGATAACATCCTACTACCACTCGAGAGCATCGGTTGAAGTGGGGAAAAGGGTCGATCAAACGAAGGACCGCGTTCGAATTTAACCTTGCACCTTTAATCACTCCCGCTGGAACAGAGGAGGAGGAGAGAAAAAAAGGGAACGAACCGGCATAAAGGCCGAGGCGAGCAACGCAAGCTCGGTAATTAAAACAAGATGGAACACCTCGGTCAACGCAATAAATCTCACCATTTCCCATTCCCTCCCTGCTTGTCCTCCTCTACCCTTCACCAACCCACCCACCCCCCCCCCCCTGCCAGCCACCTATGCTGCTCCCCTGCTTCGGCCCCCCCCCCCCGATATATCTTCAGCTTTCCCCTTATCCGAGAGATCGGGACTAGCCCCTTCGCGACGGCCGACGATTTATTTTATTATTTGGTAGATTTACTGGCGGCTACCGTTTATTGGAATCCGCGTCGATCGGAGATTATGAGCCGAGCCGACTTATCCAGATGCACGTCTGTCCCCGGTGCGTTACGAAACGGGTAATTACCGTCGACGGGATGAGTTATCGTTGTCGCGCGAATCCGGCAGCGTGTCGCGTTCCGCGGGATACTTGCTCCGCGAGCGCGTAAGTGGATTTTGTTGTTTCGCTTTATCCGCGCATACCGCGCAACTGGATCAACGTATCGAGATATTGCGGTGATGCCGATCGCGACGATCGGTTCGCTTTAATCGTCTAGTCGATTGCTTCTGTAGAACCGATCGATTAGTGACTATTAGATCGTCGCGCGGGCAAGGGTTTGTTTGTCGAGGGCACTTTTCTGATACACGACTGGGTAGTTAAATTTGCGGTATACGGTGGAAGCTCTCTTAACCGAACTCCTCTTACCTGCATTGGCGTCCGGAGGGGGGTGCAAAAGGGGCAGTTGCCTCCCTTGGCTTTTGAGAAAAAAATCGCTTATTTTTAAAAACTGGTCTTTATTAAGTTTATACTAAAAAAAGTGAATAATTCTAAATTTCGGATTTAAATTTTTAATTAAATTGGCACTACAAAATGTGCTGAAAAAAGCAAGCGGGCCACTCGTTTTTTCATTATTATATTTTTCATCACCGTCACCCCAAAGTTGCCCCCTCCTGGAAAAAAGTCTACGGACGCCCTTGCTTACCTGGATACTCCACTATTTGAATGTTTCAATACTCGTGTTGGTGCAGTATTTAATTTGGTATAAGTCTGTCGGTGGAACTATTGGTTGCAGAAATTTTTTTATAAAGGTTTTTGTTCGCAATTGGTGATAGTACCCACTGATGAAAAGGTGGGACAGTTTTATAAAAAGTTTTCGAACCAGCAGAATGTGCTTGATGATGTGTTGAATGCGTGATGGGAGAGAGGATATTTAGGAAGTACACGAAGAAGTGAAAGATACTGAAATAATTGAAGACATTGTTTTCGCACTACTTGTAATCCCAGGATGTGGTAATTGTGATATAAAAGGCTGATATTAAAGAATTCTTTCTGTCCCATGAAACCTGTTTATTTGATACCTAATGAGATTATACCTATATGATATTCCATGTGTCTGGAATAATGAAATTGAATATGAGATTAATTGTACTAAATTGAATTTGTGAAAAACCTTTTTCGATTCAGCCGCTAAATGGGTTTGGGATCCTTAAATTATTGACCAATAAACTTTTAATAGTGTCTGACTTTATTATTCGTCATTTCTCTCATTCCAAAATATATGAAGATCAATATCAGAAACTTAGCATTCCATTCCCCAAAAATATGCACACTCGTTGGTTGTACTGTATGTATTTACACAATTTTTTATTTTATCTCGTTTTTAAATCACCGTTGTCTCTGTCAAGTATATCTCCGAAAACTACCGACGCCAAATTTAAATAATTCCTCTGCTTTTCTTTAACTTATTAATTCCACTATGACGCTTTGGCAGCTTCCCCTCAACTTCTTCATCGCCTCTTACGAAATTCCTTTAGCTTTATCGATTCGAATGATATTTTAGATTCCGGTATAGGTAGAAATCTGATAGAAAAGTAACTGCTTAACGCAGCAAATCGTTCCCAAATTTCCAGTTGAAGCTTTCTGACATTGTACCGTGTCCTACGCAATGCAATGTGATTTCGTTAAAGTCGAAGCTCAGTATCGTCGTTATTCTTTCCGAAAATATCTCCAGCGATCTCATTAAAATTTCTCGCCACCTTGCCCTACTGTAGGTCCGCTCCCGGTCCATTTACATTCGTGCCGCGTCCAATCAGGCTACACATGTTTTACATGTGATAACAACGATCGTCCGAATCCTAGGGACGCCGTTTCCTCTAGGTGACGAAGTTAATTGCTCATTTTCTCATCTCGTTAACATTACCAGCGGCAGAGGCACGCACGTGTAAAGGAAATCGTTCGCTGATCGGAACACATGTCTTTTGACCTTTCACATCGCCATTTCGAATATTAGTTCGATCTGTACACGTGTTCCTCTTGAAACATCTCGCCTGCTCCATTAATTTAGGCCCTATGGACGTTAGTCACTGTCGATTTTCAGATCTACTTGTGAAACATGCACACGTTCTAAGAACAGTGAAAACTGCGCCATAGTTTGGTCATTTTTTATGAGCAGCAGTAGCGGATAAAAATATTTTTAAGAAAACTTTATTTACTGCAAATTAAATAAAATTCATTGGGTGATTATACAATTGATTTAAAGGATAAAATCCAGTTATCTTGGCCCCCTCTGGCTGTGCCACTGATGAGTAGTAATCATTAGATGTAATGAAAAGAAATTGAAAGATTCCGCCTTCCGTCCTTCTCGACAATATTTTAAGTAAATTGCGAAGATCTCTGGTAAATCATTCATCAAATTCTTACTCATATCATCATATATCAGATTACTGTGTTAATCATTCAAAATTTATTTTGTTAAATTAAAAACGTTTTTGTGATAGAAGAAGAGTTTTACCTTATAATAATTAGCATGTTTCAAACATTGGATTTGCTTGATAATTAGCTTGTGCACTTTTAATGGATGACAATTGATTTTTATTTCAGTAGACGAGTAGTGACTGAAACCATCCTACTTTTACTTTTACTTAGTATTAACCCTTAGTATCATGATTTTTTTATTTTACCCAGAAAAAATTCTTATCGCTCCATTTTTGGCCACACTTCATCGTAAAAATAAGCAAAAAATTCCCTGTGTAACAATTTTTTGTATAAATGAAAAAATATGGATATGTGTTGAATCATGCATAAAGATACCTATGTATTATAATGTTAAGCCAATACTCGGTTTTGCAGAATGTTACACTAGTGTTACATACATTACAATGTTCGACATCAAATTTATTCACAAAGGAAATCCGAAATAATTGAGAGAAAAATTAGCATTTACATGGTATTTTCAGTGGTCCTGGCGAAATTAAGAGTTGTACTCAATAATACGAGACAGTGTATCACAGTAGAATTTCTACGGATGTATTTCTGTCCTAAGGACACTTGTTACATATGGTAATAGTAAAGTAACGCTTTAAAGTTCATAAAAAAGACCCCAAATGGCGTGCATAATTTTTTCAATTCGTGTAACACGTGTGTTACACTATGATACTAAGGGTTAAAAATAGAGGACACCTAAAACATATCCTTGGGGAAAGTGTTCCCCAAGCTAGCAAAATACTACAACGTGTTGATCGCTGTGTAGGTACATCTGGAGGGGTCTCAACGAAAACGAAAGTTCCACGTAGAATTCCAGAAGATTAAACTCCCCATTACTTCCTCTTATTACGTGCTCGATTAACTTTCCGACGTGAGTGGAGCCACTAAATTCAGCGGTGTGTAATTAACCAGCAGCGGCGTAACGAACCGCAGCAGCATAAAATACTATTTTCTCAGCCAGGTACGCCCCGGTTCTGTTTCTGCCTTATCTCCGTAATCTCTGCATTATTAACATAATCGTGGATACGGGGCCCACGTCCACGGGGCGCTACGCGTTTCTCATGTTCCTGTGCAGGAAACGATCGCAGGATATAGTCGAGCTGCAGGAGATTCAAGGCATGGCAGAATCTCGCGTCATCGCAGTGAATGCAGGCAATTGTCTTCGATCCCTGCCACTTTATTACAAAATCTAGTTAAATACTAATCCGATCAAATCGTTGCAAAATATATGAAAGAAACTTTGAAACTCCTAATATAAAATTTACTCATGAAAGGGTAAATCCGGGGGTGTCGGTACGGCAGGGGAGTTGGTACAGTTGCTACATTTCAGACGGTATACGTAAAAATGTGTCAAAGTGCAGAACAATTGCTTCGCCAGAAGCCAAAGAGTTGAATGAATAGCGTCTTTTCGCTTCCCTCTGTGTATTTCTGGATTTAAGGCTATAGGTAAAAGGTAAATATTGAGGTTACATTAAACCTTTTTTTATCAAACAGTGGTGTACAGAATCGAATTTAGAATATATTTTTATGGTAATTTTTATTTAATGTTTCCCTGCGAGAAGAAGAGGTGGTAGAATTATGATTAGGAAGAATAGTTCACTTTCAAATTGTAGGTGAGGGATGACTCACATTCTAAGGTTTTATTCTATCAGTTATATTTTATTTTTTTTTACATTTTTCGTTGTGTATTTTATTTGTTCCCCTTTGTATTCATTTGCTTTGCTAATTGCCAGTAGCTAGTTCACTTTTTGTTTGATGTGTCCTCTGCTTGTTTAGCGTAAAGAAATAAAATTTCAATAAATCTGTAGTTGTAAATAATTTTGCTGTCTTCTTTGTTATTTTTTCATGAATAATTCTGTGGGCCATCTCTCTCCAGAAAGGGCGTCCCATCTCTCCGAACGACGCGTCTCATTTCTCCGGGCACCTCGGATGTCATGAGTTTAGTTTTCAACTCGATATTCAGCAAATATTGCCTTAAAGCAAATATCGACCAGTTTTTCTGAATAAGCATAAAATTCTTAAAAAATTCGATATATTCTGATAAAATAAATAACACCAGTGTTAGCTTTAATAGCCATTTTATGTTAGGTGCACCGACAACCCCGGATCTACCCTAATTCATATCACAGCATTCACGAGCATCACCGTTCGACTAAAAAAATATTGAAACCAGATCTGGTAACTGCACTTCGATAAAGTGTCACGACACTTCGCATCGATCCGTTCAACGCACTTTTTACAGTACCGAAATTAATACGGAAAAGCGTCGAAAATTAAGTAAGAAGGAGAAGTGGGACTAAAAACCAACACGTACCTTCTGATTGAAGCCATCGACGCGTGGGAGGGGAGGGAGCTTGCAAAGTGGTCGGGTGAGAAGTTGAGTTGAGAGAACGCAAGGGTATAATATTAATGCATCATTTATTTAACACCTATGATGACGATAACATGAGATGGATACGATGCGCTTAAGGTAGAGTAATCCGCTAGGCGAAATGACGGTGTGTGCGTTGCGTGTGTTCACGATGGATGATTACCTTTCTGAGTGGGTGGGTGGGTGTGGTGTGGTGGGGTGGGTGGTGGTGGTGGTGGGGGGGGATGATGTAAAGAATAATTTGTGACGTTTCGGGTAATAACTATTTTAATTTGCTGACTCGGAGATATCTCAGAATTTCTGCAGCGCCCGGTGTTATGATACAATAATAATAATAGTAATATATATATATTTATAATATATATATATATGGCAAGATCATTGGTCAATAAATATTTCACTTACGTCTGCAGCTAAATTCACCAAATAATT
This sequence comes from Andrena camellia, assembly GCA_029448645.1. NCBI lineage: Eukaryota > Metazoa > Arthropoda > Insecta > Hymenoptera > Andrenidae > Andrena > Andrena camellia. The sequence goes on along the minus strand of CM055676.1, from coordinate 44,326,319 downwards.
AGCCCCTCGATCATACTTCCCGGCTTCTCATCTCCCTCAATAACTTAGCTATCGCGGCACATCCGATTAATTACTTAATCCTCGTGGTAAACGAAAATACACTCTATAACGATGATAATATTATTCAAGGAACATGGACCACTCTCTCTCTCTCTCTTTCTCTCTCGCTCTCTATCCTCCTATTTCCCTGCCCGTCGCTGCATCTGTCTTCCAGTGCTCAGTCGAAATGGACCCGCGGTCGTCCGGCAAACGAGAAGCTCCCGAGATCGCGTGGCGCCGAGAGGCGATATCGATCCATCGGAATCGCAATTATTTGGGAAATCTAGACGCGCGTTATCGGTGGCCTAATCCCCTACACTCCTATACGAACTAGAGGCTCTCCTCTTCCAGCGGCCGGTCGGACATCAGTCGCTACGAAGGTAATAGTGCGCGCAAAGTATACCTCTAATACTATTCCAGTTGTACGCTAATAGTAGATCCTTAAAATAATTAGGTAACACTATGTACACTTGCTCGACCGCGTCGGCGTCACGTCGCGCGGTCGTATAACAAAGGTCCGTTCTTCTCCTCCCTCACTCGCGTGTTCGCCAGGAGCCCCGACGGATAGATCCCCCTAGCATGCTAATATCACGTTAACGTCCCCTAAGTACGCCCGTCTCCTCTCGTTGTCCCTTCCTCGGCCATTGCACGCCCGCCATATTGTCGCTTCCGTTCGTCGGTGTTCCACGTCCCTCGCCGTGTTCCTTTTCCACGTCGCCTGGCGTTCCGTAGTTATCGAGCTCGTGTCTTCCGCGGTCGCACCCGACGGGGTGTCGCGAACTAGTTCGGCCCACGAGACTCCGGGGCTCGCTTCTAGAACCAGTAGAGGTCTTTGGGATCCTGCACCTGAGACTCGAGACCTGGAACAGCGAAAACGGAACGGGGATTCTTAATTTGAACGCCTTCGAACGCCTCCTGATAGCGAAGAGAACGACGTAGGATAAGTATCGTTGCGACTCGTCCGAAATAAGGAGCTAGCCCCGCGGCGCGGTACGGAGTGATTTAATGCGATTTAATTTAATCCCTCGTCTCTTGATGGAGGTCGTTTCGATGGAGCGAAGAAGAGTTTCAGGACGCGACTTATCTGGGAGGTCTATTCGCAGCAACTGCGTGGTACGTATGCACAAGTGTGATATGTTGAGATGTGTCTGATCGTGTTCCTGACGTTCACTCGCGATATTCTGGCCACCGGGTGAGCTTCTCCCTCGGTCAGCTTCACCTAACATTCCCCCGACAACCGTGTTCTGGGCAGCTAACTAGCCTACCACTTGGGTTTCCTTGAGCCTTCGAGGTGACCGGAGCTGGAGGTGCATGGGGATATTCCGAAACACTCGGGGATGCTTCGGATTGAAAATGCCCCGCTCGGATGTCCCAAAGGGACTCGTTGCGGCCGAGAAACGCGGTACTTGAACACGGCGACTTTTCCCACCGGCGACTGGCCACGATACTCGATGCGCAAGCTCACGGTCAATCATCAATTGGACTCGAACGACACCACTGACGATCCCCGCGGGATAGGACTTTCACGCACACGACAAGTAATTGGTTATTCGGAGAGGTAGGGATGACTTTTTCTTTCCGGCGGCCGGCTCATCGTTCATCGAAATTTATAACGCGGCCAGCCCGCGTAATAAAAGAAGAGTCAACGTTTTGACGGATGCGAGGGTGCAGAACTGGTGATGGCACCCGCTGAGCGACACGGACGGACAAACCGACGGACGGGCCGAGAGAACGGACGGTTCCGAACGGACAGACGGACGGGGGGACCAGCGGAATATGTCACGAGATCGACCAGTTAAGATCTCATGTTCCTTACAACGGTTGCACGCATGCGTCCATGGCTATCTTCGATCTTGATATCTCCGAAGAGGAGCCCTGCGGATCATCCTGCTCCTCGACGTTATGTACATACTCTTCGAGGATCCGGCCGTCCCTCGAGAATCATTCGTAATTAAGGGGAGGTTTCTGGGAATCTGTTCGGCCTGAGTAAACGCGAGTAAGTAGTCTTGTGGTGAAGAGGATGTGTCGCGATATTTTTAATTCAACTGCTTCTATATGATTGTACACTAGGGTAAACGCACCAACTAATGGACACTTAAGGGTAATGAATGAACACTATCATAAAATTATGTCTGCAGCGCGACTGATTTGTCGTGCTGCAAAAATTCTTTGGACATGAAGCAAGAAATTAAAAGAAATTCGGTAAATGTTTAGATTAGGGGAGGAATCTCCGATTTCAATGACCTTCACATATGTTGTCAAGGTCATCATTCTGAACAACATTTCCCTCTAAACTTTTCGGCGCTCGGCTTTGGTTTACGAGATATTCACAAAAAACTTTACTTAACACTAGAACTGCCGACGGTATTAGTATTTGTTGGGGCTAGGTAAGTGCGGGGGGCGCGTAAAGCAAGGAGTCAATTCACTAGAATTACCGAGTTTAACACATACTCACATCAGTTCGCTACCATGCCTTACGCCCCCCCCCCCCCCAATCTAGACCAAACCAATACTAATACCGTCGGTTATGAAACTGATTTCAATATATTATGCCGAAAGTTTTTTATTAATATCTCTGAAACTAGGGCGAATCGCCAAAATGTTTAGAGGGAAATGTTGACAACATATGTCAAGGTCCTAGAAATCGGTGAGAAGGTAGCTTTTCGACAGGTTTACCATTTTTGGGGTTAGAATATTTATTCACGTATTTTATAAATATTTATCATATAATCAACAATTAGAGACATTAATTTACAAACAATACTAATACTGTCGGCTGTGAAACAGTCGTCTGTATAGGCAGATTTCAATGTACAATTGCCAAGTTTTTTGCAAATATCTCGTAAACCAAAGCCGAGCGCCGAAAAGTTTAGAGGGAAATGTTGTTCAGAATAATGACCTTGACAACATATGTGAAGGTCATTGAAATCGGAGAATCCTCCCCTAATCTAAACATTTACCGATATCTCTAATTAATTACACTAGCGGACAAAAAATTTACCACTTTTCCGATTTGCTCTATTTTTGTTATTTTTTAGCATACATTTGGGACTGTGGTATGTTTAACCCTTCGTGGTCACACGGGGTGTATTGTCCCCTAAGAATAATTTTTTAGTTAAAATGTAGCGACTTTACGACTTCCAAAGGGGATTTATCGCAAGAAAAAATGAAAAAAAAAATTAAAAAATCGCTTTTTTCCCACAACCGTGGAAAATCGCTCATTTTCGACTACGAATTTTATCATATCAAAATTTACATTTCTAGAAAAAGACTATTAGACCACGATTGTATAAGTATTACGAATGTACAATTTTCACTGAAAAGTTAAAAGATTCAAAAATACGAAAATGGTAACTCAAAAAATAACGCTGTGGTACAGTGAACCCCGTGTGACCAACTTGTGATTATAAGAAGGTGTGACCACGGAGGGGTAATATGCATATCCTGATGGAGAAATTAAAGCTGTATAAAACCCAATTAAAGTGGAATTTATTTAACTGACCAACAAAAGTGTTAAGTATATGACATCGAACGGGGTAACATATTTTTGGGGCCGACAAAGAAATTACCACGTTTAGTAACTTTTTAGGTTGTCCTAAAAGCAAAAGGTGCCCCCACAAAATATTAAATTTTTTAATGTTCAAAAGTGGTAAGTTTTTGTTGGCTTTAAAAATGTGTTGTTTTGTTTAATGTTATGTAGTGCTTTGTTTGTTAGTTAAATAAATTCAACTGCAACTGGGTTTTATATAGCTTTTAATTTTCTTTCAGGATATGTATATTAGGCACATACTGCAGTTTTAAGTTGATATTAAAAAGTAATAGTCGTAGGGTGGTTCGAAAAAGTGGTAACTTTCTGGTCCGCCACTGTAGTTGCTTATTTTAATAACTTATTTTACTCGTTTTAGTAAAGAATGTTCATTTACTGTTACATCCACCCTACCTGTCCCAATTTTCAAATTAGATACTGGTCGGTATTAATGGAATTAGTAGCTTCGTGCAGGGTAACTCGGTTTAATATGCCACCTTGCCGTAATATGCCACTTTTGAAGACTTTTCTATTTTTAATTTCATTATTAAACTATAATAAGTACATATCTGTAATTATTAGCCAATAAACATAATTAATTATACTTCCCTATAGTTTTATCGTTTTCCCTTGTATCTACTTATACTTGCGAGATATCCTGTTTCAAAATTAACTGTGGCACATTACACCGAGTCACCCTACATATTTGACTTTTCAAAATCAAATCAGATTCATTTCTCTTGTACCCATCTCTGTGCTTTTCGTAATGACAAAATGAGAATGTTTTATGAATTTACTGACAACTTCTTTCATATTGATGATAGATACATCGCTTTGACTATCTTGTCACTATCATACATCATTTTTTGATTTTAGAGTTTCTAGTAATAACAAAGGCGTTGTTTAATCTGCTAAGAGTTCCACGAAATTAAATTGCTTTCTGTCAAAAATAATTATAACACACGTCTCTAAGCCGCGAACTTAAGAGACTGCTGAGTATTAAACAGCAAGGAAATTATGGCCCATCTATTAAGGCCTTTCTACACGAGACACTTTTATAGCTGACGAACTGTATGTTTAAGACACAATTCACAAATTTTCTGTGTTTTTGGAACCAACACCACCTCTGCCAAATTAATATATGCGAGCCACCAATCGTGAGTCACAAAGGTGACACGTGTGAAAAGGCTTTTAATCGTCTGCTCTCCGTATCGGTGATGTTTCGTGTTGCAATCGAAGAAGATGGACGTTTTCGAATATGTACTTAAATTCATGGCACGTGGTGCGCTCGTCACGGACGATTAAGTTCGTATCTGTCGGCGCACACGTGTCAGCACGTGGATCTACCTGCTTCAAAGTCAGCAACGTGTGCCCCCGTACGTTACCATATTGGCGCATGCACGCTGAAAGAAACACGGGGAGGAAGCACAAAAGATTTGATCTTACGGGCGGCGACGGGAATGCGAGGCGCAGTTTGATAGAAAGTCAGTGGGCTGGAAAATGATGCTAGAAATACAGTGAGGTGGTAGGAGGAGACTTGGACGAAACGATGATGTAAATTGAAAGGCTCGATTTTCAAACACGAAGTCGCTCGGAAGTTGGTAAAATTCGATGGATTGCTTCAAACGATTATAGAGGTAAATGTTTTTAGGCGTATCGATTTAATGTAGGTATGTTTTTAGAACAGGTGTCTCCAAATTGTAATATTAAATATTTTGAATTTCATACATGAATACTTTAATCGGTATGCAGCATTAATAGTGACAAATAGAAACTTGAGCACAATTTAATTAAGTGAATTTTATAACTAAATTATAATTAATTAAATTAGATATTTAATTAAATTTTAATTAACCAACAGAATTGAAATTTATGACAGTTCTGAAAATTATGGATATTGAATGTTGTCACTTTTATACTTTAATTGGAATTTGTGTATATATAGTATGCACACTGTGGCATTGCACAGCATTTAAAAGACCTTTCCACTATGTGTAATATTTGCATGACTTCTATAATCGGTCTACACCATTAAAACTGATAGGTATACTTCCCACGGGATCTACACCCCGTGCAAATAATCCGAAAACTCAGCAAACACTGAATTACTCGACGAACGACCCCTCTGCAACCAATTGGGCGAACCATAATCGTGTCTATGAGCATCGCAGTTAAGATTTTGAATCAATTAAAAGTGGTTAAATACTACTACACTACAATCAGTGGCGGATTTAAGAAAAAAGGCCCAGGTGGCAAACGTTCTGAGGGGCCCATTTTGAGGGAAAATTTGTGTAGTTTACTAAAAACGTGATAAGTGTAGTAGTACAGAAAAAAAAATACAGTGTTTGATTAAAATCATAATTTTTTTGAAGATGGGGCCCTAGGGGGCTCCTTCTGGGCTGGGTCCCATTTTTTCGAGAAAATGAAGAGCTACTTTACTAAAAACGGGCCAAGTGTAGAAGCATAAAAAAATGTAGTGTTATTCCGAATCATAATTTTTTTTTGGTCATGGGGCCCTGCGGGGCCTTCTGTGCAGGGGCCTAGGCGGCAACTGCTCATCAGCTGCCCTGTTAAATCCGCCACTGACTACAATATTTAAGAAGTTATCGTTAATTACAGTAAAGTTACTTTTCAGCGAACATTATACAGTGTCGATACATTTGATTCACAATAAAATCCAATTACGAAATTATTCTTCCGTGTTTGGGGCGTAGCAAGCGATGTTTCATTTAGATCTAACAACCTGTCTTTTACATGTATCCTTTTATCACACTTCAATCAACTCTTTAGTATTTCATCTAACTCTTATAGCTTCAAATACGTTAAATTACTATTATACTCATCCTAAATACATTAACACATTCATCAAACCAAAAATTTGTTTTCCATCTAAAATCCCATCCACTCTTCTTTTCTCATAAAATTACACCATACTTTTAAAATACCAATAAAAATCCTCAGCACCTATGAATATACCCTTTTCAATTATTGGCATCTTTCAAATCAGTGGGATCGTTAATAGTAGAAATTAAAATCACAATCAGGTCGGTCACGTAATTCCCATTATTGCCAAAGGGCAAATATAATAATTGATCGTTGCGGTGGCACGCCTAACAAATCCCGTGTAATACGCTCTGCTCCAGGCGAAAGTGGCGAAGCCCCCTAGCCGTAATCGACGTGGGTCCTTCCGTATAAATACAAGGGGGTGACTCGGAAGGCCAGCGGATGCAGGGCAATATTGTCCACGTTATCCAACACACCATTTACCAGCAACACCCTCGTCCATTTTGTTCCAGCATATTGGTCTGGCATACTCGGCCGTGAAAACGTAATAGGCACGTATACGCGGCTGGCATAAATCGCCCTGACACTTATGGTACATTATTCGATGGCCGCGGCCCTCCGTATTGAATTGGGGATGCTCTCTCACGGAGATCATGATCGAACGTTTAGCGACTCCCTTAACCGAGACTCGAGAGCGGAGGTGACATTTAATTCGATGAAATTCTAGTCAGATCATTTTTGTATTTGATGGAGATCATTGATCTTTTTAGTACCCTCAGTGCTAAGGCCCACGATATTTATCGGAGGCGAAACTTTCATTCAAAGGAATAAGGTATTTCTCAATTCAGTGTCGAAATTAAAATAGAACAAAAGAAAATGAAATTATGAAGAATGTAACGTAACTGCTATTTACCTGTAATTGAATATTGCAATCTAATTTTCTCATTACTTTTTATGATTCTACTAAAAACTTAAATTTCCACCATGGCAAACATTTAAATTTCCACAGTTCGTTTCATTAAGTAATTAGTAATTATTTGAAGAGTGATTTTCTGTATATAGCTTCACTGGGAATTGCTTTGAAGATAGTTTTAACATCGGATTTTCCTCTAAATGATGTTATTGAATTCAGATAATTTCTTCTAAAGAAAGAATTTTCTGAGATAATCTCGGAGATGTTGAGAAAATTTCATTAAAGATTGGAATAATGTTAATACTTTACTTTGCTTTCGAAAGACACTTTTTATATTTATGATACTCGAAGAAATGTATTAAGTTCCGATAAAAAAACAGTATACGATGTATGTGAAAAGTTACATATAATTCACCGACCAATTGTTAGCGAACAATAATCATTTATGGCTGAAGAATAGGCGACAGAGTGTTTCCGTTTGAAACCTCAAACGCACACAGTCTGGTGAATACAAAGTTACAGGCGAACGCACCTGTTATGAATGTTCAGTATTCAATATCGCGATATCAAAGAGCATAGCAAGATGGTGGAGGGAGAAATTCCCTTCGGTGTTCCCGACAAAGAAACCGGCGCACAAAGTCGACGGAAATTCGGAGTGAAACGCGCCCAAGTCCGAGAATCTTGCAACTCGGTCTTTTCTGTCCCAATGTAAACTTAATTACCTTTGCATTTTTTCCTGGAAATTAGTAAACATTACCGATAAATCTTGGTGTCCCTGTGTAACACTGTACGAGTCCCTTCAGTGTTTACCTTGAAAGAGTTACGTGGGAAATGTAATATTATATAATGATTTCATTTGCACTGAGAAATTTGATTGAAAAAATTCAGTAGCTTGAAATTTTTTGCTCTTTGTTTCAGTGCATAGGGATAATTATAAGTATTGCATTATTATAACTAAACTGATTTGTGGAATCGACTGGCAATTCAGAAACACAAAATTTTCTACCAAAATTTCATTTCTCGTTGTACTTGGCATTAAGAAGTATTTAATTCAAATTGTGAACAGAAGAAATAACTTTTGATTACTTCCATGCATAGACAAACTCGAAGCTCGCAATTAAAATGTAATTCAAAATTCTCAGAAGGAGAAACAAAACTCCGTTGAATGTGCTTCTCTGAAATGAGCAAGAGTGCTTGAATTTTAAAATTCCACCCTCATAATTTCCATTTGAAGAGAAAGACCCGTACCCCCGTCGATTTCGGTCGTCTCTAACTTCGGGTGGCAGGTTCAACGTCAAAAGACGAAAGCTGGACGTTGGGATTAAATTAAATCGAACACCCCCGCTCTAAAAAGCAAGGATCCGACCCCGGCGACCCGTCGACCCTTCCCCCTGTCGGGGGATAGGTATTGAAAGCATCGAGATGACCCTTATCAATGGGGGTCAAACCCCTCGTAGTCCTGAAATCCAATATACTCGTGGTAAAGGAGAGCCCCCTACTTTGATTCGACCCCGTCTCGAAACTCGTATGCACCGATGAGCGAATATTAATTGGAAATTAAGCCACCAAATCCTTGTGTCTTCGACGTCTCCGTACGATATTACTCTGGTCCTTTATGGGACCAGAATTGCATGCACATGAGAACAATGATTCGTGAACATGGTCAAAGTAATTGCTACTTCTTTGAAAGTTTCTTAATGAGTTAGCTTTGGAGAGAATATATCATTCAAAAGCAGAAAGAAGAAACTTCTTTCATGTCCTTTGATACCTTTTATTGGTTCAATACTTCATTTTATAAGTTAGTTGAGTCTGAAGTATGTCTACCAATCAGCGATGAACACCTAGAGAGAATCAGTGATAAAATCAATAAATTATGCGCCCTCGATATAAATATAAATATTTTGAAGAATTCCTACAGCAGGTGTACCTTAATGGTTACATTACTTCTCCTATACGTTCAAGTATTTTGATTTGCTGGATTCGAAGCAGGTACCGTAGAACTCACGACGAATAATCTATGTTGAGTTCTAGAATGGATATCTGTGCATAATTGCTGGAGGTTACATACTGGTGAATTTAACTTCATAGTGAGAATAACTTAGCGAATTAAACTTGAGTGAGTGTGACTTATCTTACATGAAGAAACTTTAGAGTGCCTGCGTCTAGAGTTAAGAGATTTAGAGTTAAGTATCTTGCTTGGTACCTTACCTTGTACCACCACCTGCACCTAGTTTAAAAAGAGAATTTTGAAACATAGAATCTACAAACACGTGACTTACTGATGAACTATTACCCGATCATAAAGATTGCAAGGTGGATAATAGTATCTTGTGTCTTCGACTTGTGTCACTATTATTAGATAGTGAGGGATCCAAAAGTTTACAAACACATGGTTCGATAAAATCTACCACCCTCCACACACAAACTCTTCACTCACCGTTAGCGACACACGTTAATTCGTAACTTTTGCCCCCGTGTGATACAATTGCACGAACATGAAGAGCTCTCGAAAATATGAATGCTCAACCCCTGGACATGTCCCACATTCCTCTTTTTGGAGCAAAGTGGAGATCAGAACTCCATTTCCAATATCTACCACCCAACCCACCCAGTCCTCTCTAGGAAGTATCTCTAAAGAAGAGGAGAAAGCGCGGATCTGACCTGCAGAGGTTAAAGGACGAAGAGGACGCGCGTTCGCCGCGGAGTGTCTCCTGGCCGCGAACGAGCCGACTTCGAGAGATCGATATAACCGCCAGCTTTCGACCACTCCCTCCATCCGGCTGGCTGACCAATCGAGGCTCGCTAGCCATCCCCGGCTAACCTGGTGTCCCTCTTTTCCATTCTCTTCCCTTTTGCTCTCACCGACCGGGCAGAAGCGGCACACAAGCGTGGATTACGTGACGTCAGCGTTGCGACGCCATTTTCGAGGCGCGTGCCAGAAAGCCCCTACGGCCTGCACCGACTCCGCGGATCCAGAATATTCTCCGTAGAATGCCCCACACGGACGAGAATTTATGGCGAAGATTCCCCGAATTAATTCCCCCGGAAATATCGAGAACACCGCCTTTCTTTGTTTCGCTGGCGGCCGCTTGACCGACGCGACGCCTGCACCCTTAGTCAATGATGCGAGGGGATGATTGGTAATCGAGATCGCGTGAACGATCGATACGGGCGACCTTGCATTGGGGATGCAATGCTCAGGTCCTATCGGAGCATTTTGTAAACAGAGGCTCTTTTAAGGATGTATCGGACCTACCTTCAAAATGGTACCAAGTTGATTAGTTTTTATTCTTCCTGATGTGCTCCAAAAATTTTAAACGAATTCACTGAACGGTTGCTGAGTTACAACGATTTTAATTTTCACTGATTTTTTACACGCACTCTTATGGAAAGAGCCGATCTTGACGGATGAAACAGCTGAAAAAGTGTTGAAGAAATGGTATCAATGCTTTCAATTTTTTTGGATATGTAGTATATGGATAGATGAAAATATCTGCCGAGTTTCAATCGTTTTCACCACACCGTTTTAATGAAATAAATTATAACTTGAGAAAATTGTGAATTCAGGACAATTACACTGCCAAAAGTTTAGCAAATAATGCTTGAAAAAGCATTTTTAAAGTGAAAAATACCTTTCTAGGAGTAAAAATAAGGCTCCAACTGTCGTTCGAGTTCCTTACATCTAGTATTTCAAATTTCATATACTTTTGTATAATATTGTACGTCCGATACATCCTTAAAACAGAGTATACTGCGGAAGTTAACCCTTGGACGGTGGATGGGACCACGCGTCGCATACAGGATCCCATAGTTTTGTTCGTGTGCACCTCAGAAAAAGTTTTTATATTATATTGAATTTTCATTCAGGTGTCAATTAAAGTAATTCAATCAATTCCATAACTGGGGCAAGTTATGTGGAAATCTACCAACCCTCAAACTGACAAAAAATTATTTACTCACAGTACGGATCCCATAATTTTGTGATATTTATTTCGCAAAAAATTACCACCCCTTAGAACAACTCTTACATTATACAATTATTAAACCTACCAAGCCATAGTTCCATTTTACGCTTAAAAAAGAAAAACCACAGAAAACTTCAAACAATATTAGTTATCCTACTCGCTATTAAATAACCCTTTATAAAACATTGTAAAGCAATAGCACGAAATAAAATTTAGCTACAATTTCTTTAACAATTAAAATCTTAAAAGTAAATTTACTCAGCAACTAGCCCGACTGAGCAACAAGTAAGGCAACCGTGACATATAAAAAAACTCTATAAACTCTACCATTAAACGAAGCAATTATATAGACACAATGTTTGCTCACTAAAAAAATTACTTCGATTATTATCCATAATTATCGATAACAGGGACAAATTCAATTCTAAGAGGGTTGATTATTTAATAAATTCAAAAAATTCTGCTCAATACGATAAGCATGAACATCAGAACTTCCACTGCGTTGTTTCTGCTCTTCTACTGTTTCGCAGAGCGAAAACTAACTTCACTGAAGCGGCGGTACCTTGGAAGTAGCATATTTCACTCGTAATCAGCAGGATCGTTTGACAAAATACCGTGGACGGAATTCAATTTTGCATTCGCAGGGGGATCTCGCGTTTGATTTAAGCTGTTCAAGGTTTCGCGACGTCGTGGCGGCTGCGTGTTCGGAAGCAATAGATTTCGCGATCCCAGTTCGTCGCTCTTCCGGTTCGGATAGCGAATCTTGCTCGTAAATTCGTCTCTGTTCGCGGCCGCTGGGAATTAATGCTCACCGGGGAAAGATAAAAGTGCGCGAGCAGCATTAAATTAACATCCCCGGGCCCAGTTTTGCCGCGTTGAACGCTGGCTGCGCGATTTCTTCGTTGCCGCCGCGCATTCTTCCGCGACTTTTCAACTTCCTGTTCAGGGAAATGTCTGGCACCAGCGAAAACCAGACAACGAAATTATTCTTCTTGCACCTATTGATCGATGTGGTGGATTAAATTTCGGAAAATTACTTAGTGCACTTGAATCAGATCACTGTAAGCACTGACAAATTCGTTTGTAATCTTCGCCTGTTGAAATAGTTAGGCTTGATTTTCCCATGTACAGTGTTAACAGAGGTGCAAAGTAACGTGTTTTATTGAACCTGTTGCCAGTATGATGGGGATCAAAAGGTCAAAAAAGGTTCCCCACTTGATGACGATTATTGAAATTCGATCAACTTCAATCTCTATTTCGTTGATCACCTAGCCAAAAACCTATACGCTGTAAATCCACCTAGAAGACTGCACAGAAAGCACCCAAACGACCTTCTCCCACAACAACATGCGTTGTAACTTCCGAACAGAAGCTTTCTAATGAGAAAGTACCTATCTACGTGATATAAACCCACGATACAACTAAATCAATTTACCGAACGTCCACGCAGGACAAATTGTAAAGTTTCTTGGAGATTTAAAAAAAAAATTCGTTGATCGATAAATTTGCTTTCATTATTAGTGACACCAGTTTATATTTCTACTTGCAGAACAAGAAGTGTGTGGAATCTTGCACTATTCCAGGATCGTAAATGCCAAATATGTACCTTGTGAGATCGAGAGAACATCCATCAGTACGATTATACCAAAGTTACTTAATAAAAGCAAAAAGTAGTAAAGAAAATATTACACAATTTTATTCACGAACGATTATCAAACACTGTTTAATTAGATCATTATTATACATTCAAACATTTATGCATCCAAGAAACTTTACGGCATGCCTTCTTGGTTTTAACCCCTTGTGCTCCAAGTATGCTCGTTTCGTTGAATTTTTGTGGAAACGAGGTTGAATGAAACACTGATTTTGAGAATTGCTATAATTCCATCAGATTTCTATTCCTCGGATTGAGAGCTCTGCAGCATGAGGGGTGCAGCTCTATTTTTAACAGTTTTTCAGTTACGACGTATAATACCTATATGTAAAAAAATTGGTGCACGTTTGATGCAAATGCGATAACAAACTTTGAACCTGTACCCATTACTGTGTTGTGCCATATTTTTGTTCTGGGCAGCTGGAGATTTGAAAAATTCGCCAAAAATAGAGCTAGAAACTTATCAACTCAATAACTACTAGGTACTTATTGTGTGAAAATATACATATATTTTTCAATTAGTGTTCTCTTTTCAATACCAAGAGTCAGAGCAGTATTTTTGCAAACAGTTTTTTCTAATTTACTCGAAGTTGGTAAAGATGGAGCTGCACCCCTCTTGCTGCGAGGTCCTCAAGTGCAATCGATTCCCTGAAACTCCGTATACCGTGAGAACAGAGAACGCGTAATTACCATTGCCCTTCTAAATGAATATCAAACTCGACGATTACTCACCAGCAAAAACAACATTTCACTTATAGGTACTATCAGAAAACTGTCTCCTAAAAAATCCTTCCCACCCTCGCGATTTTATCGATCAATTCCATCAACGGGGGGGAAAAAACGGTGGGTATGAAGGAAGCAATAAATGAAACGAGGAAGAAGGAAGACCCTGAGGGATCGCGATGGCGACTTCCGTGGTCGCATAAATCATCCGCGCGGACGCGTCGAATTTGTCGATACCAGCCGGTGACGGGCAATTACATTAATGATTTCCCAGAGGCAATAGACAGCCGTGAGGCGAAGGCAGTGTGGGGAGGGAGGACGGGGGAGTAACGGGAGGCATAAAACCGCCGACAGAAACCGTCAGGCGGTGCGCCATGACCATTTAGAGTGCCCGGCGTCGTCGGACGTCACCCGGTAATTGCGATTTATTTCTCTTAATCGCGCTTAAACGGCAGCCAATTTATGCCGGTCGAGTTAATTTTACGCAATTATATAATTACCAGGGGGGGGGGAGGGGGTCTCGGGACACCGCGCCGCGGCCTAATCGGGGTGCCAAGCGGCGTTCTAATGGCGGCACTTCAGATTCGAAGACTCTTCGCTGGGACGATTCGCACCGAAATTACCGTCTCACCCTTCGAACGGCGAGTAAGTCCTTTCGAGGACTCGTTAAGAGTCTCGACGCTCGCCGAGGTGGTCGGTTTTATCGGCGACAGAAGCGGGAGGATTTCTAAGTGCAGCGCGACGATTGGGGGCGTGATCGGTTACCTTCTCCTCGGGCTGGAAGGTAGACCCCGTTGGATTTGTTGCAATACCAGGTGAACTGTTCGATGGATTTTAAGTATTTTATGAGGGGATCAAGTTGTTTTAAAGGGTAACGCTCCATAATGGTAACAGAATGAACAATATAGGCAGTGGCGGAATTAACACGGCGGCTGATGAGCAGTTGCCGCCTAGACCCCTGCACAGAAGGCCCCAGCAGGGCCCCATGTCCAACAAAAATTATGATTAAGTAGGTATAAGTATCCAAACACTACTTAAGTAGATTTTGTTTTCGTAATACTACACTAGACCCGTTTTTAGTAAATTATCTCTTCATTTTCCCGAAAAATGGGCCCCTGCCCAGAGAAAAGAAAATTATGATTTTATCCAAACACTAAATTTTTTTTCTGTACTACTACAGTTAACCGGTTTTTAGTACCTAAACTACCTCTTCATTTTCCCCCCAAAATGGGGCCCTCAGAATGTTTGCTACCTGGGCCTTTTTCCTTAAATTCGCCACTGAATGTAGGTACTGTCATTCACACGACTGTGTTTGTTTAAATTGCCTATATACCTATGTAAGTCTCGTTTTATGGATGTTGAAAAAAATACGTGTCATCAATGGAGGATCAAAGAATACAATTTTTGTGATCTTGAATGATGTCTGTTTATGTTTCGGGACTGATTGTACGTAACATCCCTTTGTCGCTTGAAGTCGGGAGATTGCTTAGGATAGATCACACCAACGAAACAAGTGCCTAAAGTCTTTCATTAATGTCACATGTATAGGTACCTATTTATTTAAGAATACCACTTTTAAACTTTTGTATGATCATGGCTACACAAGAAATAAATTGATAGGATCAGTGTTTAATTAAGGGGGCTAGGCAGTCGAAAAATCGATTTTTTTATTGCATTTTCCGAAAGTACTATCTTTTCTGAATAAAATGTCGCTTGGTTTATATTCAAATTTGCAAAATTGTTGAATTAACAGCTAAAAAAGTCAAACGGTAACTTATAGCGACGCCTTTGTCCAGAAACTTTAAACGCGTTTTTCTTAAATCTTTCTTTCTCTTAATTTGCACCTAGTTGCCACTGAACGGAGGTTCAGATCGACTTGAAAAAATTACAGGATATGTAAAACATGTGCCATTTCCCGCCAAACCTCTGATATGGTCCGTAAAAATTCGAGTTTTTCCATAAAAAAATTAAAGTCGCGAATTTTTAGTACCGCACAAACACGACCCAATTTTTCTTGAAATAATCGCCGTTTTTCGGCCACCAATTTAATAAATTTGTTTTAATTTTAGTTTTTATTGGTTCCGCGGGAAACTACGGATGTAACAAACAAGAATCACACCTTGAACTTGGATTACGTCACTTTTTAAGATCAATATTACTTGAAAACTACAGAAGAACGTTAAAATGTTTACCAATCAGCACCGTCATTTTTAAAGCACATATATATTTCATACTAACCTTTTTTCCATCTCTATGATAATAATAAATATTGGGTAAAAAGATACATCTGGATTTGCTTTCGTGTTTTTACAAATACATTGAAAAGAAAGTGTTTCTTTCACGGAAAACGACTGCCTAAGTAGTCCCCTTAATGGGATTCAAAATGAAGAATAACTTGTACTAAGTAGATAAAATCTACACGGAAAGAGAAGATTTAAGAAGCCAAAGAATAGAATGAAGAGAAAATCTAAATCTATCCAGAAGTCTGAAGTAAAAACCACGGAGAATGTTTCCTACCCTACCTGATTTGCAAAAGAAAATCCTCTGGCAGCTCGATTTGCAAGAACCAACCAGCTGCTTTTACCCGCGGTTATCCAGAAAAACAGGGAGTCGATCGCGAGATCTCTCGAAGCACCGAAAATTAGCGTCCCTCCTGGAGCCCCCGGAATAAAATTTACAGAAATCTGGATCACGGCACACGGCGCGGTGGTTTTTCAGCGAGCATCTCTCCGGAATCACAGAATCGGTATTCCCTCGAAACGAGAAAGCGGACGGGGACGCAAGTCCTTCCTTATTTATTCATTAATTTCCAGAATCGATGTTTGACGACGAGGTCGCGGCTACTCGGAACCGGCGAGCGTGCAACCAGGCGTCCCTTACGGTAGCACACGCCAGTTAGAATAGTGAGCGTTGCCGGCATTCCGGCAAGTAAATTCTTGAAAACTCGTTTGGTCGGTCCGATCCGCGAACCAACTCTCAATCTGCGCCATAAAGCAAGGCGCGCGCGTGCGAACGTGAGCGTTTCCTAAATTGGCCCTAAATCCCCTGCTCATTCGTTCACGGGAGTTCCCCCGCTCGCAGCGTCGATATATGCACGTTTTCGGGGACTTTCACTGTGAGCACGGTCCGCGGGATTTTCGGCACGGACCTCGCGAACGTTTCAAATTTTTGTCGAAATTGAAGGTATGTTATTTAGTATGAATCTCTTTGGTTATTCACTTCTGTGGAAATAACGTTTCTTGTGGATTTTTAAAGTAGGCAAATGTTTGAACCTTTGTTTTACTTTTACACTGGTTTTGAGACTTCGTAAAATTTTGGTTAGGATTATTTATTCTTAGCAGTTCTCCTGCTCCTAGTAGAAGAATATTTTCTGGTGGCTTTTAGAAAATGGAGTAATGAAGTAGAAGGGATAAAGTGCGAACAGAATCTCGCTTGTAATAAATTGTCAAATTGAAATGCTCAAAATGGCTACTAAAGGAGGGTTGAACTCGTGGCGCATGGAATCGGTAGCAGCGAAAGGGATGAGAGTGCGAGGCTCTGGTATCGATTTCCAACCCTTGAATTCGCCATACATGGAACCAAACACCGTGGCACACCGCGTCCTCTCCCTTTCTATAGGGAGATCGTCGATCCCTGTATACTACGTCTAAAAATATACATGTCATTTCAGAATATAGAAAACTGAACAGTTTTTCGTTCTATTGGACGAAAAATCATGCCTAGAATATTTATATAAATCTTGTAGCTAAACTAAAACCTGTGAACGTCCCAGAACCTTTTTCTCAAACAATAAACACCTACCCAATCGTATTCATCATAACAGACTGCAATACAACGACAACCCCTTACAAATATATCAAGCAAAGTCATTTGCAATAAACAAATGTTTTTTAAATCAGTGACATCGAGCCAAATATTAGTTTCCTATGCAACCCTCGCTTACAATTATTTAGTTCCAAGTGCAGCGAGCAGTTGTGCACCAAAATGTGCACTGCGGTCAGCCACGCTGCTCGCAATACTGCAGCTCAAGCGTTAATTGCACAAATACGTTGTATCATTCACGGCAGAAGCCATTGTCCTCCCTCTAATAAGTCAGCTAATTTCACCAGAATTAATTAAAAATGTATGCATTGAAATCTACATGTCGATTGGCTTCCGTGATTTCGCAAAATTCCCACGACCTACTCGCAAACGAATTTGCCGTGACGCCGCCGCTCGCCTCTTCTCGCTCGAAACGCAAATGCGGCGCACGCGAGCTGCAACGCAGGGTGCAGCTGCAGCATGCCGTGAAAACACCACGCCCATCGGTGATTGCAGAGACCACTCCCATCTGTCTGCACGTCGCTGCAACCAGCACGCCTTCCGCTTTCACCCCGAAGCCAGTCTCACGCGATTTCATCCGACACGTCTTTAGCTTCTGATGCAGCGTTCCGGCACGTTTACGAACTTCCGCGCCTCCGTTTCCTTCATCTTTACGGTATTCCCCCCGGTTCTCAGGGGCTTCTGGCGCTCCCTGAACGGTTCACAGGACCCAGACAATGGAATGCGCGGGAGATTTGAACGGAAGTACTGACACTTGTACCATCAGCCCTCTGGAGTCTTTGAGAAGCTTAGCCGAGGCCGTGTTAGCCCATTTAATCAAGGTCAATGGCGCTGTGATGCGAGCGATGAAATGCAAAACGGCACCTTTAACAGTAGGTACTATTACTGCACAGAGAGAAGGCTCCTGGCAGGCGGTGCAGTTAGCCACTGACAAGGGAACACCGCGAACCTGCACTCACAGATTGGAACGCAACTTTGCGGGTTTACACAGTGACTCAAGACAAGAACAACGGCGTGTCTCATTCGGGCCCTATGGACCTTTAAGGGGGTGAAAACTAACCTCAAAGTCGAATAGGCACTTCCACTTTTTCGCGTATAAATCCTAAAGTACAAGAGACAGAAGAAAATCTTTCAAACAGAAGTTTAATCGTACAATAAGCGCTGCAAACTTGTGTTAACAAAATTTTGAAAAAAGTTTTTTTCGTTCAGGTATTTTTTTTTAAACTCCTTTCAAAATTTTGTTAACGCAAGCTTGCAGCGCTTATTACACCATTAAACTTTTGTTTGAAATATTTTTTTCTGTCTGTTGTAGTTTGAGAGTTATACGCGAAAAAGTAGAAGTGCCTATTTGACTTTGAGGTTAGTTTTCACCTCCTTAAAGGGCGATAGGGCCCGAATGAAACACACCGTTGTTCTTGTCTTGAGTTACTCTATAAACCCACAAAGTTGCGTTCCAATCGGTGAGTGCGGGTTTGCGGTGTTCCCTTGTGAGACGATTGGTTTTTGTAACCTAATTGGGCACACTCTTAAAGACGGGGCACACGTATTTCTGTTATTGGCGGAACCGGCCACATCTACTTACTACTATGCACACAGACAGGGGTTCAGGCGGCGCTAGTGGCGGACTGCATCGCCTGCCAGGTGTCTTCTTTCGGTGCAGTAATAGTATCTCTAACTGCGTGGAGTCTAGGAGACTCCTACAGAATGTTTTTCCCTATAAATTCCTTGTTTTCATTCGACCTTGCTTTAGAATATGTTGTCGTGAAGACAACTTTCAGTGGTTTTGAACAAAACATGCAAAAGTATCTTATCGTTAAAAATAGATTTAGGCTTCACGGTGTCAAATTATTAAAGAGAAGTCTGTGGGATTCCACGCCACCGTTTATATCACAAAGTGGGACGTCCGATTAAGGGTTAAACTGTGTATCCACCTGTGCGTGTCTAGGCCAATAACACGCTAGTGCGAAAATTATATAGAACGCATTTTAGCCTGGAAATTTTCAACCCCCAAATGTACCTACTACCGTCTTCAACCTCAACTGCTATTATTTACGCTTCGCAATATTTCTCCCACCCACATATTTCCACAACAACTGTCCACTGTCTTTGACTCCCGAAGGTTCCATTTTCACACGTTCGCCAGGACGATTCAATAGGATCCTCGATGCTCAATTTGCTCCCCTCCTGCTAACGTCCCGACAGAGATCAAGCGATCGATAGTGACGCGATCCCCTGCGATCCTCGAGCGCTCCCGGAACCGTGGAAAAAAGGAGAGGCGCACCAGCGTCCCCGTTTACAAGGGAAAGGGTACGCGTGGCTTTTTATTCGCGATTTACATGATAAATCTCGTCGGAGGAGGATCGACTCGACATCAAAGTTGGAAGGCCGAGGAGCGGCAGAGCGAGCGGAGGCAGAATGGCGCGCAGGTAGCGCAAGAAAGGTCGGTCGGCCCCTCAGATGCTCGCAATTAATAAGAGCTTAATGGGGGCCGCGGGCCGATATAGCGCTGCCACGTTCGGGACGGCGTTTCTTCGTTGTTCTCTCCCACCGAAATCATCGATGCCGACGACAAAAAGCCACGGCACGGCCGTAAAACATTTCTCTCCGGCCGGCGAAGGTGCTCGGGACACGTCTTTGCAAAAAGGGCCGCTCCTTTCTCTAACCCCCGCGGCTCCCCCGTCGAATTATATAAGACGAGGAAAGCCTGCCCCTTCTAGAGAAGTAGAACGAAGTCGAAGAAGCCGAGGAAGAATTCGAGACCGATCGGCAGGGAACTGCAGTAATCCACAAACGTAACTACTCAGCAAACGTTGATTCTTGCTTCCCCTGTTTCAAATTCGTTGGGTCCCTTGAATTTAACGCGACGAGAAGCTTGGTATATAGAATGGCAATTAAAGGAGGACCGAAAAGAGCAACGCACGGATACACGAAGTCTAGTACGTAAAGAACATATTAATTTCAACCTTTCTTTCCACCACAGTGAGCCAGTAACCTGAACCAGGGAGCCGTTTGCCCGGCATCGAAACAACCACCATTCAATATCCGCGACTACGTGCTAATGTAACCCTAGGCGGTTCTACTCACCAGAGAGGGGTGGGTAAGGGCCGTGAGCGTAAGGGGGTGCGGATGAAGCGTCGACGAGCGACTGCGACGGCGTCGCCGACGTCCAGTCCTTGTAGGCTGCCGCGGCGTGCGCGTGGTGCGCCGCATGGTGGGACGTATGGTGGCCGAGTCCCCGTGCACCACCCAACAACAGGCCACCGTAACTCGTCACGGCCGCCATATTATGGTGGTGATAATCGTGCACAGCCCTGTAACAAACCGTGGAAACCGTTCGCCTCTTAATTCTGTGCTCGATCGTCGGGACCAGGAGCAGCGGGAGTGTGGGTAGCCGACGGAAATGAATAGACAGGGACTGCGCGAAGGAAAATAGGCGAATGAAAGAGGACGAGAAACGAGACGAGAAGTAGAAAGAAAAATGGGTAGACACGAGAGAGAGAGAGAGGGGGGGGGGAGAGAGAAGGAGGGAAAGAATTCTCGATATCGTGCCTCCTCTCAAGAACGGTGACAGACTGGTAATTTATACGGCGGCCGACGCGAGATCAGCGCTAAAGATCTTTCCAGCAGAGGTACCTGCTCCCGACGGTTTTCTGTATTTTTCACGTCTCGTTTTCTCTTTGCCTCCGATCCTTCTCCCCCTCTCCCATCCTCCTCCATTTAATCTGCCTTCTCATTCTCACGCATGCTCCGCGCCAGCCCTCTATATCCCTTTCCTCGATTTCGCCCGATTTTTCTCCCATTTCCTTTCCCTTCGCCCTCTTTTCACAGCCACCTCCTCCTCCGTCACGCCGTTTCCCGTCTTGCGCGCGCCGCGACATTCATTTCCGACGGTTTATCCCGGCAGGCTATCGCGTAATGAGCGTGTCGCGCCTGCCGGAGGTGGATTTTCGGAATGCGTGAAGCATCGGCCGCATTATCGCCCGTTAATTGAACGGACGGCGCACTCGAGGATCTCGCCGATTTATCATTGCCTGGTTTCGCGCGAACCGCCGAGCTTCGAGCGTGAAACCGTGCCGAATTTAAAATGGAGCGCGCCGACCGCCGAAGAGTTGCACGGATTCCTCGGGAGAACTCGGCTGCCTGATTGCCGATAAGCGGCGCTGGTAGTGCTTCCACGCGAGGGGCCGTTTTGTTATTAGTGGGTATAATTTCGGGGATGAATCGAACAAATTGGAATAATGAAAAAAGGGCTGTATGAATGTAGCTCCTGTCTGGACTTGGCTTTGGGGTGTACAGTTGCGTGTGGGCTTTTGTTACTTTTATTACGTACAGGCTTGGCTGAAATAGATGGTTCTGTAACACTATTTTTATCGGGGCTTTGGTTCTTCATAGGTAAAATTATTCACGAACAGTAAATAAGTATTTCTAACGAGTGAGTCTATTATTATAAGTGGACCTACAGTGGCGGATTTAAGGAAAAGGGCCCAGGTGGCGAACGTTCTGAGGGGAGCATTTTCGGGGAGATGGAAAGGTAGTTCATTAAATCGAGTTGAGTGTAGTAGTACAGAAAAAAAATATGGTGTTTGAATAAAATCATAATTTGAAGATGGGGCCCTGGGGGCCTTCTGGGCAAGGGCCCAGGCGGAAAGTGCTCATCGGCAGCCTGTTAAATCCGCCACTGGGTACTAAAGTATTACTATTGATAGTTCGATGCAGCCTCTTTGAGTTACCGTTGTAAAAAGATGCTGAAATTTGTAAGCTAATGGAAAAATGTTCATTTTCCTGGAGGAAGGAGAAGTTTAGTTTTGATTGATCTATTGAGACTGTTGATGCTTTCGAGAGAATACTTGGAAATGAATAGGACTAATATCGCTTCTGAAGCAGTGACGGAAGTGAGATTAAGGTTACCATTTTCATGGCATGAAGATTTTGAAAGATGGCATGAGGAATCGTAGGAGACTCACCTGTGGTGGTATTGTGTGTAATGTGGATGCCATGGGTCCGTTGGGTACTCGTAGACCTCGCCAGGGTGCTGGCTGTTCCAGAAGGACGCGGGGAAGTTCCTCATGGACATGGGAGATATATTTTCTGGAAAGAAAGAAACATTGTTAATAGCCCGCTATATGTTTGATCCAGTGAAGATTATTTCGTCAGGGCTTCTATCGAGACAACCGCCTATCATAACCATTTTAGGAGAACATAGAAGAAGAGGCATATTATTCACTTCTCCACTTAAGTCATTACAATTTCACGTTACATGCTTATGTAAATTTGCAAAACTATCTAACTTCTTATTCCGCGTTCATTTATGTAAATTGTTTTAATACCACGGTATCCTACTTCCATACCTCGTTTTGCCCTTAAAAGGCAAGACTTAGCGTGCTATTCTTCACTTAAGAACCTCAATCTCTCCATGCATGAAATGCAATCTTCCTAGCATAGGAAAATCTAGTACCTCCCCGTTGCTATTCCCTAACAGTAATTCAATCGACACCAGTAATCCATACACAACTTCAAATTCCTTCCTTTGTAAATATGAACAGACTTGACCAAGTCGTGTTCGATAGAAGACCAGAAATCGAAAGAAAATCAACGCCCAAGTAAATCACGATACTCTGTTAACATACTCGGACGGTGAATCATAGAGTTTCCGCGATGGATCTACGATCGATGGTCCTTGGGTCTTCACCAATCGACAGACCCATCGACGCAACATTTTCTGCCGAAGGGGGAACCGCGGTGGAATGTTTATTAAAATATTTGTATCGTTTCCCACGGGCCAGAACGCGATTCTTTCGTGGGCTCACGATAAACGAGTAGCCGGATCCCACGGGATCGAACCGCGCGACAGAAAGGTACCGCTCGGTTGTTTTACAAGCGACCACTCCAAAGCCAGAAGCTTGTCGTGTATCCTCCCGCGAGTCTCCGGGCCCTTGGTCCCCGGGATTCCTTTTTCTCTCTCGAATCTCCCCTGGCCAATCCAAACACACATATTCGAAGGTTGAACCAACGAGGTCGAGCCAGCCGACGATTTATACTTCTAATTCCTCCTCTCGCTCTTCCTCGATCTCATCTCCGCCACGGTCGCTCTTAACTATCCCATGGAAAGCGTCTCGGCCGCTAATTTATCCTGGGACCACGAGCTCCTATTATTTAACGTTACAGGTGTCTTCTGCGTTGATATCGTTTGGATAATCCCTCATTCCCTTTCATTTTTCTTCCTTTTTTTGGGGGGTTGATCTTTCGATCTTGTACCTACTTTATCGCGCACTGCAACGTTCCTGGAACCCGGTGGTTCCGGCTGGAGGTCGTAGTTTGAAAGTTCAATATCGTGCAAGTAGAGTTTTGTGTGTCGAGTTCTTAGAACGGGGTGTTTATCTATATATCGTTGTATCTATATATATAAAATTAATTTTCTGTCTGTTTGCTCGTAATAAAAATTTACACCGCTGCACGGATTTCGTTCAAATGTAGCACATATTTTCTACAAGTATGCTCTACACTTTTACTGTTTTGCGTTTGTAATTATAACTCGCGAACGACTTAGGGTAGATGCACCATTTGTGGCCACTTTAAGGTATTGTACCAGTTTTGGCCACTTCTTAAAAAAAATAATATTTTTTCGTGTAAGCAATAAATGTAACCTTATATTTCTGGCGGTACACTAAACAAAATATTTATGGTGTGAAATTCTCCACATAATAATGATCTGCAAGCAATTTAAAAATAATTCCATTCTTATTTTCTCAAGTTTTCACTTACTATATTAAAGAGGAAGGACCAAAGTATATTTTGGGGTATTTGTTATTAAGTAATTAATTCAAATAAAAATGAAAAAAATTGAAAACAGAATAACGTATCAACTAGCCCCGCAGCGGGGTAAATTGATACATTTTGCCTTCGTTCAAATAACATTTTTTTCATTCATTTTGTATGAATTTTCTCAAGTTTTCGCTTACTAGATATTAAAGAGGAAGGACCAAAGTATATTTTGGCATATTTGTTATTAAGTAATTAATTCAAATAAAAAATGAAAAAAATTCAAAACAGAATAACGTATCAACTAGCCCCGGTCTCCCCTACTGCTTTACATTAAATGAAGTTTTCACTTGTTTTGCTGGCGTGTTCAACGTGAACATTGGTGGAGGACGATTGCCAAGAGAAAGACCTTGCATATACGAAGAAAGTGGGAGGTGTTCAAAAGGATACTCATCTACAGAATTCTTGAATTGAGTGTTAGAAAAGTTTTCACAAAAACTATTTACTTTGTGTAAACAATATAAAAGCCAGTAGAGGCGTCCACACCTGTGTATCTCGCATCACTTAATCTTGAAATAACCTGTTAACAGGTACCAATTACCAGGTGGTCCACCTGCGCATAAATGTCACCTAACAGAATGTCCAAATTTTCCAGGTTTTCCATTCAAAATCTAAAATCTGTCCTTCAGAATCAAGGTACCATCCTTTAAATCTGAATAAGCAATACCCAAGATCCTTTCAACAATATACAAATAGAAAATAACTAATTTCCATTAAGAAACAAACCCCAATTAATTTTTCCCATGAACCAATAAGAACTATTCTCCTTAAACGATCATCCCCTCGCGCGCCTAATAACAGTCCGACGTTAACCCACATCACACCTTCATTTTCCACAGAAACACCCCCACCCAGTGCCCCCGCTCCGTTCCCCGCAGGAGCTCCCGTCTCGTTTCCGTTTCGGCGGCAGTCGGCGCGGAAGACGCAAAAATTCGAATCCGGCTCGCAATCTCCGTGTCCGCAGAGGGCCCCGGAACGATACTGTAATCCGATTGGGTATCGGGTCGTCCCGGTAACAACTGACCCGCGACACTTCGAGCATAAAGAAGCCATGGGGCCGCATTGTTTCCCACGCGTGGAATGTCGAATGGAAGGAAGGCGAAAGCGGGGTTAGGAGAGGGCGGAGGAAGGAGTTCTCGTTGCCGACGAACGTGTAAAATATACTTTCTGGCTGACGTAGGGGGTACCGACCATAGTTGGCCCCGCGGATTGGCCGTGCGCCGCGGCGTCATCCTCCTACACACGTATCAAAGAAAGATTGACTAACTATCGCGTTAAATATTGCGATTTGCTTACGAGGGGGGAAGATGCGAGATAGCGGCGGGAACCGGCCTCCGCACACCTTCGTCCTTCGTTCCGCGTCCTTCGCCCTTCCGCCAGGACCCCTCTCTCCCTCTTTACCGGCCGCTGCGCCTCCCTCGTTTCTCTTTCTTCTCTCTATCCCCCTCCTGTCCCAACTCCCCCCCCCCCCCGGATCGCCGGCCCCGCCGGCCACGGCCGACTGTCCTTTATTTATTAACGCAATTAAAGAAACAGAGTGTCGAGCGTCCTACGGCCGGCTTTCTACTGTGCCGATGCCGCGGGCCCGCAAAGAGGGGGCGGCAGGAGGGCAGCCAGGGAAAGGTAGGATTCAATTCTATGCGAGCCGAGGCTCTGACAGAATACGAAAGGGATGTCGATGCCGAATTCACGGGAGAACACGCGACAGCTTGGAATCAGTTACCGCGATTTCTACGGTCACCGAGGGAACAGTGCCGGTGATTTGCTTGAGTTTAATGGTGGATGCTTGGGGACCTGGGGGTAGGAAGGTATTTAAGTGGTTAATAGACCTCACGACGGGGGAATAAGAAAGTTGTAAGAAATGTGCATAGGTAGAGTGGTCGGGAAATATTCATCGGTAGTCTGCACCTAAGTCAATGGAGTTCCTTGAATGATTATTGTATGGCGAAGAATGCCTGGTATTCCAGGAGCTCCATGTATCAAGAACTAATGGATGACGTCAAAATGAATATTCAATAAGTAATGGACCTAGCTACGAAGTAGTTGCAATTTCTTTGCGTGTTCAGTAATTCGACGAATCAATACATACTACCCATTATTTCCCACGCGACTTCCTCAATTCTGTTACCTACTGGACGGCTACCGAAACGCATAGTTCCCTTCTCCAAAGGCACAAACTCAACAGACGTCTGAGCCACTGATCTTTAAAGAGCTCCACATACGGTGAGATCTGTATCGATACAGATAACAATGAAAAAACTCAAAAATAGAGCTGAACCCCTCTTGCTACAAGGTCCTCAGTGGCGGATTTAAGAAAATAGGCCCAGGTGGCAAACGTTTTGAGGGGCCCATTTTGGGGGGAAAATGAAGAGATAGGTTACTAAAAACGGGCCAAGTGTAGTAGTACGAAAAAAATTATAATATTTGGATACCTATACCTAATCATATTTTTTGGAGATGGGGCTCTGCGAGGCCCTCTGTGCAGAGGCCTAGACGGCAACTGCTCAACAGCCGCCTTGTTAAATCTGTCACTGAAGGTCCTCAATTGTAGATATTCGTATCAGTTGCACCATCGAGGTGTCGACGTCTCAGGACATTAATATACAGACGACGATACCAGCTGGTACCGAGACAGTCAAATACACATTGAGCTTTGTATCGCTATAGTGACACTTGCAACATGTATCGATATAGATCTCGACATGTATGGAACCCTTAACAGTACTGGATAACTACAACAATGCTGCTGCCCTTTCAAAAATGCAAAGATCATTCCCCAAAATTTAAATCCACCAAAAATAGCATCATCCTTATCTATCCTCGCTAACATCCGCATCAAACACTTCACTGCCGTCCCTCGCCACTATACAATCCTAACGATACAAAGGATCTTGCCGGCTAAGCATAAGGGAAACGGTCCCAGCACCAATTTTAGTATTCTGTATACCAAATACTGTTTTTAGCCTAAAAACCACCGAGAGAAATTTCAGATCTCTACCCCCTCTCGTTAGCGTAATATGGAGATAACAACCCTAAACTTTACCATTTTTTTCTCAACAATTACGCAAGATATTTGAATGCTTCAAAATGCACGTAGTAGGTACTTTTTAGCTCTACCACATATATTTTCTCCAAAATTTCAAATCAATCATTAAGGGTGGAAATAAAGGAATTAATTTCTTGGGGTGTTGTTTTCCCCATATCACCCTAACCAGAGGGAATAGAGATCTGAAATTTCTCTAAGTGGTTTTTTAGGCAAAGAGCATTATTTGGTGTACATAAGTACTAAAATTGGTGCTGAGGCCGTTTTCTCTATGCTTACCCGGCTAGACCCTTTCGCAGTACAGTGGCACAAACGTTGCGTGATAATTAATTTTTACGGGTCCATTGATTTCCGCGGTTCCTCCGGCCATGATTTATTCCGAGATCCAGCGGCATCGATCGCTCCACCTAGCGCGCGATAGCCGGATACAAATGTGGCCCGTAAATCTTCGCGCGGGACACCAGTCGCTGTATTTCATTTCTGAAGCCCGCGAAAAATAATCGGCTGACACGGGTTGGATGAGTTTCTCGCGTCCGTCGCGGTGCTCGGCGTCGACGCGTGGCGCTGGCGCCGCGCCAGAAGGTGCCTCTATAAAGACGTCGCGCGTCGCGATGGCGCGATTC
Source organism: Andrena camellia (assembly GCA_029448645.1). Taxonomy (NCBI): domain Eukaryota; kingdom Metazoa; phylum Arthropoda; class Insecta; order Hymenoptera; family Andrenidae; genus Andrena; species Andrena camellia. The sequence continues at coordinate 44,298,408 of CM055676.1, read as the reverse complement.
GTCAAAACGTAACCCAGTGCAGATTGATGTGGCGGTGCGACCGGATGGCTCGTTATTCCGATTCCGACCTCGCACATTGGCGGCGGCAGCTAAAGGAACGACGCCTCTGAACAAGGACCGCCACTTAATGACGCGTTCCGGTCTATTTTCGATTTTTGCGTGTTCAGACACGGCGGAGCTTGTGCGCGATCGGGACAGTATGACTATTCGACTTAATTAGCAATAACGATTTAAAAACTTTTAGACCATTCCGCAGATATAAATCTAACACTACTTAGTTCTGTATACAGTGGAATTTCGGTAATCCGAATTTCCCTGAATTCGAGGTCTTACTCTGAAGAATTTTAAGTTATATTCTTCTTTTAAAGGTAATATTTTTCTTTTTGCAAGTAGATACTAATTTCTGTTCTGCGAACAGTTTTGTAGAACGAAGAAAGGGCCTAGAAAAAGGTTAACTTTCATACCACTTTCATAAAGTGACCTCTTTTTGGTAGCTTCCTTCCAGCTACTGGACCCGAATGGGTACACTAAATAAAGATTGTATCTAGAACCACCTTTCTTCGCGTCTAGTAACTCCATCATCCATCACCAATTAGAACCGCGACGGGGCAGCGGAAAATTCATTGAACGCGAAACGATGTTGCGCGCGCGCAGCAAGATTCTCAATTAAGGGGCGCATTAAAGTGCGCGGTGTCATAGATTACACGGCAATTTTCATCCGCGCGATTCCGCGCATCGGGGCGAGCACAGTGAAAAAGCACGATCATAGGCCGAAGATGGTATCGCGAGTGATCCCGCGGCAGCGCCTTTGAAGACGCCAGGACGTCGTGTAAGGGCCGTGTCAAGTAATTGCGTCTCTGTTGCGCCGCGTCGCATGGCGAACGGGGCGTTAATTTGACGCCACCGAGTGGAACGACGCGCTCAATTTCCCGAACTCAACGTTACCGCCGTTCTGACGTTGTATTCTCACCAGAGCGACGAGCGCCCACCACGATAACCGTACCTTCCTCCACCCCCCCCCCCTTCCACCAGCCTCGGCGGGCGTTCCGAATTAACCCTTTGAACGGAACTATGCGCGCTGATAAACGCGCGCGATTTTTCAGCTCCAGAGACTGAGCGTCGTACTCGTCTCGCGACGTCTTCCTTTTTCGACCAGCGAAATGACGGGGACCATTTTTCTCTCGCGATGCTTCCTTGCGAAGGGTAGCTTGGAAGGAGGCAGTGTTAGAGGGACGGTAGGACGACTGTGTATATTAGATTGTGTAATATACGATGTTCGTAGTAATCTGTAATCAAATAGTGACGAACCAGGCAAGGGCATCCGTAGACTTTTTTCCAAGAGGGGCAACTTTGGGGTGACGGCGACGGTGATGAAAAATATAGTAATGAAAAAACGAGTAGCAAGCTTGCTTTTTTGAACTCATTTTGTAGTGCCAATTTAATTAAAATTTTAAATCCGAAATTTAGAATTATTCACTTTTTTTAGTATAAACTTAATAAAGACCGGTTTTTAAAAATAAGCGATTTTTTCTCAAAAGCCGGGGGGGGGACAACTGCCCCTTTTGCACCCTCCTCCGGACACCCATGGAACCAGGATGACAGATGCATTACGGGGACTTGGCATAAAGACTGTAAAAATCTAATCGTAGCTCGGTAAACTCTACACCCTCTACAGAAAAGCTACGTCCACATCCCAGTAACATGTACAGTACAATATCTCAGGCATGTGTCAATAGAACTTTACACCAATTTTCCAAGTAGGTAGGCATGCACCAAACAGTAACGAATCCCTGGGAGAACGTCCCCAAAGCCATCGTCCAGGTGGATATAGGTTCTCCGAAGGCGGTGTCTTCAAGAAGCCAGGATGATCGTTCGTATCGGCGAGCATTCGAGGGCAAAGCGTTTTATCGCCCCCCCCCCCCCGCCCGTATCATTCCCCTCGATCCCTCGTCCTTTTGCTCCCGGTACCGGCCGGTAGCCGAGGCAGAAGCGTCGCGGATGCAATTTCTCCGTCGCAAGAAGTGATTCCTCGACGGAAAGCGGGGACGGAGGGTAACGCGCTACCAATTTCCAAGCGAAATTGCGATTTCGAGCGGTACGAAACGCGACGTGAGACCCCCCCCCGCTTAATCTCTGACGTTCTTTCCGCCACGCGGGCGGATATTTGTGTCCGCGGTGCACATCGCCTCTTTGTCCTACCGCGCGAACCACCGAGGGCTTCTTTTAACTCATTAGCCGGTGAAATATATTATCGGCAGCCGAGCGAAGGAGGCTAATAACGTCTTTAGCCTGGTTACCCGGGACACGGCAATTGATAACTCGGAGAGGAGAGTAGCGTGATTAAGGAACCCGCGTATCTTCTATCTAGGCGCGCAGCAGTTCTTTGATCTAACCGTTGAAATTATATTCACTGCCCAGTTCCTGCTTGATAAGCGTGCCCGCGACGATAGCGGCGACCAGGCTCTCTCTGTCGTTGTCGTGCTTCTCTTGGGTTCTGCTATCGCCCTGCTCCTCGATTCGAAAGCTCAATCTTTGTCGCGCAATCACCGTCGTTCGAGTTTCTTCTTTAATACAATGTATACTCTGGATGGCTATAGGCGGATATTCGCGAGGAACTCGGGGGTTCTTTGATCCACCGCTGAAATTACATTCAGTATCCATTTCATCTCCATATCGCTATATTTCTATGGGGTTCTTCTAATGCTTTTGCTACTCGGTTCGAAAAGCTTCTGCAAGTGTAACCATCATTCATAGAACGTAGGAATATTGACACGCATAACCTCTAAAAAGTAAATGTTCTTTCTGTCGTAGTCGTGTTACTCCGCGGTAATTTTAATTTATATGTAATCCTTTTTGTAATGCTCATCATTGTAAACTAAAACATAGCATACCCGCTTAACAATAATAATAATAATAATAGCAACACAATATTTTCCTTTCTTTGCAGAGGTTTCTCATCACTCACTTGACCAATTGATGTACCTAAGAAATCTTCGAGCAAAACGCTTCTTATCACGAAACTATTCGAACCAAGTAGCCAACGTAGCGCAGCGAAACACGCCCAGATGAAGCGTCCCAGCTGGACCGCATACACGCGCCGTGTCGCGGGCTCAAACAATCCCCAGCCCTTCTTATCGGCGCCTTTCACCCTCGATCCTCACGGAGGGTGCGTCTTTGTTCTAGCGGTGAACATGTTCACCGTTTCAGAGGCGTTCACTCCTTGTACGTACGGCATACCGCGGCTAAAACTGTCTCCTGCCCCCCTCCTCGTTTCCTCCTCGCCCCCCCCAACCCCTCCTCGCCCTTCGTTTCCGTCTCTGCTCTCCTCCCTGAGTCAGCGTGCATCTCGTAGCCCGTGGAGCATAGAAGCTCTTAATTTACCTTTCCTATGCCGTGAAAGCGTGGTCGCGATGAAACGGCCGCGGGGAGGGATGAAGAGGTGACGCAAAGGAACCAAGGGGGCAGCGGAGCGAGGGGCGGGAGGGAGAGACGCGCACGGCACATAACAATTAGGTCGTGTTGTCTTGAATTCTAAGCAGGCTAGTGAACTGATCCTGAGCACTGCCGCGAGAGATAAATGCGGCCTTAAACGATACCGATATAGACGGGGCTCGCAACGCCGATCGCTTGCCAAACCCGCTCGTGCCTGACAACCCCCTACCCCCTTCTGCCCTTTCTCGTTAGCGGGCCGTTTCTTTCGGGTACGAGGAGCGCGGCCCTCCAGCGGGATGATTCCTTCCGTCTCGGCCTATCGCCTTCATTCGATTCCTTTTTTGGAGGTTATGAATGCTCCCCCTTCTTATGCCGGCGATATCATTTTGTGGGTTTGTTTTTCAGCATGGTACTTCGGTTTGTTGTCTCTTTGCATGGCTCCACTTGTCTTTATAAGGGGTGGTCACGCCGCGTTGGCGTTGGCTCGTTCTTCGTCGTGGTTCTTTTTGGTTTTCTTCTTGTATTGATAACTCTAGCCTGCCTTGATTCTCAAATATTCCAGTTTTTATTGCTCATCAGAATCTTCTATTTACGTATATGCATTTTAACAGCAGTCGCTCTTTTTTGCGTTACTACTTTCCACCCCCCTTTTCACGTCTAAACATTTCTTACTTTATATCTTCACTCACCTTTGTTGTGTATCTATCTTTGTCACTTGTCTTCATTTTTTCGTCTTCCCCCTTTTTTAACCCTTCCAAGAAAAATTCAACCACCCTCCCCATCCCTCTTCCGTCATTTAGAGCTCCACTTCCGGTATCACATTCCTTTGTCATCCACTCACTCGCCTTTCACCTAACTACACCTCTTCCATCTCTTCACCTTCAACCCCCGAAATCTGTACCATTTCTTCGCCCACCCCTCAGACCCCTCTTCTTTCACTCCTTCCCCGTTTTACTTCATCCTCGTCCCATCCCCTCGCTTTCGTTCCCTATTTTTTTCTTTCATCCAACTCCCCTACAGCCTTTCGTATTCTCGCCTTCGCTCGCCCTGTCTCTCGCCCAGCCTCCGCTCCTTCTTCTTCGTCTCCTTCCACGCTGGCCGACAGCGAGGGTTTTAGGTCTCCAAGTACGACGACGGTACAATTGTTACGTGGCTTGTTAGCGTTGTCGCGGGCTAATGGCGCACTTTATTATCGGTCCCCGCTGGCAACGGCGTTGCATCCGCGGTGGACGCGCTTAAATCACCGCGCCTTTGATGCATTAGTCCCGGTACACAGGCCGGCGCTGTCCAATCTTCGACGCGCGTGCTTCGATGAGGCATCGAAACGGGATCGTAATTGGAACGAACCGAAAGCCCGGGCTTTCATTCTTCGCGGATCGAGAGGCCTGTCGGTGTCCTTTGCCTCCAGTGTCAAGTGATAATTCGTTTCCGTGAACATTTGTTCCTTAACCCTACTACGTTCCTCGGATCTCTTTTTACCCAATCGTGTTCTCGTTTGTTTAAGCCCCACTACTATGTCCCTCGAGTCTTCTTCGACCCACTCTCATTTCCCTTTCTTGGGGATTCGTCTAATTTTGAGGAAAATTAATTAATCTGTTTGTTTTCCCAACCATAATCTATGTTAATATTCCTCAACGCTGATGGGTATTGTAAAAGTCTGGACTTTAATATATTTCTTAGAACAGCTAATCATACACAAAGTTATAGTTTCAATTCACCCATCCCACCCTCCCTCCTCCCATCCTAAGACTGATACAATTAATTTGAAACGTTAATTTTACAAGTTTATGATACCTAAAGTTGAATCACTGGAGTTATCGTTCTCTTTCAAAACCGGTATCACAGATTTGAGTAAAGCAACTCACCCTTCAATTTATCGTGTGCTAGTGCCCTTTGAAAGTGTTCCTCCACTTCAGACGCTGCGTCCCCTCGGTAGTGAGTGAAGACCACGCAATTTGCGTTCACGTACTGCGCTCTGCTCTCACCATCGTCCGAATCCTCCGCGGCGGTGCCAGTACCTACGGCTATGACAAAATGAGCAAGTCCAAGTTTATCAGAATTTAGTGTTTCTGTCATGCTGGATTTTAACGGAATCAAATAGTTGCATCAATTGTCAATTTTTTAGCCATTAGGATATTTTATGATCAGTCAAGGAATATTATATTTTATCAGCGAATGACATTGAGTTTCCATTATGCACAACACTTTAAGCGAGAGATTATTATGAGAATATTTCGTAATTACATCACAAATCGTCGGTGATAGTGCAAAACCGCGTATGAGCAATTTGTAAATACCGCGGATCTGCATTTTACCGATTTTACAGGAGGAAGAAGAAACTTAATATTTTAGCCATTTTAAGGGATTTCTTTGACTGAACTTTTTTGGGACAGTTTTAGCACTCCTTGTAATAAATACTAACATCAATGGTGTGACTTTTAAAAAAAGCGAAACAGCGCTTGGCAATCGTGGACGCGAAATCTCAATTTTGCTACTTTTGCAGACCCGCGGTATTTACAAACTGCTCATACGCGGTTTTGCACTATCACCGACGAAATATCAGATTTCAAAGGCGAATGCAAGTAAGCTACTATTACACTTGAAACGTAATATACTTTGCATAATTGTTTGTAAATACCAATACTGACATTTCAGTTTTCATTAAATTTGTTACATAAATAAAAGAGTGTCTGAAAAAAAACTACGCGAGTCAGACGAATAACACAATCTACTTCGTTACACAGTCTCTCATCTGGTGCGTCTGATCAGACACCTACTAAATCTCCTGCACCCATAACTAGAACAACCAGAAACAGACTGGCACTGACAACTTAATATGTACATACATTGCTTTCCTAAATCGCAAAAATAGCGTCTTAATTTGCCGATTTTCTAATTCGAATAATTTCATTCATTATGAAAACCTAAAATTTTGTAATGAATCATAAAATATCCTTCAGATTGAACTGACATGTATGCAGGACTACTTTATTACATACTACATTCTCGGAAGTAATTATTATCAACAATATGATAGATGCAAGTGTTCGCACATTTAATTTACAAAGTTCAAGGTCTTATTGTGTTTATTTTACTCCGCGGGAGCAATAGGAATTGCAGATTTCGTGAAAATTTCGTTCCAACTCACCGTCCGTCGATCTGTCGTCGTCTAACGTTCTCGACGGCTGTGAAGTGGTCGTGGCAAGGGGTGGCCGTGGTTGAGGTGTTGGCCGTGGTTGGGGGGTTGGCCTTGGTGATGCTGGACTGGGTGCTGAGCCGACGGAACCGGCGCTGCTGGGCTGCCCTTGAGGAACACTTCCGCCAGCGCCGCAGATTTCAAGACCCGCCGCCTCTAACGATCTTTGGTGAACGTTCAACTGTTAAAAGAATATTGCTTCCGTTACTTTTCCACGTATTCTTTCGTGGATAATTCGAATTAAGAATACCGTAGCAGATACAAACAGAGGAACCTTAACATTTAAGACTTCACTCTTAAAGAATCTGTGAGAATAGGAATTAAAAGAACACGCTGGTAGAATTTCTTCATGCTTAAAGAATTCTGTATATATAATATTTCGAAGCTAAGTTATCGACATATGTAATTATTTACAATGTGTTTCTTTTAAGTGTTCCGTGACTTATGCCCACTTAATAAATGAACGCGAGATAAACTTTATTAACGATACAATGTTTACAGACGCGGTGATTAAGATAGCGACGGTTTGAGCGGAATACGAGGTGTTGCTTTTGCGGATCTTGATAAATTTCGCAATGTCCCTTCACTTAACGATTTTCACACGCTTCTGCCGCGGCTTATAGAATGCACGCAATCATTACCAGGCCGTTGTGATATTTGCAATTATCAAAGTTCGAGTAAGTAATAATTTTCAAGGTGCGGCACGTGCATTATGGCCTCCTGTGTTTATGCAACGTGTAGCTGTAAATTATCATCGACTAAGGCCTATTTTAAAATAAATAATGCCTACTGACCGCAATTGAAAAAGTTATTTTCCAACTAGAAAGCGTTTATTCGTACGTTATTCATTAATTGCGAATGAATAAGAATAAGAATACTTTAACCTTTGAAAACACCCGTAGATTCCAAATGTAGGTAATGTTCATATTGTATTATAATTTCAGCTCTTTTGTAACCATTCAATTTCTTGTTGAACATCGTCAATTACTTTTTTCCTTCATTGTTAACGTCCCTTCGAGTTTATCTTTCTATCGCGCATATTCTCTAAAGAAGAAAAACGGCAGAAAGATCTGTCTTTATAAATTTCTTTTGCGAAACGTGAATATTCCATTGTATCACTTTCATTTAAAAAGAGGTATGTCACTAAACACTTTATACCAGAATAAAATGCACCCCTTACAAAATATACAGTTGTCGGAATTAAACTATAGGTCCACCTGACTCACTCAGCCTTGGTACAACGGCCTTCCTTCAAAACGACTAACGTAAAACCGTTAAAAAGTCTATTCTAAATTCCACCAATAACAAAATCATCCAAATCCTCAGCAAACATATCGCACCAAAAATCCAAATAAAGCCAAAAAAACCGCATCAATAATAACCTCGATGGGCCTTTGCGTCGAAGGTTCAACCACCATACTCAACCGCAGCTCTCCAACCTATTTCACCGTATTTCCTTAATCATTCCATTCGGCCATTCAATGAAGACCGACAATTGCATGTGCCAACCACTGCCTCGACTCGCGGCAACCACCGGCGGGGATGACAGTGATATCGACGTCGGGTCGAGGTCACGCCAAAATATCGCAGGCCCAGCAGGACCGCCAACAACGAAATGCCTGTCGATTAAACGCTTCGATATTCGACTGGCATCGGATAATTCCAAGGATTTTCCCACCCGCCCACCCCCTCTCGCCATCCCCCCTGTCTGCCCGCCTCGTCAAGCCCGCGAGTCCCACCCTGCAGGGCGAGCGCGGCGTCTGGGTTGACGTTTAGTAGGTAAATCGTACAGAGCGAGGCGTCCTTAGAAGAGGGGTTAGCCTCCATTGAGCACATACCGACGCCAGGCGTCGGCGTCCATTGTGCGCCCAGCCCTCCCCAACCCCTCTCCCCCTTTCTCCGTTGGTCAGACTGCAAATAGCGCGAGAGCTATGCTATGCACACTGGCATCGTCACCACTGCTCGCAACGAGACCAAATCGGACGTAATGCACGCTATTCATTAGATCCTAGGGATGCAAATGCCACGCTGGGTCATGGCATTCTCCTCGAATCTTTTCGGCCGCGTTACGGGCCGCGTCGCGATACGATCGTGCCCGTGAGCAAGCCAACTATTCGGCCAGGGCGGATCGAAAGATGGCATCGGGGCCCCGGGGACGCCTCGAGTCCGAGCTCGATTGAGACATT